>OY728134.1:950607700-951942373 GCA_963277665.1 Viscum album | reverse complement strand
TTTACTACTAAGTACCACATCAACCTCCAAGAAAAAAAATATTAATCCAAATGGATTCCTTGGGTGCATTAGAAGCCACTATATACTCATGATCTGCTATTTAATCAATGAAAACTAGCTGCTTTGAACTCTTCCACCTCACAAAACCTCTATTATGACAGAAAAATATCATGATTTCTAGTTTAGATCATTATGATATGTTTGAAAACTATCATCTGTATAACTTTTGATGCATATCTCTTCATCTTTTACATACACCAGAATCATATCCTTAGATCTTCTCAGATATCCTTAATAGAAATCCAATGTTAATTTCCTAGATGAGCTTCATATCTTCCTAACTTGATCAATACATTGGTAATATCAATTCTAGTACATAACATTGAATATATGATTGATCGTATCATTGAAGCGAATGGGATATTACTCATTAACTTTTTCTATTATTGTATCTTGGGACAGATTTTCATTGAAATATGAAAACTATGTTACATAGTAACCAATACCCTCTTGGATTATTCCTTACCAAATCTATGTAGTATCAAGTCAATATATGTACTTTGAATTAGTCCAAGGAGCTGCCTGTATATATCACAAATGATATTTATCCCTATAATGTAGCATGTTTCATCTATGTCCTTCATAGATATGCACTTGTGTAACCATTCCTTAACTATTTGTAAGACTAGTATGTCACTTCCAATAAGTAATATTTCATCAAAATATTAAACTAGGATAAAAACCACATTCCCACCAAACCTCTAGTAAACACAAAACTCACATTCATTCTTAATGAAACCAAATTCGTTTATGCAATAATTGAATCAAATTTTCCTTGACCTAGATTCTTTCTCTAATCCATAAATGGATATTTATAACTTTTAAATCTTTTTGGAATCACCGAGAATCAAAAAACACTATTGGTTGTGTCATATAGACATCTTCATGAAGGTTCCCATTAAGGAATGCGGTTTTGACATTCAACTATCAAATATCTTGGTCATGGTAAGTTGTTTTGTCAAGTAGAATTATGATGGATTTAAACATGGAAACTCATGAAAAGGTTTCATTATAGTCAATTCCTTGATGGATTTTATACCCTTTGACCACTATCATTGCTTTATAGGTACTTACTTTACATTTCATGTCCATTTTATTCTTGAATACCCATTATCATCCAATAGGCATTACATCAACTGGCATATTGACCAAAACACAAAATTGGTTATAATACATAGAATCCATTTCAGAATTCATGTCTTCTTTCCATATCATAGCTTCTAATCTCTATACTACCTCATTATAGGAGAGAGTTTCATTATAATAAACCAATATTGAGTCACTATCCTTGATAACTATAAAACCATATCTCTATATTTCTCTTACCATTCTTGAGCTTCTACAAAGTACTTGTGAGTTAGGAACTACTTCTTCCATGGGGACTTCTAAAATATTTTCCTATACTAACTTTTGTGTATATTGAGCATCAACATCATCAAATTCAATCATTCGCTCACTATCATTTTTTAGGATGTTTTCCCTCTCACAAAATAAATATCGTCGGGTGAAATCTACTTTCTTATCTATGGTTTTGTATCGGTAGTGTCCCTCTGTTTCCTTATAATACCATATAAAGATACATCTATTTCTCTAGGGTGATATTTTTTTCTTAAAAAGGCCTTAAAAAATTCCTCACAACCTGATACACATGTAAGTGATAAAATGGGCTTCTTTTAAATCCATAACTCAAATGGAACTCCATTTTTCACTTTAGTTGGTACTCAATTAAATGTGTATGTCATAGTTTGTAATTCATATCCCTATAAGGATAATGGAATATCTACATGACTCATCATCAACCTTACCATGTCTAATAGGGTATGGTTTCATCGATCACTAATGTTATTCCAATGTGATGTATAAGATGGGGGGAGTTGTGTTAGAATCTAAAATTCCCAAAAAAATGAGTGAACTCATGGTTATGATATTCACCACCTCGATTTGATCATTGATTTTTTATTTTCGTACCAAGACGATTATCTACATCGTTCTTGAATTCCTTTACTTTATCAAAGGTCTATGACTTGTACACAATAAATTAAATATATACTTATCTATAAAATCATCAGTAAAAGTTATGATGTAAGAATATCCACCTCAATATTATACTAGAAATGGTCTACACACATCATTGTATTGCAATCCTAGAAGCACTATAGCCCTTTCACTCGGTCCACCAAATAGTGATTTGATACTTTTCTATTGTAAACAAGCATGAAATATATCATGTAATTTTAGCATAGAAGACTTAAAATAACCATCTTGAAAGAGATTTTTCAAGTGATTCTTCTTTACATGAGCAAGGTGGTGATGCCACAGGTGGGTGTTATAGGAGTCATGTGAACATGATTTGTTATTGATTTCCACCACTTGGTTTTAGTTATTTAATTCATAAAGATAGTTATTTAAATGTTTCATACCATAAAATATGTTTTCCTTATAAAAGAAAACACTTTTATATTAACATTTGAAAAAAAACACATATATATCTAGGAATGATATATAAATTATTTTCAAGGTTACAATAATTATATAATAACAATCTCTTAAAACCAAATTCATTCACGTTGGAAATGAAAGGTGGTAGACATCGATGGCTTGGGAAGAAAGCCTCACTCTATTGGTACCTCTATGATTCACCTCTCCTCTAGAAAACTATCAAAACATACTTGGTTCCAATATTTGGATTCAAATTTTAGCAACACAAGTTTTATCTAATACCCAATGTGTAGAAATGAATAGATTACAACTGACAGTGAATACACCTTTAGCTTCCCCTTTCTTCTGGGGGAAGTTCCTCTTCTAATGGCATGAATTTCAACATGACAAACATACTACCTCATTTTCCATACCCAACCATTGGATATTCTTATTGTTGGTAGGAAGGTTCTCGGGACCTTTAGACTATTTATAAGTCATGGACCCCTTTTGATTTTGCATATTTTTCTTATTCAATATAAGGGATACGAGTTTTTCATTCCCCATATCATTATCCACTTGAAAAATTAATGTAAGATGTTTTGGGATAATCTTCTCCCTACTTCTCATATTTTAATTTATAATAATATTGGAGAATGTCTTGGGAAGTGACGAAAGTAAGGGATCTGTATGCAACTCATCTAGGAATTTAATCCCTAATTTTTCATAGTGATCAATATAGCCGCTATGATTGAGTACATGAGTCCCAAGTGGCGTAAAATATCTATGATTAGCTGTGAAAAAAGCATTGGAGATCTCACAACTCTCTTACCTAACCTTCCCTTGAGATAGATCCTGATGGAGAGACATCATGCTATAGGAACCCATATCCTCATGTTTCTTTAAAATATAATTGGACATGTATGATAGCATGAAGCCCTAAACATATGTATAATAATTTAGATATTTCTCATTGAGATATCGCTCTTCATCACCTGCCTTATTTCTAGGCACAATTGGTAAAAGTTCTTCCAACAAATATGATTTCATTTTATAGCGAATGATGACACGTATGTACATTTTTTCACTCTTGGAAATTTGTTCTAGTGAAATGTGTTTTCTTCTCAAGAAAAGATCACAATGATATGTTTGATTTTATTTTGTTTTTGTTTCTAAAAAATAGGATTAGAAAAATTTTATTTCTTTATATGATATATTTAGAGAAATAAATAAATTTTATATTTATTAGTATCCCACTGTTTTATCAAAACCCAATATCCCTTACCATTTGATTTCGAATATCACATTTCTTCTAGATTTTAGTCTAAAGGATCCATATTTCCATTCTCATTTCCCAAAAGTTGGTTGGTCAAGAAACTAGAATGGTTTTAGGTAGTAATTCTAAATGCCATTTTCATTAACTCACAGTTCCTTGAAATGTTGAGTGGACTCCCCAATCCTGAAATCCTTTAATTGGATTTCATCAACCGTTTCCTCTTAGTTACACTAATTCATGTTGTATCAGTCAACCTTTGATGTCAACTAGGTTAATTCAACCAAAAATATTAAGTTATAATTCCTCATTAATTGAAATCACAACTAGTTTAGATGGTCAATGACTTTGAACTATGATTTGATTCTAACCTATGTAATGGAGGGATATATCGTCTTAATATTTTATTGATGGATTTTACCCTTTTATGGGTAAATATTAAATTATTATATTTATGATATTATTTTTACTATTTAGTGGGATTTACTTATGTGATTAACAATATATTAGATAATATTTATGAATAATTTCATCTATTTGAGTTCTATCATTCATGCTTGTTAATTCATTAATTATGTGATCGTGACAAGGCATCAAACAGGAAATAACCATGCAACTGACAGAAATAAAATGATGAAGTGGAATAATCATGGGTTCTTACTAGTGGTTAGTTTTTCTAGAGGTATATAAACTAACTATTGACCTAGGGGAAACACCAAAATCCAATTAAGGTTCGTGTTGTAACGTTCCACCAGACCACCTATGTATCTCCTCATATTGGATTTACCTCAGCACCGAACATGAGGCACCTCCACTATCATTGGAGAACTAACCATTAAATATTCCTTTTACGCACATGCATGTGAGGGTGAAAAGTGGTTTACCCAAAATAAAAAATGGGCACACAATACCTAGATAATGAAAGGAGAGAGGTCATGTAGGCCACAAATTTAATTTAATAATTAATTAAATGAAACCAATCACATAAAAAAATTTGGTCTAGCTCATGATCATCCTAATGCATCTGACTAATTAAGCATTTAATAAAACTGTCATTCAAACATTAATTGTTCTTATTAAGAAAAATCATGCTCGAATTGATTAATTATTATCTTTAATTAATCAATACATTAATCCTAATAGTTATATGAAATTCATTGAGGGTATCATCTATTATAATATTAAACAAATTATAAAATTACATTAAAAATTAAGATTATACATAAATTTGCATTATAGGAAACACGGTGAATACCAATCCAAATATACCCAAAATTTATTATACTCGTAGAAAACTTATTCTTTGTGACATTTATCATACATGAATTGTATTATACAATCATGATGTTATGTATCAAAAAAATGATTACATGAATTAAATGAATTTTCTAAAACCTAACATGCATTACTATACGTAGAGATACAACTTTTATACAACTCGTACATGAGATACAGATCTTTAACATTACATAGATAATAATTAAACGTTTATATATAAAAATATTAAAAACTATCACATGATGAGTCATATCAACTTAATGACCAAACACAAAAAAATGTCTCTAGGATTACAGAATATAGAAAATAAATTTTAAATATTCATAACTAGTATAATTATATGATGTGTAGATCCGATCAATATGGTGAGTACATCGCATACCATCTATACAAGGTGCACGCATAGGGACTCTATGTGTGAATCGTAAGTCAGAAATTTTAGAGAACACAATATGGCCACACACCGTGTGAACTCTGAGTTACACATTCACTAGTAACGTAGGTCATTTATGGAATAAACAGCCCATCTATGAATCAAAGGGACTGCACGTCATGTACGTGTTCTACACAACCTATAGCATGTAGGACCATGTTTCATTACATTATGGTAAACTCATGGTGAAATTTTATATCTGTATTCAATGAATACGACTAAAACTAATTTCCAAACTAATTACTCATGCATAGAACATGACTACACGACATGTAACTTCGATTACAACGTTTGTAGTAGAGTGTTTTTTATACAGAATCCAAGTAACCTCTAGATGAGGTCCTCAATTTTATTTTAGTCATAAAATTTATGGTTTCAATTAGAACTACGAGAAAGAAAGGATGAATAAATAGGTCTGGAAAATCATATTAAAAAATAATGAAACTTGAATTGAATAAAATAATTACAATTGTGTAAATCACCACTAATTTTTAAAAAATTATTATTTTTTCCCCACACTAATACCTCATGAATGTCCTGGGAATAGAGGAAGCATGCGTTGGGTGGTGCCAAAAATTGTTGTTTTCTGAAATCGATGATCAATCTGAGATCTGTATGATGATGGACGTTGTGATCGATAGAATTGAATAAAATAATTAGACAATGGATAATAACGATGTAACTGAGGGAAAGGATATCAAAACATATTTCTTATAATTAAATTAATTAGATAAAGAATTACCTCAAAGGAATTGTTTCTTCATTAATGATTCCGGCGATAGATCTGCAGTGCACCATCGTTGCATTGTAGAAAACAAGTGTAGATTTCATCTAGCAGTTGTCTAAATGTGTTCATGGAATCTACAAATGTCTCCAAAGGAGTCTCTAGTTTCTAGTATGGAGGATCATTACACATTCATCGCATGCCTTCGATCTCCTCAAGAACCACTTCTAAAGAATTCTCCTTGATCCAGTGGAGGAGGATTAATCTCTGTTATTGATAGAATTTATGGAGATGAGAGATCTCTAGGATTGAGAGGATTCTCTAAGATTTTTGTGAACAATTGAATTGGATAATGTGGAAAATAACAAAATTGGGTATTTATATTTTTAGGGTTAAAACAAAAAAAATTCACAAGTTCCGTTAATTATTAATTTAATCAACAAAAAACACCATGTAAAAACACTCATAATATTATTATTAATTCTCAAAATGCACATAACATGAGAATTAAAATTAAATATTACTTAATTAAAAAATATTCAATATTTTTTATTTCTCATCCAACCATTAAACTCGATCTTCCTTTCCTCCACAATATGTTGGGAAGTTAATAATGTTTATTTATTTATTAAATAAATGTCACTAAATTCTTCTCCAATAAGTAAATAAATATTATATTCTAAAAATGAAAAATAAATATTTATTACATATTCCACCCATTATATATTCTATCAAATAAATAGTTTTGAAATAAATTTTAACAATCATGAATGAATTGTTATTAAACCTCATTAGAGAATAATATTTATTCAACTTATTATATAATAAGTAATAATATATTATTTACTCAAATTTTGGATACATGTAGTGTGTGACCCTCTATGACTATTTTTCAGTGGTATTAGGTGATGTATCTTAATGTCCAAGGTTATCGTCTAAAAACACGCCAAGGCACTCATAGAGGAAGAAGTTAATACTGCAATGACATGTCACCTCATACAAATGATTATTGTGTTTTATAATCCCATGGTCACAATATCACTAATCAATTATGTTTCATGCCAGTTCTATAAACCTATATGCTCAATGTCCCTTTCTTTGACTTTTTGAAAACTAGAAATTTCCTATAAGACACCATAGCCATGTATTTATTTACCCTATATCATTTATATCAATGGGTCTAAGATATTAACATCTGTTAATGAACAAATGGGGTAAATCATTTCTAAAATTATTCATTATTTAAAATATTACTCCTGATGCACCCAACTTATCCTACCTCGCCGTGAAAATTTTTCATCATGGTTTTTTCTAAATATATAAAAGTATAACACCCATAATATTTATTAATAATTATGTTAATTTCTAAGGACCAATAAACACATCCTCAGATTTGAACTTTCAATGACATTTATAAATGTTTATTTCATACTGGAAGGTCCCTTTATCATAATATCCTAATAGATATTCTCATGGGAGTACACCATAAGAAGGTCCCTAAAAGTCTTATGAGTCAACACCCTCAATAACCTGTATCATTTACATCCCTCAAATGATATTATTCAGCTATAGAAAATTTATTCTATAATAGTGTCGTAGAACATCTGAATTCTTATCATAGTGGAGAACTGCTATGACATTTTAGTGCAACAACTACCCTTAGGACATTATCACAAACTATGTCACATAGAAGAATAATCATGATGAGATAAGTTGATTATTAATATTCAAAACAATGTATACATGTTTATCATAATGTAAAAATAAGTTGGTTCTAGGGAACCAAATCCAGTAGTTTTTATTTAGATATGTTTTTAATATTGACAAATATATTTTTTATTTAAATATGTTTAAATATTTTTTAAAAAAACAAAATTTTTATGGAAAAATATATAAAAAATATGTATATTTTTATATATTTGATTATAAATAATAGTATAATATAAAAATAAATAAAACATCAAAACCATATTATCAATATAAATTTAATACATAGGAATAAATTCAGTTTCAACTAAATAATGACAATAAGGCCACCTTAAAAGAAGCTGAACATCCATTGAATGTTAAATCATTGGGGTACCCTGAGTAAGAACTATGTTTGGACACACTTTTATGACTTTATTGGCCTCAATAGTGTTAATTTGGTTCCCTTGAGTTAATAAGGAATATATCTCATTGCAATATTCAATTTAATATGTGGTAGAGCCCAAATGGACACTCGAAACAAAAGTTATGGTCGTTTTAATTCGACATATATTTTCAACTCATTTTAGATCTATTATAAATTTTTTAACATTTGTATCTTCACATAGTTATTAAATGATTATTACTCGATAATAATTTGAAAATTGTTAATTAAAATTATTTTGTAAATTAATTTATAATCCATTTTCACTAAATATCTTATATATTATGTTTAAATTCATGCATAGCCATATTTAAAACAAATTTAAAAATTATTATATTTATATCAATATAAATATATTTATATATCTATATATTATTTTTAATGAAATATATTTTTTTAAACATCCCTTTTATCAACACATTTTTACTAATGATGATAATGGTACCCCCTCTATCATCTCTTTTTTAATAGTGCTCATAATGGGGGGATTTTATCAGCAGTTTTTTACAAACACTCATTAAGGGACCCATTTATAAAAACATTGGTTAGAAATATTAAAGAACCCCCATAACTGTGCTAAAAAAGGGTCGTTAAAGGCCACCTTTGACAACACATTTTCTTGCACTAACAAAGGGGGTCATTAGTCGCACTTTTCATGCCATAGTGCTGGATAAACCTAGTTTGTAATAGTCTATGGACATTTTTTGCCTTTCCTAAACTACATCCTTCATTATAAATTTTCATTTTATTAATACATTTGTGGTCATGGGTTTGGTTTCCAAATCCATGACTGAGCCTTCTTGGTATATATAATTTAAAATAAATATATTTAAAAATATGTGAATATAATTATAAATATTTTTATATAAATATATATATTTATATATATTTATACATTATAAATATAAAAAATATATTATTATAATTTTATAATTATTGTTTTATATATTTAAAAATATTGGTATATAAATATAAATAATTTTATCTATTTATATATATTTATATCATAATATATATTTATATAATAACTTTATTTATTATTTTTCTCATAATTTTAAATCTATTTTGATTGTTAATCAATGCCCTGGACAGGATGGGAAGCATACAGGGGATGATAATTGGAAACCTGATGAGGCACTAAATGAGTCTACAAATGAGGTTCTTGTATAGTGTGTCACATCAGATGAATCTCTTTCATAGCCTGAAGGGAAAGGTTGCATTCTGCATCCACTAACAACATACATCTCAAGATAAGCTTCATAGGAGGATGAGTCGAGGCAATTGGATGATAAATAAAAAATAAATTCTTATCAAGAGATCTAAAATTATCTCAGTTATTCAAGAGTGTCTAGTAAATGGGGTAATATCGTAGATGATTGAAGTCATAATGAGAAAAAAAATAGTTTTATTTGACACTACTCATATCATCCTCTAGACATTGATGGAGATGTTTCTTTTTAGGATGTTGTCATAAATGGTAAGGAAAAGACGATTAATAGTGAAGGTATAACTCTATACCCACCAAAAATAAGGTCATAGAAGGATTATTCTAGTCTGCCATGGAATGTTTCTACCAAAACATCATCAAGAAACCAATTATCAAAATCACTTTAGAGTTGGAATGTTCCAATGTAGTGATCCTTAGAATCCTAAAAAAAGGTAATCCATCGTCATAGTGGGAAAATTTGAATGAATCTGACTATGAATATTAAAATGATCCTTCATCTTATGGGCATTAAACTATTTTTTGGATGATGGAATGTCTCTTTGTTTGAATATGTCTATTCTATTTTTATGCTTTTATTTCATATTTTAATTAAATCTCATCAGCTTTACTTCTGGATAGACCTTTTTCATATATTTATTATTGAAATATAATTATTATAATTTTATAATTATTTTAATATATATTTATTTATTTATAATTATAAATATAAATAATTTTTTTTATATTTTTTTATTTTTCTACTGTAAGGTCAAGGTAAAAGACTCTTTATGAAAAGGTAAGAAAAAAATTGTACCACAATGTAGATGAGGAAGAGTGAGGCTTGAAAACTCTTCCCTCATTCAAACAACAATAAGATAGAGAAAACATCAAACATAATATTCCTAATTATTAAAATATCCAAATTCTTAATTCTAATAAAATTCATCTACTAATGAACTAATGTAGCAAGCCTAAGGATTCAACCCATATACAAGAGTTGTCATTCTGGTTCTCATGTTGGGCTTATGATGGGGGTAATCATTATGAGATCCTGGTTTCGTTATTGAGGCAAATGGTATAACATCATCCTCATTCACCTTACCTTTAATAATAATGTTTCTAAAACATATCTTTTGAGATGGTTGTCTTTGTAGAGAATCGATATTTCCTTGTAATACTTTTATATATATATATATATATATAAACATTTCTAGAGTTAGGTGTTGAGACGGCTACGATTCTGAGGCCTGGTATGCCCAGAATTAATTTTACAATAAATATTTTATATATTTAATATTTTTTTGTGTGGATAATTAATGAAAATATGATAACTCTTAAATGGTTTGTTAGATCAGAAATTTGAGACCACGGTTGGGTCTAGAACGTGGTGTTTACCCTAGGCACAATGCAAAATGAATCGGTGTGGGACTTTTGGACCCATCACATGATGGTGGTGTATTTAAGTAGATTAAATAATTAATTAAATTAATTTAACTTAAACCAAATGTTAATAAATATTTCATTAGGGAGAATTCAACCAGATTGGATCTTAATTCACCCACCACTGGAAAAGCTCCCCTCTGCCTTTTTGATTGAGAATCAAATCGAACGACAAATAAACACTAGGATTAAGTAGATCATGGAATAGAAAATTCAAAGGATCCTCAAAAATCATTTAAAAATAATTTCTTCATCAGTGATCAATCCCTAATAGAGGTAGGACTGGTTATATACACTTTTTCTTCCTTCAAATTAAATGAATGGCCATGATAAATTACTTCTCTTTGATATTCATTAATTTGATCCTTTGCATGATCTCATGTATTGAAATAATTTATCCTTTCTTTTTATTTCTTGTTGGGTCATGTTTCTCACCCAAATTGCCCCACTATGAAATTATTGTTCAAGAACACTTGGACAACAATGCATATCACCTTTGTTATTTGTGTCTTTCCACCATCATTTTTCGCTTTCTTCATTATTAGACCATGGGGTCATAATTTGACACTGATGGGGAGGGATCGAGTGTGATATAATCCTTGGATTTGTTGTGGTAGCATGACTTACATGTGGATCGTTGGTTTGTGGAAAAATTGATAAACGAGTGAGATGGTGTTTGGTGAATGGACATGTGTTTGTGATCAGAGGTGGTTCGGGATCAATTCGATAACCCATGTTTTCTCTGGTGGTGCACGGAAATGATGTGCACTATGACAGGGATGGTTTTAAAAGGAGGCAATATAAGGCCCCAGCCTTAAACCTTACTTAATATTGAATTAAATGAGTAATTCACATTGAAGATCATTTCAGGTTTAGAGTTTTAGAGAATTAGATCATGAAACTTGCATTACATTCCACATTTAAACAAATTGGTTACATAAAAGACAGTATTCATTCTTCCCATCAATGGAAAAATAGTTAAAATAAAACATGGATTCTTTCTTGACACATCCTTGACACTATCATCACATCATGTACCCTTCCCTTGACCTGTGAAAAAACTTTCAAAAACTTGGGATGAGCATAAAAAGCTCAGTAAGGGATATAAAAATATGGAAAGGAAAATGAGTACATGTATACATAAGAATGAAAACTGTTAGTTTTTCAAACATCAAGTGAACTATGTGTACTCTATCAAAGTAATACCTTCACCTTCATGAAGTAGTAAAAACTCTTCACTGAATAAAGTATCATTACTTACCTTTTTGTAACCAAAAGATTTCCATAAAACCCATATAAAGAACACATAACATATATAAAGGTAACTTGGGACATAAACATACTTAAGTGGAATAACCATACGGTCGACATCCACACATATCACTTAATGGAATAGCCATACGGCCAATTTCCATACATACTTAATGGAATAGCGATACGGTCGACTTCCAAACCCAATGCATTGGAGGTTATAATGTAACCACCTGTCCTGGTATTCACGGCACCACCCGTCATATGGTTTATCACGTAACCACCCGTAAAATGTCCAAGTACCATCATTACACATAAAATATTGAAAATATAAACAATTCAATAACAACATTTCATTTGCAATCACAATAAGTAATCCCCAGATATTGAATTAATCAATCCATTTTCAAAAACCATTTAAAAGATATTTTTGAATCAATGTGTCCCATACCACTTTGAAGCTTTTAATGGAAATATAATTTTAAAAAATTAATGTCCATATAAATAAATACTAAAAACCATTTTGAAAACATGGACATTAAAGATAAAGATTTAGAATAATAAATCTTTAAAACATTTAAAACGATATTTTTGTTAAATAGTTTTTAACAAAATGAGAGACTCTTGAATACAAATAATAGCGGAATAACATTTAATCCGAACATTATAATATCATGAGAATAAAGGTATTCATGATATAATATGTCAAAGGACAGTATACACACCATATAAGAGGTAATTGGTGCATAACAACGATGAAGTCTCAAAAGAAATGTAAAATTAGATGAAATCCATTATAAAGAATGTATCATTAAATTAAGGATAAGTCAATCTCATAATTATGTGTGACAAATATAAATACACCTAATATAAGTGGATATTAAGTGTAAAACAATCAAAGGTTAATCACACATATTCAAAGTATGGCATATTCAATAACTACATGTTGAACCCAAAGAAATCGAAATTGGGTTAAGAAGTTCCTTTGACAGCCTAATAGCGTCACATCAAAATGAGTTGATGAGAGATAAAAAGTGTATCTCAAAACTTGGACATAAACTTTACATCAGTAAGGATATATTAGAACATATCCCAACATAAAAATATGTAAATTAAAAGACCCAACAAAAGAAGTCTTTTAAAAAAGAGGAGGGTGAAAGGTTCCCTTACCGACTTGGGTATCTTTCAAAACATACAACCCATGAAAGAAGGACAATAGATCATTGATGTAAATACTCATAAACTAAAGTATATTACACAAAGAGTAGAATAATTGGAATTACATACACCACTCAATGGAATTTGTGGAAAATGTAGCATAAATCTCACGGGAATAAAAGTGAGATGAAAAATCCCTTATGAAAACTCGACAGCCTAACAGCGCCACATAAAACATCCGAATATGGATTGATGAGATAAAATAGTGTATCTAATCACATTAAAATAAAATTTACAGCAAGAGGAATATAAAATAACATCCCCCAACATTACAAATAGGATCTTAAATGAAATGACATAAAGGAGAGTACTTAAAAAGAAAGACAGAGGTTAGATCTCTTACGAAAGTTCGGCAGCCTAACGGCGCCACTCAAAACTTCCAAAATGGATTGATGAGAGAGAATAGGGTCTCTCATTACATGAACATAAAAATTAAAGTAAGTTTAATATAAAAGATCATCCCAATAACAAGAATGATGAGCTTTAAAAGGAATGACATAAAAGTGTGTACTTAAAAAGAAAGAGAGGAGTAGCATCCCTTACCTCGGGTCTGACGCGACTCGATCGTTCTTTAACGTCCTGAATAATAAACTTTAGATAATATCTACTTGCTTAAGAACCTTTTTCATGTTCATTATTCCTTTTATACCATGTTATGAACATCATGTAATCATTTAAGTTAATAATGTTCATTTTGTTGGTATTTGGTTCTTAAGTCAAAATTAGACTTCTTACACTTACATGTTGTTAATTTGGTCAAAGCTTCGTTATATCCAGAATGATATTAATGATTTGGATAACACATATATCATATATATTCATCATATACATGTATTTATAATATTACATCACATTTGGAGGTAAGAAATGAAATGCACCGTTCATGGAGACGGTAAGCCGTGCGTACGCATGAACGCTACTTCCATTTCTATTTCGTATTTTCTGGAATGGAATCATAATGATATAAGAGTATATTATAATTCCAGTATATTAACATATATAATATCATTAACTTTATCCTTTACACATCCCACATATGGTATTAACGTATCAAATCACTTTCAGGGGGCGGTAGTCCGCACTTCCTAAAATGAAGATATCGTGTTTACCCATAATGGAAACAATAATGGTACGCCATAAATGAAAAATACAGAAGCTTAAGTAAAGAATAAACATATTATATATCATATTTAAAAATAGTGACATCATAATGGCCACCTTTGAAGTTGTTAAATGAGTATTGAACAATCATCGTTTCGGGAGGCAGAATTTCGCCATCCACGGAAATCGTATGTTCTTTAACCATTTGATGTAGTTTTGTGAGAGTGTAGCTCGAATAAATCTTATAAAAACATCCTAGTATATTTAATATACTGGTATTTTTACAAAATAAGTAAATAAAAAGAGTTTAGGGGGTTGGAGAAGCAAAATAAAACAAATGAACATGAGAGAATGAATTACCGTTAAAAGTGTAACTCCTTTTTGATTTGAGCCTAAAGGCTTCCATTGAAAGGATTATGCCCAAAGGGAATCCTCTAGGATGAGTAGATGTATTTGGATAGAGTAAATGGGCAGGGTTTGGCCATGCCAAAGGCTTGAGGAGTGTGTGAAATGTGGTAGAGGTGGGGGCCTTTTATAAGAGGAGAGGAGGGGCACTTTTGGAATGTAAGTAATATTACTTTATTGGAAAATGTTTTTCGGTTTTAAAAGGACCCACATTGATATAATTAGTGGATAAGGTGATAATGGTTCGAAATCCCCCCATCCAATAAGTTTTGGACATGTTTAGGTCATAGATTTTACATTATCTTCTCATTTTATTTAAATCGTCGGATAATGATGTCATCGCTGCATCATTATGATGTCATAAATAATTTAATTTTTTCAATGTCTAAAAATTATAAAAAAAATACTACGATGTAGGAAATCGTTGTATCTTTCCAATGACTATTTATAATAAAAATTCTGACCTGTATAACCCCACTTAAATATTTTTTTAGTAAAACATATCATGTTTGTGTCATTTTTACTTTTACATTAAATAAAAAGTTATTTATGTCATTTCCCAACCAAAGTGGCTCCATGGGGTCCCCAAGTTGACCCATGGATTGTCTTGGTCGGCCATTACACATCCAATGAGGTTAGGACATGTGTCAAGTTCATTTCATATTATTAAAACATTATCTTTTACCTCAAACTACACTAATTACCTCAAATTGCGATTAAAAACTTAATAAGTTACTATTCACCAAAAAATTATTTTTATCCCATTGAACCACATTTTAATTCTTAATGAAAACCATGTATGTCGGATTTTTGAAATTCAAAACACAATGATGGAAAATTTTCATTTAAACAGAAAAATCAGTTTTTATAAGTACCACTTAGTGGTGTCACTATTCATCAAAAATTGATGTTTTTCAGAAAAATCCCAAAAATTCACCCTAAGCTATATTTGATATTCCAAATTAAAAAATGAAGTCTATTTCATAAAATTCAAAACATATAAGTCACATTAATTTATTTAATAATTAATTCCCGCTGTCAAAGCAAATAGCGTGTTTTTATGAAACAATAAGTATCAAAAGATTGAAACTGGTTTAAGTCTGATTTCAAAGTGAAATTAATTCCAACGACCACTATTGGATTTAATGGTAAAAATATATTCTAATTTAACTTTAAAACCAATTCAAAAGATAATATAATCATATAAATAAATTATATTAAAAAGTGGTTTTGAATTAAAATACAACTTTTTACACTATTCATTAAAAAAATGAACTTTATCGGAAAGATACCAAAAATTTACACAAAGTAAATTTTGTTGTCCCGATTCTCAAGAAGAGTTTTATTTGGTCAAATAGAATGTATAATAGTTAACAAAACTATATTTAATGACGGTTCTCCATCAAAAGGAGATAAGTGAACCATTAGTGAAAACAAGGTCATATACGCCAAAAATTGAATTCTTTCTGTATTTTAAGCCTTTATCTTTTATTGGATAAATGTAAAAATATTTAAAAACATATATAATCATATTTTAGTTATTTCTATCCATTCCCACCAATACAACGGCTACATGTTAACTACCATTTAAAATAATATTATTTTATTATTAGAGTGCAACGTAAGATTCCCAAGAAACTCGTTGTTGCGTGTTGGGTACGACCTCGAGCATAGCATCCCCTTTAAAGTCATATTAATATTTTATTCACAAATATGGATAAATATGAAAATTTCATATTCTTTATTTACCTGGGGTGTTACATCCTTCCCCCCTTTTGGGAATTGCGTCCTCGCAATTTTTAAAATTGAGCTTGGAAACATCCTTGAAAATCCCACATCGGAACAAGAGTCGGTAAAAAAATCACTTTAAAAGAATGGGAGAGAAGTGAAAATGTCACCCGAGTTAACCCGTATGTATAAAAACATGGACATGGAAGAAAAAGCAAAGGGCCATGTTCTTGAGGGAGAGTGATAGTAAACATGTCTAGGAGAAAGTTAACCATGAGAAAATCACAAACTTGTGATGGGTTAAAAGGTATTCGATTCCCCAGTAGGAAAATTTAATAGACAACATTTTTGTTTTAAGTTACTTTTTATGGAGGAATTTATTCATAAGGAAACATAAACACTTATCATTTTGACTTTCATCTTTTACTAGATTCCTTAATCAAACTCATATTTTTTCTAAAAGACGAGTATTTAGGGAGACTTGTTCGTATTGAGAGTACTATAATCAACTTATAGAGAATCAACTAATCCACCAAAGAGAACTATATACTTCCCATGTCGTTAGGCTTTAACCAAAACCAAAACCAAAAAGGTTAGTACAAGGTCAGATAATCCAGAAAAGGATAACCCTTTAAAAAGAAACTCTATGCTTAATCTCCAAAATTTGTCCAACAAAACCCAATGTTCAACGAGGACCATCCGATAAACAATTTTTCCATAAAATTCTTCAATGTAAACCAATATAAGATTGAAACCCAAATATTTGAAGGATTTAGTCACATAGTCTTCCAAGTTAAATCATAACATTTATCTCCAAACAACATCTGTTTCTCCTAAAGCCTCGTATTGAAAAGTAATTAACCTAATCACATATCCTCCATGATAGGTTAATCATTTTCATAAATAACCCAAAATCAACTTACTCTTAATTCATAAAATCATATAACTAGAATGAATCAGTCAAACTAACCAGGGACTTCACGTAGTCAAGTGGTAGGCGATAAATACCAGTCGCACTTTGGTTATGGGTTCGATTCCCGCATCTTTGTCCGACGTGACGGGATGTCACACGGTCTGCGTGTTGTCCTTTTTCCAAAACTATATAATTCATAAAACATCCCCCAAAATGAGATAAAATCTTCAAAAAAATGATCTTAACATAATTTAACCTCATTTTTATCTCATTCCTTTCATTTTCCATCATATCATAGAGTAACCCATAATTTCCTAAAAAGTAAGGATCATATAAACCCTAATGGTTACCTTAATAATTATTACCTGAATTTCCACATCGAGTTGGCCATCTCATACATGATGCATTAGAGAAATCACTAAGGTTGAAGTGGTTGATAATCAATCCTTGATAGTTGGTTTAGAACAACCATGGGATTCCTCATTGATTCCCCCATCTCATCCAGTCTCTTAATCAGAGAACCACCTTAGTTTCCTTCAAACCCATTGTCACTTTGGTGCCTGCTAGATCCAGCCCTTTACTAAAACCAAAAAGGTCAGTGTGAGTATATCAACATAACCATCATGTACTAATGAGGAAGATAAACACTTAGATATACTTACTCATTAAATTTATCTAAAACTAGGACTCTTTCTGAAATCCTAACCATTATGGTAAAGTCCCTTATGCTTAAAGAATACCCTAACCTCTAAAGTTAGCTAAACCGACCTTTGATACCAACTATAAGGCCCCAGCCTTAAACCTTACATAATATTGAATTAAATGAGTAATTCACATTGAGGATCTTTTCAGGTTTAGAGTTTTAGAGAATTAGATCATGAAACTTGCATTACATTCCACATTTAAACAAAGTGGTTACATAAAAGACAGTATTCATTCTTCCCATCAATGGAAACATATTTAAAATAAAACATGGATTCTTTCTTGACACATCCTTGACACTATCATCAAATCATGTACCCTTCCCTTGACCTGTGAAAAACATTTCAAAAACTAGGGTTGAGCATAAAAAGCTCAGTAAGGGATATAAAAATATGGAAAGGAAACATGAGTACATGTATACATAGGAATGAAAACTGTTAGTTTTTCAAACATCAAGTAAACTACGTGTACTCTATCAAAGTAATACCTTCACCTTCATGAAGTAGTAAAAACTCTTCACTGAATAATGTATCATTTCTTACCTTTTTGTAACCAAAGGATTAACATAAAACCCATATAAAGAACACATAACATATATAAAGGTAACTTGGGACATAAACATACTTATGTGGAATAACCATACGGTCGACATCCACAAATATCACTTAATGGAATAGCCATACGGCCAATTTCCATACATACTTAATGGAATAGGCATACGGCCGACTTCCATACCCAATGCATTGGAGGTTATAACGTAACCACCCGTCCTGGTATTCACAGCACCACCCGTCATATGGTTTATCACGTAACCACCCGTAAAATGTCCAAGTACCATCATTACACATAAAATATTGAAAATATAAACAATTCAATAACAACATTTCATTTGCAATCACAATAAGTAATCCCCAGATATTGAATTAATCAATCCATTTTCAAAAACCATTTAAAATATATTTTTGAATCAAAGTGTCACATACCACTTTGAAGCCTTTAATGGAAATATAATTTGAAAACATTAATGCCCATATAAATAAATACTAAAAACCATTTTGAAAACATGGACATTAAAGATAAAGATTTAGAATAATAAATCTTTAAAACATTTAAAACGATATTTTTGTTAAATAGTTTTTAACAAAATGAGAGACTCTTGAATACAAATAATAGCGGAATAACATTTAATCTGAACTTTATAATATCATGAGAATAAATGGATTCATGATATAATATTTCAAAGGACAGTATACACACCATATAAGAGGTAATTGGTTCATAACAATGATGAAGTCTCAAAAGAAATGTAAAATTAGATGAAATCCATTTTAAAGAAGGTATCCTTAAATTAAGGATAAGTCAATCTCATAATTATGTGTGACAAATATAAATACACCCAATATAAGTGGATATTAAGTGTAAAACAATCAATGGTTATTCACACATATTCAAGGATGACATATTCAATAACTACCTGTTGAACCCAAAGAAATCGAAATTGGGTTAAGAAGTTCCCTTGACAGCCTTACGGCGTCACATCAAAATGAGTTGATGAGAGATAAAAAGTGTATCTCATCATGTGGACATAAAATTTACATCAGTAAGGATATATGAGAACATATCCCAACATAACAATATGTAAATTAAAATACCCAACAAAAGAAGTCTTTTAAAAAAGAGGAGGGTGAAAGGTTCCCTTACCGACTTGGTAATCTTTCAAAACATACAACCCATGAAAGAAGGACAATAGATCATTGATGTAAATACTCATAAACTAAATTATATTACACAAAGAGTAGAATAATGGGAAGTACATACACCACTAAATGGAATTTGTGGCAAATGTAGCATAAATCTCACGGGAATAAAAGTGAGATGAAAAATCCCTTACGAAAACTCGGCAGCCTAACGACGCCACATAAAACTTCCGAATATGGATTGATGAGATAAAATAGGGTATCTAATCACATTAAAATAAAATTTACAGCAAGAGGAATATAAAAGAACATCCCCCAACATTACAAAGAGGAGCTAAAAATAAGTGACATAAAGGAGAGTACTTAAAAAGAAAAAGAGAGGTTAGATCTCTTACGAAAGTTCGGTAGCCTAACGGCGCCACTCAAAACTTTCAAAATGGATTGATGAGAGAGAATTGGTTCTCTCATCACATGAACGTAAAAATTATAGTATGTGTAATATAAAATATCATCCCAATAATAAGAAAGATGAGCTTTAAAAGGAATGACATAAAAGTGTGTACTTAAAAAGAAAGAGAGGAGTAGGATCCCTTACCTCGGGTCCGACTTGACTCGATCGTTCTTTAACGGCCTGAATAATAAACTTTAGTTAATCTATACTTTCTTAAGAACCTTTTTAAAGTTCATTATTCCATTTATACCATGTTATGAACATCATGTAATCATTTAAGTTAATAATGTTCATTTTGTTGGTATTTGGTTCTTAAGTCAAAAATAGACTTCTTACACTTACATGTTGTTAATTTGGTCAAAGGTTCGTTATATCCAGAATAGTTTTAATGATTTGGATAACATATATATCATATATATTCATCATATACATGTATTTATAATATTACATCACATTTAGAGGTAAGAAATGAAATGCACCGTTCATGGAGACGGTAAGCCGTGCGTACGCAAGAACGCTACTTCCATTTCTATTTCGTATTTTATGGAATGGAATCATAATGATATAAGAGTATATTATAATTCCAGTATATTAACATATATAATATCATTAACTTTATTTTTTACACATCCCACATATGGTATTAACGAATCAAATCACTTTCAGGGGGCGGTAGTCCGCACTTCCTAAAATGAAGATACCGTGTTTACCCATAATGGAAACAATAATGGTATGACATAAATGAAAAATACATAATCTTAAGTAAAGAATAAAAATATTATATATCATATATAGAAATAGTGACATCATAATGGCCACCTTTGAAGGTGTTAAATGAGTATTGAACAATCATCGTTTCGGGAGGCAGAATTTCTCCATCCACGGAAACCGTATGTTCTTTAACCAATTGATATAGTTTTGTGAGAGTGTAGCTCGAATAAATATTATAAAAACATCCTAGTATATTTAATATACTTGTTTTGTTACAAATGAAGTAAATAAAAATAGTTTAGGGGGTTGGAGAAGCAAAATAAAACAAATGAACACGAGAGAATGAATTACATTTAAAAGTGTAACTCCTTTTTGATTTGAGCCTAAAGGCTTCCTTTGAAAGGATTCTGCCCAAAGGGAATCCTCTAGTATGAGTAGAGGGATTTGGAGAGAGTAAATGGGAAGGGTTTGGCCGAGCCAAAGGCTTTAGGAGTGTGTGAAATGAGGTAGAGGTGGGGGCCTTTTATAAGAGGAGAGGTGTGGCACTTTTGGAACGTAAGAAATATTACTTTATTGGAAAATGATTTTCGGTTTTAAAAGGTCCCACATTGATATAATTAGTGGATAAGGTGATAATGGTTCGAAATCCACCCATCCAATAAGTTTTGGACATGTTTAGGTCATAGAGTTTACATTATCTTCTCATTTTATTTAAATCGTCGGATAATGATGTCATCACTGCATCATTATGATGTCATAAATAATTTAATTTTTTCAATGTCTAAAAATTATAAAAAAAATACTATGATGTAGGAAATCGTTTTATATTTCCAATGAATATTTATAATAAAAAATCGGACCTGTATAACCCCACATAAAAATTGTTTTAGTAAAACATATCATGTTTGTGTCATTTTTACTTTTACATTAAATAAAAAGTTATTTATGTCATTTCCCATCCAAAGTGGCTCCATGGGGTCCCCAAGTTGACCCATGGCTTTTCTTGGTCGTCCATTACACATACAATGAGGTTATGACATGTTTAAATTTCATTTCATATTATTAAAACATTATCTTTTACCTTAAACTACACTAATTACCTCTAATCGCGATTAAAAACTTAATAAGTTACTATTCACCAAAAAATTATTTTTATCCCATTGAACCACATTTTACTTCTTAATTAAAACCATGTATGTCGGATTTTTGAAATTCAAAACACAAAGATGGCAAAATTTCATTTAAACGGAAAAATCAGTTTTAAAATTACCACTTAGTGGTGTCACTATTTATCAAAAATTGATGTTTTTCAGAAAAATCCCAAAAATTCACCCTAAGATATATTTGATATTCCGAATTCAAAAATGAAGTCTATTTTACAAAATTCAAAACATATAAGTCACATTAATTAATTTAATAATTAATTCCCGCTGTCAGAGCAAATAGCGTGTTTTTATGAAACAACAAGTATCAAAAGATTGACATTGGTTTAAGTATGATTTCAAAGTGAAATTAATTCCAATGACCACTATTGGATTTAATAGTAAAAATATATTCTAATTTCACTTTAAAAATAATTCAAAAGTTAATCTAATCATATAAATAAATTATATTAAAAAGAGGTTTTGAATTAAAATACAACATTTTACACTATTCATTAAAAAAATTAAACTTTATCGGAAAGATACCAAAAATTTACACAAAGTAAATTTTGATGTCCTGATTCTCAAGAAGAGTTTTATTTGGTCCAATAGAATGTATAAGAATGAACAAAACTATATTGAATGACGGTTCGCCATCAAAAGGAGATAAGTGAACCATTAGTGAAAACTAGGTCATATATGCCAAAAATTAAATTCTTTCTATATTTTAAGCCTTTATCTTATATTGGATAAATGTAAAAACATTTAAAAACATATATAATCATATTTTATTTATTTCTATCCATTCCCGCTAATACAACAGCTACATGTTAACTACCATTTAAAATAATATTATTTTATTATTAGAGTGCAACGTATGATTCCAAAGAAACTTGTTGTTGCGTGTTGGGTACGCCATCAAGCATAGAATCCCCTTTAAAGTCATATTAATATTTTATTCAAAAATATGGATAAATATGAAAATGTCATATTCTTTATTTACCTGGGGTGTTACATCCTTCCCCCCTTTTGGGAATTGCGTCTTCGCAATTTTTAAAATTGAGCTTGGAAACATCCTTGAAAGTCCCACATCGGAACAAGAGTCGGTAAAACAATCACTTTAAAAGAATGGGAGAGAAGTGAAAATGTCACCCGAGTTAACCCGTATGTATAAAAACATGGACATGGAAGAAAAAGAAAAGGTTCATGTTCTTGAGGGAGAGTGATAGTAAACATGTCTAGGAGAAAGTTAACCATGAGAAAATCACAAACTTGTGATGGGTTAAACGGTATTCGATTCCCCAGTAGGAAAATTTAATAGACAAAATTTTTGTTTTAAGTTACTTTTTATTGAGGAATTTATTCATAAGGAAACATAATCACTTATCATTTTTACTTTCAACTTTTACTAGATTCCTTAATCAAACTCATATTTTTTCTAAAAGATGAGTATTTAGGGAGACTTGTTCGTATCTAGAGTACTATAATCAACTTATAGAGAATCAACTAATCCACCAAAGAGAACTATATAATTCCCATGTCATTAGGCTTTAACCAAAACCAAAACCAAAAAGTTTAGTACAAGGTCAGATAATCCAGAAAAGGATAACCCTTTAAAAATAAAATCTATGCTTAATCTCCAAAATTTGTCCAACAAAACCCAAAGTTCAACGAGGACCATCCGATAAACAATTTGTCCATAAAATTCTTCAAAGTAAACCAATATAAGATTGAAACCCAAATATTTTAAGGATTTAGTCACATAGTCTTCCAAGTTAAATCATAACATTTATCTCCAAACAACATCTGTTGCTCCTAAAGTCTCGTATTGATAAGTAATTAACCTAATCACATTTCCTCCATGATAGGTTAATCATTTTAATAAATAACCCAAAATCAACTTACTCTTAATTCATAAAATCATATAACTAGAATGAATCAGTCAAACTAACCAGGGACTTCACGTAGTCCAGTGGTAGGTGATAAATACCAGTCGTACTTTGGTTGTGGGTTCGATTCCCGCAGCATTGTCCGACGCGACGGGATGTCACACGGTCTGTGTGTTGTCCTTTTTCCAAAAATATATAATTCTTAAAACATCCCCCAAAATGAGATAAAATCTTCAAAAAAATATCATAACATAATTTAACCTCTATTTTATCTCATTCCTTTCATTTTCCATCATATCATAGAGTAACCCATAATTACCTAAAATGTAAGGATCATATAAACCCTAATGGTTACCTTAATAATTATTACCTGAATTTACACATCGATTTGGCCATCTCGTACATGATGCATTAGAGAAATCACTAAGGTTGAAGTGGTTGATCATCAATCCTTGATAGTTGGTTTAGAACAACCATGGGATTCCTCATTGAATCCCCCATCTCATCCAGTCTCTTAATCAGAGAACCACCTTAGTTTCCTTCAAACCCACTATCACTTTGGTGCCTGCTAGATCCAGCCATTTACTAAAACCAAAAAGGTCAGTGTGAGTATATCAACATAACCATCATGTACTAATGAGGAAGATAAACACATAGATATACTTACTCATTAACTTTATCTAAAACTAGGACTCTTTCTGAAATCCTAACCATTATGGTAATGTCCCTTATGCTTAAAGAATACCCTAACCTCTAAAGTTATCTAAACCGACCTTTGATACCAACTATAAGGCCCCAGCCTTAATCTTTACTTAATATTGAATTAAATGAGTAATTCATATTGAGGATCTTTTCAGGTTTAGAGTTTTATAGAATTAGATCATGAAACTTGCATTACATTCCACATTTAAACAAAGTGGTTACATAAAAGACAGTTTTCATTCTTCCCATAAACGGAAACATATTTAAAATAAAACATGGATTCTTTCTTGACACATCCTTGACACTATCATCACATCATGTACCCTTCCCTTGACCTGTGAAAAACATTTCAAAAACTTGGGATTAGCATAAAAAGCTCAGTAAGGGATATAAAAATATGGAAAGGAAACATGAGTACATGTATACATAAGAAGGAAAACTGTTAGTTTTTCAAACATCAAGTAAACTATGTGTACTCTATCAAAGTAATACCTTCACCTTCATGAAGTAGTAAAAACTCTTCACTGAATAAAGTATCATTACTTACCTTTTTGTAACTAAAGGAGTACCATAAAACCCATATAAAGAACACATAACATATATAATGGTACCTTGGGACATAAACATACTTAAGTGGAATAACCATACGGTCGACTTACACACATATCACTAAATGGAATGGCCATACGGCCAATTTCCATACATACTTAATGGAATAGCCATACGGCCGACTTCCATACCCAATACATTGGAGGATATAACGTAACCACCCGTCCTGGTATTCACGGCACCACCCGTCATATGTTTTATCACATAACCACCCGTAAAATGTCCAAGTACCATCATTACACATAAAATATTGAAAATATAAACAATTCAATAACAACATTTCATTTTCAATCACAATAAGTCATACCCAGATATTGAATTAATCAATCCATTTTCAAAAACCATTTAAAAGATATTTTTGAATCAAAGTGTCCCATACCACTTTGAAGCCTTTAATGGAAATATAATTTTAACACATTAATGTCCATATAAATAAATACTAAAAGCCATTTTGAAAATATGGACATTAAAGATAAAGATTTAGAATAATAAATCTTTAAAACATTTAAAACGATATTTTTGTTAAATAGTTTTTAACAAAATGAGAGAATCTTGAATACAAATAATAGCAGAATAACATTTAATCCGAACTTTATAATATCATGAGAATAAAGGGATTCATGATATAATATGTCAAAGGATAGTATACACACCATATAAGAGCTAATTGGTTCATAATAACGATTATGTCTCAAAAGAAATGTAAAATTAGATGAAATCCATTATAAAGAAGGTATCCTTAATTTAAGGATAAGTCAATCTCATAATTATGTGTGACAAATATAAATACACCCAATATAAGTGGATATTAAGTGTAAAAAAATCAAAGGTTATTCAAAAATATTCAAAGGATGACATATTCAATAACTACATGTTGAACCCAAAGAAATCGAAATTGGGTTAAGAAGTTCCCTTGACAGCCTAACGGCGTCACATCAAAATGAGTTGATGGAAGATAAAAAGTGTATCTCATCACTTGGCCATAAAATTTACATCAGTAAGGATATATGAGAACATATCCCAACATAACAATATGTAAATTAAAAGACCCAACAAAAGAAGTCTTTTAAAAAAGAGGAGGGTGAAAAGTTCCCTTACCGACTTGGGTATCTTTCAAAACATACAACCCATGAAAGAAGGACAATAGATAATTGATGTAAATACTCATAAACTAAATTATATTACAAAAAGAGTATAATAATGGGAATTATATACACCACTCAATGGAATTTGTGGCAAATGTATCATAAATCTCACGGGAATAAAAGTGAGATGAAAAATCACTTACGAAAACTCGGCAGCCTAACGACGCCACATAAAACTTCCGAATATGGATTGATGAGATCAAATAGGGTATCTCATCACATTAAAATAAAATTTACATCAAGAGTAATATAAAATAACATCCCCCAACATTACAAAGAGGAGCTTAAAAGAAGTGACATAACGGAGAGTACTTAAAAAGAAATAGAGAGGTTAGATCTCTTACGAAAGTTCAGCAGCCTAACGGCGCCACTCAAAACATCCAAAATGGATTGATGAGAGAGAATAGGGTCTCTCATCACATGAACATAAAAATTACAGTAAGTGTAATATAAATTATCATCCCAATAACAAGAAAGATGAGCTTTAAAAGGAATGACATAAAAGTGTGTACTTAAAAAGAAATAGAGGAGTATGATCCCTTACCTCGGGTCTGACATGACTCGATCATTCTTTAACGTCCTGAATAATAAACTTTAGTTAATCTATACTTGCTTAAGAACCTTTTTCAAGTTCATTATTCCTTTTATACCATGTTATGAACATCATGTAATCATTTAAGTTAATAATGTTCATTTTGTTGGTATTTGGTTTTTAAGTCAAAAATCCTCTTCATACACATACATGTTGTTAATTTGGTCAAAGGTTTGTTATATACAGAATGATATTAAAGATTTGGATAACATATATATCATATATATTCATCATATACATGTATTTATAATATTACATCACATTTAGAGGTAAGAAATGAAATGCACCGTTCATGGAGACGGTAAGCCGTGCGTACGCATGAACGCTACTTCCATTTCTATTTCGTATTTTCTGGAATGGAATCATAATTATATAAGAGTATATTATAATTCCAATATATTAACATATATAATATCATTAACTTTATACTTTACACATCCCACATATGGTATTAACGAATCAAATCACTTTCAGGGGGCGGTAGTCCGTACTTCCTAAAATGAAGATATCGTGTTTACCCATAATGGAAACAATAATGGTATGCCATAAATGAAAAATACAGAAGCTTAAGTAAAGAATAAACATATTATATATCATATATAAAAATAGTGACATCATAATGGCCACCTTTGAAGGTGTTAAATGAGTATTGAACAATCATCGTTTCGGGAGGCAGAATTTCGCCATCCACGGAAACCGTATTTTCTTTAACCATTTGATGTATTTGTGTCAGAGTGTAGCTCGAATAAATCATATAACAACATCCTTGTATATTGAATATACTGGTGTTGTTACAAAAGAAGTAAATAAAAAGAGTTTAGGGGGGTGGAGAAGAAAAATAAAACAAATGAACATGAGAGAATGAATTACCTTTAAAAGTGTAACTCTTTTTTGATTTGAGCCTAAAGGATTCCTTTGAAAGGATTCTGCCCAAAGGGAATCCTCTAGGATGAGGAGAGGGATTTCGAGAGAGTAAATGGTCAGGGTTTGGCCGAACCAAAGGCTTGAGGAGTGTGTGAAATGAGGTAGAGGTGGGGGCCTTTTATAAGAGGAGAGGAGGGGCACTTTTGGAAAGTAAGAAATATTACTTTATTGGAAAAACTTTTTCGGTTTTAAAAGGTCCCACATTGATATAATTAGTGGATAAGGTGATAAGGGTTCGAAATCCACCCATCCAATAAGTTTTGGACATGTGTAGGTCATAGAGTTTACGTTATCTTCTCATTTTATTTAAATCGTCGGATAATGATGTCATCGCTGCATCATTATGATGTCATAAATAATTTAATTTATTTAATCTCTAAAAATTATTAAAAAAAACTATGATGTATGAAATCTTTTTATCTTTCCAATTACTATTTATAATAAAAATCTGACCTGTATAACCCCACATAAAAATAGTTTTAGTAAAACATATCATGTTTGTGTCATTTTTACTTTTACATTAAATAAAAAGTTATTTATGTCATTTCCCAACCAAAGTGGCTCCATGGGGTCTCAAAGTTGACCCATGGCTTGTATTGTTCGTCCATTACACATCCAATGAGGTTAGGACATGTGTCATGTTCATTTCATATTATTAAAACATTATCTTTTACCTTAAACTACACTAATTACCTCTAATCGCGATTAAAAACTTAATAAGTTACTATTCACCAATAAATTATTTTTATCCCATTGAACAACATTTTACTTCTTAATGAAAACCATGTAGTCGGATTTTTGAAATTCAAAACACAAAGATGGCAAAATTTCATTTAAACGGAAAAAATCTGTTTTTATAAGTACCACTTAGTGGTGTCATTATTCATCAAAAATTGAGGTTTTTCAGAAAAATCCCAAACATTCACCCTAAGCTATATTTGATATTCCGAATTCAAAAATGAATTATATTTTACAAAATTCAAAAAATATAAGTCACATTAATTAATTTAATAATTAATTCCCACTGTCATAGCAAATAGCGTGTTTTTATGAAACAATAAGTATCAAAAGATTGACACTGGTTTAAGTCTGATTTCAAAGTGAAATTAATTCCAACGACCACTATTGGATTTAATGGTAAAAATATATTATAATTTCACTTTAAAACCAATTAAAAAGATAATATAATCATATAAATAAATTAGATTAAAAAGAGGTTTTGAATTATAATACAACATTTTACACTGTTCATTAAAAAAATGAACTTTATCGGAATGATACCAAAAATTTACACAAAGTAAATTTTGATGTCCCGAATCTCAAGAAGAGTTTTATTTGGTCCAATAGAATGTATAAGAGTGAACAAAACTATATTTAATGAAGGTTCGCCATCAAAAGGAGATAAGTGAACCATTAGTGAAAACTTGGTCATATACGCCAAAAATTGAATTCTTTCTGTATTTTAAGCCTTTATATTTTATTGGATAAATGTAAAAACATTTAAAAACATATATAATCATATTTTAGTTATTTATATCCATTCCTGCCAATACATCGGCTACATGTTAACTACCATTTAAAATAATATTATTTTATTATTAGAGTGCAACGTAAGATTCCCAAGAAACTCGTTGTTGCGTGTTGGGTACGCCATCGAGCATAGCATCCCCTTTAAAGTAATATTAATATTTTATTCACAAATATGGATAAATATGAAAATTTCATATTCTTTATTTACCTGGGGTGTTATAGGCAATGTATGATATTTAATAGTGGAGGCTATTTGGCATGGACGTGATGATGGCCGGACTCAGACCTCTGACAAGGTGGTCAGGCATGGTCAATGTAGCGAGTATAAACATTAATAATAATAATAATAATAATAATAATAATAATGGTTATGAGTTAATATAATTAAAGGATGATTTGTTATTATTATTATATTAAATAATAATAATATTGGTGGCATAAAATGTTTGTGGTTAAATAAACTAAATTGGATTTGTAGTTATGTTTAAATATAATAAATATTATTGATATTAATTGTTATGAAACATTATAAATATATGTCATAATTATAACAATAATAATGACTCCTAAATTCCCAATTAATTTCCCTCTTAACGGAAAACCTTTCTTATTCTCATTGTTGGGTCATATCTCATGTACAATATAAATATAGTGATATGTTTATAACATTTTTTTTAATTTGGGACCACCATTTTATTTTATAATTTTTTAATTTATCTTGTATTTGTATTTCCATTTTTCATCGTCATCACCATACACATGTTCGGTGATCTCTTTGTCAACGATGTGCTTTGCCAATGATCGGCCATACATTTATGGTTCTGTAATTCTTCACGGTTTCAATCGATGTTCGATGAATTTCACAACACGTTATTATCACGATTGTATTCTTCCCATTGTGAATCATTTCAACAATTTCATAATCCAAAAAAGATAAGTATCATGGGAAAATTTATGTTACATATTTTTTATAAAAAATCTTCTTTTGACATAATATTTTATGTGTGAATAGACTCCACTCATTAAAAGTGTTACAACAAAAGGTGAGTCTTATTTTTTAAGAAATATATTGTTACATTTATTTTTCCAAACTTGATAGGTCTAGAAAAATATGTGAATTTCTTTATATTTTTGTGGGAAAATTAATGAGCTTCTAAAAATATATAATGACTCACAAATGTCAAATTTCCCTCCATTCCATGAAAAAAATGTTATAAATAACAAATGTGGTTAATTTCGTGAAAAAAATCAATTATCAATTTAAATAATGAAACAACACCACCTGAAGCGATTGAATGATGAATAGCGCATACCATCCGTACATCAATCCGATGTTTGGTGACCAGGGATTGACATCACATAAATGTTGTAAATTGAGCCAAATATCTCTAATAATGTCATGAACCCTGGAATTTAATCTCACTCATTCATTTTTTTAACCTAAAGGTTTCATGTTTGGTTATGGTCTATAAAGGCTCATAATGAAGATGATATTTACAATGAATATTTGTTAATAACATATTGTTTTATTTCAGCTCTGTTTTATTTATTTCATAAAAATGATTAATATAAATTAAATGTTCTTTATGAACAACAATAAATATATTTTATATATATTAATCCCCCAAATTGGGTGATATTTATGAAATTATTGAATTGAATATTCCTGAAATTGTCTTTATGACACTATAAAACACGAGAAAATAATTTTAATATTTTCCCTAGAGTTAATGAGAATATTTAATAAAAATTATTTATTTCATTCCCCGAAGTGAATGAAAATATACATGATATTATTAAAAATCATGTTTGAGGTGAATATGATTTTTTGCGAATGATAATTGTGTTGTATTTGTTTATAACAAATAATTATAATATACCCACCAGAAGTGGTTTGATGATAGTAAATATTTATAGAGAACAATGAATTTTATTAATATTTATAAAATAATGCATCCCAGAAGGATGGTATTAAAATAACTTCCGATGAAAATATATTGAAGAATATCATCATTTATCAATTATTATTCCTATAATAGTAATATAAAGGGAAAAATATTATTTATCATATTCTTTTGTATTATCAATATCATCTCATGTAATTCATTTATCCCCTGAAGTGGAATTTTATTTTAATATAGTTAATAATTTAAATGATTGAATTACATAGTTTTGATAATCAGATATATTTTATGAAAATTATTTTACCACCTAAAGTGGTTAAATCAATGATCATAGTAATCATTAAAATTTATATTTTATATAAGGTGATCATTTTTGATAGATAATGAATTATAATTCATGTATTATGAAATTTAATGAATCAATGAATTCCCTGAAGTGAATGTAGTTTTAATCACTATATCTCATTCCTTGAAGCGAATGAAATTTTTCTAGAAAATATTGATATGATTTGTGCTATCATGAATATTTGAGAGTTGAAGATGTTTGGTAGAATGATGTATCCTTCATTTGATAAAGAGAATGATGCTTATGAAATATATTTTTTGATAGCGGTAAGGTGGGTGTTGTGAATCCAGAATACTTTTCCACATTGATTCATGCTACCACATTAACCATATTCAAAAGACGTAGGGGATCCAATCTGAAGTAGATGTATTATAAAATAATATTTGGGCCCGAAGTTCCAAATTTTTTTGGAAGTTCTAAAATATGCTATAATCCTCTTAGTGACAGGCCTAGCCAGTTATGATTATATTATGAATTAATGAAACACCATAAGTGGATATTATAATGAAAAATATGAGTTTTCACAATTAAGGATCCTAGAGATATTTTATACATCAATATTGAATAAAAATAAAAATAAATATTATTATGATTAAATTATTAAAAAGAACCCATATATGAGTTTTTATATGCTCGTATTGGCATATTTACTAGTACAAAAAATTAATTTATGACTCTAGGATTGTGAATATATTCCTACTGGTTAGTAAAAATTCTTAATGATTTGTTATATCTGATGTCTTGATAAGATATATGAATCGTATTCTTGAAAATGAATATTATATGGATACACTAGATAAAATAGGTACCTCAATAAGTTTCAAGCATTCATAAAATTTGATTATAAAAAAAATTGTTATGTATAATCTAATCAATAGGGGTAAACCATAAGTTTACCAATCATGGCACATAAAATATATGGCATGATTATTTTTTCTATCCAGGATCAATTATAATGAAAAAAATTGATTAATGTATACACGAGCATCGAGTTTTTGATAACATAGTATACATACTTCAGGGGGAGAATGATGAATTTATTTCATGGATTCATGTATACTAAATTATCAATGTATTTATTCGCATTAAGATGTTATGAATTCCACCTATATAATAATTTTCCCAGAGGTTGCCATTTTGAGTTAAATTATTTATATCATTTGCAAATATTATGGAAATAAATTTCCCATATACTTATGAAGAAGAACATATTGGTGTGCCCACCTACCATGTGATCCATCTATATAAATGATGAATCAACTAAAAATTCATGTGTGTTATTTACTACTGGTTGTTATACATTACATTCTATGCATGTTGATTACAATATATATTAATCATCACATGCAATATACAATATGGTCCTACAGAACCATTTACAAGAATCTCACAACACATACATTATTGTAATGTATTGGAAATCGATTGTCTCATTATACACACTCGATGTGTGGTTGAATGAATTATATAAAATCATTTTTCATTATGAGTATAAAGTGATAAATATATTTTCCCTTTAAGAAGAAAATGAATATATAGACAACATTATATCTTTTTAGATATTCTCCCTGAAGAGACACTAGTAAAAAAATATGATATCTCATTCAAATGATACTGATGATATATTTTATTGAATGATTTTAAAACTCACTAATAATAATAAATTTTAACATATATCAACATCTGAATAATTGGCCCAAATTATTAATGGAATTTAAGATACATTCAACATATAATTTCTTTTATTTCTAATCCAATATACCATGACTATTGTATACTGATGATCATATTATAAGAAATATTCTTCCAGGTATAATTGTATATTTATATGAATCCTAGAAGGGTTCAAAATGCCTCAATCATATTAAATATTTTGAAAGTTTCACTTGATATGTTAAATTAAGGGGTGAACATTATAAGATGTATTTCATGTATCCATATTAAGTTAAGAAAGAATATAAATTGAATTTTCATCCCATGGTTTGTGTAAATCATTATATTCATCATATTATTAAGATAATTTAAAAAAACATATAAGATCTTGAATTGTTTTTTTATGATATCATTGAATTACATGGAATGTAATTTAATTTTGAATTCTTCATCCTAGAGATGAAATATTAAATTTCAGAATGGTATTACCCTTAACAAACAATTAAATTAATTGTTTCCCAAAGTAATATATAAGGGATTGATGAATAATATAATTATCCCAGATGGATTAAATATAAATGTGAATTTTATTTATCCTGGGAGGACATAATTGTACATGTGCATATGTACCTTGAAAATAACAATAAATCCTAATTTGATGTAAGGTAATGTTCTTCCATATTCATTCAAATTTAAACGGTGTGGAATATTATTATTCCAATAATCAAAACAAAATTATGTGTTTATGAATTGATCATGGATGGTCAATGAGTACAATGTTGATAATTATGAATGGGGGGTGTAACTGTTGTACTCATTTTCCCTTTGTCTCAATTTTTTCACTCGGTTTTCTTGATAAGGTTTTTAATGAGGAAACACTATGGGGAAATGATGTTATTGTACTCTTTTTTCACTAATCAATAGATTTCCTCAAAAGAGTTTTCCTTGATCAGGTCTTAAATGAGGAAATCATACATTATAACAGATATCCAAGGAAATGTTATCAATTATTATGGATATTTATAATTAGTGGAAATTATTTGTCTTCCCCATGAGTTGTAATTGTTAATGAAACCATTCATTTTTACGTATGGTCTTCCTCTCAAGTCCCCAAGAAATAATTAAATGGAAATAATAATTTATGTCCTGGAGACAGAATTAATTGATATAATCAAGGGAACTTGCGAATGTTTTACTCTTTTTCCATTCATCGGGTTTTTTCCATAGTTTTTTACTAATATTGTTTTTAATGAGGTAGCATGCCATGGAATTCAATTACATTGGTTTCCCTTATTTTTCCTATCGAGTTTTTACGTAATGATTATATATGATTCCATGATATTATGACATCCAAGGGGGGTTTTATGAATCATTTTTAATTTATTTAATAATTTTAACAATAATAATTACTCCTCAATTCCCAATTAATCTCCCCTTAATGGCCAACCTTTGATATTCTCACAATTGGATCCATTCTCATGTAGTCTATAAAAATATTGATATGTGAATGAAATTTTGTGAAAATTTGGATCTACATTATGTTATCTACTTAGTGTATTTCTCTTGTATTTTTATTTCCATTTTTCTCAATCATGTTCATACAGAAATTCAATTCTCACTTCTACAAGAATGTTCTTCGTCAATAATCAGCCTTACATTTCAGATTTTGAATTTATTCATAGTTTCAATTTGTGTTTGGTTGATTTCATATAAATAATAAGTTCATTACAGAGATAAGGTCTTTGATTTTTAAATTGAAATTATTTTAATATGTAGTTTAAATATATTTTTTCATTTAAATTAATTAAATTAAATTTTGAATCTATGAGTGAAATGGAAGGAAGGCACCTACATGCTGTAGGGTCCTGAAAAGTTTTCAAAGGGAATAAAATACTCAAAAAATTAAAATACAGAAGAGAGAATAAATTCCTACAAGTCCAGTAAATGTAAAGGATGGAAATTGACTTGAAAAATTTGGAAGAAATATGATGGAATTGAACATCTAAAAGAGTTTTATGTGACATGTGTACCATCAAGGGGAAGGGTTCATGGAACGCATGAACTGCAAACCACTGGTACACAGAATAACCTGTGAGGTGTGGGTCTGGGAAGAACTATCCAGTGAACCCAAGAGCTTGTGAACCGCATCCCTAGAGGAATCTAGCACACAAAGGGCATCCGCATACCATCTCTTGACTCAGCAGTTCGCAGATGATGCAAATCGGTAAGGTTCTGCAGCCATGACTCGTGAACCGCAGCCTCTGCAAACCCCAGTTGATCGATTCTTCTATAGATTGATATAACACATCATGGGCTTTCAAAATTTTGTTGCATGCCCATAGATGTTTTCCTAATTCTCTATAAAATGATCACAAAAGGAATTGAGATGGAGGGATGAAGAAAACCCAAAAGAGATGTGGGAGGTTAGAAGTATGAATTATGAAAGAATTCTATATTTGGTTTTGAATAATCAATAGTGATCAAATTTAAAACCATGTTTCCATAGGTATAATTATCCATAATCCATATAATAAGGGACGTAATAATAATAATAGGAAAACCATGAACCTAATTGGGGTCATCGCGAACAACACATTCCTCATTGATTAACTCCCCATGAATGACATGTTCTAGGACCCTCCTTCAAAATGGTGTTCTGCAGAGTGTATCGATATGAGAATTGAACTCAGTGTTTAGTACTTTATTAGTACACAGATGGAATAATAAGTGGTGTGGAAGACCGCATCCAGTACTACGTGCCATTGTGGTGCGTAGTTGTTCATTCCCAATCTCGTATACCGCTTTGGTACTCAGATGACACCTCTTCCCGCATACCACTAGGGTATGCGAAGCTCCCCCATCCTGCATAAGAAAACAATACACGAAATGGGACGTCCTAGGGTGTCCTTATCTCTGGCCCCAATCTCGTGACTCCATTATAGTTAATTCCTCCTCAAATCGTCCACAAACTAGTCCCCCAGCATCAGGTTGAGGCCTCCCCCAAAGCCAACGGACCTGTATGATTAGATCATCAGGCGCATCAATGCACTGCTTTGAGTCTACATACCAATGGTAACTAGAGAGATGAAGGATCTCCCAATAATGGTTCAGACTCCATGAATGAATCTATGTCCACATTCCCATGGTAACCTAGATTCCGACCATGGGACGTCAACGTGAAACTCCCCATTCTAGTGACTAAGGATTATCACATGCTTTTACATTCAATGGGGAACATTTATCTGTCGATGGAATCAAATTCTCTTATCATTTTGATGAGCGCAGACATTCCTCCAATTTCCCAGAATGTGTTTTGGGGAAATCCCACTGAGTTATGTCCCCAATCATCGGACGGTCGAACCGCATGACCACCAATTTCATCCCACATTGAACGGTTCATCACTCTACACCCTCACCCACCATCACTCTGGCTTCTTCCACCATAGGCCATCCCTCCCCCAATAGTGGTTGAGGAGTAGTGTGGTTGGTTGGATCCCTCACATCCTCTTTTTTCTCACACTTAGTGTGACTCACATGAGCATAGAGGGTTGTGATGATCACAATATCCACAAAACCAACCCAACCCATCTTGAACTATGAAAACTCTGGTTCATGTTCATACTAGGATACATAGGATGCCTACTTGAAATCCTGAGCTCAAAAGGGTTCCATTCCAAAGTGTTCCCCCAATCATTTCCCCTCAAATGGGAAACTCGCATGCATAAACCCCAAACCATTCCGATGTATGTGGCATCTGATTACTCTCACAAGGATATGTAGGAAACCTATATTAAGGGTACGATCCCAACATCACTCCATCTTCTATCCCCCTTGTATGATGATAAACTCGAGAACACCTTATTTCATGGCTTAAGTCAGCATCGCCTCTGTAGCATCAAATCTGCATGTGATTATGATGATCAAGTGAACCAGGTGTATCCCAAGGATACACTATATGGGAATTAACCAAGGATTCATGAATATATGAACACAACTTAAATCTATAAGAGAGACCTGGAATATGAAAGAATTCCCCTCCAAAGGGAGCGATGAGCCCGACCTCCCATCCACTTGACCAATGGAGTCCTTAAGTGTTGTTGGCCAAATCTTCATCCATAGAGAACCTACCCTTGGAAATAAAGTCCATGAATCATTGATTCTAGGGTCGTTGGGTGTTTCTAGATCTATGAAAAATCTCCCTGGAGACCATCTAAGGATGTTATATCCCAGGAGGACCGATAGGACAAATGATTGAACCCATTTAATTTCTAGTTGGAACCATTTGATTGTGGCACATCCTTAGTAGTGAAAAAGGGATAAATTTCTCAGTCCCTGTTGGGTCAATACATTCCCAACATAAAGGATAATGATGTGGATTAGGTTAATACATAAATGAGTGACCACTCTCTTCAAACCATTTTCTTCCAGTACAACAGATTCCCACCTCAGGTCAAAAAAATGGTGAACCTAATATGAAAACTCATCCAAGGTGGTGGTTATATCCCACTCATGGCCCTTCAGCTAAAAAAAGAGGGGGATGGGGGCCACGTTGAATCGTCAAATATGCATATGTTCGTGAAATGCTACTTTAATAGAGTTTTGATATCTGTATATGTCATATATATATATTGAAGGTTTCCACCATGAATCATTAGATCCAAATGGAATCATGGTAACCAATGTAGACCTGCACCTTAGTGATCCTGCATGCGGATGGGGTCCCGATAAATAGTAGGACCCCCTCTCCTAGTCGGCATCTTCAACACTAGGTATCCAACACACTGATAAAAGTGTAGTACCTAAATTGTACTCTCCCCACTGTCGAAGTTTCAAGTCAAGACCTTCAGTATGTAGAATATTACCAACCACATCCTTAGTCATGGTTGGCACCACAGTAAAAGGTGGCCCCAGTGGTCATCTTAAACCATTTCAGGATCCGGTCCCAGGAATGTGAAAACAACTATGTCCCTTATCTTAGGGAGGTAGATGATGTCGATGTTGATGACTTCATCTCAACTGAACATGGGTCCTACTCCCAAGATCCTATAATAGATTATAGCTTCCAACACCAGGTTACCCAATCTTATCATGCTAAAGAGGACCTTATACTAAGGGCACCTACTGAAGTCCCAAAAACATGGCCCCCTCGGGCTGCCCTCTAAGGGACGAAAATATATAATCAGGAGTTGGATATCAGCCAGGATGCTGAAGAGAAAATCCAATGTAAAAACACAAAAAAAATCGATGGGAAGACATGATACTTTTCTCCCTCCACTCAATACCACCACAGAAATAGGTTAGAACAATAAGAGCATGTGCACATTCCTAGTAGTGCTCGTTGGTCACTTCATGAATAAAGTGTAGAAAATTATAGGAATGCAGGGAAATCTATTGATGAACAATAATCCCATCATCCAAAATAGACTGAACCCATCTACAAGAAGGAACAAATACCTACTGACACATATTAATTCCTCCATCCAAATAGGGCAGAAAAAAATATGAGTAGAGTCAAATTATTGCATATGCATACAAAGACAGTGAGAAAAATACAGCAGCAAGCGAGCAGATGAAAATTTCCACTCATGAATACGAATCCAACCATTCAAAATTCAGTGGAAATTGGAGAATACAACCAGCGGCAGACTCATTCCTCTATCATGGAACAGGAGAAGTACTAGTATCTACTAGAAACATATAGATGACCGAAGTAGGTACAAACACCTACACTGAAATTGGATTGATCCTTCATACTGATTCCATCCAAAGATGTATCTTAGAATATATTGGAAATGATGGAGGACTAGACATCGATTCAATACCATATCCTCTGAATATACCATGATATCATTGAATCGGTGGTAGTGGTGAGGAACCCAGCCCACGACCCAGTTTCCTTGCACGGAATGACTTACTCACAAAATGCGTTAGTTACTCAAAATAATTTATGCATCCTTGATCTAGTGTATGAGGGTAGATGGAAATACCCAATGATACCCAGACAACCGAATCAGGAAGAAATAGTCACCTCAACTGGGGGATTCTGGTCCAATGTGGTGGTTGCTCCAGGACAAGAATATATCCCAACCAAAACTCAAGATGTATGTCAGTGTATCCCAGCAAAATCATGGGAATGGACAAGACATGGACCCATGTATGAAGTCTGATACCAATAAGAGGAGGCCCCAATTACCCGCTAGAGAACCCATGCAGGCTTACACTATGGGCTTGGAATGATTGATTGTGAAAGCCAATCTCCTGATGCATGTCAGGGTTTCCCTTCACTTGACCATAATATCAGATAGAATGAAGGTCCTCCAATAGTAGTCTTCTGCCCTGATGGTCCTACTAATGGTATATTCTATATATATTATTCTCCCTATAGTTGGACATTGAGTCATGATGGTAGTCCTCTCCATGATGATAGTCATTTTGAAGGACCTCCGCACAATGGAAGTTGATGTGAAGGCCCTCCACATAGTAACATCAAGCAATGAAAATGTCCTCCCCTCATTACAGTACATCCTGAAGGCCCTCCCCAACATGTAAACTATATATATTCTCCCTAAAACTGATATCAAGATATGATAGTAGTCCTCCCCATCATAGTAGTCATCTAGAAGGTCCTCACCTCAGTGACATCAAGCAGCAATAAGGTCCCCCCCTCACTGTAGCCTACATGAAGGTCCTCCACATGGTATATGTATTAATGTAATTCCCACATTTGGGCATCAAGTTTTAATGGTATCCCTCTCCATCTCAACACCTATTGTGAAGTTTCTCCCCACAATAACAATTCATACTAGAAAAAAGACCCACCCCTTTTCGGGACAAATGAAATAAAACCCTCCTATGATGAGGCACTCAGAATGATAGATTTAGACATATCTGACACTTTGTCTATGACGAGTGATATCATTTCTAAACCATAGGATGAACCAAGGCACACTCACCTTATGAACTACCCCCACACCATTCGCATATCAATGTGTCTCCCACCAACCCAACTACATCGAACAAAATTATTAATAATCAGTCAAGATGGTAATATAATGTAATGGAGTACCAAGAATAACCACAGTAGAATATGTTACTCATGAGAAGAAAAAAATCTAAGGATAATATACCAGTGCTGTATTGGCCTATAGACACTTCTCACTTTGACATGCCAAGGGTGTTTTCTAAGGAATGTATGCACGAAATTTTTCTCAATATATGGAAAACTCTTCGCCAACTAAAAGAAAATTTATTTCCCTATGAAGGGTATACAAACTGTGTCCACATATTAGGGGAGCCTTAATAACTAATTGACATAGAATCCAACCCTTCAGCACCGAAGCCGAAATCAGAAAAGAAAAATAAAAAATTTCAACTGGATTGCCTCCACACAATGCACAAGTTGTGTTTCCTCATTGGTGATTCCCCATCTGGAGTTTGTATTTGTGGATGGGGAGAACATGGATCTCTACAATTCACCCCACATCCCATCCAGTAGACCTCATTGCAAATGATATATTTCAGTTTCATTACCTGAAGTAATAATTTAAATTAAATACCTACTCTGGATTGATGGAATACTCAATAAAACCCATCTCGGTGCAAGTCTTAATAGCATCAGGTCCGACAAGATCAAGCCATCAAAAAACATCCTAGCTATGAAACCAAGAACATCCAGTAGGCTTCCCACTTAAGGGAATCCAACCATCAAGCAGTCCTCGTGTCTTTAAAATCCCATAAATTTTTTACAGTCCCATTATCATATTCGGATAACACCTGTGCAAGAGTGTGTGAATTTAAAAAGCATGAAATAGCAGCAGCTACCATATCAATTCGCGAACAACCCCATCCCGCAGGATGGGGGAATTTTTAACTCAAAATGCCAATGTATGAACAAAAAATCCAGGCCACAATTCATCAATATAAGAATGTAAGAAACCTATCCCATGAGGCTAGGGGAATTCTTACTTCATGTTATGGCACAACGGATGTCTACCTTCTCCCATATGGTAAGAACAATGACTAGAGAGGTCACATGTTCCACCCCATCTCGTGGTTCATACCCTTCGAGATGAAGGTTCATTAAAATGTCAGATCAGGGCTCTATTTGGGTCAATGTTCACCAAGAAGCCTTAATAAAGTCACAGAATGAAAAGATAATGTCCAAAAAGGGATGCAAAAAAGCTTTTCTACCATTCGGCACTGGCTATACCACCCCGAATGTAGTATAAATCAGTGAACGTGGTAAACTTCAACCCCAAGTATAACATAGGAAATGATATAATGGGGGTGGATGCAATAGAAGAGTGTTTCATCCCATAGTCTCCCCACACTGAGCTGGATGGTGTGCATACTTGGAACAAGAGAGTGGACCTAAATTTGGGCACCCCCATAGTTAATATGTTGTTACCTCCATCGCGAAACTCCAATAAAGAGAGGAATAAATACTAACATGTCTATGACCCACCACATCCTACCCCTTAGAATGTGTCCTTCATAATTGAGGAATGATTCACCATGCGAGAGGAAGAAATGAAAGAGATCCGGAAAATTAATGTCGAGCTACGATGATGGAGAAATCTTTCCAGGTGTGTTCCCCCTACGGAATTTATACAAGTGTTCATTGAAGAGGTTCCCTTTCCATAATCACTCCTCTCAGTTAATGAAGTGAAGCTCGAATTCCCACCCAACCCATCACTGGTACCATCATGTTACTTAAATCCGACCATAGAAGGACATCAGGACTTCCCTCAATTGGGATTTCATACATTCTATATTTATGCGAACACACAAGGATACCCCCAGCTGGGTATCCCCCCCAAATTCCAATGGGATTGTCACATCCTGCTTTGGCCCCTACTGCACCCTCCCAATCTCATGTCTGGAATGATATGCATCATGTTCTCTTGAATATGATCGAAAAACTAATAGCTCTCCTAGAATCCATGGAAGGGTGGCACGCTCTGATATAACCTTATTGAAATACCTACCCTGATTTGGTGAGAAACATTCCACCACCACCAAATTTCAAGAACCTAGTATTTCTAGTGTTTAATAGATCGAGACACCCTTAAGAACATATAATGTACTATTCCTCTTACTATGATCCCATGATGGGAACTCCGGAGCAACAAGAAGCTATAAAACATAGGTGCTTCATGTGAACCATGTAGAGTTCACCCTTAATATGGTATAGTAGCGTTCTATCTAACTCAATCACGGGTTGGGAGGAACATTAAAAATTGTATTTCTTCTTGTTTAGTTTGACATTTCCTAACTACGCGTCCATTGATTTCCTGAACTATATGTAGCGAGAGAATTAAATAGTTTCATACTTCATTGCCCAAGGGAAAGGCTTGACTTATTCTCTGAAGCAGCTGATCCCCCAGGATGAAATGCTCATGATGTGCATCGATAACCTCTATGATGAATTTTGAACACCACTCATCCCAATGTATTACTCAAGTGGGTTCCATGATTTCTCAGCCTTTAACCAAATTATTGAAGACTCCGTACAACAGATCAATCTCAATTCCCATGTGGTTATGTTATCCTGATGTAAAAGAATGGGAAAAGTTGAAGCGGATTCTGTCAAGCTTAATCCACCCGAGCACCTGCTCTAGTAACGAGGCATCCACCAAACCATGTTTGATTCCTAGACACCAACATCCACCCCCACCTCGTCAAGATGAGAGAAAGGGTGCTAAAAGAAATCAGTTTGAGGACCGAAGAAATAAATTCTACTCTTTATGAGATGACCAAGTATGTGGCTACTTCATAGCCACCATGAATCGAAACATTCTCTAGCTAATCGAGCAAAAGAGAGCTGATTACGTGGGTCTCTACAACCATCCAATTTATTTTCCCTATCACCGAATATTGGGGCACACCATCAGAGAGTGCATCGTCTTCAAACATCTTCTACAAAAGATGGTGGATTGCAAAAAATTCAACTAGTGTCCACCACCACCACATGTGACATATGTTTCCACCTCATACCCAAGAGACGAAGGGGAATGGAAAGAACTCACCATATAAAATTAGAGAAAAATTTACAATCAGATGACCCATTAAACAATCAACCGATCTAATTGAATCCTCTCGGTGTAGTTGAAACAAGAGATGGTGCACCCAATAGATTCTAATGCAACAAAACCAGCATCCTCTGCTTGTTATTCCTCTGAGGGATAGAATTCCAGAAATCAAGAGCAAGAATATGAGCTAACACCTTATCTGTAGCTAGTATTGAATCTTTCAGACTTCATTCTAGTAGACTTGAGACAACCGGAATCAACCTGTCAAATGGGACAATGGGAAGCTCCCTACCAAATGGGACAACATACATTTCCCTACCAAACAAAACCATCATAATAAGATAGTCAGAAATAAACATTTCAGATCAATAACTGATCTTCGACTTCATTAATCTCATTCACTTGATAGACCTCTTCTCTGTTGAAGACTGTGGACATGAAGCCTAATTCGTCACGTCCAATCTGGGGGCAGTAGGAAGAGGATGTAGAGTTCAAGGGTTTCATGGAAGGCATAATCATGTAAGGAGTCATATTCATAGCCACACATAAACATAGAATATTAATTTGGTGGAAACATGACGAATGACATACCTGTAGAAAGAAGGGGAACCAAAATGTTCCTCCTCCCCTGCCAGAAGAAATACGAGCACATTCATCATGGAGTATCCATTAGAAGAAGAATAAATATTCTATCACCGGAGGCGTACAAGAGGACTAGTTAAACCGAACATGGAAAGTACTCCAACACCACCAGCTCCTATCATAGAGACTAGAGCATCTACATCCAAATATCCAGCCCCTAATGTGTCTATGAAATAGAATCCCTGATCTTGGAGGCAATGAACATTAGAGAAAAAATAAGATGTTCTAATGAATATATCCTCGGTAGTATAAATCTATCGATCCTGGATGACTTGATTTTATTCGCAGACCTATGGGAGGTACTCATTGAAACCTTACTAAGTCCCTTGGAATTCGAGGTCGAAGTAGCAGTGACCGAAGTCTATCGGCCAGAGACCAGTCCTAAAGAATGTCATGACATCATGCCCTTCACAACCAAGGATGAATACACCAAAATTAAATTGAAAATCAAACCCTTATATGTGTACGGAAAGATAAACAACATTGAGGTTCGAAGAATTCTCATTGACAATGAACCTCGAGTCAACCTCCTCGTGCCGGAAACCATTCTTTGACTGGGATATGATGAGGATAGTTTAACACCCTACACCACGACTTAGTAGGTATATGAAAAAACTGAGCAGAAGCCCTTGGGATGAATCAAGCTGAAAACATGGTTGCGAGACCTCAAGTATAATTTTGTGTTTTTGGTTGTACAAAATGTATGTCCTCAAATGATATGTTAGGGATGCCTTGGCTGCATCGGTATGCTGGAATTCCATCATCATACCCTCAGTGTTTCAAATATTGTGCTAATTGGAAAAATGGGACATTGCATATAGATAAATCCACATTCAAATCATGTGAGTCGCATTACATCGATGCAGGTTTTTATGAACTGGGAGATAAGTAGTCTTTGGCCGATAATGTTGAATCGATCACTGCCCCAAATGGATTGTAAATGGATCCCTCCAATCCCCTCCAACAACTCGGGGAGGAGTATGTATTACCCATCAACGAAATTGAATGCATAAGTTCAATCATGGATACAGACATAGTCATTTGCATGATTTCTATTATCGCTACCAAGTCCAAAGAAAATTAAGAGTGGGATGGATCCTATTATGTCAGGAAAATCCCTAACAAAGATGCTCCATGCCCATCTTCGGAACCCAAAAACGTTCCCGCATTGCTCACTATGGAAAAGGAAAATTTCTCTCCCAACAATGTAGAGATCAACTTGAGAGTCCACTATCCATCTGAAGAGGAAGAAGATGATGAGTATGAAGAAGATGAAGAACAAGAAGACCTCAAAGATTCCCCTCCCACATTTGAATAAGGTGTCTCCACCATAATTATTGATCTTAATGAGATAAATCTGAGCACTAAAGATGTCCCACGAACCATTGTGATTAGTGTGGTTGTGCCTTTCGTGGACCATGAGTAATATACCTCCTTCTTGAAAAATAATAGAGATGTGTTTTCTTGGAACTACAGAAAAAATCTAGGCCTCAATCCTAAGGTGTAAACTCGTTATCTGGGTTTTCTAGAAGGTTGTTGTGTCTATAAGATGACATCAAGAAGGACCCACCAGATGCATGCTACCAAAATAGATGTTGAATTTGATATGATAATGAAAAATATCTTCATATGGGAACTCCAATATCTGATATGGAAGGAAAACATAGTCCATGTCATAAAGAAGAATGGAAATATTAGAGTCCACATTGACTTCAGAGACCCTAATCAGCACTACAAAAAAGATGATTTCTCAGTCCCGATCACAGAATTGTTGATTGAAATGACTGCCGAAAATGAGGTCTTCTCTTTCATGGATGATCTATTCTAGATACAACCATATCCAAATTTCCTAAGGAGATATATAAGATACTTATTTTATGGCCCCTTAGGGAGTGATCTTTTATAAGGTGATTCCATTTGTTCTAAAAAAATGTTGGCACTACATATCATCACTCCAGGCACCGTATTTTCAATCCCTTCCTAGGAAAGGTTTTGGAGTGATACATCGCTGATTTGATGGGTAAATAAAAATAGAAATCAAACCACCTAACATATCTTGAAACTATCATCAAAAAACTATAGCAACAGAGTTTAAAGATGAATCCCCTATAGTGTGTCTTCGATGTTACCTGAGGGAAATTCCTCAGCATTGTCGTACGCCATCGCAACATCGAAGAAGACCCTGAGAAGACAAAATCCATCCTCATAATTTATCTACATTACAACCTCACTGAGTTGAGGGGTCTCTAAGGTCACCTGGACTACATCTGTCACTTCATAGCCACCCTTTTGGGTAAATGATAACCTTTAACTAGGTTAATGAATAATGGGTTATGTATGAGTGGGATGATGATTTTCAAGAAGATTTCAACAATATAAAAATATATCTTCTAATCTCACAATTAAAAATACCTCAAGTTGAGGGAAGACCACTAATTTTGTATGTTACGTCCTTGGAACATTTGTTAGGCGCCATCCTCGTATGGAAGAGTGATGTCGGCAGCGAGAACAGTCTCTCTTACCTCAGCCAAAAAATTATTGATAGAGAGACATGATATTAATGAATCAAAAAGAACTGCCTAGCCCTAATCTTCATGGTTCTGAAATTCAATCATTACCTGCATCACCATGAGTTCCATTGGATCTCTATCTACAACCAACTCAATTACATCCTCAACCATACCATGATAACTGACACCTATCATGGTGGGCAGTCATCCTAAAACATTTTGACATATGTTATGTGCTCGAGGACGCTATAAAATTCCATGAATTAGAAAACTTCCTAGAAGATAAACCCTTAGAAGAAGCAACCTCATTGGATGTGGAAGATCCAGATGAAGAAGTGTTCTCCATCTAAGAAGACCCCCATGCATTGGAAAAATACTTTGATAGTGCATCTAGAAGCCCAATATGGAAAAGGATGGAGGATCCCAAGATCAAAAAAGTGGTTCTAAGAGTTATACGCATATCCCATAAAATGCCATCTTTCCATTATCCTTCTTACTTTCAGAAGGATTCACACGTAATGAAGTAGAATAACTGGCCCTCATTATAGTCCTAGAGATGGCACATCATGCACGAGCCAAACACTAGAAGATAAAAGGTGGTTCATAAATAAACATAAATCAGCTTAATAGTGACTATTTCATTAAGACAGAAGAATTGGTCCCCTTGATTAACCATGTTCTATAATGGATGGCAGAATTACCATCAGAACCAATGCTGAAATATGTCCCCCGGTCAAAAAATAATTGAGATGATGCATTTTAAAATGCAGCTACATCCCTAACTGATCTTGACCTAGATAAAATAGTTTTTAGTATTGACAAACATAGGATGGTCTTTAGATTTATTTGGAATAATACAAAGTAAATCGATGAGACTAGCCCCATATCTTTGCCTTATGGTCATTCCACCGGCTTAATGACTCCCATTGAAAATTACCTATAGCGGGAAGAACTCCCACTAGATGAGGAAGTAATAGAATAGATCCAGAGGCTGGCAGTCATCTTTGTTTTGTACATTGGCATAAACCAAAAAAGTATTGCCTACAAACAAGGCCTTGACAGAGTCCTTCACAGGTGCATTGATGAGTAAGAGACTATTATAGTCATGAAATAAGTGCGCGCCAGAGCTTTTGGAGGACTACAATATGAAACCAATCTCTCCCATCAAATTTGAAGGCTTGGATACTATTTGAACACAATGATACATGATTCTACCGTATTCTCCATGAAGTGAAATTCCTACAATGTTCATGCCAATTTTATTGACCGACCCCTAGAGATTCTTCATGCAGATAAGTACTCCTGAACATTTTCTACCTCAGGTATGAATATTTTTGGACCACATCCTCCCACCATAGAAATACAATTCACATTCATTCTCACATAAACCAACTACTTTTTCCAAATAGTCCAAATACATTCCCCTTACAGAAGTCTAGATGAAAAGAACTGTTAGATTTCTAAAGTTCAACAACAATACCAAATTTGGTGTCCAACATATGATACTGATGGAGAATGGCACCAAATTCTACTCTACTTATTTGGTAAATTCATACTAACAGTATGGAATCAAAGAAAACCATTCATCCCTACACCATGCACTGACCAAGGGGTATATAGATCCTTTCAACAAGAATCTATCCAACATAATACAAATGATGGTAGATAAGGATAAGAAATCATGGATAGACAAAATCATTCAGGATTTATGGGCATACCATACCACAACTCACACTTCCACCTAGGCAACCCCGTACTCACAGGCATATGAGGCAGAGGGGATTTTTCTTATTGAAATTCATGTTATATAACTCTGTGTGACCATTTGTGACCAAATGTACATATATAGAAATCCTAGAGATTGTATTATGAGTTGAATTATCTATATTAGAAAAGGTTATACACTTTACACCATTTTTATGTCTACCAAAATTGGAACGTATAAGACATCAACAAAAAGGTTTTACATCAGTCTTTCCTCGAATGAAAAATGGTGTTGGTCCTTTGAACCCCGATGATACTCTTGAATAATTCCCCAAAGAATTAAAAAAAATGGGAAGGTCCATATATTATTAATATGGTCTATTATAATGGATCATATTCCTTGATATCTATGGATGCATAGCTCATCATGACCCCCACCAATGAATGGTTTTTGCAGAAGAACTTCACTTAACAGCGACGCCCATGGTCCAAACATTGCGACCCCAAACTATGAGTCATCATCCTAACCACATGACAGTAAAATGTATGAAATTAGTCCATAAAACATTAAATTATACTATGATTCTAATGTCCTTGTTGAATGACACTAAACTGCACAACATAGCATCCTAGTTGCAAGACGTTAAACCACATAAAATAAATCGTCCTAATCACACAATGGTAAACCTCATGGTTACTTATAGAACTATGTATGGAATTATTCCCATTTGTTAGTGGGATACTTATCAATGAATTAAACCTAAATATTGTTCTAGACCCTATAAAAATTACACTACCTTTTCCTATATCTCCCCATATTTATGATGGTAACCCTTGTCACTCCTTGTTTCTCACATCGAGTATAACTCTCATGAGCTTCGGATTGGTGGTAAGGATTCCATTATGTAAAAAAACTATAGATAAATATGGTTGACCCAGCACCCTTAGTGGATGAAACCAACATTTCCATACTTCTATTTCCAAGCTACAACAGTATATGGATCTTTTTGAACTACGTACAACTTGATTCCTGCCCTTGCAGGATATGATGTGATGCCCAGATCTGGCACCCCATCCCAGCCACCATTTAAAATAAATCCCCTTCCTTCGTGCATAAGTTATACATGTATAGGGTAATACATGAATGGTCTTAACCACATGACATTAAACTATGATATTTTTCAAGAGTTAGGGGCTTCTTGATTTTCAATGTTACGAGATCCCGAACATGCCCCCAATTTATTGCATAAAAAAATTTAATGATATGACAGAAATTACAACTCTAAATTATGACAATCATAAGGATTCAATAGATCATACTTCCATCTACATATGATTCAGATCTATGTGGAGGATACAGTAGTACACGGCTGATAATGCCCTAGTTATTTATTTCATTCACATACACATCATTCATGTTTTTCAAACTCAATACTATGATAAATCTTAGGTCCCCATAAATATTAATGGCCATTAGATATGGAAGGACAGTGTCCTATAGACACCTTTGTTTCACTATGCACGTCATGCCCTCGTGGATCTACATATATCGCCTATAAAACATCCATCATACAAAGGCCAATTCATCCCCATGAGATTCCTCCCCAACCTCAGTACACCAAAGGGATTCTAAGAGCCATTTTGTTCCTCAAAATCCAAATTACCTCCAAGACTATGGTTTAAACCTTATATCATTACTCATGTCTATTGAATGCTAGAATATCCCAACCATGATTATCTCAAAACTATTAATAGTATTTTTGACATAATTTCCTTACTGTATGGATCTAAACTTCTTAGCATAATGTCCTCACTACATGACTCTAAACTACAAAAGTTAACGTCTGCACTACATTACTCTAAACTGCACAACATAATGTCCTAACTGCATGACCCAAGACTACAATGCTTAATGTTTTCTCTGCATGATGCTAAACTGAATGTCCAAAATCATCCTTGACGCATGACGTTAAACATTATAGAATTGGATTAAACCTAAAGTGCTCCATTTTGGTGATTTTTCTATTCTTATGTGGTGACCCGGAATCATCGTAATCCCTTTTCTCTCAAAATTATCATAGCTCATATGAGATTAGAGATCTCCATGAGAGATCCACCATGACATAATGGAAAATCAGTCCTAGAATTTGGTCCTATAAGCATGAACCTAAAAGTTAGGAAACGGTTCCCTTCCACATAAGGAATCCCATTTCCTAGTCATACAATGCTAAACTACAGGGTATTCCAAAGATGGGTTGAATGCCTCACCCTTCATATGACTATGATATACATAGGGGATACCCAATCCAAAGATTGAACCATTGCATAAATGTTTCCCATGTATCGAGATACACTCATTCCATACCTCAAACTTCATTCATTGGGTGATCTTTAATCCCCATAATCTTCCATGGTCGTTGGAGATGGAATTCCAGTGTTAGATAGACAGATTTTTTTGACTATGAACATAACGCCTTAGTGGCTCTACATATGATGCTTATAAAACGGCTTCTAATCAATGTAAAATTCATCCTAAGGATAGTCTACTCTTATCTCAGAACACCCAATGGATTCCATGCCTTATGACATACCTTCTGATTCAAGGTCCCTTAATGTCAGGGTTTACACCCTCTTTCCTACCCAGATCCTGAATATATCATGACATTTTGGCATGATTCACCTCTAGTATCTCTAGAGTCTTCTGTAAAATAAATATACCTCTTTCATATGTGTGAATTTGATTCGCATATGAAACACAAATTCACCCCCACTCATTTTTGAGTTCCCTAGAAAAGTTCAACCAAAAGAAGTGTCCCCTTTCATGCTTACGCGCAACATTTTTTTAAGAGGTCATATGGAATGTCCAAAATGGTCCAAATCTCCATAATCCTCCATTTCTATCAAATATGGAAGGCCAATGTCCTACAAACACCTTTGTTTGACTATGCACATAATGACTTGGAGGCTCTACATATGATACCTAAAAGACGACCATCAATCAAAGATGAATTCATCCACAAGAGTGTCCTTTCCAATTTACATATGCTTGAATGAAAGTTATTTCACATATCACCACCTATATTTGAAAATCCTCCTAGATAACTTCTTACATAACCTCCCCTTTTTGAATTCACAAACATGAAAAAGATTTCTAATTGTACTGAACATTCCCTGAATCTCCCTTATGCATGTAAGAGTAGTGTGGGAATGGTTTTTGATTCAAATTACACAGGAATTTCCCAGATAATTTCAGACATCATCCTTCAGATAGGCTCACCATTGTGTCCCCCAACCCAAAAAAAAATCAATGTGTTGTAAATCCTACCAGGACATTGGATGTGGAAGGCCAATGTCCTGTAGACACCGTTGTTTGACTATGCACATCATACCCCAATGGCTCTGCATAGGATGCCTACAAAATAGGCAAAAATCAATGGAAAGTTCATCCTTAGGAGAGTCCCCTCTTACCTCCATACACCTAAAATGGGTTCCAAACCTCATACATGACAAAAACATGCAAATTCAGAGTCAAGAAAAATCCCACATTCATGTTTGATAGTTATTAGGACATTCCCGACTAATGAATCCCAAATTAGGGCCCTATACCCTATCAAGTTTGGTCCAATATGTTCACACTAAAATGGTAATTATAATTTACAGGACTATGATCTTCTAGAGAAAAAGACACAATACACGCCAGAGTGAAAACATGCAAAGGGTAGACCTAGAAAAAATTTGATTATTAGATCATTAAACCTATACTATGTATAGTTTAGACAAAATAAAAAATGTTGATATATCAAAAAAGACATAAATCTTGTTAGGTTGAAAAAACACAAAGGGTGGCCTAAACAAAATTCATGTTATACCCACTAAGATCGTATCAAACTATCTTATGAAAAAATTTGGGTGATAATAAAAAATAAACAAAAGTTGTTGATATTTTCCATGAATCCTCAACAAATAGTCGAACTGTGATCACTGAGTCCCACGACTCGTGAAAAAAAATAGAGCCCGATTCAATTATTTCATTTCATGGGTTTTGAATCATTTTATAAAGTTAATGACACACTGAAATTATTTTTATATGTTTTATTGTAATAAATTACATGATAGGAAAAGGAAAATATGAACTTTTTGGAGGCAAATTATTTCCATTGAGTTCAAAAAAAATGGAGGAACAGCCCCAGTTCAGTGTCTCTCCATAATATCAAAAGAAAATTAGTACACATGTTGAATTGGGAAAAGATACAATAAGGCCCGACTGACACATTCCAAAAAAAATGGCATGCGACTGTCACAGACCATCAATTTTTTTCTCTAGTGAATCTCGCTCATCCACTTCAGCATTGGCCATCATGCACATGCATTCCATAATGGCTTTAAGGTCTCTCCCTTTCTTCTAGATAGCTTCGTAATTCGCACCAAAAGAGGCCAGTTGTGCCTTCAATCTTTCAATGTGGGCCCCAAATTCTCACAGTTCGTCCTTTTAGGTGATCGCCAAATCAAGAGAAATTTCCTCTTCATCCAATAGGTTATCATGTTCCTCGGAAAAAGCTCAGAACTTCGTTTCTTGTTGATGGGAAGAATTGAATTGTAATGTTTATCCTCACAAGAATTGAGGTCTTCCCAGGCTATGACAATATGGTATATTAGATGATGAAGACAAATATAACCAAAGTAACCAGAACCCACCTCGGTAAATAACCACTAGAAGTTGTCAGTCCTGTCAATTATGCTTGAAAGAGGTGTTTCAACATAAAGTTTACATAATTGATTCCATGCCTACTTCTTCACTGCCTAATGCCTCCCCACAAAACTAGGACCTTGGTCCTCCTCCGACGTAATGGGTCTGTAGGCATGAAGTGTCATTATAGGAGTGGGAAGGTAAAAATGATAGGTTACCCATGATGGGGGGCTCTCCTTACCCTTATGTGGTTCGACTACTGGAGATGGATGCTGTGGACTAGAGATAACTTCTAGTGTGTCCAGTGACACTCTACTGAGGCCAGCCTCATTAGGGTAATGGGGTGTATCCATAGGAGTGTATTAGTCTTAATCACTACCCACTAAGATAGGCCGCACTGATTAAGTCCCTTCTGTATGCATCTGATAGTGAATCAAGCATCATCTAACCACAATGGGCGTAGTCATCGTGGCCACCACAGGTGAAGGAATAGATGTCGTAGTCATTGTGCCCACCATAGAGACTAGAATAGAATATGTATCTGTCACAATATCCACTGGAAAAGGGATATATCGAACCAGTTTTTAGGTTGATATGCGCCAAGGATGGTTAGAGGATTCTAGACCCACTGAACATGTTTTTTACCACCCCATCGAGGTAGAATCCCACCCCTAGTTGGTCATATTCCAGTTTGAGAAAAGTGGATCCAATTGTATCAGGGGTGATAACCTCCATCGAGTTACCTTCCCACGTCATCATAAGCCATAACGGGAAACTAAATTTGGGATGAGATTCTACCTTCAACTGAATAGCATGAAGAATCACATGTTGTTGAAGACACCCAAATTACATGGTGAACCACTAAGTTAGGTATGGCTCACAAAGGGACACTCGGTCTATGTTAGAGGTGGGCATCCTATATCAAAGCCTGATAATGTATGATCTCTCCTATAATGAACCACCCATATAACCCCTTAATAACCCCTGAGGGGTAGGGTGGGGTGCACATGAGAAGTGGGATGCCTCATTTAACCAGGAAAGTGTAGCCAGAAGGGAAACCCCTGACCATTTATTAAAATAAAATAAAAGACAGTAAACATGCATTACAAACCCATCAGAGTCACATACAGTCCACAAAATCATACCCCTGAGCACCACCATGGTACACAGACTCATCCTCCGTCGCTGTTTCCCACACCGAACTCTCATCTTGCTTCAGTACTTTGGCATACTTCCTCCTCAGATTCAACTTCTCCAACTCAAGAAACTCGTTCGGAGATTGCATGCTTCTGGCAGCAGATCTGGTCAGCATCGGTTTTGACAGATGAGTGATGTCCTTTTTCATCCTTCCACGAGAAGAGGCAGTCCCCTTGTCCGAGACCATCGGCATTAACTTATTCCCAACTTGAGCAATCTCACTGTATGAAGGCCGCGTCATATCCCCACGATTCTCCTTGTCGCTATCAGTGAGGTCCCCCAATTTCCCATGATACTCTTGGATTTGCTTAAACTGATTGTTCGTATCAATTAATGCCAAGCATTGAGGCTGCTCCACCCTTGTGTTTTCAATAGCCTCCCTTGCCACAACTTGCAGACTGCCACTACCACCTTCCTGCATACCCTATCCCTCGACAGCAGGTTCATCAGAGTCCAAAACAACCATATCAACATTATTCTGTGATGCAGACCTCAGGACAACATTCCCTCTGCCCGGCGACTTGCTCATCACTTGCGGAAGCACCACAACATCCTGCACAGCACCCCCTTCCTGCTCACCTGCAACTGTCTCCTCCTGCGCCCCATCCAAATTCATATTTCCTAAAACATCAAACCGATTACCCAAAGAAACAGATACCAAAACTCCATTACTAGCCTCACCCTGACCACTGCCCTTATCATCAATGGCCTTCGGCTCTACCACTACAGCAGAAGCAGCCCCCTTCCCTGCCATAGATCTCCTATGCACCTTGCCTGCATCCACCGCATCACCCATCCCTCCTGCATTCATGCGGCCACTTCCAGTCTCTTTGTTCTGACCAGCAGCTCCATCACCATCCCGAGAACCTCCACCAGAGGAAAAGCCAGCCCTCACCTGCACAGCAGGGACCTCCGGCTCCAGCAGGGGATCCGATTTTATTATCCCCACAAGGGGGCGTGCCACACCAACACCAGCAGCACCCTCGGAGGACCTCCCTTTTGAGAAGCTTCCATAATTCAGATCCTTCCTCAGCCTATCAAACACCCCAGACACCGAAGGGTTAGAAGCAGAATTCACAGAATGCAATTGTTCCCGCTTCCCCACATTGGCACTTCTGTTTATCACATCCACGGCTTGCCTCTCCGGCATCATCTCATCAGTCGAGCCTGAGGATTTCCCGCGCCTGGTTCCACTGTGACATCTCGAAGATGAGTGACCCAGTCGCTTGCATGTGGAACAATATCCCAACCAGGATTCATAGACGACTTCTTGCTTCCATCTAAACTCATCTCCGACAGAAATCCATACCCATTCAAGCGGAGGCCGAGAGATATCCACCTCAATACAGCACCGTGGGTTGATCGGATGACAGAGCGCAGACGTGCGCGCTTCAGGACACAAAAAATGACCGACCAAATTACCAATCATCCTAAGAATCGATGGATTTTGAAAGGGAAGGGGGAGATGAGTAAAGCTTACCCATACAGGAAGAGATGTGGGGTCGCGATTCATACACAATTCAATCGTCCATCAGAACAAGAAGAAGCTACACCCATTGCAGCGCCGGGGAGCACTGGACCAAGCGCAAATCAGATCTTCTTCAGAGGCAAACCGGATCATGAACTGTCGATTGTCAAGAAGTCCTACCACTGCGCGGTCCCTCAGATCCCATTTAGCGAAGACGAAACGGTCAAACTCATCCACGGACGGCCTTTGGGAGTTTAATCGAGCCACCAAGGTCAGACCTAGATGCCTCGATGCTTCAGAGAATTCCGACACTGAGATTTGGAGGTGAGGGTTTCCAAGATGAAGATTAGGTACTTTGGGGGTGAGCGCAATCGCCGGGAACTCCGGAAGAAAATTAGGGTTCGTGAAGGGAGAAAAAGCGGCCCGTGGCTTCAAAGTCGGGTGCTCCACAGCATCCTCCCCCCTCCCGCCGCCGCAAGGAAGGGGGGGAAAGTCATCACCCCGCATTCGCTAGGGTTCCGCCATCGCGAGGAAGGAGAATTGGTCCGATCGTCCCCTTCAAAACGTGTTGGGATGCCTCATTTAGCAGCACGAATGCATCACTAACACTTAATGTCATGGGATGAGCATTGGAAATGTTGTGAAGGGAAGTATGAAAGTTGAAGCGTGGAACCATCATATTGTGTCTATATTCATGGAAAGGGAAGTTTTCTGATATCCACTCATACCATAATGGAAACGGTCTTCTAAGGTGGTGTGTAGGTCTACATTAATGTATATTTCCCAACAACTCATAAAGTCAGACTAGAGTAGGAGTGACCAGATAAATTGGTCATCCCTCTTCCAGCACATCCTCTATCACTAGAGTGTAATCCATGACCATGGTATATACATCATGGGATGGGAATATCCAACCACTCAAAAAATGGAAAAATAACATTCTAATCTATGGACATGTGGCACGTTTGGTTGAATCTCATATTCCCAGGTAGTATATCATCCAACATTGGGGGTAGTGCAATATGACCATCGAATCTATCGATACTGGTGAGATGGATGAGTTTGACTGTGGTGAGCTCTCATTTTAGGCCCATTCACCTACAAAAATAACCCTATCCAGAGTGTGAGCATGTAGAGGGTGATCATTTAATCCCCCTACCATGAATGGTAGGCTCATTGTAAATTAGGACATATGGTCGGATTATCCAAAGTAGTGGATACCAATAGAAACTCGTCATACATTTCTCAATATATGGGGAGTCCCCCAGGCTGGTGGATGTCTCATAAGATGATTTCCACCTCCCCATATGACAAATTGAAGGTTTTGGTGCTTGAACACCAGCATCTCAAAATATCAAGAAGGATTTATCCAAGGGTGAAGGTTGAAAACTGAGAGACCCATGTTTCCTGATATAAGTTCACCACCCCAACTGTCCATGGGACTCTAAATAGGATTTGTGTACCCAAAATTCCTTGTCCCATTAATAGGGGAAGCATCCTCTAGCTCGCAGGTCTCATTTGGTGCTCCACCCACCAGTAGTGTTTTCTTGGGAAAGGTTGATAACAGACAGGTACTCTTGTGATACTAGTCTCAATACAGTGTTTCGACACCTAGGATCACCTTGAGTCCACACTGAGACTTTTAATATGAACACATTTCCTTGAATCATAGTATACATGACCTCTCATGTTGAGCAAATGTTATCCAAATCATGAAATTTCAGTGTTTCTATGAAAAATAAGGTGTATTGGGGTCAACCAATGCCAAAGAAACGTTATCTAGAACACCAAAACCATAAAGTAGAAATGGAACAGATAATGTGTAGGGTAGGATCTTTGGCGTAAGTAGGTATTCTAATTATTTGTCACAAATGACAATGTAGGATTGAAGATGTTCCTCCCTATCCTCAACCATGGTTTCCCTTGTCATGGTTGATCGAGCCACATTCTGTGAACTAGACATTGCATCCTGCACAGAAATAAACAAAATCCCCCGAAAAGTAAGTCCAATAAAAATTATTGGATAAAGTCCACAAAAAATTGTTAATGGAAATAAAAAAATTTCCCCATGGGAATACTTGTATTGATCCTATAAATGATATGCAGTATCCATTTCTTGTGTCTTTCTTGATGCACGAAAACATTCCCCACATATAGCTATGATACATAGAACCATTATACCACATACAACCAAGGTACATGAATGTACCACGATGCATAGGAATGTAGAGTGTTGGCCAGAAAACAGAAGGGTTCACGGTAATAAGAAACCACAAACCCAGGACATGCTATGATAATGTTCAAAATTTAATTTTAAATGTTTATGTTCAGATTTTTAAAGCTTAAATTTCAGTTTTCCAATTTATGTTCGTTGTGCAGGACATGAAAACTGTATATAATTCTCCTACGCATAATTTGGTATTTCAATTTTAAATACCATGAAATAGTTTTAAAACCCAAAATCTTGTTCGTGGGTAGAAGAAATTGTGAAGATTTTTGTACGTGTAACATACAATGTTGTTCACAAACACAAACATCACAAAAGGAATGATAAGTGGATACAAAGAAAGATAAAGAAGAGATGAGATAACTTTTCACCCAAAGAAATGGTAATAGACAAAGGACTTGGTCACCTATATATAGGTTTGGTCCCCTCTTATCTAACTTATCTATTCTACCACAAACCACATCAGTTTTGGACAACTTCTACATCAGAATTGTCCCCTTTTTATACTGAATGGTCCCCATTCTGATGGGGGCATTTGTAGGGTCCTGAGAACATCACAAAGAGAATAAAATACTCCCATAATTACTTTTCCTAAGGAATCAATTATTCCTACAATTCTAGTAATGTGAATGGATGGAAATTGAGTTTTAAACTTTGGATGATACTTGAAGGAATTTAATTTCTAAATGATTTTTAAGTGACCAACATATCATAATCTAGAATGGTTCACAAAATGAATGAACCGCGAGCCACCAGTACGTAGACTGACCCTTGAGGCATTGGCCCACAGAGTGATTGGAAACGAACCTAGGAGCTTGCGAACAACATTTTTGGTGGAATAAAGTGCATGAATCCCATCAGCATACCGTCTAGTGAACTCAGCAGTTCACAGACAAATAAAATCAGCAGGGTTTCGTGAACCATGATTTTTGAACCACAGCCTCCACAAACCACGATTTACATAGCCTACAGCGGATCGATATATCTCTTCACGGGATTTGGAAAATGGTTCTACATGCTGACAGATATGTCTTTCCCAATTCTCATTAAAAAGATCACAGAATAAATTGAGATTGGTGGATGAAGAAGGCACCGAGGAGACCCAAGAGGTTAGCGACTTTGGTTTGGAATCATAAACAAATATCAAATTTTGAACCATGTTTCCACATGTATAACCATCCACAAACCATAAAAATAAAGAACTTAATAATAATGGAAAAAACACGAACCTAATTGGAATCATCGCGAACCTGGCATTCCCCGCCGATGAACTCCTCACGAACGACAAGTTCCAAGACCCTCCTTCAAAATGGTGTTCCATATTATGTATCACTATGAAAGAATAAACCCAGTGTTGCATACTGCATCATTACACTGATGGAAACTGAACAAGCATTGTAGATCGCATCCAAGACTACATAATACTGCGGTGTTCTTTGGTTTATTCCCAAGACCACATACCTCTTTGGTGTGAATAAAACCCCTCTACCTACATACCACTATGGTATGCAGTGATCACCCCATCCCATGTACAAAAAAAGTATGAAAATTGGGGCATCTTATGTTTTCCTTCCCTTCATCCCTAATCTCACCCCTTTGTTACTGTCCAGTCCTCCATAGCTCCTCTGCAAACCAACCCCCTCGCATAATGTTAATTCCTCTATTGAATCCAAAATACCTATATGATTTGATCATTGGGTTCATCATAACACATATTTGAGTCTATATACCCATGGTATGTTGTGTCACAAAGGCCGTCCCTATAATGGTTTTGTCTCCAGGGATGTCTTTAAGTCCAAATTCCCATGGTAACCTAGAGTCCCACCTTAGGAAACCGACATCAACCTCCCTGTTATAGGGATTAAGGGTGATCACTTTCATTTCCATTGAATGAGGAATGGTGATCAGTCAAAGGAATCATATTTTCCTCTCCTTTTGATGAGGGGAGACATTCATCCCCTTTCCCAAAATTTGTTCTGGGGCACTCCAACTAGGGTAAGTCCCCAATCTTCCGAGGCTGAGCCGCATGACATCCAGTGTCATCCCACATTGAAAGGTTCATCTCTCCGTACACTCTCCCACTGTCTCCCTAACATCATCGATCGTATCCCCACACTCTCACATTTGAGGGAGAGGAGTTATGTGGTTTCTTGGATCCCTCACATCTTATTTTATCTCAAACTGAGTGTGACTCACGTGGGCTTAGAGGTTTGTTAAGATCCCAACATCCAAATGACCAACCCAACCCATCTTAAACTATGAGAACTCAAATTACAATTCAAACTAAGATATATTTTATTCCCACTTGAAGGATTGATCTCAAAAGGGTTCCCTTCAAAAAGGGTTCACCCGATCATGTCCCCTCAAATGGGAAGCTCTCATGATTAAGCCCCAACCCATTCCAAACTATGTGGGCTCTGATTAATCTCAAAAGGATATGTTGTAAACCAAACTTATGGGTCTGATCCAAACATCATGCCATCTTCTATCCCCCCTAGATGATGATAAAATCCAAAGTTCCTTGTTTCATGGCCTAAGTTATCATCACCTCCGTAGAATCAAATCTGCATGTGCTTATGCTAATCCTACGAACCAGGGGTATTTCATGGATACAATATTCTTGAATGAACCAGGGATTTCAGAACATATAAACGTGACTTAAATCTATAAGAGAGTATGGAAATAGAAAATAATTCCGCCCAAAAGGGCCCGATGAGCCTGACCTCCCATACTCTCCACCAATGGAGTCCTTAAGTTTCATTGGCCAAATCTTCATCCAACGAGTGCATTCCTTTGGAAAACATGTCCATGAATTGTTGATACTAGGGTTTTTGGGTGTTACTAGATCCACAAATTACCCCTATAGAGGCCATTTGAGGAAGTCATATCCTAAGAGGACCAATTTCATAAATGATTGACTCCATAAAATCTACTGTTGGGACCATTTGACTATGGTGCATCCTTCGTAATGCAGAAGGGATAAAATCTATACTCCCCAGAGGGTCAATCAAGTCTTGCCTTAAAGGATAACAATTTAGAATGGGTCAAAACATAAATGAGTGATCATTCTATTTGGAAAATTTTGTTACAGTCTAACATACGCCCACATCGATTTGAAACACATGTCCAGCATGGAAATACAAATTCCATTCACCCCTTTTATCCATTTATATAATATAATAATAATATTATTATATCTTGAAGAGAGGTTGTGGAGGTGAGGACCTAGACGTGTACCCCAAATTCAAAGGAGGAAAATACTTTGAGCATTGAATTTGAAGAAAAAAAGTGTTTAAAATAATAATAATAATAATAATATATTATTATTATTGTTGTTTGGGGTTTTCAAACCTTAAATCCACTAGAACATTCTTCATTCTACATCATATTGAAGAACCGTCAGTGACAATGTGATCCTGGAATAGAGATAGTCATTATATGACTAGTGTTGGATACTTTTTTTGGACTCATTCCCTGGGTCAATGAAACACCCAATAATAATATAATTATTATTATTGGGGGATCTTGTATCTGAAAAATCTCCCACATGTGATGTCAGAATGATGAACTCTATGTGATGTTTTGATCCAAAAATTATGGTGGACATTTCAAGATCATTTTTTGGTATTTGATTCAGACTCGTTGCACCCTCCCATGGAGAATAATTCATCAAGGATGTGGTGAAATTTTTCATTATCTTTGAGTGTCCAATTGAGGAATGTGAATAGTTTATCTAAAACATGTTTTTGTGAGGATCGCAACAATTTAATCCATTTATCCATTTTGGTCTGTATGAAGAGGCATATTAGTGAAATTATGGGTTTTCCCTTGCACTGGTGATGAGCTTCATGCATTCATTAGAACTATGAATGAGACATGTCTTGTAATATTATTAAACATTATTTATTGCTACATGGCCATAAATTTATGTTCTGGTGAGGTCAAATCTAGAAAACATAGTATAACCACAAGTCATGCGGGTCCCTGACATGTCGTGTTCCTCTTTTGAGGAAACATCAATGTTTAACATATCCTTTGTTTAAAATCATATTGTTTCCAATGAGTAAACTATCCATTATGCCTTTTTGTGTAGAATTTGATGCCACCCACAGATGTGGATTTCAAGATAGAATGTGGAATTTTTTAGGTAAGGCGCACAGAAGTGACACCTAATGATGGCCTCGATTATACGGAATCACAAGAGCTTTCTAGGAATAACCCTCTAGTATAGTGGGGTAGTGGAGTTCCTTGATAAAAGTATCATAATTACCTACTACCAGGGTTGGGTAGTGAAATTCCATAATTGTATATATGGGTTACCCTCTTGTAGGATGTTAGTGGAGTTCCTCGACATTCCAAGCTTACCCTCCTGTATGGATAGGGAGTGGAGTTCCCTGAAACCCTTATCGAGCTTACCCTATAGTAGGGATGAGTAGTAGGGTTCCCTGATGGCATCATTCGTGCATAAAACTCTATAAGGGATGGGTATTGTAGTTCCCTGATGACCATATGGGCTTACCCTCCAATAGTAATGGGTAGTGGTGTTCTTTGACGACATTCCCGAGCATACCCCTCCAGACATGCATGGAGTGGAGTTCCTCAGTGACTATAAATGTAGGACCCTACTACCATACCAGTTCATGGTATTCATACATAGAATTTTTTCCCCTTAATAGTGGAAGAATAATGAGATGTGTTTTGATGTAGCATTGGATTCATGAGGAAGAGGAACGATTTCCCCACTGAGTCATGTTTCCATGACAGGACAAAAAAACAGATTTGGTGAAATAGTTCCTCCTAATGTAGATAGTATCAAGGTCTGGTTATTTAGTTCTATAGACTTGTCTGTTCAAGGAAAATGCATGAGATACTAGGAATTGTTGATGGACTTCTTCTGGAACTGTTGGATACTCTTCTTATTGGCCTGAGCTATGAGTTGGATATCCCATTACTATCTTATTTTGTCTTCTTTTACTGATCATATATATACATATATATATATATATATATTTCTTTGGTACCCACTCATTGGGTTTTGTTTACTATGCTTTTAGGATAGGTGAAGACATGTGGGGTATGTCACGTGCTTTCTATGTCTTTCTTCTCAGCATTATGTGAGTCTATTCTCCTTCAATGGGTATTGATGACTCGACGATAAGTTCATATTCTCACCATGTTGAACTCATTCAGATTGGACAATTTTACTTTCACTCTCTTTTTGGGATGATCTATATCATTTCACTGTACCATATTCTCTCTACTATTTTACTATTTAGGTGTTTCATTTACTACCCCCCCCCCATCACCATTTTGGGGTGTTTTTCTGGGTAGGATTATACTCACCCCTTCATAGGCCTTTCCCACATATTTCATGTTTTATAAATACGATTGATAGGTTGATCATGGCATTATAGTATCATAGGGATATAGGGTTATTTGACCATGTATGATGGTCAAAGCTTGGTATCCAGAAACCGGGCCCCCTCAGCTATTTAACATTTCTACTTTTCTATTAGGTTGGGACACATTTCTTATTATGAGTGTATTTTTCCCTTTCCATTTTAGTTTACACTATGGTAATTCATTCTATTTAGAAGTCCATCTAGGTTTCGTTTATTTATATTAGTGTTTCATCATTTATTTATTTCCATATTCACTTTTCATTGAGTTGGTTGTGTGTGGATATGGGTAAATAAGAAAAGGCCTCACAATGTTTGGTTTTTCTTTCAACACTAGTATCCACACCTCACCTATGGAGGTGGGGATGGGGTATTTGTGGATCGATCCCCAACTTGGGACAGGTCAGGAAAAATTTGCAATTGAGTACATTCATTCCTTGGGAAGTTGTTTGGACGTTTCGCATTAATGGGGATTTTTTGGGTTTAAGGAAACAGTGTCAATGTGTCTTGATTGAAACTCCCAGTCCTGGGAGTCCAACGATGGTATGAGCAACCAACGAATATATTCACACGAACCTTGACTACCTGCTTTTCGACTTGGTATGTCGAGACATTTGTTGCAAGGATTAATTGTACATACATTTTATAGGATTGAGTCTTTGACTATACTTATTGAGTCAGTTCCCCATTTTTTCTAATATATATATATATATATCTGGGTGTTTGTGTGTGCTCATATGATTGTGGTGTTCCTTGATAACATTTAGGATGCCACAACGATGACAATAATCCAAGATACAAGATTTGGTTCATGATGACAACCCTATCAGTGATGAGGCCTTATTTCATTATTCATCCAGTGATCCCCTACCTCTAGGTGGGAAGGTAGTTTTACCACCCCCTATCAAACAATAGAACATTCCTGTATAATAGGTTTATGACACGCACAAGATTAGCATGCACTGTCTGTTCCAACATCAGAGACCACTAAGGTTATGTTGAAAGCCAGATCTTCATGCAGTAGAGAATTATATAGAGTTAGTAGTCTGTATCTATAGACATATTTGGACCTCAAGAAATCATGTGGTGGCACTAGAAGACAATATTTCCCACATACAAACTAGTTGTTGGTAGAGCCTCATTGCACTGATGTATAATGAGTTGACACTCTCATGGGATGAATTCCAACGTCTTTTTTCTGATTAGTACTACTCCTCCTGCTAACGCTCAGTCCCAATCCAAGAGGTTATAGAGCATCAGTGGGGGGGGGGTGATGTTTGTATAGTACACATCTAGGTTCATAGACCATAATAAATAATCTATCGACATGATCCGGGATGGTTACTTTTGAGTAGAGAAGTTTGAGAATAGACTTCGTAGAGAGACATGAACCTAAGAAATCGACACTGATTGGAGTTCTGGTCAGACTACAACTCCAATACAGTCGATACTCTAGGGAAGGGAAAATTTGTGGTTGATTCCCTTAGCAATAATAATTAATCTCCCCTAGTACAAGAAACTTTAGAGTAGTTATCTTCCCTATATCTAACTCTGGTAGAGTATGAGGGTCCGACTTTTCATCAGTTGATGGTGTTGACTCCTTTTCCTCTCAAGAATGGGAGAGAGTCCTAGTTGAGAATCATAGACCATGAGGATTTTCATTAACATCTATCCACAATTTATGCACATGATTTATATTTTAATTTATGGAATCACAATATCATGTTCAGGGGGTGAACAGTGGTTCCTGTCACGATGAACGAGGAGGTGATGGAGGATTTCCGAACTTCTCCCCTAAATGTACTTACCAATGTGTAAAACATGTATAGATACCTATAGTGGTAGTTTTGGGGGTCTGGTATGAGATCAATCATAACTATGTTCTTCTCACATTGCCTCACCTATCAGTAGGTGAAATATTACCACCATGTTCCAACAAGTTTGTTGCATCCTTTTTAAATCTCGTAGTAAAAATTGGACGACAAATGCAGGGACTATTCCACATGGCTTTTTCACATAGTGAAGGGCCATGATTCCATCTGGGTGATAGTATAATGACCCAAAAATTTATTACACCTCCTTTCTAATAGGGATAAGTGTTTTCTGGAGAGTTTAGGGTATCTGTATGTACTACATAGCGTCCTCCTTCAAGGGGAACCCTCAATGATTGTCTCCCATCATGAAACATGGTGTAAAACACAATTTTGGTGTGTCTAGTTGGAGGTATTCGGGTGGCATATACAAATGAGTACATCCTTTCATCCAAAGACTGATGGTCAGACCAAGTGCACTATATTGGTGTTGGATGATATGTTGAGGTCTTACATGTTGGATTTTGGCTGGAGTTGGGAGAATCACCCACCCTTGGTAGAATTTGCATACAATAAGAATTATCACTCTAACATCAGCATATAAACCTTTTGAGGCCCTATATGGGAGACCCATAAGGTCACCCTTATGTAGGACAAAGATTGAATATTCATTTCTTATGGGACCAGAGTTGGTATATGAGACAATAGAGAAAGTTCAAGTCATCCATATGTAGATGAAGATGGCCCAAAGTAAGTAGAAATCCTACATAGATCATCGTCTTAGGCCCTTGGGGTTCAGGTAGGGAGACCTTGTTTTTATACGAGTCTCCCAATGATGAGGAATGTGAAGGGTCTGACAGGGATGCAAGCTATCAAAAATGGTCACTAGGTCATTTGTTATTGTGTATGGGTTTGGTGAGCTTGCATACCATCTCACCCTACTCCCACAAATGTAGTAGGTGCACCACGTCTTCCACATGTCACAGTTGAGATGATACGTGTGTGACCCTATTCACAAAATTGACTGATGTGAGGTGGACATCGAGGATGGAACCACCTTTGTTGAGCACCCGGTAGCGATCGAGGACCGACCGGATCAGACCTTGCATGGATGGACCATAGGTTTGGTTTTCATGTTTTTATATCATGGAAATGTGTATGAGAGTTCCTATGAGTGGGAGAGTAAGATATGGGATCATTATCCCAAGTTTGATTGCCTAGTTTTTCTTTTCGATGATGAAAATTTGGTAGGGAATGATTTAGAGTCTCAGATTTTTCCTAGTAAGACATTGATATATATATATAAATATATATATTCCTAAGCTACGCACTGAAACAGTGTGCTATTCTGAAGACCAATGTGCCAGAAATTAATTTTCAAAAAATATTAATAAATTTTATATTTTGTGCATGCGGTTAATTAATGAAAATTGGATATCTATTAAATGGTTGATCGAATAAAAAACATGAGATAATGAATGGGTTATGAACATGGTGTTTACCATAAGTAAGACATAAAATTAGTTGGCACATGATGTTAAGACCCCTCGCACGTTAGCGGTGTGTTTAAGAGGATTAATTAATTAGTTAATTAATTAATTAAATTCATTTAACCTGAACCTGATTTTTATAAATATGTCATTAGGGATAATTCATGAGGGTTGACTCATAGTTCTCCCACCACTCACAAATCTCCCCTCCTCCTTTCCATTGGAGAAACAAATCAAATTATAATGAATATCCAAGATCGGGTAGGTCAAGGTTTAGTGAACACAACAGCTCCATCCAAATCATTGGAAAACATGTTCATTATATGTGATCAATCCAAAACAAAGGAAAGACTCATTATATTTGGTTTTCCGCCCTTATAATTAAATGATTGAGCGTGATCATTTATCTCTATTTTATTTGTGTTAATTTATCATTTTCAAGAGTCCATGTTTCCAAATAAATTATCCTTTCGATTTATATTTTGTTATGTCATGCTTCTCATCTCAATCTCCCACTATAAAATCATTGGTCACTAAATTTTGGAAAATGATGCTTATCACCATTTTTATTGATGATTTTCATTGAATGTTCTTCCTTTTATTCATTACAAGACCATGGGTTCAGAATTCAACATTGACGGGGTGGGTTCAAGTGAGATCAAACACCTGGCCCATTGTATAACGACTCATACTTTACATACATTGCTAATACTTCAAAATTGAAGCACACTTATTACAACATATGACAAAACCACAAAGGACCGTATAGGTATAGTGTCTTTAGAAACTGGGAAACATAAACAACTGGTTCATAAATCTTATACAGTGTCTCCCATTTATTTCATCATATATAGGGTCCCTTTTAGCATATTCTACTTAATATCCATCTTCCTGACCTGGGGAAAAGAAAACATAAAAGGGTGAGCTCAAATGCTCAGCAAAGGCAAATAAAGGAAATAAAAATCATATCATATCTTTTTGAAAATCAAAACCTGCAAAAGAGATCATAATATCTTATCATGGAATAAATCATAGAAGTGAAAATGAGATCCCCATAATCATAACATAAAACTTGAAACTTTGTGGCATGCACACATAATCATGGAAAATCATTTCTTGTTAGTCATGACTCATTGCCAAGACTATCTTAGTGCACAAAGTCCCTTTCTGAACCGAGTCACCCTCGTTCCAGTCCTGTTTCACTGAACCGGTATAACCTACCGTTCCAGCCATGTCTATCTCATGAGATATAAAATCTTTACCCAATGCATTGGAGGGAGATATAGGTCCCACCCAACTTATAATGAATCCTTTCTTATGTGTGCCACATAATCATACATCATCGCATAACACATGTAACAAAAATGGGATTCTTGAAACATCATGACATCATAAATCAATTCATATAAGATAAAGGAATTCATAAAAATAATTCCATCACAACATGATAAAATAAATTTAATAATAGGGATAAAAACAGAACCCTTTATTATCTTAGATGGAAAATAATTTTGATAAAACACTTGAACACCATTCTTGAGGAAAATATCCTTTCTTCTTCAAAAACATTTTTCCTTTCATAACATGTCATACAACTTTAAAATAAAAGAAGTTGATTACAAATAAACTTGAAAACTTGTAAAGGAAGATTCTTGGAAATAATTTTTTAAAAATCCATTCATGCCATATAAGTTAAAAAAAACATTCTTCGTACTTTTGTCGGAAAAGTCAAAAAGTACCTCGTACGAAAAACGACAAAAGATTCCTTTCATACATATTACTAAAAACTCACCGAAGGGTAAAAATGGATTTAAGAAATTGTAGGTGGATGGAAATAATATTACATATTGATGAAACATGGATGTGGATGATAAAATACACCTCAGTAAGTACTTACGAATAAACAATCTCGGATAAAAATGAGATTGTGATATTTCCCTTACCTTAGGTCCAATTTGCTTTGTACGTGTCCGAAGCTCCTGTATAATGGTTTAAATAATGTTATTGACTTATTCCAGAATCATACATATTGATATGATATCATATATGGTCATATTCTTAGCTTCATGATAGTAATATTTCATTGTTACTTGTTACTCGGGTCTTTATTGCCTTTTGTTCTTATGCGTGTTTTGCCGAATACATTCTTATTCTTCTTTTAAGGTTATAGATACCTTATATCCAGAATGGTATTAGTGTAACATATATCATATTTATTCATTCAATTCATTTATATAATTACTATGTAATGATGATCATGTAGAACGAGTCGCATCACATCGTGGAGACGGTATTCCGTACGTACGCACGAGTGATGATATCGTTCCTATGATCGTGGAACTGTATTGGAGTATATATATATTATTTCAGTATCAATATTACTTTAAAATAATCATAAATAGTTACTCATTACACCATTATACCCATCCTTGTAAAGTGATGGTGGAAAAATAGATTACACCACGGCGTGGAGACGGTATTTCGTACGTACGCACGCGCGGTGATTTCATTTTTCCGTGGGATGGATAGAAGGTGAATTAGGGTTGTTTCATATTTATAATAACATATCAGTATGTAAGTAATACTGATGTTATTACTTTATCATGAAACAACTAAAGAAGAAGATGTTGAAGAACAAAGAAATTGAAAAGATCGGTAATGGATATTACCTCTTCTTTGGAACGCCTCTTTGAATCCTCCACTTAGGGAACTAAGATTGGTCTTTGAAGAAGACCAGGACCTCTAGGATTATTCTAGGGAAGTGGAGAGGAGAAAATGGCAGGGGTTGGCCGAGCTTGAGTGCTCAAATTGGTGTGAGGAGGAGGGGGAGGAGGTGCCCTTTTATAAGGGAGGAGAGGGGCACCTTAGGAATATCTCAAAATATTATTTTATATTAAAGTAAAAATCGGTTTATAATGGTTCCAAAGGGTCTTATTTCGAAGATAAAGTGGGGAGGGGTCGAAATCATATCAACCAATAGGATTTAGACAAGTTTAGGGTATTATTTTAACCTTATCAATTAGATTTAACTCTAAGTTAATTAATTTAACTTTTACCGTGTCTTTTAGTTTTCTTTCACAATATGGTTAATACACTTACTATAACATGCCAAACGAACCCAAAATTGTTTATTATTAATATATATATCCTTATATATGTTATATTTCCGAACCTTAGATTTTTAGGAATAAAATAACAATTAATAATATAATATTTGATTTAAAAACTATTTTGTGTCAATTCAGACACTATTTGATATATGATTTTTGTGAAAGTCATAACAGAATTATATGTTCAAAAAAAGTTGATTAAATAAACATTAATATATCATAGTAACCTAGAAAATTATTGGAATTCATAAAAAGTCTCAAATTACATTTATTTTGGTGTTTTAACATCAATTATGTCAATATTTCATTAATAAGATTATTACTGCATCATCATTGTGTCATAAATAAATTAAATTATTTAATGTCTAAAAATTACAAATAAAATACCATTATGTAGGAAATACTTTTAGCTTTCTAATGAATATTTATAGTCGAATTTATCTTATGTATAACCCCATATTAAAAATGATTTACTTATTAAACTTTGATTTTAACTATTTTAACCCTTCTTTAAATAAATTAATAATAAATGTCCTAATCTAATCCAAGTGGGCCTAAATGGTCATATGTTATTCCTAAGTTTGTTTTTGGTCGAATTACACTTGTCCAATAGAATTAGGACATGTGTTAGGGTAATAGTAATATCATATTTACCCTTAGTTACCCTATTTACTATTAACTGCGGTAAAAAAAAGTAAAAAGTTACTATTCACCAAAAAAATTATTTTCATCTCATTGAACCACATTTTAGTCCTTGATATTAACTGTGTCTCTCGGATTTTCGAAATTCCATTCACAGAAGCGGTAAAATTAAGTTTTATGCAAAATTCAGTTTTTAACCTACCACTTAGTGGTTTCACTATTCATCAAAAATTGAAAGTTTTCAGAAAAATACCAAAATTTCACCCCAGGCTAATTTCGGTATTCCGAATCCAAAAATGAAGTCCATTTTGAAAAATAAAATTTATAAAATTTCAAAAAGTGGTTAATACTATTCATAACGGCTAGTTTTAATAATATTTTAATAGCATATCGTTGTTTAGTGAAACTCGGTATTGCGTACGACGCAAGCTATCGAGGAAGGTCGTGATTGCGTGTAAAGTAAGCCAAGAAAGTGTGTAGTGAAAGATTCCTTTGATGATATATAAAAACAAAATATTATTCATAAAAATCTCGGGTGTTACACGTTGTGGCAACACAAATGACATGTAGATTGATAGTTTGAGGAATTATTTATAAATTAGTGGGATGATGTTTGGTGAATGGATTGGATTTGGACTTTGGGTGCATGTATGTGATCGAAGATGGTTCAGAATCCGGTCGATAACCCCCATTTTCCCAGTAGACGTGCGGTGGTGACTTGCGCTCTTATGGGGTTAGTTTTAAGTGGAGGTTGATCATGGGATCTCATGAACAAGGTTGTTCAACATGGACGTGAAGATGGCTGAACTCATACCTCCAACGAGGTGGTTGGGTGGTGTAAACACAATGAGTGTAAATAATAATAATAATCATCATAATAATAATGGTGATGAGTTAATAAAATTAAATGTGGATTTTTTATTATGGTTATATTAAATAATAATAGTAATGGGTCCATAACAAGTTTGTGGTTAACTAAGTTAAATTGGATTTGGAGTTATGTTTAATTATCATAATTATTATTGATAATAAAAAGTTGATTATAGTGAGAATGTTTATGATTTATATAAATAAAAAGGAGTTGAATATTTAAAATAAATAAAACAAAATTTGTCACTTATTTTAAATGAATAAAATGTTGAACCCATGCATGAAAAGGGAGGAAGGTATGTATGTGTCTAGCATCGAAATAAGTATTACATGCCCTCCTTTTATCAATTTATATATTATAATAATAATAATTGAATATCTTGAAGATAGGTGGTGGAGGTGAGGTCTCATACAACAAATTCAAAGCTATCAAATCCTTTGAGTGTTACATTTGAAGGGAAAATTGGTTTTATATATATATATATATTATTTTGGTTTTGAAACCCTAAATTCCACTAAAAATTCTTCATATGGCATCAGATTGATGAACTGTTAGCGACAGTGTGTTCTTAGAATTGATACGTTTATTTTAAGATAGTTGTTGGATAGTATTTTTAAACTTGTTCCTAGGGTAAAGTAAACACCCAATAACAATAAAATTATTATTAATGGGGGGTCTTATATATGACTTATCTCCGTGATGGGGTGTGAAAATGATGTTCCATTTGCTAAGATGTGACCCTGAAATTAATGTTGATGTTTCAAGGCAAATTTTTTTTATTTAATTAGTATTCATGTCTTGGAACCACGAAACACCATTCACGTGTGATTCGGTGAAATGATATTTTTACACTGGGTGTCCGATTGAGCCTTGTAAACAATTAATCTCAAGATTTTGAGCATGAGGATCATAACATTGTGATATGTTTGGCAATCTAAGGCATTCTGTATAGTCATATTAGTGAAATTAAATATTTTCCTGCAGACCGGTGATGAGCCTCACGCATTCATTCAGACATTGTCCTAGACACATTGGGTAGTACGCTTACCCATTATGTAGTGCTACCTAGAATGTAGGTTATATTCTGATGAGGACATGGCCAGATGGAAAAGTAGAACCACACGCTGTGGGGCCCCCTGAAATGCATATTACAGTATTTTAAGGAAAATTCAATGTTATGTATCTCCTTTGCTTGAACATCAATTTTGGTCTGCTAATAGCCTATCCATTGTATTTTTTCATGGTTTTGGATTTTGAGATATGATGTGAAATGTTCTAGTAATGACTCACTGAGGTGACACCTAATGACATCGGAATTATAGATAGTCACAATACCTTTCTGTCTGTAATGTTCCAACAGGATTGGGAAATGGATTTCCCCGATGTTAGTATCATCTTTACCCTCCAATAGGCCTAGGAAGTGTTGTTCCCAGATAATCATTTTGAGTTTCCATCTAGTAGTATTGGGCTATGGAGTTCCTCAATGTCCAAATTTAACCCATTAGGGATGGGTTGTGCCATTCCCAAATAACATTACTCGGATTACCCTTTATTAGCATGGGCAGTGGAGTTCTCTAACGATCTTACCATGTAAAGCCCCGACCCCAGTTACCCAGAGTTGGTGCATTATTACATAACATTGGCATGATCACAAGAAAGATCAGGTCTCGAAAGACCGACTAGTTTAGTAGCCTTGGAAACACTAGATACATTCATAATGTTTTACATTACATCAAAAAAACATCTTGTCTTCATATCCCCTCATACTATCCCTATAGGTCATTCATAAATTACTTCTTCATAATCCTGGGGAAAAAAATTGAAAGGGGTGAGCTCAGATGCTCAGTAAGGATAACATTAGAGAAAAAGCTTTCATAGATTAGCATAAACACTTAAGGCAATTTATAACTAAAACAAAAGCCTTTTAAATTTGAACATCAGCAGAAAATGGAAAAGATAAAATTAAATAATTCCATTTACTTATTCACATGGATATTCTAATAGTCGAATGATCACATGAAATATCAATAACCACTTTCATAATGATGGAATGCATAATGCCAGACTATCATAACCACATAACCAAGGCCTCGTGCCAAGACTACAAATAAGATTTTGCCAAGGCCTTGTGCCAAGACACTAGTTTGTCTCATGAGACCTACCGATGCATTGAGGAGCTATAGCGGGCTCCACCCGTAACTTATTAAGTCCAATTCATTCCTCATATGAACAGGTTTAAACATAACATAACCAGTCGTATTAAAACTCGCATACGAAATGTCAATACTTAAACTACAAACCATGAAAGGTATAAAAATAGCACATCCACAGTCAAACATAACTCATTCGATACAATATGGAAGATTTTATTGTATCACATTATCCTCAATCAAGAATAATTAAGGATTTTGACATAGATGAAAATAATTATCAAAACTATTTGACAGAAATATCCCCCTTTTTCTTGAAATCTTTTAAATGTCACATTGTTTGTCAGGAAGCCATTTAAAAATATATTTTTGATTCAATGTGTCCCATACCACTTTGAAACGTTTTAAATGGAGTTTTAATTTTAAAACTTTAATGTCCATATAAATAAATCCTTAAAACCATTTTTAAAACATGGACATTAATGAGAAATATTTAGATGAATAAGTCTTTAAAACATTTTAAAATTTTATTTTAGTTAGAGATTCTAACCAAAAGAGAGACACTTGAATACAATTAATTGAGGTAATAAAAACTTTTTAACATCATGAGAATAAAGGGATTCATGATATTCTATTTCAAAGTACATTATATACACCACATTAAAGTGATTTGGTGTATAACAAAAAGGAAGTCTCAATGGAATTTAAGTTGAGATAAAATCTCTCATAAAGGATGTATCCTTAGGTTAAGGATAAATCAACGACATAATTATGTGTGAAAAATATAAATACACTAAATGTGATTGAATATTCAGTGTAAAAAAATCAAAGGATATTCACATATAATCTTGTAAAAACAGCACCAATAAATTGGATGTTTAACTCAACAAATGAAGAATGAGTTAAAATTACTCTTATCAAATTCATATCGATGACTTGAGAAATTATCAATGGAGTGATTATGTGTATTGAAAGTATATCCACAGAAAAGGGGAATGTAAATTATGACATAATCAAATTAATAGTTATTCCACACATAATCTTGGAGTAAAATAATCAATGAAGTTTGCGTAAAGCCGAATAAATGGAATTTGAAATTTTGAATTCCCTTATCGATTAGGTAACATACGAAACATAAACCCATGAAAGAAGGATCATAAAATGATGATGTAAATACCCATAAATTAATGTATATTACCCAATTAATACAATCATGGGCAGTACACATACACCACATGCAATAATTAAGTGGTGAACAATGGAATTCTCACGAAACTAAGAGTGAGTTAAGAAACCCCTTACCTTGTACTTTTCCTTGGTTGGGGGTAGGTTAACCTCCTTTATAATGTTGAAATAATTGTTATTAAATTATTTATTAATCATATAAATTAATATGATATTATATATGATCTTTTAACATTGCTTTGTTAATAATATCTTAGAATTATCGTCGTTTCGGGTGTTAACTTACTCGTTTTCTTTTATATGTTTTGTTACATAAGCCATGTTTGTCATGGATATGTTGTATAATATTCATATCCAGAATGATATCAAGTCCTTAAAAATTATTTTTAAATCATAAAATGATAATTATACTTGAATGGATATGATAGAGAATGAATCTCATCGCGTTCGTGGAGACCGTAGTCCGTACGTACGCACGAGCGACAATATCATTCTTTTGATATTAAAATAATATATAATTGGATGGTATATCATATATACAGAATCATTATCATGTTATATTTATTATTTTCATGAGTTAAACATCATTATTATACCTACCAAAATAATAATATATTAAATAACAATTACACCACGACGTGGAGATGGTAAGCCGTACGTACGCACGTATGGTGACATGTTATTCAAAGGGTGGATAGAATAATGAATATGGTTGTACCATATTTATAATAACATCACAGTATATATAATATACGGGAGTTATTATTTTATAATGTTAATAACAAAGAAAGAAGAAGTGGAAGAAGACAGGAACTTGAAAAGGGGTGATGAAAACATTACCTCTTCTTCGGGTTCTTCATTTTGATTTGATCAAAAGGGCTCCTTAGGTTGGCATTCAGATCAAACTAAGGCCTCTAGGTTGTAGTGAGGGAAGTTGAGAGAGTATTTGGGAAGGGGTTGTCCGATCCAAAAGGCTTTTAAGGTGTGAAGAAATGAGAAGGAGGAGTGCCCTTTTATTAGAGGGGTGAGGGGAACCTTTGGAAAAGCTAGAAATATTAATTTATAATAAATTCATATTCGGTTTATAATGGCTCAAAAGATTATTATTCAAAGTTTAAGGTTGGGATAGGTCAAAAAACATTCACCCAATAGAATTTAGAAAGGTTTGGGCCATTATATTAACCTTATCTTTTAGTTTTAACTCTTAGTCAATTAGTTTGACATTTACCATGTCACTATGTATTTTTATATTATATAGTTAATAAACATACTATATACATCCAGGCGACCCCCATGTGGTCCATTACTGATAAATCTATCATGATATATGTCTCGTTGCCGAACCTTATATTTTTATAAATATAATATCAATTAATAATATAATATTTGTTTTAAAAACTCTTTTATGTCAATTTTGACACTATTCAATAGTTGATTTTTTTAAATTTTATAACAGAATTATTACTTCGAACAAAGTTAATTAAATCATTACTAACATATCATAGTAACCTATAAAATTAGTGTAATTCATTAAAAGCCTCAAATTATATTTATTTGGGTATTTATAATATCAATTATTTTAATTTTTCACTATTATGGTAATTACTGCATCATCATTGTGTCATAAATAAATTAAATTATATAATGTCTAAAAATTATAAATAAAATACCATTATGTATTAAATCGTTTTATCGTTCAAATGAATATTTACAATCGAATTTAGCTTATGTATAACCCTATATTAAATTTTTTTTAGTAAATAAACTTTGATTTTAACTCTTTTAAGTCTTCTTTAAATTAAATAATAATAAATGTCCTAATCTAATCCAAGTGAACCTAAATGATAATATTTTATTCCTAAGGTTGTTTCTGGTCGAGATACACTTGTCCAATTGAATTAGGACATGTGTTAGGGTAATATTAATATCATTTTACCCTTAATTACCCTATTTACTTTTAACCGTGGTAAATAAAAGTAAAAAATTACTATTCACCAAAATTTATTTTAATCTCATTGAACCACATTTTACTCCTTGATATTAACCGTGTCTCTCGGATTTTCGAAATTCCATTCACAAAAGTGGTAAAATTATGTTTTATGAAATTTTTTTTAACTACCACTTAGTAGTTTCACTAGTCATCAAAAATTGAAGTTTTTCAGAACAATGCCAAAATTTCATCCTATGCTATAATTGATATTCCAAATTCAAAAATTATGCATATTTTACAAAATTCTAAACATATAAGTTGCATTAATAAATTTTATAATTAATTCCCGCTGTCAAACAAATAGCGTGTTTTTAAGAAACCATATATATCAAAAGATTGACAATTGTTTAGGTCCAATTTCAAAGTGAAATTAATTCTAATGAACACCATTGGATAAAATGGTAGAAATATATTCTAGTTATACTTTAAAATCCCTCAATAATATAATTTATCACTATAAATTATTTTGATTTAAAAAGTTGTTTTTAATTAAAATTTAGTAATTTTCACTATTCATCAAAATATAAGTGTTATCCGAAGAGTTCCAAAACTTCACCCTGGGATAAATTCGATATTCCGAATCCAAAAATGATGTCCATTTTGATAGATATAGTTTATAAAATTTCAAAAAGTATGCATTACTATTCATAACGGCTAGTTTGATTGGTTGTGGTGTGTTAGAATCTCGATGTTGCGTACAATGCACACCATTGCATTATTCGAAGGGAAACGTACCATGGAAGCTTGGGGTGTTAAATTCTCCCCTCCTTCAATAAATATCGTCCTCGCAATTTTTAAAATTGTGCTTGGGAATATAATGGAAAGTCCCACATCGTAAAAAGAGTCAATAAAACTATCACTTTAAAAGAAAGAAAGAGAGGTATAAAGGTCAACCAAGATAACCCATACTCGGATTCCATGTAGGAAAACATGGATATGGATGATAAACTAAGTGTTAAGTTCTGATGGAGAGGGATAGAAATCATGACCAGGAGAAAGTTAACAATAAGAAAACCACAAACATGTGCTGGGACAAACGGCCATTAGTCTACTAGTAGGAAAGTAAACGGACAACATTATTTTGTTTTAAGTTACATTACATAAGGATGATGAATTTATTTATGATATTGACTAAGAATATAAAGATATATACTTACATTTTATGTAGAGTTTCATTCTTTAATAAATTTCCACCACTAAATCATTTTTTTTAAACGATGAGTATTTAAGAAGACTTGGTCACACTGGAAGATATAGAATAAACTTCTATATAATCACATGATCCATGCAGGATGAACTATATATTTACATTGTCATTAGAGATTAATAAAAACAAAAATCGTTAGTACAAGATCTATTGATCCCCCAAAAGGATATTCCTTGACAGAAATAAATAATAATCTTAATTTCCAAAATCAAACCAACAATACCCCAATGTTAAATAAATACCATTCAATAATCAATTGTCCTTAGAATCCTTTAATATAATCAAAACTAATATTAAAACCCAAATCTTATTAAGAATGTAGTCTTCCACGTTAAATTGTATCTCCAAATGACATTAATTACTCTTAAAGTCACATACTTAAAAGTAATTAACCTAATCATTTCCATAAATAACCCAAATAATTTTAAATCCACAATAAAAACATAGATAAAAATCCACCATCACTCCTCAAATGAAATCCCATACTACTCTGGTTTCCTTTGGCATATAGTGTTCTCAACAAAGCGATCAACTTCCAAAATAACATTTATCACTTAATCACCAAATCATTTTCCTATACTGAAGGTATTCATTTGATAACACATTAGAACCCAAATCAACTTATTATTGTTCAATAAAATCATTTAACTAAAAATAATTAGTCACACTATCCAGGGACTCCACGTAGTCTAGTGGTAGGCAATAAATCCCAATCGCACTTTGGTTGGGGGTTCAATTCCCACAGCTTTGTCCGACGCGACGGGTTGTCACACGGTCTACGTGTTGTCCTTTTTCAAAAACTATATTATATAACATTACCAAAATGAGATAAATTCCTCAAAATAACCATAAAATTATTTAACCACAAATGTTTTCTCATACCTTTCATTTTAATCTGAAATTATAATAAAATGTAATTTTCTCAAACCCGATGATCATATAAAACCAAATGGTTATTTATAACTATATCCACAAGAGAAAAGATAATTCTTCCATAAATATCATTCTCACATGGAAAACGATATGGTTACAAATACAAGAGAAAATTATTCCAAAGTAAACCCTTCAACAAGGATCACTAATAATTTTTTAACATTTATCCAACCATTTATTTCCACATAGCTTCTTCTCTAACCAAGAAAATATCCTATAGAATAGGAAATTCACTCGGGTAATGGCCCGGTCCCCTACTTTTTCGGCAAATGACTGTAAATTGATTCTTGGGAATATTTTTATCTTCTTCCATAGTACACTTCATTTTTCTTCGGAAATTCGTCACTTTATGTCCTTCCTTCCTGCACGTAAAGCATTTCTTTGTCCCATTGAGACACTTTCCTGGGTGTCTCCTTCCACATTTCCTGCATGATGGAAATTAAGGATTTCTTTCTCCATGGTCTCCACTACTAGAGCTCTTATCATTCATCACCTTTCTCTTCTTTGTCGAGTCCGGTAATTGGTTAATATATATATTGTTGATTATATTTTTGGAAAATTGATTTGGTATAAAGACGATATCTTTTACCCCTATCAACATTCCATTTTTTTTCTCATTGCCACCACCATTCCCACCTTGTACATCATTCTCAAAGTCACTATGACTTCCTTGGAATCCAGCCATTGACTAAAATTAGAAAGCATTGTGTGAGTAAAAGTAGTCATACAATCATTTAGAGATTAACATGTCACCATATTCTCAATTTGAAACACATTAAGATTAACCAAGGTCATTTACTCTCATCTTATATGTATAATACTTTAAATCGGTTTGTAAAGAAAATGTAAATTATCCTAAGAATATCCCCCGGGAGTGTCGTAACCAAGAGTGCAGCAAGGCCCGTTGTCGTGCACCAGTTCTCGTTCGAGTCTAGCTCAAAGCAGTGTTTTCGGGTTTTACCCCTAGGTACATCTGTGCCAGAGCTGCCTCTACCTGCTCGTATCCAAACAGGTATGTATTGCTCAGAAAACTCAAAAAATCTATACAATACAAAAATTCTAGGAAGTTATTCTATACTAATCCTCAAAGTTCAACATAGGTCTACATGCTCTAATCAGAGTTTATCTAAATCTAGCTTCCAAGGTTTGTACTAAACCTACTCTGATACCAACTGTAACGCCCCAACCCCAGTTACCCAGAGTCGGTGCATTATTACATAACATTGGCATGATCACAAGAAAGACTAAGTCTTGATGGACCGATTAGTTTAGTAGCCTTGGAGACACTAGATACATTCATAATGTTTTACGTTACATCAAAAAAACATATTTTCTTCATATCCCCTCATACTATCCCTTCAGGTCATTCGTAAATTACTTCTTCATAATCCTGGGAAAAATAAAAAAAATTAAAGGGGTGAGATCAGATGCGCAGTAAGGATAACATTATAGCATAAGCTTTCATAGATAAGAATAAACACTTAAGGCAATTTATAACTAAAAGAAAATCCTTTTAAACTTGAACTTCAGCATTAAATGGAAAAGATAAAATGAAATAATGGCATTTACTTATTCACATGGATATTATACTAGTCGAATGATCACATGCAATATCAATAACCACTTTCATAATGATGGAATGCATAATTCCAGACTATCATAACCACATAGCCAAGGCCTCGTGCCAAGACTACAAATAAGATTTTTCCGAGGCCTTTGCCAAGACACTAGTTTGACTCATGAGACCTACCGATGCATCGAGGAGCTATAGCGGGCTCCACCCGTCACTTATTAAGTGCAATGCATTCCTCATATGAACAGGATTAAACATATCATAAACATTCGTATTAAAACTCGCATACAAAATGTCAATACTTTAACCACAAACCATGAATGGTATAAAAATAGCACATCCACAGTCAAAAATAACTAATTCGATAAAATATGGAAGATTTTATTGTATCACATTATCCCCAATCAAGAATAATTAAGGATGTTGACATAGATGAAAATAATTATCAAAACTATTTGAGATAAATATTCCCCTTTTTCTTGAAATCATTTAAAAGTCACACTGTTTGTCAATAAGCCATTTAAAAATATATTTTTGAATCAAAGTGTCCCATACCACATTGAAACTTTTTAAAAGGATTTTTAATTTTAAAACATTAATGTCCATATAAATAAATCCTTAAAACAATTTTTAAAACATAGACATTAATGAGAAACATTTAGATGAATAAGTCTTTAAAACATTTAAAAATGGTATTTTAGTTAGAGATTCTAACCAAAAGAGAGACACTTGAATAAAAATAATTTAGGTAATAATTTTTTTTTAATATCATGAGAATAAAGGGATTCATGATATACTATTTCAAAGTACATTATATACACCACATAAAAGTTATTTGGTGTATAACAACAAAGAAGTCTCAATGGAATTTAAGTTTAGATGAAATCTATCATAAAGGTCGTATCCTTAGGTTAAGGATAAATCAACGACATAGTTATGTGTGAAAAATATAAATACACTAAATGTGATTGGATATTCAGTGTAAAACAATCAAAGGATATTCACACATAATCTTTAAAAAACAACACCAATGAATTGGATGTTTAACTCAACAAATGAAGAATGAGTTAAAATTACTCTTATAAAATTCATATCGATGACTTGAGAAATTATCAATGGAGTGATTATGTGTATCAAAAGTATATCCACAGAACATGGGAGTGGAAATTATGACATAAGCAAATGAATAGTTATTCCACACATAATCTCGGAGTAAAATAATCAATGAAGTTTGCTTAAAGCCGAATAAATGGAATTTGAAATTTTGAATTTCCTTATCGATTAGGTAACATACGAAACATACACCCATGAAAGAAGGATCATAAAATAATGATGTAAATACCCATAAATTAATGTATATTACATAATGAATACAATCATGGGCAGTACACATACACCACATGCAATAATTAAGCGGTGAACAATGGAATTCTCACGAAACTAAGAGTGAGTTAAGAAACCCCTTACCTTGTACTTTTCCTTGGTTGGGGGTAGCTTAACCTCCTGTATAATGTTTAAATAATTGTTATTAAATTATTCATTAATCATATACATTAATATGATATAATATATGATCTTTTAACATTACTTTGTTAATAATATCTTAGAATTATCGTCGTTTCAGGTGTTAACTTACTCGTTTTATTTTATATGTTTTGTTACGTAATCCATGTTTTTCATGGATAGGTTGTATCTTATTCATATACAGAATGATATCAAGTCCTTAAACATTATTTTTAAATCATCAAATGATAATTACACTTGAATGGATACGATAGAGAATGAATCTAATCGCGTTCGTGGAGACGGTAGTCCGTACGTACGTACGAGTGACAATATCATTCTTTTGATATTAAAATAATATATAATTGGATGATATATCATATATACAGAATCATTATCATGTTATATTTATTATTTTCATGAGTTACACATCATTATTATACCCACCAAAATAATAATATATTGAATAACAATTACACCACGACGTGGAGACGGTAAGCCGTACGTACGCACGTATGGTGACATGTTATTCAAAGGGAGGATAGAATACTGAATATGGTTATACCATATTTATATTAACATCACAGTATATATAAGATACTGGAGTTATTATTTTATAATGGTAATAACAAAGAAAGAATAAGTGGAAGAAGAAAGGAACTTGAAAAGGGGTGATGAAAACATTACCTCTTCTTCGGGTTCTTCCTTTTGATTTGATAAAAAGGGCTCTTTAGGATGGCTTTCTGATCAAACTAAGGCCTCTAGGTTGTATTTAGGGAAGTTGAAAGAGTATTTGCGCAGGGGTTGGCCGAACCAAAAGGCTTTGAAGGTGTGAAGAAAATGAGAAGGAGGAGTTCCTTTTTATAAGAGGGGTGAGGGGCACCTTTGGAAAAGCTAGAAATATTAATTTTTAATAAATTAATATTCGGTTTCTAATGGCACAGAAGTTTATTATTAAAATTTTAAGGTGGGGATATGTCGAAAACCATTCAACCAATAGAATTTATACAGGTTTCAGTCATTATATTAACCTTATCTTTTAGTTTTAACTCTTAGTTAATTAGTTTGACATTTACCATGTCACTGTATATTTTTATATTATATAGTTAAAAAACTTACCATATACATCCAAGAGACCCACAAGTGGTCTTTTAATGAAACACCTATCATGATATAAGTCTTTTGGCCGAACCTTAGATTTTTAGAAATTTAATATCAATTAATAATATAATATGTTTTTTAAAAACTCTTTTATGTCAATTTTGACACTATTCAATATTAGATTTTTGTAAAACTCATAATAGAATTATTAATTCGAAAAAAGTTAATTAAATAATTACTAACCTGTCATATTAACCTATAAAATTAGTTTAATTCATTAAAATTATAAAATAATTTTTTTTTGGGTATTTATAATATAAATTATTTTAATTTTTCACTATTATGGTAATTACTACATCATCATTGTGTCCTAAATAAATTACATTATTTAATGTCTAAAAATTATAAATAAAATACCATTATGTAGGAAATCGTTTTAGCTTTATAATTAATATTTACAATCGAATTTATCTTATGTATAACCCAATATTAAAAATGTTTTAGGAAATAAACATTGATTTTAACTCTTTTAACTCTTCTTTGAATTAAATAATAATAAATGTCCTAATCTAATCCAAGTGGACCTAAATGATAATATTTTATTCCTAAGGTTGTTTTTGGTCAAGATACACTTGTAAAATAGAATTAGGACATGTGTTAGGGTAATATTAATATAATTTTACCCTTAATTACCCTATTTACTTTTAACCGTGGTAAATAAAAGTAAAAAGTTACTATTCACCAAAAAATTATTTTCATCTCATTGAACCATAGTTTACTTCTTTATATTAACCGTGTCTCTATGATTTTCGAAATTCCATTCATAGATGTGGTAAAATTATGTTTTATTAAAAATTCATTTTTTTAACTACCACTTATAGTTTCACTTTTCATCAAAAATTGATGTTTTTCAGAACAATGCCAAAATTTCACCCTAAGCTATAATTGATATTCAAAATTAAAAACTTATATCTATTTTAAAAAATTCTAAACATATATGTTTCATTAATTAATTTTATAATTAATTCCCGCTGTCACAACAAATAGCGCGTTTTTAAGAAACAATATATATCAAAAGATTGACAATTGTTTAGGTCCAATTTCAAAGTGAAATTAATTATAATGAACACCATTGGATAAAATGGTAAAAATATATTATAATTATAATTTAAAATCACTCAATAATATAATTTATCACTATAAATTATTTTGATTTAAAATGTTCTTTTTAATTAAAATTTAGTAATTTTCACTATTCATCAAAATATAAGTGTTATCCGAAAAGTTCCAAAATTTCACCCTAGGATAAATTCGATATTCCAAATCCAAAAATGATGTCCATTTTGAGAGATATAATTTATAAAATTTAAAAAATTAGGTATTACTATTCATAACGGCTAGTTTGATTGGTTGTGGTGTGTTAGAATCTCGAAGTTGCGTACAATGCACACCATTGCATTATTCGAAGGGAAACGTACCGTGGAAGCTTGGTGTGTTACATTCTCCCCTCCTTCAATAAATTGTTTCCTCGCAATTTTTAAAATTGTGCTTGGGAATGTAATGGAAAGTCCCACATCGGAAAAAGAGTCAATAAAACTATCACTTTAAAAGAAAGAAAGAGAGGTATAAAGGTAAACGAAGATAACCCATACTCGGATTCCATGTAGGAAAACATGGATATGGATGATAAACTAAGTGTTATGTTCTGATGGAGACGAATAGAAATCATGATCAGGAGAATGTTAACAATAAGAAAACCACAAACTTGTGTTGGGACAACAGGCATTAGTCTCCTAGTAGGAAAGTAAACAGACAACATTTTTTTGTTTTAAGTTACATTACATAAGGATAAGGAATTTATTTATGATATTGACTAAGAATACAAATATATATAATTACATTTTAGGTAGAGTTTCATTCTTTAATAAATTTCCACAACTAACTCATTTTTTTTAAACGATGAGTATTCAAGAAGACTTGGTCACACTGGAAGAGCTAGAATAAGCTTCTATAGAATCACATGATCCATGCAGGATGAACTATATATTTGCATTGCCTTTAGAGATTAATCAGAACCAAAATGGTTATTACAAGATCTAATTATCCCCCAAAAGGATATTCCTTGAGAGAAATAAACACTAATCTTAATTTCCAAAATTAAACCAACAATACCCCAAAGTTAAATAAATACCATTCAATAATGAATTGTCCTTATAATTCTTAAATATAATCAAAACTAATATTTAAAACCAAAACTTCTTAAGAATGTAATCTTTCATGTTAAATTTTATCTCTAAATTACATTAATTACTCTTAAAGTCACATACTTAAATGTAATTAACCTAATAATTTCCATAAATAACCCAAATCATTATAAATCCACAATAAAAACATAGATAAAAATCCACCATTACTCCTCAAATGAAATCCCATACTACTCTATTTTTCTTTGACATATAGTGTTCTCAACAAAGCGAACAACTTCCAAAATAACATTTATCACTTAATCACCAAATCATTTTCCTATACTAATGGTATTCATTTGATAAGACATAAGAACCCAAATCAGATTATTATTGATCAATAAAATCATTTAACTAAATATAATTAGTCACACTATCCTGGGACTCCACGTAGTCCAGTGGTAGGGGATAAATCCCAATCGCACTTTGGTTGTGGGTTCGATTCCCACAGCTTTGTCCGACGCGACGAGTTGTCACATGGTCTACGTGTTGTCCTTTTTCAAAAACAATATTTTATAACATTACCAAAATGAGATAAATTCCTCAAAATAACCATTACATAATTTAACCACAAATGTTTTCTCATACCTTGCATTTTCATCCCAAATTATAATAATTTGTAATTTCCTCAAACTGAATGATCATATAAAACCAAATGGTTATTTATAACTATATACACAAGTGAAAAGATAATTCTTCCATAAATATCATTCTCACATGGAAAATGTTAGGGTTACAAATACAAGAGAAAATTATTCCAAAGTAAACCCTTCAACAAGGATCACTAATAATTTTTTTAACATTTATCCAAACATTTATTTCCACATAGCTTCTTCTCTAAGCAAGAAAATATCCTATATAATAGGACCTTCACTCGGGTAATGGCCAGGTCCCCTACATTTATGACAAATGACTGTAAATGGATTCTTGGGACCATTTTTATCTTCATCCATAGTACTCATCATTTTTCTTCGGTAATTCTTCACTTTATGTCCTTCCTTCCCGCATGTAAAGCATTTCATTGTCCCATTGAGATACTTTCCTGGGTGTCTCCTTCCACATTTCCTGCATGATGGAAATTGAGGATTTCTTTCTCCATGGTCTCCACTACTGGAGCTCTTATCATTCATCACCTTTCTCTTCTTTGTTGAGTCCGGTAATTTGTTAGTATATATATTGTTGATCATATTTTTGGAAAATTGATTTGGAATAAATATGATATCTTTTACGCCTATCAACATTCCATTTTGTTGCTCATTTCCACCACCATTCCCACCTTGTACATCATTTTCAAAGTCACTATGACTTCCTTGGAATCCAACCATTGACTAAAATCCGAAACCATTGTGTGAGTAATAGTAGTCATACAATCATTTAGAGATTAACATGTCACCATATTCTCAATTTGAAACACATTAGGATTAACAAAGGTCGTTTACTCTAATCTTATATATATAATACTTTAAATCGGTTTGTAAAGAAAATGTAAATTATCCTATGCATATCCCCTGAGAGTGTCGTAACCAAGAGTGCAGCAAAGCCCATTGTCATGCACCAGTTCCCGTTCGAGTCTAGCTCAAAGCGTTGTTTTCGGGTTTTACCCCTAGGTACATCTGTGCCAGAGCCGCCTCTACCTGCTCGTATCCAGACATGGATGTATTGCTCAGAAAACTCACAAAATCTCTATAATACCAAAATTCTACGAATTTCTTCTATACTAATCCTCAAAGTTCATCTTAGGTCTACGTGCTCTAATCAGAGTTTTTCTTAATCTAGCTTCCAAGGTTTGTACTAAACTTTCTCTGATACCAACTGTAACGCCCTGACCCCAGTTACCTAGAGTCGGTGCATTATTACATAACATTGGCATGATCACAAGAAAGATCAAGTCTCGAAAGACCGATTAGTTTAGTAGCCTTCGAAACACTATATACATTCATAATGTTTTACATTACATCAAAAAAACATATTGTCTTCATATCCCCTCATACTACCCCTGCAGGTCATTCATAAATTACTTCTTCATAATCCTGTGAAAAATAAAAAAAATTGAAAGGGGTGAGCTCAGATGCCTAGTAAGGATAACATTATAGAAAAAGATTTCATAGATAAGCATAAACACTTAAGGAAATTTATAACTAAAACAAAATCCTTTTAAACATGAACTTCAGCATAAAATGGAAAAGATAAAATGAAATAATTCCATTTACTTATTCACATGGATATTCTACTAGTCGAATGATCACATGCAATATCAATAACCACTTTCATAATGATGGAATGCATAATGCCAGACTATCATAACCACATAGTCAAGGCCTCGTGCCAAGACTACAAATAAGATTTTGCCAAGGCCTTGTGCCAAGACACTAGTTTGTCTTATGAGACCTACCAATGCATCAAGGAGATATAGCGGGCTCCACCGTTCACTTATTAAGTCCAATGCATTCCTCATATGAACAGGTTTAAACATAACATAAACATTCGTATTAAAACTCGTATACAAAATTTCAATACTTTAACCACAAACCATGAATGGTATAAAAATAGCACATCCATAGTCAAACATAACTCATTCGATACAATATGGAAGATTTTATTGTATCACATTATCCTCAATCAAGAATAATTTTCATGTTGACATAGATGAAAATAATTATCAAAACTATTTGAGAGAAATATCCCCCTTTTTTTGAAATCATTTATAAGTCACACTGTTTGTCAAGAAGCCATTTAAAAATAGATTTTTGAATCAAAGTTTCCCATACCACTTTGAAAATTTTTAAAATGAGTTTTAATTTTAAAACATTAATGTCCATATAAATAAATCCATAAAACCATTTTTAAAACATGGACATTAATGAGAAAGATTTAGATGAATAAGTCTTTAAAACATTTAAAAATTGTATTTTAGTTAGAGATTCTAACCAACAAAGAGACACTTGAATACAAATAATTGAGGTAATAAAAACTTTTTAATATCATGATAATAAAGGGATTAATGATATACTAATTCAAAGTACATTATATACACCACATAAAAGTGATTTGGTGTATAACAACAAATAAGTATCAATGGAATTTAAGTTGAGATGAAATCTCTCATAAAGGTCGTATCCTTAGGTTAAGGATAAATCAACGACATAGTTATGTGTGAAAAATATAAATACACTAAATGTGATTGGATATTCAGTGTAAAACAATCAAACCATATTCACACATAATCTTGTAAAAACAACACCAATGGATTGGATGTTTAACTCATCAAATGAAGAATGAGTTAGAATTACTCTTATCAAATTCATATCGATGACTTGAGAAATTATCAATGGAGTGATTATGTGTATCAAAAGTATATCCACAGAAAAGGTGAGTGGAAATTATAACATAAGAAAATGAATAGTTATTCCACACATAATCTCAGAGTAAAATAATCAATGAAGTTTGCGTAAAGCCGAATAAATGGAATTTGAAATTTTGAATTCCCTTTCCAATAAGGTAACATAAGAAACATACACCCATGAAATAAGGATCATACAATGATGATGTAAATACCCATTAATTAAATTATATTACACAATGAATACAATCATGGGCAGTACACATACACCACATGCAATAATTAAGTGGTGAACAATGGAATTCTCACAAAACTAAGAGTGAGTTAAGAAACCCCTTACCTTGTACTTTTCCTTGGGTGGGGCTAGGTTATCCTCCTGTATAATGTTAAAATAACTGTTATTAAATTATTCATTAATCATATACATTAATATGATATCATATATGATCTTTTAACATTGCTTTGTTAATAATATCTTAGAATTATCGTCGTTTCGGGTGTTAAATTACTCGTATTCTATTATATGTTTTGTTACGTAAGCCATGTTTGTCATGGATAGGTTGTATCTTATTCATACCCATAATGATATCAAGTCCTTAAATATTATTTTTATATCATCAAATGATAATTATACTCGAATGGATACGATAGAGAATGAATCTCATCACGTTCGTGGAGACGGTAGTCCGTCCGTACGCACGAGCGACAATATAATTCTTTTGATATTAAAATAATATATAATTGGATGGAATATCATATATACAGAATCATTATAATGTTATATTTATTATTTTCATGAGTTACACATCATTATTATACCCACCAAAATAATAATATATTGAATAACAATTACACCACGACGTGGAGACGGTAAGTCGTATGTACGTACGTATGGTGACATGTTATTAAAAGGGTGGATAGAATACTGAATATGGTTGTACCATATTTATAATAACAACACATTATATATAAGATAGTGGAGTTATTATTTTATAATGGTAGTAACAAAGAAAGAACAAGTGGAAGATGAAAGGAACTTCAAAAGAGGTGATGAAAACATTACCTCTTCTTCGGGTTCTTCCTTTTGATTTGATCAAACGGGCTCCTTGGGTTGGCTTTATGATCAAACTAAGGCCTCTAGGTTTTATTGAGGGAAGGTGAGAGAGTATTTGGGCAGGGTTTGGCCGAACCAAAAGGCTTTGAAGGTGTGAATAAATGAGAAGGAGGAGTGCCTTTTTATAATAGGGGTGAGGGGCACATTTGTAAAAGCTAGAAATGTAAATTTATAATAAATTCATATTCTGTTTCTAATGGCTCCAAAGTTATTTATTCAAAGGTTAAGGTGGGGATAGGTCGAAAACCATTCAACCAAAATAATTTATATAGGTTTGGGTCATTATATTAACCTTATCTTGTAGTTTTAACTCTTAGTTAATTAGTTTGACATTTACCATGTCACTATGTATTTTTATATTATATAGTTAATAAACTTACTATATACATCCAAGAGACCCCCAAGTGGTCCATTAATGATACACCGATCATGATATAAGTCTCTTGGCCGAACCTTATATTTTTAGAAATTTAATATCAATTAATAATATAATATTTGTTATAAAAACTCTTTTATGTCAATTTCAACACTATTCAATAGTTGATTTTTGTAAAACTCATAACAGAATTATTACTTCAAAAAAAGTTAATTAAATCATTAATAACATGTCATTTTAACCTGGAAAATTAGTTTAATTCATTAAAAGTATCATATTATATTTATTTGGGTATTTATAATATCAATTATTTTAATTTTTCACTATTATGGTAATTACTGCATCATCATTGTGTCATACATTAATTAAATTATTTAATGTCTAAAAATTATAAATAAAATACCATTATGTATGAAATCTTTTTATATTTCTAATGAATATTTACAATCGAATTTATCTTATGTATAACCCAATATTGAAAATGATTTAGTAAATAAACTTTGATTTTAACTCTTTTAACACTTCTTTGAATTAAATAATAATAAATGTCCTAATCTAATCCAAGTGGACCCAAATGATAATAGTTTATTCCTAAGGTTGTTTTTGGTCAATATACACTTGTCTAGTAGAATTAGGACATGTGTTAGGGTAATATTAATATCATTTTTACCCTTAATTACCCAATTTACTTTTAACCGTGGTAAATAAAAGTAAAAAATACTATTCACCAATAATTATTTCCATCTCATTGAACCACATTTTACTTCTTAATATTAACCGTGTCACTTGGATTTTTGAAATTCCATTCACAGAAGTGGTAAAATTATGTTTTATGAAAAATTCAGTTTTTTTAAACTACCACTTAGTAGTTTCACTATTCATCAAAAAATGAAGTTTTTCAGAACAATGCCAAAATTTCACCCTAATATATAATTGATATTCCAAATTCAAAAAGGATGTATATTTTACAAAATTCTAAACATATAAGTTGCATTAATTAATTTTATAATTAATTCCTGCTGTCACAACAAATAGCGTGTTTTTAGGAAACAATATATATCAAAAGATTGACAATTGTTTAGGTCCAATTTCAAAGTGAAATTAATTCTAATGAACACCATTGGTTAAAATGGTAAAAATATATTCTAATTATACATTAAAACCACTCAATAATATAATTTACCACAATAAATTATTTTTATTTAAAAAGTTGTTTTTAATTAAAATTTAGTAATTTTCACTATTCATCAAAATATAAGTGTTATCCGAAAAGTTCCAAAATTTCACCCAGAGATAGATTCGATATTCAGAATCCAAAAATGATGTCCGTTTTGAGAGATATAATTTATAAAATTTCAAAAATTAGGTATTACTATTCATAACGGCTAGTTTGATTGGTTGTGGTGTCTTAGAATCTCAAAGTTGCGTACAATGCACACCATTGTATTATTCGAAGGGAAACGTACTGTGGAAGCTTGGGGTGTTACATACCGGGCCTACCCTCTAGTAGGTATGGCCAATGGAGTTCCCCAATGAAAGCTTCCAAGAATAAAACTCTAGTAGTGATGGGAAGTGGAGTTCTCTAATGATTTTACTCGGATTAACTCTTAGTGGGATAGGGCACTGGTGTTCCCCGATGACATTTCCGATTGTAACCCTCCAGCGGGGCTAGGTAGTGAAGTTCCTCAATGAATATCTGAGTAACACCCTCCTTTAACAAAATGGAATGATATCTTTACTAAGAATTATTCCCCTCAATAGGGTGACACAGTGAAGAGATGTGGTTTGACATAACCTTGGATTCATCACGAATAGGAATGCATTCTGCACCAAGATTCATTTTTGTGACATGACTAAAAACCATGTAGATGAGACAATGTTTCCCAAACAAGACAGTATCAAGTTGAGATTATTGAGTTCCTTAGACTTCTGTGTTTTGAAAAAATGTGAGAGATATTGGGCATAATTAATGGACTAATTTTGAATCTATTGGATACTCTTTTTCTTGGGATGAGTTGTCAGATGGATATCCCCTTACTCTCTCATTTTGGGATTCTTTGACTGATCATATATATATATATATATATATATATATATATATCATTCTTTGTTACCCACACTTTTTGTTTTTGTTACTCTCCTTCCATGATAAATGAAGACACGTGGGGTGTGCGATATGTTTTTCCTATCTAGATTATCATGGTTAGATGAGTTTACTCTCCTGTAATAGGTAGTGAATACTCAACTAGAAGTACATCTTCTTAATTTTTGAGATCCTTGTGTTTGGATGAGTTTACATTCAATCTATTTTTGGGGTGATTTATACACTTTCTCTTTATCTTATTCTATCTATAATTTTCCTCTCTATTTTTATCTCTTACAGCTCACCCTTCATGCATTCAAGGCATTCTACTTCGTATGTTTATACTCACCTCTGTCTCGGATTTTCCCATACATGTCAAGTCTTTTTACAGATAAAATACATGTTGATCATGACTTCATAGGAGCTTAATGATATGGGGTTCTTCAACCGTATATGGTGGTTGTAACTTGCGATCTAGGAGACAGGCTCTCTCAATAGTTTTACATTTATAGATTTCTGTTATGTTGGGAAACATTTATGGTTGGGTATGTATTTTTCCCATTTTTTCAGTCCACAATATCATAATTCATAATGTTTAGAGGTCCACACATGTTTGGGTTATTTATACTAGTGTTTCATCTTTTATTTCTTTCTATATTAACTTTTTCATTGATTTGGTTGTTTTTACGTACATGTAGTTACGAAATGTCATCCCCAGTTTTAGTAATGCCTTTGATTCTAATTTCCATCCACTGGTATGTGGAGGCGGGCTTGGGGTAGTTGCAACTTGGGTCACGGCTTGGGATGGGTCATGACACTATTACTCTATATAATTCCATTTCCCTCAATCTTGTTATGTTTCCAATGATCTTTATGTTCATAAAAACACTAAGAACATACAAATGATGAGTCATTAAAATTTACTCCCATAAGGGAAACATTATATCCTTCTTGTCTAATAGTTCCCAAAGAGCTCGTTGAAGCTAGAGCCAACACAAAGTCCTTCTAACAGTCCAAAATAAAAAATAATGGTTATATGAACACATTGATATCACCCATAATGATGTTTCCACATGACATGCCCTATACCATACTCTCCATGTTTACAAGGACTACAATCCACCACTGAGGCTTTCCTTCTAGTCTAGTTTTATGAAGACTCAGAAAAGACTCATTAAATCTATATTAGAGGTCCAATATTCTAAGAAAACTGAAATCCTTATCTTCCCAAGGAAGATCCACCATTAAATTAAACTAAATTTCTTTCCATTAGAGAATTCCAAAGACAAACCTGCTCATTTTCCATCTCTTATACCAGTTTTTAAATGGAGGAGAAAATTCTAGATAACACAACAAAAATAGCTAGATCATCTATTGAGTTAACTACCACATTAAAAGACTGTTATGGAACTAAGATTTTATCATGAGCTCCAGTATCCTCTCCTTGTCATTTTGTTGTGAGAGCTTTACTTAGTTGTACATCATCCTAGCTAATATTCGACTGAGGATATACATACTCTCCATTAAGAGTATCAAGAGGTCCTATTTTAGTTTCCTTCTTGTAGTGAGACTCATCGTGCCTAGAGAATTAACAAAAATAGTAATAAATTTCCCTCATATAGTAAGAAATATAATGACCAATATTTTTTCAAATAGAAAAGAATTCAGGTATATTCTCATAAAAATGCCTGAAAAGTAAATCATCACAAGGAGTGGCCAAAACAACTTTTTTATTATGCAGCAAATTCAGATCCACCTCAAATAAATCCCTATAAAAATACACATAAATCACTTGTTTGGCCTCCCTATATATTTTTATATGGATAAAAATTGAAGAAGTAATTTCATATAAGAATTGAGGATGCCACAAGATTCAATTTAATCTCTAGATTATTACCCAAACTTAATTAAAAGTGTTTTTGATTTCAAATAGATTGAAGCTAAAACATTAGTCTTCAATACATAGAATACATGGTTTATGATACACCAATACATGGCCCCATTCTCTTCTCTAGAGTTACTAAAAATAATACATGATGTGAAAAAATCCACAGCCCACAGAAACACATTACCAGCTAGAAAATCCCCAGATAGAGGATAAACGGTGATCAAGATCATCAAATTTATATGGATTTACAACCTCTCAGAAGAATGACATGACCAATAATGGAAAAGTTACACTGACCTAACCTTTCATCAATTACATCTTGTCTCATATATAAAAAATAAATTGATTAATTATTGAGAACCTTACCATAACCCACATCATTAAGGAAAGTGAATAACCTTTGATTCACTAGATCCCTAATGCCTTGAATCACACCCCTGGGATGATCAAATCCTCAATCTATGGGTTGATTTTATAGAAAACACATACTTTGATGTCTTCTATGAGAGATTTGATAGTAATAATGAAGATTCACACTCCTCGGATGAAAATCACTCAGACGATGGGTTGTAGGGTGGTTCTTTTCTTGATTAAGGTTATTGTCGGCATGGGCCAACTCTTCACACTCTTTTGTCGTTGGGCTAGTCTTTGTGTGATTGTTTTTGGAAATTTTAAGGTGTTTCTTTTTTTGGTGGGGTTTTACAACAGGTGGATGGTTATGCAGTTGTGGGGGGGGGGATTTAGTGGTATGAGACACTTTTGGGGTGATGATCTCATGTACTATGAGTTGTTGATGAATTGTGAGCTTCTCCTTCTAATGACATTCTAACACTAAAACCTCCAGCGATAAGAATCGTTGAAAACCTCGATCGCATGAGCGATGATTCTGATGGGAACACCAACATCTTCAGGGTAAAAGATTTATTGTCTGTGATTATGGCCTCAAGTGGTGTGCTTTTTAGGAACCTCGTTGATGCGGTCAGGTGCGCAATTTTTTCAGGTTTGGAAACTATCGGTCGAATCATGGCTGCTTCTGACAGATGGTTTCTCTGGGCCTTTGGTCTATTTGATGTGGGTATTCATTGATTTTATATGGTTTGTAGACTTTTTTTAGTGGTGGGTTTGTCATTTTCATTTTTTGGTGAAATTTTATGTGTCATATTCTATGTATTTGATGTACTGTTATTTCTTTTAATAATTTTTTACGGTCGAGCGTGCTCGGTACCTGAACATTCTGGGTCTATACATGCTTTTTTTAATGTATATAAATAAAAATTAAATTTTTAATATAAATATGAGAATTATATATATTAATAATATTTTTATTACTAATATTGATCACCCCTATGAATAAGCTCATAAAGATCCCAATTTATTAGTGCTTTTAACAAGCACTAAAAAATGTTAACCTTTTATCAGTGCTTTTTGTTTAATGTTAATAAAACTCAACATTGGCTAAGGCGTGATCTATGCTAGGGGTGGACCCTTGTATAATTCCCAGAGAACTCCATATCCCACCTAAAAACATTAGAACTCGGAACACCACTCCTTAACATTTAAAAGTACAGTGTACTGAAACTTGGAGGGCATCGCATGCTATCACATAGTCATCCCCATTCAAGCAATGCATGTTAGACTTCTAGAATTAGTCCTTTTGAAAGATCAAATTCCTTAGTAGGAAAATTATTTTCACAGCCAAACCTATCAAATACTACTAGAGAAAATATATATTTTGGCCATTTTTGTTCAAACTTACATTTCTCAACCATAAAAAAAATTATAGAACCACTTATCCTAGTAAACTCATTTGATATGTAATATATTGTTATTGTGTGTGTGTCTAGGCATAGTCATATATATTTATAAAAATCAATTTACGTTTGATTTTATCTATTTATTTACATTTATTTTAACACACACACAAACACATGTTTGTGTAATATTATACCAAAATAATATTTATATTCTAATAAATATATTATCTTCCTAAATTATGCTTATATATTTTATATATTTATATTTATTTATATAATTTATGTATTTATATATATATATATTCAATTATTTTTTCAATTTTAATTATCATTATAAATTTAATTTTTGTTAATATATATATATATTGATTTGAAATTATAATATTATATATATATATATATAAATTTAATTTTTATAAAATAGATACACATTATGTTTATATATTTAAATACTCTATCTAATTATATATAGTAAATATATTATAAATTGGATAAATATAAATTATATTTACATAATCAAAAAAAATTTAATTTTTTCCTCATATAAATATATTATAAATTATATTTAATAATAAAAACTATTTATATATAAATATATTAATTATAAATTTTCATTTTATAAAATTTATTTATAATATCATTTTCGTTAATATAAATTTTTCTTCTAGGTATTTTATTTTCATAAATTGAATTTAATTATTTTATAATTTTTGTGTATATGTACATTTTTGTATTTATTTTTATGTATTTGTATATTTCATATGTTATAATCATGAGCTTATGATGTTCATAAATACTTATAAAAAAACTAAATATATACAAATAATAATTTTATTTATTAAAATTATAATTATAATTTTTAATTAAATAAAAATAATTTTTAAATTTTTTATTTATATTTATTATTATAACTAGATATATATGTCTGTGTGTATTTGTGTGTGTTGAAATAATTATAAAATTACAATAAATACATTTATTATTATTTTATAAATATATAGATATTTATATATTAATATACACAAAAATTTGTATAAATATATTTATAATTAAATAAAAGTATTTATAAAAATATTTATTTATCATTATAATAATAAATAAATTTATATTTATATAATTGAAAAATTATAATATTTATATTAAATTTATTATTATTTTATAAATATATATAATTATAGAAATATATTTATAAATATATAAAATTATTTATATATATATAATATTTATAATTATAATTATAAATAATATATATATGTAAATAATTATAAAATTACAAAAAATATATTTATTATAATTTTTTCATTATTGATAATTTATTTACATTATCTATTTATATGTGCTAAAAAAATTACTTATAATGTTTTGTTTTGTCAGTGCTTTATATCTTAGCACTCAAAAAAACATCCTTTAGTAACACTTTCCAAAAAGCAGTGATAAAAGACTTTAGTGTTTTTATAAATACAACCCTCACATACCTAATTACCTCTCTAGCCTCAAGCTTTCATGGAATTGAGCTCTGCCTCTACCACCACCACCTCTATCGTCGCCGCCTCTGCCGCTGCCTCTGCCACCTCTTTCGCCGCCTATGCGCCCTCCGCACCACCTCCACCTTCATTTCCCACTTCTCTGTTTCCCACATCTCCGCTGCCCCACCTCCACTATCCCCACCTCTGCCTCCACCTCCACCTCCAGCTCTGCCACCCCTACTTCCACTGCCTCCACAACTTCCACCCGCACCTCCTCTGCCCCCATTTGTGCCACTTCATCCCCCACATCCACCCTTTATTTCCCCTCTATCATTCCCCCATCATCCTCACCTCTACTGCCTTCGTTTTCCCCGCCTTCCCTACCACTAGACCGTAAGTTTCAAATGGTCTATATTATTTGTGCATATAGATATTATTTGTGCATATAGATTTATATTATTCTTGGAAGCACTGAGATTGGGAGAGATATAATCCATGGTTTCTGGGAAAATAGATTTATTTGATCTATATTTTAGGTTGACATTTCAATATTGATTAATTCCATTTTTTCATAGACTTATAATTTACTCATATATGATTAGTGTTTAATTAAATACTACCCAAATGATTTATTCTAGTGTTCAATTTTTAAAAATAATAATATTCTATGGGGTCCTATGATTAGACCATTTAAAATTTTACATCCCAATGTGTTGGAAGGTGAAAATATCTTCAGATTTGGAGTATCATATATTATAAATGAAAGGGGAATATTATATCAATATCTTATGGCTATGGATTTTTCTGTATGTAAGCATTGTGATGAAAATGAAATGGGATAAAATTATTTTTCTATTGGATTGTATATGATATTTGTTGACAATCATTGATGATGTATGATATTATTGGACATTGTTGAAGAATAATTGATGATAAATGGTTTTATTGGATACCAAGTGATTTATGCAATGATATCCATTCCTTGAGAGAATAATATTTTCAATGAAAGTGTTTCCCATAGGTTTCAATTTTTTTTGCTGTGATTTGGTTTTTTAAAGAGTTGATGCAGTTTTAGAATGAGTTGGAGATTTCTGAGAAACACAATAGTGATCTCCATATCATGGTGGATTAAAACACCCTCTATAACTCCAAATTAACTGTGATTACCTATGCATTCATATCATCCTTGATATGATATTTGAAATAATTGGCCATCCTGTGAACTTAAACTATTATATTCCCCTTGTGTATGATCCCAGTCTATGTATGTGATCCATTTCGTAGAACTATATATGGATATATTCATGTTCATATGGGATATATGTTGATTCCATGATTTCATATCTTTGGAATGAACTTTGGTATCAATTTTATATTATTTTCCCCAATCATTCAAATTTTAATACTGAATAATATACCAATTTAGTTGATTTTTTCTATAATATCATATTTTAGTAATTAAAATATTGATTTTTGTTTATAAAAGAATATTTTTGAATGGAATAGGATATTTTATTTACTGACTTTATTTTATAACCAAATTTTTTAGAGAATGAAAACTATTTTAATTGTTGTGAAATTTTTTATATATGTTTTCCCTTATATTTTCATTTTTACATTGAATTTTTAGTATTGAAATTTAAATGGGATTTGTATAAATGCATTAATTTTTTAAACAATGTGTGAATATTTCCTTGTAAGAAGGAATTTATTACATTAGAACTTTTTGAGATATGGTGGATTTAATTTTGAGAAAGTAGAGAAAATTTTTGAAATTTTGGGAAACGATTTTACATGAAAAAACTGGATTTAATTTTTACATATTTGGATTGTTTTGAAAGTGTGCATATATTTGTGAAAGAGTGTTTTGAACTGATTGGCTTATTTTATAAGGTTATATAATTTTAAAGAGTAATTTGTGTAAATTATTTGTTTCTTAATAGAATTTCTAATGTGATTTTATAAATAGTTTTCAAATGATATATGAAATATAGTTTTTCCAAAATCTTTTAGGTTTCTATTTTTATAGAATTAGGAAAACCATTATGTTATGTAGTGAATACAACTAGATTGATAATAACACCATGGAAATGGAATGTCACTAACTCTATCCAGACAATATGATATCCACTATGAACTCACCCACGCAAACATTGAATTAATGTTAATCCCCATTTCAACTATGAAACCAATATTTCATCCAACATCTCTTGCATGGTTTAAATTAGGGGAGTCCTCTACAATTACATCTTCTTTTCGGGATTCATGTTAGCTTCTAAGGGGATGAGTTTCTGGAAACAAAATGAAATAATAACTATAATTAAAATTTTGAGTTCCCCTTATTTTAAAGGACCCTTTTGTGTATTTATTTTGTTTAATATTAATATTATCAAATAAAATATAATGGATATAAATAAATAATGGATGTATTTCAATCATCTAACCAAAGAGATTAAATATAGAGTGATAGAGTTCATCATGATTTCAAAATATCATTCATATGACCCCTCTAAAATCCTTTGTCCATGATTGTGTTGTTGTTTTTCAAGACTAATTAGTCCAAAAAAGTTGGTATAATACTTCATGTATCATTAAATAGATTGATGTTATAAATTTTAGAATAAATATTGGGATAAATGATTGTAGTTTGTGACTATAAGGACACTGCATTTTATGGATCATCTGAATTGATTACAATTGTGGAAACTGAAGAAGACCATATTGAGAATTTGATTACAAATGTGAATGATAATGATGAAAATATTGAGGAAATGATAAGAACAGTTGAAGATAAACTTTGTGATTTACCAAAATTTCTTGAGAGGTTAAAGAATTGTGAAAATTTGTCATTTCATGTTGCTTCAACTAAATATAAAACATTTTCCTCTATAATGAAGCTTTATAATTTGAAATAAGGGAACAAATGGAGTGATTTATGTTTTACAAAACTACTTTCTCTCTTGAATGACATGCTCTGAGAAGATAATCAGCTCCAAAGCCGATCATATGATCACAAGAAAATACTATCCTCAAAGGCTGTGATCTATGAAAGAATACATACCATCCTAAATGACTGTATACTATTTCACAAGGACTTAAAATCACTTACATAATACCAAAAGTGTAGTTCTTCTCGATACAAGAAATATGAATCTAGCCCTGTGAATGTTTTATGGTACTTTCCAATCATTCCAAGGATTTGGAACCTATATAGAAGTGAGGTGACTACAAGGAAATGGACATAGAACATAGATACCAGAACTAAATTTGGGAAACTATGTCACATGGTAGACTCTCATCAGTGGAATAGAATTGATCATGAGTATTATGAATTTGGTAATGAGGTGAGAAACCATCACCATGCATTAAATATAGATGAAATTAATTATTTTGGTTTTCAAAGCATCACTCAATGTTCATGGCCAGTTATGTTGATAAATTATAGCTTACCATAACGTTTAAGCATGAAAATAAAATACATCATAATATTTATGCTTATATCTGGACAAAAAAATGAGTAATGAAATTGATGTTTACTTGGATCCATTTATCAATGATATGAAATTATTATGGGATTTAGGTGCTACGTTGTATGATGCTTGCAGAAATAACGATTTCATTTTAAGATCCATATTATACGGGATGATAAATGAATTTACTAAATATGTAATTTTTTTGGATATGTCATTAATGGAAATCTAGGACTCTCCATTTACAAACAATGTACAATGTCAATTAGGTTAAAATACTCATTGAACCCCGTGTTTCTAGGACAACATATATTTCTACCCCAACAGCAAAAATATTACTCTTGTATTAAGTAATTAAATGGATCTTCATAAGAATGTACAACACAGTCTCCACTTATAAGTGATCAACTATTTGTGAATGTAAAATATGTGGACACAGCTTTTCATAAACCATTTTAAAAAAACCTTAGGAAAGATGATTGAAAAAAATAGATTGTATTTTTTTGAATTTCCATACAAGATTCTTATATATTTCATAAATTTTCTTGATGTTATGAATGTTGAAAAAATGTATGTGATAGTATCATCGTTACATTTCTAAATGAACCCAAAAAAACAACAGATTAAATTAAGACTAGGTTGGAAAATGTTTTCATGAAAATATGAGAAGAGTTGGTTCTAGTGAAGGGTCAAAAACGTACTTTTCTTCCTCTATCTTCTTACACTCTTTCCATGAATGAGATATATCAATATTGTAGCTTCTTAAATTTCATAAAGGTTCTAAAGGGGTATCCATCAAATATCAATAACATGATTTCAATGACTGGTTTAATGGTAACGAGTCTGATAAAACATGAAATCCATGTTTTTATGAATGATCTAATTATTATAGTTTTACGTTGCATTTTTTCAAAGAATTTCCATTATATATTGACCATGAATAATTTCTTCATCAATTCTATATGAAACAAAGTTATAGACCAGGAGATTTACTCACTATGGAAAGAGAAACTTCTATCATATTATGTGAATAGTAAATGTTCTTCCCACCAACATTCTTTGATATGATGGTTCATTTGATGGTTCACATGGTGAGATAGATTAAACTTTGTTGTCTTGTATATGATAGATGGATGTACTTCATTGAATAGTATATGAAGATTTTGTAAGGTTATATAAAAAATTGAAGTAGGTCAGAGGGTTGTGTTGTGAAGTGATATATTGTTGATATTTCTGTTGAATTATGAATTGAATACATGTTTTGTGTGGAAAGTTTTATTTTATGAAAATCTCAACACACAGGGTGACTTGTGAGTGAAGGAATATCTGGAAGAGATAATGTTACAATCAATATTACAGATCAGGAGTAGGACCAGCTCTCTTTTTTTATAATAATTTGGAGGTTTCCCCATATGCTGAAACCCACAAATAAATTCCTAGCCATTTTAATTCATAAAGGGATAAAATATGGATATCACATACACATAATAAAATGTTTATAGGATGGTTTCAGGACCATAATTTTAATGAGTCATATGAAAATCCAGATTCAATTTTGGAATGACTTTGATGGCTAGCTGAATGACCACGTGTGTATGTATTATTTTAGAATGGTTATGTAGTGAATCATTATACATTATATAAAAATGAACATGATGAAGATAGTACCATGTAATATAGTGGAATAATGCTTGTGGATGAAGTGCTTCATGTTTCTGGTACGTAGGATAGAAGTCCAATTTACGTGAATATGTCATAATTTGGAATCATAAAACAAATGTGAGTTGGATTATACAATATTTAAAGTGACGATTTTTCAATGTAATTGGATTGATAACATGAGTGATGTTAAAATAGATTAATTGGGATTTCTGAATATTGATTTCAGTAAGGAAGGGTACAAAGACGAACCATTTATAGTGGAATCACAAGAAATTCTTGTATTTTATGTTTTAGAACCTAAAAACCAAAAGTGATCAATTTTTCTATTATAAAACCAAACCACTGATGTTTTGGGTTAAAATTCAACTTAGGATGACCCTTCCAATGCAACATTGCTATCACTTCGTAGTGGTCCCAATGTAGAAAAAACATTTCATTTCAGAGGAGATCGCAATTATGGGATTTGAATAGTAGATAAAGGGGTCAAATCCCTTTAGACTTTAGAAAAAAGGGAGATCAATAATTAGTTTATACTTCTTTGTAATAAAAATCATGTTACATTATATTATTTTCCATTCAACATTTCATTTATGTACTATAAATTAAATTTCAAACCACTTCAGCAGATAATGAATTATTCATCTATTGGTGCTCCTAATTCAAAGGAATAAAATGACTATTAACAAGATTTTTCTCACATTGTAGAGGAACAATGACCTTTTTCATGTGACGGTTCTCCCAATCCTGATGTACAATAGGTTTCACAACCTATTGCTAATTACAGTGTCTAGTTATAATGACCATATTCACATGCTGATGCTACCGCTTTAGTGGAAACACATATTGATGATGTTGATTGTATGGATATGGAAGGTGATGTAGGACCGACGACACAAAAAATACAGGATCTTTGAATTTTGACAGTGTTAGAAAAAATCATTAAGGGGAAAATCAAAGGCATCAAATACAATGTCAGATGGCATGTGCAGGGCTGGAATGTTAACCCCAACATGGCCATGTCCAATAGTGACATTGGAATCGTCACTCGACAACGCATGTCGATTGATATAGATTGGTGTAACTATGCTATGCTCGTTCTTAATAATATGATTTTGGAAGTTATTATGGTATCAATATGAAATCATTTATTTATTTTACATAACAAATAATAATTATACATTGATGTACTCTTCATAATCACTTGTAGAGTGCTTTTATAGTAGAAAAATCCTACAATAAGTATTTATTAATGCTTGTTGGAAGGGCTTAGAGAGGATTTCACACAATTCTAAGGAGACATAATATTAATGATACTAAATGGAAAATATACTTGCACACACCGCTTATCTATGAACACCTAATAACACAAGAATCACAGGATGTGTTTACTGTCCATCATGTGGCTTTGTCTTATTAGATACATTGTAGATAGTAATACATTCTTTGATAATATTTGTATTCATCACATTGATTGACAATTTTTTATTTATGTATCAACAACTGAGTGATGCAAATAAGGAATGGGAACAAAACCAATAAACCACTGTCGTAAATCATTTATAGAGTACTCTTCACTTGAAAAAAATGTAGGCATTTTAAGTCTACATTAATATTTTTATATGACATGATATAACAACATAATTATGTTCCTATCATTATATATAGATTGTTGACTCCAAATCCAAATACATATCCATCCATTTCTATGTGCTATTGAAAGAGGTGTGTGTAAAAAAATATGGGACACTAACATATGAAAATACACAAAAAGTGTGGGAATCATGTGTACGTATGACATAATAAAAATTTGTTTTTCTCTAAAACTATTACATGATAATGATTAATTATTTTCATATATTTTCTATTTAATATAGTCACAAGAATCAGCAACAATTGTTCTAGATGAACACACACAATCAGTGTGCTAGAAGAGGCAAAAACTGTATGGTCTTGTTAGAGGTACAGGTTTTGGAGGTACACCCTAATCATATTTTGAGGAAAAATCAAGAGGATCATGGTGAAGAAATGAAACTGATGAGATAAAGACTAGTTACACTTAAATAAAAATTGAAATGGTAGAGATAGATGCTAGAAAATTTATGGGGGAAATAAAAAAGAAGAAACAACTCAAGTATAACCATTTCCTAAAGATAACCCCACACCACCCTCACAAATTTGAGGTGATTCATTCCCCCCCCAAAGAGGGGTCTTGTATGAGGTAATCCATGTTCAAATAATTGTTTTTGTGAAATGTGAATCAGAAATACACTGATACCTTTCCTGTACTGATACTCTACAGGGGATAATGAATGTGATTAATATATATCAACACCCACCCATCACCTTTTAGAGAGGTATAAAGTGATTAATATCCAAAACAATATTCTACAAACCCAACCACTTTCAATTGGTCATGTTAGAGTGTCAAGTAACATATCCCATGATCCAATCACCGAGCTGCAAATTCCAATTGATGACGAAGATATTCATAAGGTCAAAAAAGATATTGTAACATTCATCACTTGGCAGTAAAATATTTTTAAAAAAACATTTCGGTATTCATTTCAAATTTATTTTTCATGATAAACCATTAAAAATTAATTTAAATTTTTTTGAACTGATGAATATATTTAAATATGGACAATGGGAAGGGGTGAAATTAATGACCCACTCAAAACCATCTAAAGTATCAACCAACTGATAATAAATATATACCGAAATAACATTTTCCACACCCGTTCTATATCTACATTTACTATTGTTGAAGGTTCATGTGGATTTAATGTTAAAAATAGTTTTAGTCAGAAAGTTGATTTTAAAAAAAATATGTATAGAGAGGAAGTTCAAGAATTCATTAGTGCTGAGAATTTAAGTGAAATCTTAAACTCCAATAGGCTTTATAAGGACACAGCCTTAAAACATTACATAGTCTTGAATTAAACGTATAATTCACATTGAGGAACTTTTTAGTTTTAGAGTTTTAGAGAGTTAGGCCATAACTATTACATTAAAAAATCCTACAATGTAGACACTTCTACTCATTTTCCATTTTTTCATAATATTAAAACTTTTTGAAAAAAGTGTCATGTCTAGTTCCATGTTTTAGATAGCATCACCTTTCCATGATCCCATACTTGTCCATATTCTACTTAATGTCCTATAAAAAACATTTCAAAAACATGGGATGAGTTTAAAAATCATAGTATAGGATACACAAAGAATGAAACTGTTAGTTTTTCAAAACAACAATTAATCCATGAATAATTAATCATAAGTAAAAATTTTAACCTTTATGAAGTAGTAAATACTCTTCAATGAATAAAATATCATTGATTGCCCTTTTTGTAACCAAAAGATAACCATAAAACGCATATAATGAACACATAACATATAAAGGTATCTTAGGACGTAAACATACTTAAATAGAATAACCATACAGTCAACTTCCACACATATCACTAAATGGAATAACCATACGACCGACTTCCATGCCCAATGCATTGGAGGTTATAACAAAACCACCATCCTGGTTTATCACAGCACCACCCATCATTTGGTTTATCACGTAACCACCCATCAAATGTCCAAGTAACATAAAAATTCATAACACATAACGTATTGAAAATACAAACATTTCACTAATAACATTTCATTTGCAATCACAAGAAATAATTTCATGATATTGAAATAATCAATCCATTTAAAATACAATTTTCATTTCCAAAATACATAAAATATTATATTTTATTTATCTTCCTTTTAATAATAATATGACTTGTTAAGAAATCCAAATATCAAATAATACTTGCGGCGCTTGAAAGGTCATTGTCACTACTTATGTTAAAAGAAACATTCCTTTTTGTCTTTTAGTAAAACTCTTCATAGAAGAAGATTCATTTTGCATAAAATTAAAATTCAGATGGTTTTATACACCATATAAAATAAAGTTGTGTATAAAACAAAACATGCCTAAATGAAAGGTGATTGAGACGAAGTCCCTTACCTCATGTCTGATTTCACCTGTTCGTTCTTTAATCTCCAGAATAATAAACATAAGTTAATTTCTATTTTCTTAATAACCTTTTTCATGTTTATTATTCCTTTTATATCACATATTACAATTTTATAAACATTACATAGTCATTTACATTAATGACGGTCGTTTTGTCGATATTTGGTACTTGAGTCAAAAAATGGACTTCTTATAATTACATGTTGTTAATGTAGTCAAATATCCATTATATCCAAAATGATAATCATGATATAGATATCATATATATCATATATATCATGTATTTACATGTATTTATAATAGTACATACCATTAAGAGATAAGAAATGAAATGCACCGTTCATGGAGATGGTATGCCGTACGTACGCATGACCGCTACTTTATTTTTTATTTATTATTTTAGTGGAATTAAAATACAATGATACATAGGTATATTATAATTCCATTATAATATCATATATAATATCATTAAATCCATCCTTTATACGTCCCACATAAGGCATTAACGAGTCATATCACTTTGAGGGGGCAGTAGTCTGCACATCCTCAAATGAGATTATCGTGTTTACCCATAATGGAAACCATAAAGGAATCATATAAATGGAAATTATCGAAGCATAAAGAAAACATTAACATAATATATATCATATATAAATACAGTTCCATCATAATTTCCACTATGAGAGGTGGTTGGAGATATTTGAACACTAATCATTTCGTGAGGCGTTAGTTTTCCATCCACAGAAACATTTTGTTCTTCATCCATTAGATGGAGGTGTGTGTAAGTGTATTTAGAATAATTATCATAACAACATACTAGTATATTGAGGATACTGGTGTTATTATAAAAGAAAATAATTAATATATTTTAGGGGTTAGAGAAGTAAAATAAAAGAAATCAATTTAAGAGAAATTGTTACCATTATTTTGGGTAACTCCCTTTGGTTTGAACCAAAAGTACTCCTTGAAGATTCCTCTTTATATGGTAAGGATTATATGAGGACGATAGGGATGTAGGGCGCTTAATTTGGTAGAGTTTTGATGAGCCAAAAGGGTTGATATGTGTGTGGAATTTGATAGAAGTGGTCTCCTTTTATAAGGTAGATGAGGGGATCTTTAGGAAAGTGTGAAAACATTATTTTATTGTTAACTTATCTTTAGTTTCATAAGGTCCAAAAATAATTAAAGTCATATATAAAATGACTCATATCCTAAATAAAATAATCAGTTAATAATTTGACATGTTTTTAATAATATTTTAATCATTATAAACTTATTTATTTAAATCATTTATTAATGAGGTACACACTGCATCAATATTGTGTCATAAATAATTTAATTTATTTGATGTCTAAAAATTTAAAAAAAATACTATGATGTAGGAAATCATTTTATCATTATAATTAATATTTATAGATTAAATGTTAACTTATATAACCTTATGTAAAAATTAATTTACTAAAAGATATTTGAATATGTCATTTTTCTCTTTACATTAAATTAATTAATATAAAGTGTTATTATCACTCCCTTGTGGCTCCATGGGGTCATAAAATTGACCCAAGGATACCCTTGGTCAGCCATGACTCGTCCAATAAGGTTAGGACAAGTGTTAAGTTAATTGTGAATAATTATAATATTCTTTTTACCTTGAATTAAGCTATTTACCTTTAACCGTGGTAAATAAAAGTCAAAAGTTACTATTCACAAATAATTATTTTCATCTTTTTGAACAAAATTTTAGTTATTAATAACACCCATGTATGTTTTATTTTCAAAATTCAATTCAGAGAAGTTGTAAAATTCCATTTACATGAAAAAGTCAGATTTTTAACTACTACTTAGGTGTTTCACTATTCATCAAAAATTGAAGTTTATCAGAAAAAAACCAACAATTAATCCTAACCTATATTTGATATTCTGAATTCAGAAATTATGTCCATTTTAAAAAATTCAAAACATATAATTTGTAGAAATTTATTTAAAATTAATTCCCAATGTCAAAACAAAAGGCGTGTTTTTTGAAAGAATAACTATCAAAAGATTGACATTTGTTTTTGTCCAATTTCAAAGATAAATTGCTTCCAATGACCAAAATTGGATTAAAGGGTAAAAATATAATCTATATACCCCTTAAAACAAATTAAAAATATAATCTAACCATAATAATAAATTAGATAAAAAGGAATATTTGAATTAAAATACATAATTTTTCACTATTCATTAGAAAATGAACTTTATCAGAAAAAAAATTACGAAAGTAAATTTTGATGTCCCAACTCTAAAGAAAAATTTTATTTTGTCAAATAGATCTTATAAAAGTGAAAAAACTAGATTTTAAAAGGGTTCTCCATCAGAATGTGGTAAATCAACCTTTTAGTGAATATTAGATTATTTATGTTTAAAATTAGATTCATCCACATTTTAAGCCTCTAACATTTATTAGATAAATGTAAAAACATTTAAAAAATATGTGTAATAAAATTTTAGTTAGTTTTGTTCATTCTTGCCAATACAATGACTAAGAGTTAAATACCATTTAAAATAATAATATTATATAATTAGTGTGCAACATAAGATTTGAAAGAAACTCGTTGTTGTGTATCTGGTACGCCATCGAACATAGAATCCCCATTTATGTAAAATTAATATTTAGTTCAAAAATACTAATAAATATGAAGATGTCTTATTCTTTATTTACTCGGGATGTTATATCCTTCTCCCTATTAGGAATTGCATCCTCTCAATTTTATTTCATTCTCAAATAATTGGGGGTATTTATCCCTCATAGCATTTTCAGATTCCCATGTTCCATCTTTAACCACGTGGTTTTTTCACAAAACCTTTACCCGATGAATTACCTTATTCCTCAACACTTTCTCTCTACGGTCAAGAATCTTGACTGGTCGTTCCTCATAAGGGATATTCTCTTCCAACTGAACTACCTCTGGGCTCAAAACATGTGATGGATATGGAATATACTTTCTCAACATTGAAACATGAAAAACATTGTGTACCTTGTACAAACATAGTGGTAAAGTCACTATATATGAAACCGATCCAACTTTATCAAGGATTTTATAAGGTCTAATGAACCTTGTAATCAACTTTACCTTCTTACCAAACCTCATCACAATTTTCCATGGAGAAACTTTAAGAAAGACATGATCACCTTCCTCAAAAGAGAGATCCATCCTCCGGTTATCCGCATAACTTTTCTGCCTACTCTGAGCTGTTCTAATGTTCGTCTGAATGACCTAAACTTTATATGCCATATCTTCTACCAATTCTAGACCCATCATCTTTCATTCACATACATCATCCCAAAAAGCTAGAGTTCGACACCGCTTTCCATATAATGCCTCAAACGGATCCATGTGTATACTGGAATGAAAGCTGTTATTATAAGGAAATTCAAACCAAGAAAGATGTTGGTCCAAACATCCCTGGTAATCGAGTAAACAAAAATGTAACATAACTTCTAATGTCTGAATTGTTTGTTCTGACTTCCCATCTGATTGAGGATTAAAAGCTGTACTAAAATCTAATTTAGTACCCAGCAACTTCTGAAGGCCTTCTTAAAAGTTATAAGTAAACCTGGGATCACGATCAGATACAATAGAGAGGGGAAAACCATTCAACCTAACTATCTCTTTAACATACAACCGATAATGTTTATATAGAGACAATGTACCTCGCATAGGAAGGAAATGAGCATATTTAGTCAACAACAATAACCCATATTGCATTATTATCTTGAGGTGTATTCAGTAATCCCACAACGAAGTCCATTGATATATTTTCCCATTTCCACTCTAGCACCGATAAAGACTGAATAATTCATTTTGGTAACTATTTCTCTGCTTTAACGTGCTGACAAGTCAAACATGTCACATTAAAAATAGCAATATCTCTTTTTATTTCATCCCACTAGTAATACTCATGATCATCATTGTACATCTTTTTACTGCCATGATGATCTGAAAACGGAGAACTATGAGCTTCACACAACAACTCATTCGTCAAATGTGAATCACAAGGCATGCATAAACTCTTCCCAAATATCAAAAAACAATCATTATCAACATTAAAATCAGGAAACTTACCCCTCTAAACCAACTCTACTATTTTTTGCAACTTACTGTCTTCCATCTGCACTTTCTTAATTCTGTCTGATAGAGATGATTTTACTGACACCTGAAACAAAAAAAATATTCATGCACCAAAAAAATCTATGCCAAAGTTAATCAAATCAAAAACCAAAGGATCTTTTTCCAAACTTAATATGGTTAATGAATCATTACATTATCAACTCAATGCATTAGCCACATTATTTTATTTTCCCGAATGGTAATCGATTGTGCAATCATAATCCCAGATTAATTCAATCATCTCGTCTATCTCATGTTTAATTATTTTTGAGTGAATATATACTTCAATCTTTTGTGATCACTATATATTTCACACTTTACTCCATACAAATGATGCCCCTAAATTTTTATAGAAAAAAAATTGCAGCTAATTCCAAATCATGTGTAGGGTAATTTATCTCATGAGGTTTCAACTGACATGAAGAATAAGCAGTTACCTGATCATTTTGCATAAGGACACAACCAAGTACATTCAATGAAGAATAACTATAGATAACAAACTCACCATTTCTGGAAGGCAATGCCAAAACTAGAACATTAACCAATCTTCTTTCCAATTCATGAAATCAATCATCACATTCTTTTTTAAAAAGAAACTTAACACCTTTTCCAGTTAATTTAGTTATTGGACTAGATAACCATGAAAACTTTGCAACAGACCTCCAATAATTACCTGCCAAACTAATAAAACTAAGGATCTCAGTTATATTTGTGGGTATTGGCCATTCTTCAAAAAATTTTGATTTATCATGTTCAACAGTTATTCCATTTTTTGAAACAATGTGACCAAGGAAAGATATTTGTTGTAACCAAAACTCACACTTACTGAATTTTCAAAACTATTTATTTTATTTTATGGTTTTCAAGAGAACCCCTAAATGACTTTCATGTTCCTCTTTAAATTTGGAATAATCCAAAATAACACCAATGAACACAACCAAAAACTTAACCATGAACTCAGGAAAAATTCTATTCATAAGATCCATGAATACAGTAGGTACATTGGTTAACCCAAAAATCATAACTAAAAATTCATAATAGCCATATCAATTGTGAATCACGGTCTTCAGAATGTCTTCTTCTTTTACTTTCAACTGATGGTACCCCAACCTCAAGTCAATCTTTGAAAAATACTGATCTCCCTAGATCTGATCAAACAAATTATCAATATGAGGCAAAGGATACTTGTTCTTATAGTAATGTAATTCAATGTTATATAATCAATGAAAAGTCTCATTGAACCATCTTTCTTTTTAATAAACAAGAAATGATCATCCCGTGGTGATGTGCTAGGTCGAATGAAACCTTTCCCTAATTACTCCATCAATTGCTTCTTTAACTCTAAAATTTAAATTTGAGAAATTCGAAAATGGGGTTTTGAAATTGGATTAGCATTAGGAACTAAATTCAATAGCAAATTCAACATCCCGATCAGGTATTATTTTAGGCATCTCATCAGGAAAAACATTAAGGTACTCATTTACCTTTGGCAAATCATTAATCTGAATATTCACTTTGTTTTCGAAAATATGTGCAAGGTAACATTCGTTTCCATCTTTTTCCAGTTTTTCAACTTCCTGATATGTTATCAAAAGGAAGGGTTCATTCTTGTACAGAAACTGAAAATATTTTTGAAAAGAAACCTCTTTAGCTCTGCATTTAATCGTATCATGATAAACAAAAGGCCAATCCATCCCCAAAATAAAATCAAACTCTACTAGAGGAAAACCAATAAGTTTTGTAGGTAGATTCTTTCCACACACAAGGATATGAAGGTTCATATAATTTATTTTTTTCTCAACATTTCCTCTAAGTGTTTTTACCATAATTTCAGGATTCATATCATGAGATGGAATTCCCAATTTACTAGAAAACTTCTCAGAAATGAAAGTGTGTATTGACCCTAAAAAAACAACACATTGGAATAATATGAATAAAAAAACAGTGTACCTGATACTACATCATCCGATGGTCCAACATCTGCTGAAGTAGTTGCAAATGATTTATCCACCCCATTCTACTTGTAGTCTGGCATCTTTCCCTCGATTGAGTTCTTCTCTGGACACTAATTTTCATAATGACCCATTTCATTGAACATAAAACATCTCACCAATGGATTTTTATTGCCTGCATGATCATCATCCTTACAGTTACAAGCAATATGACCAAACATGCCACACCGGAAGCTCTTTCCAGACATTGATAAAAATTCTCCAATATGCTTTTTACCACACTTCTCACAAGATAGATATTTTGTTTTCTTTCCTCCGGGATTCTTTGATGAAATCTTCTCCTTTTCCTAGGAACTGGACCTCTTATTCTATTGTTTCTCAAAGAACACATGATCATCGGCAAACTCAATTTCCACCTTCTCCGCACATCGAATAGGTTTTTTCATAGCTTTTGAACTCACAAGAGGCTAACTCTCTTTGATATCATTGATTCAGTCCTAAGTAAAATCTATTTATCTTAATATCAATATATCGGATGAAATTTTGTTGATACCTTTCCAGTCAAGTGAACTTTTCTTCAAAAGCATCCACTAAGTCTTCTCTTGCCTCAATTCTAGGATTTTTTTCCATCCTATGATGACCCACCTTAGGAAAATATTTCTAAAGAAACATACCTTTAAATTCATCCCAATCAAGAGAATCAATCTCCTCACTATCCCTGATATTTTTTACCATTGACCACCACTGATCATCTTCACCTTCAAAATGGTAAACACCAAGACTAACCTTTTGATGTTCTGAACATCCCATGACATCAAAAATCTTCTCCAGTGCTTCAATCCACCATTCTACTAACATAGGTTCAGATGATCCTCAGAATGGTGGGGGATGCTACCTCATGAAATTATCCACTACTGACATGTTCCTATGTGGTTAATCTGGCTGATCTTGTGTTCGGATACCACCACCATTTATAGCCTGAGTCAACAGTTCCATCACTACAACAAACTGTTCAGTTCTAATTCTAACTATCTTAGTTTGCTGTTTCGGAAGGTTGGATTTCTCCGGATTTCGTCCCAATGTAGCTTCCATGTTTCTTCTGCGAAAAACCATTCTAAACAGAAAAATATCTTAGGCGAAGGAACATGGTAATCTATAAATGCTATATCATTTCAATATTACCATTAATAAATTTATGGACATTAAATTAACAATAACCTAACTCCTAATGTTATCTAAATCGACCTATGATACCAACTATAAGGACCCATCCTTAAAAATTACATAATCTTGAATTAAATGAATAATTCACATTGAGGACCTTTTTAGGTTTAGATTTTTAGAGAGTTAGGCCATAACTATTACATTATAAAATATTAAAATGTATACGGTTTTAAACAGTTTCAATTTTTTCATAAAATAAATAATTTTAAAAACAAGAGTCATGTCTACATCCATGTTTTAGACAACATGACTTTTCCATGATCCCATCATTGACCCTATTCCACTTTATTTCCAATGATAAAAATTACAAAAAAGTGGGATGGTCATAAAAACCTCAGTAAGGGATACACAAAGAAGGAAACTGTTAGTTCTTCAAAACAACAATTAAGCCATAGATACTTAATCATAAGTAGTACTTTTAAACTTTATGAAGTAGTAAATACTATTCACTGAATAAAAGATCATTGCATATCCTTTTATTAACAAAAATATTTCCATAAAACCCATATAAATAACATATAACATATAATGGTAACTTGGTACATAAACATACTTAAATGGAATAACCATACGGTCAACTTCCACACATATCACTAAATTGAATAGCCATATGGCTGAATTCCATACCCAATTCATTGGAGGTTTTAACGTAACCACCCATCCTGGTTTATCACGGCACCGCCAATCATTTGGTTTATCACGTAACCACATGTCAAATGTCCAAGTAGCATAATAAATTCATTACTCATAAATTATAGAAAATACAAACCATTCACTAATAACATTTAATTTTCCATAACAAGAAATCATTTCAAGATATTGAAATAATCAATCCATTTCAAAAGACATTTTCAATACAAAAATACTTAAAATAGTAAATGGTATTTATTTTCCTTTTAGAAAAATTAGGGCTTGTTGAGGAAGCCAAATATCAAATAATACTTGCAGCGGTGGAAAGGTCGTTGTCATCGTTTACGTTAAAAGAAAAATCCCTTTTTGTCATATAGTAAAACGATTCATCCAAAAATATTCCTTTTGAATAAAATTAATAGTCAAATGGGTTTATACAATGTATAAATGAAAGTTGTGTATAAAAAACATGCCTCATTGAAAGGAGATTGAAACGAAGTCCCTTACCTCTGGTCCGACTTGACCCGTTCATTCATTAATCTCTTAAAAAATAAATATAAGTTAATTTATACATGATTTGGAACCTATTTAAAGTTTTTCATTCATTTTATATAACTTATTACCATGTTATAAACATTACATAGTCATTTATGATAATAACGGTCTTTTTGTCGATATTTGGTACTTGAGTCAAAAATGGACTTCTTATAATTACATGTTGTTAATATAGTAATATATTACTTATCTCTAGAATGATAATCATGATTTAGATATCATATATATCATATATATCCAGTATATAAATGTATTTATAATAGTACATAACATTTAGAGGTAATAAATGCAATGCATCATTCATAGAGACGATAAGTCGTACGTACGCATGAACGCTACTTTCATTTCTATTTCTTATTTTAGTGGAATTAAAATACAATGATAAATAGTTATATTATAATTTTAGTATAAATTCATATATAATATCATTTATTCCATATTTTATACGTCCCACATAAGGCATTAACGAGTCATATCACTTTGAGGGGGTGGTAGTCTGCATTTCCTCAAATGAGGTTATCGCATTTACCCATAATGGAAACAATAAAGGCATGGTATAAATGAAAATTGCAAAAGCATAAAGATAAAATAAACATGATATATATCATATATAAATATAGTTCCATCATAATGTCCACCATGAGAGGCGGTTGAAGATATTTGAGCAATCGTCGTTTCGTGAGGCATTAGTTTACCATCCATAGAAACATTATGTTCTTCATCTATTAGATGGAGGTCTGTGTAGGTGTAGTTAGAATAATTCTCATAGAAACATCATAGTATATTGAGAATACTAATTTTGTTACAAAATAAATGAATAAAAAGAGTTTAGGGGGTGGATAAGTAAAATAAAAAAACAATTTAAGAGAAACTATTACCTTTAATTTGGGTAACTCTCTTTGGTTTGAACAAAAAAGTATCATTGATGTGTCTTCTGCCTAAGGAAAGGCTTCTAGAAGGAGAAGATGGATTTATAGAGCTTAATTGGTCAAGGGATGAACTTTCCAAAGGCTTGAGAGGTGTGTGTAATTGGTTATAAGTGGACTCCTTTTATAAGGGAGAGGAGGGGCTCTTTTGGAAAGTGTCAAAACATTAATTTATTATAAACTTATCTTTGGTTTAAAAATGTCCCAAAATAATTAAAGTCGAAGATAAGATGGCTAATATCTGAAATAAAATCACAAAATAATAATTTTAAATGTTTTGGATAATATTTTAATCATTACAATCTTATTTATTTATATCATTTGTTAATGAGATAAAAACTGCATCATTATTGTGTCATAAATAATTTAAATTATTTGATGTCTAAAAATTATAAAAAAAAATTCCATGAAGTAGAAATTATTATTATCTTTCAAATAAATATTTATAGTCTAAAATATATCTTTTATAACCTTATGTAAAAATTAATTTACTAAAAGATATTTATTTCTGTCATTTTTGTCATTAATTTAAAATAATTAATCTAAATTGTAATTATCACTCCCATGTGGCTCCATGGGGTCCCATAATCTACAAAATGATTACCTTGGTTATCCATGAATCATCCAATAATGGTAGGACAAGTGTTAAGATAATTGTGAATAATTATAATATTCTTTTTACCTTGAATTACCCTTTTTACATATAACAGGGGGAAATAAAACTCAAAATTTACTATTCACCAAAAATTAATTTCATCTTATTGAACCACATTTTAATTATTAATAACAACCATGTATGTCAGATTTTCAAAATTCAATTCACATAAGGGCGAAAATTTTATTTACATGAAAATGTTGGATTTTTAACTACTACTTAGTGGTTTCACAATTCCTCAAAAATTGTTGTTTTTTAGAAAAATACCAAAAATTAAGCCTAGGCTATATGTGGTATTCCGAATTAAAAAATGATGTCCATTTTACCAAATTAAAGACATAGAAGTGGCAGAAATTAATTTAAAATTAATTACCACTATCAAAACAAAAGGTGTGTTTTTAAGAAATAATAACTATAAAAAGATTGACAGTTGTTTTTGTCCAATTTCAAGATGAAATTTCATCCAATGACCAACATTGGATTAAATGGTAAAAATATAATCAATTTAAACTTTAAAACCAAATAAAAAGATAATATAACCATAAAAATAAATTACATTAAAATTCCTATTTGAATTACAATACAGTATTTTTCACAATTCATTAAAAATGAACTTTATCATAAAAATATCAAAAATTTAGTCAAAGTAAATTTTGATGTCCCAATTCAATGGAATATTTTTTATATTTTCAAATAGAAAATATAAAAGTGACAAAAACTAGATTTAAAAAGGGTTCTCCCTTAAAAGGTGGTAAATCGACCTTTTAGTGAATACTAGAGTATTTATGCTTAAAATTGGATTCATTCACATTTTAAGCCTCTAACCATTATTAGATAAATGTAAAAACAGTTAACAAACATGTATAATCATAATGTAGTTATTTTTTTCATTTTCTCCCATACAACTGCTAGTCATTAACTACCATTTAAAATAATAATATTATATTATTAGTATGCAACGTAAGATTTTAAAGAAACATGTTGTTTTGTATCATGTATGCCATCGAACATAGTGACCCTTTAAAGAAAAATTAATATTTAAATCAAAAATAATAATAATTATGAAGATGTATTGTTCTTTATTTACCAGGGATGTTATAGGCTATGTGCCTTTTTTTAAATGTATACATGATTTATGTTTTCATGATTTGAATTTACAAAATATAATATAATATTTTAACAATGACTAAATACATTTCATATTTCTGGCAGGTGTATATATAAAAATAAAATTAAGTGATTTCCCCATGATTTTTCTAGAATCATCAGTCATCACACCACCTCTAAAAAATAACAAAAAATAGAATAAAAAAAGAGGATGAAATACTGGAAAACGTGATTTAATCATTTGAATGAAAAAATATGGATGACAGACTCTTCTTACTAATAATGATGCATGGTTAAAAATATTCAATTTAATAATATCAAATATATTTTTATTTCTTCCATTACTTATTACATTTTTAGGCAGCATTGAATACTCCTTTTTATTTATTTGATTACTCAAAATATTTATTTCCTAGATTCATTTCTGGAATACCCAAACAAATGACCTCACATGATGGCATTTTTCAATTCGCAAGACACTAAACCCAAAATTTTAGAAATAAAAATCATGTAATATATATATATATATATATATTAGTGAGGATTATGTTATTATAGGGTTGTGCATCAATATCTTCAAAAGCAAGGAATAAGGCTTTGGGTTAAGCGTGAGCACCCTGAAAAGATCAAAAAAAATTTGAGTATGAGGGTATATATAATAATATTTCACTATCTAAATAAATATCAAATCAAATTACTTATTTTTCACAATTTTTATGCAGTTTCCAATACAAAAAATGGAAAATATTCGGGTTATTATGTTTGTAAATTTATGGTAGAGATCATATTCCATGAAAAAAATAACATCCCTAAAAAGATATTTTAAAAGATAGATACTATTTAATTTAAAGTATTTATTAATACTTTGGGTATTTATATTTTTTCAATACTAATATAATTATCAAAGAGACTCATATTCACAAGATCATATAGATTTATTTAGAAATGAATGGAAAACATACCTGATGGAAGTACGTACACTAATTGAATAAATATGTGACTTCTATATAAGTAGTGGATTACTTCATATTTATTTTTAATTTACTTCATTTATGTTTTACTCAAATAAGAATTGTTTTCTTCTATAAGTGGATTCCTCTGTTGAAGTTGGGCTAGTTTTTTTGAAAACACTCATACACGTGGGAGATAGAACATTAAGGCTGTAACTCAGAATTCATTGACAAGGTAGAGTTATTTTTTAATATAATATGGTTTCCTCGTAATAATATATATTATCTACTCTATTAACATAATATAAATTAAATATTTAACTACTCATGTAGAAAATGTATTCTATTTACTTCTTTTAGCCTCAAAAACTTTTCACCCCTACAGTGTCATCAATTATCATTTTGCTTCAATGGTAGTGGAGAGAACATGAAGGAATGTGATAAATGCTGACACTGTGTTGTTTTTATTTCGATAATGAAATCTATTCGAAAGTTTGGTAACCTTGGAAGTTGGTATTGTTTTGAGACTTTTTTATGTGTTGGAATCCTCCCTACCTCTATAATTTCTAATGTGTAATATTTAATTTCATTTCAAAATAATAAACTATGTGACCCATATGACTCAAAGAGTCTCTTTTTTATTTTAAATAGGCATTAATTTAAGTATAAAAGAACAAGTAACATACTGGGAACTGATCAAATGGATTTATATTTTTCTCAAACTTTAGGAAAACAACCTATATGTCATTTTTGACATATAGGAATCAACATCCCCACAATATTATGTACAGTATGATCGGTATAACACAAAGTGTATTTTTATTTAATATTACTATTAATTTATGTAAAAATAACAAGTGATATACTGAATACTAAGAAAAATACTTCAGATTATTCTGAATCATTAGGAAAAAGATCCATGATTTATTTGTGATGTATAGAAATCAATCACACCTCAATCCGATGTACGGTGTGACCAGTATGACTAAAAGTGTCTGTTATTAGTTTAAAATTGACATTTTAGTCTAAAACATGTCACTCCCTGAAAACCAAGAAAACATGATCTGATTGTATTGATAATTTAGGAAAATGATTATTAATTCATTTAGGACATGTATGAAGCAGCCTCACATTAAACTGACACATACTGTTGTCATTTTGACTCAAAATGAATGTTTCTGGTTTGAAATGACACATTACTAAAAAATTATAAGTGACATACTGAAAACTAAGAAAACACATTCCAATAATTTTGATGAATTAGTAAAATTATATATAAATCATTTTTATGTGTATGAATCAACCAAACCTCAATATTATGCAAAATGTCATCCATATAATCAAAGTGAATCTTTTTATTTTAAATTCACAATAATTTTAGTAAAAGTAAAAAAGTGATATACTAAAGATCATGAAAAGTCATTAAAATTATTTGGATAATTTAGAAAAATGATCCAATAGTCATTTTTGACGTGTAATAGAAAACCACACCTCAATATGATGCATGGTTGTGGCCAGAATGACTCAAAATGTCTCTTTTTATTTAAAATTTACATTTATTTAAGTAAAAATAACAAGTGACATACTGAAAACTATTAAAATCTTTTTTTATTTTTATACTATATGAAAATTATCCATGAGTATTTTTTGATGAGTAGGAACCAACCACACCTCAATTAGATGCACGGTGTGGTCAGCATGACTAGAAGTGTTTGTAATCAGTTTAAAATTTACATTTTAGCTTCAAAAGTCTCACTTATGAAAACCAATCAAATGCACTCAAATTTTATTTATAATTTAGGACAGAGATTCATAATATATTTCTTATGTATAGGAAGTAGACTCACATGATACCAATGAACGATGCGAGTGGTATGACTCAAAATGCATGTTTCAAGTTTGAAATGACATTTTAGTAAAAAATCAATATTGGCATACTAAAAACTGAGAAAACGAATTTGGATTGTTTTGGTACTTTGTGAAATTATATATATTTTACTTGGGACATTTAGTGGTAATCCAAACTTCATTATGATTCATGATGTGGATAGTAGAACTCAAAGCGTCTCTTTTTATTTAAAATTGACATTAATTTTTGTAAAAAGAACATTTGACATACTGAAAACTAGGAAGACGTGATCGTATTGTTTTGATAATTTAGGAAAACAAAATATGAGTCATCTATGACATGTAGGAATCCACACCACTTCGATAAAATGCACGGTGTGGCCGATATATCTCCAAATGCGTTTTTAAAATTGACATTAATTTCAGAAAAAATAATAATGGACATACAAAAAAAAGGAAAACAAATTTGGTTTTTTTTTTATAATTTTGGAAAATGATCCATAAGTCATTTGTGACACGAAAGAATCAACCCCACCACAATTCAATTCCCAGTGTGACCATTGTGACAAAGAGTGTCTATTATTAGTTTAAAATTGACATTTTAGCTCAAAATGTGTCGATAACTGAAAACCAATAAAACAGACGCTGATTGTCTTGATAATTTGGGAAAGATATTAATAAGTTGTTTTTGATGTGTATGAAGTAGTATCATATCAAACTGATGCACGTTACAATCGATATAAATCAAAATACATGTTTCATATGTGAAATGACATTTTATAAAAAAACAAAACTGACATACTAAAATCAAAAAAACAGATTAATATTGTTGTGATACTTTAGGAAAATTATCCCTCAGTAATTTTTTATATCTAGGAATCAACTATGCCACAATTTGATGCACAGTGTGACTAGTATAACTTCAAATGTGTCATTACTGAAAATGGATATTGATTTTTTTAAGATAACAAGTGATATACACAAAACCAAGAAAACACATTCTAATTGTTTTTGATATCTTATGAAAATGATCCATAACTCATTTATGACATTTAGGAATCAATTTGACCTCAATAAAATGCATGGTGTGACAGGTATAACTCAAAATATGTCTTTTTTAATAAAAATGACATTTTATTAATGTATTCTTTCATATCAATGTTTAATTTTTTCTTTATATTACTACTATAATAATATTTTTTTCTTTTATAGGTGGATTCTTTTACTATATTTGGAATGATTTTTTCACCAACTAATACCACGAGCAAACATTTTTGAGAGGGGATCACATGCATAAAAAGATTAAACGTTAATTTTTTTGACAGTTTTTTGAATATTTATTAATGTAATTATATAAAATATTTTATTAAATATATATCACATTGTTTTCATGTATATACCATAGTTGGATATTTTCTTATTCATGATTTCAATTAAATGTATATAAAATTGTTTGAAATTACATGTTCTTGTTGGGTGTACTGTTATATTAAGAGGACATTGCAGGTAGCTTGGCCTTTATCAGTGCTATTTCAAGCACTGATAAAGGTTGGCCTTCATCCACGCTAAAATATTGGTGATAAAGGGTGGTATTTATTAGTGAATTTCTATGTGTAGTAGTGCATGAAAATATATATTCATGCACATAAATATGATTATTATAATATCTTAATATTAATATAAATAATATACACCCTTCTATATGTAGATGTTTAAATATTCAATATATATTTATTTAAATAGATGTATGCTTAAATATGATTTTTAAATGTAAATAAACTTTTCATATCGCTAAAAATGTGCGTTGAGATTAATCCATTTTTTGACATGTATGTTTCCTGAAGAAACCATATAATATAATCGACATGTGAGAATATGGTTATATTCTTTATTAATATATTCTTATTTTATCTTATTTACCAGCATCTCCATTTGAGGGAATTAAATGATAGGGGATGCATAGTGAAATACACATTTTAGTAGTAGGATAAAATAAACACATCATCACATATTTAGAATCGAAAAGTTAGGTTGCAATTGATATTGTAAAATATTTTATATTTTTATTTTTCAAATATGAATTAGAAAGTATGTTAAAAAATGTTTTAAAAATTTGTGGGAAAATAATACATTATACAAAATATATGTCCCAATAAATTCGTTTAAAATATATATATATAAGAAGTTTTTTTAAAAAAATCTATCAATTTCATTTTTATCATATGAAAAATATTTTCTATTTATATAATTCAACAAATTTTAAATATATTTTTCAAAAATTAATAAATAAAATATTTTATCAAAACATATATAAATTTAGTATTTTAAGTATGCCTTTACAGTTAAAAAAATATGTAGTAGCGTCTTGCCACTTTAATCAAGCAAGAGACACCACCAATAAATGTCGTGTTAGTCAAAAATGGATCAAACCCTAAACCAAATCCAATTCCCCAAAATCACCCACTTATAATGATGATCTTTTTGAGAAAAATTTTGTGTGTTGGATTTTGAGTTTTTCAATATTAAATTAAATAAAAAGAGATGATGGTGGAGAAACGAAAAATCATTTATAGATTTTGAATCATATCATAAATGGGTATATTTGGATTGAAATGATGGTATAGTAGTATATTATAAACTAATTAATATTAATTTATTTTGAAAATGTTGACAACAAAATAGAAAATAAATTAAAACCATTCATTTTATTTTACTTAATAATTATATCCAAACAAAACTAGAGAAATTAATATAATGGAATACGCTAGAAAAATGGGTATTTTAAATAAACTAATGAGTGTATATGCATAGGTCATCACACATGGAATCATATTGTGTAGTAAAAAATAAAAAACTAATGGGAATTGGGGAAGATGGAGTGGATCCACGATAAGAAGGAGTTAGTTGTGTGTGATCACACTGGTAGCCGACGTCCTCGCGGTGCTGGGTAGTCTTGGAAGAAATAGTGGAAGATCATGGTTAGGGAGGGTCCACATTCTTTCCATCATTGTTTTATTCATCATTTCAACCATGTCACGCATTCCATGAACTATTTTTCCATATTATTGTTATTTGTGTCTCACAGAGTACCTGAAATTCCCAGTACAAGAAAAAACAAGCTTAACATCATGTTTTAGCATTTAGTGTTGGTTTCGACCCCTGATAAATGTTGTGTAATGATTTCTAAAAGTGTCATGTATTTGTGTGTAGGGAATATTTTCAGAAATTAAACTTAACAATAGATTAAACCACCAAAAAATATTTAGCGATAGTTTTTTATTTTTTTATTATCTTAAATTTAATATTAATTAAATATTTACAAATAAATATATTTAATTATATGTATTAATTTATATAAATATTCATAAACATATATCAATATCTATAAATAAATATTTACTTAAATAAAATTTCATTAAATATATAATATATAAATATATCTCTATATATATTATTAAATATATCAGTTTATATATATAGCTACATAATATATATAATTAAATATAAATAAATATAAATGAATATAAACATTTATAAATATATATTAACATAAATAAATAAATATAATTATCTATAATTATATAAAAATATAAATACTTTTACATAAATATATATAAATACATATATGTATATTAATAATGACAAACAAATATACATAAATTTATATAAATACACGCATGCACACAAAAATACAAATACATATAAATATAATTAAAGAAACTTATATATATATAACGCATATAATGATACATAAATACACACACACAAGGATATATATTTATTCCCACATAATATATATAAATGTATACAAATAAATAATAAAAAATATATGATATATAATAGTTAATATATAATACATAAATATGCACAGACACATATATATACACATATAACAATATATATATCCTCATAACAAATATATATATATATATATCTAAAAATATTTAAAAATTATAATTAACAAGAAAATATTAGAAAATAGTTAAAATTTTTAATTTTAAAATAAAAAATTCTATTAAATCTTTCATAATTATTTATAATTTAATATAAATATTAATAAGTTCTTATTAAATAATGATTTATAAAAATTAATACATAATGCATAATAATAATAATCATAACATAACAATAATAATAATAATAATAAATAGAAAATAGACAATATATAGTTATAAATTTAATAAGTAAAAACATATAAAAAAATTAAATGATGCCACTTATTATTCAGTGGAGGTTTAAATCGATTCTAAATGAACAACCACTAAATAAAAAACAATCGTGAATTAGATATGATTTTCTAAAACTTCTACTAAATAAATAACAACTACCATGTTAGCATTTGTTTTAAAAATCACAACTAAATAAAACACCTCTAAACACCATTTCTTTTTTAGTGTATTTCTAGAATTCTCACCACCATTTCTAATCTCATACACTTCACCTTATACCTTGTTTCCATGATCACCAAATATTCTCCTTGAATGAAAACTGCAAACACTTCTAACTTGTGATTCTGGAAGTATACCCACATCAGTACAACATATTCAAGCACATTAAGAACTACCTATTTTCAATGCTAATATAAAATCACAGATAAAGGTGGTACATTTATCAACACTAACTAGGAGAATTGATAAACGAGGCCTTCATAAATGCATCAAAATCATTTATAAAGGATGGTTTTTATTAGTGTTTTTTGGTATTGATAAAGACCGGCTCTATAAGTGTTTTTTAGCCTTTATCTGTGCTTTCTTAAAAATTGATAAATTATCCCTTTATCAAAAAAATTCATTCTGCAATTAAAATGTGACCTTCATAGGAAATATAAATGATAAAAAATCACATATTAGTATATAATTATATTTTTATTGATATATAATAAATATATTTTTCTAAATTTGATTTATATAATACTAAGTATGTATTCACACCTAATATAGAATTTATTTACTGAAAATTGTTTTAAAATATTTATAAATTAATATTAATTATTTTTTTTAAATTAGAATTAATTAATATTTAATTATAAACAATTTTGTGATTGAAATAAATAATGAATTAATTAATATTATAATATAAGTTAAAAATGTGACATTAAATTCAAACGAGCATACATTTTGATCCAGTTGTCCACTTAGGATCCATGATATATGAAATTGATTCTTTAGATGATCTCATAATTTTCACGACCCAATAGAACCCCAATATATATATTTTCAAAGTAAAAAAGGCATGGAAGGCCACAAAAACTGTGTTTTTAGTTGGGATACCCAGATTTTTCAACATTCAATGAAATTTATTCTTCTTTTAAGAGGGAATTCTTTTCCTTTTTCTATGGATACATAATTTATATCTAGGGATAAGTTTCATATAAATATTATGGTGTTCAATTATTACAATTTTTCATATTTCAGTACTACAAAACATGGTTTTATCAGCGCTAAAAAAAATTTATCAGTTCTAAAAAAGCGTTGATAATCAAGGTGATAGTAAAAGCGGATACCTTTTATCAGTGCTCAAAAAACATTATATTAAATTTCTCTTTTATCAGCATTAAAAAATGATTTAATAAATTCCCTTTTTATTAGTCCTAAAAAGTTCATCGATAAATACCCCTTTTAGATTGACACACACACACACATTATATAGGTATATAAATATAAATATATGTTTATATTAAATAAAATAAAAATTATTTTTTATTTATATAAGTATTATATATTTATAAATACATTTTATATGTAAATATGATTAATAATTTATCAATAAAATTAAAATTTTATGTGTGAGTTTGTAAAATATATGAAGGTATTGTTATATATTTGATTATAAATAACATTAAATTGTAAAAAAATTATAAAATTTAAAACCCATAATATCAATATGAATGTAATCGTTGGGAATAAATTTAGTCTTCACAGAAAAATGGGCAAAAATAACCCCTTAAATGATGTTGAAATTCCAATGAATGTTAAAAAATTTGGGTATCCCGACAAAAAACTCAGTTTTAGAGGACTTATGGGTTATTTATGTCCTAAAATGATTCAACATAGGGATCACCTATATCATCTATGTGTATATCTCATCACGTGCTTCAATTTGATATTTGGAATAGCTCAAATAGTCACCCAAATCAAAAGTTATGATTGTTTGATGTTTGAGTTACATTTTCAAATTATTTTAGATATTTTATTAATTTTTTGGTTTTTTGTGTATTCCAATTGTTATTAAATGATTATTACTGGTCAATAATTAGACCATTGTCAATTAATTATAATTTTTAAAATATTTTATAATGCATTTTAACTTAATATATTACATATTAGGTGTAAATGTCGGTTTATACTTATCTGAAACATATTTTTAAAATATATGTTATTTTTATATCAATTTAAATATATAAATATATTTAAAATTATATATTGTTTCTAATGATTTTTTTCTATAATATAACCATTATCAATGCTAGTAATAAAACTCTGAAAAGTCCCACTTTATCTGCGCTACTAAAAAAGTATAGATAAAGGGGTTCCTTTTTACAGTGCTAAAAAAAGCGGTGATAAAGGGGTTGCCTTTATCATCGGTAAAAAAAGCACAGATAAAGGGGTACATTGAACATCATTTTTTAGCACTTTTAATGGGTGGCATTATGAAAACCCATTTGTTGGTAGTATTTTTTAGGTAATGAAACTTAAATATATACATATATATTTTGGAAAACATGTGATAGGAAAATTATTGTTAATTCATTAGATCGAGGTGAAGGGGCTCTTTATGTTTTTTGATCTAATTGGAAAAAAAATGAAATAAGGAATCTAAGATAGAATATTGTGAGTTTCCCTCTGTTGGTAATTAAGGTAATCACGTTACCCATATTCTTACCTCTTTATGGGTTGGTCGGGATACCTTTTATTGGTTTTCTTGTTTTTCCTGTTTACTTATTTAATGTTGATTTGGAAAATATTTTAATAAAAGGCCTAACACTCATTAATATAAATATATATATTCATATATATAAACAATTTTATATAATTTTATATATAAATTTAATAGTATAAATAAACATTAAAACATATTTTATTATAAAATTTCTTTTTAAATAAATAAGTATATATATATTATGTAAATGAATATTAATTATCCATTTTATATAAAGTAAAATTTTATCCATTTTATTTACCATATCAAAAAATTAATATGTATATACCTAAAAAATGTATATATTTGTGTTTGAGTAATGATGTTCATAAAATTTACATTAAATTTGTAAATTTAAATAATTATTTTAATGATTTATGTTTGATTTGACCAAATGATGACTCAGTTTATCAAATTTTTCTTAATTTAAATTTAATGACTTCATTTCAATAAAAATTGATGAAAATGTTAAATTTAAAAATATGCTTATGTTTATGATTTTTTGGTTGAAAATTTATTATGTGGCCAACACATGGCTAGTCCTCAACCCGACAAAAAGTCAACTATCATTCTCGAGTGACAATAGAGGAGAGCCAAAAAGGGAAGGCAATAGGATTAAAATCCCACACACAGAAAATTTTGAGGGAATAACAGACCGCTTCAACATGCATGCCACCATGAAATGACACTGTGAAGTGTTGTTGGGAGAAGACACCATGATGTTCGGGAATTTCCACCAATGGTGTGCTACTATCAAGCTCTGCAACCACCAACCACCACTATTACCTCTGACCGTTGTCTCTTACCGTCGAGTGCTATGATGGAGATTTTGTTTCCAGCTATTTCCCAACATTACAGTTAAAGGTGGATGGTACACCAACCCCACTTAATAACATGGTAGGTGGAAGCCATGGGAGAAGTCCACAGTAAGTGGTAGCCATGATAGAAGTCCTTAGGTAGGTGGGGGATTGGTGGGAGTTGTGTCAAACTGACACCTCCCACAATGCTAATCTTAGGAGGGGCAGGGGAGCTTCCTTCATCATCATCAGTTGAGCCAAGAGAGCACTTCCATCCAAGATATCCATTATATCTACATGCGTAAGTAATAAAGGGAAATGTGGTAGGGGTACATTATAACCATTATTTTTGTGCAATAAAATGCATGTTCTCTCCCACCATTCATCTCTCTTAGTGGTCAAAAAACCCAAAAAAGTGGAATTAAAGGGATTTTTAGTGCAACAACAATGATCAGTTGTGTTTTTATAGTAACTAGAAAATTATTGTTGCTTGGAATCCTATTTTTAAGGCTGATATTGAATGTTTGTGGGGAGCCAATTTCAATGGTGAAAATAGTGTCCCAAGCAGTGAAAAAATGAGATTCCTATAATTGGTAAAACATTGGGTACTATAGAACCCTTTTTCTAGAGATGATGGTATTGATCCGGCACTAGAAAATTTAACGGTGAAATTATGGAAGCTATTCTAGCTTTCCACATCAGCGCCATGTCATTGCCACATGATCGGACAATCTCGGCTGTTGATACTTTTTTGATCAATCAGTGTCCGATTTTTATAATCCAGAAGTTGATTCCACCATTGATCACCATTGTAGACGCAACAGTGAGATCCATGTTTCTAAATTCTGTACCAAGTTTTGAAAAATGGAACTTCCATTGAATGACCATCCATAGGAGGTGGTCGAGGGGCCATAAATGGATTTCAATGCCAAAGAAGGTCTATATATGATAGGTTAACATCATAAAAATTCAATAATTATGGCATGATGGGTTACATGAAGAATAACTATCGAATGTTTCTATATGAAAAGGGTCAAGTTATCAACTAACAAAAAAGAAATGGATATGCACATGTGACCTTCTTTGGAGAAATCACGCTTTTCTCTAATGATGAAGAAGAGACACACCATCATATATCAGGACAAGCACAAAATGGGTGGTCAATACTGTAGCATTGTACCATGTCACTCCGCATCATGATTATTTCATGACTTAACAAGATGGTTACTTTGGTGCATTCAAGATGGGAAATACAGGTTTGGCAGAGATTATTGGCAGAGTGATATTCAATTCAAGATCAAAATTGTATACACAATCACCCTAAATGATGTTCGGGATGTTCCAGGCCTTTGACTCAACCTATTATCATGTATAGCCTTTGATCAACAAAGGTATGATAACATCTTCTAAAATTGAGTAGGGAGGATATTAAAATGATCCATCATCATTTCTCAAAGAAACATATGTGGTACATTGTAAAAAACTCATGTGATGACATGTGTAGACAACCTCAACATGGTGGAAGGAGAGACTCCATCAAATATGTGGCATAGGAAACTCGTACACATGAGTGAAAGATGGTTATCTACCCTAATGAGGAATTAGTACACCAGTATTGAAAAATATGAATAACTTGATCCTTGTAAATATTGCTTGTATGGGAAGCATCATAGAGTCCCATTCAATACTGCTTCATCAAGGAAATCATAGTTGTTAAATCTCATGCACTCTAATGTATGCAGACCCATAATGGTAGATTCACTAGGAGGGGAAAAAAATTTACTATCCTTTATTGATGATGCACCTCGAATGGTGTTGGTATTCTTAATGTTTATGAAGGACAAAGTACTAGACTACATCAATATGTTCCACACAATGGTGGAGCGTGAAACTAGAATGAAGCTGAAGTGTCTTCATTCAGACAATAGAGGAGATTACACATCTATTTAATTTGATGCCTATTATGGGATTCGGGGCGTCTAACCTGAGGGGAAGGTCCCACGCACCCCAAAACACTACAAATTTGTGGAAAGGATGAACAAACCCATCATAGAGAAGGTCATAAATATGATGAGTTTGGATATGATCACTAGTCCATTCTGGGGACAATCTATTTAGGTTACATGCTACCTCATCAATAGTTCACCATCAGTACCGCTGAATTTTGAGATCACACACATGATATGGTTTGGTAATCATCAGTCTTACTCTCATTTCTGTGTATTTGGATGTTTAGAATTTTCCCATGTATCCAAGGTGTTCCGGTATAAGCTATATGCAAGATCTACTCGATGTGTCTTCATTGACTATAGAGATTAGGAGTTCAGACAAAAGCATTGGGACCTAAAGGAGTAGAAGGTGATCAAAAGAAGATATGTTGTGTTCCATGTGAACTACATGATCGAGAAAATTTAGAATCCTATAATGTCTCGAAGGGAATGTGATGAAGACTCAATTAATGATCCAAAAATCGTACCAACACCTCATGTCAATGAAGAGGAGGAGGTGTAAGAAGTCTCATTCACAGTGTACTAGGTGGAAGTGGAAGAGGATATTGAGCAAGTGAGACTCAATCCTCTCTATAAAAAGTTTCATAACCATCAAAGGAGCTTGGTTATGATGTGCCTCCTGAACCTAACATTTCACATGTTCAAAGATCATTACAAGGAAGGATTTCGTCAGCAAAATATTCAAATTCATATTACCTATTTGTGACAGATGAGGGGGATTAAGAAGGATACCATAAAGTCATGTCTCCTCCTAAAAACACATGTGGCTATATGCAATAGAGGATGAGATGGATTCTTTGATGAAGAAATATACATACGATTTTCTCGAATTACTCAAATGTATGAAGGCACTAATAATGAAATGGTTGTTCAGGATGAAGAAGGATGGTAGAAAAATGTACGTCAAAGACAAATCTCGGTTAGTTGTCAAGAGATTCCTTCATAAGAACGGAGTTGAATTTGATCATATCTTTTCACCTATTGCGAAGATGGCTTCATTCCAACTTATTTTTGGATTAGTAGCAAGCATAGACTTACGTCTTGAACAGATGGATGTGAATAAAAAATTTCATCATAGTGACCTCTTTGAGGAGATCTATATGAATCATCCTAAAAGATTCGTGGTTTCTAGACAAGAAAACCTTTTCTGAAAATTGTAGAAGAGATTGTATGGAGTAAAAAAGGCACCCAGAAAGTGTTACATGAATATTGAATCATTCATAGTGTGTCATGGATAAAAGAGGACATAGGAGGACTTGTGTGTTAACATCTAGAGATTTCAAGATGGTGACCTTTTTTCTCTTCTAATTTATATTGATGCTAAGTTTATCATTGGAAGAAAGCAGTGAAGATCAGTTAATTGAAGAAGGAGCTATCCAAGGCTTTTGAAATAAAGGACTTGGTGCATCTCAATAGATTTTGGGGATGAAATAATTCGTGACATAAAGGGGGAGTTGTTAAGGCGATCTCAAGAGAAGTATGTTGAAAGTGTTCTAAAATGTTTCAACATGGAAATATAAAAACATGTTAGCATTCCTCTTCTTGGCCATTTTACGTTGAGTAAGATTTCATGCTCATCATCCAAGGAATAAATTGAGGCGATGGAGACGATACCATACTTTTCAGCAATTGGAATATTGATGTACCATATGGTGAGTACGAGACCTGAAATTTCACATGTAGTGGAAATTGTGAGCTGGTTTCTCTTCAAACCTGGGAACCAGCACTTGGATGATGCAAAATAGATTCTGAGGTATCTTGAAGGTACTTTAAATCTATGTTTGTGTTATAGGGGAGATGAACCTATCTTGTAGGAACATACATATCAAGATATTGCTGGAGATCCTGATAGTAGAAATTCTACATGAGGACACATATATAATTTTATAGGAGGGGTTGTATCATGACAATCAATGTTGAAGTAGTGTGTTGCTTTTTCCATGACAGAAACAGAGTAAATAACTGCTTCTGAAGCATGCAAGGATATTTTGTGGTAAAAGAGTTTTCTCTAAGATCATGGATTCATCCAAAATGAGTACATGGTTCATTAAGATATTCAATGTTCTTTGTACTTGAGCAAGAACTCTAGGTACCATTCCCGGATGAAGCACATCGACATGCGATATCATTGGATATGCGAAGTGATGGATCGAAAAGTGCTAAGACTTCTGAAGATCCACACAAAAGTGAACCCAATGGATATGTTGATAAAGGTGGTTTCTCAAGAGAATCTATACCTTTACATATTCTCCGGAATATTGTAGATAGAGGGGGAGAATAGTTAGAGATTGTTTTCCCAGCTACTTCCCACCATTGATGTCAAAGGTGAATTTTGTCCAACCCCACCTAATAGCATGGTAAGTGGAAGCCATGGGAGACATCCATGGTAGGTGGAATCCATGGGAGAATTCCTTTGGTAGGTTGGGGGTTGCTGGGAGTAGTGTAAAACATGAAACCTCCCACCATGCCTATTTATATAGGGCTGGGGGAGCTTCTTTCATCATCAGTTGAGCCAAGAGAGCCTCATATCCAATAGAGCCTTAAGAGCTCCATGTATGAGTAAGAAATGGAGGTGTTAGAGGGGTACATTGCAACCTTTGTTTTTGTGAAATTAAATTAATGTTTTCTACCTCTATTAATCTCTCTTAGGGGTCATCAAACCTCAACATGCTATCGTTATTTCTTTGTCTCGGGGTACGCTGTCATCATCAGCTATAGCCAGGAGTTTCCATTGTGTTCCACCATTACCTCTGACCATCGATCCCTCCCATCATTGCATGCAACCACATGGGGTTCCCCACCACTCTTTGATAAAAGTAACGAAAATTGATTCTTAGTACCACTACATGCCTCTATTATGGCCATTCTCTATTCCCCACTACTATTGGAGTCGGTACCGATAACTGCAAAAATTTCCTTCTAGCTACAGTTGCAACTATTCCCTCATACTACGAAGTATATATCTACTACTCTGTGGCACCATTCTACCACCACTATCACCCTTACACTGCCTAAAATGTTCATGGAATGCATGATTAATTTATGTTTCTCAAGATCCTCTAAAACTCCATGCTCTCCATCGATGGGGATTGATCAGACCATTGTGAAGACATGATAATGATAATGATTAAAACCACCAATGAATCCACCATGGAAAATGAGTTGAAATTGATTCATCTTGAACCCCATGTTGATATCCCATAGACAAAATGAATTCATAAACAAGGTGGAGATCAAACGAGAAACTACCAATCCCTAGGCGTGTATGGACTAAGGATTCCAAAATCTAAAACATTAGAAGCAATCATACACAAAAGGGGAATAAAACCTAAGATGATAATTATTACATAGGATGTAATAGTTATAAATTTATAATGAATATTATGTATATTAAATTTTTGTAACTTTAAAAGAAATACTTATAGATTCTACAAGTGAGATTCATTCCAAATAGACACTTGTCAAGACCACGATCATCCAACTGGGAAGGTCATGCTAAAGATGGGTGACTTTGGGTTATCTTGGGTAAGGCAAGAACGTAATGAGAGAATGTCGATTATTTTGTTGGTGGTTCATTATAATTTCTAGTTCCATTGTTGTATATACAATATATATATTTATAATATGATATTATATATAATGTGTATATTTAATTACATGAATTTGACGCATGTAACACACGTATTAAGTATATGTGATAATATGTGTGTGTGTGTGTGATATATTTTTATTTCTCAAAAATGGTTTAATTATCAGTTATAATCCATTATGAACTGATTAACTGACTTGACTAGTCATTGAATAAGATTCAAAGAATTACGATAGTAAATGTATATGGATAAATTAATATGGCCAAATCTTTTTCATTTAATGAAATGTTTCATGGATTGATATATAAATGGGTGTGATCCCTCTTGTAAATATAAATAATTGAGAGAAATCGTATCATTTCTCTCTTCTTCGCACAATGTTATTCATCATCTTAGATGAAGGTGAAAAACCCCTTCAACATTTGGGTATTCTCACAATAAGATCATTAATCCATTAGCCGATGTTGCCCCCTTGGAGGCTGGGATATTTTTGTTACTGCTACGTGATCATCATCAAGCCTTTTCCTTCCCCAAGAATGAACAAAACTACAGTCATCGACCTTTTCTAGGTATAATATTTATACCGTTTATTCATGTGTTGATTCACAATGAAAGATCATCTTATGATTTGGTTTTCTTCTTTTGAACATGTTCATGTGATGATCATAAAAAACCCAAATAATAGTATTTGAAGTTAATACAAATTTTTCAAATAAATATATTTATTAATTTATGAAAAATAATTTTTAATAGTAAAACAATATTTTTCTCAATCTTGGAAATTAATTTTAAATGTTCATATATATTAGTCATATTTTTAAGAAAACAAAGGAAATATATAAGATGATTAAATTTCGAATTGAATTATGTTATTTATAAATTTTTTATAAATAATGACAAAGGTATCACAAAATATTTATATATAAATTTATAAATGTGTTTTATACATTAATTATCTATAAAATGCCAATAGTTAATTGTTCAATATTTTCCTTATAAAATTAAATTTAAAAAAAATAAATGGCATGATTTATTATATAGAACTAGATGGTTTATTTAGAAATCATAAAGAGAATTTATAAAGAGTTTATAAATTCTAACATATATGATATTTTGATTATATAAAATGGTTATATAATAGATATTTAATTATAAATTTTTTATAATTTGTGAAATATCATATAAATTCCATTTAATATAAAATGTGATGTGATAATAATGACAAGAATATAAAATTTCTATATTCAGGATAATTTATAAAATGTTTATAATTTCAATATTTTTATTAATATTTCATAAATGTCTTATATTTTTGAAAATAATTAAAATTTTCATTTAATAAATTTCCATTATATGAAGAATTGTTTCAATGATAGAGCCTTTCATATCATCAAAGGATTGATATAATAAAAATTTAGTTTCCATCTACCATGAACATAGTTTGTAATTTTAGTTATGATATTGAGAGTTGTTGTTGGTAATATTTTGTTCATATTAGGTGTTAGAGTTTTCATGAATTGAATTATCTCTAGAATAAAGTATCTATAAGTATAGGGACTTTGGGTCAGACCACATACATTCAAGGTGGGACACCTTGGTTTGTAAAGTGAATGTGGCTGGCTATCTATCGTTGAGGGCTTACTGATATGGAGTTTTTCGATCTCAAATAGCATTATTTCATTACCTAAAGTTTTCATGTACCTTATGCATATGATAAATAAGTATATGTATGAATATAATTAAATTCTGTTTTTTTATTAACACAAACATGTTGGTTCTATAAAGGGTTACGCATTAATGTGCTGTGAACAAATTAATTTTGTTATTGGAGTAAAGATTCCAAAACTAAATCACTATAAGAATACATACAAAGAAACAGAATAAAAAATTAGAACATAACGATTACATATGATGTAGTAGTTATGAATTTAATATTCATATAATTCATAATAAATTGGTGATACATTAAATGAAAAAATTACAAAAATACTAATTGTTAGATTTCATCCAAAGAGACACTTGTTAGGACCCCAATCAATCAATTGTGTAGGTCATTATAAAGCTGAGTTCTTTTGGGTAATCTGGTGTAAGGAAAGAAAGTAATGCATGACTATAGAACATTCTGTCTGTGAGTCATTCTAAATCTTGGTTCCCTTTGATCTTCCTTTGTTATCGTGTTTTTTGAATTTTTGTTTGGGTTCCACAAGCTGGGAGACCCTAATAAGATTAAGTTACTAGAGGAATAGATTTAATTGAATCCATGGATGAATTTGGATAAACAGTTATCCACTCAACTATATAAGAATCAAAAATATTTGTATTTGGATGTTGACCAACATAAATAGATATGTAATGGAAGAAATTATAAATAAAACTAGAGTTTAGTAAAATATAGATCTTGGATAACTAAAAGAATATGATGTATGGATTCATAACTTTTAGTAGGAAAAAAATCATTAAAATCCCATAATGAAAAGATAGAATACATGATTTACATCTGATTAAAAGTTATATTATAGACAAATGCATCATCATCATCAAACTATAATTCATATTAATCCTTGAAATAGGGATCTTAATGTATGAAACTCCTAATACTGGTATCTTCTGACTAGTTATTAACAGAGAGAGAAATTCTATGTGTCCGAATAATTTATTCCTGAGTAACCAAGTGTTGAAGTTGTTCAATAACTAAATTTATTTTCTTATGGAATCATGAAATAATTCAATTCTTTTTTAATGGAGTTTAATTCATAATTTACCTAAGTAATTATAGTCTCCTACACTGAATATGATTTGGTATGTCCATGATATTCAATAAGATAGAATATTTTTGGAATTAATGAATAATTCCTAAAATATATATATTTTTTATGGAATAGATAGTATTTTCATTTATTGAATTGTTCTAAAATGGTAATTAATTCAAGAAAAATTTACCTAATATTCTCAATTTATAATGGATGGAATGGGAATATGATTTATGGATTCTAATACTATATAGATAGTATAATTGTGTATATTTTGAACAATAAGAGGAAACATTAGTTGAAAAGTTCTACAATATTAATTCAAATAGAAAACCATGTTCATTGAAACCTAGGTATTTCATTAAGGAATATTTATAAATAAATACAACTGGATTATCCAAAATATACCTGACGAAGTATGGGAAATCCATGGAATTTCCATGATAGGTACGAATGTTATATAAATTAATTCTATTATTTTGAATGGTTTTGTTACTGAGTATATGTTTTCTAAGATTTGGAAATATATATGAATTCAATATCAAAAAAATAATTGATTGAGCTTATATATTTCATTCAAATGATGATGTAAATAGTTCATAAATTGATAATTTGAATGTAATGGAATTTATCAAACTTGGATGAATCTAAATAATAGATGTGTATCTTCATCTCACTTAACTTATAGGATAAGATAGGATGTTTAATAACAAAAAATTGTTATGATATGATTACATATACAAACATGGTTTATAATTCATCAATTTATATAAAATGTTAATGACAAGAAGACTTGGATAAAAGTGGTTGTCCCGGACAAATTTTTTATCCAAATATTTGTTAAAATATATGGCAATCTGTTCCTTCCACTCATTGGTGGGATATTTTAACAAAGTTCTATTTTAGGATAATAATTTTCTAGATATGTAAAATACCATATATGATGTGGAAATAATGGTTTATTTCTTGAATATTCCTACTAAAAGGAAATGAATTTTATTTCCTAAAACACAATGTAATTTGAGTTATCATAAAAATTTATTCCTAAAAGAATATTGTAACTAAGATGCTAGTGGGAATATGTTTGAACTTAGAGAACAACAACATTAAAAAATAAAATATTAAACAACATTTATTTTAAGTGATTATTTATATTATATCGTATAGTGTGACTATATTTTACAATAAAGAAAAATATTAATTGATACATTTAGCTACTAGGAGAAAGTGAATATTACGATTTAATAAAAGATTATACCAGTCTAAGATTATTTTTATTCTTAAATGAATGTACTAGAGAGTTTAAGATATATTAAAATAAATAAATGTAAATAATTACATTTAGTTCCCATAAAAGGTGAAAAAAAAATCTATAAAGGATTATACCAGATAATACTAAAAGTATTACAAATTATGTCCTAAAAGTGTCTAGGGTATAAAGTTAAAAAAAATAAACGGTTATATTAGTTACCATAAATAAGTTTATATAACTTTATCCTAAAAGAGTTTAAGATGAGCTAGTGATGTCATAAAGTTAACAATTACATTATTTATAAAATATTTCAAGGAAAAATTTTGATGGAACGGGATCCTAGGATGACGATAGAGTACATAGATATTGTTCTATATAGAAAATTAAATAAAACATTATAACATTTTATGTTTTGAGTAAGGATGTTTCAATTGAAGAAAAATGATTTGAAATTAAGGGATATAATTCCCACATCTCACCATTATTCAAACATTTTTTCTTCATAAATGTTTCTCACTGAGAGGTTAGTGGGATTAATTTTTTCAAATGGTTATATATGTATGGGACATGAATTACATTTTGATGTAATATTTAAAATTCATTTATACAACAACTGTATGAGGGTGATGTTATATATCTATGTGTTCCAAAGTTAACAGTTTGGCTGTAATGGTTTTAAATGTATAATGTTATTATAATAAAGTAAATATCCATTTATCATTCATTAATGTATTCACCAATTTATTTTACATGAATTGTCGAATGATAGATATCCCCTGAAAGTAAAAAACATGAGTTGTTTATAACTTATGGTCATCACAGAGTTTAATGTGATTTGATAAAATGTAAAATTTAACATGAATAGATTATTATTTCTATTAGAAATTGTTTTATATGAGATATTGAAAAATATATTCTTGATTTAATAAGTAGAGACATATTAATTGGACTGATCCTCTAAATTACATCTCATGGAATGTTATACAGTCATAGAGATACTTAGGGGTGTATACTTATTATCAAACCATCTTACCTGAGGTTGGTGAGATACTTATCATGAGAACATTCATACATTGATTCCCTACTTATGGAAGTCACCATATGAACTTAGTTAATCAGAGGGTGGTTGGGTATTTTGATGTTAATGTTGTTAGTTGGAGTGAGACCAATAATGTATTCATCAACTTATATAATAAATAATGTAATGTATCCATTGATTGTAGTAGTTTGAGGAAATTACATTCCATGCATAGTTGTTTCACATATGATGTTATCATCTACATGGATAAGTGATATGTGATATTCTTATCATATAAGGGAATAACATGTTATATATTCATATACATGGTCATTATTTTTCAAATAATAAATTAAATAATGAGTGGCCTTTACAAGATTTGCATGCTCCATGTCTAGTGGTCGCTCGATGTCATAGACAAAGGGATTATATAAGATACATACGGTGTATATGATTCACCATGTGGTGGTAGTCTTCATATAGAGATATGATTATGATTGATAGAGAATACATCCAACCCCTTAGCATCTTGAGTAGCACTGATGCTTTGGTAGAGGTTACTCTTTTCTTATGACGATAAAAAATATATTTCATAGTTGTTTTCAATAATGGTAAGGCCATCAAGGTAACAAAATTAGGCCTCTATATAAGGATAAATTTTTGGAAAAAGAATTTTTTTCAAAATCGAAGGACTTTGATGAAAAACTGTATCCAAAATAGTTTGGATGGATTCAAAAAGAGTTGTGATGTTATGTAAGAATTACTTATCATATTTTTGTCCAAGTGAGACTTAATTAGATATTCAATAAAAAAATATATAAATTTGATATTATATATATATATACAATATATATTTAATTACATTCATTTGATACATTTAATTCTGGTATTAAATACATGTGAGAGTATATATATATATATATATATATATTATAAATTTATTTCTCCCAAATGGTTCAATTAACAGTCATAATCCATTATAAACATATTAATTGGATTGACCGCTCATTGAATAATATTAAATTAATTATATGAATAAATCAATAAATAAACAATAATATGGCTAACATATTTTCATTTAAGGAAATTCCTCATGGGTGGATATATAACGGGATTTGATCCCTCTGTTAAATATAATCAATCATGAGTAAGCCTCTCATTCATCTACTTGTCCTACAATACTTTTCAGCATTTGATATGAAAGTGTTATCACCCCTTCATAATTTGAGTATCCTCATGATATAATCACTAATCCATTAGTCAGTGTACCCCCTTGGAGGAAGGGTTATTTTTTTCACTACTATGTGATCTTTATCAAGCATTATTCTTCACTGAGAAAGAAGAAAATTGGTGTCGTTAACAATTTTTAGGTATATTGTTTATATTATTTATATACAAGATGATTCTAAAATATAGACCTATCTATGTTTGGGTTGTCTTCCACTTCACATGGGCATGTGATGGTCATACAAAATCCAAAAAAAACACACCATGGAAAAATGAGATGAAATAAAATCATCATGAACCCTATCTAGATATCCCATGGTAGGCATGATTGCACGAACAAGGAAGAGATAAAATGAGAAAATACCAATCACTCTAGGTCAAAATGATCTTGTTGTACATACATGAATCAGGAAAAAACAAAAGGGCTCGCTCTACCCTTTTTTGAGGAATACTAAAGCCAATAGTAGAAGAATAATTAGAAACACGCATGCCATTCCTTGTATTTGACTGTGGAAGCCAAGATCAAAGCACCCACTAAAATAAACATTTATGACATGTTGATTCCCCAACAGAGGAAAATGTTTTTTCAGGGAACCCTGATCTTTTCACATGTTATCTAGGGCTTACAAAGAGAGTATAATTTGGTCAAGACACCTCATTCCATACACACGTGATCTGGCAATAGTGATGGGTCAAGTTACACATGGGAAAATGAATTTATCTAAAATGGCAGATGAAGTCGAATTAAATCTTTATATGGACATGGGTGAAGATAAGGAACTATGGGCAAGTCAAATCCATGTTATATCTATCATGGATAATTTTAGGATCATTTAATAGTGATATTTTCATTGAATTAAAAGAGGAAAAATTTACCAAACTAAAAGAGAAACAAATTTTGGGAATTTAAACTGGATATTTTTATATTCGAAGACTAGATAGATGAGGTTTTGATGACTATAAATATAGTGGTTTAATGAAAATAAAGGTGGATCAAAAACTCCACTATGAAATTAGGATGAATCTATTTTTTTCTTTTGTGATATAGTTTTTAGATTTCATTATTTTTATTGGAACAACTTGAGAATATTAAAATAAAGTGTTCCTCTATTATCTATCTCTATCATTCAATTCTATTGTCTACTGTGAACTCTCATACTAATAATATTTATTATGTGGTCAGAGGAATGTCCTGGCAGAGTAATCTAGTATTGAACTGAATTCAATGATTTATATTCTCTTAATGAAAATACATGGATAATTTTTTGTGGGTGTAATCCTCACTATGGTCATCTATAATTTATCATTGTAGTCTACATCAATTCTCCATCGATTGAGGAGGTGTATGTATGTTGTTCATGACGATTTTTGTTTGCACTATACATTCAAAATTACGGTAAAAGGTGTTCACACATATAAAATAGTGTGGTAATTAAATATATATAAATAAATATGATGAATCTTATACATGGATGAATTTCTTGAAAAATTTCTTTTCTACTCTGACATCATTCATTCTGTTATCCATGGAACTTTCATGTTATTTATAGTTTTTCATTAGATTATCCTTCCCCCATTTAATTTTCTTTCATAAAATAAGAACAACATAAAAAATAAAATAAGTGAACTAGGAATTGGTGAGTGATTGATAATTAAGCTCATCAAGTGGGAAAACCCTAGTTATCCACTATCCTATACATGAAAAATAATTTCGGATTTTTGGACAGCCTACGCCAAGTCTGTCATGTAATAATAAAACTTATATATATTTATGTATATCTTTTAATATATTTAGTTAAATATATATATATATATATATATATATTAAAATAATTATATATATTAAAAAATATACATACATATATATAAATATATCAATATAAGGAAAGTAAAATAATTTTGTCTAGTTTAAACTATGAGTGTTAGTGTTTCTATAAATGTATTTATGTTTATAAATTACAAAAAATATATATATTAAAATAAATATAAAATCATATATGTGTAAACCCACAAACACATGTAAAAATACAAAAGAAAACACATTCACACAGACACATAAATATAAAAACACAAAAACATTAATGTTTTTTCAATAAAAATGATACATAAGTTATAAGGGCCTTCTCTATGAAGTACTGGGTTCTATGATCGAATCTATGTGTGCGTGGATAAGTAGGAGTTGGGAGGCATGATAATAGTTGGGGGTGTTAGGAAAAAATAATAGGAGTAATTGGTGGAAATAACATGTAAATAGGAGGCTAGGCTAGGGGGCTTGTCCACTGCTAAAAGCGGGGGCTCGAGCCATGATAAAAGGGGATTTGAGTAGTAAAAGAAAAACAATTTACATTATTAGATTTTTCAGTGATAAAAAGGGGATAAAATATGAACCCTTTATCAACACTAAAAATTTCATTGATAAAAGGATTCGTTTATCAACGCTAGGAAAAGGAATGAAAAAAGGTTCCTTTATCACTACTTTGTTTAGCACTGATAAAGGGTTCCTTTTTCAGCACATTTTCGGCACTACTAATGTTGACCCCTTTTATCAGTTCTTTAAACAGAATTTTTTTTTAGTATTGATAAATTTAATTTCTAATGATGATAAATTATAATTCTATAATTGTTCACTTTCCTCATATTGAGACCAATAGGGTTTTTCATATATTTTAACCAAAAAGAAATATTTATTTGTGTTGTATTTTGTTTTCAATATATAAATCCATTGACGGTGTCGAGTATATTTTATAATATTCTTCAACAAAGTATACCATATTGAGAAATTAGGATGGATGGACTAAGGTGTTATGAGTAAGTAGATTGAACTGAGAATATCATGAGGAGGAGAGAACCAAATGTTTGTACCAAAGAACTCATTATTTTCATTAGACTGAGTACTTCTAGATAAAATAAATTAGTTTTTGACCTTTAGATATATTCTACAAGAAAATTAGTAGTTTTGGGTTCCTCGGATAGTGGAAAGTTTGTATGTTCACCAAACATAATAGTTTTTCAAAAAGAGGTCACTAGATGAACAATGAGAATAAATAGATCAGAAATAGGTTTTTGAGTGAGTTCATCAAGCATATAAAAGGATGTGAGTCCATTTTATGACCATTTGAAATTCCCTTAGATAGAGGGTTCCGAGAATAATAATCTAAATGAGATTTTTAGTCTAAGTCTATCAGGAATATTTACTAGTAGTCATCTGATAAAGGAAAAAAATAGAGTACTACAAGATAGAGAGGTTTTTATAGTGGTGTATCAATTAGAACATTACTAGATAGAGAAGTTTTTATATTGGAGCTTTGGATAAAGGATTATGGGTATTTACAGAGTGTTTGTAAATTAATTATTAGTGATAATGTTTATATGGATGTTCAATGACTCAATAATCCTTAATGGAAGATTTTGATTCTTCCAATGATTCAAGGAGGTTTAAAGAATGATTTAATCCTATATTTGAGGAATGTATTGATGAATTTGGAAGACCCCAATATTTTTTTAAGTTTGAATGATTTGATATAACAAAAATATGGGGATATTAAAAGTTTGAGTAAGAATTTTGAGGTGAAATTTCACATTCCAACATTAGTTCTTTGACATATGATTCTTTTATAAAGGGTAGTAGGTGCACTGTGAAGAAGTTTCTTAAGTTGTTTTATCCATATTAATTTTATATGATGTGAGGTGTATAATTAATTCCTTGAGGGACATATTTTATAAAAGCATCAAATATTGTAGAAATATAAAAAGTGTTATCAGAATTATGATACCATAAAAAGTGTTACCAGACAGAGGATACCATATGAATAACCTATCAGACGAAGTGGTATTAGATTGAGGATACCAAAAGAAATGGTACTATTATAAGGCAACATAATAAAGAAGATATCTAAATAATATGGTATCATATTGAGTGTACCAAGTTGAGGTTACCAGATAGAGAATCAATGAGACAGATAGTTTCACGAAAAGAAGTTCAATCAGCTAGTTCTCAGTTAGTTTTGTGCAAGTAATAGATGAGGAAAAATAAGAAATTTCTATTGGGTTTTTTGTTATATAAATAATTTTTTGTTATTTACATTACATGTATAATCAAATATTTCAATATAAATTTAAATATATTCTTAAATATCAGCAATAGTTTTTCTTGACTTCAATGTAATAATGTTCTAGAGTATCTGTCACATTAAAAGGGAATAGTTGTTCCCTGCTTTTATTAGAACCTTGAAATTCCTTGATTATATTTTTAAAACCATAAAATATATTTGGATAAATTGCCATGATAAGTCAAGTAGTATATTGGAAATCATGTCTGATTACTCTTTAGAATGTTAGGCTTTATCTCCTGAAGTTTATACATAGCAGTCTCTATGATGGGAGATTATGAGAATATATCTTCCAATAGGAATTCACGTGTTTTTCTGTCTTTGGACATTCTTTTCCAAAAGCATGTCTAATGTTTCTTAATCATTACGATTAATATTAATACATGTTTTGGACCCAAAATAGACATTAGAAGTATATTCCATCAGAGGTGGAGAATCATGGTATAAAACTCATTCCTCTTTCCCCACATATATGTGAAACACTCACTATACAAACCAATATTGACCTAACTTTTTATAAGGGTCACACTTCCATTCCCTTATTAAGTGATGATCCAATTAATTGGAAGACTTATCCAATCCTTATTCCGATAATATTGAAGATCACCCAATCCAAATTCGCTAATTTTAATTCTCTATAATATAAGAAAAGGAATAATATAAGATATATGAATTTTAATTGGTTTACCCGTTGTGGGGTATGTCTGAGGATCAGACACTATCATTGTGTTTAAGTTCTAAAATTCAAAAATTAGTAATAGTATTGTGGATATAATGTTATGATTGTAGTCACTCTACGCAAGGTTCAGTACCATTAAAAGACATATAATTTTTTTCACTATAACCCATGGGTCACTCCCTTTTTACTCTCCCTTTTTCACTAATTTAGATTAGAATTATTTTATGGATCATAAAAAAATACATGACTTCAATGTCAGCTGGTTGATGCACTAATTACTTCCTATTGAACATCACTCTGCTCTATCACAATCTAGTTTCCAACAATAAAAATGAAATATCCTATGCTTCTTTGTTGAACTACTATTAATGGATTATCTAGTTTTTTAAGGTTTTCAACAAGTTCAAAGAACTTTTTGTATCAAAAAACATAATTCATTTGAAAAAAAATTGAACACTTTTGTGAAACATTCTTCTTGTTCATGAATCTTTGCACTTTTACAAAAATCATTGTCTTTTATAAAACTCACTACCATTAATGAATAATTATAATCTTTCATGAAACCCCTTTATTAGATTGACATAATTAATTTCTTAATGGAATATATTCTCTTATGAATCCTTTTTGCGTAAAATAGAGAGTTTTGAAATGGAGATCATGACATGAGTTTATTGAAACATCTCTGAGACCATGAAAAATGTAGGAGAATGTTCCTAAATGTATTTCTCATGAAAATTTGAATATGTTTATTTATATTAACATAGGGTAATATAATTATATAATATCATATATTATAATATATTAATAATATAAACAACATAACATTATTTTTTTGTGTTTTTATTTTTTTGTATTATCTAAAAAATATTGTGAATTGTGAGAAACAAGTCATTCCCCATATAGATGTAACTTAGAGTTTTTTGAGAAAAATAATATAACACTCAGGATTTCATAGTATGTTATCTCTTTAAATAATTTTAATAGCTTATATTGCACCCAACATCAACTTGGCATGCGTTAAATGCAGGATTGAGCTTCCTCAAAACAACACATTAGTATTATAAATATTAAAATAATATATTTATTTACCAATTAAGTATTTTAATATGAATTGTAAAATATAATTTTATAATTTTATTTATAATGTTTTCAAATAAATAAAATATATTTATAATGTAATTTATAAGTTTTTTTAAAATATTTATAAATTTAGAATGGTTATTTTCTTAATAGAACTACTTTTTATGTCCTTTGGTGAACAATAATTAAATTGATTTCATACACTTCTAAAAATTGATTTTGGTAAAATGGAATTCATTTTTGAATTCGGAATATCTAAATTAGATTACTGTGAATTTTTGGTATTTTTATGAAAACATTCATTTTTTTATGAATAGTGAAATGTACAACATAGTACATAAAAATGGTCTTTTTCATTTAAATAATTATTTTTAATTTATATTAAAGTAAAAATAGATACATAATACATATATTAGTACAATTTATGTCATTTGAGTCATTTTATAATAATATTATATTTATATACTTTTCTTGAACCTTTTTAACTTCTTTTACCCACCTTCTAGGCACATTTGCAATTTTTTTTAAAATATAATTTTACCACTTCTCTGAATTTAATTTCAAAAATATGAGAGACATGGTGGAGATAATTAAATAATATTTGGTTCAATATGAACCTTTTCAACCATTTGGGTTAGATTAATACATTTAATATATTTTATTTAAAGAAGAGTTAAAAGTGTTAAATTCAAAGTGTAGTTACAAAAACATTTTTAATATAGGGTTACAAATAATATAATTTAGACTATAAATATTCATTAAAAATTTTCAAAAAATTCCTACATCGTTTTATTTTATTTATAATTTTTATACATTAAATAATTAAATTTTTATATGACACAATGATGTAGTAGTAATTTCCTTATTAATGAATGAATCAAACAAATGGTATTATAAATATTAAAATAAATATAATTTGAAATTTTAGATGTCATCCACGAATTTTCTAGGTCAATATGACATGTTAGGGTCTATTAAATGTATTTTATTTGATGTAATAAAGTTTTTATGACTTTAACAAAAACCTATTACTAAATACTGTCAAAAATGAAATAAATGAGTTTTTAAAACAAATACTGTATAATTAAATAGTATAATATTCCTAAAAATATAAGGGTAATCCAAAGGACTTATATAATGATAAATATATCATTAATTAACCACTTTAGGTTCTCATGGAATTTTATTTTATGTTTATCAACCTTGTATTATAATAATACAAGAAGATATGTTAAGGGTTAAACTAATTAACAAAGTGTTTAATCTAAAAGATAAGGTTAATATGGGAACCTAAACTTGTCTAAATCCTATTTGTTGAGAATCTTTTGACCCATACCAACCTTAGTATAGAAATAAACCTATTTGGAGCTATTATAAAACGAATATTCTTTTAGAATAAATTAATATTTCATGCTTTTCTTAAAGTGCACACCACCTCTCTTATAAAAGGGAACCCCCCTTCTCTAAAATTCACACCTCAAAATCAATTTGTCTCATCCAAAACCTACTCAAATATCCTCCCCACTACCCTAAATTAATCCTATATTCCTTACATTGATCATAATTTCAACCTATGGAGCCCTTTTTTAAATAAAAAGGAAAATCCCAAAGAAGAGGTAATTATATCATCACCTTTTTCAACGTTCTTTTCTTCTTCCACTTCCACATTCTCTGTTGATTCCATACCAAAAAAATAACTCCAATAACATCTAAATAATGATATTTTATTATAAATATAGTACTATCTTATTAATTATTCTATCCATCCTATGAATTACAAAGTCACTATTTGTGTGTACGTACATCTTGTTGTTTCCATATTGTGGTGTAGTTTGTTATTCAACACTTCAGTATTTGGATGGGTATAATAATTAGTATAATTGATTTAAATAATATATATAACATGTTAATTAATATATAAATATAATGTAACATCCATTATAATATTATTTCACCATCAAAATAATGATATCCTCACTCATGCATATGTACGGCTTAACATCTCCACAACGTGATAAGATTCATTTCCACGTTCATCATTCGGCGATTATTATAGAAATACATATTATTAATAAGTATGTAATATATGAAATATGATTCTACTATATATATTTATATACATTGATCTCTTTCCCTTACTTCTGTTCAATACGATATGAAAACAGAAACAATGTGTATGCGTACGTACGACCTACCGTCTCCATAAACAGTGTATTCCATTTCATTTATCTATCAAATATACATATTTATATTTCGAATATATATATGATATATAGATATTTTTTTATATTCTAGAATCAATTAAACCATGATATAAGTGATACAATCTCAAATAAAAAGTGAAAACCCTTATGATAAAGAATACGAATATTACAGGAAATGTTAAATTTAAATGGAAATAATTATTAAATGGATAGTATAATGTCATAAATTAATTGAGTATGATATAATATATATTAATATGTTTTGGTATAATTTAATAACATACAACAGTAATTATAAAAGAGGTTAAACTTGCCCTCGAACAAAGTAAAGTACAATGTAAGGGTTAATTCTACAATTTCATTATTAACCGAGATTGTTTATGTGTATGGTTTAACTGGGACATATATATTATCAATGTATAGTTTTCCTAAAATAATTTTCATAAGGATGATTTTTAAGGGACTCTTTTACTAAATCATCATTTCAAATGGTTTAAATATTTACCCTTTAAAATCATTAGCATTAAGGTCCATGTTTTCAAAATGATTTTAAGTATTTATTTACGTGGAAATTATTTTTTTAAAGTATTAATTTCTATCTAATGTCTCAAAGTGGTATGAGAAACATTGATTTAAAAATATATTTTAATTGACTTCCTATATAAGTTGTGATACTTTTAAATGATTTCATGAAAAGGGGAATTTATCTAAAAGAGTGTTACAGGTCATTTTCAACTATGTCAACATCCTTTACTGGATATTATTCTTGATTTAGGTTGATTTTTTATAATACAATATCCCATATTGTATGGAATGAGTTATGAAATGTTTTACTATGGATGTACTATTTTTATACCATTCATGGTTTATAGTTAAATTATTGAAATTTCATATGCTAGTTTTAATAGGAATGTTTATGTTATGTTTCAATATTTTAATACGAGGAATGCATTGGACATAGTAAATAACGGGTGGAGCCCGCTATAGTTCCTTGATGCATCGGTATATCTAATGAGTCAAATAGTGTCTTAGTATAAGGCCTTGAATTTTTTTTATTTGTAGTCTTGGCAGGAGGCCTTTGACTATGTGGTTATGATATTTGACATTATGCATTACCTTGTTTTGAAATTAGTTATTAAATTTGATTATTCAACTAGTAAAAAATCCAAGTTGATGTTTATATGGTAATTTTTGACTTATTTATAGCATATTATGTTCATGTTTTATGTTTAAATGGATGCTTTTTTTATTACACATCTTTCCCTAAAAGTTAATAGCTTCTGTAGAATTATATACCCTTATTGAGCATCAGGGCTCACCCCATTCTTATGTCTTATTTTCCTAGGATTCTAAGAAGTGTATTATTATTGATATGTACGGTTAAAAAATGGAATAATGTAATTCTCAAATGATTATTTATGTTGTGTTGTATGTTATAAAGTGTAATGTAATGATCATGTATGTAACCTATTTTCCAAAACTGCTAAACTAATCGGTCCTTCGGGATATGATTCCTTGTAATCATGCCAATGTATTAAAATAATGCATCGGATCTGGGCTTCTAGGATCCGGGCGTTACAATTGGTATCAGATGATGTTTATAAATAACCTTGGAAACCAGATTCAGACAAACTCTGATTAAAGAACATTACCCTAAGATAATCATTGAGGATTAGTATATAAGAACATCCTATAATTATGGTAATGTAGAAAGGTATTGAATTTTCCAATCAATACACCCCTATATGGATACGATCAGGTAGAGTTAGCTCTTTTATAGTTGAATCTAGGGGTAAAACCCGAAAACACTACTTTAAGATAGACTCGAACGGGAACTGGTGCACAAAAATGGGTCTTGTTTCACTCTTGGTTACGATACTCCCAAGGGATATGCTTAGGATAATTCACATTTTCATTACAAACCATTATGATGTATTTATGAGTATATATGTTAGAAAGAAGCCATTTTTATTATTATGAGAATAGATGTGTTAAAATATTCAATTAATGATGATAATTTCTATAGTTTTTGGTTTATACATTATAATATTATATAACCTAGTGTATTTCTTCATTTAGAAAAGGTGCTTAGTAGAATGAATAAGAACTCTAGAAATATGCATGATACAAAGAGTAAGAAGGATCATGTCTTTAATGGTCTTAATCCAACATTTTGAAGAGAAATAGTCTCTCACATATTCTCATCATATGATGAAATAATATCATGTGTTAATAAGATATGTTCAGAATTCCATGAGTCGTATGGCTTTAAATGGTATCCATAGAAGAAGAGGATGGTAGAGAGAATGATGGGTAAGGGGAAGAAGGGAAATACATATTTTCTTATATGTGATAACAGTGGAAAAAATCACCTTGGGAAGTGATTGAAAGGAATGTGAGTTTGTTATAAGTGTGGAGAAAATTTGGTCCAAGTTCATGGTTGAAATGGTACGAAAAAGGTTTCAAATGTGAAATTATTCATCATCAAGTAGTTGGGACACTATTGGAATCAATGTCTCAATCATCAGAGTATATCCCAAATGATGTTATTGGATAATAATCATGTTGTGGTACTATTGCATATGATGATAAATTATTAGTTTTCTTATGTTTTTATTAAATAATTGTGTCATTTGAGTGTTGTATTAATGATCTACATGTTATACGAATTATAAAGTATATATGGATTGTACTGGAGTACTATTTCATTGAAGATTTGAGAATGTATGGTGCTAAAAAAAGTGACTCAATATAATGTTAAAAATTTTGGAAAATACAAGGTTTAGGGAAAGATAAACCTTAGTATGGTTATAATACCGAGAAAATCGATTTGGATAATGTAAATTGGGTATTATTGACATCCTTGGAACTGATTAATGGTTTTCCTAAAAAGAGGTTTATACCATCATTATTTGGTGTTTTCAACTTATTTAAATTTGAGGTGTATATCTAGAATTCTATGTTTTACATAAGGAATAAAAAAGAATGATCCTATTCAATATGGTTTTCTGTTAAATCAGTTTATTTCCATGTTTTATGATAATACATGATGATGGTATCACATCAATGTTATGTGACCATACTTATAAATTGTGGAATTTGAGTTTGGACAGATGTATTTTGGATTAGTCTAAAGGTTTGAATGGATTAATTTGAAAATTGGATAATATTTTTTATGTTTAAAAATTTTCATAAGATTATTTTTGGATTGTTATAAAATGGACAAACCGGAAGTCAGGCGACAACCCGTCACGTCTGGCAAGGCCGCAAGACTTGATATTGTAACTAAAGGGTGACAAAGGTTCATCACCAACCATTGTCAAATGTGATTTCCTAGTTTTTATAATTTTGTTTTTTATGTGGTTTGAACGATTAATTATAAATTCATTTTTTTGGAACCCTATATGATTATTTTAAATAGAATATTTTTTAGTTCTATTATCTTTTGGAGTGAAAGATTAGTTTGTGGTAGAAATTAGCTAATGGATAGAACTCTACTTTTCAAGTATTGTTTTTCTTATTCTATGAAGAAATTAATTCATAAACATTATGGAAAGGATCTTAAAATAAAAAATGTGTTATCCAAATACCATATGGTTTTTCAAACAAATTATATTTTAAATCATCATAGATTTATGGCTTTGAGGCACTCAATTTTCAATTTATTTTTCACTTTTTTGTGATTGATGAACTCACTAACTCCCTATAAATATTTATGTTTTTCTTCCAAATTATGTGTCTCTAATTCCCACAAATGTTCTAATATTAGAAATACTAATTTTTTGGTGACCTTTTAATTTCCATTTTCCCTCTTATTAAGACTAAATTTTGTTAACCTCATTTCCTATGTGGGTTTTCCAAAAAGTTAGTTTCTATTTTCAAACATTTATTTTTGAAAAACAGTTTCAAATTACGAGGACACAATTTATTGAAGTTGGGGATAATATAAAACCCCAAGATTTCATAGAACATTATCTCTTTAATGTAATTTAATCGCCTATATTGCATGCAACACTAACTTGGATTGCGTTGAACACAATATTGAGTTTCTGCGAAACAACACATTAGTATTATAATTATTTAAGTGATATATTTATTTCCCAATTAAATATAGTAATATGAATGGTAACATATTTATTTTTATTATTATTTATAATTTTTTCACAAAAATAAAATATATTTATAATGAAATGTATAATTTTTTTAAAATATTTATATATTTAGAAAAGCTATTTTTTTTAAAGAAGTACTTTTTAAGTAATCTATTAAAAATAATAAAATTATTTCTATACACACCTAAAAAATGAATTTGGTAAAATTGAATTCATTTTTGAATTCGTAATATAAAAATTATCTAAGGGTGATTTTTTAGTATTTTTATGAAACATTGCATTTTTTATGAATAGTGAAAAATACTACATAGTACATAAAAACTGACATTTTTATTTAAATAATTTTCATTAATTTAAATTAAATTAAAAATAGATAAATAAAATATATATTAGTACAATATAAGTCATTGAAGTCATTTTATAGTAAAATTCAATATATAATATTTTATTGAAGCATTTTAACATCTTTTACACACCTTCTATGAAAATTTTCCCACCTTCTAGGCATATTATATAATTTTCATAAAATATAATTTTACCACATCTTTGAATTGAATTTAAAAAATACTAGAGACACAGTTTACATCAGTAAGTTAAATGTGGTTCAATATGATGAAATTTGTTTGGTGAATAGTAACTTCTAAATTTTATTTACCACAGTTATAAGTAAATAGGGTATTTAATGGAAAAAAATAATATTATAATAATATAAAATTACCCCAACACAAGTCCTGATTCTATTTTATAATATTTTTTCTACCAAAATATACATTATTACAAAAATAGTATCGTTTTGATCCATTGGGGTAAGATTTTGACATTTATTATATTTTATTTAAAGAAGAGTTAAAAGTATTAAATTCAATGTTTAATAAAAATTCCATTTTTAATATAGGGTTAAACAGAAGATAAATTAGAATATAAATATTAATTATAAATATAAAAAGATTTTTTAAATCATTTTATTTAATTTATAATTTTGAGACATTAAATAATTCATTTTATATATGACATAATGATGATGCATTAATTACCTAATTAATGAATGAATCAAATAAATGGTATTATAAATATTAAAATCAATATAATTTAAAATATTTTTATACCATCCAATAATTTTATAGGTTAATATGACATTTTAGGGTTAATTTAATATATTTTTTATAAGTAATCAATTTTTTATGACTTTCAAAAAAACAAATACTAATAGTGTCAAAATTGACCTAAATTAGTTTTTAAAACAATACTATATTATTACATGATATAATATTCCAAAAAATATAATGTTCAGAAAAAAGAATTTTATAATTATAGATACGTCATCAATTAACCACTTTATGTTCTATTTTCATTTTATAGTAAGTTTATTAACAATTTATTATAATATTACATGAAGACATTTCAAAAGTTAAACTAATTAACTAAGAGTCAAATCTAAAATATAAGCTTAATATAGTGAAATAAACAAGTCTAAAACCTATTGTTTGAGAATATTTATACCCATACTCATCTAATTCTCGAAATTAATCCATTTGGATCTATTAGATACCGAAAATTAATTTAGAATAAATTAATATTTCAATATTTTCCTAAAGATCCCCTCACCTCTCTTATAAAAAGGAACTTCTGCTTCTCTAAAATTCACACCTTTAAATCCATTTGGTTCTGCCAAAACCTACTCAAATATCCTCCAAACTACACTCAAATAATCTTATAGGCCTTACATTGATCATAAATTCAACTTATTGAACTCTTTTGTTCAAATAAAAATGAAGATCCCGAAGAAGAGGTAATTATTTCATCACGTCTTCCAAAGATCTTTTCATCTTCCACTTCATCTTTCTCTGTTGATTCCAAACCAAAATAATAAGTCCATTAGATTATACATACTGAGATTTTATTATAAATATTGTAAAACCATATTCATTGTTCTATCCATCCTATCAATGAAAAAGTAAATATACGTGTGAATGTACGACTTATCGTCTCGACGTTGTGGTGTAGTTTTTTATTCAATGCTTAATTATTTGGATAGGTATAATAATGAGTATAATTGATGTAAATAATAAATATAAAATGATAATTATTCTTCATATATAATATACCATCCATTTACAAATTATTTAACCATCAAAAGAATGATATCGTCGCTCGTACGTGCGTACGACTTACCGTCTCCACGAAGCGATGGGATTCATTTCAAGGTTCACCATTAAACAATGATTATAAAAATACATATTCGTAATAATTATTTAATATATGACATAATAATAATACGGGATATATATATATATATTGACATTTATCTCATTCACTTACTTCTATTCAATAATATATGAAAATAGAAACAATGTTTATGTGTACGCACAACCGACCATCTGTATAAACTATGTATTCCATTTCATATATATATCAATTATACATATTTCTATTCTGAATATATAAGTTATATAAATAATTATGTATATTCTGAAAGAAACTAAATAATTATATTAGTGGTACGATAATAAAATAACAAGTTTAAACACTTACGATAAAGAAAACGATTATTACCTAAAATTGTACTTTAACATGGAAATAATTATTAAATGGATAGTATAAAGATATAAATGAATCCTATATGCTATAATAAATATTAATATAGTTATGGTTTAATTTAATAATATACTATGGTAATTATATGGAAGGATAAACGTACCCTCGACCAAAAGAATATACAAGGTAATGGTTAATTCTTCAATCTCATGATTATCCAAGATTGTTTATGTGTATGTTTTACAGAGAAATATTCATTATCCATGTCCATATTTCATAAAAATGTTTTCAAAAGGATTATTATTTAGGGACTCTTTATCTAAAACATCATTTTATATTTTTTATATATTTACCCATCTAAATCATTCTCAGTAATGTTCATATTTTCCAAATAATTTTAAGGATAAATTTACGTGGACATGATTGTTTTAAAGTGTTAATTTCATTAAAAATTCTCAATGTGGTATTGGACACTTTAATACAAAAATATATTTTAAATTAATTCCTTTATAAATCGTGAGACATTTAAAATATTTCCTGAAAAAGGGGTATTTCTCTCAGAGATTTTTGCTAATCATTTTCGACTATGTCAACATCCTCTACTGGATATTATTCTTGATTGAGGTTGATTTTTTATAATACAATCTTCCATATTTTATTTAATGATTTATGATATGTTTCACTTTGTATGTGAAATTTTTATTCCTTTCATGGTTTATGGTTAATGTATTGACATTTCATATTATAGTTTTAATATTAATGTTTATGTTATATTTCAACATTTTCATATGAGAATGCATTGGACATAGTAAGTGATGGATGGAGCCCGCTATAGATCCTCGATGCAATGGTAGGTCTCATGAGACAAATTAGTGTCCTGCACAAGTCCTTGACAAATGTTTTATTTGTAGTATTGGAACGAGGCCTTAAATATGTGGTTATGATTTCTAGCATTATGCATTCCCTCATTATGAAATTAGTTATTACATGTGATTATTCGCACAGTATAATATCCATGTTCATGTTTATATTGTAATCTTTAAACTATTTATAGAATATTATGTTAATGTTTAATGTTTTAAAGGATTGTTTTTTATTATACATCTTGCCCTAAATGTTTATAGCTTTCAATGAATTATTTACCCTTGCTGAGCATCTGAGATCACCCCTTTCTTATGTTTTATTTTCCCAGGATTCCAAGAAGTGTATTATGATTGATATAAAGGGTTAAGAAAAGAGAATAATGGAACTATCAGAGGATTATATATGTTTTTTTGTATGTTTGAAAGTTTAATGTTACATTAATGTATGTAATCAATTTTCCATGACTGGTAAACTGATCGGTCCTTCGGGACTTGATTCCCTATAATCATGTTAATGTATTAAAATAATGCACTAGATCCGGGCTTCTGGGGTCAGGGAATTACAAAAAAAAATTCTGGTTGTATTTTAAGTATTATTATTTATATTATTTTATTATTAGAAATGGATTTTTCTAACATTTAAATATATTTTTTATAAAATCTAATGAATTAACTCACTATGTTGGTCAAAAAGAGAAGTGTGTTAACATTCATAGAAAGCATGAAAATATTTTTCTGAATAAACCTACTAGAGTCATTGGAATAAGTTTTTTTCATTACTATTTACTAATATTTCATTTCTATAAAAACATAATAATGATTTTTAAATAAAATTAATGTTAATTTAATAAGGTTTAATAGATGGATCAAATGGTTCCAATCACCACTATTAGTGTAATTTGATCCATGTAGTCAGCCATAATTAATTGGGTTTATGTCTTGATTTCTTGGTAAATTATTTTTTAGTTTTAAGAATTTATAATAATGAAATAATAATAAATTATAATGAATATTTTTTTAATATAAAATTTCTTGTTATTTAGATATTTTTAAGAATCATAGTAAAAATTATTGTACTAGTAGATTAAAATTAAACAAATCATGGAATGTGAACCCTTCAAAATCATCATCGGTGTCCTAGAATGATGCAATTGCAATCATTTTAGCGAAGGAGAATCCAGATAGTGTGTAGGGGATTGGTTTGAGTTTTTCTCCATCGGTTTTATTTGGTAGGGTGTTGTCATGATTTTTTGCTACACCCACTGGGGGTTTCGACAATTCCATTGATAGGGAAGAACAACGAAAAATTTTGAGGTAGAATGTAAAATTGAATAAACATTACTCTTTTAGGAAAATACAGGATCAGTGGTAGTTGACATTTGAAAATTATTTAGTTTCTATATTTTAGAGGATTACATGCATGATTCCAAAATAAATATCTAGTCTTATAGATCATATTTCCATGTTAATAATAAACTCTATATATCATTAACATGATTTCAAATAACACATACAGTATCCTTGAACTCTCCATGCATATTTATTTCAGTTCACATCTCAAAGATCATACATTAAAAATAATATTTAAAGGGTACTTCAGTCATGAATATTTATATTTTAAAGGATTATATTAATATAATAAATCTTTTAGAATTATAATGATAGAAATTGTATGATTTTTCCATCCGACATGTGGTGTTCCTAGAATGACTAAATAAATAGTTCTAAAATATACCAAAGCCTTTAAAACATCTATTAAGGGGTAAAAACCAATGAAAAAGGTTAGAATAGATTTGAAATCATAGGAAAAACTATATATTCATTTTGGAAATATAGGAACTGACAACAAGTCAATCTGAGATACAAATTTCTAAAGATGCTCATAAACAAGTTTTTAGTGTTTCAAAACACTAAATCATGGATATAATGGTCTAAACCATAGAAAAAGATATCATATTGGTTTCAAATCAGGGTAAAATAACTTTGGAATTATTTTTATATGTGTTTGACTAGACATCATATCTATCTGACATGTGGTGTTCTTGGAATGACTCAATATGAAGTTTTAAGAGATTACAAAGTCTTTAAAAATTAGTTTCAGAGTGTTAAAACCAAGAAATCAATGTCATATAACAATGAAACAATATGAAAATCATGGTATATTGTTTCTGAGATACGGGAACAGGGTCCACATGAATCCGAGTAATGATTTGGTTTTTATGGTTATAAACGTGTTTTTAGTGTTTTGAAATGCTAAAATGTGTGTGTAATGGTCCAATCCATATAAAACGACATCATATTGATTTTAAATCAAGGTAAAATGACCATTGAATTATAGTGGATGTGTAATAGTAGAAAACATGTCCAACTAACAAGCGGTGTTCTTTGATGGAGTCAATAGAATGATTTAAATGATACCAAAGCCTTTAAAACACATTATAGGGGGTCAAAACAAACAAAACGGTGTCAAATGGAAATGAAATCTTATGAAAATGATAGTATATTAATTTTTGTAATTTAGGTACCAAATTAATTTCAATTCAATTTATGGTATTGATGATATACCCATAAACACATTTTTTGTGTTTTAAAACACTAACATATGGGTGTACTGGTCAAAACCATATAAAATAACATCATATTAATATGAAATAATTGTAAAATCACCTTTGAATTATTTTTGATGTGTAATAGTATAAGAAACATCCATATAATGTGGGGTGTTGTCAGAATGACTCAATAAGTAGTTTTAAAAGACACTCGAGCCTTTAAAAACTTGTGCTCGGAGGGGGGGCGTAGCAACAAAGGAAATCACATAAGATGTGTGTAAAATCTTAGAAAAATGGTTGTAGATTGATTTATGAAATTTATAACCAACAACACATGAATTTGAGTTACTATTTTACTAGTTTTTTCATTATTGTGTTTCTAGTGTTTTAAAACACTAAAATGTATGTGTAATAGTGAAAACCACAAAAACAAATCATACATGAAATCCAGAGGAAAAAACCACTGAATTATTTGTGATTTGTAAGATCACACAACACATCTATATGACATGATGTGTGCTCTGAATGTCTTAATAATTAGTTTTAAAAGATATAAAGCATTTAAAAATATGTTTTAGGGGGTCTAAACCAAGTAAAAGGTGTCATACGACTATGAAATAATAAGAAAAAAACATTTATTGATTTTTGAAATATAGGAAATGATTCGATGTAAATCAGAATTACTTTTTTTAGAGTGGCATATAATTTTTTTTTTAGTTTTTTAACCACCAGAATGTGCTTTTAAGGGTCAAAACCACAACCAACATCCTAGGATTGGCATGAAATTTTGGGAAAACTGCCATTTAATTATTATTTATGTTTATGAGTACAAACAATTTCATCCAATGTGTGGTGTGATCAAAATTACTTAATAATCATTTATAAAAGGTACTAATGACTTGTAAAACTTGTGTCACGAAGTCAAAACCATACAAAAAATGTCAGATCTCACTGAAATCATAGTAAAAAAACATAGATTGATTTTTTAAAATTTGGAACTTGCATCATGTTAATTCGAGTTATAGTTTGGATTGGATTTCTGTACACATGTTTTTAGTGTTATAAAACACTAAAATGTGTGTGTAAGAGTCAAAACAATAAAAATGACCTCAGATTAAGGTGAAATCTTGGGAAACCAGCCATTGAATTATTTTTTTACATATATGAGAAGACAACAAATCTATCAACCATGTGGTGTGCCTGAAATAAATAAATAAACTATTTTAAATGGTACTAAATTCTTTAAAAACATGTGTCAGTGGGTAAAAATCAAGGGAAAAATAATAAGATGTTGAAATCATAGGAAAATGAATTTTGATTGATTTTTGAAATATAAAAACCAACACCATGTCAATCTGAGTAACGGGTTGGTCGAGATTCCCATAAATGAGTTTTTAGTGTTTTAGAACACTAAATCATGTGTGTAATAGTTAGATCCATAGAAAATAGCACATATTAACATAATATAATGTTAAAATAACTATTGAATAATTTATGATGTTTATGGATAGGAAAAACATCCATTCTATATGTGTTATTGTAAAAATGAATCAACAAAATAATTTATAAGAAACGAAATCTTTTAAAATCATGTTTCATGAGGCCAAAATTAAAGTAATGACATTTGAAGACCTTGAAATAATTAGTAAATAACTATATATTTATTTTTTAACGTAGTAACTAACTCCATATCAATCTATCTTACAGTTTGGTTGAGATTCCCGTAAACATGTATTTAGTGTTTTCAAAAAACAAAACATGAGTGTAATGGTAGAAACCATGTAAAATTTGCTTCTATTTATGTGAAATCTTGGTAAAACCACCAATGAATTATAGTTTATGAGTAAGAGGACACATCATGTCAATTTGATGTTCCCACTAGTGCAGAAAACTTTTATTACGAAGGTAATTTGTATTTATTACGTTGGTTTCGGTCTACGTTATTAGAGGAGACATATAAACATTGTTTTATATGTCGGTTATTTTAAAACCGATGTATACAACCAAAAATACGAAGCATTTTTCACGTTGGTTTCGCAAAAAATGATGTGGAAAATGCTTCGGAGTTCTGATTTATTACATCGGTTATTTAAAAACCAATGTGGTATATAAATTTTCACATCTGTTATTATATAACTGACGACCTAAATCACGCCTCCAAAGCATTTATCACGTCATTTATTTTCATAACCGATGTGATAAACCAGTCTGACAAAGTGATTTTCCACGTCAGTTAAATAATAACTAACATTAAAACAAATCTACTGCATTGGTTATCAAATAACCGACATAAAAACCCATTTCTTTCCATTTATTACGTCGGTTATCAAATAAAAAACGTAAAAACCATTCCCATGAATTTGTTACGTCGGTTTTCAAATAACCGATGTTAAAACCAATCCCCGAGCATGTCTTTACGTCTGCTATAAAATAACAGACGTAAAAACCAATTTTTTTATAAAAAACATTCATCCACAACTATGCCCTGCTAAAAGAAGACTAGAAATAGAACAAAAATAGACCACCCCCCCCCCACCCCCACAACCTCCTAGATAGCACCCACCCCTTAGACAGCCCTCCTACACCCCTGGAAACCCCCCACACCACTGGAAATCCCTCCCACACCCCTAGAAACCCCCCACCCCACTAGACACCCCCACCCCAAGACTCCCCCTAGACAACCCCCACCCTCCTGGACAACCCCCAATGCCAGGACAGCCTTCACACCCTCCTGGACACCCCCACCCCCATGGAAACCCCCCCCCCACACACACCCATGAACAAACCCTGAACACCCCCACCCTCCATGAAATCCCCCACCCCCTGGATAGCCCTCCCACTATCCTAGACACCCCCACCCCCATTGACACCCAGGACACCCCTCCCCCACCCCACACCCCTGGACAACCCTCCCACACCCATAGAAACCCACCCTCCCCCATGGACACCCCCCACACTCCTCGACAACCCATGGACAACCCCCCCCCCCCCCCACTCCCATAGACAGCCCTCCCACCCTCTTAGATACGCTCCCACCCCCTGTACTGCCCCCACCCTCATGGACACCCTAGACACCCCCATCCTAGTGGACATCCCTCCCACACCCCTAGAAACCCCATCACCCCAGAGGACATCCCCCCCCTGGACACCCCCTGGACACCCCCTGGACCCCCCCCCCCCCCCACTCCTCTAGATAGTCCTCCAACACACCTGGACACACTCTCACCCCCATGAATTCCCCCAACCTAATGAACACCCCCACCCCATTGGACAGCCCTCCCACACCCCTAGAAACCCACCCAGGCCCTAGACACCCCCTCCCCCCACACACACACCCTTGGACACCCCCTAGATATCCCCCACTCCCCTATAAAACCCTCACACCCTCTTGTACACACTCCCACCCCCATGGACTGCCCCTCACCCCCCCCCCCCCCCCCCCCACTCTCATGGACAACCTAAACACCCCCACCCCACCCCACTGGACAGCCCTCCCACACCCCTGGAAACATCCCTCACCCAGCAGGACAACCCCCACACCCCTGTACAACCTCTGGATATCCCTCCACTCCCCTAGAAATCCCTCCCACCCTCTTGGACACACTCCCACCCCCCAGACTTCCTCCCCACATGCATGGACACCCCCACCCCACTAGACATCCCCCCCATACCCCTACACCCCCCCCCACTAGAGCCCCCCCCCACACACCCATGGACACCCTACTGTATATTTATTTTTGTAATATATTTATCAAATCCATGTCAATTAAATTTTATGGGTTTGATGATGCACCCATAAACGCATTTTTAGTGTTTTAAAACTCTAAAATGTTGGTTTAATGGTCAAAACAATATAAAATAACATCATATAAGTATGAAAACATGGTAAAACCACCATTGAATTATTTTTTAGGTGTAATAGTATAATAAACATTCATCTAATGTGTGGTGTTCTCGAAATGACTCAAGAAGTAGTTTTAAAATACACCAAAGCCTTTAAAAACATGTGCCTAGAAGGGGGGGGGGGGGGTAAAAACAAATAAAACAAAATCATATGTTTGTAAAATCATAAAAAAATGGTTGTATATTTATTTTGTGAAATTTCTAACAAAAAATGCATTAATTTGAGTTGCTATATTACTAGTATTCTCATAAATGTTCTTTTAGATCATTAAAATAGTAAAATGTATGTGTAATAGTGAAAACCACAAAAAATCCTACATGAAATCTTGAGGAAACCACCATTGAATTATTTTTCGATTTATAAGATCACAGAACACATCTATATGACATGATGTGTGCTCTGAATGTCATAATAAGTTGTTTTACAATATACGAAATCCTTTAAATATATGTTTCAGGGTGTCAAAACCAAGTAAAAGGTTTCATATGGCTATGAAATAATTAGACAACAACCATTGATTTATTTTTTGAATATATGAAATGATTTCATGTTAATCATAGTTAATTTTTCCTAATAGGCATAAAAACGTGTTTTTAGTTTTTTAAACACAAAAATGTGCATGTAATGGTCAAAACCACAACCAGCATCATAGTATTGGCATTAAATTTTGGAAAAACTATCATTTTTTATGTTTATGAGTAGAAAAACATTCTTCCAATGTGTGGTGTATTCAAAATGACTTCATAATCATTTTTAAACGGTACTAATGATTTGTAAAACATGTGTCATGTGATCAAACCCATACAAACAATGACAGATCTTAGTGAAATCATAGTAAAAAGACCACAGATTGGTTTTTAATATTTTTGAACTAGCATCATGTCAATTTGAGTTACAGTTTGGATGTGATTCTTGTAAACATATTTTTAGTGTTATGAAACACTAAAATTTGTTTATAATAGTCAAACACATAAAACATACCTCATATTATGATGAAATATTTGGAAAACCACCATTTAATTACTTTTTACATGTACAAGTAGACAACACAACTATCAAACATGTTATGTGTTTGAAATAAATAAATAAACTCTTTCAAAATGTACTAAATTATTTAAAAACATGTGACATTGGGTAAAAATCAAGGGAAAATCATAAGACCATGAAATCATAGGAAAATTAATTTTGATTGATTTTGGAAATATAGAAACCAACACCATGTCAATCTGAGTAACTGTTTGGCCGAGATTCCCTTAAATGCATTTTCAGTGTTTTGGAACTCTAAAACATTTGTGTAGTAGTTAGATCCATAGAAAAAGACCTCATATTAACTTAAAATCATGGTAAAATAACTTTTGAAGTTTTTATGATGTGCATGTATAGAAAAAAAATCTATTATATGTGATTTATTCTAAAAATGAATCAAAAACAAATTTAAAAGATACCAAATATTTTATAATCATGTTTCATTGGGCCAAAATGAATGTAATGACATTTTAAGACCTTGAAATAATTGGTAAATCACTATATATTTATTTTTTAATATATTAACTAACTCCATATCAATTTATCTTATTGTTTAGATGAGATTCTCATAAACATGTTTTTAGTGTTTAAAAAACATAAACATGAGTGTAATGGTCAAAACCCTGTAAAATGAGCTCTGGTTGATGTGAAATCTTGGTAAAACCACCAAAGAATTATTTTTTATGTGTACGAGGATGCATCATGTAAATTTTACGTTCCCACTAGTACTGAATACATTTTTTATGATGGTTAGTTTTTTTATATCGGATTTTTGTTGACATTATTATAGGAGACGTTATAAACATTATTTTTTATGTTGTTTATTTTAAAACAAATGTAAAAATATAATCTGAAGTGTTATTCACATCGATTCCTAAAAAACTGAAGTGGAAAACCCTTCGGAGTCGTTATTTATTAGGACGATTATTTAAAAACTGACATGGTATATACTTTTTGACGTCCGTTATTTTAAAACCGACGACCTAATTCAGGACTATGAATCATTTATCATGTTGGTTTTTTTTATAACCGAAGTGATAAACCAGTTTGGCAAGTGGTTTTCCACATCAGTTAAATAACATCCGACGTGAAAACATATCTACTACATTGGTTATCAAATAATTGATGTAAAAGACTATTCCATTCCATTTATTTCATAGGTTATGAAATAACAGATCTTAAAACCATTCACATGAATTTGTTATGTCAGTTTTCAAATAACCGACATTAAATCCAATCTCCATGCATTTTTTACGTCGGTTGTAAAAGAACCGACGTAAAAACCAATTTTGTTTAATAAAACTATTCTACCAAAGTTATGCCCTACCAAATGAAAACCTATAACTGAACAAAAACAGATCAAAATCCCCCCACCCCACTCAAAAGTACCCCCCCCCACCCCTTAAAACCCCCTCACACGACTGGACACCCCCCAAAACCCTGCCCCCACCCCCCACACCCTCCTGGACAACACCGCACACCCTGGAAAACCCTCCCAAACCATTGAAAACACCCCCATGCCATGGGACAACCATTCCACATTCTTGAACCCCCGTCCCACTAGACACCCCCCCCCCACACCCCTTCACACCCCTAGACACCCCACCCTCCTAGACATCCCCAACCCCCATAGACAGCCTTCCCACCCTCTTGGAAAACCCCCACCCCCATTGACACCCCCACCCCTAGACACCCCCTGAAGACCCCCACCCTCCTGGACAACCCCCACCACCCGGATAGCCCTCCCACCCTCCTAGACACACCCACCCCCATGGAAACCCTGGACACCCCCACCCCACAATATTGGACACCCCCCCCCCCCCACACACACACACCTAGAAGCACACCCACCCCCTGGACACCCCCACACCATTGTACAACCACTAGACCCCCCCCCCACTCCCCTAGATAGACCTACCACCCTTCTATACATGCTCCCACCAACTGGACTGCCCCCACCCCACCACCATGGACACCCTAGACACCCCCCACCCCACTGCACATCCCTCCCACAACTTTGGACACCCCCAACCCAAAGGACACCCCCACACCCCTTGAAACCCACCACTCCCCTCTACATCCTTCTAACCCCCTATACATGCTCTCACCCCTGGACTTCCCCCCGCCGTATGGACACTCTGGACCCCCCACCCCCACCCCACGTGACATTCCTACCACACCCCTAGAAACCCACCCACCCCCTGGGACACCCCCCACACCTAGTCACCCCTAGATACCCAGCACTCCCTTGGATAGACCTCCCACCCTCCTAGACAGGCTCGCACCCCCTAGACATCCCACCTAGACATCCCTCCCACACCCCTAGAAAACCCCATTCACCCCATAGGACAGTGCCCACACCCCCTGGACCCCCCCCCCCCCACTAACCTAGAAAGCCCTCCCATCCTCATGGACAGGCTCCCAGCCCCTAGACTGCCCGCCCCACCCTCATTGACACCCAGGACACCCCCCCCCCACTACACTAGACAGCCCTCCCCCACACTAAGAACACCCCAACCAACACCACCACCACCATGACCACCACCCCTGGACACTCTTAGAAATCCCTCCCACTGAAATCCCCCCCCCCCACCACAATAGATAGCTCCCACCCTCCTAGACATCCCCCACCCCAAAGACAGCCCTCCCTCCCTTCTGAACACCCCTACCCCCATAGACACCCCCACACACACACATACAACCCTGGACCCCCCAACGGACACCCTCAACCCTCTTGTACACCCCCCACCCCATGGGCAACCAGAACACCCCCCCCCCCCACCCCCAGACTTCCCTCCCACACCCCTAGAAACCCACCCACCCTATGGGCACCCCCTGGGCATCCCCTGGACAACCCCTACTCCCCGGATAGCCCTCCCACCCTCATAGATACACATCATCTCCCCGCACTTCACCCAACCCTCATGGACACCTTGGACACCCCCCCCCCCCCACCCCCTGGACAGCCCTCCCACACCCCTAGAAATCCACCCACCCTTGGATACCCCACCCCCGACACCCTAGGACACCCTATACACCTCCCCCACTCCCCAGACAGTCCTCACACCCTCTTAGACATGCTCCAACCCCTGGACTACCCCCCAACAACCCACCAACGTGGACACCCTAGACACCCCCCACTGGACATCCCTCCCACACCCCCAAGAAAGCCCTCCGACCCTCCTGGACACTGTCCCATCCCCATGGATACCCTGGACACCCCCCCTCACCCCTCTGGACAGCCCGCCCACACCCCTGGAAACCCCCCCACCCCACCAGACCCCCCCCCCCCTACAGACCAAAATCCATAACAGAATAACAATCAGAACATGACCAAAACAAGAAGTATATAATAATTAATCATTCACATATATATCATTCATAACATAAAATGACCTCAAAAAAACTAAATCCAAACTAAAATAGTACCAAATACACAATTATAATGATATCATTCAAAATTACATTTTGAACTACAAAAAAACATTAATCTAATCAAACCTATAAAATAATTTAACAATTGTACTTGTAAGTGTTTCATATAATGAGAACTAGTGGGTTGAGGGTCATCAAATAGATACAAATCTAAATTATAGTAGTTAACATGTATAATGAAGAAATCAAATCAAATATTATTGAAAAGTTTAAAAGTAAATCTTACCGGGTCAAAGTTCACAAGTGTTCTAGTTATAAGTATGTCATACATTAATCATAACATATAATATCCACATTTGAAGATGCCCTGTTGATCATGAAAATTTTGTTTGAATAAGTGTAAATTCAAAATATTATTTTTATGTAATACATCAAAAATTAAAAATTATAAATGGATATTTACCTTTAGTTTTACATATTTGATCTTGGAACTCCTTTTTGTTGAGTTTTTTAGAAAGTGTACCCATCCTCTGATAGAAAATAATATGAATGGGATAAATTTACAATTCATTATAATATATAAAACTATTTAGAAATTTATGTTTACATTTCCAATATATTCTTAAAACTTTCCTGCACATCTCCAGGGACAGAGCATAACCAATAATGTGTTTTCTCCCATGGGAAAAACACATAACATCCAATGATCACTAATAATATAAAATTTAAGGTTAGTGGTTTTTATTTTAAAATATAATGAACTCTTTTAGAGAGATATGTTTCATACCCCTCATAGAAAGTCATAACCCAACACTATGTGATTATATTCTGTTCAAATATTTCAGCAATATAATGCATTCATTGTTCCTCATCCAATGCATGTTCTTGAGGGGAAATCAATTGAAGGTCCATGAATCCATATAAATATTTATGCTCATTCTTACCAAACATGTTATAAAGATACCTAATACAAAACATACATAATTATACAAATTTATTAAATATAACATAGGGAAAAGGAGGTAATACTTACAGGGAAAAAACTTTCACCACATTAATGCCCAAATTATCTCTAGTAACAAGATCCATCATATCAGTTTTCACAATCCCCGCATTTATTTCTTGTCCAAAAACTTGATATTCTATTAGAATCTCATAATGATCCTCCAACAAATTTGAATATATTGACAATCTTTCAAGACTAGTAGAATTTGTATCTAATCTCATAGCCATTTGTCATTGTTGTATTCTATATAGTATTTCATTACATTTGATGTATTCCTATAAAAATAAATAGAAAAATATATTAGTTTTCAAATGTTTAGACAACGTTAATATAAAAAATAGAGGAGATAACATTCATACCTCTATGACAATGCGTCACATAAGTCTGGATGGACAAATTGAAAAATGGTTGATACTATTTCCAACTGTCGTCACTTTATCTATAGGTAAGTTTACTTGAGCTGATCTATATATAATATCATGTACAATGACCCTATATTTCACTACCGTTAACTTTTGATGATGAACTATATCTCATATACAATATACCAGCCCATATAAAACTATATGATGTTAAGGATCATCAACATACAATTCGTAATAAGTTGGAAGCTACAAAAAAGGAGTAGGATAAGAAATTGGGTCTACATGCTGAGGTGGGTGATTGGGAACTATTGGTGGTGGTGGAGGATAAATAATGGGGTCTGTTGGTGTAGGTGGAGGAGTGGGAGCTGCAGTTTGAAATTGTCTATGCATGTCTTCAAACATAGACTGTATTGAATCTCTAATATTTTCTTCCATCATCACATTAATAATATGGACCTCAGCCTCCAAGGTTTCTATTTTTTTATAAAATCCCTCAACAGAAGATGTTGAAGAATTTGGCAACACTTTTCTTATAGATACACCCATCCAATATCCTCATACCCGACCAAGATGTTTTGGATTTCCCAATGCTGTAGATAAAATATCATGCCTCCCAACAGCTGTAAATACCCTATGTGAGTTCCTCTCCCCAAGGGAGTCCTGTATTAATTTATTGAACATTTTTGTAATGATTCAAATTATATTATGGATATAGTTAACATAAATAAATAAATAAAATATCATATAATCCTCTCATCTATGATTCTCGAAACATCTGAAAGATATTTACTCTTTTTTCCATCTGATCTCTCTTCAATTTTTCATCTCTAGATGGAGGGGATGGAGGGGAAACCTCTCCAGAGCTTGAAGACTCAACTCTCAGTTTTTTTATTTTTCCCCCATTATTTATTCTTCCAATAATGTATACCCTCACTGAGATTTACTATGAGGGTACACATTTTTAGATTGGATCTCTTGATGAGATTTCCTTTTTTTATGTAAATTAAGAATAATGAATCATTAACAATACAATAATAAGATCATTTAAATAAGAAAGATTATAAAAGTTTACATTGCCCTTACCAAAAATGAATCTTTTCTTCTACTTCCATCAAGTTGTCTCCATGTGTCAGGAATATCAAATGTCATCTAATAAACAAGAGGTAAAACATATTACACTATAAGAATTTAAAGAATAGGAAAACAAAAGAAAAAGATCAAACCAAAATCCTCTCCCACAACTAAGATATTATCTCTTTTTCCACACTTCTCCAATCATCATAAAAAATTCTTACTATTCTCTTACCCTGATTTGATACAAAACTCTTAAAATCATTTTCATTTGGACCTATGGTAAAATCATTCTAATCAAAATTTGTGAGTATCCTATGGTCCTACTTATGGGAAAGTGATAATTTTGGTAAATGTTTTCACCCATGTTTACCAACTCTTGAACTCTTTTTCATTATGGGAGTACATGATGATGATTGGGAAATATCAAGATGAGCATGTGAATGTTCCTCCCTAGAGGTATGATCATTATGCTCATTTCCAAAATCATGTGGTTGATCAGCTGATTGATCTATCAAAAACCATCAAATAAAAAAAGAAACATTAGTTCACAAAAATAAAAATTCAAATATTACAATACTAATGTAAAAAAGAAAATGTAAAATTGTACTATGTTACATAATAGTAAAAATGGTTAATATGGTCAGCATGTTAAATAATGGTAAATTTGGTAATGATGGTAATCATGGTAGTGTGATTTTCATTCAACAAAAACAATAAATATATAATTTATGTAATGGTAAACTATGCTAAATAGTGATAACTATGGTAAACATGGTAAACATGGTAAAGTAACATTCATTCAATTAAAATAAATGATATATAATTTACGTAATGGTTAACATGATAACCTAAACTAAAAAAAAAATTAAGAAAATACATCTACTTATTTTTTTAATACGCATTTTAATAAAGAAATAAATTATAATATGAAACATTTTAACAAAATAATAAATGAAAAAAAGAAATAAACATATCTTACCTATAATATTCGGAATGTAAAAATACATGTTTTTCCCAAATTCCTTTGTCATGATTGTTCCACATGGAACAGACCATGTATTCAACATGCTCGTCAATATGTTATACTAATCTCTCCATGGAAGTAGGGATCTCACATAAATCAGCATCTTGATCATGTTGATCCTCACCAACATATTGTTTTTTACCATGTAAAATGATTGACCACTGTATATCTGATTGATCAACAACACAAAAAAATCTATTTTTCAAGTGTTTCCTTTTTAAAAAAATCTGCTATATAATCCAATCTATTCAAATTGTCAACCGTTATTCCAAATTCTTCATGTATGACACTATTGTTACCAATATACAATTTACAGTTAAAAATAGGAACTTTAATTTTAAATTAATAAACCTCCCATATTTCTTCAATGACTCCATAATAAGCACCTGAAGTGTAAATTTGGTTTTTTTTCATCAGAACTCGAAAAATTCATTGCTTCTGCAAACACCAATACACCAATATTCAAAATTACACTTCTATTGTCCTGAGATTTCATATAAAATATATATCTTTTAATTTTATAATCGGAACATGTTATCACATTTAAATATGGACCACCCACTACCCAGCCTAATGTCTCTGATATATCTTATCTACCAAGAAAGGTCTTCTTAATGCATGACAAAAAAATTTATTGTGCTCATTCAAAATCCACATTTCTTTCTTCTTTGGATGAAATTGATTCAACTCATTAATATGAAAAGTGATATATGGTTGATCGTCATCTATGTTATTCAAGATGTATAATTGTATCTTCTATATCTTTTCACCTGACAACGATTTGAGTTTCAAGCCATGAATCCCCTTTCCCTCATTATTAAATCATTTATTCTGAGATAGAGGCAAAACTATGTGCTCCTCCTAAGCCAAGTAGGTCATACAAAACTCTAATACATCCGTAGAAATATACTTTTCAATAATAGAGGATTCAGGTCGATATAGATTCTTAACATACCCCTTCATTATTTTTATATACCATTCAAATGTATACATCCAATGAACATATACAGGCCCACAATGCTTTATTTCTCGAACTAGAAGAATCATTAAAGGCACCATTATATCAAAAAAATATTGAAGAAAATAAAATTCCAATTGACAAAGTATAAAAATTTCCTCCTTTTTGAAAATGTTCAAATCATTCACTTCAATCACCTTATTGAAAATGGAATCGAAAAATTAACACAACTTCATTATAGTATTTCTGACATGGATGGGCAATATTCAACACAATGCAACTCGTAGAATTTGTCACCTCATGGCGTGAAAATCATGAGATTTCATACCTATCAACTTCAAGTCCTTCAATGAGACAAAATTTTTTACATTTTACGAATAACCTTGAGGAACTTTCATATCATTAATACTCTGAAGAAAGATAATTTTGTCCCTATTGGATAATGTATGAAAAGTTGGGGGAAGAAATTTTCATCTTCCATTAGGAGTGGGAGCTAACTACAAATGTATTCCCATTGATATTATGTCTAATCTTGCATGCAAACCATCTTTTGTCTTTACTTTATTATCTAATAATGTTCCGATCAAAATGTTGTAGATATTACTCTCTATGTGCATGAAATAAATATTATGTTTTACTTCATGATACCTCCAATATGGTAGCTCAAAAAATATTGAACTTTTCTTCCAAATATATCTACCATTACCAAATTTCTATGTCTTTCCCAATGTCACATCACGTTTTTCCACCCTCTCAAAATACACGTTTGGGGATAAAGGTTTTGCAGAAATATAAATTTCTTGTGAGCCATTGAATGACATTTTTAGTCTTCTAAGAGAGTGATCCATAGGTAAAAACTTTCGATGACCCATGCACACTATTTTCTTCCCATGATGCAATTGAAAATTTGAAGTCTGTTTTTCACAAGTTGGACCTGATTTATACCCCTTAACACTATATCCAGAAAAATTTCCATATTCTAGGAAGTCATTTATTGTGAACGTAAGCACTGTATACAGTTGAATATATTCCATTTTATAAGAATCATACACCCTAATACCATCCTCCCATAAATGTTTCAAATCATCAATCAATGGTTATAAGAAAACATCAAGATCATTTCCAGGTTGCTTCAGACCAGAGATCATTATACTCAACATGACATATTTTCACTTCATAAAAACATCAAGAAATAAGTTGTAAATTACCAATAAAATAGGCCTAGAACTATGTGTGCTACTGAGGGTTCCGTATGTATTCAATCCATCTATGCACAACCATAGTATGAGATTTCTAATTTCATTTCCAAATATAGGATACTGCTCATCAATTTTCTTCCATTGTGGACAATCAGATGGATTATTTATTTTCCCATCAAATATCCTCTCATCAACATGCCATATTAACCTTTTTCCATCATGTGAATTAGCAAATAAACGTTTCAAATGATGAATTATATGAATATACCAAAATACATTGGAAGGGGTCTTTGTAATCTCTATATTAGCCTATGATTATTCATTTGACTTATACCGTGTTGTCTCACATTTAGGATACTCTGATATAAATTCATACTCTTTCTTATATATCATACAGTCAGTCGGACAGACATTTATTTCCATGTATCCCAATCCCATTGGGAAAAGTTTTATCTTGGACTTATAATGTGAATCAAGAATATCATTATCTTTTGGAAGAATGTACTTCATCAATTGTAGCAGCTCTGTAGAACTTTTGTAACTCCATCCATGTTTCTCCTTCAGGATAATCAATCATAAAACTGCCAAAAAAACAATAAAAAACATACAACTATGATACAATGGTCATTCAACATCACCATATCAACGCCCAACATTCAGTTCTTTTTCAATTTTTTCTGCATCAATAACACGAATCATTTCTTCAATTCCATCTTAGTTACCATCTTCTGAATCATCATCGTCAGAAGATCTGACATTCTGTCCTATTTCACCATTCGAAATCCAAGGGATGTAACTCACATTAAAACCATGACAAATCAAATGTTATTTTATCTCTCTACTTTACAACTTCTTCTTATTCAACTATTTCATGCATGGAATGAAAAAAATGTTACTTCTTGGAACATTTCGTTTAGAAAATTCCAAAAAGTCATAAACACCTTCCTCTTATTCATTATTCATTTGATGTTCCATAATACATCATCAACTCATTATTACCTATAACAAAAATCAAAATTATTCATCTTCTTAAGATAAGACAAATATATATTTATATGAAAAATATCATAATTTTAATGTAAAATTATTTTGAAATATAAAACAAATCTATGCGTAATTTAAAAAAATATATACATGAAAATGATTTTAAAAAGGAAATATTGTTATATATAATAGCTTTAAATTCATCATGGATCTTTTTTTCTTAAGGTAAACAAACAATACATCATAGTACAACTGGATTCCAAATTCACCTTTCTCTAAAAAAGAAATATGAAGTATAAATATTAAAATATGTGTAATTTCAATACTAAAAATAAAATAGATTCCATCAATTAGAAACAATTGGGATAGCCCCCAAAATAGTTGGGATAGAATACCCCCAATGGTTTCACACTTCATTGGCATTATGGTCGTTGCAATAGCATCATACCAACTATTCTACAGGAACCATTGGCATAGACTACCTGAAGTTAAAATATTCCAAAGGTTTCAATGAAAATGTTGGGATATTTATATATAAAGGGGTTTCCCAGGGGGGTTGGGGTTTTCCAGGTGGTGGGGCTGTCCAAGGTTGTAGGGGTTTTCCACAGGGGTAGGGGGATATCTCGGGTGTCAAATGGTGTATGGGGTGTCTTGGGGGTGGGGCCTGTCCAGGGGATGGGGGCTGTCCAGGGGGGTGGGGTTGTCTAGGGGGTGGAGGAGTGTTGTCTAGAGGGGTGAGGGGAGCTTTCCGACCCCCTATTCTATTTGACACCACCCCTAGACACCCTCCCCCTAAACAGCACCCCACCCCCTGGACACCCTCACACCCCCTAAATTGCCCCCACCACCTGGACACCCCCACCCCCTGGACACCCCCTACCCCATGGACATCCCACACACCCATGGACACCACACCCACCACCCTGGACACCCCTCACTACACTAGACACCACACCCCCACCACCTACCCACAAGGACACCCCCACCCCCTGGATAGCCCCCTCACCCCCTAGACACCCCTACCTATTAGAAAGCCCCCTCACCCCCTTGGACACCACCACCTCCTTGGATACCCCTTGGACACCACCACCCCCTTAGACAGCCCCCCCAGAAATCCCCCCAACCCCTCTAGACAGCCCCCACACCCCGTGGACACCCCATCCATTGGGAGATCCCCCTCACCCGTTAGACACCACCCCCCCCCCCACCCCCCGGACACCCCAACCCCCTTGAATGGACCCTCCCCACCCAAGGACACAACCCCCACCCCCATGGACACCAACACCCCCTTGGATAGCCCCCCACCCCTTGGGCAGCCCACAAACCCCTCTAGACACCCCCCCCCCCCTCCGGACGCCCCTCACCCCCACTGGACAACCCCCTCTCCCCCTAGACACCCCTCCCCCCACCCCCTGGACACCCCCACCCCCTTGGAAAGCCCTCTCACCCTCCCTGGACACCCCCCTAGACACCCCCTGGACATTACCACCCCCTTGGACAGCCCCACACCCCTTGGACATCCCCCCAACCCCTCTAGACAGCCCCCACCCCCTTGACACCACATCCCCTGGAATGCCCCCTCACCCCCTAAACACACCCAACCCCATGGAAGGCCACCTCACTCCCCAAGACACCCCCCAAACCCCCTTGGACACCCCCGGAACACCACCACCCCCTTGGACAGCCCCCAACCCCTCTGGGCAGCCCCCAACCCCCTGGACACCCCACACCCCCTGGACACCCCATACCCTCTTGGACATCCCACTCACCCCCTGGATGCCTCTCCATTCCCCTGGACACCCCCACCCCTCCTGGACACCACCCCCTACCACCTTGGACACCCACCTAGACTGCCCCCTCACCCACCTCGACACCACCCCCTGGACACCGCTACCCCATTAGAATGTCCCTCACCCCCTGGACACCCCCCTGGACACCCCCTAAACACCACCGACCCCTTGAACAACCCCCCACCCCTCTAGAAAACACCCCCACCCCTTGGACCCCCCCCCCCTCCAACCATCTGGACATCCCCCACCCCTTTGGATAGCCTCCCCCCGGATAGCCCCCCCAACCCTCTGGAAAGCCACCTCACCCCCTGGACAACCCCCCCCCCTCTAGATAACCCCCATCGCCTGGACAGCCCCAACCCTCAAGACAGCCCCCACCCCCTGGACACCCCCACCCCCCGTGGACACCCCTACCCCGATGGACATCCCCCTCACCCCCTAGACACCCCCCGTTGGACACCCCATCTCAATTATACGTCCCCCACACACCCCTAGACACCATCACCACCCACTTTGACCCCCCTAGACACCCAAATCCTTTAACACCCCCACCCACTTAGACATCCACCCACCCCTTGGACACCCCCTATACGCACACACACACATAATAGAACACACAAAAATCAGAAACCTGCATGATATCACTTATATGGTTTCTTTTACAAGAAAAGAATTTATCATGGTATAAATGAAAACTATGAATCATACCATGATAGAAAGAACAAAGATATAATTATAACATCTCAAAAAATTAGTTTACGACATCATGAAAAATAAAAACTGAAACCAAGTCGTGTGAGGATTACTTGAGTGTTGTGAGTCGAACTAATAGATCTGGTTACAATAAAGATGATGAATGATGTTGGAAATATGGGTCAGGTGGGAATGAATTTGAAGAATCTTTTCTAGGTTCTCTGCGAGGGACATACGAGTCACAGGTCACATGATCGAAGAAACAGAATGACTCGACAGGAGGCTCGATAAATCATATAAAAGCATTATCAAGTCACTTATTTAATAACCGACGTGATAAAATGTATTTTATGTTTATAAAATCAATTATCTAATATTAGACACAGAAAATAATTTATCATGTTGGATATTTTTAAACCAACGTGATAATGTGCCCAGATTCGATTTTCACGGCAGTTATAAAATAAGTGATGTGATAAAGACAATCACAGTATTTTTCACCTCGGTTATAAAATAACCGATGTAAAAAATGGATTCTTATCAATTTATCATGTCAATTATACAATAACCAAGGTGATAAGACAGTTTTTATAGATTTTCATGTCGGTTATATAGAACCAATGTGAAAAATGCCGACGTGTTAAACATTTTTTCACTTGTGGCGGTGTGCTCGAACAGACTTAATAAGTTGTTTTAAGAGATACTAGAGATTTTAAAAACATATGTGGGGGGGGGGTCAAACCCAAATAAATAACATCTTATTATTGTGAAATAATTGAAAAATAAATTTAGAATAATTTTTTAAATTTAGGAACCAAATCCATGTTAATCCAAGTTATGATTTTCCTAGGATTCTTGTAAATACATTTTGTACTGTTTTAATACACTAAAACCTGTGTGCAATGGTTAAAACCATAGAACATGACCTCAAATTAATGTGAAATAATTAGAAAAGTACCATTGAATTATTTTTAAAATATAGGAAATGTTTTCATAAAAAATCATTTAAAATTTAATTATAGAGTAATTTTAGGCACATCACAAGTCACCTAAATATTGATTAGATTTTTATGTATTTAGCCCTTTTTAGTTCCAAATGATGAATAATATATTGAAAAAGTTTTTTATGTTTTTAAACTGTTTGTAGTGATTTATTTTTTATGTTTAAAATTATTATGTTCTATTGAAAAAATAAAAACTGTTATATGAAAATTGATAAATTTATTTTTTATCTGTTCTCTTCTATATTTATTTTATTAAATGTTCTATTTGTATTGTATGTGATAGATTCAATTAGTATAAAGGATGTTAACCATTGTAATATGAACCATTATTTATAAGGTAATCATGATGTTTCTTCATTTCATTGGTATTGTTCAATATTATCAATGATTCTACTGTAATTCATATTTATTATGTTCAGTCATAGTTTCTATTTTTTCTTTTTTCTAATTCATGACATGATGTAGTCAGTTTGTCATATGATGGTCATGGATGTGGAGGTATATGGATGTGGAAGAGGTCATGGGCTGGATTTATTAGCCATGGGATTGTAGTAATATTATCTCAAGGTTATCATTATAGGTGGTAAATTCTATAACCTACTTAAATGAAAAATAATCTAAGGATGTAACAATGTAAATTTTGGAAACAGAATTGTTAATAATATTATGTAAAGTATTAATCATTGATAACCTTGTATATATGACTTGGTATTTAAACATTACTTTTCATTTTTGTTATATGGAACCAACATTGACAACACTCCCACATGCATTAGAGACAACTTGTTCATCGTTAAATTATTAGTCCTCACATGATTAGGTCATGATTATATTAACTTCTATCTTTAGTCCTTGTTACTATTAGGTTTTCCTATATGGTTAATCTATTATCTATGAATTCATGTTCATGAGTGAATATTCACATGAGTTGATATCATATATTATAACCTTTTATATTATATTCTAATCTTGACATCTTGGTTAGTTCCAAAAGATCAATTCCATGAACTATAAGAAATCATTTAATATATTATACATATTTAGCTATATCAGAATCTGAAATATACTTGATATTTGTATATATGGATTACACTAGCTTGAATGATATTCTCTTTCTCATTGACATAGAATATCTATGATATTTGATCATTCTTTTGACAGCCCAGATTTCACTATGTTGGTTTTTTTGTATTATTTTATGACGTTGAGTTTTGATTGAACATTCTAAGAGGGTTTTCCTCGAAACATGTAAATTCTTATACGTTAACATCAATGCATGGTTAAATTGAATTATTATTGGTAAACTATGCATCCACTATTAATGATAAGCCTCCTCGGTTAATTTTGAACAGTTCATGACTATTAAGTTTGGTTATGCATGGTTGTGTATAAAATGTGTGATCCATAAGGAGAAATCGTGCAAGTTCACTAGTGTGTCAAGAGTGTGCTTTAGAGATTTCTTATAGTTTGGAAAATTGTGTGAAAGAATACAAAGTGGATTTAGTATTTTATTATGCTAATTGTCATGTTCAGAGTATTGTTTTTTCAACTTTTTAGTACCTAAGGTGTACCATGAGAGGGGTGTCTATCCTAGGTAGTGTCCAACAAATAGTTAGTGCAATATTTGGAAACTTGTGTGGGAAAAACATGCTACATGACCAGGAGATTAATTTTTTTAAATTTTCCATTTCCCCTCTATGGATTAATAGGGGTTTCACCCCTATTATCACCCATTCTTGTCATCCAACTATTGGGATTCCATTTAGGAGCTCCATCCTACACCACATTTGATCCATTCATTATCATTCCTGATTTTTATGGGATTTTGTGGTATTTATTACTTTCAGTCTCTTTTCATCCCTTCCCTCTCTCTCCTCTCTTTTCTTTGGATTCCCCTATAAATTATATATATATAGTGGTGTTTTTCATTATTTTGAGTGTATTTGATGTTGGTGTTTTTGGTTTCTTGTGTTTACTTACTCTATTCTTATGCCTATGGGTGATCTCTTTGTATATGGTGACAAGTTTTTTGATTGATTTTCACTACTTACTAGGAAGTGTTTCTATGTAATTGTTTCATTTTATAATTCAATGTGTTATTATTCTACATAAATGAGTTTGTATTGAACATATGATTATATTTTATACCCTTATGATGTTTTAAAAAAAACTGCTGTGTTTTGAGCTTGTAATAATTGTTTTATATTTTAAATTTATTTTTCCCATGTTTAAAATGGAATATTTATATGTGTTGAGATTCAATGAAATACCTGAGGAAAATTTTGAACTTTTATTCATGATGTGAGTTATATTTGGATCCAATTTTGGTTTTAAATGATTTAGAACTATATTTTAATGTGGGTTTTGACAGACCATAATGTGATTTATAAAGGGGTTCATTAATGGATTTCAAATGTTGATTTAAATTTTTAATGTGGTTTAAACCCTATGAAAAATTAATTAATAGCTCTTTCGAAATGTGTTTGAAAGAAATAATGGCCTTAGTCTACATTTTGTATTTCCAAGAAGAAGACCCATTTTGGAAGGATGATTTTAAATGATTTTAAATGTCATGTGATTTCCATCCTTTTATAAAGAGTGTTTGGAATTTCATTTTATGAAATGTGAAAGGAATTTTCACCCTAAGACATTATTTTGTGTTAAAGGACTAATTTTCACTTCATTTTTAATTTTTTTATGGGAAAATAACCCCTTGATTTCCCCTTGACTTGATTACACCTTATGTGTGTTCTTTGTCACTATGTGAGGCTTTTTGTTCCCCTTCTACGTGTTACTGATATGTATGACATGATTGTTGCTCACATTGTGTGGTAATGTTCCTTATTATACCATGGTTCTATTTCTATATAGGGATATTTATTACTGGGTGTTATGGGTGAGGATTAGATATGGTTATTTAATTTGTCTTAGACTTGGATTGCATTTTCTTATGCCTAACTTCTTTTTTGGTTAGGTGAACATGGTTAATAAGTTGGTGATATCGTATATTATTCTAGTTGGTTCACAAACCACTTATGTCCCACTATTCATTATAGGTACAATGTATAGGAGGTTGTTTTCATCGCAATGAGGCTCATGTGGTCTACTTAGAATATGTGTGGTTTGAACATTAGTACAATCTGGTTTCTAGTTAATGAGTTGGTATGCTTTTATATGGTTAGCTGCTTCATATGATAAGAATCCAAATGGTCAATTCCATGGAATAATAAATTTCATTCTTGGTTAATGATTGACGTAATTTTGATCTATAGTTTATTTGTATCATTTCAACCAAATTCATTAATAAGGAAAATATTCTATTTTATAATTGATATATTCCTTGTTCCAAGGATGGATCCTATTTTATTATGCTTGGACCATTTGTGTGTTTGGTCATTTCCTTTGTAAAAATTAAATATAAAGGATTTTTGGAAAACCTATTTTGAAATTAAATACTCTTGTTTGGTTCTTAAACTGGATTTCAAAGTGGGAGTTTGGTTGTTTTGAATGAATTAACCGGTTTGATGGTTTAAATTAACCATTTTAATTTAAATATATAAAATGAGTCATTTTATTGAGAAATTTGAATGAGTATTTGGATTTGAAATGGATTATTCTAGTGGAAAAATTTTCAAATAAGTGTATTTAATTTCTGAAAATCGTGTAATTTTTTTTAAATATAATTATGGATTTTTTTTCCATATAAGTTACATATCAAAATTTTAAATTCTAGTTTATTTTCAAACTAAAATTTTTTAATTTCCATATGAAACTTATTTCCTAGATTGATTAGGTTTTGGTGACCTCCTAATATTTTTAGCTCACACCTATACATTTCACGTTCCAGGTTCTTAGTTTGATTTGTTCATTATTCTTTGATTCCAATGTGTGGTGAGTTGGATGGTGGTGATCATATAGTAGTTTTCAAGAGATTTTCTCAGGGTTGTATTGAGTTGGTTTGTGGTTTTATTTTTTTGGATCATGCTATATCTATTATTCTATGTCATATCCTCAAGTTTATGGATATTGTTTTTATTTACTTTTATGAAAATGGATTGGATAAGTTTAGTTCGTTATGACCAATTTAGAATGCTTTATTATTTTTTCTCTTTATTTATTCCTCGATAATTTATATCTTGTTTGGGAAAAACAATTTCCAAAGGGACTATCATGATTCATAGGAACTAGTTTCCAGCCCATGGGGATTTGGAATTCCCATCAAGCCATGTGGAGGGTTTAGTTTGGTTTCGAGTTGGATGACAGCTCAGTTTTTTCGTTACAAAATGGTATTTGAGATGGATTTTGGATTACATTATAATTTACCTAATTTTATTGTGTTTACCGTATTATTTGCTGATGTTTTGGTCAATGGGTGACTAAAATTTTCAAATATTGATAGGTAAGGGAAGGGATAGTCTACTTTACTCTCTCTCATGATTAGCCTGAAGCGTCCATGGGTTGTTTGTGTTTCAATTAAATAATTTGAGTTTTTGTAGTTTTTGTGATTGATTTTAATTCGAAATGATTTTTTGGTCCCTATTAAGTACGTAATTGATATTGGTGGACATTACATTGTTTTTGGATTGGAATGCTGGTTCACCTGACCTGAACAATTATCATGAAAGAATTGGGAAATTATGTGATTCCCATGATGTTATGTCTACCACTTTTAGAGAGTTTGCTCTATGGTTGGATCCTATTTCCCAATTTGTGTGACCAAAATGTGAAAATAACTTTTTATTCCTCGGTTGATTTGATTGTACTCACAATGATTTTGAACTTTTTCTATTGTGATTTTTTACATATAGGAGGTGGATGGAGGGGTGTATTGTTTACCATTTTCGATGTGATTTATATGAAACCTGTTTGAAGGGTTGTGTGGTGCCTTGAGTGAGAATGGTTTTAAAACCACATTTTTTAAATTAAAGGGTTTTTTTGAAATATTTATTTTCAAAACCAGGTTTAATGAATAAATGGGATTAGTTAATTCCTTCAGTCATATGAAATAATTTATAAAGCATTTTTTTCTTTTGGAATTTTAAAAATATGATGTTTCAAACATGATTACTTGGGTATTCCTGAAATCAATTAATTTCAAAAAGGTGTTTTTAAATATTTTTTGAAAAAATAGACTTTTGATTTGAAACAAATTTGGAAGGTGTTTTTAAAAATAGAAATTAATTTTTATTATCATTCTCCAAATAATTTCATCAATAATTTATATAAATCTAACTTCATTGAATATTTTCTTTTCTGAATTCATGGTTAATTTATAGATGCATCTAGTTTGAAATTATTTGAGAAGGTTCTAAATGATACCATTCTAATATAAGCTGATCCGAATAGGAATCCAGTGGTGGGTAATACCTTAGTTCTATACAATGAGTGTTAGGATAACCTATAAAGTAAAGAGAAAAGTAGAATGATCTAGAGATAAAAGAAAAGGATCTTACTCACAAGAATTGGTAATCTATCATGTGCTTCAAATATGGGAATAAAGGGAATAATAATACCATTTATCTTATGTATCATATGGGTTTCCTCTTTCTTGGTCATTTTGGTCATATTTAGTAGTTTTATAATATGGGTTTCTTGAAGTGGTATTTTGTTTAATCCTTTGAGGATGTTTTTTTTGTACCGAGACCATTACATTGATTGTTGTGATCTTTTTTTTCAATATTTGCATATTGATCTTAGAATCTTATGGATGATTTCCATTTGGAGATGTTTTTTATGAATGGTTTTGATTATTGATATATTTACTGATTTTTTCCATTTGTAGAATGTTCCCCCCTCCATCTATTGTTGATGTCTTTGTAGGTTATTCTCTGGGTTGCCAAAAAATATTTTGGTTGGTTGGGTGTTATATTTCATTAAGCCTCATTATTTGGGTGAAACACTCTTAATATTAGTGGGTTGTTACCATTCTTTTGTTGGTCCTTTGATGTGCTCATTGTTTGGATATGTGAATGGTCTTGAGTTCATTATTGGGTAACTAGAATGATTTTTCTAACTATTGAGTTGGTATATTAAATGATGTTTATCCTTTGAAATTATGGTACATGACTTGAGAGGGTGATCTTGTTCCAAACCCTAGGTTATCTATGTGTTAAATCACCTGAGATGAGATGTTAAGTCATTATTTTGAGGCTATCTTTGTTGCTTTTACATCATTGGGTTTGTTAGTGAATTTTGGTTTTAGAGTGAGTTTCTTCCATGGTGTCTTGGTTATTTGAGGATGAATTTCTTGGTAGTTATTCCTTGGTTCCATCATGTTATAGTAATTATAAATGGTGGGGATAGCATTTTAGGTCTGACATGCTTCATAGGAATTCTTATTTGAATTTATTTTATTCCTTGTTCTTAGAGTTGTCGGGTATACTTGTGGTTTGTTATATTGATAATTATTGAAGATATTGGTTGTTGGTTTTTATGTTAAACCATGTTGTGTGGTTATTTTGTTTAGGTATTCTTGGGATATTCTATTTTCTCATTCCTTTCATCTCTAATGTTGAATTTTAGGGATAATATGTGTCGGGGTGGTGAGTTTGTGACACCCACAATGTCACTAGGTTGTTTATTTTTTATTATTTTATGAATTTTAGGGTCAGTTTGATTTTCCAAGTAGTTTTGTCTCAGAACATGGAAATTATCATAGTTTTACTTCTATATATAATTAAGGTAAATGGTTTGATGAAAATACCTTTGCCTCCCTTCATGAGGAGCCTCATCATTTCATTTTTAACAACAGATGGCTTGTCATCAAGGGTTTTTCATGGTTATGTACATATCATGTAATCCCCCATGAGAAACTATGTGGGTTCCTTGATGTGTTTGAGGTGTTACACATAAATTACACATGGTTTTTTAAATTTTGAGGAAAGTGTGTGTTGTTGGTATTTTTTCAATTTTTCTAATGTTATGTATAGAGAACTATTTTTATAACTGTGTAGTGCTAAATTTGAACAATACGAGGGGTTTCTGGCCTATGTAGTGCCCAACACATGGGTGGATCCATTAATGGGAAATTTTGTGGCTAAACTATGCGACCGACCTAGGTTTCTAATATTTGTGGAGTTTCCCATTAATCCATATTTTAATTAAGAGGGGTTTCACTCCTCTTATCTTCCATTCATATCAAATGACTCTTTGTATCATGTAGAGGAGCTCCAACCTCCCCCACCATCATTCCTTCCCTTCTCTTTGGATACTTCCAAGAGATTTTGATGCATTTCTTCTTCTTCTTCCATCTTCTTCATTTCTCTCTTTATCCACTCTTGGATTTAGTTTCCCCCATGGGCCCTTGAACATTTTTGGATTATTTTATGGTTATAAGTGGATATAATGTTGGCTTTTTTGGTGATAGTGTGTGTAGATTCTATTTCTATCCTCATGGGAGTTCTCATCACTGAAGGTGATGCATTTTGACTTGTTTTTCACTTATTTAAAGAAGATTTATCTATGAAACTGCATCATTTTGGGATTCAAAGTGTGATCAATTTTCCTAAATTCCTTTTTATTTAAATTATGACTATATTTGATACCCTTATAATGTTTTAAAAATCATTTCATTTTCTTTTAATATATTTATAGATGTGTTCTATTTGAAATTCCATTTTTTCATGTTTGAAATGGGATATTTAGATTTGTTGAAATTTTTTGGAATGCCTAAGGGTATTTTTGAAATGTATTTTATGATGTGTGTCAAATGTTTATCTGGTTAAGGTTTTTAATGAGTTAAAACAATATTTTGAAGTCATTTTTAACTTAAAGTGAGTATTTGACCCCAAAGTGATATATAAAGGGGTTCTTTGATAGAATTAAAATTTTTATATGAAATGTCTGTGTGGTTTACCCCTTGGGATAAATATTTTAATATATATTTTGAAATATATTATATCAAAATTGAGGTCTTAAACCATGTTTTGTATTTTGAATAAGAAGACCCATGTGGGGGGTGGGTGGCTTTGATATTTTTATATATTGTGTGTTATTTCCATAATTTTACAATGAGTGTTTGGAATAACATTTTATAAAATTCAATAGGTATTGAAATACTAATCCATTTTTTGGTGTAAAATTATCTTTTGGAAATTTGGTTTTAAAATGGTTATTGTGAATAGAACCTTTTGATTTCCCCTTGATGTGATTACCCTTTGTGTGGTATCTTTATCACTATGTGATGCTTCTCATTTCCCTTGTGCGGGATATGGATCTATTTGAGATTCTTATTTCCACCCTTGTGTGGTAATGTGTTTTATTATTCCATGGCGGGATATATTTTATGGGTCTATTATTTGTTATGTATTTGGGGTCAAGGTTAACTATGGTTATGACTTATATATTAAACATGGATTGTATATTCTTATGTGTTGCATACTTTTTTCCATGGGAACCCTGGTACTAGTTGGGAGATGTTGTTTATTGTGAATGTTGGTTCACACGACACTAGTGGGCCTCAATTCGTGTTATTTATCAGAGATAAGAGGAGTTTTGAATTGTAAAAAATCTTGTGTGGGAAAATTAGATGACAATTTTTTGAAATTCAATGTGAAATGGTAGTTTGTTTCTGAGTTGTTATACTTTTATGTGACAATGTTATTTTCAAGTTAGGAATCCATAACATATAGACCATGATACATTCAATTTCATGATTTTTATTGGTTTGTGGTAGGTTTATATAGTGATCATTTTAATCATTTCCCATGTAATCGATGATATGAAAAATATTCTTATTTATATTGGATATATGTCTTGTATCATAGAGGGTACCAGTATTGTTATGATTTAACCATGTGCATGTTGGTTCATTTCCATTGGATAGTGAGATTTCAAATATGTGTGGAATATTTGTTTTGAAATTAATCAATATGGTGTAGTTCTTAAAGTGGATTTCAAAATGAATTCTTTGGTTCTGGGATTGAAATAACTAGTTAGTTGTTTTATAGTGACGTTATTTATTAGAAATGACTTTATTTTTTAGAATCCAGAATGTCTGTGTGGATTTAAAATAACTTATTATTCTAGGAACATTTTTAATCCATTGAATTCGATTTTGGAAAACAATGGAGAATTATGAATTTTTTTCTCTAAAAAACATTAATGTGAAAAAGTAAAATTTATTGTTTAAATTCATACTATAATTTATGAATTTCCTTATGAAACATATTTCATATATTTAGTATGTTTCAGTAACCAATTGATATTTTTATCTCAAGACCATATATTTTAAGATACATATTCCTAGTTGGATCCATTCTTCATTCTTTGAGGCTGACGTGGGGTGAGTTAGGTGGCGGTGAGAAATCAGTGGTAACATAGAGATGGTATCATAATTAACATGAACATTTTTATATATCATTGGTGTTATGAATTCCCTTCATGCCTAGGGCGGGCCAAGGTGGGTTCCATGATGGATGGCATCCCAGTTCAGTTTGTTACAAAATGTTATAAGTGCTGGTGTTGGGTTTCCTTTAGTATGATCCCATGATTATTGATTTTCCTTTATTATTTTGGGGATTTCATGGTAGTGAGGAGGCTACAATTGTTGGAGCTTGAGAGGTAAGGGTAGGGAGAGTCATTATAACTATTACTCATCCTGAGCCTTACGTCATCCTGGGATGTTTGGGTTTCGAATTGATAATTTGAGTATTTTATTATTTATTATAAAGGTATTAATCCAAATTGATTTTTTATCTTCGTTGAGTTTGTATGTGATACGTATGGTCTTTCATTAGTTTGGGTATAGAAATAAATTATCACAACAATTTCATGGTTAACCTAAAAAGATTTGGAAATTGTGTGGTGCCGATGTGGTTTGGTCTACTTCTTTTAAAGAGTGTGTTGAATTTCTAGATCATGGATTCCCAGTCCATGAGTTTCAATGTACTCATCACATTTTCTTCTGTAGTTGAGTTTTTTAGACTCCTTGTGATTCATTATATCAACTAAAGTGATTTTCACTTGTTGGTGGTGGATCAATGAGTTTTTCGTAAACTTTTTGGAAGTAACTTTTGTAAACATTGTTGGAAGGGTTGTGTAGTTCCTTGAGTTTTTTTGGGTTTTAGACTATATTTAAAAAAATTGAGGGTATTTTAAATTTCTGATTATCAGAACATTGTTTTGTGAATAAATGTGATGATTGAATTCTCTTAGTTTTCTGAAATTTTTTATAATGTTATTTTTTATTTTTGTTATTTGAAAGATGAGGTGTATCAAAATCTCTTCCTTGGGTATTCATAAAAGAAAATGAAAAAAAAATTAAGGATTTAAAAGAATTTATGGATCAAGAGTAATTTTTTGGAAATAAATTTGGAATGTGTTTTAAAAAATGGAAATATATTTTAATGATATTTAATTTTAACCATGTTTTTTTAAAAAAAGTGGTATTTTGAAAGGAATTTTGTATAACTTTCCTTATTGGGGAAATTTTTGTGTGTTCCATCAAGGTTCTCTTGTTTTGAATTTTTTTAGTATGGTTTTTGAGTGACACCTTTCTTGAAGAAGATTTTATAATTTTTTTTTTGAAAATTATGATTTGAAAAGAAATTCTATTTAGGTGTTTATACTTGTGCCCCCTTTTAGGGTTTGTTGTTTTCTCCTTAATTAATGTCGTATAGTGGATTTGTTTGGTTTTTTTAGGAATGAAAAGATATTGTTCTTGTGTTACTAATTTTTTACTCCCATCATTGATGAAACAGTTTCTCCTATTCTAGTGCATACCTAGGATCCAAGTGGATTTTTATATGTGGAACCTTTTTTGAGCTCAAAACCCATCTTATACTTCATGAATCAGCATTGTATTTTTAAATGGTGAATGAGGGTTAGTGGAAGTGGTGTGGTAATTAGAAGAGATTGAGTTTATCCTAAATTATATCTTAATACCCAAATGTTCATGAGGGAGAGACATCGATTACATTCTTTTTAGTTCCAATAATGTTTGGTTGGAGTTGATAGTACCTCCCTTTCTTGATGAAGGTATTTAATGGGTGTTTTTTAGAGGGGAATTTTTCTATAGGTTCTTTCAAAATATTGTGAATGTGGAGAAATAACTTTATCTCTATGATATTATTTAGGTTTACCAATCAGTGAGGGATTTTTTCCATCAATTTTTTAATTTGGTACTCTTTTCTCCAAATCTAATCATCAGTTATTCTAATGACACTCATTTATTTGGAGTTTCCCCTAAAATCGATATTGGTTCAATGGATCTGACTCTTATTTTCACTCTCCCGACAATGACCTAGGCATCGATGGATGAGATATCAGATCCCCATATTCTATAGAGTTGGTAGGTTCCCTCATTCCATCCACCTCAATGGAATGCCTTCTGTTATTTCTCCATTTTTACAATGTTTACTTTCTTCCAACATTTCTAGAGATCTCAGTTTTGCAAAAAGTACCATATATCTATGAAGGTGAACCTCATCTTTCAATCTCAATTTCAGAGTTCACAAATTCCTCATATCTCCTAAACATGACATTAGTGGCTCGATGTCATCATCATAAAACTTCATAAGGTGTGTTCAAATAGTTTTTTTAGATCCTAGGGATTAGAAGAACATGTAGTGGTGGGGCTTCAAGAAAGGAGTCATATTATGAAAAAGTTTGTCTCAATAGATTATCTAATTATTTCTTGTAGCAAACAACCTAAAAAATGCAATGAATATTTCTTCTATATTCTCCAATAGACCTTTGATTTTTTACATGAAGTGATATTCTACTGTGGTGTTGATTTGGATATTCTTCTCAAAGCTCCCAATTCCCTTTTGAAACCCTTTCATTTGTGGTTACATAGAAACATGGTTGATCATTTTTTGTGCTCTTATAGTCAAATAGATGCTGCGAGACATCCTATTTTACCACACATTTTTGTGGAGGTTTATGTCTTGAAGATGTAAGTGGAATGGGTCTGGATAAATTTTGGAGAGGAATTACATTTGAAACAAGTTGTTTTCATTGATTTGTAGATATATCATTGTGCATTCGGTGGTCGTCTAGGTCATCTGGACTCAGTCTACCGTAGTGTACATAGAAACAAACACTGGTAGGGCTCATAGGAAATGGAGTTTTCAAGTAAAAATCGAATTGATGTTATACAGTTGAGGCCTTATCAGAAGAAACATTATAATGTTATACTGAAAGAGGTAATAATGGGTATTTAGAACCCCTAGGATATACAAGTTGGGCTGGAACAAGATGCATCTACTCAGTATGAGGAAACAATAATGGTTGATAATCCTATAATGGTCGATGTTTTTACACATCCGAAATAGGACCTGGGTTTCAGTACGTTGATGTAGGACACATCTGAATTAGAAGGAGCTGAGGAGGTGCATGCAACAACTTCTATGGAACCTAACTCAGAGGTTTTTTTCCTCGATAATGGATTCACGCATAAGGATAAGGTTTAAGAGGTATCTAAATGTGCTTTACAAGGTGATAAGATCTAGGAGGTACTCCCACATTATTTATAAGGGTGAAAGATATTCCACATAGAAAAAATCCCATGTTTTAAATATGAGTAACCATTTTGCCAGGCTAGGTGAGGAAGAACCTAGTCTGGAGGATGGAGATTTAGCTCGAGATAAATTTTCAAGTGTGACTCAGGATTGAAAACTATTATGGGTATGCACTAAATTACACCAGTTGAAAATCCCAGAGGAGATCAAGATCATTAATTCGTCTTGTTATGAATCATTGATAGCTATCCAACTCTCAGTTGATAGTGAGGAAGGAATATTTGATAGATAAATATATAAATTATGGAATAATAAGTGGAGGAAAGTGAAGCAATATTTGGGTTGATGTATTATATATTAAGGGAAAAAATAATGTTCATAAGGATTATTCTAAGCTAACAAATACAAGGAAAGTAGGGTCTTTTATAAGATCTAATGTGAATAATGGTGCTTCATTAATCCAATTTTAGGAAAGAAAGAAGAGCCCGACCCTAAAAAATGGAATGAGTGAAGATTATATAACAGTACAGGGTGGTATAGATGGAAAGATTGAAGGGATTAAATAAGTAGAGTATGTAAAAGAAAATGGAAAACATTTAGTTCATATATTACATTCTAATGTTGAATTACAAAGCGAGCCAGTCCAGGTCAAGGCTTCTATGTATGTGGTGGATAGAATCATAAAAAGAGATATACCTTTTAATACTAACAAGAAACAGTGGTTATTAATCAATAATTAAGAGAAAAATTTATCATATAGATTCAATTAGATAATTATTAATACATAAGAATTCATTCCAATATTGGAGAAGATGGCTACCTTCTTTGAAGATGTACTCCAAGATGACCCAGACGTAAAAGTAATTTCTCTTAAATGGAGTTTATATAAAGTATGAGACTCTAATAATTACACTCTTTTGTTTAAAAATTTCATCATTTGTTACTCTGTTTAACACTACTTGGCTACACTATTATGGTTTTACACTTTTGTATCAAAAGTGTTCGAATAAAAAAATTATTTTTTATTCAGTCCGAAATATTTTTAAGATGATATAAATTAGGACATTACAATTAAATATTACCAATACAGGTATCTAATTTAGGTTAATTCCTTGGTTATAGACAATGGGTGTAAGGATAAACTAGAAAGTAAGGAGAAAATGTAGAATGATCCAGATTTATAAGTAGAGGGTTGTTCTCCGGAGAAGAGGTGTTATCTAATGTAGCTATAGTGGGAGGATACATGGCATGATAAGCCCCCATATATTAAGTCTTCTAGGGTTGGCCTCTATCATGGTTTTGGTCCATCTATATAAGTTTTGTATTATCGTATTTTAGAAGTATTATTGTGTTCAATATTTTGAGCATGGGTTGATTGTGTTGGGAAATTTCTTTTAATAGTTATGATCATGGTTTTATATCTTTGAATATTTTTATTGGAATATTTTGGATGGTCCCTATTTGATATTTTTTTTATAGATTATTTTTAATTTCATGTTATTTAATACTTTGTTTCATTTGTGTAATAATCCCCCCTCCCTCCATTGTGGATGGATTTTGAGGTTGTTCTCTGGGTTTCCTCACTTGTTATGGTCACTTGTGGGTGTCGTTTTATTGAGACTTATTATTTGGGAGGAACATTCTTAATAGTTGTGTGTTATTCTAGTTCTTCTATTGATCCATTAAGGAACTCATTAGTTGGTCATGAGAAATGTATTGAGTAAACTATTGGGAAACTAGGGTGTTTCTTCAACTAGTTGAGTTAATATACTAACCGGAATTATGATTATACCATTTTGGGATGTAACTTATGAGTGGGATCCAGTTATTGAACATATGTTGTGCATGTGTTTAATAACCCTAAATGAGATCTCATTTCATTGTTTTATGGTTGTCTGTGGTTTGTTTTCATTCCTTAGGTTTGAAAGTGATTTTGTTTTGATTGTGAGTTTTTCTCATGGTATCTCAGTTGTTTGATAATGAATTTCATTATAGTTATTAATTGGTAACTATATTTCCCAACCCATGAGAACCCTTGATCAGAAGATAAGATTATGATCCATCTTCCTATCCCCAATATATGCCATTCAATCTAGATCGAAGATAATTATTACAAAAACAAAAATGATCCAAGGAATACAAAATCCTCACTATGAATTTGTAGAATTTAAACTCTCAAAATATTTACAATGAGATTCTAATAAGGTGTTACAACATAGTAATCATTAGATGGATTTATTTGAAAATGTTTATACTTCATTCTCCTTTAATGAACCTATTTCTATAGTCAAAGCTCTAGTGGTTATATTTTGTCATTCTTGGGATTGGTTAAAATGGCTTGGGATGAACTCCCACTTCACTTAGATGACCAATACATATTTTTTCTGATGTTCATTATGATAGAATCATCGTAATGATATTATGTTATGTTTTTCGTACAGTAAACATAGTTCTTCCATCAATAAATATTGTAATAATATAATTATAAATTTTATATCATCCAATTAGAATGTTTTTATCTTTTTTAGAATATTTTTTCATCTGATTAAAAATATGTTTCAAATTTAATAAAAGGTCTAAACATCTAGTAAATATATGTCTCCTATAAAAGTATTCTAAAAAATATGGAATGTTTAATGTTAGTAAAAATGTGACTTAAAAAAGTGCGTTCTTATTTTCAAAATAAAGAATAGAAAGTGTTAAAATTATAACTTTCTGGTCAACATTTTCTTATTTAACCTATTATTTTTTATTTTTTGAAACCATTTTTTAATAAATTTAATCATTATTGAGAATCATTGTTTATGGTTTTAAGTATTAACAGTTTTGAGTGGTTCCTTTGTTTAGGTCATCTTGGGATCTTCCATTTTCTCTTGACCTTGTTGTTTATTTTGGAATTTTTGGGTTGGAAAGTTGAATCGAAGGGAGCTTTTGACACTCCCTTTTCATTATGTTGTTTATTTTATATTATTTTATGTGGTTGAGGTTTAGTTTGAGTTTCCATGGGTTTTAGGATTGGAAATGGGAAATTATCAGAGGTTTAATTATATTCATGGTTAAGGTTCATGTTTGGTGGGAATGTGTGCACCCTCCTTTTGTGAGGATCCAATTCATTTCATTTTGAATTATTAATGGATTTTTCAAACAGAATTAAAATGGTTAATTCCAAACTGTGAGATCCCCTAGGATAAACTGCACATGTTCTTTGTTGTGTCTGGTGTGTGGCACACAACTTGCTCATGGTTTTAAAACTATTTGGTATGCTTGTGGTGTTGCTCTAATTTCTTATCATACCGAATTTCATAGTTAAACAAAAGTTTTTAAAACCATTAAATGCACAAGGGAAACCATAAAAGGGGTTTCTAGCTGAGGAAGTTCCCAATGCACTGTTAATACACAGTTTGTAAAACATTGCTGCTATCCAAAGTATTTAATTTTTGGTAATTTCATATTTTTACCACTTCTCCCCCAAACACATCATATTACTCTTGATATATCATGGAGTATTTAAAAACTCCACCATATCTAAACATAACATTTTCTTTGGTGATTTCTAAGTGGTTTTATTGCATTCATTATTCTCTTTCCCTATTATTCCATTACATCCTCTCTTCTAGTGGCATTGGTTTTCCCTACGAACTATTGAAATATTGTGGCCAATTTTAGGGTTATGACTGGATATAATATTGAGATTCTTAGTGTCTAGAGTTTTTATACACTATTTTTATCAACATAGTTGTGATATATGTTTATGGATATATGTTTAAAATAGCTTTAGTCTCCATACAATTAGATGATTCTATGTAATTGTATAATTTAGGAATTAAAATATTGATTATTTTTTGAAAATTACTTCTTATTCATTTCATAATTATATGTAATACCCTTACAATGTTTAAAAAAAAATTCCATTTCATTTTGAGCTTGTAATAAATTTATTCTCATTCAAGTTCCTTGTTTTTAAGTTTGAAATTGAATATTTTGTTGTGATAAGATTTTGTAAAATTTCTATGGGGATATTTGAAATGGTTTTCATGATGTGAAATTTAAATTTATCTAGTTTTAGTTCCCAATGAGTGAAACAAATTATTTTAAAGTGGTCATTTATTTCAATTGATGTGGAGTCATCAAATTGACTTATAAAGGTGTCATTTAATGGAATACAATTGTGATTGAAAATGTGATTCTTTTTTACCCCTTGTGAAAAATCCATTAATGGGGCTTCTGAACACTGTTTGATGGAAATGAAGGTCTTAGTCCTTGTTTTTTATTTCAATTAAGAATACCCCTGTGGGAGTGTTTTTTTAAATGATTAAAATGATTTGTGATTTCCATTATTTTCAAAAGACTGTTTTGAAATTAATTTTATTAAATGTGAAGGTGCATGGCTTCCTGATCCAATTTTTAGTTTTATTGACACAACATATTAATTTTTTTAAATGGGTAACTTAAAAGGCATCTATTTATTTAACCTTTATTTTATTACCACTTCCATGTGGTTTTTATCACCTTTTGATTATTTTCATTTCCCTTATATGGGTTATCAATCTCTAAGAGATTCTGGATTCCCCAAATGTTTGGTAATGTACTTTATTATGTTGTGGTTTAATTTTTTATATGGCAATATTCATTGTTGGATGTCATAGTTTAGGGTAATCAATTGTTACACCTTGTGTTCTAGACTTGGATTGCATGTTTTTATGACTCAAGTCCTTTTTGTTCATGGGAAACTAGATATTAAGTGGGTGATATTGACTGTTATGAATGTTGGTATGCATGCCGATAATGTCCATCCATTTAGGATATTTACAATGTCTAGGAGTGGTGTTTTATTATAATGAGTTTTCATGGGATATTTGAATTACTTAAGTCAATTATCAGTGCATCATTGTGGTAGGTTTGTAGGTTGGTATACCCTTATATAGATAAGTGATTTTCATTTTAGGATACCCTAGGTTTGATCCCATTAAACATTCAATTTTTTTGTTTTTTATTTATTGGGGGTATTTTTATATAGTTTTTATTTTTATCATTTACCCTTATTTCATTGATATTAAACCAATTATTTTTTATATTTGATATATGGCATGTTCTAGGGATGGTGGTATTTTTTTGTGTGGTTGACCCGTGTGTGTGATGGGTCTTTTCCTTTAGAAAATTGAGTTTTCATTGATGTTTGGAAAAACTATTTTGAAATTAAATACACACGTAGTTCTTAAAGTGGATTTCAAAATGGTTGTTTTGGTTTTGATATAGATTCATTAAATTAGAGGGTTATTAGTAACAATTTTAAATTTAAAGAAATGATTATTTTTAGAAACGTTAAAGGGTGTGTGGATCTGAAATAGATTATGTTTCTAGGAATGTTTTTAAATCATTGTATTCAGTTTTTAAAAATAAAAAGAAATATTTAGACATAAAATTATTGGTTTTTTATTAAATAAAATATTATATTTGAAAAGGTTTACTTGTTAATTTATTTCCTAACTATAATTTATTAATTTACTTAAGAAAGATAATGTATTTAATTGTTCAGTTATGGTGACCTATTGGTATTTTTTTATTATGACTATATGTTCTAGGTTTCTGATTCCCAATTGGACCCATTCTTTATTATTTGTGGATGACGTGGGGTGAGGTGGGTGGTGGTGATAAATTGGTTGTTTCATGGATATAGTCTCCATCTATTCTTGAGTTAGTTTTCAGTTGTTTTATTTTTGGTTGGTGTTGTATGTATAATTCATTTTTTGTATCCTCTAATTTATGGATAGTGTTTGTGTTTATATTTATGAAAATGTTTGGAATTAGTTTATTTGGTTATGACTTGTTTGGAATGATTCATTAATTTATCCCTTTATTTATTCTTCTACCCTTTATCACTTATTGGGTAAAAATCATTCCCAAAGGGGTTATTACGATGACAAGGTAGTTTTTTCTAGCCCGTGGGGATCAAGAATGCCCTTTGAGGCCTGTGGCAGGTCGGGTTGAATGCTTGGTCAGATGGAATCCTAGATTAGTTCAATAAAAAAATTTATTAGAGATGGTTTCAGGTTTCCTTAATTAGGAGTAATTATTCTTTAAATACCCATTTTATTTTGGTAAGACATGGTATAGTAGATATTAATGTTATCAAAGCATGATTGGTAATGGGGAGGAGTGTATAGATATCTATTTCTCTTCATGGGCCTCAATATTCCTGACGACGTTTAGGATTTGAATTAATAATTTGAGTTTTTTAGTTGAAGAGATGGATTTTGATCAGAATTGACGTTTTTTTATCCCCATTAGTAACGTAATTGACATATGATCTTGTTTATTGGTTTTGGGGTAGAAATGAATGACCACCTGAGCTCGACAGTTAAAATGCAAGGCTTGGGAAACTATGTGGTACCTGTGTGGTTGGGTATGCTTATTTTACACAGTGTGTTTCATGTTTATAGCACGTTTTTACAATCTATGTGGAATAAAGTTTCAAATAAAATTTTCTTCCTTGTATATTTTTTGGAGTCCTCTTGATTCCATACTTCTTCTAAAGTGATTTTCAAAAATATGATGAGCATTGATGAGTGTTTTGATGCATATTTTTTCTATGATATTAGTAAACCTTATTTGAAGGGTTGTGTGGTAGTTTTATTGAACATGGTTTTAATACTTAGTTTTGGAAAATTAAGTATTTTTTAAAAAATTATTATAAAAATATGATTTTATTAATGAATCGGAAAAGTGAATAAACTTAGTTTTCCAAATTATTTTATAAAATGGTTGTTTTTATTATAGTTTTTGGAAAATGGGATGTCTAAAACATTCTTCCATGGGTATTCTATAAAGTAATTAATTTAATAATGGAGTTTTTTATGAGTGTTTTGATATCAAAAGGTATATTTTCATTTGAAATATATATTGAAATTTTTTTGAAAAATAGAATTTAATTTTAATGATCATTCTATTTATGCTTGGTTTTTTAATGACGTGCGATTTTAAAAGGAATTTTTTATGAATTTCCTTATTGTGGAAATGTGTTTGTGTTATAATGTGTTTTTTTAATTTTAAAATTTAGGTTTTATTGGTATTTTATTCTGAAAATTTTAAAATATGAATTAAAAATCATTGGTGGAAATGGTAGTTTCAAAATAAATGTTCTTTATGTGTAAATGTTTCTGCATTTTTTGAGGGTTTATTATTTTTTCCTTGATTCTTAGAATATTGTGGAATTTTTTTTTCGGACTAAATTGATTTTTTATTTTTATTTTTTATTTTTTTCTCCAGAATGATTCAAAAGGTTTCTCCAGTTCTGATGCACCTAAACTATATATGAAATACTGACGCGAAACCTTCTATGAGATCAAACTCTCTTCTAGACTTATTGAATCCATATATACGCTATTTCATTGCTGAATAGGGGTAATTATAAGTGGTGAGGTGTTTTGAATAGATTTATATGACCCTAAATTCTCTTGGATCTCTTAGAACATCGTGGATGAGAGCTATTGATATTTTTCTTTTCAGATTCAGTCAATTTTGGTGGGAGTCGATGGTACGTCCTCAACTATATGAAGGTATGTATTAGGATATTTTAAAATGTATTCTTTCTAGTAATTATTTATTGAGGTTGTGAAAGGTTATAAATTTCTTGATCTCATGGGATTTTATCTGGGTCACCAATTAGTGAGGATTTATTTAAATAATTTTTTGATATTAGTCTTCTTTTTTCCTAAGATGGTTATCAACAATTATGATAATGTTCATTTATTCAAGGTTCCCCTTCACCATGATCTTGGTGTACCTATACATGTGTCATGTCATATATATTTTCAATATGTTGTCAATGAATCCATTCAAATAAAAAATTAATAGTCTAGGAATCTAGTGGTGAGTGATTCCTTAGTTCCATAAAATGGGCATAAGTTTAAACCAAAATATAAGGAGAATAAATAGGATTTTCTAGAGCTAGAACCAAAGGGTCCTTCTAGTTGTAATAAAATATCTCCCATTATCTAATATGGTGGAGACTTAGGGTATACTAATCCCTCCAATCGTAATTATCCTATGTTTTTCATCTATTGTGTTTGTTTTTTTCATCATCAGATGTTTTGTAAGATGGGTTATCGGAAGAGGTATTGGGTTTAAGCCTTTGAGTAAAGTTTTTTGTTTTGGATCCATTCCTTTGATTTTTGTGATCTTTGTTTTGGATTTTTAATTATTTTTTTATAATATTATGGATGGTTATTCATTTTATATGTTTCTAATGTATATTTTTAATGCCTTTTTATGGGATGCATTGATTATTTTTTGGAATGATAACTCTCTCTTGAGAGTGGATATTGAGTTTTTTTCACTAGTTTTCCACTATTTTAATGGTTAGTTGTAGGTTATTTTTCATTGAGAATTATTATTGTGTTTTATATATTTTATTGAGAGTAGTGAGTTTTACCCATTTCTAGGATGAGAATTTGACATGCTCATCGTTTAGAGATGAGAATGGTCTTGATTTCAAGATTGGGTTGTTTTGGTTTTTGTTTTACCAGTTGAGTAGGTATACTAAATTGTTTTTGGATTATTCCTTTTTGGGATATTCCATGCTAGGTTATCTAGTTCTTGAATATATTTTATCCATGTGTATCATGAATTGAGATGACCTCCCATGTCATTATTTTTAGGACATTTGTGGGTTATATTCCTTCTCTGTATTTGTAAGTTATTTTGGTTTGATAGTGAGTTTCTCCACCTGTTTATTTGTTTTGTGAGGATACATATCATAGTATTTATTTATAGGTGTCCCCATGTTAGGGGAATAATAAATGGTATGAATATCATTTTATGTCTCTAGTTATCAATATGACTTCATGTTTGAAGTTTTTTTCCATTGTACATAGAGAAGTTTGGTATGCTTTTGGGGTATCAATTTCATTATTTTGTAAGATATTTGTTTTTGGTGTTGAGGTTAGAATGTGTTGACTAGTTCTTTTTGTGAGGTCATCTACGGATCATCCATTTTCTCTTTCCCTTTTTTTATTGTGATCTTTCTGGGGAAAAAATGAGGTGTGGTGGGTAGTTTTTGACACCCCCTATTCACTGTTTTGTTGGTTTTTCATTATTTTACATGGATGAGGTTTGTTATGATTTTTTATGGGGTTTAACCATGGAATATATAAATTCTCCTAGGATTCCTTCTCTAAATGGTTATGGGATGCGGTTAAAAGGAAACTGTGTGACCTCCAATCATAAGGATACTACTTAGCTAATTTTGAACTATGAACAACTTGTCAGTATGATAAATGAAATTTCATTTCACAACCATTTCATCCCCTAAGAGAATCCATGTGGTTTTCCTCATTTGTTTGGGGTATGACGCACGACTTACAATCAATTTGATAAATTGTATGGCAAGCATATATGGTGGATCTAGTTTTTGACAGTGCTTGATAACATGGATGGCGCATGGTTCATCTAACTGTGTAGTGCCCATATTGAACCATGTTATGGGTGAATGGACTAGGTAGTGGCCAACATATGTTTTTTTCATGGATTCAAAATCTGTGTAACCAAATCATTTTGACTTCCCAGGTGTTTAATTTTTTTTGGAAATTTCCATTTATTCCCTTTGAATTAAGAAAGATTTCACCCATATTCTCCCTTATTCATATCTAATGACTCATGGGATCCTTAGAGGATCTCCAAAATCATCCACCTTTGATCCTTAACTTTTCTTTTGAAATTTCCTAGATATCTTGAGTTATTTCTTCAAGTCATTCCCTTTATTTATTTACCTCTATCTCTTCTCTTGGATTTTTCTTCCCCCATTATCCTTAGACATATTCTAGAATATTTTAGTATTGTAAGATTCAATAAATATGATATTTATTGTTTCCAAGGATTGTATATGTTTTTTCAATCCCTGTGGGTACACTAATCGATAAAGGTGACACATTTTGGTTAGGTTTTCGATTCATCCAAGTAGGTGTTTCTTTGAAGGTATTTCATTTTGGAATTATAATTTTGAATATCCTTTCTCAATTCAATTTTATTAAACTTCTGATTATATGTGATACCATTTTGATTTTTTAACAATTATTTCATTGTGTTTTGAGCTTTTCATTATTTGGATTCTATTTTAAATTCCATGTTTTGATGTTTAAAATGGATTATATAGAAGTGACATAATTTTGTGAAATGGATAAGGGTATTTTTGAAAATAAATTCATTATTTGTGTTGGTTTTTGATCTGATTTTGGTTTTCAATGAGTGAAAATTATATTTTAATGTGATATTTTACAGAAACTGAGTTGTTTTCCTCAGAGTGATTTATAAAGGTATTGTTTAATATATTTAAAATAGTTATTTGGAGTGTGTGTGTGTGGTTTATCCAACTTAAAAACGACTCAATTTATCTACAAGATTTTTTTTGATAGAAATAAAGGCCTTGTTTCTTATTTTGTATAAAAAATAAAAAGACAATTGTGGGCGGGTGGCTTTGAAATTTTTTAAATATTTAATTATTTCCATCATTTTAAAAAAATTGCATGGAATATAATTATAATAAATTTGAAAGGGATTATAATATTGAGGCATGTTTTCATGTTAATGGTTCTATTATCACTTTTGTTTTAAAATGGTTAATGTGGAAGTTACCACTTTTTTCCCCTTGATTTAATTACCCGTTGTGTGGGTTCTTTATCACTATGTGATTCTTTTCATTTCTCGTATGTCAGTTATTAATCTCTATGAGATTCTTATTTCTCCCCTTGTGTGGGAATGTGAATGATTATTACATAGGTGCATTTATTATATGGGGATATTCATTGTTGACTATTGGGGGTGAGGTTTATCTATTTTTATTCCTTGTGTCTAAGAGTTGAAATATTTTACTCATCTCTAATCATCATGAGAATCCCTTCTAAAAGAATTATTCTGATATCAGTAAAATTAAGAGTATTGAGGAGGAGGATATCTCTCTATTATAAAGAGTTTCTTAAAGAGATTCTCTCTATGAATTGAGAGAATTATCATTGAGTCATTATGCACAGATACAAAAAACCCTATTGGGTTCATAATAATATAATTTTTTAAATAGTATTGGGGTTATAAAATAATAATATCTCTAGTTCCATTATTATATACTTAATACTAATAGTTCCCCATGTCTATAATAAAAATAATAATATTATTTATTAACTTCTGAAAACCCATTGAATAAAATAAATATTATTTCTAGAATGATTTTTTCAAAATTGATTCTTACAGTAATTAATATGTATTATTTCTCACTGGTCTATTAAAATCAGTATGTCAATTCTCTGTAATATTTATCCATCCTTTAGTAACAACTATTTATTAAATAAATAAATATAGCTTATTTACTTTTTGATAAATAAATAAATATTATAGTCAGTTAATATAAAAAAATATTTATTAAATATTTTTATTACAAAATATTATCTCAATTAACTAGTGATGAAATATAGTCGATCAATAAAATGATAAATAATTATTGAACCGTATTAGAGAATAATATTTATTAAACATGTAAAACAATAAATTTTATTATTATTAGACTAAGGTTCTAGATACACTTATCATGTGACCCTTTAGGCCTCTTTATTTGTGGGATTATACAGGGCCACCCAAATTCCAATGTTAGTATCTAGAAACATGTCAAGGTACCCATAATTTCACAATGACAAAAAAAATAATTAAGATACATATTTTGTAATATAATTCCATTATAATGATATCTCTAATAAATCATGTTTCATGTTGGTATCATTAACCCATGTACTTGATGTATCTTTTTTTGAAATTTATCAATTGAACATACCCACACAACACCACAACCATGGATTTATTTGGGATATCTAATTTACATTGATTGTCTAGAGATATATACATCTTTTAAATCATATAATGGAAAAATATATTCTTATTTTATTTATTTTTTCAATGTTACTCATGAATCACCCAATCTATCCTACCTCACCACATACAAATTTCATCATGGTTCCCATCAAAACATTAATGTATTTATGTAGTGATATTTGCTGATAATATTATTATTAAATTTAATGGATCAATACACATGTCCTTAGATAGTAACATCCATTAACATATATAAATATGGATTTCCTACTAGTGGGGTTGGTTCTCAAAATATTCTACACCATATATTACCAGGGGAGAACACCATGAGAGAGTGCTTCATGTTCTTATGAGTCTCCATCCCTAATAGCCTAAAAAATTTGGGTCTGGTCAAATGATACCATCTTAATAATGAGAATATATTTTATAATATTGCCATGGAACTTCTAGGATCTCAACATAGTAGGGGGAAACTATAATTGTTTAGTATGACAACTACTCTTAGGATAGTATCACATAATATTTCATGAAAAATAAAAATCATGATGTGATAAAAGGGTTGTTAATATTCAAAAAAAAATGAATAAATGTAACCATAAAGTACACATAAGTTGGTTTTAGGGATCAAAATCCAAAAATTTCCCACAATCTCTATAGATAACTTCGATAACCTTCAATATTTTATCTCACATATGGTACTCAAGATTCTACTGAGATTAGTCTTTAGGTAAGTGGACAACCATGTTTTCTTACATGGAAACTCTTATTACAAGAACTTCACCCCTCTAATAAAAATATCTCAAGTGGTGTTACATCCAGTGTTTGTGATTTTATTCATTGGTATGCACTTGATTCCTTTTCAAGAGCCACTATTGAATTTTTATCACACTATAATGTGATAGGGTATTAACTTTTAGGTATCAATTCAAGATCATAGAATAAGATAATTATCTAAATAGATTATTTAGTTACATCAATAGCCTATTTCTATTGAGACTCTATTTTAGAATCAATGGAAATGGATATTTTGAAATTATCAAGATCACAAATCCTTCATTAAGACTAAAGACATAACATCAATAAAAAATCATATCATTATTATATGTTTGAAAGATGGAATGAGTATAACCACTTATAAATATATCCTCATATTCTCAATAGAATAGGAACATATCAATAGTTCATCTTGGATACTTAAGGAAAACCGTAATACAAAACTAATGGTGTTCACCTTTTTCATCGTGATATGTTCTTACAATGTTCAATTCATAGGCAACATCAATCCTAATACATTACATGTAATACATGATTGACCCTTTCATAGAAGTTTATGAGATCCTACTCATTCTATATTTATCCTTTGTTATCTATGGACACCATTTCTTGGAAATATGTAAACCTTGTGACACTAGTTGAAATAGTGTCTTGGATTGTTCAATTCTAAATCACTTTAGTATCTAGTCAATGTTTGTACCTTGACATGGTCCAAGAAGTCTCTTAGATCTATCACAAGTGGACTTGATCACTAGAATATTGGTTTCTTCACCGAATTATATAATTGGGAAGTGTATATTTAAAAAATACTTATGACATGAATGATATTTCCAATAACTAATATGTAATTAACATATACTAATGAACAAACTACCATTAAACCTCTTATCAATTCAAGGATCACAGTTGTTCTTAATGAAACCAAATTCTTTTATAGCTTCATCCAAATGAATATTCCATGACCTATATGCTTTCTTCAATCCATAAATGAATATCAATAACTTGAAAACTATTTTAGAATTATGTTAATTCAAAAAACATTCTAGTATTTCCATATAACATCTTCATGAATTTTCCTATTATGGAATACTATTTTGACATTCATCATACAAATTTCATATTAATGGAATGAAGTAAGAGAAATTATATTTATAATGGATCTAAAAATCAAAATTAAGGAAAAGTATTCATCATAGTCAATTCATTTACATTGTTTATAACCTATAGAAACTAGCCTTTCATTATAGGTACATTACCTTCAATGACCAGTTTTCTCTAGAATACCTATTTTCTTGTAATAGTATTTACATCAACTGGTAGATTTTCCAAAACCGAAACATGGTTATGATACATAGAATCCATATAAAAATTAATGGATTCATTCAATTTTTTAGCTTTATATATCTATAATACATCATTTTAGGATATAGGGTCATTATTATCATTTAATAATGAGTCATTATTATTGGTGGCTAGTAAAAAATATCTTTTAGGAAGAAATAATTACATGTGGACCTATGTAATTAGTTATAGTACCAAAACGTTTTTATCATGAGAATCAACTTCATCAAATTAAATAATTCTCATATTATCCTTCTTGATGACGGTGTTGGACACAAGGTTTTACATTGATTATAATGTTGTATGGTTTGTGTATGTTGTAAATACACAAATGGAAGACCATGGATTTTATAGTTAATGTGGTCATACAATTTATGTTAAAATCATCATTGAAGGTGGTACAGTTTCATAGTGTTTTCCAAATATTTGGGCCTCAAAATCAGGAGTCTGTTTTTGGAAAATGCATATTTTCCACATAGGGCTATACATTATATGGACCGAAAAGATAGAGCACATAATGGGATTTCTAGGAATTGTTTATGGATTGTGTATAATGGTAGGTGGAAAGGCATAGAAATTCATCGAAGTAATTGAATAAAGAACCATGTAGCGGAAATGGTTTGTGGAAAAGACAACGGTTCATGATGAAGACTTGCGGATCACAGGTGAAAATTGTTCATGGAGGGATTTTGATACATGGGAGAGCTCATTATTTGTGGAAATGAGAGGGTGATTTAAGATTCCACAAATTAATACTGATGGTACACAGAACACATGATTAAAATAGTTCATTGGTGAAGTTTTGCGTGGTGAGACTGTACCAAATCGATGATTTGGGAAATCTCATATTATAGATATTTTTTGATCTATTTTCCTATATAAATAGTGCTAATACATTATTTTGAGTGAGTGATTATAATTAGAAATTTCAGAAATGTTTTGAGAATCCTAGAATGCTTCCTGGGGAGAAAACTCCATGATGGAAAAAGTGGTTTGTGGAGGAGGGAAGTGGTCCATGGAAAGAGTGGTGCTCTGTAGTGGAGAAAATAGTCCGCAAAAGAGAGTGTTGTCTGAGGAGAATATCACACAGTACGTAGAGTCATGAAGTATGTGGCAGAGTAGGTAAGTACATAGAGTAATATCTAATAGTACACAAAGAAGGGTAGTAATTGGAGGAAGCACTTGCAATATGCATTGTAGTATGGTTCACGGAGGAAGGAGGCCAATTCACGGAGGAATAGTCTACAAACCAATTAGTGTATGAAATAATTGGATTACATCTACAGGTGAAATCATGACTTCAACTGTGTATCCATTTATATTTTAGGATGCATGATTTAACTCAAATCCATTTAAGCAACCTTTAAGATGATAAAATAAGTCCAGATCCTTCCCAGTACCTTGAAAAAAAGGGGGAGAGGTCAACGGATGTGTTCTGAGAAATGCAGTGTGCTATACCTAAATATTTGAAAATTTTGGGTTCCTAGAATATAGTGATTGTGTTTAAACATGTTTACTCTAGAACTAGTGAATAATAGTGTATATTGGAATGACTGGAACACTATAGGCTTATGATCCTAGGATGTATCCCTTAGTGGTGAACTATGTAAAATTTCTATGTGTCATCTCTTTGGATGTGAATGTTTGATTTCTGATCATATCTATCCTATAAGTCTAATTAGATTCGTACAATGTTGTAACAATATACATAATATAAAAATCAAATTTTTACACTATGATTCACCCCTCACCTATTAGGTTGTCCTAGGATCCTTCATATGGGCTCCCTCTAAAGAAATATGTCGTGTCTCATGATATCCACTTTCCTTCCTAAGGGGTAATATATCAAATATACCTTGGTTTCCTTAGGATATCTTAAAAATGAAACTTTCATGCCTTAGTATTCTAGTTTGTTTCCAAACATGGCCTAAAAAATGTCTCATATCCCCATACATTGTTTTGTAACCAAACAAGTTTCTTTACACTCTTTATCATGATAAGAATTCTATTTTCCACTTTATTTGGTGTTTTTTTAGTGTGTATTTCATATTTTGTTTTATATGTCTCTAAAAATGTAATTGAATATATGAATGATTCACCATTAACCTTACCATGCTTCTCAAGGTTTGATTCCTTCTTTCACTAACATCATTCCACCAAGGTGTATAAGTTGTAATGAGCTAGATAGAATCCAAAACAACCCAATAAACTTGATAACTACTTGGTTAAGTTATTCACCATGTTGATTAGATTGAACGTTTGTTATCTTATTACCAATTTTATTCTTTACTTAATTATTATGTTCTTATAATTTCTCAAATTCCTGATACATATATCACATCACGAAAACATGTCTATATTTATTCAATAAATCTGTAAAAGTTATGAAGTAAGAATATCCACCTCTGTCTTCTACTGGAAAAGCTACACACAAATAAATTTGTAACAATCCTAGAATCTTTATGGCCCTTTCATCATATCCTCCAAATGGTGTTTTAGTTTTTTCTCCTTGAAAACTAGTATGATATCTTTTAAGTGGGTTTAGATCATAATAGTATAAATATATCTCTTGATATGACATTTTTAAATACATATATTTTATGTGATCAATATAGTGATACCACAGCTGGGTGTGATATGATTCATGTGGACATGATTCTATTTCAATTTCAATTACTTGTTTTCCTTAATTTAATACATAAATATAATTATTTATTTTTTACATACCAAAAAAATTGTTCTTTTAAAATAAGAGTACTTTATTTACAAATTTGATAATTAATCCATACATGTCAAGGAATGAATCATAGATAATTTTTTAGTAAACATTGGAATAAAATAACTATTATATTAAACAAAAATCATTTTTGTTAGAAAATAAAGGTGTTGGTATCCTATATCAAAGTTTTAATGTTTTTCACCATTGGCTACTTGAAGATCCACCTCTCCTAAAGAAATATTTTAGAATCTACTAGGTTCTTGCATTTGGATATAGATGTGATCACCACAAGCTATATATAATACAAATTGTGTATGTGTTGGAATATTAAACTAGGTAACAAAAAAACCTTTAGCTTCCCTTGATTTATGATGCAGATCCTCTTCCAGTGGCCCAACATACCACATAAAAACAAGATTTTCTTTTCCTTCTCAGGAATTTTGATCATATTCTTCTTGGAAGGATGATGCTCTGAAGGATTAGACATATAGTGATTTTTCGGCCCATTTTAATTGTTCTTACTTTTCTTATTCACCATAAAGAGTTAATATTTTTCATTATCCAGGCCCTTATCAACATATAAAATGACAATAAGAACTTCTAAAAGATTCTTCTCACAACTCTTCATGTTGTAATACATACTGATGTATGGGAAGGATTTCAGTAGTGTAGAAATTATGAGGTTTATATATTGCTCATCATGGAATTTAATTCCCAAGATGTCTAAGAAACATTGGTATCCAATCATCTTGACTACATGAATTTCCACTAGCACTGACAATCCAATCATTCACGTGAATGGGAAATTATAGATCTCATATCTCTCTTATTGCGACCTCTCCTGATAGATATCATAAAGGTGATACATCATGTTAAACACATTCATATACCCATATTTTTTTAGAATATACTTTTAAATGGAAGATAGAATAAAATATTAGGCATATGTGGCATCATACAAATATTTACCATTGAGAGAAAACTCTTCCTCACATTCGTCTTGGCTAGGTGCTTCAAGAATTGAGTTTTCAAGCACATATAATTTCATTTCATGGTGTAGAATAACATATAAGAACCTTCTCAATCCTTGGAAATTATTTCTAGTGATAATTTAATCCCTCTCAAGTATAGATCAAATTAATATGTTTGATTAAATGTAAATTACCATTTAAATAACTAAAATGATAATAAATTTATTACATTATATCATAGAATTATACAATAAATATTAAATTTGTTAATCTCCCACTATTTTGTTGTTATCTGTTAGATATCACCATTGGTTCCTAAAATCCTATATCTTGTAAATTCTATTTTTAAGGTCCCATATTCCACTTATCATAATATATACATTAGAGTAAGATATTTTTTGAAGGGTTTAAAGTTGGAATAAAATTTTAAACTACATTAACCAACAATTCCTTGATCTATTGAGTAGACTCTCCAGTCTTGATATCCCAAAATTTAGATTTTTTCAACCCTTACCTCTCAGTAATAAATTGATAATCAAATTTTCATGTGAACTAATTTATGTTTTCCCAAAACCAAAGATATATTTACTTAATAACATAAATTACTCCAAATTTTTCTTTCGTTAATGAACATTGAACTATTTTTTATTCTAACTTAATTGGGGAAGGATACACCAAATTACTATGTATAATTGAGGTATTTTTTCTTTATTCATAAATATAATAATTTTTATATTTATTACATGATTTTTAATTTTATGTGGATTTACATATGTGATTAACCATGTATTAGATAAATTTTATACATAATATAATTTATTTTAGTTCCAAATTTCATTTTTATTAATTCATTAATTCATGTGATCACAACATAGAATCTATAATGAAAATAATTGTGTAACATGATAGACATAAAATAATAATAGTTTTATAATCATTATCTTTTATCTTCTCCTAATAGTTATATTTTCTAGAGGATTGTAAACTAATTATTGACCTAGTGTAAAACAATTAACCATGGCATAGTTCATGTTGCTACATTCCACTTTTCCAATCGTGTATCTCTTGGGATCATTTTTCCTCATCTCTAAAAATGAACCACCTCCACTCTCCTATGACATCTTTCAATTAAAAAATATTTTACATACACAAAGGTGAGGGGATCCAAAGGATTAGTTAAGGGGGATTATATAAAAGAAACCATGAGAACATAGGCGATTACATAATGAGATGATGGATTAATTCTATTATATCAATATAACTTTATAATAAATTTAAATGAAACCACAAAATATATTGTTCTAATATATTATCATGATCATCCTCATACATTCAATGAATTAAATGTTTATTAAATATAATTCATTCTCAATTATGATCGAATCAATTAATTATATTCTTCAATAATCAACTATTTAATCTTAATTCTCATCCAAACTTTCTTAAGATCCTCATCCATAATAAAGCTATAATTTTTAAATTAATTAATATAAAATTGACTACGTACAAAACATATACCTTAATGGAAACATGGTGAGTAGCTATCCGAATGACCAGTCATGTATTATTTTCATATACCTTTTACTCATGTGACATGTAGCATACAAAACATATCACAAAATTTCATGGCATGTATGAGTAAATTTAATGACACATGAACTACATGTTATTTACATTGTGTGTTATGTTTTAATAATCATTATGTAATAATTTTATTAAAACATGTACATGATATAATTTCCCAAATAATAAACAGAATATAATTAGACATTTACTGTGTATAAAAACCATTACATAGCACATAGGAGTTGACTAAATGATAAATGAAACACATAATATATTTTTTTATATTATATTATAAATTAATTTTAAATTTTATATAAGTGGGTATTATACATAGTGTGTAATAGCCTACTAAATATTATGTATTGTTCCTTATTTTCTATCCACGATACATGCTTTTCGACTGGGCATGTGGTCCTTCCATGGAAATTAATGGATTACAAAACATGTACATGGGATAACAAAATGTGGTCTCTGAGTTTTATAGTTACTAGTCAAGTATGCCTTGAAAGAAAATATATGGTCCATTTTTTACTAATGGACTACATGTCATGTACTCAATTTACACACAATGTAGTCCGGCTAACTGTGCACAAAGGTAGACTAGTAACCATATAGAGTAATAAATACACATCACATTAAATAAATTCACACACTCCAAATTAATTACAATTTAATTCATGAGCTTCCTTTGTTAATAAAAAATGGGTACATGATGTGTACCAATAGGTTTGAAACCATGTACTCTTGTTACATCTAGCTAGAATCATTGTCACCACCGAATGGTTTATTTGAATTTTTTCCCATCATAATTAATTTGTTTCTTATTATGTTAGTGGGAATGAAGGGGATGAAGAGAATATATGTTCATTTTAATTAAATTACAATTAATCCATGATTGAATACTAATATTAACAATATAAATCAATCAATAATATATAATAATTATAAATGCTTTTTGCAACCCCTTTGATTCCACTTGATAACACAATTGTCTGAGGGCATGGCCAACTCATATTTTAGTCATAATCAATGATTAATCCATGATTTACACAAATAGTGTATTTTGTGACCAATGGAATTATATAAATGATTAATTTACATGAAATCAATGGAACCAAACATTGGATAATAATTTAATGATTTATAATTAAATTAAGAAGTTTAGGAATTCCCTTGTAATGGATTATTTCTTTGAAGATGATTCTAAAAAAGAATCTATATATTATATTAATTTCATGGTAGTAATCCTGTATATATTTACCCCTGTTGTGTTCTCTATGGAATCCATGAACATTTTATCATCATTATAAGAATAATTGAGTGCTCGGGTGGTAGATCATAACAGTTGTGTTATTCATCTGTGACCATCATGTGAATTTCTTCCAAGAAGGATTCTTCACGATCTTAATAGAATCATGAGGGATGGGGGAATTTGGTCTATCTCCATTCTCGATAAAAATCATGAATATTTTCTTTCAAAGAATTAAGAGATTTATCTTTCATTTTATGTGCAAAACACAAAAAAATGGAAACTCTTAAGGTTGAAAATATTATTATTATGTTTAAATACTACTAGGGTTATAAAATAATAATTTCACATGATTCATTTTTTTTTTCTTAATCACCATTGAAACCCATATATATAATATAAATTATAATAATATTTTTAGATATGTTAAAAACCATCAAATTAATTAAATATAATTTCATGAATAAATTGTTTAAATTTTTTCATATAATATTTATCACTGGAAAATTAAACTAGGTCATTCATTCCTAAAAAATTTTAATCTGGACATAATTAAGGACTATTTATTTAATAAATAAATATCACCCCATTATTTTCTAATAAATAAATAAATACTCTATTCACTGCATAAATAATAAATATTTAATAAATTTTCTCCTCATAGAATATTCAGTTTAATAACTACTGAATAAATAAATGAAATAAAATTAATAATGAATAATTATTAAAAAAAATAGTGGTAATAATATTCATTCAACTTTTTAAATAATTTATATTATTATTATTTAACTAATATAGACTTAGTGCGTGACACTGTACCTATTTCTCAAATACATTAGGTGGGGTCCCCAAAATTATATGTTTAGAATCTAAAAACACTTCCAGAAATTCATAGATAAAAACGTCATTGTCGCAATGACATAAAACATGATCGGAACTCTTACTGTGTAATATAATCCCTTTATTATGGCATCTATAATCAATTAGGTTGCATTCTGTTGTCATTAACCTATGCACTCAATGTCTCTTCCTTTGATATTTTGAAAATGAACCCGCCTAGAGAAACTCTAACCGAATAGATTTATTTGGACCATATCATATTAATAAATAGTCCTAATATGTCAACTTCTAGTAATAACATAACATAAAAATCATTTCTCAAGTTATGCATTAATTAAATATTACCCATGATGCACCCAACATATATATCTTCTCCACAGACACATGTTTTCAGTGTTTTCATCAATAAATAAATGTAAATGACTAATAATATTCATTAATAATAATAATAATGCCTAAGGGTCAATACAGACATCCATATATTGGAACATCCAATGACATATATGAATGGGGATTTCCAACCAGAAGGTCAAGTTATTATTACCTCAAGTACTTGAAATTGCTAATGAAACCCACCATGATAAAATGTATCAAAGGTCAATGATTCTCCACACCTAATATCTTATATCATTTTCATCCCATCAAATGATATCATCCGATTATAGAACATATATTTATGAATATTTTCGTGGATCTTTTTGGATAACATAATTACCAGAAACTGCTATGATCTTTCAGTGTGATAGCCAATCTTAGAATATTATAAAATACTATATCATTAAGAAGAAAAATTATTAAAAGATAAAAGTTTTATTAGTATTAAAAAAATTAATATAGATAACCATAATGTATATAAAATTTAATTCAATGGAACTAACTCCAAAATTATCTATATGGTTTCATTTTCATATGTTGAAACTTTCCATGCTATGATGGATGATCTCCTTCAATAATATGGATTTATTTTGGTGTTTAGGGGAACAATAATTGTTTGTATCGGATATATAATTTAGGTTGATTAAGGGAGAGTGGTCATCTGATATCTACATTATAGTCCCCTTCTCATTTGAAGAACATTGAAATTCTTATGGTATGTGATCTGTTGATTTCCCATGTTTAAGTGAAATTGTTGTGTTATTATGATTTTTCTCATTGGGTAGAAATATAATTAACCATAATTATGATTAAACATTAATTAATGAAAGAATTTTTTTTATTAATAATGATCACATGGTGTTCCATATTTTTTTTATGCTATAATTTATCATGTCTTTTATGTCTGGAAATTAGATAGAGAACATAATTATAGAAATTATTGATGACTAAAAGAAATTAAGTGTCATTGTTCATTGAAATCATACTTCCTTATAATTTATGGAAATGGATGTTATGATTGAATAATTTTTAAATATTTTTTAGCTATTAATAGTTTATTTCTTAGGATTCATATAGTTTTAACCCATGATCAATGAATTGGTTAATTCAAGTTGGTAATAAATTTTTTATTTGATAAATATATTTTTTTGGGGATGAGTGCGATGGGTTTCATAAGAAGGCTGGGTTCCTTGGTTCAGGGGCCTAGATTCCTTTTTAATTTATTGTGGTTTTCTTTATTCCTTGTAAATTTTCTAAATATGTGATCCTCAAAATATAAAATGATGTGAGAATATGATGGATTATGACATGGAGATAAATGGGTATGGGTACCCAAGCATATGGAAGCAGTTCAGGCATGAGATGTTACGATGGATGGGGATACTCCTAGTAGTTTTTTGGATCCATCAAGACTAATGGAGTGAGTTAAAGCTATTTTCACCCATTAATTGTTATGAATAATGTTGCAATGATTACTTTTTATGAATTTTATTTAAATTTAGAATGTCTAGGTATCTAATTTCTTAATTATTTTCCACACTGGTTAATTTAACTAGATGTGCATGGTTTATGTATATTTTATGGTTTGTTAGGACAAGTCATAGAGCACCTATAAGAATGGAATTGAATGAATAATAAATTCTAAACCCATTATGTTGAGAGCTCAATGGTTGACGTATAATCACTATCCAATAATTAATATAAGTTTGAAGTGTTTAATGATAATATTAATTTAGAATATCTTGAAATGATTGTGTTCTTATAGGATGTCTAGTCCTTCTTGTTGACAATCATTTTTCTTTGTGATTATAGTTTCTATAAAGTTTAATTCCATGTAGGTGTTTGATGTTAGGTTTTTTAGATATATATATATATATATATTCTATATAATTTTTTATTTCCTGTGAAACCCCACCCATTTCTTTTTGGTGACTGACACCCTATAAACTATGGACTGTGTTCTTCCTAATATCTAGGTTGTGGAGGAACATATGGCTTACTACCCCCTCTTTCCCCACTCTCTTCACTCGATAGTATTATTAGTGAGAATGAACAATGTTTACTTTCCCATATATGTGTGCAGATGGATATGATGTTTTATGGTTGTTTTTGCACACAAATATCTCTCGATATTGTATCCTAAGGATTACTATAGGTAATTGGGTACAAGTTATAATGGATTAAGGTATACTCATAGTGTATAGTTAGTAGTTTATCCCATTAAACAACTCTATTACTTTATAGGGGTTTTGATACTTAGAATATTATGAGATGCATGAGGTGCATGTGATTATACTTTTTTCTTTGATGATTGCATAATATATTTAGAGAGATGGATCAGGACATGTGATGATGGGGTATAGCTATAAACTAGTGTGGAAGTGGTAGTGGGGAACCTTAAATTTTATATAATGCTGAATATTATATTATTAAATGTATGTGACACTTATTGAGAGATCCATATGGGTGCTGATAACTTATCAAACCTCATTAGGAGAGAGGTTAGATTCACTACATATTCACCGGTCCTTAGTAGGCTCTCTTACTATTTTGTGCGAGAGGCTCTAGGGGGGATCCAACTGTGTATACCAGTTATCATCTCCCAAAATATAAGTAAAATATTTTTCATGTATGTAAAAATTAGTAATTGATGGAGATGGAAATTACAAACTCATGGAGTTTTCCAAGAGCTGTTTGGGAATTGAGCCCACTATTGGGGATTTTTCTTTTATAATTGTAGTTTTCTTATATTTTTTCATCTTGAATGAAATTACATGCATGTATGGGGATATTTATTTTAATGTATAAAAATATTTTATTGGTTTTTTCTATCTTATATCACATTAATTGTTTTTATTATAGGGTCATCCCTCCCATTTGTGTGTATGGTGTACCATCAGTGATTGTTTCCAAATCGTGGACTATTGGAGGTAGGTTCTAGACATCCATATCTCTCTTCTCTCAATGCCATCCCAGGATGGATACCTTTGGAGGGGATGTGATTGTGACATGTCTTCTTTGAAAAATATATTTTTTATAACAATAATCTTGTATTTTTATTAATAAGGGATTTTATTTAACATTATAGATAGAAAAAATATTTTTTTTCAAAAAATACAACTGGTTCCTTTCACCAGGGTAATGACTTGGCAAGAAAACTATAGGTTCTAACCAATGTTCCTTATGACCCCATGAGAACCTCCCCATATGAAAGATGTTGTCTACTAGTAGTGATGGTCTATACGGGTCTGTGGGGAGACTATACCCTTAGTATCATTTCATATCACAAATAATAATTAAAATAATATAATTATAAAAGAAAAAAAATGAATTAAATAATAAAATGGTAAAATGGTCATAATGTTAACAAATATCCCCCATAGTGGCAAGACAAATGAGAGAATAAAAGTGAAGTTGGTAAATAAATAAATGAAAAACTATGGAGTCTAACAGTGTCCATCCATGTTTTCCACCAGCTCCTCGATTTACTGCTCATCAATTATCCACATACCACTTTCCACTATTAAAATCCCTATAGATGAATTCTAAATTTGCATCGAGATGATTGTGTAGTGTGGGTGTAACAAAATCCAGTAGGACACCACTAATGTATCCATAAATGGTATACACATGTACAATAGGTGTGTTCCATGATTGTAATAAATGTCATGGGAATAATTTTCAAATATGACCAAATATAAAGTTGTTCTGTTATAAACAATATATCACAACACCCACCATCCCCCCCCACCCACTCACACAAATCATTCTTCAGATCCATTTAATATTTTTGATCAATAGTCATCTAAAATGACAATAAACAATCCCTATGTTCATCATCATGACACGTAGAATCCACAAGGCATTGAGTGGGCATGCTAATCATAATCCATAAGGCATCAAGTTGACATGATACTTAGAATCCACAGGGAACTTTGTTTTATAATGTTCATAACAATACTCAATACATTGAGTTATTTCTAATACATATGGAAAACATAATCCTTCATCGTCATAATTTATCATTATGCGCTCTCTTCCTCTAAGGGGGAATCATACCATGATGGTCACCTATCATTTGTACCAAGAACCAAAACATCATGGAATGTTAATATACAACATGTTATAGTATTAAGAAGAGACATAGCATGGAATCATCAGATATATATTATCAATACAAACATCTAGTGAATCTAAATCAATCATGGAAAATAGTACCCTAACAAATCTCATGCAATAAGGATTGTATATGGGTAATAGGGAAATGTACATAGCCATAAGAAATCACCATTAATGGAGATCAAAACTCATGTTAACACATGAATCATACCATGGGAAAAGGTGAATAAGATATCCTCAAATGGTAAGGAACATCCTACCTCAAATTCATTCATGGAGAAATTCTTGGTGTGTCAAGAGATCATCACCTGAATATCATATGTTTATTAGTCTATTTCAACCACTCTCCATGGATTCCTGGAACTATGTCCAAATATATTATTTCTAAAATGAATTTAAACAAAACATTCTATAATATTTTATCCATAATATATAATATCAAGTTATTTGACACATGAGTTAGCAATTCCTTCTGTAAAGAATAATTGTAAAACCATGCGTGATAATACTCTATCTCTCTTGAAAAATCAAAGGTAAACATGTTATGTAATGTATTTATTATTATCCATTGATAATTATGACATATAATGATTTAATGAATTATTTATCAATTTTTTGAAATTTTAGTAGTGTTTAATTCAATAATATATCATGAAAATATACATGTAAATTATTCCCATAAAACACGGCACCAAACAATGGAAGAGGGAGAGATAAATTTTCGACACACAAATACCAGAAGAAGGTCTAGTATCACAAGATGTTTTATTTAAATATATTTTATTAAGAAACATTTAGATGCTTGAAATCATGATGGAATCCAAAATATGATGGCAGTGAGGGTTTTTATATTTTCAACAAGGTAAATCGTGTACTAGTATGCGGAATTTAGAACTATAAATTAAATACACCAATAAATATTTCTTTAAAAAGTATCCTAAATACAGTGTGTCTAACATCAACCATAAAAGGTGTTTTAATCCTAAATGAGAAAATGCAAAAGACTCCTAAAAATTTCATGATTTTAAATTCATCAAAATGGATTACTAGAGCGTGTTGGGGAGGACAAAATGAGAAAATATGGTAAAATACGTTTTTCCCATAAATGGTAGTGCATAAGGATAACATGGTTTTACCCATATAAATATCTTATAATTCACATGTGGGAAGTATTTTTACCAAAAAAAAGTGAATTAATTTTATACCACCCTTATATAGCTCTATCTTTACCCTTATGAATTCTTTAGAAAGTAGGAGTTACACATAGGCATAACCATGGATACCATTAAACAATAAAATGAAAATTCATCTTACCCATACGTAAAATACAGAACTGGAGGGTTACTATCATAAATAAATTATAAATACCAACATACTATTATAAATCACATAGTTTACACTTATATAGACTTTGGAAACATTGGGCTATAATTCCCCAGTAACTAGAAGAAACACCACACCCTTACATAACTGATGCTTCCAAATTTGTAACCTTTGAAAAATAAGGGTTACATTTATGTAACACCCAAAAATTCATACTTTGTATTGGTTGAATCCTTTTACCTGAAATTATTTCCTAGTCCATTCATAGGGGTAAAATATATTTAAAATTATTAATTTTCTACACAACGAACATATAAAACAAAATAAAAATCGATTTTTGGAATATCTAAAAACTGTGGAAAATACAATTACCCCTATGATTAATTCTAATTATTGAAAAGTGTCTCTATAATTATTTATTGAAAAACATTGGAAAGTGATCTCAAACATTTCAATGTGTCCACATCTCATCTTGGATCCATCCATATTGGAATAGGATCTGAAGAAATGGAACCATCTTACCCCAACCAGAACATTATTATATCGGTCTATGATATGCATTGGAGGATACTCATAAGGTGAATTTGGATACAAAAAAACATCTTTATAGTCCATAACATGCATAGTAATGGACATATAACTATGGAGATGATATTCTTGAAACACATTGTGTATACCTCGATAGTTTGAAGGAAGATTCATACAATAGGTCATTTTTTCAACCCGCTATATGGTGTCACTGACAGGTATCCAATAAGACAAACAGAGGTCTGATCAGAGTCTGAATAAAGGAGATACATCAAATCCTATCTTGAAATCCTTGAGGAGATTCAATGGGATATTTGGTTTTTTATGAAAGATGATTGAAAAATATGTGGGTGAGTTATAATGAATGTGTGTCAAAAATATCATTTTATTCAACATTAAGAGGTCATGTGGTTTGGCCTTACAGTTGTCCAAAATGTGGATCAACTATGTGAGAGTCACTATCCTTGGGAACACCTTAGATGGACATCCCACACAGTCAGAAAAAAACCATGCTACAACCATGTAGGGTCACTTTTTAAGTTGAACTGGGGGTGTGGGATAGGCGCCTGACTTTCCAAACCATGCATTGTCAATGTGAATACACTTTACAACATCCCTGTAGATTTTATCACAGTCATACAGAATTTCATGCATGGTTTGTAAAACCATGCTAACATATATATGGGATGCATGATTTCTCCAAATTATTACTACTAACCATTCTCCAATTGTGTGCCTCATATAGCTTCTCCAAAATTTGGTCTTTAGGATCTAAACATGTCATAGCTGCTCCCAAACAATCCCTTAAACTAAAAGGAATATTTATAAGATAAAAATAAAAAATTAAGTGGTTTTTACTTCAAATTGAAAACTAGGGTGACATAGATGCTTGAGGTTACAATGTACCAGTATCAATCCTCATTCATTATTTACCATTGATCATAAAAAAGTATAATTTTAGTATTAAAATACTCTCCCATTTACCCTTAATGTTGAGAGGTAGGTGGAGGATGATTTTATTTAATTCTGAATATATTTCTTTGGAAAATATCATTATGCACAAAAAATTGTCTCTATCAACCTAAAATTTATATACATTAGGTTATATACATAGGTTTAGAGATATAGTTATAATAAAAATTCCCCTTAACTAATTTCTATATTCTATATAAAACCTCATGTAAATTAATAATAATATTATCATTATATTCCATTACATTTTTTAACTCATTGATATTTTAAAATATGTTCTTAAATAAATAAATAAATATTGATATAAATAATATTAAACAAACTATATCATTTTATATGGACCCCTAACTCATTCCATAAATACCCCTCATCATTTATAAAACCGTAAATAATAAATATTTATTTAAATAAATAATATCACTATAATATTCATTTAAAAAATTATTATATTCACTAATTTTTTAATATATTTTTTTATGATTCTCAAACTAAATAAATAATAATTTTTTATCTTGACAATATATAAAAGAAAAATAAATATTATATATATTCTAACTAAAAAATAATATTTATTTTATATTAAATTCACCTGTATTATTTACAATAACAGTTGATTGAATTTATGTACTAATTCATACTAGAATACTTATTAAACCATATGCTAGGAATAATATTTATTCAAGCAATTAAATTAAAATACAATTTAACTATGATTATGGAAACACATAGTGTGTGGCCCTCTAGAAAATTTTCTTGATATCATTAGTTGACCGAGTCTAAATTTAATGATTTGAATCTAAAAACATGTGAAGGAACCCATAGATAATGATGTTAATGATACAATGACAACAACCTCCCACAGATTCTCATTGTGTTATAAAATATCTTTGTCTCGATGTCTCATCAAGAATGTTACATTCTTGTGTTATCAAATTATATTCTTAATATATCTTTCATTTGTGTACTGAAATGAAATCATCGAGAAACCACCATTTCTATGGAATTAATTATATATTTTTATTTCAATAAAAATTCCAATGATGTCTATCTTCATTAAAATGGAAGGGAAAATCATTTCTTGTATTATTTATTAATGTCATGTTACTTATGACGCACCCAATGTATGCTACCTCACTAGGAGTATATTTTTTCAAAGTGAATTATAATAAATTAAATTACACAATTCATTATATAAATTAAAAACAATATAAAATATGATGACCAATACATAGATTTTTATTTGGTAAAATTCAATGATATATAAAAAATATGTAATTCATATTATCTGGTCTATTCTCATAACCGCATCTCTTAGATATTACCAAGTGAAAAATATTTAAGAAGAATTATAATTGTCTTATGAGATTGAATCACATGATAGTGAGATATCAAATGTGTCCAATTAGATAAATTTCATCCAAACATAGGATTTATGTTTAAGGATAATGCCATAACACTTCAAGGTCCCCATCATAGTGGGGAACTACTATGGCCATTCAATGAATAAAATATTCAAGGACATTATCACATTAGTTTTTTGTGGAATAACGGTCATCAAGTACAAAAGTTTCAATAATATTTATTTCTATGAACATATTTCTAATTAGAAAGTAAAATATAAGTTAATTCAGGGTACCAACTCAAACTCCTTATGTACTCCATACTGTTTTCCAAACTCAAAAACATATGTTTTCATCCAGTATTGTTACACCATAGTTCTCTATTATATGATTGTTTTGAATATCATGGAATGTTTCTTAATAAATAACTCCCTCAAATTCTATGTAATATCATCTAGGAGTGTATCATAATAAAATGATTATTTTTTTAAAATTAACTAGAGTTTGTCCCCATACATCTATATGAACCAACTCTAACCAATGATTCTTTGGTTCCTTACCTTGTTTTTATAATGAAACATTTTCTAGCTTCACAAGGATATGAAATTTTCATGTTCAATGATCTAATCATTTGATATTTATAATTCCCTTATCATATAATATTTTAACCACTTCCTCACTCATGTACCCTAGATAGCCATTCCATATGTTTGAAAAAGTTACTTTTTGAGCATGGATTGAACCTTCTAACCCTCCAATCAGGTAGAAAGTTCCATCCATAAATCATTTAGAAACAACCACATAACCACATGTTAATTTATATAACAAATAACTAATGTTTTATAGAAATTAACCTTATCTAAATATCTAATATAAATTATGTTCTTCCTTAATCCTAGTATATTCCACACTCCTTACAACTCCAGCGGGCCTCTATTCCTTGTGCAGATGGAGACATCACCCATTTCTAAAATATTTAGGGAATTTTAATTTTAAATATTAACCCTACAAAAAATTTATATTTAAAATTATTTATACTCCCTCTCTTGTAATTTGAGTGAAATGGGGCACTAGATTCTAGCACCCAAGGCTCAAGTGAACGAGGAGCACTTAATAGAATACCACTCATATCTTTCAATGTAGTATTTTCATATCCACTTCTAGAAGCATATCATCTATATTTTAATATTTATTCATTACAATATTTCTTTAGGTTACATTTCTTTCCGTAATGACAACACATGGGACTAGCTTTATGCCAATATACTCTTGCTCTAACTTCTTCTTCCTTTTCCGCTCATATGTCTTTTCAATGTTGTGGAATGTACTACCATTTACACTATATGAATTTGTAGTATATGAATATATCACCTTAAACTGAATTTAGTAATTTATAATAATATCAATAATATACGTAGATCCACATCCTACCTTACCATTAAAAATTCTCATTGTGGTAACCATAAAAACCCAAGACACTAAGACTACTGAAAGTAGATGTGGTGCCCAATTCGGAACTCTGATGTTCACAATCACTGATTCTAACTAACACCAAATGATATTTAATTTATTTATATGATTACTTTTCATCTTACCAACTAACATCCTCAAGTGGAAAAAACTCTACAGGTGGACCAATTTCTTCATTGTTGTCAACTTCTGAAATATATCAGTGAGTGTATTTATATGTTTTGAATCAATATTACCCTCCCTAATGTTATAATATACATACCAGTTTTTATCCATCTATGTCATGTTGAGTTCTTTATTATCCTATATTTCCCATAATTCCTTCTTTATCACTTATAGTATAGTATACATTAGTAGAAGATCATGATTCCTTTTTAGTGCACAATATTTTACCTAAATCTTTTAATATAATAAATCCTTCCTATCAAACTTCTACACTCAAACATTACCCACAACTAATTATATTAGTCATTAAGATATTGAACAAATACTAATTTTTCAAAAACATAGAGGGATTTATAACTTCTTATTAGAATTATCAAATAAGGAAAAGGGAAGAATGATCCTTCTAAAATGAGTTTTGAATCACACTCACCAGGGTTTAGCCATATGAATCTTTAAAAACAAATCATTGATTATAATTATTAAGTTTTATAAAAATTCTGATAAAACCATTGGATGGTATTCCTCCAAAACATACAACGTGGAAACCAAAAAACTAGAATGAAACCGTCAACTCAGTATACTAAAACATGGATACTATATATCCCATGTAAATTTACTAATGGAAAAACTCATATATGAACTTATAAAAGAAAAGGATCGAAATAAAAAAAAGCAAAAAGTAACCCCACAATTATTTATGTGGTTCTAAAATGTGTATTAATCCACTAGGGGAACATTGAAATCACTTTTATTAAAGAATTTAAAGATGATTTCAATTCCCAAGGGTTTCAAAAAAATGTTCCACCTTACGAGTTATTGTAGATTCCATCCAGTATGACCAATCACCACTACTTTTTGATCTTCATCAGGGGAATGAGTCCACCTTAGAATAATCTTCATGGTTTTCCCTCCACATGAACAAAGTCCCCTCATTTCATAACCTCTACTTCTAGTATACATTGCATGATTCGTAAACTCTCATGATCATACCCTTATGTATTCTCCCATTATAACAACCCAACTAGGAATAGACTCTTATGCAAGACCTTTGGGCCTATTTGTCACACCATCATCCTAAAAATGGTTATGTTTTGTTTACCTATTATAAAATTTCGTCAATTAATATATATATTTCAAACTTCAAGTGTTAGGTTGTGGTGTAATGAACCAAACAGTTTCAACTAATAAAGTCACCTAAGATGCTACGCCAGATGATAAGGTGTAAAAAACAACACTATTCTCATATATTAACAAATAACGGATAGAGTTCAAAGTGGAATAAAAATATTAATCCATGATATAGACTACCTCAAGACCAATGGGCTAAACCAGAATGTAAAACAAGATAATCCAAAGTATAAGATCCATCTGACCATTCATCACCACCAAATTATCTCACTGAGAAGTGGATGAAAACTGAGAGAAGACAATGAATGACACGATTCACTTCCAATTACCTATGTCCTAAAAAATAACATATAAAAACACATAAAAGAAATAATTGGCTACGAACACAATTCCCAGGAATATTTCAATGAAGTATCTATAAAAAGTATAACATCATGAAAATGTTAGAACATTATTTTAAAAACCAATTTATAAAGATAATTGAAATGTATCCATTTTGTAAAATGTTCATCAGTTTTTCAGAAAATCATTTTATATTTACACGGACATGGAATATGAAAAGTATAGGTTTTAAATCATGTAATCATAAGAAAGACCATCCATGAATACACTATACGATAATCAATTGAGCACGTTCCCATGAAATATACCATCAGGTATAAAACCAGGTATAAATGATAGAGCACACCATTTAGGATCTAACCTATTGGAATATGTTCGTCATAATAAAATATAGTACTAAAACTAGCATTATGTGAATCCAACCAATATTGAGTCATATCACATAGTTTGACGATATCAACACACTAGTGGTATAAAACACACTAAGAGTGATAATCTAATTTCATGATGAACCCAAGGTTCCAAATGTGATGTTCTTTTAAAAAACATTTGAAATAAATTCTAAGAATTTATAAAACATTTTTGAATTGAATACTTACTTATTCCATGCTTCAAAAGACATTTTAAAGTCAAGACAACCATAAAGAAATTTCATCAACACATAGTGTTTCCAAAACCCATTTTAAAGTAAACTAACTTTAAAAACATGTTACTATTCACATAAAACAAATATAATATTACATCCATCCATTTCATAAAAAACCAATGTAATTTACAAGAACATTAAATAATACATAAGATAGAACGTTTTTATAGACACACCTACCTAATGAATTGAGATAAAACATGAACAATTGACCACCCAAATATTAGAGTTGAATCCAAAAAATTGATCTTTAAGGCCTTTCAAAACATATATTGGGAACTTATGGTTCATGATATAGAATTGGAATAATAATTAGTTTGGAGTGAAGGTTTGATTTTATACATTATCTAGAAAATATAATACAACAACACAAAACTCCCATCCACAACACTATAATTATGTTCTTACCTAAGACTATAGTTCCACACATTGTGATATACCACAATAAAACATGGTCAAGCTGACCTATAAAACCATCACAAAGATATCACCCAAATCCTATTATCCTAGCAAAAGACTATAGTCCAATCCATGCACCATGCCACATCTACCTCAAAAAAGGCAAAACCTCTAAAGTCACCCTAATGAAACTCCACGTTGTAAAAACTACCTTCATGCCACATAGCTCATCCAAATTGATACCTTATACCACATCCCCTTCAACATTGTGTAGCCAGGTCAAAATTGGTAGTGGAATATACATTCCGCCTCTAGATTCCCTTGTTGAAGCTATATTTCCCATGCTGAAACCAGCATCTCTATGGTTAAGCCACTCCCATCCATGAAGAATGCCTCTTCATATTTCCAAGAGAACTATATATCCACTCCAAAAAACCCTTTAACTCTAATAACCACTCAAAAAAATTTAATATTAAATTGAATTGCATCCTATAGGTCATTACAGTTATCCCCGCCATAAAAAATATATATCCCCATAAATCACTCATGATTTTGGACTTGCAATGATAGAATTCAATTCCATACACACCAATTATTCTTTTTCAAAAATATCATGGTAAACCCATCAAAAATTCTATAGTACATGTACCAAATTAATAATTTTACCACATAGTACCTTATCCTAGTGATCCATAATATGAACCAGTTTCTCAACCACAGTGGTTATTAGATCAAGATTAAAATATTCCCATTCGAACTCATGAGAATGTTCTATTGGATTAATCCTTAATTTGGAAACATGAAAAATATCATGTATCAATATAAAATGATATGGTATGTCTGACTAATATTACAACATTCCAATTCATTTAATGATCTCAAAGGGGCCAGCAATCCTAACTTCCAACATACCATACTTACCCAATTGAGGTGTCTCAAGTGTGTTGAAACTCTAATAAAGGCATGATCACCAACCTAAAACATAAGAGACCGATGAAAATGGTCCACATTGGATTTATGATGACTTTTTTCCATGACCAATCTCTTCCAGATCAACTGAACCTTTTTTGTTGTCTCCAAAACAAGGCTCAGTCCAACTAATGACTTATCCCCAAAATCTACCCAACACAAGGGAGATCAACATTGATACCCATATAATGATCTATTGGGAACCTTATTATTAAAAATCCTAATAACTATTATTATATTAAAATAGTACATGAGGTATATTTTCTCCCAAGAACCACCAAACTCAAGAATGCATTCCCTAAGCATATTCTCAATGAACATGAATAGAATTATTTATCTATGCATCTATTTCTAGATGGTATGTCAAGCTTAATTTAAATTGGGGACCCATAACCTATTGAAAACCTTTCCAAAACCTATATGTATACCATGTGTCCATATCAGAAAATTTCATAAAGGGAAACCCATGAATCCTTGCATCCCCTCAGACATGCAATTACCTGAGCTGCTACACCTTCGTCATCTTTTTATAATTAAAACTATGATAATTTAATAATATGATAAATGATCGCCCAAATTTCATCCCTCCCACTAGGGGTATGTGGTAAACTAACAATTAAGTCCATGTAAATCTTATCCCACTCCCATACAGTAATGGGTAAGGGCTACAAAAAACTAACATGAGTGTTCTTCCTTAATTATTTGATAAGAACGATACCATGATAAAAAATATATTGATAACCACCTCGTCCACAACCACTAATAGTGATATCTAAATTCATGAAACATCATGGTAGTCTATGGTTGGTAGAAAAACATGATCAATATCCATTTTCCATCAACTCCTACCTCAGAGAAATCAGAACGACCAACCTACTTTAGAAATGCAAATCCCTAGTAGGAGACCAAGACCAATCACCCAAGGGCTCCCAACTGTTTTGGATTTTGATAAAACTCTATAAATATTTATTTATTACCTATTTATGTTAAACCAACACATCAAATGATGATTCATTTTTAATATAATGCATGAACACTATCTTATCACCATCTTCCTCTGCCATGCTCATATCAGAAAAAAAACTCATTGAAGCCCATTATTCCACAGATTTCTTCAAGAATTGAATTTTTAATTTCCTACTAAAATCATTAGAGATAACATTCCCATTTCAAGGAGTATTATTAATATCAAAATAAAATGTCTAAAGTTACTCAACTTATTATCTCTACCACAATTTTAATTCATCTGAGTAAAAATATACTTCAATCTATTAAGACCATAATATACCATAAACTTATCCCCAAAGATATAGTGATTCAACATATTGAGTTCATGAATAACCATTACAAAATCAAGATCATGGGTAACATATTTATTCTCATGGGGAAATAAATATAAAGATCTATAGGACACTACATGCTTCCCATTCATGAACACACACCCCAAAACCATACTTGATGCATCACAGAAAACAACATAACCTAAACCTAATTTGGGATGAATTAAAATGTGAGATGAATTAAAACATTCCTTAAGATTCTTAGAGGATCTATGAAATTTTTCATTCCATTAATTCTTAACACTAATACATGTCAACGTTTTCATTGGAGATTCAATCATGGAGAAGTATTGAGAAAACCACCCACAGTAACAAGTCAAACTTGAGAATCTATAAATATCAACAACATTTCTAGGATTCTCTTATAACATTACCACAATTATATTTGTAGGATATAATAAGATTACACTATCATATATAATATTACCTATAAACATTAATTCATGGATTCAAAATTCACACCTGGAAATATTACTATATTTCAAATGTTCTTTCAAGATTATAAGGATAATATCAAAATGATCCATGTGCTCCTTATATGAAATTGATATTACAAAAATATCACCCACAAACATGAATAAAAAGGAGTCAAATAACTTATGAAATATCTGGTTTATTAGTGCCGTGAATACCACAAGAGTGTTAGTGAGATCGAATGGAATAATTAGAAACTATAAACACCTATAATAGCTCTTAAACATTGAATTAGGTATATCCTCTTCTCATTCACTCAACTAGTGGTACCCCAGAAAATGGTTAACATTTGAATATAAATGATCCCCTATGATTTGAAATAAAATCATCAATTCATTACATGGGATACATATTCTTGACATTCACCTAATTTAACTTTCACCAATCAATATAATATATGAGGCTTCTATCTATTTTCTTGTAAATTAGAATATGTGAATCCCACGGTGACACACTAGAACAAATAAATCCATTTCCCTAATGTTCTTCAAGTTTAACCTTATGTTCCTATAACATATCAGGCTCCGTATGATAATGTGGCATGAAAATTGGAATCATACCAGGGAGTTTGTCAATAGTAAACTTGACCTCTCTCTATAGTGGTATCCTAGAAAAATCATCAAGAAATACCTCAAGGTATGAATTCCCCACTTGTGGGAGGGGACTGCTCAAGTGGGATTCAATAACATCAAGGATCATCACAAATAACTAGCTTTTGATCACTCCACCATATGGAACAATAGGCCATTATCTCTCAGATCTAGTATCCCACTCACCATGAAATACATGATTGACTCCATTATGAGTGATAAACTAAAATCAAAAATGATTATAGTCCATATGGGCCTTAACACTAATAATCTATTCTATAACAATAATCAGGTCAAATATTTCAATATCAAGAACCATAAAATCCCACACCACTTCAAAGCCAACTAATGAAAAACAACATGAGGAACATTTGAAACCTTATTCAATCCTCTTTCCTAAAGGAATGGAAAGATCAAACAAGATAGACATATGTTCTATGAAAAATCCAAAATTATCAAAAAAAACATCATTGATATAGAAGAATGAGAAGTACTAGAGTCAGATATTACTATTACCACAGATGGTGAAATAAACCTTATACCTCTATATGTATCCAGAACAGCCTCATAATCCTCCAGTGCATATTCTACTACATATATAAATTTATTCCCGGCTCTGCCATGAGCTTTAATATCCATATGAACATCCCACTTGGATTAAAGGTAATTCCCCAACCCTTGGAAGTATCAAAATAATCCTATGAACCCTCTGTAATATTTGATCCATCCATAATTCCTTGGGACATCCTTCTAAAAAAAATTCTTGACATTTCTCAATTTTCCACAATGAGAAAATGTCTTGGGTGCTGATGAGATGCTCTAGACCCACACATTCGGATTTGGTTCTAACCATGCGGACTTTATAAATACATCACATGAATTACAACAAACTCCCATGATAAAAAAGTTAAATTTATATGGTAACTAGGTACATGTACAATTAAATAGTACAAAACACATTTCTTCCATGAGGATTATCCACATGTGTAGTTCCATTATATGAATCCCATTCATTGTAATTATATATAAGTTCATAAAATGTAAGAAATGGTGATTTATACATCCTAGTAAGGGATAAAAAATTAAAATGTATCACAATATAACATATTGAGTGATACATGATGCATGATATAAGAACGTGAACATGGGAAAAATATGCATAACTTTTTCATGAGTACAAAAGGAATAACATAATCTCAAGTAAATGAGTAATGTTCCTAAGGCATAACCAATAAATGTGGCTACAACATAACACGAGATTTTCATAAGTATATCACCACGTTTCATTACCAATGTGTCATAAATCATTACCAAGGAATAGTTCCAAGGTATCATGAACATGTTAGCTATAGATGTTAATTTTTTACCTAAATTATTAGAGCATTATCGGGGTGAAACATTCATATATCATAATTCATGTGATTTATATAACGAAAGCATACATAAATCCACCAATAATAATATAATGATAAAATCGCTGGAAATTAAATGGGTATCGAATGAAATTTAGTAACATTCTATGTGAATACCCATTAATAGAAGTAATGAATTCTAATTTGTTTACACTATATAGATAAAGGGTATATGATTTAGTAAATAATTTATGCGATCAATCAATTGTATGGGTATTTATGTGAGAAAAATTAACTCAGAAGAGGTATGAGAGGATTTTCACAAGGAAATAAATTATTATTCATGGCTGATGATAAGGAAAGACAAAGGAAGTGAGGGATCGTTCTATAAGGATATCATGTTTTTAATATATAACATGTAAATAGAAACATGACCATTTATATGAAAGGTAAAATACATGAGAAATATGGAGAGTGAATGGAACATGAACGTTGGTTGAAAATTGGGTTGGAATAAAATCCTTTCAATGAATTAATTTGGTTAACTAGGTGAATAGACAACCTATTGGAGTTGGTTCCCTATAACTAAATTCTATTTTATTTATGATAAAACATTATTATTATTTTTTAATATTAATAAACTATTTATCACATCATGATTTTTCTTCTACATGATAGTTTTTGATAATTTTCTAAGATTATTTTTCTCAATAAAAGGTTATAACATTTCCCCACTATGATGAGAACCCAAGGGTTCTACAACACTATTCTTGAATATATGTTATATATCCAAATGATATAATTTGAGGCACACAAATGATATATGCTATTAGGGGTGGAAACTCATTGAACTTTGAGTCACCTCTGTAGGGTGTACTCCCTTGGTAATATCCATTAAAATATTATGAGAACAAGACCTGCTAGTAGAAAATCCACATTTTTATGAGTTATTGGATTCTCCTATATGTGGTTGTTTGTAATGGTCCTTATAATTTATGGTTTTTAATAATTATTATTATGAGTCATTCACTTAGATGTATTGACAAAAACCATGATGAAAGATGTTCGTGGTGTGGAAGGATATGTTAGGTTCGTCAGGAGTAATATTGTATTAATGAATAATGAGAGAAATTATTTATCGCATATGTTGTTTAACAGAAGTTAATTTCTATGTACATTTGATGGAAATGATATACCCAAAATAAATCCATGTCTACAGTGTTCTATAGGCAGGTTCTATTTTTGTAATTTAAAAGAAAAATATATCGAGCATATAGGTTGATGGCACTGGCATGAAACTTAATCGATTAAAGATATTGTGAAAAAAGGATTATATGATATAGTAAGTTTTCGTATGTGGTAACCTGTAATTAAAACGTTAAATTATCTGTATTGGTTCCTTGGCATGTTTCTAGACGCTAACCTTGGACTTTAGGTTGCTTCTCTTAATGCTACTGAGAAATAGGCCTAAATGGTTACACACTAAGTGTATCTAGAATATCAGTTAAATAATATATTATTATTTATTATTTAAAATGTAGAATGAATATTATTCCCACATGTGATTTAATAATTATTCATGTATTCTTGACCACATTTATTCAATCACTATTTATTCGAGATAATATTTTGTGAGCAGAATATTTAATAAATATTTTTGTATTTATCAGAAAATAATGTTGTTGTATTTATTTAATAAATAAATAACCATTATTCAAAGTCCGATAAATACTATAGGGGAATGGATTTCCGAGTTTAATGTTCATGTGAGAAATAATAACAATGAATGATATTTGTTTAAATAATATTTAGTTATAATTCCCATGTTAAGCACATTTAAAGAATTATTATTATTATTATTATTATTTGACATGGGGTTTTTCATGGATTCAATAAAATAAGCAAGGGAACTTTGTAATTATTTTATTTTAACACTAGTAATATAAATTCCTAGTTATGTTATTTTCTTGATAACCAATTCAGTTTTACGCAACAATCCTGGAGAATCCTATCAATCCTATAGAGACCCATTCTCTAAGAACACATCCATGAACGAAAAGCAATCCTCCTCCGCTGGATCATAGAGAACGATTTGGAAGTGATTCTTGAGATGCTCATGGCAGTCGATGCAAGTGTAAGGATAATCCATGATAGCACCCATGGACTCCATTAGTGATTTCTGGAGATTCTAGGAACACATTTGGATCACCTCTATAGTAAATATAAACTTTATTTCTATAATGCTCAGACAGTGCACTACAGAACTGCCACCAGATTCATCAATGAAGACATAATTCATTAGAGGTAATTCTTCATCCCATTAAACTAAATTCAAAAAAGAAGGTTTCGGCCTCATCAATATTTAGTTCTTTCATGATTAACCTTGTTCGATATCATTGATCCATTCTGTAGATCACAGCGATTACCATCGTAGATCTCAGATTGGTAATCAATCATGATAAAAAGTAAAGTTGGGCACTGCCCTTCTTGCGCTTCCAATTCTCTTGGAACCTAAAAGTGGTATTATGGATGGAACATAATTTTTTATAATTATTTAAAAATCATTTTTCATTTATGCATTTGTAATTTTGTTTTTAAATTCTTGTTTAATCGATATATTAATCTGAATTCTGATATTTGTTTCCTCCCCCTTCGTTTCTTGTAAATATATTCATGAAATTTAATTTTATGATTAAAATAAAATCAAAGAACTCATCAAGAGGTGCCAAGTTTTCTAACCAAACAACACCAGACTACACGTTGTGTAACCATTGTAATATCCCATGTAATAACATTCAATGCATCAAGATTTGATTCAGAAATCAATTCAGGAATATATACTGATTATTACATTAATTACACTATTTAATGCATCGTGTGTTGACCAGCACAATATGAGTTGTGTATTCCATACATGGCCTACTTGACTGGTGATTGTGTAACACGGAGTCAACATGGCATGTGGCCCATTGGAAACTTAGTGTAATCCATCTTTTGTGAGGTATGTTTTACAAGTCGAGTCCCAAGTCATGAGCCTTGGATAGATGGTGAACGGTTTACATGTCAGGTATATCAAATCTATAAATGGTGTAATTTTAGCACATTACATTGATATAAAATTAATTTATTTTTCAATATAAGCCTTGAGACATGTACTTGTGTTTGGTCATAAATATAGGTCAAGCCATGTGATAAGATTTAATATACAAAAATATTAAAATGATTAATTAATATCTATATATCATGTATCATTCATATTATAAGTTGTTACTCTATGTCCTCTAAAGAACAACAGGTGACCGAAATGTCATTGAATTTGTGTAATAATCCATGAATTACAAGTTGTGAAAGTACATGATATGTCGTTTAATGTCACAAGAGTAAAATTGTATAAACTAATAATACATGTTGGCTTGATTTGTATAGGTATACACTGTGTTTCATCCAAGGTACATTTATGTAAAAATTTAATTTTAAATGAAATTATTTAAATTATTTAAAATTATAATGGATAAGAATCTCAGGGAAATTCATAAAATGATTTAGATAAAAATATTGAATAAATAATGATAATAATTAAACAATTTTAGCATGATTCATCTTAAATAATAGTGATTAATAATTGAATATTAGTTTTATTAAATGTGTAATTCATTGCATGTATGTGGATTATCATCAGTTAGACCATAACTTTTGTATGTGATTGGTATCAATTAATTTATTATTAAATTAAATTTTTGGGGTGTGTTCCTTCTATCATTTAATTATGAAGGGCCTGAATGACCACGATTTCTTTTATGTAAACCCCTTTTTCCTCTCACATGTGTGTGAGTAAATGGTATATGTAATGGACGGAGCTCCCAAGCTAGTGGAGGTGGTTCAATTTCAGAGCTAAGCTGAAATAATCCAAGGAAATAAAAAGGTCGATAGGTGGAAATCTATAAATACAAACCTCAACTCGATTAGGGAATTTCTCCCCTAGGAAAATGGTTAGTTGTTCAACTTCTAGATAAAATAAACATCAGTATCATCTCGTAATCATACCATTTATTTTATTTATGTTATTTTCATGGTAATTTCATTATGGATGTCTTGTCTTGATCATATAATTAATGAATTAACAAGCATGCAAGATAGAACTAAAATAAACCAGCTTATGCGTAAATATTATCTAAGACAAGGTTAATCACATATGTAATCTCACTTAATATTAACAAGAATGTGATAAAAATAAATATTGTAAATTTAAACATAAAATGATAAATTCCCTCAATAAAATATTAAGTTGGTATAGACTTCTAATACATTGTAAGAATCAAACCATAGTTCAAATTGCTTAACCGACCAATGTTGGGGTGCTTTAAATTATAAGAGAATTATAGCATAAGGTTTTGGGTTCACATAACTTTGTTTAAATCAAGGGTTGAATTCCAAAGCATGACATTGTGTAATTAAGAGGCAAAGGTTGAGGAAATTCAATTAAAGGAGATCATTATTGGGGAGCCCACTGAATGGATCAAGGAATGATGAGTTAATGCATTAGACAGTTGGAATGCCTGCCTAAAACCATTCATGTTTCTTGACCAACCAATGTTGGGGTAATGATAAAGTTAATAAGGATATTTTCCACTAGAATATCCGAGAAATAAGATATTCCAAAGAAAATAGTGTGGGATATTGGGTTTTAATAAAATAGTGGGAGACTAATAAGGATAATATTTGTTTGTTTGTCTAATTTTTATCAGATAGTGTTCTAAAATTCTTCTTATCTTATTTTTTAGAAACACCAATAAAATTACATCAACCATGGCATTTTAAACCATATATGAGATGAGAAACCCTCTCACCAACACAAATTTACAATAGTTGGAAAGGCACCTACGTATCATCCTACACCATGAGAGGAAATTGTATGTGCAAGAAAAACCATTAACAATTTTGTTTGGAAATGAGGAATGTGTTGAAGAGATATCTCTTTATGGAAAACAACTGATTGATGATACAGATGTTCAATGCTTTATGTTATCATCTATGTTCATTGAGAATGTAAATCAATTAAGGATATGGATTCCTATAGTATGATTCCTCACCTTCTAGATCACTATTAAGATAAGATGAGACAATAGGGGTATGAAATATCTAATGATTTGTTCATAACTAATCTTAGAGAGTCTATCCTAGTTGGGCCTCATGTAGTCAAGATTATCGGCTACATTGAACTCCTAGAATTCTTAGGGATTAAATCACAAGATGATTTGCCTACATATCTCATACATTCATCACTACACAAGATATTCTCCAACTTTATTTTTAATTAAAATATGAGAAATAGTGACAAGTGTCTTCCCATGATTCATACATTAATTAACCTAGTGGATAAGTACATAGGGCATGATAAACCTGTAGTCCTTATGGTGAATAAAAAAAGGAAGGATGTGGAAAAGGAGACAGTGAATGATAAATAGTCTAAAGCTCCTAAGCACCATCCTACCAAGAATTAGAATATCTAGAGGCAGGGAAAGGAAAAATATGCAGTATGTTTTTCATGTGGAAATTCAATTCATTGGAAGAGGAACCTCACCTAGATTAAATGGGATGATAAATTTGCATTCTTTATAAAGTGTAATCTATCAATATCTACACTTTGGGTATTAGATATAGCTTGTGAGGATCACATCTCTATACAAATGTTGGAACCAAGTAGATTCTGAAAGATTACTAGAGAAAAGTATTATCTGAGAGCTGACAATAGAGCTTGGATGGCTACCATAGCCATTGGTGACTACAACCTTTCATTTACAATGAGAATGGTTCTTATTTTAAAAGAATGGTATTATGTTCCTATAGTTACCAAGAACATAATTTCATTATCATGCGTAGATACATATAGGTTTATTTTCGAATTTGGAAATAAAATTTGTTTAGTTTCCAAGGAAAACATATATTATGGTATAGAACATTAAAATAATTGTCATTATGTATTAAATTTTGAAAAAAAAGTGTTAGAATTGTTAAATAATCATGTTCACCAAAATTATATAACACCCATCTGTTTCATCATCGTTTTGGTCACGTAAATGATAAGCGTATTACAATTCTCTCTCAAGATAGTAATTTAAAATCTTTTGATATAAAACCACTTGATATATGTAATTATAGTTTACAAGGAATAATGATCAAACCACTATTCCATGGACAATGTGAAAGGGACATAGAGATTATTTGATTGGTACACACTGATGAGTGTTGACCATTTCCAATAAACGTTAGAGGTGGATATTATTACTTGATAAATTTTACTAATGAATTGAGTAGATATGGATACATTTCCATAAAAAATATAAGTCTACGTCCTTTGATAAATTAGAGTAATTTAAGAATGAAGTAGAGAATATTCATGGTAAGAAGAAAAAGAATCTTTAATCGGATTAAGGTGGTGAATATCTTAACCAGGTGCTCATCAAAATTATATGGGAGTTTGGGATTTTATCTCAACTCACTGATCCTTACACACCATTGTGTAATGGTGTTAGTTAAAGGAGGAATTGTACCTTATTGGACATGGTATGGTTGATGAATATTCATGTAGATTGTTCATTATCCTTTTGGGGATATGAATTACAAACTGGGGAAAACACATTAAACACAGTACCAAATAAAAAATAAAATGGAGTTCCCTTCATGTTATAGAGTTTAAAAAAACTCATTTTATCATATACACATGGATGGTGATATGAGGTGTTTGTTAATGACTTTCAAGAAATAAAATAGATACATTGGGAATGAGGTGTATCTTTATATGGTATCCCAAGGAAACAAAGGGATGCTACCTATAAAACCCCTTGGATAAGAATTTGATTTTCACTAGATAATCCATATTTCTTAGAGGGAGAACACCATCAAAAATGATAGTGGGATAAATATTGAATTTAATGAAGTTGATTCTTTAGATACAAAAGAGTTGGTAAAGGGAAATATTATATGGATCCCCTTAGAATAATTAGTTCATGAAACACAAGTACTACATAGGAGTATAAGAGAGGTAAGATAACCATAATGATATTTCCTTATAGTCATTGAATATGGTAATTCATTATTGCTTGAAAATGATGAACCTATCTCTTACAAGGAAGTAGTAGAGAGCTCTGAATATGAAAGATGGAAAGAAGCTATGAATTATGAAATAGATTCCATGTATTAGAACCAATTTTGGGTTCTGGTTGTTGTTCTAGTTGATAAAAATATTGTTGAATAAAAATGGGTATTTAAGAGGAAACTATACATGGAAGGTAATGTAAGAATATATAAAGCAAGGATAGTGGCTAAATTGATTAAACCACAGTAAGGAATTGATTATGATGAAACATTTTCACTAAATTCCTTGTTTAAATCCATCATAATTATAATTCATATAGCATTATACCATAAATATGAAATTTCATAGATGGCTGTCAAAACTGCAATCCTTAACTGGAACCATTAGGAAGTTGTCTATATGATACATCCAGAAGGTTTTGTAACTCTAGGTGATGCCAAAATTATTTTCAAGTTGTAGAGATCCATTTATGGATTGATTCAAGATTCCAGGTCATGGAACATTATATTTTATGAATCAATAAAATAATTTTCATTCATTAAGAACTAGTGTGATCCAGTTGTTTACATGAGGTTTAGTGGAAATGTAGTCATTAACCTAGTAGTATATGTTGATGACATATTACATATTGAATATGACATACTAGTATAACAGTCTGTTAAGGACTGTTTGAACAAGTGCTTTTCTATTATGGATGTAGGTTATGAAGCCAATATTTCAGGGAACAAGATCATTCTTGATAGATCTATGAGGCTACTTGGACTAAGTCAAAGTACATATATTGGCCAGACACTAAGGATATTTAGTATGGAACAATCCAATATTGGATTGGTTCTAGAGTCACATGGTTTATATATTTCTAGGAAAATGTGTCCTGAGACCCAACAAGGGATAGATAGAATGTGTAATATCTCATACACCTCAATGATAGAATCAATCATGTAGGACTTGTTATGTACTATACTTGATGTTTCCTATGCAGTGATCATGGTAGAGTGATATGAAGAAGATCCAGGAGAAAAACATTGGACTGCTGTTAAGGATATCTTTATGTATCTTAGAAGAACTAATGATATGTTCTTGGTGTATGGAGGATATGAGGAGGTAGACATTATGGGTTATATTGATGTTAGTATTTAGATATACCATAATGATTTTAAGTCACAATCATTATATTTTTTCTATCTCAATGGAGGAACAGTGTGTTGGAAGAGGTAAAAGTAACCAATTTCTTCTTATTCTATAGTGGAGTATGAGTATATAGAGTCTTTTAATGCAACAAAGGAATTAGTTTTTATTTGTAACTTTTTATAGGAACATCGTGTTGTACCTAGTAGTAAAGATACTATCACATTGAATTGTGATAATACTATATCGGTGGGCCCTTAAAATGATGCAAGGTCACACCAACAATCAAAGTACATGCTCTCGAAGTATCATGTATTGAGTGATTTTTATCAAATGGGTGAAGATTCAGTGAGAAAAGTATCCATGGAAGAGAATGTCGTAGACCACTTGACTTAAGGCCTATATCAGCTAAAGAATGAGAATCATATTATAGCTAGCAGTCTAAAGTTTGTTAGTTGTTGGTTCTAGTAAATGTGAGAGACTTTTAGAGTTGTTTCCCAAGAACCAACTTATTTATACTTTATGATAAACTTGAATTAAATGTTTTGAATATTAATATACTACTTATCAAATAATGATTATTATTTTTCATGACATTGTATGTGATAATGTCCTAAAAAAGTTTTCACAATATAAGGGAATATAAGTTCCCCACTATGAGGGGAAATCAAGTGCTATGAAACTATTCTTGAATAAATGTTCTATAGCCAGAAGATATAATTTTAGGGACAAAAATAATATAGGCTATCATAGGTGGAGACTCATAGGACACTAAGGCATCTTCACAGGGTTTACGCCCTTGGCAATATCCAGAAGGATATTATTAGAACGAGACCCGCCAGTAGGAAGCCAACATTTATATGTGTCATTGGATGTTCATATCTACGGACATGTTTATCATCCCTTAAACATTAATATTATTATTAATGAGTATTTTGAGTAATGAACATAGATTTATTGGCAAAAACCATGATAACAGATGTTCACTAAATGGTAGTATATGTTGGGTGTGTCAAAAGTAATATTACATTAATGAATAATGTGAGAAAGGATATATCCCTTCCATTATTTAACAGAATTTAATATCTAAGGGAATTTGATGAAAGTTATATAGCCTAAATAAATCCATTTTCATAGTGTTCTATAAAAGGTTTCTATTTTTTTAATGTCAAAGAAAGAGATATCGAGCATATAGGTTGATGACAATAGCATGCAACAAACTCGATTAGAGATATTGTGATAATGGGATTATATTACACAGTATGAATTTGTATCTGGTAACATGTCATTACGACATTAACTTCTTTATTTGTGGGTTCCTTGGCATGTTTATAGATGCTAACCTTGGAATTTACACTACTTATCCTAATTCCAGTGTGAATGTGGCCTACAGGATCACACACTAAGTGTATCTAGAATATCAGTGAAATAACACATTATTATTTATTATTTAATAGGTTGAATAAATATTTTTCCCGCAAGTGGTTCAATAATCCTTCTTATATGATTGACCTCATTTATTCTGTCAATGGCTATTCAAGATAATATATTGTGAGTGGAATATTAAATAAATATTTTTTTATTGAATATAATAATTATTTATTTTTTGGTGAGTAGTGTAGTGATATTTATTTAACAAATAAATATACATTATTCAAGGCACGATAAATATTGTGGAGGATGTGAAGACTGAGATTAATGGTCTGATGAGAAATAATAAAAATAAATATTATTTGATTAAATAATATTTAATTATAATTCACAAGTTAAGCACATGTCGAGAAATAAATTTTTTATTATTATTATTTGACACGGGTTTTTTCTAGGATTAAATAAAATGATAAAGGGAACTTCTGTAATTATTTTATTTTAACCTTACTGATATAAATACCCAATTATGTTATTTTTATGATACCAAATTCTATTGTGCATAATAATCTTTAAAAATACTCTCAATTCTAGAGTGATCCCTTTTCTAAGAATGCTTCCATGTACGGTGACCAACCCTCCTCTAGTAGATCAAGGAAAACACTTTGGAATTGATTATTATGGTGATCAGGAAAGACGACATAAGAATAAGGATCTTCTATGTTAGAACATAGAGACTCCTTCGATGACATATAGAGATTCATGGAACACGTTTTGATTACTGATAGAAGAAATATACACTTGGATTCTACAATTAAATGATTTAACACCATATATTTGTTGTCAAATTCATCAATGAAGAAAGAATTCCTCAGAGGTAATTCTTTATCCAATTAACTTAATTATATACAATATGTTTTGATCTCCTATATCTCTCTCTAAAATTTTCTAATGATTACCATTGTCTCATATCATTGATCCATTCCATAGATCATGTTGTTAATCTTCATAGATCTCGGATTCTTCATTAATCATGAAAAAAAAAAAGTGTTGGGCACCGCCCTTCCTGTGTTTCTGCTGCACCTGAAACCAACACAACAATCATCTTTGGAACAATTGGTTGTTCACATTGAAAAGTAAGTAATCATATTGTGGGAATGATAATAAGAAGTAAATAAGGATACATTCATGGATTAGGGATATTAATTGAATATAAATATTATTCCATATATATTAATCCTTTAATATGGAGCATAAAGTGCATGTGAATTATCCATAGAAAATACTGCCAGAGAGTAAAACAAGGTGCACAGTAAGGAACCAGTCACCGCGAACCAAAGTGCTAGATGAGATATACCTGACTAAATATTTTCGGTTTTTTAATGATAATATGCATCTAATATAAAACCATTTCTACTTTTAGTATCCAAATAGGGATGTCATTGCTTGAAAAAACACACACACTTTAATTTATCAAATTTAGGATGGTTTTATGGACATGGGAAACCATGATCATTACAATGAATTATAAAGGTAGTATAATGAGAGGTAATGGTGATCTATCATTTATAAAATAGTAAGTAAATTATAATAATGACATATAAAAATATTTCATATTTAAACCAGAAGAAATTTCGAATTTATTGAAATGGTAGTTGTAAAATAGGGGTGAGGAACCCTTATTTTGGAAGAGTAGTAAAATAGGAAAAATATATAATGTTCCAGAAATTTAGTCTCTCATTAAAAATAAATCATATTCAAAGTAATAGGGTTTTCTAAAATAACTTTAAAACATAATAAATTAAGAATCAATGGCTTATGCAAAATTACATGAATCGAAAGAAGTATAAAAAAAGATCACTTGCATATGGAGGATACTTATTAAATCTAGAGAGGGATGCCATAGAACCTTGGAACCAGTTTGGAGGGAATATTGAGAGGTTTATTTAGAGAAAAATCATTATAAAATTCTTTTGTGAGGAAATTGAGGAGGTAAAGGGGGTATTTATACTTGAGGAGGGGTGGTTTTAAGGGTTAAAACAAAGGTTATTTTATTATATATGTCATCCACTTGTGAGTTAAATAAATTACAAACACGTTTGTATATTATTAATGAGTGTTAGAGTGTTTTTTATGTTAAAAGTCTCACTAATTAGAGATATAACTTCCATCCAATCTAATTAATTTTCATAATCCAAAAAATAATTTTTCTCTTAAAGTTCCAATTTTTGGTTCCAAAATGCAATGAATAAATTAATGAATAATAATTAATGTATTAGGATCATATTTATAATTATAAATATTATTTTTCATTAAATACAATTATTCATAAATTTGTATTCATGATGGCATAATAATGATGTCATAAATTCATGGATCTTTCTAAAGTAAAAATTTGATCTTTTTCAAAAAAAATAAACATTGTCATAAAATTCCCAAAAAAAAAATTCCAAAGATAATTTTTAAGTTATGAGATCAAAAATTAAATTTATTTAATCATATTAATTATCTAAATTTAATAATTTATATTTAAATAAATATCATTACCTGTTTTAATTTATCAATTTCATTGAAAATTAAACATCCAGACCATTATAAGAATTATGTAGGACTTAGTGAAAATATATTATCATTTTATAAATTTTTTCATAAGATTATTTAATGAAAATTATAGTTATTTAAAACATATACACTATTCATAAAATAAACTTTAAATAGAAAATTGTGTTATTCTCTAAAAAATTACAACAATTTTTATTATACCATTAAATAAACCCTTTACTCTTCATACTTGTAGTTTTACATGATTTTTAAAATTATTATGAAATCTAAAAATATTTATATATTATCATAATAAAAATTCAACATAAAATAATACTTATAATAATAATATAAATGATGTTTTGGGGTGTCACATTCATCAATACATAACAAAATTATGTTCTCATAATTTTACTCATTGAATAAAACCTAGTAAATAAATATGTTAACTTAAAATTTAACTATAGAAAGGAATAATTATGAAAACCTTGGAGATTTTAATCCTATGTGGTCATATTGTTTATACATAACCATGTCTTCTAGAGAAAATTGTTATCTATCTAAGGCTCTATACCCAAATATTTCAAATCCTAATTCCCAAAAAAAACCAAACTAATCTCTAATACCAAATGAGACGCCCCAAACCATCACCATCAGATATAGTTCTAAAATAAGTTTATTAATCCATAAATGGTGTCATATTTGAGACTAGGGAGATCAAATGGTCATTTTAATTCCTCCATAATGTGGTAATCTCCAATTTTCCTTGGTCTAGTGATTTAGGGTTTTACTGAATAAAGTTTCTTTTGTTGCCATATTTTAACTAGATTCCTCTAAATTTTAAAATGGTAATTCTACATTTTCTAGTTTTAGTTTTCACAATTTTAAATTTTCTTTCAAATTCATATATCAATGGTCATGATAAAATTAAAAGAAATGGATTGAAAATTTGTTTAATAATAACATAAAATCCAAAACATTAATAGAGATAAAGAAATCTATCCCACAAAACCATCACCCTTCTATTATATATAAATATCATAATGGGAGTTTACCCCCTCATCCTAATGATTATATAATAATATGTAATTAATAAATAAAAATAAATCATAACGAAAATAGAGATGAAATTGAGGACGTCCCGAAATAGCACGGATTCTTGCTCCAAGCTTTAGTCTCCATTATCTTTTTCATAGTATCAGTACCGACCTCTATTTATAAAGTCCCTATTGGATCATGTAAAATTGAATTTCATTAATTATTGGTCAAATGTGGTCATGGGAAGGTCCCAGGCCTTAAATCATTTTAAAAATTGACGATACATTGAATCTGTCCATTTTTATCCCATCTCGACCTTGTAAAATTCATGTTGTGATTACACCACCAGTAAATCATTCACCATGTGTACCATATTCATGAAATGTATAATTTTTCTGAATCATCTCTTATTTAAAATCATGAAATATATGTGTCATGTTATCACACAAATCAACTTCTCTTCTAGACCCATTCATCTACTTCACGACTTGTGGTTCTTTCACGGCTTCTTCCGATACACAAAGTGTAATGATTACATAATATGTGATGTCATTTTTATGATTTGGGAGCCTTGTTTTTTCTCAATTATTGAGTTATGTTCCTTGTAAGTTCTCCATGATCATAATATTTTTTGAAGAAATTTATTTTAATGATTCGTATAGTTTTAGCTCCCCTTAATCAATTTCCATAACCTGGTTCTTCTATAAAAATATAAGAAAAAACTAAAGGATATATGCATGCTTTAAAAATTAAAACATCAAAATCACTACATTTTAATATCAAAAATATATATAATAAATTCACTAATAAAACTCCCCACACTTTAATTCATACTTATCTTCAATGATGGAATTGCAACATACTAGAACAGACACTTACTCTAGCATGATTTAAATTCAATGTCAAAAAAAATTGATCAAATGGAAAATTAAATTTTTTATCATAACATGTGTAAAATTTATTAATGCCTCATTTTTCAAATAATACAAATTGACTGTGTATTTTAATTTTCTTGTTTCAAGATATCCAAGTATTTTCATTCACACATTTTCATTTTTCAATTAATTATTAATATGAAAACCCTTTGTAATTTACCTCATGTTTATTTTTCAACTCATTGTCATGTTATAAACAAATAGAGTGATTCAAATAACTCAATGACATGTCACATACCATAGGTTTTCAAGGAATATATAATCTCTACTATATAAATACAAAATCCCAATTAATCATGAGGGATTCACCATTTCTGTTCCAATGACTATGCGTCTTATATAAGGTCATAAAATGATATAAGTAAAGTGAGAATCAAAACGGAGGTTTGTCTCTAATGTACATTACATGATAATAAAAAAAATTTCAATAAAAATCTCTATTCATAGTTTTCATTTCTCCCCCCCCCTAAGAGGCTAAATGTGGGTCTGTGATATATGTAATCACAATGAATGAATCAAACTCTCTATATTTTTCTTTTTTTATTTTTTTTATTTTTTTGAATGTTTTCCTTAAGAAAAATATCACATCCATCACCTAATAATATATAATCAAAAAATGTTCGACCATGAAAATAGTGATTTTTTATCTTCTTAAGTTACAACCCTTTTTTATTTTTTTAAAATTTTTTTTAGCATGAGAAGTGAATAATAAATTACAATGAAAAATACATGGCCAGTACCTAAATCACAATGGATAATCTCTCAGAAAACTATTGTCGATAAATTATATATCGTTATAACCTAATAAATACCTCCACCTTACTTATTATTTTGAATATCATGAAAATTATTTAGATGAAGGGAGGAATATATAATGTTAGATTGTAACTCAGCTCATTTCATAACAAGGATGTTCATGGATTCAACATTATTAAAAAGTATTAATTCAATATGAGCCTCATGCTACTGGATAACAAAACATACCTCAATCAATTAAATGTGATTTTTTTCATTCATATATTTGATAAGATGAAAAGAAAGTTCTAAAAGACATCATACATGAGTTTCACAAGAAATATACTACAGATATAATGGAAAATATTTTCTTTTATGATATCTCAATAATGATAAAAACGGTTGGGACAACTAATCATGGAAAATAATGTGAATAATTAAATCAATTAATGAAAATATCATAAATTTATGTCATGGATAAATATCAAAAAAAATATTTTAATATGACTGAAATGCTCCTCAAATAATTATTTTTCAACTCCTAATCCACAATATTATCAATAGAAATTATTTTCCTCAATTTTCTCATTTAAATTTATCAACAATGAAATATAAATTCATGGAATAGTAATTATCCTTGGTATTTTATGCCTTCTGGATCATTTGATTAAATAATGAATCAAATATGGGGTATGAAATTAGATATTAAAAGCTCTAATTAAATTTTTGGAAAATTATGAATTGAAACACTTACTCCAATTTTTAATGTTTCTTTAATGTAGTTTGTACATATTTTTTCTATAAAAATTCATGATGTGTACTTTTCTCAGCATGTGTAATTTTTCTATAGGATCCTCTAATGAATACTTATTCTTGCTACCATTTTTTGTCTTGATGGTCCTTTAAATTAAATATAAACAGGTGAAAGAATAGGACATTATCAATGTAAGTGAGTCCCTATTTTTAATTACTAAATGGATTAATTCTTCCTGAAGGTAGTACATTCTTAATATATATTGTAATGATCCAACATTTCTACCTTAATCCTGATGAACTAAATATATGTTCATGTACCATCCATAACTGTTATCCTTTCTCAAATGTAGTAGTGTAGGCTTCTTCTCGGGTGTCTGTGATCTTGGTCCTTATACTGTCTTTATTCTATAGTTAAGAATCCTATTTCACAATAATAGCTAACTCTTTTACCTCATTACCTTTAGAAAACCCCTCAACATCATGTGTATTTTATTCTTCAAACTCATATCATCTAGCACATCACAGTTATTCATTTACCGATGGATGTTGAAGCTTACATTATCATAGCCAACTCTATGGAAATGTTCTCTTCTTGGGAAATCGATCAGTTCAAGACCAGTGGCTAAAAATGGCCTCATTAGAATGACTGTATTTTTTTCCCTTTTCTATATCAAGCACTAATAAGTCATCAAGAAATTTAAACATGCCAATTTTTATTAGGATAACCATGATTAATCCTCAGGGGTACGTCACTATTCAATCTGCTAATTGAAGTGAACCTATAGTCGGATTCATGCCTTCTTGTTCCAAACTCTTGAATGACATGTACGACATGATATTGATACTCACACCTATGCGAAAAATATATTTTCCATATTTCCTAGCTCTGATAAATATATAAATTGAAATTATATCTAGATCACATTTCTTCTTAGGCAGGTCCCTTGATTCAACTATCGAGCATTCTCATGTGAATGGAATTGATCCAATTTCCTTAAGCTTCTTCTTATTGGATACCCTGTCATTCATTAATTTTTAATAGGTATACATCTTTAAGAGATCCTCTAAAAAATGAATATTAATATGATCTTTTTAATGTGTTTCAAAAAAATTACCTTTTGTGCAATGATCTTCACATGCAACATTCATTATATACAAGGCAGTCTCGTTTTGCAATACAATAGTTCTTCTTCAACTTCTTCAGTTATTTTTTCCTTTATATTCTCAATTTATTTTCACTTTATTTCAGTTACATTTCTTTATTACATCATATAAATTATATACCAGTTACATTGTTTTGATTCCTACTTCAAAGTAGTAATGCATTTAATCCATTATGTGGGCATACTTTAGGGAATCCTAGAAGTGCTCCTCTGGGTCTCTCGATGATCTGATCAAAATTTTGGTTAACCCGATGCTCCAGATTTCAAAATGTATAACTTTTTATCATTTATTCTTCTTTTATTCCATTGAGTAATACCCTAGTTGTAGTCATGAATATATACAAAACCTCTTCCAATTTATAGACAAATATCATCAGTGTAGTCTTTTGGGGTGATTGTTTTTTTTCCCCTATGGCCTTGGTGGGTATCCTTTTCTTTTTTGAGGCAGACAACCCTAAAATTTATTACTATGATTGAAATCTTCATAATTTATATCTTCTATATACATTCCTTGATGATTTTTCTAACATCCCTTCGTGATTTATATATTCTTGGTTAATAATTCTAGTTATTTCATATGTGAACACCTTTTCATTTTTTCCGTCTCCTTACTATTGGAAACTATTTCTCGCCATTTGATCCTATAATTTGTAGTTCACTTCAGGTGACTTCTACATTAGTGATCCTACAACTTCAGTGTCTACAATTGACCCATTTCCCTATGGAAAAAATTATAGAAAGTTTGGATTATCATCCATAGTTCTATGCAATGATTAAAGAATTTTCTAGTCATATCTTCATATATTTCCCATAAATAATATAGAGATTCATATTCAGATTGACAAAATTTTAGAATATTTACCTGTATATAAATTGATTTAGAAGGTGGGAAGAATTAGGTGACAATGTTTCATGCCAGTTCATCCCATGTAGTGTTGGAATATGAAGGTGTGATTTGGATCCAATATCTATCTCTCCCATGTAATGAAATTAGAAAAAGGCAGAGTCTTATCACATTCCTTGAAACATTTTGAAATTGGAATGTGTCAGAGAGCTTGATGAAGTTTTCTAGATGTGGGTTAGAATCATCATGTGGAAGTCCGATGAATTTAATGTTGATAGATATCATCTAGATGATTTATGGTTAAATCTAAATGTGGTTTTCAACTAATGGATTTGCTAGTATGCTCCATTTCAATCATGTTTTTGATTGACGAATGTAGCCTTTGAGGTTTCACAACCTTGGATCTCTTTTAAAAAATCCTTCAGTAGTGAGATATTTCTATGTTCTGGCCATGATTGTGTCTTCCTTATTTTTACGTACGATTTTCTCTAGTTCGGGATTGAAGAAAATAACCACTTTTCATTTTTATCATGTATTGTGGTCGTGAATTTAAAATTTTAAAAACAAAAATCATTATAATGAATACATCAAGTGTAATTAGATAAATTATAATAAATAAAAATAAATAAAAATTAAAAGAAACAAAAAAAACTTACTTGTAACTATCCTTTGTGATGGATCTAGTTTTGATAGGCTCGAATGGATCATTATTTAACTATGGATCTATTCAAAATAATAAATTTATAAAATCTAAAACTATTCTTCTAAATTAATTGAAATGTAGTATTAGAAAATTTTTAGGTCAAACCCACAAAGATAGTGAATTTGGTTATTCAGGTTTTTAAAATATTTTCTTAGTTTGAAATGAAGAAAGAGGTGAAAATTAGATTGGGGTTTTGGAAACAGTTTGAATAAAGAAGAATGGAGATGAAAAAGATTGATTATATGGTTTGAAATCAGATATGAAATTAATTACTATATTTTAAATTTTTAGGGTTCATGTGTAATTATATTTTTATAAAATAAGTTTATTAATCCTTTCTTGGCTTTAAAGTCAAGATGAGGTAAATCCAATGATCATGGTATCCCCTCATTGAAGTGGAAATCCTTTATTTCCCCTAGTCTAGTAATTTAGGGTTTCAATGAGTCAGGTTTATCTCAATACCATATTTAAACTAGATTCCAATAAATTTGAAAATGGTCTGGCCTCCTTTTAGGGTTATACATTTAAAAATTTTAATGTTCCATTCAGATTCAAATACCAATGGACGTGATAAAAGAAAAAGAAAAGGATTGTAAATTGAATAAAGAATTATAAAAAAACCCAAATAAACTAATAAAGAAAACAAAATCAATCCAATAGAAGCTTCCCACTTGTATTACATAACCGTATCACAAGGTGGTTTTACTCCCTCATCCTAGTTACGAGAGAATAATAGAGAAGGAATAAATAAAAATAAAGCATAATGTAAACTAAGATGATACATGGGAGGACCATGCATAGCATAGATTCTCTATCCAAGATTTTGACTTTAGTATCTCTTTCACAGCCGCAGCCTAGTCCTCTATTTATTGAGACCATATAGTATTTATTATCATTGAATTCCATTAAGGATTTGTCAAAACGTTTTCAAGGGTGGGTCTCATTTCTTATAATAGGTCAAAATTGAAGATACATAGAATATTGACATTTTTATCCCATGCCATTACTTTTCATGACATGTAGTGATTTCACCATGTGTAAATCTTGCACCCCATGTATCTTATTCATGACATGAATCATTTTCGGGAATCATCACTTGTTTCATGACGTGACCCATATGTGTCATGCTGTGGAACATATTGGCTTCTTTAAGGGATTACTTCCTCCAATTCAGGAACTCTATTTAATTAATGGCTTGAACTAATACAATATATTATAATTAATTCCATTTTTCAACTACTTGAGCCTCATTTTGACTTTCTTCTTTTGTTATGTTCCTTGGAAGTGCTCCATGATCATCAGATTTTGTGAATACCTTCATTTGATGGAATTATTATTTTTTAGATCCTTTTACTCAATTTCCATAACATGTTGTATCTTGATAAATATGAAAAAACACCATGGATATATGAATCCATTAACAATTAAATCATCAAAATCACTGAATTTTAATATCAAATATATATATATATATTAAATTCACATTTTAGTAGTTGTAAAAGAGTGGTTAGAAACCCATATTTTGGTATAGTAATGACTTTTAAAAAAGATATAATTAGAGGGAAATGTAGTATCTCATTAATAGTAAATCAAATTCAAAATAATTAGAGTATTTTAAATTACTTGATAACATAATAAATTCAGAATCAAAGGCCTAGAAAAAAGAAGAATTTCAATGGAAAGAAGTGGAAGAAAAGATCCTCTACCTTGGAAGGATGCTTCATAAATCTAGATAATGATTCTTTAGAACCTTGGAACCACCTTTTAATAAATATTTATAAGGATATTAAGTGAGAAATCATGCTCAAAATCTTTGGTGTGGAATATAATGATGGAAAGGCGGATATTTATACTTGAGGAGGGGTCGTTTGAAGGGTTAAAATATAGGTTATTTTATTATATAATCAAACAACTTCTGGAAGAAATAAATTGCAAAAAATTTAGATTATTAATGACATGGAGAGATTATTTTTAGATTCAAAGTATCCCTAATTCAAAACATACCATCTATCCACCCCAATTAATGCGCGGAATCTAAAAAATAATTCTTTTCTTAAAATTTTAATATTTGGTTCCAAAATGTAAGGTATAAATTTATAAATTATAATTATAATTTTTAAATTCATTTTTATACATATTAAATTCTATTTTTATTAAATAAATTTTTTAATAAATTTTTATTCTTTATTATGTAATATTCATGTCATAAAATCGTAGTGCTTTATAAAGAAGCAATTTTCACTTTTCCACCAAAAATAAAATTTTTCAGAAAATTCCAAAGAAAATCACCCTAATATAATTTTGTTATTCTATGTCCAAATATTATGTTTATTTTATTAAATTAATTCTATAATTATTATAATTTTATCTTTTAAATATTTATCCTTATATATTGAAATTTATCAGTTTCCCTAAAAAATAAACTTTATGGCCATTATAAAAAATATTTACGACATTATTAAAATATATTATAATTTTAAAAAGTGTTATACAATATTATTTAATGAAAATAAATTTAATATAATTCATATATATTTATTATAAAATATTTTTAATATAATATGGTTATATTCTCCAAATAAATAATACAATTTTGACTATATCATTAAATAATCCATTTGTTGTGCTTGGTTATAGTTATACATGATGTGTAAATTTATTATGAAATGTGACAGTATTTATAAGTGCTCATAACAAAAAAATTCCTTATAAAATAATATTTCTATTAATAAAATAACTAAAATTTTAGGGCGTTATAGCTTCCATATAGTTATCCATAATATGCCGAGGCCTTTCACATTGATGTTAAACAACCTAATGTTTTCCTAGTAAATCCCCTAAAAATACTCGCAAAGAAAACTAAGAACCCTTTCATTTTCTATTCTGTGTAAAAGACACATCATGTCTAATAGCCATACCAACTGATGCTCCACCCAAACTTGTTCTCTCAACTATGTCTGCCTCATTCATAGTAGTCTTTTCTACCACCTCCACAATGGTCAGAAAGAATAATAGAATCAACATTGACTGAATATAATCCCTTAGACCCATATCAAAACGTTGATACTTAAGGTAATAATTTGTAAGAAGATCTGGTTCTAGGTGAACTAACTAAGTAAAATTGGTGGAATACTCAAAAAAATATACACTCACGTTTCTCTAAGGTTATATTTTCCCATGTCTTTTACACATTAAATGTTTCATGGTAGATGTTTTGATTGAAGGGTTTCTTTGAAGAAGACCGGGTTAAATACTCATGCAACTTAGCTTGTATGATGGAGTCTCACCATCTCCCTCCTAGTACGTCATAAATATATGTAGAAGAACCCACCTTAGAGTCCAAAAAAATTTATAGAAAATAGAAGATCCTTTCCATAAACTCAATAAATTCCTCAAATTCTAGGGGTCCTTTATAACCATAGAATATGGGTGGATACTGATTAGTGAATTTTGATCCATGATCTACCATTCACACTTGTTATCCAATAGCCATCTAAACTAGATTCTAGATACTGCGTATTCTAGCTTCCACTAAATAAGGGTCCCCTGTAGGATTTTTCTGCTGATCTTTTCCTGCATTTTCATCACTCAAATTTTAATGATATATTCTAGGTGGAACTATCTAATAAATATAGTATAAAAAACCATTATCTTAAGTGACATTTCCTAAATCCTATAACCAATTTCCAAAAACTATATTAATGTCTTTAAATAATATGAATTTAAAATCAATCACATATTCTATGAATCAAAAACAAAACAGAAAAAGGAATAGGTCCATCCAAATAAACCACAAATCTATTTAATTCAAATAAAATCAACCACCAATAACATTCTTGGAAGAAATCCATGACCACCCATGGTAACATGAGTTAGAGTTTGAAGTGAGCTAGTTGGGGACCTTATCGCACTTACTACCAAAATTTTGATAGTCCTAACTCATGTCTACCAAGGACATCAAAATAAACCAAAGAAGTTTCAGAGAACTTTAGTTTGGGTAAAACACTCTCATACCTGTTTTTTAAATAAACAACGCAGTGAAACTAGGCATGTATCTCAATAAGGTCTGCCACATGGTGAGGTGAAAAAAACAACACAAGTCTCATGTATAACTGATGAACAAACAGATTTCAAAGTGAAAGAAAAAGGTGCGACTACGAGACATAAAATTTCAAGACCAATGGGATAAACTAGATATTAAAATAAGACATGGAAAATGCTAAGGTCCACGTGACCTTCCATTACTGCCATACTTTCCCACTATAATGGTGACAACAACCATGAGAATCTTGGTGACTACATAAATCACTTCCCATTAGCTATGTCCTACAAAACCACATCAAAAAATCACTAAAGGAAAAATTAGGGTGTAAGCATAATTTCTACTAATATATCACTAAAGAATATATACAAAGTCTAATTCCATGAAAATGATTTCTATATATTTAAAATATTAAAAAAATAAAGAATTTAAAAAATAAAACCAATATGTAAATCATCCATTGGTTTTTCATAAAAGACATTAATATTTACACAGACATGGAATATGACAAGTATAGGTGATAAAGAATATAAGAATATGAAAAACCATCCATGGATATTCCATATGATAATCAAGTGACCAACCATCCATAAAATATACCAGCATGTGTAAAACCAATAATAAATGAAATTCCACACAATTTAGGCTCTAACCTATGAAATATTATACTCAAACATAAAATAAATCACTAATAAAGTCATCACATGAACCCAACAATAATTTATTCCTAACACACAATCTCTCGATATCAAACCTCTAGTGGCATAGCACAGACTAAGAGTGAAAAGTTCATTTATAGATGAACCCAAGGTTTCCAATGTTTTATACTTATCAACACCATTTCCAAACAATAATCACATTTTATAAAAATAATTTTAGAGTGAATCATTATGGATTTAATGTTTGAAAACCTATTTTAGAATCCAACTCAACTTAAGGTAATTTCATCAACAAATATTTTTTCCAAATAAATTTTTAAATCAAACCCCAATTAAATACATGTACCCCTTTACAAAAAAACCCATTGATATCAAATCCATCCATTTAATAAAATAATCCAAAGGAATTTACAATGACTCTAAGTAATTCATGAGTTAAAACCATTGAATAGAGAAACCTACCTCAAGAATAGAGAGAAACCACCAAGAATTTATCTCTTCAGGACTGGGGTATAATCAGGTCAATATGGGGAATAAAGGCCTTAGAAACTATTTCTTATGAGCCTAAGGTTTGAAAGAGAAAATTAGAAGAATAACTAATTTTATGGGAAGTTGGGTTTTCATAAATAATCTGGAAAATATAAGACCATAGTGCAGAACCCTCATCCACGACATAGTCATCAGGTTTTTACCTAATATTATGAGACAACCCATTGCACTACGCTATAATCACCCCTAATCAAACAGGCCTATAGAAACCATGGTGCAGACCACGCCCAAAAACTATTCTTCCATAACAATTCCATGGAATAACCCATGCACAATGCCACAACTTCGCACAAAAAATAATGAACCACCAAACACACCCTTATGAAACTCCACACAACAACCTCTACCTCCACACCATAGATGATAACCAAATGGAAGGCCTATATTACAGCCAATTAACCAAGGTGTAGGTTGGTTAAATTTGGTCGTGGCACCAACATTCCACCTCCCAAACCCCATGTCACAACTGTCTTTCACATTCCACAGAAAGAAACACCACATTGTAGACAATCCCATCCATGTTGCACACTAATAGAGAAAATTATTTTCATAGAACTAGAAAAATCAATCAACAATGGTAAAAAGTTTTTTTATCTCAATGTCATTAAAAGGAGGCCCCTTTTATTAGTGCTAGAAAAGCACTGATAAATGGGGACATTATATGTTCTAAAAAATCACTGATAAATGTAGGACTTTATCAATGCTAGTCTAGAATAGATGAGGGTTCCCATTTATCAGTGCTACATCTAGAGTTGATAATGGCCATGCTACTATAATGTGTTTTAAAAATTACTGCACACTATAGTGCTAAATACTATCACCAAAAATCGACAGCAGCAACAAATAAAGGATAAGAAAAATTAATAATTTAATTGAAATAATGATTAAATAAAAAATAAAAAAAACTAAATTATAAACATTTCAAACTTGTTCTATACAATTACATTATCCAGTATAATTTCTCACAAACATTAAAAACATCAATGGTTTCATTACCTTTGGCACCTGACCCCCTCTCGAAAATCACAATCATTATATCAGTTTCTAAAAAAACTACCCCATCTCAAGAAATAGTTTTCAACTATATAAGAAAAAAATTATTATATTAGTGATATTATAAAGAAGAAAAATATATATAAATAGGAAACAATACATTCATAAAATTTCAATTTTAAACTGATAACAGACACTTTGTGTCATACCAGTCATGCTGTGTTTCTGATTAAGGTGTGGTAGATTCGTACACTTCAAAAAATGATATATTGATCATTTTATTATAGTATCAATACAATATGAAAGTGTTTGCTCAATTTTGAATATGTCACTTGTGTTTTTTTACTAAATTGTCATTTTAAACTAAAAACATGCACTTTGAGTCATACTGCACCCATACCATACCATTTTTATGTGATAATGACTCAAATAAAAAAACAACTTATGAATATTTTTCATAAATTATCAAGACAATCAAACAATGTTTTCATAGTTTTCATTGAGTGACACATGTTTTGAACTAAACTGACAATTTTGGACTAATAAGAGACACTTTGAATTATACCAGTCACACCATGAGTCTGATTGATGTGAGGCTAATTTTTAAATTTCACAACTATCTTATTGATATTTTTTATAAAGTGTCACGATAATAAAAAACAGTTTTCTTAGTTTTGAGTAACTCACTTGTCTTTTTTACTAAAATGTCAATTTCAAATAAAAAGAAACAATTTGAGTCATACCTGTTACATCCTGTGTTGTATTGAGGTGTAGAAAATCCTTAAAATCAAAAATGAATTATATATCTTTTTTCTATTGAATCAAAACAATATGAATAAATTTACTCGGTTTGGAGAATTTTATTTTATTTTTAATAAAATTTCATTTTAATCTGAAAACATGAACTCTTAGTCATACCGGTAAAATCCTGTGTTCGTTTGATATGATACTAATTCTTATACATCACAAATTCATTATGAATCTATTCCTAAATTATTCTCAAAATCTAAGAATATTTTCTCATTTTTCAATGAGTGACACACATTTTTAACTAAATTCTAAATTTTAAACTGATAATACACGCTTTGAGTTATATCAAGAATATTATGTATTATCTTAAGGTGAGTTTGATTACTATACATCGAAAATGACTTATGGATCATTTTACTAAAGTATCAGAACAATTCAAATCCATTTTCTTGGTTTTGAGTATGTGAGATGTGTTTTCAACTAAATTGTCCATTTTAAACTTAAAACACGCACTTTGAGTAATACCAGACACACTGTGAGTAATATTGAGGTAAGGATAATTCCTATAAATCAAAAATTACTTATGTATCATTGTACTAAAGTAACAATACAATATGAATCTCTTTTATCAGTTTTTAGTACGTCACTTTTCCTTTTTATTAAAATATAAATTTAAAATAAAAAGACACACATTGAGTCATAGCTCTCACATCAGGAATCAGATTGAGGTGCAGATGATTCTAAATTGTCCGAAATTAATAATGTATTATTTTCCAAAATTATGAAAACAATTCAAATTCATTTTCATGGTTTTGAGTTTTTCAATTGTGTTTTTTACTAAAATGGAATTTTAATTTGAGAACACACACATTGAGTCATATCGGTCTCATCAGGTGTTGGATTAATGTGATACTGATTAATACATGTCGCAAATGAATTATGAATTATTTTTATAAATTACCAAGACAATCGAGTCTGTTTTCTCATAATTCATTGATTGACACACTTTTTGAATTAAAATGAAACTTTTTAAAAGATAACTGACACTTTTGGTTTTACTAGGCACCCCATTTATCAGATTGATGATTGATTGATTCCTACATATTAGAAATTAATTATGGATAATTTTCCTAAAGTATCGAACCAAAATGCATTCCTTTTATTGTTTTTTAGTATGTGACACATGTTTTTTACTAAAATGCTAATTTTAAATTCAATGAGTGTAATTTGAGACATTCTATACATGCCATGTGTCGTGTTATGGTGAGGTTGATTCCTAAAAAAAATTTACTTATGGATAATTTTCCTAATGAATCAAAATAATCCTATTCTGTTTTCTCAGTTTTGAGTATGCCACTTGTCTTTTTTACCAGAATTTAATTTTTTTACAAAAAGACAAAATTTGAGTCATACTAGTCACAATATTCATTTAATTGAGGCGAGGTTAATTACTACACATCAAAAATGACATATGGATCATTTTCCTAAAGTATTAAAATAATATAAATGTGTTTTCTTGGTTTTGAGTATGGAAGTTGTGTTTTTTTACCAAAATGTCATTTCAAACTAAAACAGACAGTTTGAGTCATACCAGTGACATCATGAATCGATTTTATGTGAGAATAATTTTAACAATTCATAAATGACTTCTGAATAATTTTATTAAATTATAAAGACAATGTGAGCATGTTTGGTTGGTTTTTTGTGAGTGAAAAATCTTTTGAACTAAATGTTCAGTTTTAAACTAATGGTGGATACATTGAGTTTTATAGGGCACACAATGTGTAGGATTAAGGTATGTACTATTCCTACATCTCAAAAATGAATTATAGATCATTTTCATAAATTATCAAAATAGTCTGAATGTGTTTTATTTGATCTGAGTATATCACTTGTCTTTTGTACAAAAATGTCAATTTTAAATAAAAAGACACAATCGGAGGCATACGGGTCACATTTAGTGTTGGATTGTGTTGAAATTAGTTAGCACACATCCAAAATGAGATATGGATCATTTTACTAACGTAAAAAAACAATACAAATGTTTTTTCTCAGTTTTGAGTTTGTCACTTGTGTTTTTTACTAAAATTCCATTTTAAACCAACAACATGCACATTGAGACATATCGGTCACATCATATGTCAGTTTGATGTGAGACTAGTTTCTACACATCACAAATGACTTTTGAATCATTTTACCAAAGTATCAATACAATATGAGAATGTTTTATTCTTATTTAGTGAATGACATGTGGTTTAAACTAAATTGTCAATTTTAAACTGATAACAAGCACTTTGAGTCATAATGGGAACACCGTATATCAGACTGTGTTTTTTCTAATTCCAACATATCAATTATTAATTATAGATCATTTTAATAATGTATCAATGTAATATAAATTTTTTTATAAACTTTGAGTGTATGACATATCTTTTTATGAAAATTTCACTTTTAAATTAAAAGAAAAACTATGAGTAATACCAGAAAAATTGTTCGTCTCATTGAGGTGAGGCTAATTCCTACCCATCCAAAATGACTTATTTATTGTTTTACTAAGGTATAAAAACAATCCAAATTAATTTTCTCATTTTTGAGAGTGTCGCATGTGTTTTTTACTAAAATATCATTTTAAAAAGAGAACCTACACTTTGACTCATACTATTCACATCATGTGTTAATTTCACATGAGGCTAATTCTAAAACCACATAAATGAATTATGAATATTTTTTCTAAATTTTAAAGAAAATCCAGATCATTTTTTCTCATTTTTCAGTGAATGACACATGTTTTGAACTAAATTTTTAATTTTAAATTGAAAAAAAAACACTTTGATTCATATCGGAGACACCATATATCGAATTGAGGTGAGTAAAATTCCTACACATCATTAGTGACTTATGGGTTTTTCTCAAAAGTATCTAAACAATCTGAATGTGTTTTATTGGTTTTGAGTATGTGATGTCTGTTTTCAAAAAAAATGTCAATTTTATACTAAAAACACGCACTTTGAGTCATATCGGACACACCATGTATCAAATAGTGCTTTGGTTTATTCCTATATGTCAAAAATGACTTTTGGACTATTTTCTAATGTATCAGATAAAAATTATAAAGAAATTACCTAAAAATTTGATAAAATGAGGGTAAAATAAATTAAATAACTAGTTGGTAGTAGCCATTTCATGATTTCTATATACATTCTAAAACCGGGTATGATGCCCATTAATTTATAAACAAATATATTTCCTCTTGTGAATATGAAGAATTTATATAGTCCTGGTATTAATGGGAAAATATAAATAAATAAAGTATTAGTAAATATTTTAAATGTACTCAAGATTATCTATGAAAATACACTTTAGGGATGCTAGTTTGTTGATGGAATATGATATCTTTCATAAATTTCAAAACATAATAACCATTATCTTCTCTATTTTTTTAGAACACTGTTTAAATATTGATAAAAATAAATAATTTTATTTGATATATGTTTGTAAAGTAAAATATTATTTTATATACCCTAATATGTTTCAACTTATAGAATTTGATAGACTATTTTATTTTATAGACTTTCTTCATTCCATGATTTTGATGTTATTTAAACCCCAAAATATCATAATACAATTTTTATAAAAAATAATATAAAATGTATAAATTGAGGTTCAATTGTAAAATGTTAAAAGAATTATATTAAAAATTGATAAACATCAGTGTTTGTGGTAATATTTTTAGGTATCCATGAATTGAATCTAGAAAATAGATCATTATTGTATCCAAAATAACTAAAATTAGTAACAAATGAAACCTAAAAAAGTAAATAATTAATTAAATGAATGAAAATATAATTGATATGACTAAATTTTAGAGTTTTACCCCTGCATCATGGTTATTAAGAAGAGTTTGTCACCTATTAATGAGTCAATATGGTTTCATTATGAATTTTACATTCCTCTATGATTTGAAAATGATAAAAACTCTATATCAAGGAAAATTATATTTCCCCTATGATTTATCTTAATAAGGAAAATTTTCCTTCCCCAAGGATATTTTACCCTTACCTATGTTTTCATTGTTCATTTTACAGTTTCTCTAAATCTTAATCTTTTTATTCCAAAGTGAAAAAATATTTTTCACATCTAAAATATCATAATCATAAAAATCCTATGTTATGAGGAATATTGTTTTAAGACTCCAAATTATCTGTTTTCAGATTACGAATTCTCTGAAATTCAGATTCTGAATTCTCTATTTTTTTATTCTCAATTATCTAAAATTCAGGTTACAGATTCTTGGAAATTTATTTTCTGAATTCTCTGAATTCTCTGTTTTTGGATTCTGAATTCTCTGAAATTTAGTTTCCAAATTCTTAGAAATTTGGACTCTTAATTCCTCTGAATTCTGACTTCGAATTCCTTAGAATTCAGATTCCTAATTCATTGGAATTAAAAATCTGAATTATATGGAATTTTGGTTCGGAATTCCTTAAAAAAAGCATCCTAATATCCAAGATTTATAGTCTCCAAGTGTTTATTTCCTTAGACTTCGAAAAATAAATTTGGTTAAGTAACCTTGTTTTTCTTACACATGATAATGTTATGAAACGATATCTTACGATCTATTTCTAACTAACCATTTTTTGAGTGACACATGTATAGGTACCTCTGAGATTCAAGGAAAAATATGACCATTGGAGGAGGGATCTGTTCATTGGAGAAGTGCCAATAAATAGGATCTCATTTGAACTAGCTCATTACCATTCCATCACTCTAGAGATTTAATGTTGTTGAAGTGATTTCTAGAGAGATATACTCTCATGCTTTGTGTGTATTAAACATATTCTTTAGATTTCATCATGAAACACTGATTGTTGTTGTGTACAATCCAGGGCTTTGGTAAATAGGAAGACAGAGGTGCTGACTACCTTATAGTTTGAGGACTTATGGGTATATGAAGATAGAGGTGCTGACTACCTTGATGTTCGATGGCTTGCGGGGATAGCATGATAGATTCTGATATTCCCATCGAGGGATTACCCTAATGTGGGTAAGACAGACATTCTTAAAAGTACAAATCAAGGGACCTTTATCCAATGTTATTGGATACCATAATATTTGGGTTAAAATATTTCATTCTTATTACATGTTTTGATTCATGTTTATTTACACTACATTTTGATAATGGAAGAATGTATAATCTTCTTATACATTCTTGTACTTTTGTATACTCTGATAAGTAAGATTCTATATGCTTTAAGGTTGAATATTTTCCAGTAATCCTTCAATAAGATTTAATTCTGTAACCATATTTCCAGAACCTAGAATGTTTGTAGAACTACAAGGTCTTGTGAAATTACCTTGTTGACCATTGTTATACATAGTTTTCCTTAAGGATATAAATGAATGTTTTTTAAACATACAATTCACCACCCATGTGTATTTTAGTATCTACATCATTATTTAGATCCTACAATTGGTATTAGATAATGTCTAAGAAATACTTATATTCACATATAAGTTTTCTTGCTCAATATTTCATTGTTCTAATTTTTTTTCATGATTATGAGTTTTTTCATTGATTACAAACTTTTTCAATTAACATGTTTTTTTGGAAATATATTTTCTCATTAAGAATAGAAAGAATGAATGTTGGCTCGATTGACAATCTAAATCCTACTAGAACACCTATATTTGATGGGAATGATTATGAATATTTAAGAGATCAAAGGAATACTTTTGTTATTAATACCGGAGTAGAAAATTTTTTCTTGCTTATTGGAGATTACAAGATACATGATAAGGAATTTAAAACTATTGTCAAACATGAAATGTCAGAATGTCAAATAAACTACAAGGTATGCAATACATTCTTGTGTTCAATGACCATGAATATATATATTGTTAGATTTATTATTGTGAAGATGTTAACTGTATCTTAAAGAAATTAGAAGTTACAAATTTGGTACATCCAAAGTCATAGAAACTATAAGAGTTATGGTTAGAACATAATATCATGGATTTCTATTTCCTTTTATAGAACTAGTTTGCAAGTTGAAATAAAGGTTTATGACTATTGTTAGTAGTTAAAAATATATGGGTGAAAAATGTCTTGATTATGAATCTCTTGTGGATAGTATTATCGATATCATGCCTAGTGAGTGGGAATCTAAGAGAACCACTATTGATTACAATATGAAAGTATCTCAAATTACTCATGAAGAACTTTTAGGAACTCTTCTTCAACATGAGACAAGAATGAAAAGTGATGCTGATATGAATAAGAAGAATAATGGTAATGGAAGTGTAGCTTTTGCTACTACTAAAGCCAAGACTCCTAAAAGGGTTACTAGATATAAGTCTATGAAAGTAAATGTTCATTATGAATGTACTAAAATTGAAAATTTCAAGAATGAGATAGCTATTCTTGCTCGTAGGATGAACAAGATATTTGGGAAGAAAGACATTCATTATAGATATAAGAATAAAGAATTAAAAGATTATAAGTACTCGGAAGTCCCTTGTAATGAATGCAATAGATACGGTTATATAAGGCATGGCTATCCTATTATTAATAAATAGGGTAGAAAGGGAAATCATTATGAGAGGAATAGAAATAAGTAATACAAGGATAAAGATAATAATGTTTTGAAACCCAATTACACCTACAGTGCCAGTGCTGGAGACTCTTTTGATGGATCCTCATAGAGTGAATCTTATGGTCAGAATAGTCTTGGATTACTATCCAGATTTCCTTTCTAAAATCATTGCTTAATGGAAAAGGTACACAATATTGAATATATAATAAATTTGCCTTTGAATTCAAATTATATTTATGATGAATACTATAAGTCGTTAGATAAATAATCTTCTTCTGATGAAGAATTTACTTTACCTACTTATGAAGATGTGTCTAGGTTTGCTAAACTTCTTGATAATGAAAACCCTAAACTCAAGAAAAAACTTGTTAAATAAAATTCTGGTATTTCTATTCTTACTAATGAGGTATCATATCTTTCTAAAGATCTTGAGAATAAATCTTTTGATTTTAAATGTATTTCTAAAAACAATTAGGATGTTAATTCTCATAAGGATAAAATTTCTAAGGATCTTGAAAACGTAATTTCTAAGAAAAATATTTTAGATATTAACTTTAGTTCTAAAACTAATGTATTTTGGATGAAAATTTGGTTATTAAACTATTTTCAAACATTTTTTTCTTAAAGAAGTGTTTTTCAAACATTACTTTTGGTAAGGAAAAATAGTGACAAGATGTATTCCCAAATTTTACCTTTATGGAATCGTTCTGGATTTGGTTATACCCATTCTAAACAAGTTTTTAGTAAAAATTATGTTGTTCCTCAAAGTTCTATATTCTACACCAAATGTTAGTTTTGTGGACACTAGATAAAAAATTGTTCTCTAAACAAAACCCAGTCATTATGTATTCATAAAGATTATTTTTCTATGAAAATGTGGGAACCTAAAATTTTTCTTTCTAAAATTTCTGGATCCAATAATGTTTCTATTCCAAAACTCTAACTCTCTTATTTTTTGGAAAATAAAGATAGTACCAACAGGAATATATGGTACATGGATGGTAGATGTTCTCAGCATATGATTGGTAACCAAAACTTATTTGAAAATATTTTCAAGATGAAAGGAGCAAAAGTTACATTTGGAGATAATGCTCAGGGAGAAATTATTGGTATAGGTAACATTATTCTTCTAGGAAAAATTTTGATTTCAAATGTTTTATTTTTTAAGAGTCATAAGAACAATATCATCATCATAATTGAATTATATGATGAAGTATTCCTTGTGAATTTTAGGAATCAAATGTTCTTTGTACACAATTCCAAGTAAGAGATTATTCAATCTACCCATAGGCAAGAGAATGAATAGACCCTAAACATATAATACCTTAGGAGATAAGATCTACCTTGACTTAGTGCAATGGAAGAATAATATTCATTATGGAATAGATGGTTATGACATTATAACCTTAGTAACTTATGTAAACTCTATAAGAAATGTCTAGTTGAGGATCTACTGGATCTCAGATTTGATTCTTCAAATGTTTGTGATCCTTGTCAATATGGAAAGAAACATAATTACAGCTTTAATTCAATCTTTCAAGTCTCAAATTATGATGTATTATAGTTGGCACATATGAATATTTTTGGTCCAATACAAACTATAAGTATTGGAGGAAAATATTATGTATTTGTCTTAGTTTATGATTACACTACATTTGCTTGGGTAAATTTTCTTTCAAAGAAATTTGAAGCTTTTCCTTATTTAAATTTTTTTAGAGTTTTTATTAATAATGATAACAATATTCCATTGATAAAAATTCATAATTATCATGGAGGAGAATTTAAAAATTCTTATTTAAAAACATTTTTTACTAGAAAAGGAATTACTCATAACGTCTCAGCACCAAGAACTCCTCAAAAAAATGGTGTTGATGAAAGAATAAATCGAATTCTTAAAGGGATAATTAGAACCATGTTGAGTGAATATTCAATATCTAAAAACATTTGGGCTGAAGCTGTATGTACTGCTTGTTATACTATAAATCAATTTTTTATTAGACCTTTTCTAAACAAAACCCATTATGAGTTAAGGAAAGGTAGAAAACCTAGTCTTTCATTTATCAAAGTATTTGGTTGTAAAGTATTCATCCTAAATACTAAATATAATTTACATAAATTCACACCCAAATATGATGAAATAATTTTATTAGGATACTCCACAAAATCTATGGATTATACAGTTTTCAATAAAAACACTTGTTCTATTGAAGAACAATACATGTCAAATTTGATGAATCTAATCCTTTTCATTTTTAAAAAACCTCAAACTACATCTTTTGATGTGTATTCAAAAACTGATTATCAATCCATGATAGAAGATCCTTATGGTAAAGAAGAATATTCAAAAAAATAATTCTGATATATTTACCCATGAATATTTCCTACCATATGTTGATGAACAGGTTTTACAAAACCAAAATTAGTTGTTTCATAAGAATCATCCTAGTGATAGTATCATTGGTGATATAAATAAATTTGTAAGGACTATATGTTAATTAAGAAATAAAGTAGATCATCTAGAATTTATTTCACAATTATAAAAAAAGAACTGATGAATCTTTAGGGGATGATGATTGGATTAAGGTCATGCAAGATGAGCTAAATGAATTCGAAATAAATAAAGTATGTACCTTGGTTGAGATACCTAATGAAACTTCTATTATTGGTGTAAAATGGGTCTTTAGAAGTAAATGTAATAAAAATTGAATCATTGCATGAAATAAGTCTATATTGGTGTTAATGGAGAAAATAATCAAGAAGGAATAGACTATGAATAAGCTTTTTCCACAGAATCTAGACATAAATCGATTTGAATTTTACTTGCCTTTACAGCATTATTTAATTTCAAACATTTTCAAATGGATGTTAAATGTGATTTCCATTATGGTTATGTTCAAGAGGAAGTTTTTGTTGAAAAAACTCATGGTTTTGTAGATACAAAAACTTTTGAACATGTTTTCAAACTTATCAAAGCATTATACGGACTTAAACAAGTCCCTAGAGCCCGATATGACATATTTACATGATTTTTGTTACAAAACGGTTACATTAAATGGAAATTATGATCCGAACATTTTTATAAATAAAGATAATAAAATTGTTTTGATTGTTCAAATATATGTGGATGACATTAATTTGGCTAAACTCACCAATATTTAACTAATTCTATTACAGATCTAATGAGATATGAGTTTGAAATGAGTATGATGTGTGAGTTAACATATTTCCTTTGTTATCAAATATCTCAAAATCCATAAGGATATTATATATATCAACATAAATATATTGAAGATCTTATTATAGAGTATTGATATGACATCACTAATAATATAAGTACTTCAATCGGTACCTCAAATTCACTTGATCTTGATGAAGCTGGGAAACCAGTAGATCAAAAATCATTTAGAAGTATGATTGGAAGTCTACTATACATAACAGCTAGTCATCTCAACTTAATATTCTCAGTATACATATGTGAAAGGTATCAATACAAAACTAAGTAATCTCATTTAATGATAGTGAAATGAATTTTTTGCTACTTAAAGGGAACCATGTATATAAGACTCTTTTATACTTCTGGAAATGTTTACGTTTTAAAAATGATTTTCGGATGCTGACTTTGGTATATGTAGAATTGAAAGGAAAAGTATATCCAGAACATGTCATATAATAGGAGATTCATTTTAATCTTTTTCATGAAAAAAGAAACAATAATTATCACTTTCCACTGATAAAGAAGAATATGTAACAGTTGGATGTTTTTGTGCTCATGTTTTGTAGATGCAACACACACTCAAAGATTATGGCATGTGTTTTACCGAAACACATATACTTTGTGATAACAATAGATACATTTACCTAAGTGAAAACCTTGTTCATCACTCTTTTTAAAATCACATAGATATTAGGAATCACTTTCTTAGGGATCACACAAAAAAAATACATATCATTCTTCAATTTATCCGAATGTAAGATCAAATTTCTAATATTTTCACAAAATATTTATCCATCGATAGATTTCAATTCATTAAACAGAAGTTATGAATGATAACTATATGGTAATATTTTATATTAACTTCTTTTTGAAACCTATCTCCTCTTAGTAAATAACTCATTTTCATAGGTGTTGTACATTTTGTTGTTAGCCAAATTTTTCCATTAAAATTTTTCATAATCAGAATTTTTTTGTAATCAATATTTTATAAATCAAAATTTTTCGTAATCAAAATTTTCTTAATAATATTGTTTTTCATAATCAAAATTTTTTTGATAGAATTTTTATTTAAAAAAATTTATTCATAATCAAATTTTTTTAATTAAATTTTTTTTTCATAATCAACATTTTCTTTTTTTTTTTACAAAAATAATCTAGAATCTATTATTTTTTAAGAATATTTTCCCTCATTATGAATAATTTTATTAGAAATATGGAAGGTATGTTCTCTCTCTTAAATTTCTGAAATCATCTTTCAACATGTTGTTACTGTTATCTTGTTTAAGAAACTTTTTTAGATTCATATTTTTCTTAAATCTGAAGGTTTATCTTAAAAACCTCAAATGATCAGAACCTACCAAAATCCTTCTTCAACTATAATCTCAATCGTCAGATCTGATCAATAATTATTTCAACTGTTGGATCAATCAATGAAGTTGAACAATCAACTCGAATTCCAATATAAAGACCCCTTGTTGTTTGTCCCACATCGATATTAAAATCTATCACATGATGATTCCCTACAGCTTTACCTAAGGCCATTCCGAATCTTCTAGGTTTCATTAATTCTGATTGTTTGTGCAAGACTCTCCTAAGAAAGAAATTCCATTTTTAAAAGGAAATATCTGAATGGAATATATATAAAGATAGCTTAGTCAATCTGAATTTCTTTTCTAAGTATGATTCTATCATTTCAAAGAATATCAATATGAATGGCTAGGAGAGCCTATCTATATCAAAACCGAAGGCTTAGGATCCATTTTATCTAGAATTGTTGATTGAATTCTATGAATCGGTATATTTACATAAGTAAGGAGGTAGGGAAAAGTTTTCATTAAAAATATATGAAAAAAAACTATTTTCATTCCTATAGAAAGGTAGCAAATATGATTGAAATTACATATCAGGGTGAATCATAATTTTTCACCCATAAATCTCAAGATGTATCAGGTTCATTTGAGATGGAAAAGGATTTATAGTTCCTTGGCTTGAAATAATTGAATCCCTTGAAGATTATCAGTATCTCTAAAAATATCCAGATTCTATAATTGTGGGTTCAAGGCTTTATTATTCTGAGAAAATGGGAAAAGAATTCTCTGATGAAAAGTGACATATATATCTTGGATTTTATGGTAAACCTCAAAAAGATAAATTTGGTGAAGTATATTTTGATTACAATTGAGAATATCAAGAATGGAAATTTGAAGTCTCAAATCATCATGTATCCGACCATTCTCTCCAAAATTATTGTTCTTTGTCATGATTCATTCAAAATACCTTGTTGTTCTAAGAAAAAAAATTTCAAAGTGATGCTTTTGGGAGATGATACTCTAAAGAAAATGATGGTTGGTTTTTCTAGTGAATCAAGAGATTCATATTATTTTCCTGAAGTTGAAGTTGAAGCCTTATCAAAGATATCAGTAGTGACTGAATCTTTGTAGAAGGTTTGAAGGATGTGGAAGATGAAGGAACTGGAAGATAAAGAAAAAACCTTACTAGTAAGGAAACTCATCTGGCACCACCTAATCTAAAGAATCAAAAGACATACCCGTATGAAGTGGTTTCTATGTGGAGATAGGATAAGAAAATAAGAATTATGGGGATCCTAGTTTTTTCATGGACCTTGTTGTGGAAAAAACATTAAAGATAAAAGTTGTTGAGGATATTGGGAAAAAAGAGAATGAAAATAAGCATAGGAAGAAGATGTAGGAGGCTAAAATTGTTCAATCCCTTCCCTAGGATACTCAAAAAGCCTCTGAACAAATCTAGGTACAATTTTTTTTTACAAGAATCACTTTATGTGTCTTCAAGATAGAAAATGGTGATTCTAGAACCAGATCTAGAAGAATATGAAGAAAAAGAAGAAGGGAATGGTGATAATGAAGACATGATAATGGATGTAGTGTATTATCATGAGAAGGACAATACTTCTAAGAAACTATCAAACCAAACTTCTGAAGAAAAATCTATGAAACATTCTACTCAAGAAAAAGATGAAAAGGGTCAGTAATATGTGAGTAAATTATATAAAGAAGAGATTAGAAACCACGAAATCATTTAGTTATAGGATAATGTGGCATGGTCCGAGGAAGAAAATCTTGAGGAATAAAAGATTTTTCAGTTATCAAATAGTGAGAACGAATCACCCAAAGCAGAAGAGATCATTCCAAGAGCTAATTAGGGAAAACAGGTGTTGGTTGATACACCTTGGAAATCTATAGTGAAAAAGAATGATGTTATTGGTTTGACCCAAAGGAAAGATAAAGAGATAGAAAACTAATCCTCACCAACCAAATATTTTGATTCAGAATTTTCTTCCCTTGGACATGATTTTGTGGTCCAAACATTAAAGAAGTTGGTCAATACCATCCCTTTACTTCCAAATATAGACCCGAGGTTCTAGATTCTTTAGCACTCATTTAATTAGAAAGATGATATTGTCTCTATGATTATGGATAATTTTGTCAGGATTGAAGCCAATTTCAAATCCATCTTCATTTAATATGATGCTCATAAGATGTCTTGTAAAGAAATTACGATGTGGTCAAGGAAGATAGTCAGAGAGCATAGATTACTGGATGAATTTCAGGAAAATGTGAATGATTCTTTTGACATTGAATATGGGAAGATCAAAGACCTCACTAAAAGTTTTGAAGAAAATCTATGTTTATAACATAAAACATGGATGTAGAAAGTTAATGATTTGAATAGGAAGATTAATTCAGTAGCTATTACTTGGAAGAGGGAAAGGGACCACAGAATTTAGTTTTATGAAAATCTTGTTATGTAAGAAGAAGAATTGAAGGATTAGGGATATATTTTTAAGGCTCAAGAAGAAATGATAATATCCTTAGAGAAGAAAAATGAATAGTAGAATGACCTTCTCAAGCATGTGGAAGAAGATCACAAGGATCATGAGAAGCTAACCATTTTGAAGAAGCTAATTCTGAAGGAGAAAGAAGGATAATATTATTCTACCAATCCTATATATTTTTTTATTTTTCTTCCTTGTACAAATGATTTCAATTGTAATTAATGTTTCTCGGTCCTTCATTTTTTGTTGTTGTATAGTACTAATTTTCCAGGTACCATTTTTTCTATTATCTTTATTCATTTTTTAAATCAGAAAGGGGGAGAAAGGATTGATAAAATGAATAATATGTAAAGATGTGAATTTAGAAAGTAAGGGGTAGTCTATATAAGTAGGAGTTTCATCAAATTATATTTCCTTATACAGAGAAAGAATGATCTTTTTAAGGAATTCAAGAATACAATCCATAGGGATTTCAAAACCTTAGGGGGAGTTAGTCATATTCACCATGATTTACAAGTAAATGGAGATATTTATTTATTTTTATGTCCATAAATATTCAAATTCATTATATTATTTTTCCAAAGGATATTCATTCTTTCCAAAAATTGGGAGATTAATGAGTCAATAATGTTTCCTTATGAATTTTCCATTCCTCTATGTTTTGAAAATCACAAACGCTCTAAATCAACAAAAATTATATTTCCCTTAAGATTTATCTTAATAAGTAAAATTTTCCTTCACCAAGGAAATTTTATCCTTACCTATGCTTTGATTGTTCATTTTATGGTTTCTCTAAATCTACCTCCTTTATTCCTAAGTGAAAAAATTGGTTTCACATTTAAAATATCAGAATATTATAAATCCTTACTTATGAGGCATTCTATTTTTAGACTCTAAATTCTCTGTTTTCAGATTCCAAATTCTTTGAAATTAATATTATGAATTCTTTGTTTTAATATTTCTAATTCCCTGAAATTTTGGTTCCAAATTCTCTGAAATTCAGCTTCCAAATTCTCTACATCTCATACTCCAAATTCTTTGTTTTCAATTTATGAATTCTATGAAATTTAGGTTCTGAATTCTCCAAAATTCCGACTCCGAATTCCACATAATTCCGACTCTAAGTTCCTCAAAATTCAGACTCTGAATTCCTCAAAATTAAGACTCTGAATTCCTCAAAATTCAGACTTTGAATTCCTCATAATTCAGACTCCAAATTCCTCAGAATTAAAAATTAGAATTTATTGTAATTTATACTACAAAGTCTATGGAATATAGGTTTCAAATTTCTTGAAAAAAAAAATCCAAAAATCCATGATTTATATTCTCCAAGTGTTTATTTTCCTAGACTACAAACATTATTTTTTCATAGACTTCAAGAAATAAATTTTGTTAAGTAACCATTTTTTCTTACACTTGTTATAGTTATGAAATGATTTCATACAATCAATTTCTAACTAACATTTTTTTGAGTGACATGTGTATAGGTCACTTAAAGATTCAAGGAAATATATTACCGTTGGAGGAGGGAGTTGACCATTGGAGAAGTTCATATAAATAAAATCTCATTTTAACGATATTGTTACCTTTCCATCACTATAGAGATTTCACGTTATTTAATTCATGTCTAGAGATAGAGACTCTCATGATTTGTGTGTACTGAACCACTTTTTCATCTTGTTTTGGGTGACTCAGTTTGTTTCTATGTACAATCTAGGGCTTCCATGGATAGGAAGATAGTGGTGGTTATTACTATATAGTTCGAGGAATTCTGTAGGTAGGAAGACAGAGGTGCTGACAACCTTGAAGTTCGAGAGATTGTTGTGATATCAAGGTAGATTCTGATATTCCTATCGTGGGATTACCCAAGTGTGGGTAAGACAGTCTTTCTTGAAAGTACAAATAAAGGGACCTTTATCCATGTTTTTTGGATACCGAACTCTTTTGGTTAAAATATTTCATTCTTGTTACTTGTTTTTCTTCATGTTTATTTCTACTGATTTTTGATAAAGTAAGAAAGTATTATATTCGTATACTTTCTTCTACTTTTTTACACTCTGATAAGTATGATTCTATACACTTTAAGGTATAATTTTTCTTATAAACATTACATAAGTTTCATTTCTGGAACCATATTTCTGGAAACTATAATGTTTGTAGAACTAAGAGGTCTTGCAAATTTACCTTGTTTAACTATGTTAAACATAATTTTTCTTAAGGTTAAAAACGAATGTTTTTTAATCTTAAAATTCACCCCCCCCCCCCTCTTGTATTTGAGAATCTACATCATTATTTCGATCCTACACCTATATATTTGATTTCAATAATTTTGGCTAGTTTATCTTTTATTACATCAATTTTAGATGGTTACAACTTATATTCATTTATGGAAGTGATGTTAGGAATAATGAATACAAATTTACATTAATAGTGTTTTCCCTTTGAATAGTATTCATATATAAGCTTGCAAAAAATATGTATAGTAATAATTCATAATTATCATTTGTACATCAGATATTGGATAGATAAATCACAAAGAAATAACTCATGTATACATTTAAAACTAAGAAAACATTCCATTCATGAATGAGGATTTACTTTACATTATCATGACCAGTATATTCTATAATGGAAAATCTATTCATTTTTTCATCACAATCATTTGTGGTCATGTAACCATTTTCTAATGTTGTATCTGCATGAACCATTATAGTTATTAAATGTGAAAGTCCAAAAGGAAGGGTAAATGTACATTACGAAAATATTTTTTAATTTATTAGTTGATCCTTTAGTTTTTTTATTTGACCTTCCATTTCACCCACTTCCATTTTTCCATCTGTAATAAAATTATTCATTTCAAACCTGTTTTAATTAATTGTTAAATTTTTTTCTTGAAAAATCAATTGGAATTAAATACCTCCTTATCGATATGTTTTTTAAAAGATATAATGACTGTCATATGAATGTTCCAATATATTACACAACCATATGAATATATGCATCATCAACTGGAATAGGCTCCTCGGTGCTCGACTCATGGGATATGTTCATCCCCACTCTCACATGACCTATTGAATGTTGTCTACTATATTGAATATCTCCTTGAATATTGATCATGGTTTCCCTCTCAAAAAGGGTATGGGTATGTGTAGTTAGATATAAATCCCAATCATTATAACCATGTAGAATATCATAATAGGGAATGAATTAATGTCTTCCTGATTAACATTCAACAGAAACAATTATGAAAAATATTGATTACCTATTATAAGAAAGCTCTTTGAGGGGAATGGATCACCTCAAATATGGTGGGGGTGGGGGATAATCACATATTGTTTGTTGTTGTGTTTTTTATTCTCATTTATTTATTTTATGAGCTCATATTATGCCTTATAAAACATCTAAATATTTCTATACATTTTTTTTGAACTAGGTGGTGAGACGGCGTGCGATTCTGAGTCCAAATGTACACAGAATTAACTTTATAAAAATATTAAATATATTTTATATTACACACACAATCATTAAAAAATAAAATATGATACATCATAAATGGAATCTTGGATAAGAAATAAAAAACTATGGTTGAGTCTTGAACATGTTTGATACCCTAGGAAGAACCTAAAATAGGTCGGCATGAGACGTTCAGATATCTCAAGAATTGGCAATATATTTATTGGATAAATTAATTAATTAATTTAAGTGATTTATTTATTTAACCTAACTAAATTAGCTATAATATACCACCATGATGAATTTCCTTGGTCTAGCCTCATAATTCAGGGATCTCTGAGAGCTTCTCTTTACTCCTTCCTTTGAAAACTCACAACCGTTGACGATGAAACTCTAGATCGAATCAGATTGGGAATCAGTGAATGCAATGACTTCCTTCGATAATTGTTTACAATGTTATTTCAAGATGAAAAATTCAATCTATATGTATGACTCATAAATTTGAGTTTCATGCCCTTTTGATTACATGGTTTAAGCAGTTCAGTCTCATCTATTAATCTACGCTAATTGGGAATCGTTAGTATGCTCCTATATACCGATTAAAATGGTTTTCGTGTTTTTATAAACCATTTTTCTCCATTATTGATCATTTTCCATGTATAGTTGAAAAATTATGGTCGAAAATATATTCATGTTCTTTTCTCCCCATTTTTCTTCACATTATTCACTACTAGGACCCCGCGATCCTGGTTCGACATTTTCGGGCAGAAACTAGCCCAATCAGACCCCCAAAATAATGAATAATTGATGAATAGGGCATGGATACAAGAAAAAATGATAGATATTTGGTTACTTCAGGAGGTGTATGGTCATTTTGAGATAATAGATTGAATCACCATCGACTGAAAAAGTCAGAGCGTGTGCGGTGCGAGGCGGCTTGCGTGGGGATTTGTGAATTGGGTTTCCAACAACTGGGGGGCTAAAATATTCCAGATGATGCTATATCCACCAATCACGAGTGGATATTGGGCCATAATTGATGTGGAGAGGCTATATTTGAATCATGGATCATGGATTTGGATTTCTGAGAAATCCTACTACACACAGTGTACTATGATGAACAGACGTCCTGTAGCCCCCTTAGCTATGGAAACTAGGTTTTCAATAATTCATAATGATGGAAATGTGTGTAGCCCTCCTTTATATTGTGCACCTCATCCCCATATGGATGAACCATGTGGTGTAACACTTGGGAAGGACCCCATGTGGGATTACATGGCCAGGCTCATGGCTATGTACCAAAGTACACAAACATTGGGAAAAGTACACAGACACAGGGTGGATACACGGACTTGACCAAGCACATGGTGGGAACCCCGAGTGGCATGGGAACACCATGTATATCCCTAACATGAAATGTATACATACATGGCTGGTGAACAATGAAACTATAGGGATACAACCAGGTGAAGTAGTGGGACCACACACCTCGTGGGTCCCCTCGCACGCCATGTACCCCTTAACTCATTATGAGGAAACATAAAAATTATATATCTCCTTAATTTGAACTTGGATTTTATCTTTTGGGTAGCCTAAACTTAGTATTTATTCATTTATAATGAAATGGTGCCCTTAGTTGTGGATTTTGTGATAGTATGTGGAATTGTTTGGTAATGGATCATGGTAAGATGATGCTCGGTGATGGCAGCGATCAGGAGAGATAAGTAAAGGCTTCTTATAGAGTAGAACCCCCCCCCCCATGAGCTTGGAAATGGATCTTCTACAACTAATTACTGAGTGGAACACCCCTATCTGGTAGGTCATAGGCCCTCGATGACTGGAGTAGAAACCCCCATGTCTCACTAAGGTGTGGTTCCTCGACCTATAGAGTGAAACCCTATCAAAATGGGGTTAGTTCCTTTACAGCTTTTATTGAGTGACCCCATATCGAATAAGGCATTTCTCCTCGATGAATAGAGTGGAACTCCCCCCCCCCACCCACCAACAAGCACTCTAGATCATAGGTCATTTACCTATTGAGTGGATCCCCCCATCAGTATGGGTGTAGGTCCTATGCAATTACATATCAAGTATAACCTTTTTATTCGATAGGGCGTGGGTCCTCGATGATCAGAGTGGAACCCCCTATCACACCAAGGAATGTGTCCTCCACCTTTTGAGTGGAACCCCCATTATCTTGGGCATTGTCCCCCTACCTACCATATCGAACCCCCAATAAGATAGGGTGTGGGTCCTCATGACACTAAAGTGGAACCCCCCATCAGCATTGGGCACGGGTCCTCTGTGAATATTTACAGAGTGAAACCCCATGATTCACTTGGTCATGAGTCCTATATATAGATATTTTGGCCCCTCAACTGTGTGGTATAGTGATGATGTGTGGGCCTTCACATAGTTACTTCAAGGAAAACACATGAGATGGTGGGCATCATTGTTGGAATTTATTAATTTTTGGATACTCTTCATCATAGACTAAACTGTGAAATTGATATTCCATTACTCTCTATTCTAGGATTCTTTGACTAAGAATATATTTTATATCCATAACTTTGTAATTAGTTACTCTCATTCCATGAGATACAAATTTATGCGAGGTTTTCCACATGATTTTTGTGTTTTGATTCTCATGGTTGGATTAGTTTACACTCCTAGTATAGGAGTAAAATACTTGATGTGTGGTTATTATATACACCTTATTGATCCCCTTGTGTTTTGATAAGGTTACATCTACTATTGGATTGGGTCGAGATGTTCTCTTTCACTGTATCTGGCTTTATGTTTTCTATCAATTTTCTTTCCATTTCTATTGTATCTCTGACTCCCCCCCCCATTCAACTTTCGAGGCATCCTACTAGGTATGTATACAGTCACCCCTACATGGTATTTTCCTTCATGTTTCATATCTTATGAAGATGAGACACAGGACGGTGTTGACTTCAGAGGAGATTAGGGATACCTTGTACTTTGGAACACATATGGTGGTCGCATTCTGGAGATTAGAATTTGGGATCTGTCCATGTTTTAGTTACTAGTTATTTTAGTTTGGGACATATATCTAGTTGGGTGTATATGTTTTCACCATTATTTTTTAGTTTACACTATCGTACTTTTTCATTATCTAGAGTTTTTACATGAATGGTTTTTTTTCTAGTATTTTTCATATTTTATATTTACGCCCTCTATAGTTATGCATCAATATGGTTGGTTTTTTTCATACTGGTACATAGAAAAATGCCTCCCCATGTTATTTATTCTTTCAATAATGGTCTTCAACCCTTGTCCTATGGAGGTGGTCATGGGGTAGTTTTGGATCGAGCCCCTACATGGGTGGGGTCAATAAATATTGGTATCAAAGGTTTTTCAATATTTCAGAAAATATTTGGAATGGTCCCCTCACAAATATTTGGTTGGTATTAGGGAAACAATTTCAACATGTCTTGAGTTCATCTCTTAGGCATGTGAATCCAGTGATGGTATAGGCGGCCGATGTATGCATTCACCCTGACCTTGACTACCTTCTTATCAACATTTCTTACAGAGATAGTGGTTGTAGGGATAAATGGTACATGAATCCTATAGGATTGAGTCTTTGACTATCCTTATTGAGTCTGACCCCCTGTTTATATATATATGTGTGTGTGTGCATGTGTGTGTGTGTTCTCATTTGACTGTGGTTTATCTTGATTAAATTTCCAGATGCCTCCATGATGAAAGCCAACCAGGATCCCATTTTCAGATCGTGATGAATATCTGATGAGTGATTAGGACACAATTCATGTTATATCTCAAGAGATCATTTATCCATGTGGGTAGGTAGTAGTATCACCCCTGTTGAGTAGTAAATTATACCAGTCGTGCAGTCTAGGGATGAGTGTAGGCTCAATGAACTCTGTAGTTCCTGTGCCATAGGTTGATGAGGTTCTGTGGAGACCCAGATCCATAGGTAGCATAGGATTGTATAGAATCAATGGTCTATGACATTAAACTCATTGTGAAATAAATGTATCGGGTGGCTGCATTGGTAGCTAGCCTTTTTCATGGATTAGATAGGTGATGGTAAAGTATTATTTCCCAAATATGCAATGAGTCAACACTCTCGAGGCCTGACTTCCAGTGGCTATTCTATAAGGAGTAATACCCCTCCTTCTTAAAATTGGTTTGGATTTACGATATTTTGTAGCTATAGTAGGAATGGATGAAACTGGTTGATTGCATAGTGTGGTTGACAAACCTTACCCGGTACTCCCTTAACATGATATAGGACATCTACTTTCGAGCACGAAAGTTTTATCACGAAATCGATTGAGAGATCTATGTCAGTGTGGTTCCCTAGTGAATCCCCACCTATCATGGGGTACTACAACGAGCACTTGTGATAGAAACATTTCTATCAGAGGTATTCTAGATAGAAGGAGATGGTAGTGGGTGTCATATGGCTGAGTCATCAGCAATAGCTAGAAAACATTATATGAAAAGATCTCAACATAGGATGCATCCCTATGATCATACTCATACCTATTGTTAGGGGAATAATAAAGAAACAGGGCATCATGAAGAGTTTCAATGCTATACCTTTTATGGGTGATGTCACATGGAGTGAGACTTCCTGACCGGACATGCTAAGCAATATAGGAACATAGCTAATAGATCGACATAGAATATGCATCACATTTATCAAAGAACTCCCAGGTGAGGGAAGGGTGGTCCCCATGGAGCTAGGCTATGAAGTGGAGCATAAGGATCTATGGGTTGTGGAATATTATATGATATCCTACTGCTACATTCCCTAGGTATCTCATTTTCAACTTAGGGAGTTAGTGGTCAGGGTTGCAGATAGATACATGCTTTAGATGCTCATGACCATGTAGCGCATGAGATGATCCGTGGTACGATCTATGTATTTTCTACTCTGTCCTCAGTATTAGTAGACACAGGTTCTAATCATTGATTCATCTCTATAATCCAAGTTTGTGGGGTAGATCTCCCAGTTTTGGTGATATCCCAACATCTTTTTCTTAATGTTCCTACAATGAACACCTCTTCTATATCTTATATCTTCCAGTGGTATGAGTTATCTCTTGGTAGAGAAAATTTCGCATGGGACCATTTGGATATTAAGGGGGATCCCTATGGCGTCATCATAGATATGGATTGGTTGTCTATGGAATGATCCAAAAATTACTTTCACTGTAAATGAGTCAGATACCATCGCATAGATGGGATGAGAATCACTTTTATTGGAAAGAGGGTCTCATGGTAGGAAAAGTGAGTTCTATAAGAAGGAAGCTACATCCCTTCAGCTATCTGTTAGTGAGTATAGACCTGGGTGTATAAGGATCTTCTAGAATCTATATTTCAATGATTATGAATTATTATATGGATTTATTCCCTGAGGACATTCCAGAACTACCACCAAGGTGGAAGATGGATTTTTCATCAACTGGCATCATGAGACTGCTATAATATCTTCTATTTAACATCGGATGGACCCTATAAAGATTTGAGAGTTGTGTTTTCAATTGAAGGACCTTCTAGAGATGGGTTTCATCATACCCAGTTTGTCCCCCTAGGTAGATCTAGTGTTGTTTGTGAAAAACGAAGACAAGAGATTGTAGCTTTTCATGGATTATTGTCATCTAAACTAGAACACGATAAAGAAGAAGTACTTATTTTCAAGTATTGATGAACTCTATGACTTGGTTTAAGGTCTGAGATGGTTCTCAAAGAAATATCTCCAGTCCAACTACCACCAGTTTTGGTTTCATGATGCTGATATTCCAAACCTAGCACTCTGATATCAGTACGGACACTATGAGTTCCTAGGGATGCCTCATGCTGTGAAAAATTCCCCCACCATGTTTATGGAATTTATGAAATTGTTATTTCATCCATATATGGACTAGTTTTTGGTTGTATTCATAGACATCATACTCATGTAATATTCATAATAGGATGGAACTTTCATAGCACATGAGGTTGGTTTATGATTTTCTTTGAGAGCACCAGATTTATGGGAAGCTCCCAAAGTACTATTTCTAGATTAATTATATCAAACTTTGGGAAATTTCATCATTGATCATGTTTTATTCATAGACCCAGTGAAGATCTCCACAATTCATTCTTCGGATCCACCCAGTAACATGACTCAGGTGCAGTGATTTCTTGGTTTGGTGGGTTACTATAAGATGTTTGTGGAAGACTTCTCCAGGATCATATCCCCTTTTACTGACAAGATGTGGAAAGGGTAGTCATTTACTTGGTCTGAGCAGTTCTATAGGGCATTCAAGGAGTTGAGGTGGAGACTAACAAGTGATCCTATGTTGAGACTACTAGAGGAGGGTGGGGAGTAAAAAGTGTATTGTGATGCCTCGGGATATGGTATCAATTTCATGTTGATGTAGTGGTAGGCTGTTATTGTATATGGGTTAAGGATTTTGAGACTCGATGAGAATAACTACACAACTCATGACCTAGATCTGGTTGTGGTATCCTTCTCCCTGGGTATGTTCAAGAACTACATTCTAGGTTATCACTGTTGTTTACTCATACCATCAAAGTGTTAAGTACGTCTTTCCACATACAGACTTGAACTTGAGAAAATAGCACCGGATGGAGTTCCAACATGACTATAAAATTTAGATATTATATAATATATGGAAGGGAAATGTAGGATCATACTGCCTTAGAAGGAAGCATGAGGCTCTCTTTGTGCAAGAGGCTTCAGTGCAGTCGGCCTCTCTGGAGTTGACCCATAGTGGATTCGGAGGGTACAACTCTTCTGTAGCTGATAGTGTTGAATCATTTTCTTTTCAAGAATGTGATAGAGTCATTGTTTGGAGACATCAAGTGTTGGGATTTAGGTGACCAAATCTCCATAGGGTAATCACCTGATATATATTATTATGGAAGGAATCATGTTATCTTTTTCTTGGGATGGACGTTAGTGATAGTCATGCTGTAGGAGGAAGTGATGTGGGAGTTCCACACTTATCCCCTAAATATACATCATAGTGTGTTAAATATGTATAGATACATTAAGTATTAGTTTTGGTTGTATTTCATTTTATAGAGTGTTGTTGAGTTTGTCTCTTGATTCCTCACCTATCAGTTGGTGAAGGATTAGCACCAAGTTCTGATAGGTTTGTTGCAGCAGCTTGAGATCTCAGAGAGGATGTTGGATGAAATATCTAGATACATTGTTATTGGGCTTCCACAAACAACTAAGGGTTATTATGCTATCTCAGTGATATTTGACTTACTCAAGAAGTTGACTAACTTCCTTTCTACCAGGGAGAAGATTATGTTGGAGTGTTTGGGGTAGATGTAGATATGGGAGACAATTTTCCATCATAGGGTTCCCTCGATGATTGTCTCCAATCATGACATGCAGTTTATTTCACAAATGTGGAGAGGCCTAATAAAGGAATTTAGGACCCAAATGAGGATGAGTGAACCCTTTCACCCCCATATAGATGAGCATAATAAGCACACTACTAGTTGTTTGAGGATATGATGAGGGATTTCATGTTAGACTTCTGCCGGAGATGAGAGGATCACTATCCCTTGTTAGATTTTGTGTGCAATAATATCTACCACTTTACATTATGCGTGGAACCATTTGGATCCCTGTACAGGAGACCCTACAGGTCACCCTTATGCTGGAAAGAGATTGGAGGGACATCTATTATGGGTCCAGAGTTGGTTTAGAAAATGATGGAGAAGGTCTAGGTCATTCGAGATTAGATCAGGACAGCTCAAAGAAGGTAGAAATCTGACACATATCACCATCTTAGGCACTTGGAGTTCAATAAGGGAGACACAATTTTCCTGAGATTCCCCCCACGATGAGGATTGTGGAGGTTCATCCAGCGAGGTAATCTATGACTAAGGATTACAAAGATGTTCTAGATCATTCATAAGGTTGGAGAAGTTTCTTACCACCATTCCCTACACCCATATCAGGATCGGGTGCATGATGTCTTCTATGTGTCATATCTAAGGAGATATGTGGACAACCCTGTAAACATCATCGACAGGGGCTAGCTATACATTGAGGATGGAGCCACCATTGTAGAGCACCCAGTAGATATTGGGGATTGGTAGTGGAGGAAGTAGTGTGGGTTGACAATCTCTTTGATTCTTGTGTTTTGGTAGTACAAGAATGTGTATGAGAGTTCCTAGGAGCGAGAGAGCCAGATGTGGGTTTATTATCCCATGTTTTTTGTTTAGTTTTGATTTTCAAGGTTGAAAATATTAATGCTGGTAATGATGTAGAGACCCAGTTGTTTCCTTGTAAGACTTTGAAATGTTTCTATATATATTTCCAGAGCTAGATAGTGATACGACATGTGATTATGAGGCCCAAGTTTCCCATGAATTAATTTCATAAAAATATTTATTATATTTTATATTGTTTAAAAAAATTAATGAAAATGTGATAACTCTTAAAAAAATCATGAATTAGAAATTTGAGACCATGATTGAGTCTATAATGTCTTTTTCACCCTAGGAACAACCTAAAATATATTGGTGTGGGGAGTTCAGATATCTCACCCATTCGCGGTACGTTCAATGGATAAATGAAGGAATGAATTTATTTTATTTATTTATTTAACCTAGCTGAAATATATATAATTATTATTCCATGTAGAGTTTATTAAGTTTATCCTCATAATCATAGGATCATCGATAGATTATCCATCCTTATTCTGTGTGCGAATCACATCGAATGATGATGAAACTCTGGATTGGAGAAGATTAGGACACATCGAATGCATTGAATTCCATTGATCATTGAATAGTGTGTTCTTCAACAAACAATGATCCAATATCTATGTAGGAATCTTCAATTTTATTTTTACACCCTTTTTTATTAAATTATTTGATCATATCAATACCTTCTATTGATATAATTTAATTCTGTATCATTATTATAGTCCTATGTACCAATTAAATTGGTTTTCATGTTTTTCTAACATGGTTTTCACCATTCATTCTCTTTGGCCAAGAATTATTGTCAAATTATGGTTAAACATATATTCTTGTTCTTTTCCCCACTTATTCTTCACATTCTTCACCGATTGGACCCTGTGGTCTTTGTTTTATGTTGGTGAGGGGTACTGAGCCTAATCAGACCACCGGTATCGTGATGAATCAACGAAAGAGGCATGGATCAATGAAACAATGATATATCTAGGATTTTTGTGTGATTTGAAAGATATTTTTGAAAATAAGGGATCGAGTCATCATTTATGGAAGAATCTGGAGCATATGCGGTGTGAGGTGACGCGTGCAGGAATTTGAGAATTGGTTTTTTGGCCACTAAAGGGCCAGAATTTTCTGACTGATGATAGATCCACTAATCTCGGGCATAGTCAATTCTAGATTCAAAGTGTAAAGTCCATATTATATGTTCGGATCATGGAATTGGATATCTATAAAAATCACGAATACACACCACATACTGTGATGAACACAATGCATGTGGCTCCTTGGGTGTGGATACTAGGGTCTTGTGAATTCATAAGGAAGGAATGGCATGAATACCACTAACATGATTCATACCTCATTCCAAAGTGGTTGAGCCACATGGTGGAACACATGGTCAGGAATCCGTGTTGGATTACATGGCCAGGCACCTGATTTTGTAGCAATGTACATTGAAATTGGGTAAAGTACATGGTCATAGGGTGGATACATGACCAAGAACATGTCAGGGACACTAAATGTCATGGGAACACCATTATATCCCCTACACAAAATGTATAATTAAACGATTGGTGAACCACATACATAATGGGAAATTTCTATGTGATGGGACGGGACAACAAGATGTGTGGTTCCATTCACACATTGTGTACCCCCAGTTTCTTTTTGAGGAAATTCCAGTCATTAGTATCTCCTTTGTTTGAAATTGAATTTTTTCCCGTAGGTAGACTATCTTATGTTCTTTTCCATGCATAACATGATGGTTCCCTTGATTGTGGTTTTGGGGTAACAAGTCGAATGTTCTGTACATGGATCGTGGTTAGGAGATAGTTTCTGATTGTAGTGGTCAAGTAGGATCACCATAGGGTTTCTTTGGATTAGACTCCCCACCCCAACTTAGGTGCAGGTCCTCTATAGCTAATTACCATGTGGAGCCTTCTATAGGATAGGTTGAGGTCCCTCGATGACTATAGTGGAACCCCCCAGTCACAATAGGGTGTGGGTCATCTACCTATAGAGTGGAACACCCCTTCATCTAGGGAATAGTTCCTCTACAACTACATACCATGTTAAACCACCCTATAGTATAGGGCATGGATCCTCAGTGACTAGGGTGGAACCGCCTATCACACCAGGGTATGGTTCATCTACCTATAGAGTGGAACCCACCATCATCATGGGCATAGGTACTCTTCAACTATATACTGAGTAAAGCCCCCTTTCAGATATGGAGAGGGACCTTGATGACCATAGTGGAACCCCTATCATTCCAGGTCGTGGTTCCTTGACCTATTAAGTGGACCCCCTCCCCCCATCATCTTTGTTGTGGGTTATATACCTACCGAGGTAAACCCCCTATCATATTAGGTGTGGGTAATTGTGACAATAGAGTTGAACCCACCATTAACATTGGGAACAGGTCCATTACAGATATTTATAGATTAGAAGCCCCACTAGGGTGTGTGTCCTCTACATAGAGATTGTGTCCCCTCGATTCTGTGTCCTAGTTATGAAACATGGGACTTTTCAAAGTTACGTATGGGAAGACGTGTGAGATTTTGGTCATCATTGATGGACTTCTGGAACTATTGGTGACCCCTCTTCTTGGATTGATCTGTGAGGTGGATATTCCCTTACTCTCATGTTTCGACTTCTTTGAATGCGCATATATATATATATATACCTTTTGAATTAATACAATTTTATTTGGGTTCTCTCTTTCCATAAGATGCAAAGATGAATGGTGTATTCCACTTGTTTTATGTGTTTATCATCACATGGTTGGATGATTTTACACTCCTACTGTTGGTGGAAAAGACTCAACGTGTAGTTTATCTACACACCATTTTTAGCCCCTTATTTTTTTATGAGGTTACTTCCACTATTGGTTTAGGTTGAGTTATTATATTTTACTATATCCTAATTTCTATTTATTATCTATGGTTTTTTATTCCTATTTTACCTCATCCTAATCCCCCTTTAGATTTTGTGGAATCCTTTTATGTATTTATATACTAACCCCTATATGGGATTTGTTTGTACGTGTTGTTTCTAATGAAAACAATAGACATGTCGGCAGTGACGTCAGAGGAGCTTAGGGATACATGGTATGTTGGACCACATGTGGTGGTCTCAGCTTAGAAAACAAGAGTTGGGATCTCTTAGAATTTTACTTTCCATTTTTTTCAACTTGGGACATATTTTTAGTTGGGCATGTATTTTTTTCCCCTTTGATTTTAAGTTTACACTACCATACTCTTGTACTGTCTAGAGGTTTTACATGCATTGTTGTTTACCAAGTATTTTGAATCTTTTAATTTTACTCCCTCTACACTTCAGCATTGAGATGGATGTGTATTGGCATACTGATACATAGGAAATGGCCCCCATATTTTAGTTATGCCTTCAGCCCTGGTCGTTATCCCCTAAGCTATGGATGCAGGCTTGGAGAAGTTATGGCTCGAGACATGAATTGGGTCGGGTCATGAAATTCCTTCCCATTACATTTTCTAACAACTTTATCTTATAACTATTTTTTCCTATAAAGATTGTAATTTTTCCTATGACACTTACAATTTTTTATCATTAACCCCCTATTTATTTTTTCATGAAAATATGTTCAGGGTGACACCCCAAAATCTACACCTCTGAGGCGACCATACTTTTATGGCCACATCAAGGCCACTGATAATAGCTATTCATTGGGTATAGCTAATGATGAATCTTATGTGCAATTCGGATAAAAAATATAGGAAAATAAGTAATCATTATTATGTAATACAAATTTGAAGAATTTTTTTTATCATGTTATAATTATAAATGTTTCCCACACTTTTTCTATGTTTACATCTATTAGTATTCATTATTTATTTACACATGTTTCCTACCATAACACAAGATGTGGGGTGGAAGTGGATTTGAATTTTGATTCTTCAATATTCATATAAAAATGAACATAATTATTTTGTTATTCTATATCACATAAAAGTATTATGGTATATTAAAAATATGTTCCAATTTTTTTTCAAGTGAAGCACACCCCATCTGTGATTTATGGTATGAGTAAGTTGTTTTTTATTTACATTGCTTATTTTCATCACTCGATTATCATTTCATTAATTAACAATTCTTAATCAAAGTGAGTAATACATGTGCTATCAAGAAATGTATCCCCATTCACAACATACATGAAAAGATGCCTCCTCATGATAACCAATAAATGCACTACACGCTTGTTGGTTAATCATGTGTTCATATATTTGTTTTCGGTGTGGGTTTATTTTCACTACAACATTTTTGATATGAAAATTTGTACGAATTGTGTTAAATCATGTGTGATCCTTTATAGAGATCATTAATACATATTTAATTTCGGCTTCATCTACTGTAAATTCATTCTAAAAGGGATAATGAAGATTAATTTAATGTTTTATTATTATTTTTACTAAAATAAAGAATGTTTATCAAAAATATACCCCAATATCATCCCAAATCAGTTTCATGAGTATGGGCACTACATTCTTCCATGAAAGTGAATCAATCAGCTTGCTCCTGTGAGTGGTGAGCCCAATGTAACTATTGAACATGGCCTTGTTGGGGTTAACAGGCTAGATACATGCATTCCATCAAAAAATGAATTTGATTCCATTGTTTCTCACCCTAATAATTTTATCTAACACCATCATGATACGAGTATCCTTTTTTGGACAATGGTTGTCCACCTTTACCATGTCCTCATCATCAACATTGTCAATGTGTTTTTCCTCTAGATTGGTAGCATCAGCATGTGTAGAAGGTTGTTGTTCCTCTATATTAGGAGAACCAACATTTTTAGAAAAATGTTTTTCTTCATGATTGGGGGTATCTAAATTTTTAAAAGGCATTATCTATAGAAGTGGATGAATATTTAACATAGATTATGTAAATGCAGCAGTTCCTAGATAATAATATTAGGAAAAAATGTATATAAAAAATATAACTTGATTATTGAACTCTTTTTTAATTTTTATGGAATTTAACCCCTCTATTGAGTATTCAAATACCTTCATTGTGTTCTCCTATGACATACACAACCCCCTATACATTAGAAACACTGTGAAATGATTATGATGACCCAAGGAAATAGTCATCCTTAGTTGAATTGGAATCTAACCAATAAATAGTTTTGGTTGATAACATAACAATTGAACATTTGGTTTACGGGATATAAAACATAAAATACTTTTACTTCTAATGATTCCATTATAAATGGTTCATCTTTGTATCCTTACTGAAATCCGCTTTCCTAAATCCCAATTCATCGTTTTCAATAGAACTCATATTATTAACCATATTTCATTGAAAAATTGGTACTTTTAATATTGTGTAATCTAACTCCAATATTTTTTTGATAATACAAAAGTATGAAATATTCTCATAAATTGAATTTTCATCCTTGGTACCTAATACATGCATCACTTCAGCCATAAGTGTAACGCCACTATTTTCAATGGTACTATGTTAATCATGTTAATTTGTATAGAACAAATAACCATTAATTATATAACCATTATACGATAATTTATTAACACTTGGTCCTTAAGCTAGCCATTGTGGTCTTTCTAAAATTGAATATATATTTTTAGAAGACTCCTTGAAAATATTGTTTTTAAACCGTCCTATAAACTATTGGTTATGTGTATTTTATATCCAATCTTCACCCCTAAATTAATTCAAATGCATAATAATTTTATTATGGGTTTAAATGTATGGGGAAACCTCAAAACTATTATGAAAAAAATAAAAGTGGAGCTACTCCTGATCTGTAATAGTGATTGTTATAGCATCTATTCCAGAAATTCCTTCACCCAAACACCACCCGGAGTAAAGATATTTTGATAAACCAATGCTGTCAATACTAGAATGGTAGTCTTTATAGAATTCAATAGCTTCCTCAATAACATATCACTTTGTAGTTCTACTATCTATAAAAAAATTTGGAACACCCTTTCAAAATATTCTTATACCATTTAATGGGGTACATCCATATATAATGTACATGACCACATAGTTGAATATCTCTAAAAAAGTGAACCATCAATTGAACCATTATATCAAATAATTCTTGTAGGAATAACATCTCCAATTTATATAATATGACAGCAGTTTCATTTTCCGTATTTTGAAATTTCATCGGGTCTAAAACTTTGTTTCATATAAAATTGCAAACGTTACATAGATTGGTTAATGTATGCTAAACATTCTTGGAAGAAATACAACATTAATCTACTAGCATTAGATATTACATCAAAACAAGAAATTCATATGATTTTAGACCCTTTAACTGTAAATCAATTATTAATATGATATTCTTGATATTTGACAAATACACATGTGGAACCTTTATATCATTCAAGAAGTTTCAAAACTGATATCTGTCATATATGGAAACATTGCAAGCAGCTGGAGGAATAAAAGTGTGTTTTAACCCTTCACTAGAGGCAACTCTTCAAATATTTTCATGCCAATCATGTCCAAGCTAGCCTTAATCCCATCCTTCTCTTTTATGGGCACAATTAGTAATGTTCTAATGACACTATAACAGACATTTTTTCCACATGCATGACATAAAGAAAAATCTTAATGTACAAATAATTCTAGTATGGTAATTAAAAAAACCTGATGACTTTTTCCAAATATCCTTTGTAAGCATTTTGGAAAAAGGTTTCCCAAAAACGATGTCTATATATTTTAGTTTCTCAAACAACTGATCACCTATTAGTTGAGATGGTGTAGTGTGTTATTATAAACTCCCATAGAATGATGTCATCCAAGATTAGTACTTATGTCAAAAATGTTGAAATCTTCAATGTTCTAGAAGCACATTCTTTAATTAATGTTTCAAACTAAATGACTATGTATCTTGTTCACTAATGGGACACCCTTGAGTTACTCTAATTCTATATCCTGAAAATTTTCAATAAGATAGATTTTCATTTATCATCCTATACAACATTTCATTCAATGTGAAATATTCATTTCTATAAGAATCATACAGTGTAACACTTGAATCCTACAATAGCTTAAAATCTATGATCAATGGAGTGAAATAAACATCAATATAATTACCTACTTATTTTGGCCTTTACATGGGCATAGATAACATAATATATTTTCATTTCATGCATAACCATGGTGAAAGGTTATAATTTAGAAACATAGTCATCTATATACTATGATTTTTTTATTGAAAACCAAAATAATTCACACCATCTATAAACAACACAGGACAAAGGATTTTCATCTCATTTCGAAATTCATGTTACTTGTGATCAAATCACTTCCATTAAGGTGAGTCTTCTAAGTGACAAAGTTTTACATCTTTATTTATTTTACCTACTTGACACATCAATTCTCTTGAAGTATCCTCACTTCCATATAGGTTCTTAAACCTTGTAATTATTGGGAACTACCCTGAGACTATCATAGGACCCAATTAATCATTCTTGTATCAAGAAACACCACACATTGGAAAAAATGTGAGTGATTTTTTATTCTTGCAAAACAACATAAAAGCATTTGGAAAGACATGTATTCTTCTAGAGATCATACCCACAGAACATATAATTATTTTAGCATTATATGTTTTGAAAGTAAGGTCATTATCTTTTAGGATCATATCATTTAAGAGAAAATGTAGTTCAGTAATACTGGGGTCACTTCATCTATTTTTGGATTTTAAATTATACAGCTTCAGTATGGATGACAATGCTATATATTTAGTACAACCAGCATATAATGGAATGTTTTCACAACTCTTTAACTAATCAAATAATTCTCAAAAATCACAATGTTCATCTTCAACTATCAACAAAATTTCCTCAATATAATCATCATCAACGTTCACACATATAATCAAATCCTTGATATGGTCATCATTATTTTTCACACCTCTAATCATATCAGTTCATCCATAAAATGAAAATCTTATCCAAGACACTAGATACATTCAATATTTACCCATGTTTATCCCAAAATTTATAACATCGATCTATTCATCAATAGATCAAGTGTTCTACCAAATCCTATGGACTATGTAGTCTTGAATAACAACTACATAAACATATATAAAGGATTTGAGAATGTTCATATGCATGATCTTTTTAAAACAAAATTAAATCTTTCATCCCATCCTCATACTCTTTTGTCCAAATATTGGCATTCATGAATTTTTAATTCATATCCATCCTATTGGATTTGGTAATAATAATATTTAAATAAATAAATAAAGTGTGATATCCATTTCATAGGAAAAAATCATCTTATGATTAAAATAATAATGTAAGGTAATATTATTAGTGGTTTTGATTTAAAATACATAAATTGGTTTATTGATGGTTATAATTTTACTAATGTGGGTTATCATTAATCATTTCTATATTATATTAACCTAACATACCATCTAATACACTAATTTGGGTCCCAAAAGGGACTGATCCCCTATTAGAACCCAACATAGAGGTGATCAACATATAACTTTTAAAATAAAAGATGTTCGAGGGGGAGTAACGGATCATAAGTGATCACAAACCTTGATTTGAAAATACCATTAAATTATCAAGAAAAAAAAATTAGACAAACATTAAACTAATGCAAATATATTAAAAAAAATTAAAATTTAAAAAAAAATTAAAAAGTGATTTCATAATTTTATTAAAATCATTTACATAATCCAAATATTTATTTACATGAAAAAATATAAATTTATAAATATTTTTCACAATATATTATAAATTATAAAACTCTAAAATTAAATGGAATAATTTTAATATATATAATTATATAAATTTACAATTTAAAAAATATATATTTATATTATTTATAATTATATTTGTATAAATTTTATTCATTTTATAAAAAAATATTAATTGATAATTAAAACTAAAAATATTATTTTTAATATAAATTAGTAATTATTTTTTTAAGTATATCATTAATTATATTAATCTATAATTATATTCATAAATAATTATATGCATATATAAAAAATATTTAAAATATCCATTACTTAATAAATATTAATTAATAATATTAGTATTATGATAATATATATTTCGCTAAAATTAAATTCCCAAAATTATTATTATAAGTTCGTTTTATAAGTTCATTTAAATATTTAATTTTTTTTTTCAATTACTGACTTATATATATGATCATCTATATTCACCTATAGATGTGTGTGTGGGGGGGAAATGAATTCAAAATGTACATATATATATATATATATCTAATTGCATAAAATGAATGTAATATTAATTTTATTGTAATTTCTATATAAAATAAATAGAAATTAATTAGTAATATCAAAAAATTCTTATATTAATTAATATTTTTAAATAAATTTTAATAATTACTAATTATATATTAATATATATTATATTAGTTGTATTATACATAATAATTGATCACATATATGTGTGTACGAGTCTGATGAACCCGATAACATAGATGACTATGTGTTTAATAAGTGAATAAAACACATACATGTATATAATGTTAATTTTATTCTAATTTATGTATAAAATAAACTCAAATTAATTTCGAATATATAAAAAATAGTATATCAATTAATATTATTCTTTAGGGCTCCGCAAGGGATTCAAAGAAAATATACTATAAGTAGGGTTGAATTATGGTATCAAACGTTTCCAGCATAGAAATTTTTTCCTTAAACACTCACTTCCTAATATGATCCAATGTTCATGATTAGTATAATTCAGTTATTTTTTAGTTGATGCTGATTTTATCATTAATCATATCTACTCTTTATCCATTTTAATATATTATTTGATGATCCTTAACCCACACACACCGTATATGTCACGAAAAATATAATCAAAGAGGAAAAAATAGTAAAATGATTTTTTCATCTTTCACCCGCACTGGGCTTATTCAAGGAGCATACAATCGGCAATGTGATGATGCACCAAAATTCCCTAACATAAAATTAAAAAACATATATAATTATATATTAAAAACATAGGTCTTAGGAGATGTTCCCATCAATGTTGTAGGAGAGGAAAATTTTCGGTGACTAGAAATTATCGGTGGTGTAATGTCATGTTTGACAAGTGTCAATCAACCGAATTTTCATAATCCTTCCAAATGAATAAGGGATGTGCCACAACGATCAAATGGTTTTGTGAAAAAATTAAAAATACCCAAATAAAAACTAAAAATGTTAAAAACATTAATATTTAATGTCAATTTTTCCAAGAGATAGAGAAGGAGAGTGACCGAGTGTGTGCAGTGGTGAGTGAGAGTGGGAACGTGTGGGCAGTAAGGAGGGAGAGTGGAGGTGACGATGACATAGAGGGATAGCGGTAATGATTGTGGTATGGGGGGAGATAGGTGGGTCTAAATAGAGGTAGATCAGTGAGGGGTGGGAGGGAGATAAAGGGATGGATTGAGGTGACATAGCACGATGGTAGGGAGGGTGAGAGATAGAGGGAGATAGCAGTGGTGAGGAATAACTTCGAAAAGTTATTGAAGAAAGGGCTAAATCACGGTCGGTTAGGGTTAAATTTATAAAGCGGTATAAGTTTTTTATAAATTCTTCCAAATAAGATCTGATAAATAAGTATTTTATCAATGATTCCAAAAATTCGCTGATAAATATGGTTTTCAACTGTGCTAAAATAAAATATGTTGATTAAATCACTCTTTATCAATGATAGAAAGTCACAGATAAGTATTTAATAATACATTTAATATAAATAAAAAATCTAAATTCCTATAATTAAAATAAATATAACTATATATAATTTTAGAATTGGAGATGGGCATAATTCAAGAGATTCTCGTTTTATCTCCTCATCGAGTCCAAATCAGAATTCTAATAGTCTTTACTAAGGAATGCTATTTTAATCTGAGGGATGAGTTTGTCTTTACTATGAAGCAAAAAAAAGAAGTAACTTCATTGAATCGGTAGGGTCTAATTTTTTGAAGCCCTGATTTGAAAGTCACTCACCTAAGAGAGGAGTCCCAAACCATGACTGGGAAAGCTGAGAAGGGTTGAATCTTCTCTAATGTTGAATGTTCTTCATGAAAAGTTACTAAAAATAGAACCCTCACCTTCGTCGAGTCTGACCATGTGATTGTGAATCATAAAATAATGGAATTTCAACACATTATCATCACTCAGGTTACGTTGTTTCATCCTAACATACCATGGAAGACTCATGGAATTCACAATAATCTCTCTCAACTCTAGTTTTTTAACGATTGGAGCATGACCTCCAAATGTAATGGATTTTATCATATAATTTTCCCTTCAGAAAATCTAAAATTCATGGCATGGTGGTGTGGAATTGTGTCTCTCAATCCTGGAACTCAAAGGATATGGGACTGTGATCCATTATCCAACCCCTCAAAGATCAATAACAAAATTTCTAATGTCTAGATCTGGAAAAAGGGTCTAACTTGGTTCTTATGGCACTAAAATATCGTTTTTAAAATTTCCTTAGTCATGGGAATATTCTTCATGTTTGATAAAGAGACTGGGGAAGAATGGTTTGGTCACTTTTCTAGGTTACTCATTGAGTTTGATATTCTTGATCCAATTACTAAAATGGTTATTTTTGTTATGGTTTAGTTTATAATTGAAATATCAATTTCTATGTAGAAGTTTATAAAATTTTTCTCTATGGGTGAAAAAATTGGGTGTATTATTGGAAATTATCAAAGGAATACCATGTTCACAAATTTTAAGAATATGGGTCACTTTATAGAACACTTTAAATTCAATAAACCACTCCATCAAGTGGAAAATTCTTTGAAGAGTGGTCAATCAGACTTGGGAGACATGGATTCTAGGAGTACACTTGTTGGAACTGGTCAGGAACCTAGTGTTCGTAGTGTTGGGATAACACTTTCCTTTGCTATAATTGTAGCCAGTGGTTTTTCAAATCTTGTTTCATACCTTGCGGACTATAGTCTAGTACAATGTAAAAATACAACTATTGTTTTGTACAAAGGTGAGTTATCTCCAACATTGGGGGTGATACTCTCTTTGATGGTCAGGGTGTGGGTTTGAGTCCTTTTTCACATCATATAATGTTGAATTTTGGATTGATTCCTCTTCAGCAGACCTATTCTTGATATTGGGTAGTTATTGATGATGAGGAAGTGAGGCTGTTTCTAGGGAACATGTTGCATCATAAAGGATACTTACTTTTCATAAATATGTTCAATATTAGGGGAGAAACCACATGCAATGAAGGCTTGATTCATATTGTAGGTGGTGGTGAATAGAACCTGTATGTTTTTTTATCCATGAATGTAGGTTCCACATGTGGTTGTCTCAAATTGTGGGAAGTCCTCAAGTGATGATACGGATGTAGCTGATTTGTTAGAAGATTCTTACTTCAATGAGGGTTGCAATAATGGGAAAAAAGGATCTGTCAGGGTGATATCCTATCTATAAATAAAAAAACACAAAAATGGGGTGGGATCATGTCAAATTCTTTTCTGGAATTTTTGGAATCATTTATTACTAATGGTACTGTGAATAAATGTGAAAGGAAGGGGGTGCAATCAGGTGAATTTTTGAGTGCATATTGAATAGAATCCTCTGACCCCCCCCCATCTATGAAGGATGAGTCTTCCTTGACCCAATACCAACCAAAGGACGAGAATACAATTTCTAATCCCTCAAGTATGAGTCCTAATGGTTTTGAGAATGTGGAGTGGTTTTTTCCACCACATTTTATTGACCTAATGAAAATTTAATATATATCTTTTAAGAAAGGACTCATATGAGGAATGTGATATTCCATAGGAAAAAATATAGTATCATACCTTCAAAGGACTAGGAATGTGAATGGACTACTGAAGACCTCAGTAAGAAAGAGGGGAATAATTTTTCACAACTTGAAGTAATTTTTTCATTGATGGATGTAGATGTATTCAGTTTCAATGACTATTTAACAGTTCAAATGTTGTTACTAATAAATATTGAAGATGGATCCTGATCTAATCCAGATATTGACTTTGGGGATCTATCTTGGAAATTCCTTATTTTCTTCAATATTGAGGACTTATCTAAATCAACATCAGATGAAGAATATGAGTCCCCACAAAGGTCCAAGACATGGTGGAATGGTCGAAATCCAAATGGGAACAAAATATATCCTATGAATTTTGGATCTAGAGTGACTTGCAGGGATTGAATTAATATATTAGGATTTTTTACATCTGATGTCACTAGTATAAATATTGCCTTTAAAAAACTAGTAAAAGGGATTTATGAGTGTTATAGGATCACTGATATTTCAAAGAATTTTAAAGGATTGGATTTAACAGAGCTTTTAAAAAAACACTGATAAAGGACCCATTTAATAGTGTTAAAAAAGTGCTGATAAAGGGGGCCTTTATCAAAACTATTTCTTAGCACTGATAAAGGGGGCCTTTATCAGTGAGTTTTTTAGCACTGTTAAAGGTGGCCATTAATATTGCTAAAAAGAACTTATAAAGTCCCCACTGAGAAATGGTGATATTTTTTTTGTTTGAACCCACGACACCTTATATTAGTGCTCTGACCCCCATTATCACTGCTTATGGGTCCTCCCTCCCCCTTTATCATCTCTTCAGATAATCCCACTCTCTGGCACACACCCCTGCCTCCAATAAGTTTCGAACCTAAGACCTCCAGCTCCAACACACATGCCCTTCCACTCCCCTATATTGTTTTGTTTTCCATTTTATGATATATCTATATATCTATATATATATCTTTACATTTTTTATCCATATATATATATATATTTATAAATTTTTAAATAAATATATATAACATATTTTTTTGTGTTTATAAATACATATCTCTATATGTGTGTGTGTGTGTGCATCTATAAATATAATTATACATATTTATATTTATTTTCATATATTATATATATATATTTATATAAAAATATTATAATATATATCTCTTACTCAATACACAGAGAAATATATATATACATATACACATTATATATACATTAATTGTATAGGTATATAAATATTCATACATTTTTATTTTAAATAAAATTGATAGTAATTTTTATTTAGATAATGATTATATATTGTGAAATATAGTTTATATATAAATATTTTTAAATATGTATTTGTAAAAAAAAAATTATTTGGGAATATATTAAAAATAAGTATATTTTTTATATGTTTGATTATAAATAATAGTACAATATGAGAAATAAAAAAACATAAAAACTATAATATCAATATGAATGTAATAACTGGGAATAAATTCATTATCCAAAAAAAATACAACAAGGCCCCCTTAATCGAGGCTGAAAATCCATCAAATGATAAAAACTACGGTACCCCGACTAAAAACCCAATTTTAAAGGCCTTCTAGTCCATTTTTGGCCTCGAAAAGTGTGATCGGTTTTTCCCTAAGTTAATATGGCATAATTTTCACCACAATATGTTATTTGATTTTTGATAGAGCTCACACAAACACTCGGGTCAAAATTTATGCCCGTTTGAAGTTCAAATTACATTTTGAACTTATTTTAGAACTTTTACTAATTTTTTGGTTTTATTATCATCAATTTTTTATTAAATGACTGTAAATCGATAATAAAATTGAAAATTCTTAATTAGTAATATTTTTTAATTAATTTATAATGCATTTTCGTTAAATATTTTATATATTAATTGTAAATTCTTATTTAGCCTTACCAAAAACATATTTGAAAATATATATTATATTTATATCAATTTAAATATATTTATATCAATATAATTATATTTATATATTTACATATTATTTTTAATGATATATATATATATATATATATTCAAATATACCCTTTATCAATGTTTTTTTATGAACATTGATAAAGGGAAATCGATGACCCGAAAATCTAAAGTAGGAACCATATATTTGATAGTGTGTCTGAAACACGACACCATGCACGTAAAGGGATATATTACCCCGATACTTTAAAATATATTTACTATTTTAAAAAGATTTGATATCTTTAATATTTAAAAAATCACACAACATAGATTTAGCTTGCGTTATAAGAAATATCGACTCCTTTCAAAATCATGCATTACAAGCAACACCGAGTTTCACCAAAAAATAATATATTATTAATATATTATTATAATAATATATATTATAACCGTTAAATTAGTAGTTATGAATAGAGATAATTAAATTATTAAAATTATGTTTCACACAAATATAAATTGAATTAATTGGTTATAAATTAATTTGAAATGAATTTTAGAAGCAATTGAATATAAAGTGTATATTTTTATAGAAAACTATTTTCATGCTCAAAAAGTTGGTTTACTCTAATAGTTTAAATTAATTATAATTATTTATTTATATAAATTTAATTTATATTATATGTTCAATCAAATATTTTTTTTATTCATTCAATAGATTTTATAGGCATAAGATAAAAACAAACCCAATTCCACACATGAAAACCCCATATTATTATATAAGAAATTGTACCACCATTTAATGGAAAACCAAATTTAAATATGATTTTTGACACTTTAATTCATTTAATTTGTCAAAATAAACTTCATATTTGAAATAAAAATATAATAATTAAATTAGGGTAAATTTTTTGTATGTTTCTCTAAAGATTTTTTTTCTAATGAATAGTTAAAAACCTGAATTTTAGTTCATAACTGATTTTTCATCTAATTAATTTATAAGGATAAATTATGTATTATTTTGGTTTTAATTTATAATTAGATAAAAATTTTATCAATTAATAAAATTTATTCCATTGTAATCAATTTCATTATAAAATTGACTATAAAAATATAGTAAACTTTTCGACGTTTTTATTTTTAAAACTCGCATTATCGCCCCATCTTATGTGTTAAATTTAAATTAATTTTTGAAACTTATTTTATAAGAATTTCGAAAAATGGAATCCATATTTTTAATAAGAAAAATTTTATTTTATAATAATGTAAACTTAGATTCTTACCAAAAATATTAGTGAAAGTAATAAAATAAATTACCATTATTAAGTAAAAATTATGCTTAATAAAGGACTAAACCATTAACTTAAGAGATCAAATGACCAATACACTTATCTAAAACCCCTTTTCTATACATTATTCTCCCATTAACCTTCAATTTTTGATTTCTTATGGTCTTTTAAAAAATTTGGTAAAAACGTGGGTACACCTAACTTCTTTTCAAAAATACCAAGTGAGTCCTTTTCTTCCCTTATAAAGGCCACCACCTCTCCCCCATCCTCACACCTCTCAAGACACCTTCTCTTGAACAATATATACCAATATATATCATAAAAATCCCTCCCCTTGACCTATAATATTTCCTTATATAAGGAATGATTTTGGTACAAATCATAAGGAGTTACCCAATTTGTAAGGTAATGTTTTCCAACGATCTATTTTCTTTCATTTACTTATCCACCGACTGAAATCTAATTATTATTTTCTAGTATAACAACACCAGTATCCTAAATATACTATGAAGTTGTTATGATAATTTTTTGACCTACACCTAGACACACATCCATCTAATGGGTAACGAACATACTGTTTCTGTGTATGGCGAAGTATTGCCTCACGAAACAATGATTTTTTTTCCATTACCACCACTCGTAGTATTAATTATGATGTAAACAATGAATATATTTGAAATATAATATATTTATAATATATTTATACTTCAATAATTCTTTCATAACACATACCTCTATACATTCCATTTTGCGTAAATATGATAACATAACTTGTGGAAGTGTGGACTGTCATCCCCTCAATGTTATATGATTTGTTCACGTTGTACGTGGAATGTATTTAGGATTGTATTAATAAAAAATATATGATATGTATTACATATATATAATACTGTAATTATAATATACATGATTATAGATATCACTACTTTTCATTCTTTTAAAATATGACAATGAAAGGAAAGTAGTGTTCATGTATACGTACGGCCAATCATCTCCATGAATGATGCATTATGTTTCCTATCTCTAATTATTATAGATTAATATATATCCATATATAATGATTATATGTTATAATTAATTCTAGTGTTATATTTTATAGATGATGAAACCATGATATAATTAATGATAACAACAAGTACCAAGTTAAAACTTACTCGAGAAAACTAGGCAATTAACACACGAAATAGTGAAAGTAATGATTGTTTGTTAAAAAATTAGTAATTAGATATTTTATTAAGTTAATTTTATTATAATATTTATATGGTTATGATATTATTTATTAAAATATTCTAAACCACTATACACTATGCTAAGGAACACACAATAAAAGTAAGAATAAGTTATGGAATTCTTGTCTTACTTTTCTTTTCACGAGGCGTACGCCATATGCACAACTTACTTTTGTTGTATAGTGTATCTTATGAACCTTTTTATAAATTATATCATGAATTATTTTATTCATGGTATGAAAAAAATTCTTTCATGGTAATTATTATTTAAATGTTTCAAGTTTATGGGACACTTTGGGATGTTTAAATAATATATTCTTCAAAAAAGTTCTTAATGATTATCTTTGAAATATCACTTTCTATTATGATAGTTAAATTTCTCTTGAAATAATCACTTTATTGTAATAATTTTTCATTATAAATTACCTTTAACATACTTTTTCTCACACAATGTATATTATTATTGTTCCCTTAATCATCTATAATTTTACATGTCATTCTCACTTTGATAGTTATTTGATTAACTGGGGATTTATTTATAAATAAGAATCTTCTATTCAACACAGAATCATTTTGATAAGGAAAATTGATTATTAAATATATGAGGAATGATTTGTACTGGTACGACATGGGTGTAGATCATTTATAAATTACCCCTTGATACATCTATAGTCTCATAACATGAATCATTTGACCAAATCAGATGGGCTATTACCCAATATCTAATAACCCGACTTGTGAAAGGTATTGACAGTAATGGTAATTGTACATAAGAATCATGGAATTCAATAATTAGTCATTTCCCTCATATTTATTACCTTACTATTCACCCATCATATGTTTCATTGAAATATCTATAGTTGTATTTCATTTTCATGCTTCAGTTATTATTTATCAATGTTATTTTGCATCGACATATATATGGATTCATTTCATTCTCAGTTTATTTATTAAATTGAATATTTTTTTCATTATTCACCTTGACATTTTTTTTCCTTATTTAGTTATTTGACAAGAATTCACTAATTGTTATTTACCTTTCCATATTCAATATTCTCATCAATTCATTATTGCTTCTACTTTACTTGCCCTTACTTAGTATTTGAGCGCACCATTATTCGGTTTCATTTACCAAGGTTGTGAAGAATAAATATTTGAATAAGTTTTAAAGGATTCTATTTTTTTCATTTTATTATATATCATGTTTTTTACAAATTTTTTATGGAAATCATTTATTTAATCTGGTTTCAAAAACTGTTAAATAGATCGGTCCTGGAGGATTTTCTTCCTTTTAATCATTCCAATGTTATAATATAATGCACTAGCTCCAAGATTCTGGGGATGAGGTGCTATAGTTGATATCAAATGATGTTTAGTATCATCCTTGGGAACTAGATTTAAGAAAATATTGTTTATAGAACATAACCCTAAGATATAATTTGAGGATATGAAAAGAATAAAATCATAAAATTTTGGTAAGGTAGAGATTATGTGGGTCTTCCTTGAAATACATTCTTTTCAGGATACTACAAATGGATGTGGTTATTGAATAGATATATCTAAGAGTAGTAACATTGTCAGGGTTTTCTGAGCCTAACTTGAGGTAACCTAGTACACGACAACGATCCTTACTGGTCACCTAGTTTGACACTCCTAGGGGATATGCTTAGGAAAATTCACATTTTTTCAGACCATTGAAAAGGATTTGAATAGATAATCACAATGAATAACCTAGGTTAATACTAATCTATTTTAGATTGAAAATAAGGTGTCATGATTTATAAATCCTAAAAATGATATTATGTATAAACTCTATACCATGTAAGGACCATTGTATAAGTAAATGGATGAAGTATTTATGTAATAGATTTATATTGAAAAATTTAGTTAAAATGATATTTAGTAATTAACATTATTTCAATGATGTCCATCATATTAATTTTGGAAATTATATTAATTTGTTTTTAGAAAAGGACAACTTTTATGCCAGGTGACAACCAATCATGTTTGGAATGGTCATGGGACTTGAACTCATGATCTAAGGACGATAAGGGTTTCACACCAACAACTAACCTATGCAATGTCCTAGTTAATAATTCACTATTTTTAGTTAAAAAAATTTATCAATTAATATTACTGATGAACGATTATTGTAACATTTTATTTTTTGAGATTAATGTATTAACCATATTGACATTTATGAATAGTTAGAAACAAATAGTTATAGTCATCACTCTTTTATAGGCCGTAAAATCCTTTAAAATTTTCTTTCAGTGCTTTAGGCATAAAAAATCATTATTTGTAAATTAATTTTTCGATTAAAGGGATGAATTAGAATTAGATCGAACCACAACCAAAAGGTTGGATTTTTTATAATAAATTTAAAACTATCATGTACAAATATTTCCTTATATTATTTGTCAATAAAAGAATTACTCAACATTTTGAATGTGACTTATAAAAAAAATGTTGCCCAAATGCCTTAATTTCTATTGAACCTATAGTCTTCTAAATCATCCTAGATTTATTGTTTTGAGGCCCTGATCATTACATTAATCATTAAAATTTGGTTTTTATGATCTCATTCACTCCCTATACATTTTTATAGTTTTCCTCCAAGTACATATTTTCACTTTCCACTAATGTTCTCCTACTTAGAGACCTAGTTACATGGTAGTCCATTTGACCTTTGTACCTCCCATTATATATTTTCTAATGGATTTCATAAGAATATTTCTCATGGTGTGGGATTTATAACAAAGGAAATATCAAGCAAAAAATAACCAATATCATGTTTAAATTAAGAGTAAGCAATTTAATTAAGTTGGGGAGAATGTATCAAAACAAAAATCTAAAGTAAGAACCTATATTAGATAGTGTATATGACACACGACACCAAACACATAAGGGGAAATAATACTATGATAATATAAAATAAATTTACAATTTTTAATAGATTTGATATATTATATATTTTAAAATTCACACAACATCGATGTATCTTGTGTTACAAGAAATAGTAGTTTTTTTTGAAAGCTTACATTACAATCAAGACTGAGTTTCATAGAAAAATATATTATTATATCATTATTATAATATGATATAACATTATCATTACAATATTAGTTATTAATATTAATTAAAAACTTATGATAATTATTTTTTAAAAGAAAATAAAATGAATTAATTGGTTAAAATAAATTTTAAATGAATATAAGAAGCAATTGAATATGACGTGAATATTTTTATAGAAAACTATTTTCATGCTCAAAAATTTATTTTAATATAAGAGATTAAATTAATTATAATTATTTAGTGATATTAATATAATATATATTTAGTTTTTTCGATAAAATAATTTTGATTTTTATCCAATAGATTTGATTGGCATAAGATAAGAAAAAACTCAATTTCACACATAAAAACTCATATTTTTATAAAGGTAATTTTACGGCCTTTTAAGAGAGAACCCATATTAAATATGAATTTTGAAACCTTAATTGATTTAATATGTAAATATAAACTTAATATTTGAAATAGAAACATAAAAATTTTGTTGGTTTAAATTTTTTGTATTTTTCTATGAAGATTAATTTTCTAATGAATAGTCAAAAACACTGAATGTTAGTTCAAGACTGTTTTTTCATATAATTTATTTATAATGTTAAAGTTTGTGTTATATTTATTTTAAAGTTTAATTAGATAATATTTTTATCAATTCATAAAATTTATTTCAGTACAATCAATTTAATATTGAAATTGACTTTATAAACATAGTAAACATTTGAACATTTTTACTTTAAAAACATGTATTGTCGTCTCGTCTACGGTGTTAGAAGTAAATTAATTTTTTCTACTTTTGTGATTTGAATATGAAAAAATTTATTAAATGTTTTTAATCATCCTAATTTATAATTTCTAATAATTTCAACATAGTTTTTACCAAAAATATTAGTTAAAGTAATTAAAATTAATTACAATTATTAAGGAAAAAATAAGCATAATAATGGACTAAACCATTAAATTAAGGGCCCAAATGACCTATCCACTTGTAAAAAACCCATTTTATGGAAATAATTCATCCATGAAACTTAAATTATTCCTTTTTTTGGTTCTTATGACTTTTTGTAGGAATATGTGGGTACACCTAACTTCTTTTCAAAAATACTAAGTATTTTTCCTCACTTAGAAAAGGCCGCCACCTATCCCCCTTACTCACACCTCTCATGGCACTTTGGATCGACTAAGATATGTCCAAATATCTTCTAAAAATCCATCCCATCATCATAGAATCATCCCTTTGGGTTGGAAGTGACCTAAGGACACCTTTGTGTATAAACCAAAAGGAGTTACCCAATTTTTAAGGTAACATTTTCCAATGATCTATTTTCATAAATTTACATCTCCACCATGAAAATATCCTTATCATATTATTGTATAAAAAAACTTGTATCAAATATATACTGGTATGTTTTTATTCTAAGGGTTCAAACTACACTTACACACTCATCCATATAATGGGTAATGAACATATTTTTTCTTTGTACGGCGAACTACTGCCTCTCAAAATGATGATTGTTCATTTTTTCATTTACCATCCATCATAGTGGAAATTATGATGGAAAATATCAATATATATGAAATATATTATATTTATAATATATTTATTCTTCTTTAATTTATTTATAACACATTACCTATATACATTTCATTTTGCGTAAATATGATAATATCGCTTGTGAAAGTGTGGACTACCTCCCCTTCAGTGGGATGTGATTCCTTCACTTTATACATCGAACATATTAAGGATGAAATTAACAGAAATATATGACATATATTAAATATATATATATATATATATGGAACTATAATAATAACATACATGAGTATATAGATCATTTAATTTTCATTCTTTTAAAATAAGATAATGAAATGAATGTAGTGTTAATGGGTTTGTACGGTTTACTTCTCCATGAATAGTGAAATCCATTTCCTATCTCCAATTTTTATAGAGCATTATAAATATATATATAATGATTATATGTGATAATTAATTCATGTTTTACATTATGTGTATAAATAAACATTGATATAATTAATGATAACAACAAGTAATAAGTAAAACCTTACTCGAGAAAACTGGGAAATTAACAGCTGAAATAGTGAAATTAATGAATATTTGTTAACAAATGAGTATTGAGATATTAAAAGAAGTTAATGGTATTATAAACGTTATTATGGTTATGATATTAGTTTGTAATATATTTTAAACCACTATACAGGAGGCTAAAGACATCACGATAAAAATGAAGGATACTGTAAGGAATTTTTGGCTTAATTTTCTTCCGAGGAATACACCATATACAAAACATACTTATTTTTTGTAGTATATATTGTATCCCTTTTGATATGTTATTTCATGAATCCTTTTATTCATTGTATAAAAAATATTTCATTGGAATTATTGTTTAAATTTATTAAGTGGTATGGGACACTTTGGGATGTTTTAAGATTATTTTCCTCAAAAATATTCTTAATGATTATCTTTGAAATCTCACTTCTTTTTGTGATTGTTAACTTTCTCTTGAAATAATTAAATTATTGTAATAATTTTTTATTATTAATTACCTTGAATATCTGTGTTCTCACACAATGGATATTATAATTATTACATAAATTGTATATCATTTTACATACGGTGTTCACTTTGATAGTTATTTGATTCACTGGGGAATTATTCATAGTTCTGTATTTATATTTAATATGGATACATTTTTAAATGGAAAATTTTTTCTTCAATATATGAGAAATTCCTAGGGATGGTGCGACGTGGGTGGGGAATGGTTATAGATATACCCTTGATGCAGCCGTAGTATCAGGAGATGAACCATTTTTCCAAACCAGATGTGTTTTTACCCAATATGTTGTAAACCGTCCTGTGAAAGGCCTTGATGGTACAGGTACCATATACCCAAGAAACATGTCATCAAAAAAATAAATCATTTCCCTCTTTTATATTCATTTATTATTCATCCATTATATTTTGCGTCGATATATCTATGGATGAATTTCATTTCGAAGATTTTATTAATATTTATCCATGAGATTTTTTGCCGCCATATCTTTGGATTCATTTCATTCTAAATTTATATATTAAATGGAATGTGTTTCAATTTTTCACCTTTCCGTATTGATTTTTTTTTATCTAGTTATTTTAACGGCATGTGTTAACAGTTATTAACCTTTCCATGTTCACTATTCTCATCAATTTATTACTTCTTCCAATTTACATACCCTTACAAAGCATTTGACCTCACCCATATTATGTTTATTTTCCCCAGTTAATAAAGAAGAAATAATTGAATGAGAGTTAAAAGATTAATATTATTTCATTTTATTATATATAATGTTTTATTTTCTTTTCCAACATATTATGGGAATCATTTACGTCATCTGGCATTCAAAAACTATTTAACTGATCAGTCCTTTTGGATTTATTTCCTTATAATCAAAACAATGAATGCATATCTTCTCGGTTCAATGCATTATAGCACATATTAATGCTTTATTAAAATATTTGATAAATGGGGGCATTTATCGGATGTTTTTTACAAGAACTGATAAAGGGGACCATTTTACAGTGCTATGTTTAGCACTGTTGATGACCCCTTTTAACATCACTTTTTCTAGCACTAATAAAGGGGGTATTTAATAGTTCATTTAAAGCCGTAGCGAAAGATAAACCCAGTTTTATAGTAATGTGAGGGAATTTTAGCCCTTGATGTACCTGCTTCCTTCCTTGTACGTTTTCCTTTTATTAATAAATTTGGGGTCATGGGTTTGGTTTCCAAATCCATTACTAATCCATCATTGTATATATAATTTTAATTAAATATATTCAAAAATATTTGAATATAATTATAATTTATTTTATACAATTATATATATTCATATAATTATATATATTTATATATATTTATATATATTTATATATATTTATATATATATATATATATTTATATTTATATAATTATATATATTTATATAATTATACATATTAATATAATTATACATATTTATATAATTGTATATATTTATATAATTATTTATATAATTATTTATATTTATATATATTTTTGTAATTATAAATATAATAAATATATTTCATAAAAATTTATAATTATTTTAATATATAATTATTTATAATTATAGTTATATATATATAATTATAATTATTTATTTATTTATTTATTTATTTATAAATATTTTTACATAATTATAACTAATTTTATATAATTATTTATATTTCTATATATATATATAATCAATTTAGTTATTATTTTTTTGATAATTGTAAATCTATTTTGATTGTTAATCAATTCCCGGGATATGATGGGAATCATATAGGGGATGATAATTATCAACCTGGTGAGGCACTGCATGAGATTGCAAATGAGGTTCTTGTTCAATGTGTTGCACAAGAGGAATCTCTTTTACAGCCTAAAGGGAATGATTTCATTATAGAGACAGTGACAGTATCCTTCTCAAGACATGTTCCATAGGAGGATGGGTCTAAGCAATCTGATGATCAATAGAAAAAGAATTATTATCAAGAGATTCAGAATGCTTTCATTTGTTCATGAATTTCTGGTAAATGGGGAAATATCCTAGAAGATGGAAGTAACAATGAGAAACAAGTAGTTTTATTGGACACCACTCCTCTCAGGCCACCAGGTAGTTGTGGTGATGTTTCTTTTAAGGATGTTTTCATAAATAGAAAGGGAATGGATATCAACAGTGAATGTTTAACTCCGGTCAAAAAAAATATGTTTGCAGAAGGATTATTCTGATCTTCCAAGAAATGTGTCTACTAGAACATCTTCCAAGGCATAAAAGTTCCCGATAACTTTAGAGTTGGAAAGGTCCAATGTAGTGATCCTTAGTATTCTCAACCAAGGTAATTCAAAGTTAGTGTAACGTACCAGATCCGGGTGCCACACTACGGGTGCCCCGAACCTGGTTGGCCACATTACCTCATGCGAATTTCCCCAAACTCCAGAGGCTGCTGACTAGTAGCAAGGGCCCAGGTCTGATAGCGGGGAAACTATGCCCTCATTTGTCAATGTATAGTGCAATAGAATACAAGATAAAACATACAACAACAGCAGAACCAATAAACCATACACAACTAAAATGAACAACTAGAGCAAGAGATTACATCAATCAAGTATATAATGATGCATCATGTTCCTAGTTCTAAGAGAGCATCCATAAAATGTTACACTACAATTCAATACAATATAGTAAAATTACAAATGCAACGGAACAAAATAGAACAGTCAGTAGCATCGCAAGCCTAGGCTCGGTCCCATGCTCCCCTACTCCTCAGCAACACTCAAGTACCTGTATAGGGACCCTTGCCCCTACCAACACCTGCATAAATATAATCTGTTTGGGACGAGGACTTGACCCAAAGAGGGTGTGAGAAATAAATCCTAGTAGGAAACCACCAAAGGCATGTGCCGAACTTTCTGTGAAAATGTGCAACAGTAGTGTGCAATAGTAAATGAAATAAATGAAGTAGTATGCAAAAGTAACTAAATACCAGTTAAATTTCAATTTTAATATTCATTTAATCATTAATTATAAGATATCACCATAGTGAATATACTATGTAAATAGTCAGTGTCCTCATACATGCACACCTTACCCTCAGTTAATCAGAATCAAAACCCTCAGGTATTTCCCACAGGCAAAACAGAGATTGCCCTCAGGCATACAAAGTGTCGCCCTTAGGCACATAATCTACTACCCTCAACCATAGAAATGTTTCCCTAAGGATAAACAAAACACTTCCCTCAGGATAAGAAAAACACTTCCCTCGGGCTAAAAGAACACTGACCTCAAGATAATTAAAACATTTCCCTTAGTCTAATAGAACACTGGCCTCAGTTGCAAGAAACCGGGTTGAGCCAAACATATAAGAAAGAAATTATATACAATTCCTCTCAAGGAAATTTAAGGAATGCTAAATGTCACGGTATACCCTTGTGTAACCAGGCAAAATGGCTAAATAGAGGAACGCACCTCATTGGTGGTCCTGGATCCATTCAGCGATCCCAAACATCATTATATATTTACTTTCAATTACCTATACAATTCTAGAAATTTAAAATAGCCATGGCCTCAGTCACATGACACCCCAGTATGGGTTCGTATCACAATGGTACACAAAAACACAAATCAGTTGGAATTTAAACACTAGACCACCTACCTCGATCGCCCCTGATCAATATTTTTGAATGATGCTTCCCGATTCGTCCAAAAATGACATAGATCTAGGATAAAATAATTATCGTTCAAACATAAATAAATTAACTTAGAGGAATAATTGGTATGAAAAGCACAAGGAGAAGGAAGATCATACTCATGTGGTCCCAACACGATCGACAGAAGCGGAAACGGATTCCTGGTGAGTGTTCAGGAGATCTCCAAACCTCCAATCTTCCTCCTGAGATCCTCTGATGTTCTATGCTTTCTCTGTGAACAGAGGAGGCTACTACCCATTTTATGCGGAAAAAAAAACAAACTACACGGCATGAAATTCTGAAGTACACGACCTGTACTTTTCATTTTTAAATTGTTCCTCTGGTGGATTCTTTCCACCGCAGCACTGTTCATCCATTGACATGAGTACACGACATATATTCCTGACTACACTGCGTGTACTGTCGCTCCACTGGCGCATAGGTCCACCGCTTTACTATTCACCAGCCAACTGAATACACGACGTGTAATTAACCTATTCAGGGCATGTAGTTAGTTTTTACACCCTTCATTGTCGACAAGCCTATATGCCCTGTGTACCCATCCCACATGGCCAAGGTACATGGCGTGTGTAAAGGTACACTGTGTGTAGTCACAAGATTTGGGATTTTTCCCCATTTTCCTCATTTCTTCAAAAACACTTAAAGAAAAAGGAAAATAAGAAACTCATACCTCATGAATAAGAACTCAGTTCTTATAGTTAGAGTGGGAAACTGAAAATGAATCTGACTATGACAATAAAAATGATCCTCCATCTTATGGTCATTAAAATGTTTTTTCAAATGAGAGAATGTCTTTTTGTTTGACCACTTATGTTTTTTTGTTATCTTTTTTTTGGACTTTTAATAAAAGTTCAAGATCTTTGCTTCTAACAAGACGCTTTTCATATATTTATTATTTAAATATATTATTATAATTTTATAATTATTTAAATATAAATTTTAATTTAAATTTATAATTATAATTAAAAATATTTATAAATATTTGTATATATTTATATATTTTTGTATTTTTTATTGGAAGGTCAATGTGAAAGAATCATTATTAAAAGAGATGAAAAACTAATAGCACAAATCGGATGAGGAAGAGTCAGACGTTGAGAACTATTCACTTATTCAAAAATAAAAAAGATATATAAAACATAAAATATTAAATTCCAAACTATTACAATATCAAATTCCTCATCCTAGTCAGAGTCATCTACCAATGAACTAAAGCAGCTAGCTTAAGGATTCCACCCATCAGTATGAGAAGTCGATCTTGTAAACATTGTCGGATTAAGATGGTAGTAATCATTTTTTTGTCTTCATTTATTCATTTAGGCTGATGATAATCCTTCATCCTACTCACATTAACTTTAAAAAACTGTATCTAATGGATCTATTCAGAGATTTGTCATCTTCCTCCACATCCTTCTATTTTCTCTCAATCATGTTATGTTTCCAATTCTCTTTTTGTTCATCCAATCATTGAGATTCTACAAAGAATGAGTTATTAAAATCTATATCCTTAATGTGAACATTAATTCCTTCTTGTCTAATAGGCCCCAAAGAGATCCTTGAAACAGGATCCATGATAAAGTCCTTTACCTGTCCAAAATCTGAAATAGGGGTTAATTGAACACTTTGATTTCCCTCATAATGAAGCTTCCCAAGGCCATGCCCTATATGATACTCTCCCTAGTTATAAGGACTACAATCCACCACATAGGCTTTCGATCATGTCTTGTTATCTAAAGACTCATAAGGGACTCATCTAATCTATATAGATGGTCCAACATTCTGAGAAAAACTGTAATCATTTTCTTCCCAGGGAAGATCATCCCTTAAATGAATCTAAATTTCATTCTTCTGAGTACTTCCAAAGCCTAACTTAGTCAATTTACAACAGTTGTACCTATTTCTAAATAGAGGGGACACATCCAAATAGAACACCAGTAGAAGCTACATGATTTTTTAATGAACATTAACATTAGATGGCTATTGTGGAACTGCGGTTTTAGCTCAAGATCCAGTATCCTTGCCTTCTGAGTTCACACTGAGATCATTACTCACATGGACTTCAGTCTGGTCAATATTCCACTGCAGCTGTCCAAATTATCTAGCAATAGTTGCAATGGTTCCTCTTTTAGTTTTCTTCTTATAGTGAGCCATATCATACCCATAAAATGAATAAAAAGAGAACTAAATTCCCCCTATAGTTAGAATTAGAATGACCAATATTGTTACAAATAAAATAAAATACAGGTATCCTCTCATAAACAATCCTGAGAATTAATTCGTCATCATGACTGGGAAAAATAATTTTTCAGTATGTAATGAATTCATATCCACCTCAACTAACACCCAGGATAAATACTCATAGCTAGCTTTTTGGATCTCCCTATCCCATTTGATAGGGACACAAATTGAAGAAGCAATGCTGTATAAGATTTTAGGATGCCACAATATCTAATTTAATCAATAGATTTTTACCCAAACATGTGTAAAGGAGTTTTTTATTTCAAATGGATTGAAACTAAATCTCCACTCCTAGACACATAACATACCTGTTTTAAGAGACACCAATGCATGTCCCCATTCTCTTCCCTTGAGTTCCTTAGAAGAAAATAAGAAGTGAGAAAAGCCAAGGCCCATGATAACACATCTCCGGTTAGAAAATCTATATATTGAGGATAAACAGAGAACAAGATCATCAAATATCTGTGGATTATCACCACTCAGAAGAATGAATCCACCAATAATGGAAAACGTACGCTGACCTAAACTTTCTTCAGTTTCTTCTAATCTCACATATACCTGGTATCCTCTTCTAAGAACTTTAATAAAACCTACATCTTGATGAGATGTGAAGAACCATTGATTCACCAAATCCAAAATTCCTTGAATTGCGCCCCCAGGATTAAAAGAGACTCGACCCTTGGATTACTTCTCAAGAAAAGGCATAATTTGATGTTTCTCATAAGTGATATTATTGTATAAATGGATTATTCACACTCCTCGGATGACAATCACCAAGGAAATGGGTAGTAGGGTGGGTCGCTTCTTGATTGAGGTTGTTGTTAGCATGGATCGATTCGTGACACTTTTGGGCCTTTTGGCTTGTTTTTTGTGGGACATTTTTTTTCCATTTTCATGTTGTTGATTTTTTTCTTGGTGGGTTTTTTCCCATCTGTGGATGGGAATGTAGTTTTGGTGGGGAGTTGTGGTAGTATGAGACACTTTTGTGAAGATGATCTCAGGTACAATGAGGTGTCGATGGTATGGGACACCAATAGTAACCATATGCCTCTAATGACATACTAACACTGACACCTCTGGTGATGGGCATCAGGGATGAACTTGATTTCTTGAGAAATGATGCTGATGGGCACAACAACATCTACTATATGAACGATCAGGAGTTTAAGATGATGACCTCTGGTGGTGCGCTATTGGTGAGCCTCATTGATGCGGTCGGGTGGGTGAGATTTTTAGGGATGGCAATTGACAACCAAATCATGACTGCTTCTGACATTGATGGTGTTTCTTGCACTTTTGGATATTTTATGTGTGTCATCATTGTTTTTATATGGGTTTTGAGACTTTATTTTTTGTTTTGAGTGGTGAGTTGGTAACTTTCATGTTTTGGTGACATTTTATGTGTCACATTATATTTATTTGATGTAATTTTCAATATGTACATTTAAAATATTTATTTTTATTTATTTATATATTTCGTAATTTTTCACATTTAATTATCATTTTATATTTCATATTCATAAAAATATTTATTTCATATTCAAAATATATTTTAATATTGATATATAAATATATATATATTTTATATACATACCTTATTTATATATATATAAATAATAATTGTATTATATATTTTATACATATAAATAATTTATTAATGTCCTATAGATTATAAGTAAAGGAAACAACGCACAAAATCTTAAACTAGTAATGACATTTCGCACACCTTCCAAGATTTCACTCACTCCGTAGCTGAATCATTAGTCCTTACATTACACCTTGGGTACCATCTTCCCCCAACTAAATTTATATTATTGTGTTTTTGAATGTATATTTCATTAAATTTAATTTCAATACATAAATATATAATGTAGATAGATACATTTATATATATATATATATATTCAAACACATTAATATGATTATTATTAATATCTTAATATTAATATAAATAATAGACATCCATCTATATGTGTAGTTGTTTAAATATTCAATATATATTTATATAAATATATGTATACTTAAAAAATAATTTTTTAATGAAAATAAACTTTTTTATATTGCTAAAAATGGGCATGGAGATGGAACCATTTTTTGACACATATGTTTCCAGAAGAAACTCTCTAAAATAAGTTACATATGGGAAGAACATTATCTCCATTATCAATATATTCTAATTTTATCTTAGGTAAAACTGTCTCTTTTTTAGGGGAATAAATGATATGGGAGGCATGGTGAAATATACATTTTAGCGATAGGATAAAATAAACACGCCCTCATGTATTTAGCATCGAAACGTTAGTTTCATTCGATGTTGTAAATTTTTAAATTTTTTATTTTTCAAATATCCATTAGAATAAATGTTAGAAAATGTTTTACAACGTTGACGGCAAATAGTAAATTATATAAAATATGAATCCCAATATAATCATTTTGAAAAATATATATATCGAAAGAAGTATTTTTTGAAAAAAATATATCAATTATATTTTTATAATTTCAAAAAATCGTTCCCATTTATACAATTCATCATTATTTATACAATTCAACATATTATTTATTTTATGATGGAACATTAGAAAGTCTTATTTGCTGGGTTTGGAAGGCCCGGGGATGGAGGAATTGGATCCCAATAGGTTGTTCTTCAACATGACGATTGGAAAACCTCCCGTTAGCTAGATCATGATGGAGATCATCACAAACACCACTCCCTAGATGGCAGAGAACAATCGTGAGATGTATACGAGTGAGAGGGGCATGGGCCAATCCACCAAGTTTCTGCACTCATTGCAATTGGAAATCACCACTAACACCTGTGGTGAATCCATATACGGATTCAATTTCGAACACCACCGCCATCTACCACCATTGCCATCGATCACTAAATAATTTAATGTATATTTCTCTCTATGTGAAATATGTATTCAAATGAAATGAATAAAATATCGTTTGAAACGAGGGATTTGGGGGAGAAATTAAAAGATATAAGGGGATGAATCGATTTCATCAGTTTGGTGGTCTTAAATTAAATCAGAATAAATGATGTGCGGTGAAAGGAGAAATCATCTATAGATTTTAAATCATCTCAAAATCGAGATGATTTGTATAGAAATGATGGTGTAGAAGTATGTTATAAATTAATTTATTTTAATTTATTTCAAAAATGTAAACAACGATATGGATGATAAATTAAAAGCATTCTTTTTATTTTACTAAAATACTGGATCAAAAAAAACTAGAGAAATCAATATCATATAATTTCATTTCATTTATCTTATAATTAATTCAATGGTTTCTTCTTTTACTAGTTTTCACCAAACACGGTCTTAATATTTGGATTGCAAAAAATAGAAAATAATTTGTTGTACATGAAATATTAAGTGATTTACAAAATTTTAGGTGATTTTCTTACATATTGTAATATGTGAGAAAAAATGGGTATTTTAACTAAAATAAAGAGTGCATATTCATGATTCAGCATAGTTGGAATCATATAGTGCAGTAAAAAGAAGGAAAAATATATGGGTGTTGGGGAATACGGGGGGGATCCACAATATTGAAGGAGTGAGATGCATGTGATCACACTGGTGGCTGACGTCCCCATAGTGCTCGGTAGTCTTGGAATAACCAGTGAAATAGCAAGGATACAGCAGCTTAAACTATGTTGAGCCACAAGAGCATGAGGAGGATGGAGAGGAGAATAGCGAGAGGTGCAGGCATGAGCATTGGTATGAATGAAACCACCAGGACACCGACCGAAATGGCATCTGAGTGTTTTTTCTATACACATTAAAAAGCCATAAAATAATGAAAAAAATTGATCCAAATGAATCCAAAATAAGTAAAGGAAAAAATAAAAAAGTTTGTAAGAAAATATTTGGGGACAAAACATTTATAGGAATATGATAAATATAAAATGAAAGAAATATGTTTTAAAATAATATGTACTATACATTAGTAATTATATATAAATGAAATAAACAAATTAAATAAATATTTTTAGATATAAGGATAATTAAAATTGAAAAATAAACTTAATTCCTAAAATAATAATAATAAAACTTTATATATTTAATGTAGTTTCATGCTCCATACATTTTTCATCAATATTAACCTCATCCTTTTGACCGTTTCATGAATTTCAAGGACATTTTTTTCTATCGTATTCCTTTGCGTCTATAATAGTACATGAAATTATCACTACAAGAATTATCTACATGTTTAATGGTGGTTTTTTAGCATTTAGTATTCCCTTAATCCACTGATAAATAATTTTTGATGCTTTCTAATAGTGTCATGTATTTGCGTGTTGATAATATTTTCGCAGTAGTTTTTTTTTGCACCGGTTTTTTATTTATTGACATTTTAAACTACTGCTAAATAATTAGTGATGATTTTTTTGGTTCATTTTTTAAAATATATTTTATAATATATATTTAGACATAAATGAATGGCTATATATATTTATATATATTGACATAATATATATTATTGTATATAAATATTCATAAACAGATTTAAATATCTATAAATATATATTAACATAAATAAAATTTTAAAGATATATATAATATATATACATATATGACAACATAATATATAAAACTTAATACATATATATACACAAACCCACACAATAATGCATTTCATTATCTATAAATATATAAAAATATAAATTTTTTAACATAAATATATATAAATACATATATATTATATTTACTTACAAAAATTAATTATACATAAATAGATAGAGATACATATATGTTTTTATATCTACATAATATATATAAATATATATAAATATAAATGCATATGTATATTAATAAATATATATATGAACATATAAATATAAAAAACTGTATATAATTACAATGAATATCCATAAATATACACACACACAAATATATATAAATATAGTTAAATATAATTATATATATATATATCCATGTAAAGTTACATTAATACACACACATAAAGATATATATAAGGTGTTTGAGGGTACAATTACATTCAAACACTCACACACACTGCACGCACACCGAACAGAAAGACCATTCATAGCCCCTCTAGGGGATAACTCATACATCCATCCCTATTTATTCATATATTAAAGGAACATAGGCCCAACATTGTAAGACTCGAATTCTCCTTCATTTTTTATGGACCAAAGGCCCTACTTACATTAGTTTGTCCATGGGTCTTCACACCTTTCCTGCATCATGTTAAATCACCACCAACCTACATCATACCTACGTCACATCCACATATTCCAATGCCTCCATCATTAATTAATAAGTAATAATTAATTGTTATATTATGATTAAAATTTAAAAATTATTAAATTATTAATTAATAAATATTAATTATTTAAAATATTATATAAAATAATAATAAATTCATACTAAATAATAAATAATAATCAATAATATATAATATATATTACATTATAACAAAAAAACAACCAGAATAACTAAATATATATATATATAATTATATATTTAAAAAATTAAAAACATTTCTAAAGAAATAATAAAAAATTCTGAAAATTTACGAACTACCACTTATTATTTAGAGGGGGTTTATCCCGTTACAAAATGAACTACTGCTGAAAAAAATCCATCTTGAATTAGTGACATTTTCCTAAAACCACCACTAAATTTATAAATATTAAAAAAATTATCATTTGTTTTGAAAGACACTTGTAAATAAAATGTCTCTAAACACTATTTTTTTTACAATGTCCATCCTGCATACTCACCATTGATTCTAATCTCAGACACGTAAAATTATATCTTATTTCTCTCTACACCGTAGTTCTCCTCTAAAAAACTCCAGAGACTTCTAACTTGTGTTTCATGTGCATTAAACACTACGTTTTATCAGTGCTAAAAGAAAATCACTGACAAAGGTGGTATTTTTAACAATAATAAATAAAAACACTGATAAACGGGGTCTCGATGAGCACTAAAAAAGTTCCGATAATGGCTGGATTTTATTATTGTTTTTAGAATTGATAAATATCTCTTTTATATTTTTTATTCTTATCCTTTATCAGCGGTTTTTTATGCTGACAAAGGATCCCTTTATAGGTGTTCTTCTTTAGACAGATAAAAGGTGTCCATCATAAAAAATATTAATTATTAAAAATCAAATTTGCATATATAAATATATTTTTATTGATATTTATAAGATATATTTTCCTAAATATGAATTGCATAATACTAAATATGTATTTACACTTGACATATAATATAATGTGTGAAAATGGTTTAAAAAATAATTAAAAACCAATACTAATTATTAATTTTTAAATTAGTATTAATAGTTATTTCAATACAAATTTTTGATAGAAAAACAAATTAATTTCTTAATTTCTTAAGATAAGTTGAAAACACAACTGTAACTTCAAACTACCATAAATTTTGATCTAACTATCCTTTTGGCTCCATTAGATATCAAAATGAATCATTCCAAGATCTCTACCTTTTCAAGTCCCAGTGGAACCCCCATTAGTGTTATTCTTAGTAAAAAAGCCTTAAAAGCCTCCAAATCTGATTTTTTAGTTGGGATACCAAGATTTTTCATCATTTGATGGAATTTATTCTTTATTTAAGAGGGTATTATTGCCATTTTTCTATGAAGAGTTAATTTTTTTTTCAATGGATTACATTCATAAATATATTATGGTGTTCAAATATTAGAAAATTTCATATTGTATGGTTATTTATAATTAAATATATACATATATATTGAGGACAATATCTAATTTCCAAATTATTGTTACATATTTGGATCAAAGTGAAGGGGATATTCATATTTTTGTATCTATTGTGGAAAACATCTAGTTTATGGAATTTCTGTTATCACTTTTTTAGTTTTCCTTTATTAGGAATGAAGGTAATCGTATTTCTCATTTTCTTACAACTTTATGGGGTGGTCAGGACCCCTTTTGTTGGTTTCCATTGTTTCCTCCAATGTTTTGTAATGTTACATTAGACAATATTTTAATATAAGGCATACCATTACTTTTAATATATATATATATATATATATTTGTATATAATTATATATAAAAATTTAATTGTATAAATAAATATTTAATCATATTTATATATAAATTAACATTTTAGATATATAAATCGTATGTAAAAAAAATTAATCATCAATTTTATTTAAAATAATAATCTATCTATTTTATTTTCCATATATAAATATATTAATATGTCAATACCTAAAAAAATATATATGTGTGTTTGAGTATTGATGATCATATATTTTACGTGAAAATATATTAACGCGGTGCCTTGGATTTTGAATTTGTCCTATATTCCCCCACACAATACCACCTTCTGTATATATACATAGGAGATTGCGGGCGAATGCACAAACATAGAACCTGGATAAAATTATGTCCCCTTCTTTGAGAAACCAAAATAAATCAGATTGGAAACACATGATATTTTTTTAAAAGGAAAAATATAGGTTAAACTCTGGCCGTAAGAAAAAGAGAGAGCCACACAACTTGAAGGAAAAATAGATTGGGGTTTCTTAATATTTTGAACACAAAAAATAATGAATATTTTTTTTGTACATGAAATAGTAGGTGATTTTCTTAAATAATAAAATATGTGAGGCAAAATGGGTTTTTAATTAAAATAACGAATGCATATTCATGGGTCAACACAATTTGAATAATATTTTGTAGTAAAAAAGGAAAATTATATGGCATTGGGGAATAATAATAATTAGATGGCTATATGCTTGGGCGTCCTACTCCAAAAAAATAAGAAATATTGGATACAGTATGTGCACCGAGGAAATCAAACAAATTATCCAGATTTATGTTTATTCTAAAAGGAATTTAATTTAATTTTTTGAATACCAACAAATCAACCTCGAATTACATAATAGATTTTTGTTTCATTCTAAAACACACACATGTATATTTTAATTTTTTTAAAGGTTGGGGTTGAAGCCTCATTTTAATATTAAAGAAATAAAACCTTTTTTGACTGGGTAGAGGGAGACCCATTACATAACCCAAAGACTTAGTGGGCAAGTTTCCCATTACATTCCTTGAAGGCCCAAATTTTTTGGCCTAAAGCCCATTCTGTGAATAGTACTATTATAGTACCTGTCTGCTACAGTACCCGCACTGTACCACCATAGCTACAATGTTCGTCGTTGCTCTAGTGTCACCACTACTACAATATTACTACAGAAACCTATGCCTATTGGGTTTTGGACCCCCATTTTTCATTTAGGATTACAAGTTTCTTACCACTATGCCAAACCCCAACTACAACACACGTGTATATTTTAATTACGTACATAAATATTATTATATTTATTTACAAATATACACATCTATTTGTACATGTAACTATATTTGGGTACATGTATGTACCATGCAAATAATTAAGTATTTAAAAATATAAATAAACAAATATATAATTGTACATACCACTTAAATCTTATTGTTTAAAATATAGATTGTGTTTTTTTATACACATTGTATGGTAATAGATTTATTATTCAAACATATCAATAAATATATCTAAAAATTAATGATCACCTACACACACAAATATATATATAAATAAATTAATATGTGTATATATATAATGTAATATTACATAATTGTGTACACACATATAAATAAATATATATGTACAAATAAAGTGTTATATGTTCTGTATAAAAAATTACACTTTTAAATACACTTATAATATTTGTATATAATTAAATAGATGTATAATTGTAAATAATTACACTAATGTATTTATATGTATGCATTTTTATATATTTGATTTTGTATGTATGTGCACAACTACAGATATGTCTTTTAACACTGTGTAAAAACTCCTTTAATAGCCCTAAAAAGGTGTTGTTGTCCTCAACAACATTAATGGGGGTCCCCTTTATCGGCACTAGAAATAGACCTGATAAAGGCCTAACCTATTGTAGTGTGCTACTTTTATAATATCACACTTCACTAAATACCTTTAACCTATATGTAAAATATATAATTTAATTGAAATAAATTTTATATCATGAATACAAAACAAAACACTTTTGTTTATGTTTCAAGTAATGTTTTTATAATTATATTAAAAATTACTATCCAAAAACATTTAAAAACATTAATGTTTCATTTCGTTTGGCACATGTGATCCCCTCTAAAACAATTCATCCCTTTTTATTAGGTGAGGAACAAATCACTTCAATATTGGAAAAAGAACCCACCTATATAAGAAAAAAATTCTTATATTTGTGTTGTATTTTCCGTTGTATTGTTGTGGTAAACACTACAAGAATTTTAGATTTCTGTGATGTGTATGTGGGTGACCACCATTGGAAGACTCTAATGATAGTATTAGTGACCACCAATAGTGTTCTCTAATACCGAAATGTAAATTGGAGGGATTTTTCCCTCCCCTGTCGTTGTCTTCACATATGTCACACAATACAATAGGTGTTCATGCGACTTGTCTCCCCCATCATTGCTCCGCCTCCCCTGGTCACCCCCATCACCACCCCTGTCGCCTCCTTTCACCCCCACCATATCCTCCAACAAACATTTCACCCCTGAAATTTGACTACTACCACTCAATCCCCAACCTCAAACCAGACGCTCCCTCCGGTCATCGAGCATCTACCATGGATGGTGGGCCAAGCTCGAGGTCCCGATTCTCATTAACTCTAGTATGCCCCGAATTCCCCATTGCATGATCGAAACAAAAACACTGTTGGTATAAAGGGTAATCCTATTGGCTGCCTATGGTGATCAGTGTTGATTAACACTGACGGAGAAACTACAACCGCCAAAAGCAGTCGTATGGTGGTCTGTAAAGGCCTTTAATAGCTGCCTATAAAGGCCACTAAAATCCATATTTCATGTCGTGTAAATTACTTTAATATAATCTTATATGATTTATTTATAATTCATTAAGGGTGCTCAATTTTCATGTCGTATATGGATGTATGTCACTGGTCTCATGGGTTTTATTTTTCCTTCATCCAATTATTTGTTCGTTTGAATATTAGTTGTACGTACTTATATCGGTTGTTTACCAAGACCATTGATTAGGTGACATCAGACTATATTAATGAAAAACAGGTGGGATGGGGTGGGGTGGACCAAGACTGTGTGGGTTTCATGCCTCACGGGTTTTTCCGCAAAAGCCCCCATATAATGCGAACAAATAATCCAAACCCACCCCGCTGCACATAAGACCTCTGGTTTCCCAGGGGCTACCCGAATTAAAAAAAATACTATTTATAATCATTTAAATATTTTATTTTTTCTCATTATTAATTTTATCTTTTGGGAGAATTATGAATTTACAATAACTAGAGTTTTAAGAGATTTGATGGAACATTTTTCAATGGGTTAATGGTGTCATGTGCTGACGTCGATGTAGTGGTGAATTATTTGAAAGCATAGTAGATGAGTGATCGATGAGGGGTGAAAAATTATGATGTTGATTGTGTGGAAATGCTAATCTATAGAACTATGAATGAACGACAACACATAAAGCAATAAATGGTTTTATATGAAGCTATTAGGGTCTCATGAGGTCCTTTAATGTTTTCTTAATAATAAAAAAATTAATTAATAACAAAATTAAATCAGCCCAAAAAAATATTATAATTATAATAACTCTTTTATAATTGAAACCATGTGCAGGAAAGATGAGTTCCATTTTTGGAGAGGTTTGATGAAACACCATGTGAATATGGTTAATAGTTACTATATAAATATTTGTAATATCATGTTAAAATAATAAATATTTACCTATTTAAAATTCAAATGTAAATGAATGGTGAATTTGTATGACCGTTGCAGTGACAAATCACATGTGATGCTTCAATCGTGTTTAAAAAACTAAAATTCCAAAGAAGCATATATTGTACAAAAAAACAATTAGGCACGTGGGTCAGTGCGCACCCTTGTGGGCTCAATTCTATTTATCCCACGCTATTTGCAGTCAAACATTTTAGGCACACCCTACCCTGTATCCTATCCATACACACAAATCCCCCAGGCTTCGGGACCATTTTTGATCACTATCCAACCATCATGTTTCATCCTAGGTGTGTTTCTTTTACTCGGCATCGATCTGGGGTGCCACCGTCGTTCCAATATCATGGCTCCATTTGTCTCGTACACTGTCCTAGCATTAGTTATGTGAACTGTCACCCTAATATGGGTCATCCACACAGCTGCGATCTCATGTTTCTACCTTTGTCGCCTGATGCTCCATGGCATGCCATGATATTCCCATTGGTCGCTTGGATTCGATAAATCCATTCTGCCAAAGTAGCACCTTTCGTATGGTTCAGTTGGTGAGTTATTGACGAGTAGTTAATTCGCTGTGTTGAGGTGTTATTGGGGGATAAGAAGGAGATCAAGGTTATTTGGCCACCCACAACCCCCATCTTTGAGTTTATTTCACCTCCTAGAACAACAGTACTTATCTGGTGAAGACTCAGTGGATATCAACTCATTCCTAGGTCTATCATGACTGCACATCTAGAAGTATCCCCATATTGACTTCTTTTTTATAAAAACACTGTTTGTGTTTAGTTTTTTGGATTTTTAGTGATCTCTTCTTTTCTATCATGCATAGATGTGTATTAGTTTTGGTGTGTGTGTGTGTGAGTCCTTCTAGATGTGGACGACAATGACTCTACATGGAATGCTTCACCGCTTCCACCTAGTTCAACAAGGTCGACCTCTTGATATAGTTTATCTAGTTCTTATTTTATTTTCATTCAGTCTGTATTTTATTTTATTGCTTCTTGCTTCGTAATAAAAATATTACCTGTGAGGTGTTATCTCCATGCATGTATGATCATGCTGATCTGAAGCATGTTATATCCTATGTTATTTTCTTTCTATACATTATCCATTCATTCTTCCAGTAGCTTGATAATTGAAGAAACTCATTCTGGTTCATTGACTACTATTTATCAATTGAACATATCAAACAATCAACCCAATAATACACAATAGTGGATCTTGGAAGATTTATGGTGTAATGGTGTAACCCAAAAAAGTGGTATCAGATCCTACAGTAACATTAATAATGGGTGTCACTAAATTTTATATTGAACATTTTGATGGTGAGAATGTTTTCAATCTTTGTATAATTAAAATGATAGTCTTACTTAACCATAACGATTTAATTGATTCCATTGATGGTTCTAGAAATAAAATCACAAACCCTACCCCATACGGGTATACTACCACCAATTATATTTATTTCCCTAAATAAACTCTTAGTAATGTATATCGTTTTATCAATTTATCATTAGAGGATAAATTTCTTAGAGAAGTTGCATGAAAATCTTCTACTGCTGGTATATGTTCTAGTCTTGAATCTCGTTATATGACTAAGTATCTTGTTTGTAGATTATACAGAAACATGAGATTGTATACTTTCAAAATGCGCCAAAAATTGTAGTCAATATTCACATTGATAAATTTAATAATTTCTTGTTAAATCTATCCAACATAGACATTAAATTGGATGATTAAGACAAGACCATTATACCGTTAACTTCATTAGATGATTCCCTTAAGTCTGTTAATGTCTCTATGATGTATGGTAAATATACACTTACTCTTTAAGAGGGTAAATATTCTTCACTCTCCAAAAACCTTCAAAGGAAGGGTAGAGTTAATATTGAGGTTGAGGCTTTCATTATTAGGGACAAAAGAGATTCTAGAGGTAGAATAGAGTCTAAGGGTAGGAGAAAGTAAATGGCCCAGTATAATAAGAAATAATATAAGTCTAAGAGAAAGGTAGTCAAGTGTTTTAATGTAGAGGCCCGAAGCTTGACGTATATGGAAATTACATTACTTTTTCGGAATATCTAATACATAACAAAAACAGACACACAAGGACCATAATAGTTTAATGTCTTTGGAAACTTGGAATATAAACTTCTAATAATGTTAAAAGATCTTCAACATCTCCCATAACGATTCTCCCCTTTTTGTTTCCTTACCTAAAACCTTTCTTTTAATCCTGGGCGAAAAGGAAACATAAAAATGATGAGCTCAAATGCTCAGTAATGGTAAGCATGGAGAAAATAAAACAAATGATATACATTTGAACTTAAAAACATGATCATAATATTTAAACATCAAAATCCTGAGCAATGACATAAAACATGGCAGTACGTAAGGCATAGATGATAAAATAGCATATGAATAAAGCATTTAATTGTGGCATCCATTAAGCACATGTAATGATTTCCATAGTAGCCAAGGCATTACTTCCATGACCATCTTAGTGGACAAAGTCCCTTCTTGAATCAAGTTCACTCCTCATTTCAGTCCTGTAACACTGAACCAGATTAACTCACCGTTCCAGCCATGTCTGCCTCATGAGATATAAATCTTTACCCAATGCATTGGAGGGAGATATAGGTCTCACCCATCTCATAATGAAATCATTCTTACTTGTGCCACAAAATAAACATACATCATTCATAATAACCCAACGAATAAAATGTGTTTCATAATCATCATCCCATCATCACATAATCCATATATAAGAAATGGATATCATTTCATAATAAGAAAATTGAAACCATGTAAATCATGGAGACATTATACTTCAAATATCCACATATGAAATAATGTCATCATAGATGAAAAAATGGTTTTGATAAAACACTTGAAATGAATTCTTGAAGAAAAATATCCTTTCTTCTTCAAAATCGATTTCTTTTCACAAAACGTCATGTAATTTTAAATGAAATATATTTTTTTGAAAATATTAATGAAATATTTTGGAAGAATCTTCTTTAAAATAAGTCTTTATAAAACCGTAAAAATCCGTTCGTTCCGTATAAGTTAAAAAAACATTCTTCTCATACTTTTGCAGGAAAAGTCAAAAAGTACCTCGTAAAAGAAAGATTCCATACATACCATGTATTAAAAGTCAAAAATGGGTAAAAATTACATTAAACATACATGAAACCATTTTTAGGAAATATGGACATGGATGAGAACAATAACCACAGTAAATATTTACGAATAAACAATCTCGGATTAGAACGAGATTGGAAAAGTTATCCTTTACCTTACGTCTGATATGCTTCGTATGTATCCAAACCTCTTGTATAATGATTTAAATAATGTCATTGACTTATTACAGAATCATATTCATTGGTATGATATCATATATGATTCACTTATGACATTATATTACCCATTCTTTTGTAAATTAAAGTTAAAATAATGTTTTGGGTAAAATCGTTTCATTTGTCGTTCGTGATTTAACTTGTAATTATTCATATGATTACTTAGATCATGGTTACTTAAATCCAGAATTTAAAATATATATTAATAATATAAATATATATAATATATCGATAAACGGAAAGAAATACACCGTTCATGGAGACGGTAGGTTGTACGTACGCATGAACGCTATTTTCGTTTCCTTATTGAATTGAATGGAATTAAGTAGATGACATACATATATATATACATAAATCCAATATCATTATTATGTCATATATTTCATGATTACTTATTATATATACTTTATAATCATTCATGAATGGTTAATCATTGAGAATGAGTCTCATCGTGTCGTGGAGACGATAGTCTGTACATACGCACGAGCGATGATATAATTACCATGATCATGGAATTGTATTGAAGTGTATGTATAATATTTCAGAATCAATATCACTTTGAAATAATCATATATATTCATTATTTACACCGTTATACCCATCCATGTAAGGTGGTGGTGGAAAATAGATTACACCACGGCATGGAGACGATATTCCGTACGTACGCACGCGCGGTGATTTTGTTTTCTGTAGGGTGGATAGATGGTGAAATAGGTTTGTTTCATACATATAATAATATATCATTATATGAGTTATACTGATTTTATTACTTCATAATGAATCAACTAAAGAAGAATAAGTGGAAGAAGAAATAAAGATGAAAGAATTGGTAACGGACATTACCTCTTCTTTGAAGCACCTCTTTGAGACCTCCTCTTAGGGCACTAAAATTGGTCTTTTAAGATGACCAAGACCTCTAGTATGTCTCTAGGGAAGTCTATAGAAGAAATTGGTAGGGTTTGGCCGAGCTTTAAGGCTCAAATTAGTGTGAGGAAGAGAGGGAGGAGGTGCTCTTTTATAAGGGAGGAGAGGGGCACCTTTGGAAAAACGAAAAATATTATTTTATTATAAAGTCATATTCAGATTTAAATAGCACAAAATTGATTTATTTAGAAGCTAATGTGAGGATGGGTCGAAATCCTCTCATATAATAGAATTTATAAAAGTTTAGGTTTCTATTTTAATCTTATCGTTTAGATTTAACTTTAAGTTAAATAATTTTACTCTTACCTTATCTTCTTGTTTTCTTACACTATAAGGTTAATAAACTTACTATAACAAGCCAAAAGAACCCCAAGTTGTTTATTATTAACATATATAACCTTATCTAAGTCATTTGACCGAACAATAGATTTTTAGGAAAAAAATATTAATTAATAATATAATATTTGTTTTAAAAACTATTTTATGTCGATTTTGATACTATTTAGTAATTGATTTTTGTGAAAATCATAACAGAATGATTAGTTCGACCAAACATAATTAAATCAATACTAACATTTCATATTAACCAATAAAATTAGCGGAATTCATAAAAAGTCTCAAATTACATTTATTTGGGTATTTATAACATCAATTATGTCAATATTTCATTAATAAGATAATTACTGCATCATCATTGTGTCATAAATAAATTAAAATATTTAATGTCTAATAATTATAAATAAAATATATTTATGTAGGAAATCATTTTATCTTTCTAATGAATATTTATAGTCGAATTTATCTTATGTATAACCCTATATTAAAAATTATTTACTTATTAAACTTTGATTTTAACTATTTTAACCCTTCTTTAAATAAATTAATATTAAATGTCCTAATCTAATCCAAGTGGGCCTAAATGGTCATATTTTATTCCTAAGGTTGTTTCTGGTCGAATTACACCCATCAAATAGAATTAGGACATGTTTTAGGGTAATAATAATATCATTTTTACCCGTAATTACCCTATTTACTTTTAACCGTGGTAAAAAAAGTAAAAAGTAACTATTCACAAAAAAATTATTTTTATCTCATTGAACCACATTTTACTTAGTAACATCAACCGTTTCTCTCGGATTTTCGAAATTTTATTCACATAAGCGGTAAAATTAAGTTTTATGTAAATTTGCAAATTCTCATAGGAGGTGGGTAAAAGACGGTGAAAAGTTCAATAAAATTTTTATATATCTAAAATTATTATAAAATGACTCCAATGAATTTATTTGAACTTATATAAGTGTTATGTATCAATTTTTACCTAAAATTAAATTAAATAAAATAAATAGTTATTTAAAAAAAGTTGGTTTTTAAATAGTAACCCAGTGTTTTCACTATTCATCAAAAATTGTAAGTTCTCAGAAAAATACCAAAATTTCACCCTAGGCTAATTTCGATATTCCAAAACCAAAAATGAAGTCCATTTTGAGTGTTGAAATTTACAAAATTTCAAAAAGTGGTTATTGCTATTCATAACAGCTAGTTTTAATAATATCTTAATAGCATATCAGTGTTTAGTGAAACTTGGTATTGCATACAACACACACTATCGAGGAAGGTCGTGATTGCGTGTAATGCAAGCCAAGATAAGGTTGTGTGTTGTGCAAGACTCCTTTGTTGTTTCGTTATAACAGAATCAAATCATTTTTCATTTATACATTGAATATATATATATATATATATATATACTCAATGTTGAGTAGAATGACTATTATCAAACGAACTTGAAATTGTGTGTAGCACAATCTAAGAATAGTGTTGCGTATACTGCAAGCTAATACGATGTTGCGTATAGGACACTATAATCTTGTTTTAGCAAAAAACACATGACATAAAATAAATTAAAAAGAATACTTATCATAAAATATCGGGTTGTTACATTCTACCCCCCTTAAAATTAATTTCGCCCTGGAAATTCGTCGGGGTTATACATGAATTTCTACATGAAAGTTTCTTTAATTGAAACCCACATCTAAAATGAAATACCAAAACATAACTTTAAAAACTAAATTATGAAACGTAATGGTTACCCAAGTTAACTAATCACTGGGTTTCCACATAGGATAACATAGGTGAAAATATGGATATGGAAGAGAAATCTTGTAGGATCGAAATATAGTATGAGATGCTCAATATACAAGAGGGGGTGAATTGTATACTTTAAAAATTCCTTTGGAACCTTTAAAGTTAGTTAAGAATAACTATAGTTTCCTTAAGAAAAGGAAAGGGCTAAGTTTAACAAAGATTAAACTAAAAAAATTCACAACACCTCTAACACCGAAAGTAAACTAGGAAAGATATTCCGAAAGTAGGTTCCGGAAATATGATTCCGGAGATTGAAACTTAACAAAAAATTAAAATATGAGATTCTACCTTAAAGCGTATAGAATCTGAATGAATCAGAGTACAAATAAGGAAGTATAAGAAAATTATACTTTCCTTATATTACAAAATACAGCGGAATAAAAAACAAGTAGTAAAACTACTAGTAACAAGATATAATTCGTTTAACCCAAAGAGAAGGGTATCCAACAACCTTGGATAAAGGTCCCTTGATTTATACTTTCAAGCAAGTCTGTCTTACCCACACCAGGGTAAGCCCTCGATACGAATATCGGTGTCTCTGTCTTGCTATCCCCGCAAGCCCTCAACTTCAATGTAGTTGGCAACCTCTGTCTTCCTCAGCAAGAAAGCCCTCGAACTTTAAGGTTGTCGGCACCTCTGTCTTCCTATCCCCGGAATCCCTCAAATGTAATCACCAACATTCGGAGTCGCACGAAGCTTTGAGAGTTTAATAAGAGTCTCTCTCTCTAGAAATAACTTCAAGAAAATTTTTCAGCCTTTCAGCATTTTCATCAGCTATCAGCCCCGAGCTTTTTCAAATGAGCTCCTATTTATAGGTAAGGTCGGCTCCTTCTCCAACGGTCATATTTTCCTTAAATATCGGAGGGACCTGTACACGTGTCACTTAGACAACGGTTAGTTTATAACAAAATGGACGACATCATTTTATAACAAAACAAGTGTAACAGAATGTACGACATTGTTTTAATTCTATCATAAAGGTTCGGAATGAAAACTTCGGAGTGAAAGTTCGGAGTGTATAAATTCAGAGTGTATAAAACAAAGATAATCAGATTCTGTTTAATAGGTGAATTCGGAATGAGAATTCGTCATCTGAATTCGTAATGAGAATTCGGAATGGGATTTCTTCATTAGAATTCATAATGAGAATTCTTCTTCAGAATTCATATCCTGAATCTGGAATAGAACTTAGTCAGAGTTCATATCCGGAATTCGGAATGAAACTTCCTTATAGTTCTTGTCCAGATTCTGAATCCTAAAACAGAATGCTTTATATCAAAGTTTCAACGATTCCGAGAAAATGAATCTGAATCTCATACTTAAGAAAAATATGGATGAAAATATGATAAGGATAATTTTTCTTATAAAAGCGATTTTCCTTAAGAAAGCAATTTTCCTTATAAAAATAATTATCCTTATAAAAGAAATTTTCCTTATAAAAGCAATTTTCCTTAAAGATAAGGTGTTTGTGATTTTCAAAACAAGAAGGAATGGAAAAGTCATAAGGAAAACCTTATTGACTCAACAATCTCCCCCTTTTTGGAAAGCACAAACATCCTTACAAAAGAAAAAAATTCTAAAAATAAAGAAACATATTAATGCTTATCTCCCTTGTTTTAAGGATATAGATGAATATGACTAACTCCCCCTTAGGCTTTGAAACTCTAAGGATCGTATTCATATTTCCGGAGTGATGTTTCATAAGAAGGTCTTCTTTTAAGAAAAACTCCCCCTTAGACAGACTCTTATTAGAGTTCTTTTTCCTTGGGTATTTTTTTCTTTCCCCCCCTTTGTTAAACTCTTATTAGAGTTCTTCTTTTTCTTAAGGATCTTTTCCTTCACCCCCTTTGTGATTTTCAAAAAGAATTGGAGGGAATGGATGAAAATAACAAAGTACCTGAGATATTAGTAATGACAACAAAAAGAAACAAGAGACACAATTTTCATTAAAATTTGTAATCTCAGCAACAACAAAAAAAATACAACAAAAAGATCAGATTGGGTTATTTCGGATCTTTTTCCTTAGACATGAGGCCCTTTAGAATAGTCTTGATCTTCTTGAGGTCTTTATGATCTTCTTCAGCTTGCTTTTCTAAGGCAACTATTCTTTCGGATTGAGATTCAATCTTTTCTTCCTGAGCCTTCATCTTTTCTTCCTGAGCTTTGATTTTCTCTTCCTGAGCCTTCATCCTCTCTTCAAAATCGATCTGATGATCCCTTTCAAATTTACAATTTTGAGAAACGGAATTGAGCTTCCCATTCAGATCTCTCACTTCCTGAATCCGAAAGTTCTTTTCCTCTATCAACCTCTCTTCAAAAGATGGAGTCAGCTCATTAATCTTCTTGTCCTCGGTCTCAAAGGCATCCTTAACATTATCTTGAAACTCATCAAAAAGCCTCATCTCTTCCACAGTCTTCTTAGACCAGCTTGTCATCCTCTTGCAAGATCTTTTATGATCTTCGTAACCAATAAAGAAGTTTTTGAACTGGGCTTCAATCTCAACACACTTATCCATAACCATGGATACGGAGTCTGTTTTCTGATTCAATGCATGTTGGAGCATCTGGCATCGTGAATCAATACTTGAGAAGGTCGGAATGGTTCCTACCAACTTCTTTAAAGACTGGACAACAAAATCATGCCCCAACGAGGATGACTCCGAATCTGAAATCTTGCTCGGAGAGTTTTCTTCCTCAATAAGCTCCAACTTTCTCTTAGAAGAACTACTAGCTGCCTTTCTCATCCTCTTTTCTGAACTCGGAGTATCAGCAAGAATTTGTTTCCCCTTATCTTGTTTCTAAATTGAAACATGTTCCGGAGTTTTCTTCTCACTATCAGAAACATGAACAATAAAATCTTCCTCATCAGCAACTTCCTAAATAGCATCCTCTACGTTTTTCATCTGAGAAATATCATGTAAAAGTTGTTCTTCTTCTCCATGATAGGCAACTTCTTCTTCTCCTTTCTCTTCTTCCATTGCAGGAGTAACTAGCTTCGAAGATTCAGCTTCTGAAGTCCGGAGTGATAAGTGTTCCGAAGGAGTTCCCTTGTACTCATCTACTTGTTTTAGCACATCTCCTGTCTCACCACTTCCTTCAGCAGCCTCTTCAACTTGTTCCACTTGCTCTACTTCCTCAGTATTAGTAGCAACAGCTTGTTCCGGAACAACTAGATTTCTTCCTGGAGTCTCAGGTAGAGATTCCAGGGAGAAAGATCTCGGAACTGGAATTGTTGCTGAAACCATTTCATTGAACTTTAACAACCCTTGAACAGCCTCGGCTTCTGACATCTTCTTCTTAAGATTTTTCTCCTTTGCTTGCTTTTCAAGCTCATCAGTCGTTTTCTCCTTCAAAGCCTTAGCCTCCGCAGGGTTCAATCCGAACTGCGGATCCCCTTCTTTCCTCTTCTCTTTGTCAGCTCTCCACTTTGTAACAACCTCGTCAGGATAGGATTTATTCTTCTTTGGATTTGGTGGTGCGGAGTGGAATTCCTTAGACTTAGGATTTTCTGCTTGTTCTTCCACTTCTTTCAGCTTTCTCTTCCTTACTGGCTTAGATGATTCCGGATCAGCAACATTCGGAGCCACTTCTTCATGAGGAGGTAGATCAATAAACTTTCCAGACTTCTTTTCAAAAGCTACATTCATTCTTTTAAGAGTGCCATCACTGAGCAGCATGATCTTGCAAAATCTCGGCTTAGATTTGCAAGCCTCCTTAAAAGACTCAAAGCACCGAACAATCAACTTGGACAGGATTGCTGGATACATAATAATCTGGGCTCTCAGATTCCACTTCTTCAAATTTTCAATATTAAGAAGAATATGTTTCATAAAGTTAAACTTCCTTAGATTTATCAGGAAATCTATGATATAGATCTCACTCTTCTTCAAGCTATCTTTATCACCTTTTCTCGGTACGATAAGTCCTTGCACCCATAACTCTAGAATCCGGAAGTTTGTAGATAGAGTTGCAATCTTCGGAGCCTTGTCATCAGCCAATCCGAGAGTTTCTAAGGCCTTTTCCTTGTTGAAACTACCCATAGAGTCTGGCAACATGTGCGAAATAAACTCGGCTTCTCCTTCATAAGATAATCCTACCAAGCTTGCAGCCTTGGTGTAAGAAAGTTTATATGTCTTGCCATATGATTTGAAAGAAAACTTTTCTCTGTCATCTTCCTTAAAGAAAGAAACTGATTCATAAAATTCGACAAGTAAATCAGAATATACTTCATCTTGATTCCCGGTTTTTGATACCGCAACATCTTCCCAGCCATTCAACTTGATATTCTTTGAAATGATAGAATCGTAGTTGCTGAAGAAAGTCGGATGGACTAACCTTTCTCTGTAAACTAACCACTGAGAAATAGGCTTAGTGGATGACATTTCTTGAGATGCTAACTCTGCAGACATTCGGATTAGAAATTCTCTGGGAAGTTCGGAACTGAGAAGACTGAAGTTCGGAACGGCCTTAAATCAGAGAGACAGAGATTTGGGACGCGAGAGCTTTGAGATCGATGTGGGATGAGTAATTGGGTTCCCTTTATATAGGCAACGAGATGACGGTTGAACTTCCATGGTTGATCTAACAGTTGGAATAAGCTGAGATCAGATCTGACGGTTGAAAACTTGAATCCGATCTTTTTGAGGTTTTTATTAAAGTAAAGAATTAAGAAATCTAAAATCCGAAAACAAAATATAAGAAACTGCCAGCAAGTAAAATATGATTACGAAAACTTCAGTAAGGAAATCATACTTTTCAGATTAGCTTAGGAAAGTTATTCGTAATGGGTAATATAAACATGACTACGAAAAACTCAATACGAAAAACTAAATACGAAAAACAAATTTTAGAAAATCCAGTATGAAAAATAAACATAAAAAAAACTAAAAAAAATTACAAAAATTTGAAAACGAAAAACTTATTATGGAAGATTCAGTACGAAAGTTTCGTTATGAAAATACCAGTACGAAAGTTTTCCATTCTGGAAATTTTCAATATGAATACTTCCATTACAGAAGTATTCTGTGCGAAAATATCCATTCTGGAAAATTGTAGTTCCGGAAGTTCCATTCCGGAAATCTTCGTTCCAAAAAGTTTGAAAACAAAATTTTGAAAAAACCTTTTTAAATACAAACAATCAAATGTACTCATCCTATGAAAAGAAGTTTATTACTGTAATGAGAATTTTTAAACAGAAAGTTAATTAAGAAAGATTACCTTACGGTTATCATTCCTAACATCTGTTTAATATATTCAAATCTATCAGAAGGCAAAGATTTTGTGAATATATCAGCAAGTTGATCCTGCGTTCCGATAAACTGAATAATAATATCTCCTTTAAGTGTATGATCCATAAGAAAGTGATTCCTAATATCTATGTGTTTTGCACGGGAGTGATGTGCAGGGTTCTTACTGAGAGCAATGGCACTTGTGTTATCACACAAAATTTGAGTTTTGGTAAAACTCAAGCCATAGTCTGTGAGTGTGTGTTGCATCCACAACACTTGTGCACAACAACTTCCAGCTGCTACATATTCAGCTTCAGCAGTGAAGAGTGCTACTGAATGTTGCTTCTTGCAGGACCAAGAAACTAATGAATCTCCTAAGAAATGACAAGTTCCGGATATACTTTTTCTATACATTCTGCATCCACCAAAGTCAGCATCAGAAAAGCTTTTTAGAACAAAATCATTTCCAGAAGTATAAAATAATCCTAGATCCATGGTTCCCTTAAGGTAGCGAAAAATTCTTTTTACTGCCTTTAAGTGAGATTCCTTAGGATTGGATTGATATCTTGCACATAAGCATACTGAAAACATTAAGTCTGGTCGACTAGCTGTTAAGTAATCATACCTCTAAAAGATGTTTGATCTACCGGTTTCCCAGCTTCATCAAGATCTAAAGAGTTTGAGGTACCAATGGGAGTACTTATACTCTTAGTGTTGTCATAACCATACTTTTTAAGAAGATATTTAATATACGTATGTTGAGATATGTAGGTTCCTTCTGGTTTTTGAGAAATTTGAAGACCAAGGAAAAATGTTAACTCACCCATCATACTCATTTCAAACGCAGATTTCATTAGACTAACAAAAGAGTCAGTCAAAGATTGCTGAGTTGAACCAAATATAATGTCATCAACATAAATTTGAACAATCAAAACATTTTTCTTATCTTTCTTTATAAAAAGGGTTGGATCTGCATTTCCCTTAATATAGTTATTTTGAAGCAAAAATCCAGTGAGCCTATCATACCATGCTCGTGGGGCTTGTTTAAGACCATACAAAGCTTTGGTAAGTCTAAAAACATGATCTGGATGTTTTGTATCTTCAAAGCCAGGAGGTTGTTCAACAAAAACATCCTCTTGAACATAACCATTAAGAAAAGCATATTTTACATCCATTTGGAAAAGTTTGAAATTAAAGAATGCTGCAAAGGCAAGTAGAATACGAATAGATTCAAGTCTAGCTACTGGAGCATGGGTTTCTTCATAGTCTATTCCTTCTTGCTGATTATAGCCTTTAGCAACAAGTCTAGCTTTATTTCTAACAATGACTCCATTTTCATCACATTTATTTCTAAAAACCCATTTTACTCCAATAACAGAAGTTTCCTTAGGTCTTTCAACCAAGGTCCAGACTTTATTCCTTTCGAATTCATTTAGTTCATCTTGCATGGCTTTGATCCAATCATCATCACCTAAAGCTTCATCAGTGCTTTTAGGCTCTAATTGGGAAAGAAATGCTAGATGTTCTACTTCATTTCTTAAGGAACTTCTAGTCCTTACAGGTTGATTTACATCACCAATGATACTATCACTGGGATGATTCTTAAGAAACACCTGATTTGGGTTTTGTAAAACCTGTTCATCAACATAGGGTACAAATTCTTCTGGGGTAAATGTTTCAGAAGTATCTTCTAGAACAATTTCCTTATCAGAAGGTTCTTCTATCAAAGGTTGATAATCAGTTTTTGAAAACACATCCGAAGATGTAAGTTGAGATGGTTTAAAAACAAAAGGATCTGACTCATCAAATTTTACATGTACTGTTTCCTCAACAGTACAAGTATTTTTATTAAAAACTCTATAAGCCTTAGAGGTTGTGGAATAACCTAAGAAAATTCCTTCATCGGATTTTGGTGCGAATTTATGTAAGTTATCTTTAGTATTAAAAATGAATACTTTGCAACCAAAAACCTTCAAGTAGGAAAGTCTTGGTTTTCTACCATTCCATAACTCATAATGAGTTTTATTAAGAAAAGGTCTAATCAAAACTCGATTTATAGTATAACAAGCAGTACTTACAGCTTCAGCCCAGAAATGTCTAGCAATAGAATATTCAGTCAACATGGATCTAGTTATCTCTTGAAGAATTCTATTTCTTCTTTCAACTACACCATTCTGTTGAGGAGTTCTGGGTGCTGAAAAATTGTGAGTAATACCTTTCTTACTACAAAAAGTTTCAAAATCAGAATTTTGAAATTCTCCTCCATGATCACTATGAATAGTTTTCAATGGAAGTTTTTTCTCATTTTTAACTTGAGCTCTAAAACTTTTGAAATAGGAAAAAGCTTCATATTTCTTTGCTAGAAAATATACCCAAGTAAATCTAGTGTAATCATCAACTAGAACAAACACATATTATTTGCCTCCAATACTTTCAGTTTGTGTTGGACCAAAAAGATCCATGTGCACTAACTGTAATGCATCAGTTGTTGAGACTTCACCGATTGACTTAAAACTAGATTTATGTTGCTTTCCATATTGACAAGGATCACAAACTTTAGAAGAATCAAATCTAAGCTCCGGTAGATCCTTAACTAGTTTCTTCTTAGAGAGTTTACATAGGTTCCTCGTATTACCGTGTCCTAGTCTTCTATTCCATAACCAAGAATGATCTTCCATTGCACTTAGGCAAGGTAAATCTTGGCTTCTTAGGTCTTCTAAGTTTAAGGTGTAAACATTCTCTTGCATGTTGGCTGGGAGAATAAATTCTTCCTTGGAATTGTGAACTAAGCACTTATCATTCCTAAAATTCACAAGGTAACCTTCATCACATAACTGACTTATGCTAATGAGGTTGTGATTAAGACCTTTAACAAAAAGAACATTTGAAATCAAGGTTTTACCTAAAAGAACAATATTACCAATACCAACAATCTCTCCTTTAGCATTGTCTCCGAAAGTTACCTTTCCTCCTTTTGTTTTGATAATCTTTTCAAAAAAGCTTTTGTTACCAGTCATGTGCCGGGAACATCCGCTATCCATGTACCATGTATTGTTGCTGGTACTTTCTTTATTTTCCTGAAATCAAGAAGAAAAATAGACTTTCGGAATCCAAACTTGTTTGGATCCGAGATTTCCAGACAATAAAATTTTAGGTACCCACATCTTCTTGGAAAAGTAAGCTTTTTGAAATCCTAGAGATTGGGTTTTGTTTAAGGAATAATTCGTTGCCCAGTGACCACCACATTGACACTTGGTACAAAATGGGGCACATTGAGGAACAAAATAATTGTTACTGAAAATAGTTTTTGCATGGGTATAACCAAATCCGGATTTATTTCTTAAAGGTCGTATTTGGGAATACATCTTATCAAAATTTTCTTTACCATGGGTAAAGTTAGATAAACACTTCATTAAGGAAAAAAATTCGGACTTGAGTTTTACAACCATGTTTTTATCCTCAAAATCATTAGTTTTAGAACTAGAGTTAGGCTCGAAAACATTTTTATTAGAAATTACTTTTTCTAATTCTTTAGAAAGTTTATTCTTCTCAGAACTTACTTCCTCAAGATTTTTTGAAATACTTTCAAAATCAGCATTTTTCTTATCAAGATCTTTAGAAAGATCTGATATCTCTTTAGTAAGAATAGAATTCCTAGAGTTTGCCTTATCAAGTTTCTTATTGAGTTTGGAATTCTCAATCTCAAGAAGTTCAGCAAACCAAGAGACTTCTTCATAAGTAGGTAAAGTATTTTCCTCATCAGAAGATGATTCTTCATCAGAAGAGTTATAATACTTACTATCATTAGAATTTAAAGAAACATTTGTCAATGATTCATCATTTCGTACCTTAGCCATAAGACAATGATTATCAATAGGTAATCTGACTATAAGACCAAGATTCTTCTGTCCTGAAGATTCATAATCAGAAGATTCATCTGAAGAGTCACCACCACTGGTACTCCAGGTGTCATTAGCTTTCAGAACTTTCTTAGCTTTAGCTTTATAAAACTTCTTTCTGTTCCTTTCTGAATGTCTTTCCTTCCTTTCTTTCTTTTTGAGCATAGGGCAATCTGGTCTAATATTTACAGCTCTTTTACATTCATAACAAGTAACTTCTCATTCTTTCTTATCTTTCCTGTCCTTTTTCTTATACTTAGATTGAAAGTTTCTCTGTCCATCTATCTTGTTCATCCTTCGAGAAAGATTGGCTAATTCATTTTCTGAGACTTCACTCTCACTAGATTCGGATTGGAAAATGACTTTCTTAGAATTGGATCTGGTTACTCTCTCAGGAGTCTTAGCTTTCATCTGATTTGAAGTTGTAGTAAACGCAACAGTACCATTTCTATTCTTCTTCTTGATGTTGTCATCATCTCTCTTCATTCTTGTTTCATGTTGTAGAAGAGTTCCAAATAATTCATCAAGAGTAATTTGTGTGACCTTCCTGTTTTCATCTATAGCTGTTCTCTTGGATTCCCACTCATTGGGCATAATGTCAATTATCTTGTCCACAAGAGCTTCAACATCTAAACCTTTCTCTCCCATAGATTGTAGACTGTTGACAATAGTCATAAATCTTTGTTGAACTTTACAGATAGGTTCTCCATAAGGAAAATTGAAGCCATGATATTCAGCTCTAAGCATAGCTCTTCTAGTCTCAATCACTTTTGAAGTCCCAAAGTGTGTAACCTCTAACATCTTCCATATACAATTAGCTGCTTCACAAGAAGAAATTTGGCTATATATATTTCTGGTCATTGAACATAGTAAAGTATTGCGTACCTTAGAGTTGAGTTGATATTCTTGCTTTTCCTGGTTAGTAAAGGTTCTGACTTCCTTGTCAGGAATTTTATAATCACCAGTAAGCATGACAATGTTGTCTACTCCAGTATTGATAACAAAATTCTTCATACGATCTCTCCAGTATTCATAGTCATTACCATCAAAGATAGGTGGTATTGTAGGATTTATATTGTCAATAGATCCAACATTAATTCCTGCCATACTTAATATAACATGGATACAAACTTGTTAGTAGCAAAATATTCGTAATAACAAAGTTCGGAATGGGAAAAGTTCGGAATGGATAAATCCGGAATGACAAAGTTCGGAAGGATAAAGTGAGCAAGAAAAACTTGTATGTGAGTACAAGTATTTCAGTAACCGGCTCTGATACCAAATGTCAGATTGGTATAGAGTAAGAGGTTTCCAACCTTTGATACCAATTGTAGGATCGAAATATAGTATGAGATGCTCAATATACAAGAGGGGGGTGAATTGTATACTTTAAAAATTCCTTTGGAACCTTTAAAGTTAGTTAAGAATAACTATAGTTTCCTTAAGAAAAGGAAAGGGCTAAGTTTAACAAAGATTAAACTAAGAAAATTCACAACACCTCTAACACCGAAAGTAAACCAGGAAAGAGATTCCGAAAGTAGGTTCCAGAAATATGATTCTGGAGATTGAAACATAACAAAAAATTACAATATGTGATTCTACCTTAAAGCGTATAGAATCTGAATGAATCAGAGTACAAATAAGGAAGTATAAGAAAATTATACTTTCCTTATATTACAAAATACAGCGGAATAAAAAACAAGTACTAAAACTACTAGTAACAAGATATAAGTCTTTTAACCCAAAGAGAAGGGTATCCAACAACCTTGGATAAAGGTCCCTTGATTTATACATTCATGCAAGTCTGTCTTACCCACACCAGGGTATGCCCTCGATACGAAGATCGGTGTCTCTGTCTTGCTATCCCCGCAAGCCCTCAACTTCAAGGTAGTTGGCAACCTCTGTCTTCCTCAGCAAGAAAGCCCTCGAACATTAAGGTAGTCAGCACCTCTGTCTTCCTATCCCTGGAAGCCCTCGAATGTAATCACCAACATTCGGATTCGCACTAAGCTTTGAGAGTTTAATAAGAGTCTCTCTCTCTAGAAATCACTTCAAGCAAATTTTTCAGCCTTTCAGCACTTTCATCAGCTATCTGCCCCAAGCTTTTTCAAATGAGATCCTATTTATAGGTAAGGTCGGCTCCTTCTCCAACGGTCATATTTTCCTTAAATATATGAGGGACCTGTATACGTGTCACTTAGACAACGGTTAGTTTATAACAAAGTGGACGACATCGTTTTATAACAAAACAAGTGTAACAGAATGTACGACATTGTTTTAATTCTAACATAAAGGTTCGGAATGAAAACTTCGGAGTGAAAGTTTGGAGTGTATAAATTCAGAGTGTATAAAACAAAGATAATCAGATTCTGTTTAATAGGTGAATTCAGAATGAGAATTCGGAATGAGAATTCTTCATCTGAATTCTTAATGAGAATTCGGAATGGGATATCTTCATTAGAATTCATAATGAGAATTCTTCTTCAGAATTCGTATCCTGAATCTGGAATAGAACTTAGTCAGAGTTCATATCCGGAATTCGGAATGAAACTTCCTTATAGTTCTTGTCCAGAATCTGAATCCTAAAACAGAATGCTTTATATCAATGTTTCAACGATTCCGAGAAAATGAATCCGAATCTCATACTTAAGAAAAATATGGATGAAAATATGATAAGGATAATTTTTCTTATAAAAGCGATTTTCCTTAGGAAAGCAATTTTCCTTATAAAAATAATTTTCCTTATAAAATCAATTTTCCTGATAAAAGCAATTTTCCATAAAGATAAGGTGTTTGTGATTTTCAAAACAAGAAGGAATGGAAAAGTCATAAGGAAAACCTTATTGACTCAACAAATCTAACCATCATGTTCTGATGGAGATTGGTAGAGAACATGGATATGAAAAATCCAAAAATCACAAAACCATAAATTTGTGATGATCTAGGGTACCATCTGATTCATCGTATATAAGATCACTAGGAAAAAAATTTTGGTTTTCAATATCATTTCCCTAAAGTTGAAAATTTTGAATTAGAAGAAATACTTACTTGATTTTGGTACAATCTCACTGTTGTTCGTGATTTGAACAATTTCCTCTTCATCTCTTAAATAAATGAAGTTGAATTTGTTATTCGTGATGTTTTAACAGATCATGTGATATAATGATGGATCATTCCATTAGTTTCAAACAAAAGGTTAGCAAAAGTTATCAAATATAAATAAGCTCATCTATGGTGAGGTTAATCATATACGATTCCAAAAATGAACTTATACTTCATATATCATACCGCTTAATAAAATAAAACTAGTTTCTACTAACTAGGAACTTCCTGTAGGCCAGTGGTATGCTATAAAGGCTAGTCGCACTTCGGTTGTGTGTTCGATTCCCAAAGCCTTGTCCGACGCAATGGGTTGTCGCATGTCCTACAGGTTCTCCTTTTTCTAAAGCTATATTACTATAACATCCCATAAATAATATCAAAAAAAGTTCTATCCTTAAACAATACTAACTTATGTCCAACATAATCCATTCCAATCTTTAGGCTTATCCATAATACTGAAGTCCACTCTCATAATATAGTGAAAACGATTACCAGGGATTTCATATAACAAGTATGTTAATACCATCATTGATCCCCATATATCATAAGATATGTCTTGTTGGTTACATTCCAAATATATGAAGGCCTTAATCATGTATTCTCTTGAAAAATGAATACCCATTGATTCTTAGTGAAAATATGAGTGCTGTCAAAAGTTAACTCTTTCCACATAACAAAAACCCAAAATTCTATATACTCAAACAGTGATATAACTATTTCCTTATATCAGTCATGAGCTCATGAATACTGTCAAACATTTCATTTTCTCTTTATCCCTTCATTATGTGCATATCATCTTTTTTCCAAAAATATCTCAATCACTTTCCATGGTTACTAGTACCATAAAATTATTGAAAACCACAATAGACCAATACATAAATATTCCAATATTCCATGATACTATATACAACATTATTTTGGAATCCCATTACATAAACACCTAATCATTCCACCACATCATTTTCATATTCAACATTTCCAATAGTGATCGCATGTGACTTCCCTTTGTCCTTTGCCTTAATTGGTTGCTCATGTCGATCATCATCAACCCTTGGATTAGGTAATTGATTAGCATAATGCCCCATTTCATTACACTTGAAGCATTGAAGTGTAAGAGGTGCATTCTCTGTAGTATTCTCTTTATTCACAACATTAGCAACCCTTTTTCCATTACTTCAACACTTATCAGCTCAATGACCTTCTTTTCCACACTTAAAACATTTTCTAGTCCCTTTAAGACAATCTCCACCATGCTTATTTCCACACTTTGAGCATAAGGAAACATTCATCTTCTTTTCACCATTATTCTGAGATTTCTCCTTGAACTCCATCTTTTGTTTCTTATCAAAACCATGAGATGGATATGTAACACCAAATTCCATTTCTACCTTGATAGCACAACACATAATTTCTTCATAGTTACTGAAGTCTCTTATAGCTAATGCCCTTCGAAGATTTGGTTTTAATCCACTGAAGAATCGATCAATTTTACTTTCAGGTTGGATGATAAAGCCAGATGCACACCTTGGAAGACTTGTAAAATTATCTTTGTATATACCAACTGATTAATCATCCTTTTGCATTAGTTCAAGAAACTCCTTCTCCATCTTTGTTCAAAGAATATGAGGGAAGTACTTATTGAAAAATAAGTTCATGAACTCGTCCCATTCCATGGACTCAATTTCATCTCTTGGCCTCATATTCTTGATAAGATTCTACCATTGATCTGCATCACCTTCCAAATGATATACTGCTAAGATGACTTTATCATGTTCAGAAAATTGAAGAACTGAAAATATCATTTCAGTAGTACTGATCCATTGTTCAGAAACAAGTGGATCGGAAGACCCACTGAAAGAAGGTGGGCGTTGCCTCATGAAGGACTCAATCGAATATCGTTCCCTTATCTGCTCATTTGGAAGTCCATAATGATTAATATCTTGTGTAAGTATAGAAATAAGATTTTGCACTCCATCTCCCATAACATTGGTTTGGTCAAGAGGAAAATCATTTCATTGTCCATTACATTGATCAACACGGTTCCTTTGGGTTCCAGCCATCGTCTAAAACCCAAAAAGAATAGTGTGAGAGGCAAAAATCATGCTAGGGAAAACAACATAATAATGGGGGAGTACCATTAATATCTAACATCTTAGGTTAAATTCTATGATTGTTACCGTAGTTCTAGGACTATATCCTATACGTATACTTATCCTTAGGGACATCCCTAGACATACCTTAGAAATATATCTAGGGATCTTACTAACATTTTCGCATCCTAGTTTCCAAAGGTTGACTAAACCTTCCCTCTGATACCAACTGTAGAGGCCCGAAGCTTGACGTACATAGAAATTACATTACTTTTGTGGAATATCTAATACATAACAAAAATAGACACACAAGGACTGTAATAGTTTATTGTCATTGGAAACTTGGAATATAAACTTCTAATCATGTTGAAAGATCTCCAACATCTCCCATAACGATTCTCCCATTTTTGTTTCCTTACTTAAACCCTTTATTTTAATCCTGGGGGAATGGAAAACATAAAAATGGTGAGCTCATATTCTTAGTAAGGGTAAGCATGGAGAAAATAAAACAAACGATATACATTTTAACTTAAAAACATGATCATAATATTTAAACATCAAAATCATGAGCAATGACATAAAACATGGCAGTACGTAAGGCATAGATGATAAAATAGCATATGAATAAAGCATGTAATTGTGGCATCCATTAATCACATGCAATGATTTCCAAAGTAGCCAAGGCATTACTGCCATGACCATCTTAGTGGACAAAGTCCCTTTCTGAATCGAGTTCACTCCTCATTTCAGTCCGGTAACACTGAACCGGATTAACTTACCGTTCCAGCCATGTCTGTCTCATGAGATATAAATATTTACCCAATGCATTGGAGGGAGATATAGGCCCCACCAATCTCATAATGAAATCATTCTTACTTGTTCCACAAAATAAACATACATCATTCATAATAACCCAACGAATAAAATGGGTTTCATTATCATCATCTAATCATCACATAATCTATATATAAGAAATGGATATCATTTCATAATAAGAAAATTGAAACCATGTAAATCATATAGACATTATACTTGAAATATACACATATGAAATAATTTCATCTCAGATGAAAAAATGGTTTTGATAAAACACTTGAAATGAATTCTTGTGGAAAATATCCTTTCTTCTTCAAAATCAATTTCTTTTCACAAAACATCATGTAATTTTAAAAGAAAGATATTTTTTTTAAAATAGTCATGAAATATTTTTGAAGAAGCTTCATGAAAATAAGTCTTTATAAAACCGCAAAAATTTGTTCATGTCGTATAAGTTAAAAAAACATTCTTCTCATACTTTTGAAGGAAAAGTCAAAAAGTACCTCGTAAAAGAAAGATTCCATACATACCATGTAGTAAAAGTCAAAAATGGGTAAAAAGGACATTAATCAAACATGAAACCATTTTTAGGAAACATGGACATGGATGAGAACAATAACCACAGTAAATATTTACGAATAAACAATCTCGGATAAGAACGAGACTGGAAAAGTTATCCCTTACCTTACGTCCGATATGCTTTGTATGTATCCGAACCTACTGTATAATTATTTAAATAATGTCATTGACTTGTTACAGAATCATATTCATTGTTATGATATCATATATGGTTCACTTATGACTTTATATTACCCATTCTTTTGTAAATTAATGTTAATGTAACGTTTTGGGTAAAATTGTTTCATTTGTCATTCGTGTTTTAACATGTATTTGTTAATATAATTACTTAGATCATGGTTACATAAATCCAGAATGTAAAATATATATTCATGATATACATATATATAATATATCGATAAATGTAAAGAAATACACCGTTCATGGAGACGGTAGGCCGTACGAACGCATGAACGCTGTTTTCGTTTCCTTATTGAATTGAATGGAATTAATTAGATGACATACATATATATATACATAAATCCAGTATCATTATTATTTCATATAATTATGGATTACTTATTATATATACTTTATAATCATTCATGAATGGTTAATCATTGAGAATGAATCTCATCACGTCGTGGAGACGATAGTCCGTACGTACGCACGAGCGATGATATCATTACCATGATCATAGAATTGTATTGAAGTGTATGTATAATATTTCAGAATCCATATCACTTTAAAATAATCATATATAGTCATTATTTACACCATTATACCCATCCAATTAATGTGGTGGTGTAAAATAGATTACACCACGGCGTGGAGACGGTATTCTGTACGTACGCACGTGCGGTTGTTTCGTTTTCTGTAGGGTGGATAGATGGTGAAATAGGGTTGTTTCATACTTATAATAATATATCAGTATATGAGTGATACTTAAGTTATTACTTCATAATGAAACAACTAAATAATAATAAGTGGAAGAAAAATAAAGTTGAAAGAATCAGTAATGGAAATTACCTCTTCTTTGAAGCACCTCTTTGAGACCTCCTCTTAGGAAACTAAAATTGGTCTTTGAAGAAGACCATGACCTCTAGGATGTCTCTAGGTAAGTCTATAAGAGAAATTGGAAGTTTTTGGCCGAGCTTGAAGGCTCAATGTGGTGTGAGGAAGAGAGGGAGGAGGTTCCCATTTATAAGGGAGGAGAGGGGCACCTTTGGAAAAACAAAGATATTATTTTATTATAAAGTCATATTCGGTTTTAAATAGCTCAAAATTGATTTATTTCTAAGTTAATGTAGGGATGGGTCTATATCCTCTCATCCAATAGAATTTAGACAAGTTTAGGTTTCTATTTTAATCTTATCATTTAGATTAAACTTTAAGTTAAATAATTTTACTATTACCTTGTCTTCTTGTTTTCTTACACTATAAGGTTAATAAACATACTATAACAAGCCAAAAGAACCCCAAGTTGTTTATTATTAATATATATAACCTTATCTAAGTCATATTTCCGAACATTAGATTTTTAGGAATAATATATTAATTACTAATATATGATTTGTTTTAAAAACTACTTTATGTCAATTTTGACACTATTTAGTAATTGATTTTTGTGAAAATCATAACAGAATGATTAGTTAGACCAAAGTTAATTAAATCAATACTAACATTTCAAATTAACCTTTAAAATTAGTGTAATTCATAAAAGGTCTCAAATTACATTTATTTGGGTATTTATAACATCAATTATGTCAATATTTCATTAATAAGATAATTACAGCATCATCATTGTGTCCTAAATAAATTAAAATATTTAATATCTAAAAACTATAAATAAAATACCAATATGTAGGAAATATTTTTATCTTTCTAATGAATATTTATAGTCGAATTTATCTTATGTATAACCCTATATTAAAAATGATTTACTTATTAACCTTTGATTTTAACTATTTTAACCCTTCTTTAAATAAATTAATATTAAATGTCCTAATCTAATCCAAGTGGACCTAAGTGGTCATATTTTATTCCTAAGGTTGTTTATGGCTGAATTATACCAATGAAATTTAATTAGGACATGTTTTAGGGTAATAATAATATCATTTCTACCGTAATTACCTTATTTAATTTTAACCGTGGTAAAAAAAAGTAAAAAGTTACTATTCACAAAAAATTATTTTTATCTCATTGAACCACATTTTACTTACTGAAATCAACCGTGTATCTCGGATTTTTGAAATTCCATTCACATAAGCAGTAAAATTATGTTTTATTTAAAATTTCAAATTCTCCTAGGAGGTGGGTAAAAAACGGTGAAAAGTTCAATAAAATTTTTATATATCTAAAATTATTATAAAATGACTCCAATGAATTAATTTGAACATATATAAGTATTATGTATCAATTTTTACCTAAAATGAAATAAAAATAATAATTATTTATTTAAATAAAAATTAGGTTTTTAAATAGTAACCCAGTGTTTTCACTATTCATCAAAAATTGAAAGTTCTTAGAAAAATACCAAAATTTCACCCTAGGCTAATTTCGATATTCTGAATCCAAAAATGAAGTCCATTTTGAAAATGAAATTTACAAAATTTCAAATAGTGGTTATTACTGTTCATAATGGCTAGTTTTAATAATATTTTAATGGCATATCATTGTTTATTGAAACTCGGTATTGCATACAACACACACTATCGAGGAAGGTCGCGATTGCGTGTAATGCAAGACAAGGTAAGGTTGCGCGTTGTGCAAGACTCTTTTGTTGTTTCTTTATAACAAAATCCAACCTTTTTTCATTTATACATTGAATATATATATATATACTCAATGTTGAGTAGAATGACTATTATCAAACGAACGTGAAATTGTGTGTAACACAATCTAAGAATAGTGTTGCGTATACTGCAAGCTAATACGGTGTTGCGTATAGCACACGATAATCTTGTTGTAGCATAAAACAGGTGACATAAAATAAATTAAAACTAATACTTATCATAAAATATCAGGTTGTTACATTTAATGTAAACAACATAGACACATTAAGAGGAATTTCCCTAATATGAAAGGGGACTATAGAGAAAATAGAAAGGACCATTCCTTATTATTTGAGAAGGAATTTGACACTAGTGATGTTTTAAATGTCTATGACATTTCCATTATTGATGAATGGATCCTAGATTTGGGATGTTCATTCCACATGTGTCCAAGGAAGAAATTATTTACTAATTTGAGGGAAATTGAATCTAGTGAGGTATTTCTAGGGAACAATAGGATATGACACATTATAGGTATAGTCAAGGTTTCATTTAAGCTTTATGATGGGACTGTTATGATTCTTGAAGAATTTAGGTGGCTGGCTAAATTAAAATGAAACCTAATCTCCCTATGAATTCTTGAGTAGAAGGGGTATAGTTTTAAGTGAGACTCTAGAATCCTTAGAGTTTCCCAAGGGCCCCTTATAGTTTTTAGAGGAATCCTTCACAATCATCTTTATGTGTTAGATATTAATGTTCATAGAAGTCAATTGATCAACTCTTGTAGTTCAGAACTAGATTCCACCAAACTTTGGCATAGCAGGTTAGGGAATTTTAGTAGAAAGGGCCTTAGTGAACTAAAAAACAATGGATTTTGAGTAATATCACTCCGAGCAGTCTCCCATTCTGCGAAGACTGTTTATTTGGGAAATCCAAAATATTCATCTTTAGTAGGTCAATGTGTAAGGCTAAAGAACCCATTGTGTTTGTTTATTCGGATCTGTGAGGTCCTTCAAGGGTCACCTCTCACTATGGAGGCCTATACAGTGTGACATTCATTGATGACTTCTATAGTAAATTATGGATACATATACTAAAACATAAGGTTAAAGCCTTTCAAAATAAGAAGAAAAGGAATGTTGTGGTAGAAAGTGAGTCTAATATGAAACTGGACTCCTTAATAACTGATAATGATTTAGAGTATCTATTGACAGAATAAAATAAATTCTGTAAATCTATGGGAATAATGATATACCAAACTGTTGTGGAAACTCCATAACAAAATGGGTTAGTAGAGAGGATGAATAGGACTATCCATGAGACAGTTAGGTTCATTCTATTCCATTCAAAACTCCATATGTCCTTCTAGGATGAGGATACCTCAACAGTACTCTATGTTATTAATTTTCATCCATATTCTAGTAATTATATTTATAATCCATAAGAACTTTTAAAATGTTCACCCCCAATACATGGAAACATTAGGACTTTTAGATCCATAGATTATGCTCATACACACAATGATAGGCTAGATCCTAGGGATTTGAAGTAAATATTCATGGGATATCCAGTGGGTGTTAATTTGTATTGTTTGTGGGTAGAAAAACCAATTTATCAAAAATGTCTAGCTAGCCAAGATTTCAAGGATCATGAGTCCATTATTTCCAATGATAAAGGATATGACCCTCTAGAGTCCTCCTATGGAAATGAAAACCCTTTTAGAGTCCCAACACCATTAGGTAATGAATTCCAATTTGAATATAGTGACCACTCCTAGTTTGGGATAGGTCATGCTACCCCCATTGTCTAGCCCAAATTTGAATCTGATTCTAATTTGGATTCTAAACAAGAAATAGAGGATGCAAATGATCTGAGAATTTATCTGCTCACTCAGGATAGAGAGAGCGGAATTATCATGCCTATAGTCTTTTTCAATCTGTCAGACATTGTTGCCAATTTTTTTAAGGTAGCACATGATTTGTTTAATAATTAATAAAAAACATATAAGAAATACCTTATGTCCAATGAGGCCACGAAATCATTAGGTTCAATGTATGAAGATATTAATTCACTTCTCTAGAACAACACTTGGGTTGTTGTTTACAGACCTAATAACTAGAAGTTAATAGGTTCTAAATGGATATATAAAAAGAAAAAGAACAATGTTGGAGAAACTAAAATAAAATTCCAATCCCAAATGGTTTCTAAAGGCTTTATTCAGTGTGATGGAATTGATTATAGTGAGATCTTATCCCCAGTTGTTAAAAATTCATCTATTCGAATTAGTATTCCTTTTGTTCCCAAGTTTTATTTTCATGTAGAACAATTAGATGTAAAAAAACTTCTTTTTTACATGGTACCCTTTATGGAACAATTTATATGACCCCTCCGGACGAATTTTCAAAACTGTTCAAACCTAATAATTTTTCCTTCTCAATGTGTATTTGTATGGGATTAAAGAATACTCAAGGCAATGGTATAAAATTTTTTATTCTTATTTGATTGGAAATAAAATTTCTAGAAGAAAATAAAATTCATGTGTATAATATAAGACTGTTAAACATGAATCTATTTATCAGTTATTATATATTGATTATGTAATTATAATCTTCAAGAATATGAGGATTATAAAATTTGTCAAGAATCAATTGAACAAATATTTGAAGTGAAATAAATAGTACATGCATATAAAATCATAGGTATGGACATAATAAGAGATAGGAATGGTAGAACCATGTACATATCCCAATCTACTTATGTTAAGAAAGTATTAAAAAGATATATATTTGAGAATGTAATTCCTATTAGTATTCCCCTAGAAAAACATTTTAAATTGTCTTTAGATCAATACCCTAGAAATGTTGTTATGGATCCCTTTATGGATAAGATTTCATATGCTAATGTAGTAGGAAGTATTATGAATTATATATTTTGTTCAAGTCCATACATTGAATTTTTTTGTATGTACTTTGAGTAGGTTTATTGGGAAACCTGGTAAGTCTCATTGGCATGCAATGAAATGGATACCTGGGAATTGTCTCCTGGAAATGCAATATGAAGTCAGTGGTTGCACTCTCTACTACTGAGGTATAATTTATTTCCTTGACAGAATCAACAATAGAGGCTATATGGTTGAAGGGTTTTCTATCTAAATTTTCTTTATCTACAAATAGCATATTAGTCCACTATGATAGCCTACTACATTTCATTTATCTAAAAACATTATACTCCTTGTTAGAACAATGGACATTGACATTAGACATTATTTTTTAGGTTTGTTATAGAATCTCAGATGGTGAGTGTCACTAAGGTACCCACTAGGGAAAATTTGACTGATAGTTTGACTATGGATGGGGCATTGTCCAAATTAATGAATTGGACTAAGTTAATGAATTTAGTCCCAACATTATAACCTAGGTTGTGAGAACATCATACTTAAATTCAAATTAATTGCAAGGTGGATATTTTTTGTATTTTCCCATGGATTGTTTCATTAAAATTACCTTAATGTAGTTTAATATGATTTATTCATTATGCGTTAAGGGTATTCAATTTTCATGGGGTATATGCATGCATAGAACTGGTCAAGTGGATTTTAGTTTTATTTCATCCTATTATTTGTTCACAGGAATATTTGTTTTCCTTAAATTTATCAGTTGTTTACTAGGACCATTGATTGGTTCAAATCCAATGGCCTTGATTTATGCCACGTATTTTTCTTTTTCTCAGCTTCGATATGGGGTTCCACTATGGCACTAATCCCATGGTGCCACTTTTCCCATGTGTTGTCCCACCTTCTGTAATGTGAGGTGGCGTCTTGATCTCAGTAATCCATATAGTCTTAATCCTAGGTTTCTATCAATACCTCAAGAATCTCTCTAGCACTCCATAATTTCCTCACTGGTTACATGGATTGGATCGATTCATTCTCTTAAATTAGTGCCTTTCATATGGTTCATTCGATGAGTTCCGAGTGAGTATCTCTTTCTCTCTACAGAGGGGTTATTAGAAAAGAAGAAGGTCTCTAAGGTTATTTAGCTACATGCACTCCCAATATTTGAGTTTTCTCCACCTCCTAGAACTAGAGTACTTATTTAGTGGAGACTCAGTGGAGATCGACTCATTCCTAGGTCTAGGACAACTACACATTAAGAAGGTTCCCGATCAAGACTTCCCTTTTTGATCGTAACTTGGTTTTTGCTGGAAAAACCTAGGTATTTATAGAAAAATAATTTATCATTTAAATTAATATTTATGAATAAGACATTATTTTTTAATTAAAGTGGATTTTTTTTCCAATAACGTACTCAAGCCGCAACAACGGGTTGCTTTGAAATCTTACGTTGCACACGACTTTTAGTTATATCAAAAAATAATATAATATTATTATTATTTTAAATGGTAGATAACTCCTAGTCATTATATTGGTAGGAATGAACAGAACTTACCATATTATGAATAAAAATGTTTTTTAAATGTTTTTACATTAATCCAATACAATTTAGAGGCTTAAAAGGGGAATGAATCCAATTTTAAGCATAAAGACTCTAATATTTTTAAAATGTAGTTTTACCGCATTTTGATAGAGAACCAATTTTTAATCTAGTTTTTTTACATATATATGTTACATTGGATAAATTAAACTTATTATATATAATAGGGACATAAAATATTACTTTGGATAAATGTTTTGTATTTATCTAATAATTTTCATTTTTTAATGAATAGTGAAAAATACTACATTTAAAATCAAAACCGTCTTTTAATCTAATTTATTTATATAGTTATATTTTCCTTTTAATTATATTTAAAGTTTATTTAGATTATATTTTTTCACTTAATCCAATGTTGGGAATTTGAAATAATTTTACATTGAAATTGGACATAAACACTTGTCAATATTTTGGTGGTTTTTACTTCTTAAAAACACGACTTTTGATTTTGACAACGGGAATTAATTTTAAATTAATTTATGCAATTTTTGTGTTTCTAATTTGAAAAATTTATTCCATAATTTTTATTAGGAGTTCGAAATTTTTTAAATAGGTAACTTTAATTTTCAGACATTATGAATATTATCCTCAGTAAATATTTTATTTAATATGGTTAAAGGGTAAATCTTGTAAATAAGGGTAAAAATAGTAGTATAATAATATTAAATTTCCCTAACCCATTTCATAATCCTATTTTATGAGTTTTTTCCAACCTTGGGAATTATTGGGTCGATTTTAGGACCCCATGGATCCACTTGTGTGTGAAAATGACATTTCATTACTTTTAATTTAAAGTTAAGGAAAATATAACATAAACATATATATTTTACTAAAAAATTTATATGAGTTATATAAGTGATATATTATACATTAAATAGTCATTATAATGATAAAAATATTTTCTATATCATGATATTTTATTTATAACTTATAAACATCAAATAAATAAATTTATTTATTACTCGATGATGTTGTAGCAGTTTCCTTATTATTTAACGTTTTAAATAAATGAGATTATAAAAATTAAAATAAATAAATTTTGAATGTCTTTATGCCGTATAATAATTTTAGGGATAGATATGACTTTTTATTATTTAATTAACCATGTCTTTTTTGAAATAATCAAGTTTTTAGGGATTTTTCTAAAAGTCATGATATGGATAGTATATAAATTGACATAAATGATTTTTTAAAACAAATACTATTTTATAAAATGATATAATAGTCTTAAAAATATAAGATTCGTCCAAATAACTTATATAAGATAGATCATGTAATTAGTGAACCACTTTAGGTTCTATTTTAATTTCATAGTAAAAATATTAAACAAATAGTATGAATATTCGAGAAGACATGGTAAGAGTCAAATAAGTTAACTAAGGGTTAATGATAAATGATAATGTTAAATTTGAATTAAAACATGTCTAAAAACAATTGGTTGAGAGGATTTAGAACAATACCCATCTTATCATCAAATTAAATGAGTTTTTGAACTTTTGAAAATCTAAATTCAGTTTATAATAAAATAATATATCAAACATTCCTAATATACCCATCCCCCCTCTTATAAAAGGTTACCACCTCATACCCTTACTCACACCACTGATGCCCACCTGGTTCGTCTAAAATCTTCCCAAATAAGCTCCCAGCATCATTCTCTTCCTCCTATAATCCTTACCTTTGGTATATGTCAATTCAAGAAGGCCTTTTAGCTAAAATCAAAAGGAGTTACCCGATTTTATGTAATGTCCCCTCACAAGCTTCATCCATTTATTTTCCTTCTCCACCCCCCTAAAAACTGTTTATTCCATTATTTTATAATAAAATTAGTATATTAAATATAATAGTATTTTCTTATGGGACTTATTCAATCTACACATCCACACACCTTCATCCAATGGATACGAATATATTATTTCCATGTATAGCGGACTACTGCCTCACGAAATGATGATTGTTCAATTTTCCCTACCACCTCTCCTAGTGGCCATTATGATGGAAATGTATTTATACGTGATATATATTATTTTTATATTCTATCTGTTCTTATTTTTTCGTTTATAGAATTCTTTTATGGTTTCTATAAGTGCTATCTATGATAATTTCGTTTGAGGAAGTACAGACTACTGCCCCCTCAATGAGATATGACTCATCCATGATATAAATAGAACGTAAAAAAGGATGGAATTAATGTAATTATGTAAAATATATAATATAGATATTATACTAGAATTATAATATATCATTTATTTTTCATTCCATTACATATGAAAAAAATGAAGGTAGCGTTCATACGTACATAAGGCTTACTGTCTCCATGAACAGTGCTTTCATTTATATCCTCCAAATGTTATGGAATATTATAAATACATATATAATGGATACAAGATAATATATACTAGATATATATGAGACTTAAATCATGAATATCATTCTGGAGATAATGGACTTTTGACTACATGGACAATTTGTAATTATAACACGTTCATTTTTTACTCATGTTTCGATTATCGACAAAACGACTGATATTAACTTAAATAATTATGTAATGTTTATAACATGGTAGTAAGTGATATGAAAGGAATAATAAACTTGAAAAAGGATCTGAATATAGTATAAATTAACTTATGTTTATTATTCAGGAAGAATAAGGAAGTTATATGACAAGTCATATTCAAGGTAAAGGACTTCATCTAAATACTGTTTCATTGAGGAATATTTTTATTTATACAATAATTTGCTTTATACAGTTTATAAACCCTTTTTTCTTGTAATTTAATTCAAAGGGAATCTTTTTTCTATGAAGCATTTTACTAAATGACAAAAATAATTTCTCTTTTTAACGTACACGACGACAATGACCTTTCCGCCACCACAAGCATTATTTAATATTTGGATTCCTTAGTAAGTCGTAATGTTTTTAAAAGGAAAATAAATTCCATATACCATTTTTAAATATTTTGGTATTGAAAATGGATTTGATAATGGATTTATTATGTCAATATCTTCAACTGATTTATTTTGATTACAATATGGAAATGTTATCTTTCCTTTATGCTTGTTCATTTGTTATGATTATGTTATGGTTCTTGAGAATTTTTTATGTATATGGGTGGCTCCATGATAAATCTAGGGCTGGTGAGCCCGATATATCTCTCCAATGAATTGGATAGCATAATGGAGGTAAAGGTTAATGTTTATCCTAATAGATTTAGGGAATATACTATGTCGGGTATTCGAAATGTATCTCCAAATGTTGCTCTAAAATCTATAATGTATGAATGTTATGGATGCCACAATTTACCTTTATGATTTATGATTTCTATTTTTCATTCATAAATATTATTATTTCGTGAGTAATGTTAAATAGATAATTTTTTATTATTGAAAAGTATGATTTCATTTATTTTTATGTATTAATGGACTAATATTTTCATTCTTTATTTTATAACCCTTACTGAGCTTCCTTGACCATCACTTGTTTTTGATATGTTTTTTATATGGAATAAGGAAGGTAAAGGGAAAGGAAGAAATCGAGAATATTTATATCATGAAAATAATTATTGTTTTATTTAAGGAGTTTTATTATTGTTAAAATATTGGATAGATTATAAGTGTCTACTTTGTAATTTTTTAGATTTAATGTAATAGTTATGTCCTAATTCTATAAAACTATAAATCTAAAAGATAATCAATGTAGAATTCTTGACTTAACTAAAGATTATGTTATTTTTAAGACTACGGCCTTATAATTTGTATCATATGTTGTTTTAGATAACTTTAGAAGTTATGATATTTTTAAACTAATATCCATATATTATTTTATGGTATGATTGAAAGGATATAGCATTTGAATATTAGCATGTGCCTTTTCCTATGAAATTTTTCTGTTCAGAATGGTTTGTCGTACATGAAGTAGGGCAGTTATGATGGGACGTCATCAAGAGGAAAACAGACATCAAAATCAGAAAACCTAAGACGGTTAGAATCGAAACTGAATGATTTTTTGTAGTGATGGAAATGTTTAATCTGGCTAAAATTGGTGGTGTTATCCATGCACGAGATTGGTTACAACAACTACAGATGAACATGTCAGTACTGTAGCATTTTATAAGGAAGCATACCCCATCATTCAAAGGATTATCTGACCCTGTGCATGGTGAAGGGTGGATTAATGCACTGGAGAAGATTTTCGATGTCATGGGGTGTTTATAACATCAAAAGTTTAGTCTTTCTGTTTACAATTTTGAAGGTGAAGACGATTTGTGGTAGTCTATGGTAATAAATAACCGGTATAGTGGGGATATTGATGTTCGTGATTGGGATGAATTCAAATGTATGTTTCTTGAGAAATATTTTCCTAAGGTGATTCAACTTAGGATGGAAAAACAATTCTTGGAATTGATGTAGGTGTATGACTTAGTTGATACTTATGAAGAAAAAGTCACTCGACTGGAAAGGTATGCTCTAAATATCATATAGGATCTTGATAGAAAAATCAATAGTTTTTTACTTAGGGTTAAAAACAATTTATCGACGGGATTTAGCTTCCTGTGAGTTTAAAATTTATGAAAAACCTGTTTGATGTGCAGAGAAGGTGGAAATGGAGTTTTGTAATGATTAGGTGTTCTTTGAAAAACAATATAATAAGAGGTTGAGGTGGCATATGAAAGGTAACAACTCTTCAAAAAAGTATTATGGTATGAAAATTATGTTTAATGTTTTTGAAAATGGTGGTAAAAACACACTGGGGAATGACTTTTGAAATCAAGTACGTGCTACCAATGGGGTAAAATGGGACATAAGGCTTGTAATTGCACTGAAAAATATCAGGGAAATGGTAAGAAAAATTTTTATTTAATATTAGTAAATAGTTTTATGTGCAATGAAATGGGTCAGTATACTAATGAGTGTCCAACGAAGAACTCAACTGAGTGAAAGCAGTCGATCTACAACCAGAAAGGGGTGTTAAAATCATTGTAACTACTTCATCAGATGTCGGGCCATCAAATAATGTAGTATCAGGTATACTATTTGTTTATTCAAATTATGTCTATGTGTTTTTTTATTCAGGGTTTACACATTCTTTTATTTCTGATAATTTTTTTAGTAAATTGGTAATTCCATCTTAGGATATAATCATGTACTTATGGTAAAAACACTGGGAGGAAATTTTGAGACAAAAAGAAATGATAAGAACCTTCATGTCCTTGTGTGTGTAAATAATATACAAGGAATCCTTTTTGTTATGCCTCTAGTAGAGTTTGATGTTATTTTGGATATGGATTGGCTTTCCATTTATCATGCTATGATTGAATGCAGAGCTAAGGAGGTTTCTATTCAGAAAGAATTTCAGTTTGTGTACAAATGAAACCTTACTTTTGATAACATATCACGAAGCTAAGCGACTAGTAAAAGATGTAAATGAATTTTACCTTGCAAATATTGTTAAAAACAAAGGAACTGTTCATATTAATGATTTTCAAGTGTTGAATAAGTATCATGATGTTTTTTCTTCTTAGGTTCTTGGTATAATAAATGAATAGGAAGATGAATTTACAATTGAATTAGTTCTTGATGCTAATCCAATTTCAAAAACCCCATATCAAAATGATCAATTTTAACTTTTATAATTAAATAAGAAATTGTATGAGTTATTATATAAAGGATCAATTAAACCTAGCAAATCACCATGGGGTTGTCCAATCTTGTTTATTAAAAAGAAAGATTGTTCAATGAGACTTTTCATTGATTATAGAGCCTCGAATAATATAACTGTTAAGAACAAGTATCCTTTTCCTCATATCGATGATTTGTTTGATCAGTTCTAGGGAGCTTGGTATTTTTTGAAGATTGAATTGTGGCTGGGGTACCATCATTTGAAAGTAATTGAATAAGACAATATGAATACCATGTTTCATAATAGATATGTCCATTATGAATTTGAAGTTATGCCTTTTGGGTTAACCAAAGAACATGGTGTATTCATGGATCTTATGACCTGAATTTTCCATGAGTTCTTAGATAATTGCGTGGTTGTGTTTTTTTGAGGATATTTTGTTTTATTCTTAAAGTAAAGAAGAATATGAAATTCATTTAAGGGTTTTCTTACAAACCATAAAATAAAATAAATGTTTTGGTAAATTCATCATGTGTGAGTTTTGGTTACAACCATTTTCATTCCTTGGTCACATTGTTTCTAAAAATTGCATAATTTTTGATCCTGCTAAAACAAAAGTTGTCAAAGAATGGCCAATACCCAAAAATATAATATAGATTCATTTTTTTCTTGGATTATAAGGTCATTACTAGAGGATTGTTGAAAATTATGCATCGTTATATAGTTTTTTGACTATGTTAACACGAAAAAGTGTTAAGTTAATATGGAAAAAATGTGATGAATGTTTTCAGGAATTGAAAAGAAGAATGGTGAATTGTCTAGGTTTGGAACTACTTCCAAATTGGTGAATTTGTAATCTATAGTTATACTTCATTGAAAGGACATGGTTGTGTCCTTGTGCATAATATTATGTTAATTGATTATTCTTTACATCAGTTTAAATCTCACCAGTTAAATTACCCTACAAATTATTTGGAATTAGCTTATGTTGTTTTTGCTTTAAAATTTTAGAGGCATCATTTGTATGGAGTAAATTCTTAAATACATACTAATTAAAAAAGATTGATGTATATATCCCCTTAAAAAGAATTAAACATGAGATAGAGGATATGGTTAGAATTAATCAATGATTATGATTGCACGATCCATTACCATATAGGAAATGAAAATAAAGTGGTTGATGATTTGAGATGAAAGAATAATTCTACCTCAACCATGATATGTTTGGAATTACATCCATTGGTTTTTGATTTGATGAATTTTTTATTGGAAGTTGATGGTTCAAGGAATTCCTCTGTTTTGTTTTAGGTGGCAGTGAATCCACTATAGTAGAAAGAATAATGAAAGCACTGAAGGAATAAATTGAGTTGCAGAGAAAGGTAGATTTGGTTTATAAGGGTAAGTTTCCTGAATTTAACATCAGTAAAGAATATGTTTTGATGTTTGCAAAGAGGATATGTGTGCCTTATGATTCCCATTTGATGAAAGAGTTATTATGTGAAGCTCATTGTTCTCCATTTTCAATTCATCCTAGCAGTACTAAAATTTATAGAGATCTTTTGCAGTATTGATGGTGGGATGGAATGAAAAGGGATATTGCTAACGCTGTTGTGATGTGTTTAACTTCACAATAGGTTAAAGTATAATGGATGTTATAGAAATGGATGATTTAGACTTTTTTAATACCAGAGTGGAAATGGGAATATATTTCCATGGATTTCGTAGTCACATTAACAAAGACTTCTCGATGTAACAATAAAATTGGGGTTATTGTTGATCGATTTATAGAATTTTCCCATTTTCTTACAATTAGAGATGTTATGTCTCTAGATAAACTCTCTAGATTTTATATTAAAGAGATAGTCAGGTTACATTGAGTATCCTCTACATTGTATCAGATCATGATCCTAGGTTCACTTATAACTTTTGTAAGGGAATTCAGAATTCATTGGGTACTGAATTAAATTTTAGTACAGCTTTTCATCCACAATCTGATGGGCAGTTATAACGAAAAATTCAGACCTTGGTAGATATGAAATGTGATTGTTCAATGGATTACCAAGGAAGTTGGGACTAACATCTTTTTTTGGTTGAGATTTTATATAATAACAGTTTTCATTCAAGTATATAGATTGAAACATTTGAAGCATTATATGGAAAGTGGTATCGAAATCTAGCTTTTTTGGGATGAAGGAGGTGAAAGGTGGTTGATGGGACCAGAATTGATATAAGAGATGCCTGAAAAAGTTTTGTTGATTCAGAACCACATGAGAACAACTCAGAGAAGGCAGAATATTTGTGTGGATAACTGGGGGAAGGATCTTTCTTTTGAGGTAGGAAATCATTTCTTTCTCAAAGTTTCTCCACGGAAAACTGGGATGCATTTTGGTAAAAAGGGAAAGATTAGTTTTAGGTTCATTGGACCTTATGAAATCCTGGAGAATGTTGGATCAGTTCTATACATAGTAGATTTACCATCATGTTTATCCTAGGTACAAAATGTATTTAATGTTTCAGTGTTGAGAAAGTATATGCCAGATCCATCTCATGTTTTTTGAGTCCAGAGGTAGTTTAGTTTGATGAGAATCTTTCTTTTGAAGAAAAACCAATCTAGATTCTTGATTATAGATAGAAAGTGGTGAAGAATAAGTTAATCTAACAAGTAATGTATTTTTTGGAAGAACCATGTGGTTAAAGAGGCATCATGGGAATCTGAAACTCTATGACAGATAAATACCCCGACTTATTTGATAAGTGAATAGAATTGTGGGGATGAAATTCCCAAAAGGGGGGAAGGATGTAACAACCCATGTATTTAAAGAATAATAATTTTTCATTTCTATTAATATTTCTGAATATGATATTATTTTTACATTAAAATAGATTCTATTTCTAATAGCATACTCAACACACAACAACGGGTTTATTTGAAATCTTATGTTTCACACAACATTCTGTTATATCGAAAAATAATATATTATTATTATTATTTTAAATGGTAATTAAGGCCTATTAATTATATTAGAGGGAATGAAAAGAACTAACCATATTATGATTAAATATTTTTTAAAATGTTTTTATATTTACCCGATATAATTTAGAGTCTTAAAATGATAATGAATCCAATTTTAAACATAAATACTCTAATATTTTTAAAAGGTATTTTTACCACCTTTTGATGGTAGATCCCTTTTTAAATCTAGTTTTTTTCCACTATTATATGTTCTCTTAGAAAAAATTAACTTCTTATTTAGAATCATACATCAAAATTTACTTTGGGTTAATTTTTCTTATTTTTATGATAATGTTCATTTTTTAATTAATAGTGAAAAATACTGCATTTTAAGTCAAAGATGTCTTTTCATAAAAAACTTTTATATAGTTAGATTCCTATTTTAATTGGATATAATGTTTAATTGGATTATATTTTTATAATTTAATCTAATGTTGTTCGTTGGAAATTATTTCACATTGAAATTGGACATAAACACATGTCAATCTTTTGGATGTATTTACTTCTTAAAAACATGATTTTTGATTTTGACAATGGAAATTAATTTTAGCAACTTCTATGTCTTGAATTTGGATAAATGGATTCCATATTTGTAATTAGTAGGTTCAAAATTTTTTAATACGTAACTTTTATTTATAGACATTATGAATAGTGACTTCAGTAAATATTTTATTTACAATGGTAAAAGGTTAAATCCGGTAAATGTGGGTAAAAAATAATATTATAATAATACTAAATTATCCTAAAACATTTATTAATATAATTTGATGATATATTTATGATTATTGGAATCCATGTGTATATTTTCGGATCCCATGGATCCACTTGTGGGTGAAAATTACTTTTAATTACTTTTAATTTTAAGTTGAGGAAAATATACCATAAACATATATATTTTACTAAAAAAAAATTATATTGTGTTATATAAGTGACATATTACACTATAAATATTCATTATAAACAAAAATTTATTTCCTATATCATGGTATTTTATTTATAATTTTTAGATATCAAATAAACAGATTTATGTATGACACAATGATGATGTAGTGATTTACTTATTAACAAATTTTTTAAATAAATAATATTATAAAAATTAAAATAAATTAATTTTAAAACTTTTTATTCCATATACGAATTTTAGGTATAAATATGTATTTTTATCTTTGAATTAATTAATTTTTTTAGAAATAATAATGTTGTTAAGAATTTTTTTAAAAGTCATGATATGAATGGTATATAAATTGACATAAACGAGTTTTCAAAACAAATATTATTTTATTAAATGATATAATAGTCCTAAAAATCTATGATTTGTCCATATGACTTAGATATGGTTGAAAATGTAATTATTTGACCACTTTAGGTTCGATTGTAATTTTAATGTAACTATATTAACCATGTAGTATGAATATACTAGAGACATGTCAATATTCAAATAAGTTAACAAAGGGTTAAAGATAAATGATATGGTTAAATTGGAAACCTAAACTTCTCTAAAAACTATTGGTTAAGAGCATTTCGAACAATACTCATCTTATCTTTGAATTAAATGAGTTTTGGACCTTTTGAAAACAAAAATTCAGTTTATAATATAACAATCTTTCAAACATTGCTAAAGTACCCCACCAGCCTCTTATAAAAGGTCTCTACCTCTAACCATTAATCACACCTATCAGTCCCCCTTGGTTCCTCAAACATCTGAAAACTTAATCTCCCAACATCCCTCTCTTCCTCCTATAATTCTTAAATTTGGAAGAAGGAAATTTAGCTTAAATCAAAAGGAGTTACCTGATTTATGATAACGTATTCTCTCAAGCTTCTTCCATTTATTTTCCTTCTCCAAACCCTAAACTCTATTTATTAAATTATATTATTAAAAACATTATATGAAATATAATAGGATTTTTTTATGATAATTATTCAAACTACACTTCCACCCACCTCCATCTAATGGATACGAACATACTATTTTTGTGTGCGGTGAACTACTGCCTCACGAAACGATGATTGATTGATTTTTCCCTACCACCTCTAATAGTGGTCATTATGGTGAAACTATATTTATATGAGATTCATATTATATTTATATTGTCTCTATGATTCTGTATTATTCATTTAAATTATACCTCTATGGTTTCTATAATGGGTAAGTATGATAATTTCATTTGAGAAAGAGCAGACTACTGCCCCCTCAAAATGATATGACTCGTTTATTCTATACATGAAACATATAAAGGATTTAATTAATGAAAATATGTAAATAATATAACATATATATTATAATTGAATTATAATATATCATTTAGTTCTCATTCCATTAAATATGAAAAATTAATGAAAGAAGCGTTCATGCATACGTACGGCTTACCATCTCCATGAACGGTGAATTTCATTTCATATCACCAAATTTTATAGACTATTATAAATACATATATAATGGATCTAAATACAGATATACTTTATATATATATATATATATGAGAATAAAATTATGAATATTATTCTAGTGATAATGTAATTTTTACCGCATGGAAATATGTAATTAATGTAGGTTCATTTTTGACTCAAGTACCAAATATCGATGAAATGATCGATAATAACTTAAATTATTTTGTAATGTTTATAACGTGGTAATAATTGAAATAAAAGGAATAATAAAATTTTAAAAGGTTCTCAAGCATGTAAAAATTATCTTATGTTTATTATTCAGGAAGATCAAGGAACATACGTGACGAGTCGGATTCAAGGTAAGGGACTTCGTCTCAATCCCCTTTCATTAAGCCATATTTTTATTTATACAAAACATTATTTTATATGGTGTATAAACACCTTTTGAATTTCAATTTCATTCTAATTAAATCATTTTTCATTGAAACATTTTACTAAATGACAAAAAGAATGTTTCTTTTTAACATACACAATGACAATGAACATTCTTCCACCACGAGCATTATTTGATATTTGGATTCCTTAGCAAGATGTAATGTTTTTAAAAGGGAAATAAATAACATATACCCTTTTTACATATTATGGTATTGAAAATGGTTTTAAAAATGGATTGATGATGTCAATATATTTAACTGATATATTGTGATAATAATGAAGAAATTATTTCTTTCTTTATGCTTGTTCATGTGTTGTGATTATGTAATGGTTCTGGAGAAATTTTTATTAATACGGGTTGTTATGTAATAAACCTAAGGAGGGTGAGCCCGAGATAGCTCTCCAATGCTTTGGGTAATGTTCCAGAGTTAAACATTAAGGTTTATCCTAATGGATTTAAGGAATATACTATGATGGGTATTCAAGATGTAACTCCCTATGTTGCTGTGAAAGCGAAAATGTAAGTATGTTATGGATGCCACAAGTTACATTTATGATTTATGATTTCTATGTGTCATTCATAAATCTTTTGATTTCATGAGGTATATTAAATAGATTATATTTTATTATTAAAAAGTATGATTTCTTTGATATTTATGAATTAATGGACTAGTGTATTCTTTCCTTATTTTATATCCCCATATGAGCTTCTTTTCTCATTCTAAATTTTTGAAATGTTTTTCACAGTGTATAAGGGTAAGATAAAAGAAGAACTAAAGATGATTTATATCACGAAAATAATTATTTTTTTATTTAAGGAGTTTTATAAATTTAAAAAAAGGATAGTGTAGAAGTGTCTAATTTATAATTTTTGAGATGTAATGTAATAGTTATGGACTAATTCTATAAAACTCTAATCATGAAAATATCATCACTGTTGAATTCTTGACTTAACTCAAGATTATGTAATGTTTAAGGTCGGGGCCTTATATTTGTTTGTTTTCTTGGATCTATAGAAATATATTCTTCTATATAATGAATAGATCTATAACCTTTTTGGGTATCTACATGAGTCCGTCTAGGAGTGGATGATGTTGACTCTATGAGACATGGTTCACCATTGCAACATAGTTCAACAAGGCTGACCTCCTTACATATTTTATCCAGTTCTTCTATTCCTTCCTTTCAGTATTTATTTGATTTTCTCAATTTCATGATTTATAATAAAAGGCTTATCTAGGTGGTGATTGAACCACGCAAGTAGGATCACACACATCCGAAGTATGTTATATCATGTGTTATTTCCTTTTCATACTTTCTTTTTTATTTCTTCTAGTAGATTGATTATAGAAGAATCTGCTTCTAGTTCTTTGTCTCCAATTGATAAATTGAACAAATAAAGTAATCAACCTAATAATATGTGACAATGGATCATGGATGTTTTCTGATTTAATGTTTTTACCCCAACAGTCAGTAATACTATAATGAAATAAATTAAAATTTTATATGAAATATTACATTAATAAAATGCGAATTTTAAATAAAAAACACAATTGTTGTTATACCAGTCACATCATGCATCATATTGAGGTGTAGTTGATTTCAACACTTCACAAATTAGTTATGGATCATTTTCCTAAAGTATCAAAATAAATTGAATATGTTTTCTTGATTTTGAGTATGTAACTTGTTATTTTTACTAAAATTATTGTCAATTTTAAATAAAGACTCGCGTGGAGTTATATCGACCACATTGTGCATTAGATTGCGGTGTGGAAAATTACAACATATCAGAAATTACTTATGAATCATTTTTCTCAGGTATCAAAACAATTCATATTCATTTTCTCAATTTTTATTATGTCACTTTTGTTTTTTACTAAAATGTCATTTCAAATAGAAAACATGTAATTTGAGCCATACTGGTCACATAATGTGTTAGTCTGACATAAGAATACTTACTACATGTGACAAATGAATTATTAATAACTTTACTTAATTATCATGGAAAATGGAGTGAATTTACTTGGTTTTCAGTGAGTGACACATGTTTTGAACTAAAATGTCAATTTTAAACTGATAATGTACTCTTTGAGTCATACCGGTCAGATTGTGCATCATATTGAGCTATGGTTAATTTATAAATGTCCAAAATGACTCATATGTCTTTTTCCTAAAATATAGAAATAATATGAATGTCTTATCTTATATTTTAGTATGTCACTTATTCTTTTTTCTGAAATTAATGTCATTTTTAAATAAAAAAGACACAGTTTGAGTCATATTGGTCACACTGTGTGTCAAATTGAGGTGAGTTTTATTCTTACATGACAAAAATTACTTATGTATAATTATACTAAATTATAAACAATAATATCAAAACATTTTCTTGGTTTTCAGTATGTCACATGTTCTTTTTACTTAAATTAATGTCACTTTTAATTAAAATACACACTTGGAGTTATACTAGTCTCATTTTTCATCATATTCTGGGGTGGTCAATTCCTACATGATAAAAATGACTTATGGATCATTTTACAAAATTATAAAAATAATACAAAAGTATTGCTCAGTTTTTAGTATGTCACGTGTTCTCTTTACTATAATTAATGTCACTTTTAATTAAATAGACACACTTGGAATTACACCAGTCACACCGTGCATCATATTGAGGTGAGGATGCTTCATACAAATAATAAATTATGTATAGATAATTTTCAAAAAGTATCAAAACAATTTGAATTCATTTTCTCATATTTTATAATGTCACTTGTGTTTTTTATTAAAATTTAATTTGAAACTAGAAACACACACATTGAGTCATATCAGTCGCATCATGTATTGGTTTGATATAAAAAAGATTACAACACATCACAACTTACTTATGAATTTTTTTTCTTAATTTATCAAGACAATCAGAGAATGTTGTCATGGTTTTCAATGAGTGTCATGTTATGAAAAAATGTCAATTTTAAACTAATAATGGAAATTTTGAGTCATACCGGTCACATTGTTTGTCTTATTGAGTAGTGGTTGATTGTTACATATCAAAAATGACATACGGATTGTTTTACAAATTTATCAAAACAATTGGAATGTGATTTCATTGTTTTCTGTATATCACTTATTATTTTTAATAAAATTAATTTCAATTCTGAATAAAAGTTCACACTTATAGTTATACAATTCACATCATTCATAGGGTTGATGTGGGTTGATTACTATATGTTATAAATGACTTATGAATTGGTTTCCTGAAGTATCAAAACAATCTGAATGTGTTTTCTCAGTTTTTAGTATGTCACATGTTCTTTTTACTAAACATATTGTCAATTTTTACTAAATAGACACACTTGGAATTATACATTTCATACCGTATGTCAGATTGAGGTGTGAATGATTCCTACACATCAAAAATGAATTATGGACCATTTTACATAAGTATCAAAAAATTCAAATGTGTTTTCTCTATTTTCAGTATGTCACATGTGTTTTTTATTAAATTGTCATTTGAAACTGGAAACATGAACTTTGAGTCACATCCACACATCGTTTGTCAGTTTAACATGAAACTACTTCCTACACATGAAAACTGACTTATGAATCATTTTCCTATATTATCAGAATAATTGGTGTATGTTTGTGTGTTTTTTAATGAGTGAAAGATTTTGAACTAAAATGTCAATTTTAATCTGATGGTGAACATTTTGAGTCACACTGATCACACCATTCATCATATTGGGATGAAGTTGATTCCTACACATCATTAATGATTTATGGATCATTTTATTAAAGTATAAAAACAATTATAATTCATTTGGTTGGTTTTCATCATGTCAGATTTTCTTTTTACTAAAAATAATGGAAAATTAAAATAAAAAGACACATTTATTGTTATATTCATTACACCATACATTAGATTGAGGTGGGGTTGATTCATACATGTTAGAAATTAAATATGAATTGTTTTTCAAAATTATTGAAACAATACGAATTTGTTTTCTCAGTTTTAAGTATGTTAATTGTTCTTTTTACTAAAATATAATTTGAAACTGGAAACACAAACTTTGATTCATATCGGCCACATTGTGTGTCAGTTTGATATGAGACTACTTCACATAAGTCAGAGTAGACTTATGAATCGTTATGATAAATTATCAAGATAATTAGAGCTCGTTTGGTTTTTTTAGTGAGTGACACATATTTTGAACTAAAATGACAATTTTAAACTGATAATAGACACTTTGAGTCATACCAGTCACACTATGCGTCATATTGAGGTGCGGTTGATCCCAACTCATCAAAAATGACTTACAAATCATTTTCATAATGTATTAATATAAAATAATTATTTTTATTTGTTTATGCTATGTCACTTATTCATTTTGCTAAAATTAATGCCGATTTTAAATAAAAAGACACACTTTGAGTCATACAGGTCACACTATACATCATATTGAGCTATGGTTGATTCCTACACATTAAAAATGACTTACAGATCATTTTCCTAAAGTATCAAAACAATATAAATGTGTTTTCTTGGTATTTAGTAAGTTATTGGTTTTGTATTAAAAATTAATTTCAATTTTAAATACAAATATTCACTTTTAGTCATACCGGTCACACCGTGCATCATATTGAGGTGTTGTTGATTCTTACATGTCACAAATGACTTCTATAATATTTTCCTTAAGTAAAAATTCAATATTAATATGTTTGATTGATTATGAGTATGTCACATTACATTTTTACTAAAAATAATTTTAATGTTAAATAAAAATACACATTTAGAGTCATATCGTTCACATTGTGCTTCATATTGAGATGTGGTTGATTCCAACATGCTAAAATGACTTATGGATCATTATACTAAAGTATCAAAACAACCTGAAGGAATTTTCTTATTTTTGAATATGTCAGTTTTCTTTTTTACTAAAATTTATGTAAATTTTAAATAAAAAGATTCCCCTTGAGTCATTCTGGTAATACCATCCCATTTCCTTTATTTTTTCGAACTACCAACGCATCATATTGAGTTAATATTCTTAGATGAAAAAATTTCCTCTATACATCAGTTTTTAAAAAATGAGAAAGGTTTTTTGTATAAGAACGTCGAATCAATTTACAGTGTTAGAATTTAGACAAATAAATTCAATGGAAAACATGGCTACATTGGCAAAAAAGAATATGATATCTCTTTTGTGGCTTGTTGCAGATAATTGATATAAAAATATGACTTCCAAAAAGATCTGTGAAAAAACGAAATAACTATTACATAAAAATAATAAGGAAATTAAGATAAAAATAGTAAAAAATGATTAAAAGTTAATTAAAGAAGTATTATAAATTAAACATTTCATGATGGTTGAATACATTATTGTACCATTTCCTTATTTTTTATCTCAATTGTAACCTCGAAGTCCTATCTCTCATGATCATTTGTAGCTTCGAACATACCACACCAACTCAAGAAAAATAATCCACATTTATTAGAAAAAAATCTTATGTGATTAATTTTTTTAAAAAAATTAAACATTATTAATAATAAAAACAATTACTTCTATAGGAGTCACATATTTATGAAATTTTTTCACATGTATCCATCATGTATGCTACCCATTCATTTATAAATAAATCTATGTCATCTTATGAATCCGATAATTTTTTATAGCCATTGTAGTGCTGAAAAATATAAATACATAAAGGATTAATAATTATTTTCAATGAAATAGTAATTATCTTTTAAAATTCCTATTTAGGGATGCTAGTTTATTGATTGAATATGATCTCCCTCATAAATTTAGAAACATAATAACCAAAATATTTTCCATTTTTATATTTTAGACACTACATAAGTATTGAGAAAAATAATTAATTTGTTTTGATATGTACTTGGAAAGTGAAATATTATTATATATACCCCAATAATTGTCCTCTTGTAGAACATACTAGGATCCTTATGAGAATGGGTTGTCCTCATTCCATGATTTTCATGATTTTTAAACACCACCCTACCATAAGAGGATTATCATTAAAACATAATATAAAATATATAACATTATGTTTAGTTCTAAAAATTAATATGTAGAGTATTAGAAATGAAAAATTTTCATCATGTGTAGTCGGTTTGTTGGGTATCCATGCATTGAATCTAGAAAATAAATCTTTGGAGTATCCAAATTGATCGTAATGATGATACAATGTTGTATAAAAAAACAAAAAGAAATAATTAATGAACGAAATGAAAATATATTTTATATAATTAAATTTTAGATTTTTGACCCTAAATCATAGTTATTAAGAAGATTTTTTCATCCATAAATTTTCTTTCAAACAATCTGGCTAGTTTTGACATGATTTCATTTATTTTATTATTCTATTTATATTTCTTCTGTAGATGTGACGTGAGGACTAATGAGTTCAAATTTATATTCATGGGGTAATCCCTTTAATTGGAATTCATATAAATTCCTGAAAAAAAATATGAAATGATTTTCGTCATTTTTAACATAGTATATTAGCTATTGGAAAAAGAAATCATGAAAACAGACCTCATGTATACATTTTCAATTGACACTCCCATCAATTCATAGTTTCAATTTATGTTTAAATTATCAATTGAAATGTAGTCTGTAACATCCTCTTCATAAATATTTTCTTTAAAATCGGCTATGTGATTACTATAACATTGTAACTTCTTATTCTCATGAACCTTAAATATTAGAAAATATAGATATTGAATGGGTGTGATAAAGGTGATTTCTAAATATCTTTTTGACCAGTTGGGTGATTTGTTAGATGATTTGGATTCAACCTTTCATTTTACCCATTCCCTTTGTCCATCTATAATAATATTCATCAGTTTAGACCTTTTCTCTTTAATTGTAAAAGGTTTTTCATAAATAATAAATTAGAAATTGATACCTCCTTATAGATATGATTCTTACAAGATGTAATGGACATGATATGAATGTTCCAATAGCTTGGTCTCTAAATGAATATTTAATTCATCAAGTGGAACAAGTAGCTCAACACTTGGATCATGAGCTACACTAATAGCCACTCTCACATGACCTGTTAGAAGTTGTCTCTTGTGTAGAGTGTCTTCATTGATATTGAACATAGAATCCCCCACTAAATGTTTGTGGGTGGTTGTTGATAGATATAAATGACAATAATTTTCACCTGATAGAACATCAGTATAAAAAATGTATAAATTTCTTCCTAATTCACATTTCATATAAACAATTATGAGAATGTTTTTTACCTCATCTACGACATCTCTTTGAGTGGAATGACTCACCTCAATGATGGTGGGCATGGGATCTTCTTGTAGTGGTTGTTCTTTAGTCGTTTCTTCTCTTTACTTCCCCTATAACATTTTCTAGAAACATAGTCTTACAAGGAATTTTTTCTTCAATGGTATTTAATATTAATTACATATATTTCATTTATTTATTTTTATCCTTGTTTTATTTTATTTTCTCAAAATATGTTTGAGGTGTAACCCCAAAACCCACACCTCTAACGCAACCACACTGTTCTAGATGCTTCAAAGCCACTCATAGGAAGTGTTCATATAGAACAACTATTGATGATAATTGTGAAGAAGTCATATAGAAAATATAGAAAAATAAGTGATCATTTTTATGTAATAGTTGTTTAAATAAAAACAAATTTTGTATTATGTCATACTTACACATGCATCCTGCCAACGAGCCTGTACCCCAGTGGTATAGGCTCCAGCTTGGCATCCAAAAGACCCAGGATCAAATCTGGGCAGGGGCGAATTTCACAGGTACTGTAGTAGTACTGTAGCAGGTACTATTGCAGCGACGACACTGTAGCAGTGACAACACTGTAGCGGTGGAGGGACTGTAGCAGATACTATAGCAGTGGTGGTACTGTATCAGGGACTGTAGCAGTGTAGGTACTGTTGCAGTACTGTTCACCGAGGGGTCCTTTGGGCCATTCAAATGGACTTTCAAGCCTTGTATTATGGCCAGTTCTCCTTGGGCCTTCGGGCTATGTAATGGGTCTCCATCTACCCAGTCTAAAGAGGCCTTTGCATTCAAATAATAAAAATTGAGGCTTCGGCCCCAACCTTTTAAAAAAAATAATACTTACACAGGCATCCAATAGGTTTTGTGTGTTTTCATCTTGAAGTATCATATCATTGTTTACATGTTTTCCTTCTATAGCACATGATGTGGGATGTAAGTGGATTTGTATTTTGATTCTTAAATCTATATATAAATAGAGGAACATAGTTATATTGTTGTTTCATGCCACATAAAATTGTTACGGTATATTTAATATATATACCAATTTTATTCAAATTATTGTACCATGTCCTTGATTTATAGTAGAGGTACATTGGTTTTTCTACCCATTATATATTTTCAACACTCATTTTTTATTTAATAAATAAAAAATTCTCAATCAAAGTGATGAATACACTTATTTTAAAATAATGTTTTACCATCCATAGTGTACCTGAAAAGCTATCTCCCCCTGACGACCAGTAAATGCATCCCACACTGCTTGTCTTATTTGGCCTACATGCATAAGTGGTGGATGCATGCTTATTTTTCCCTTCATAAATATTAATATGATATATAACTATAATTATGTGGAAGCCTCTTTCAATCCTTCCAGTAAGCATTAATACAAATGTATTATGGGAGTCATCAACTACACTTTCACTTTTCAAGGGATGATTAAGAGTAAGTCATTGTTTCATTATTTTAAAATTAGTAAAATAAAGAAAGGATATACTAATTTTACCATAATATCTTCCCAAATTAGTGTCATAATCATGGTCACAACATGATTCCACGAATCTACATCAATCAGCATGCACTGCTGATTGATGAGCCCAATGTAACTACTGAACATTTCCTTGTTGGGGTTAAAAGGCTGGCCAGGTGAATTCAATCCGACCAAAATTTCTGGCATTTGATTTTAACCTTATGAATTGATTCTAGAACCGTAATTCCATGATGATCCTATTTTTTCTATGACGTCAGCTCTTCATCAACTACAATTTTCCTGAGTTCAACATCATTAATATGTTTCTCCTCAGAATTGGTTTCATTAGAATGTGTAGAAGTTTATGTTCCTCAACATGAGGAATAGTAGCAGGTTTAGATTTTCATCTGACTTCTTAAAAACATGGTCTCGAAAACATTCTATAAATTTTTTATTATGTGTATTTTATATCCATCATTCAGCCCTTGATGGATTAAAATGCTTAAGAATTTAATTTTGGGTTTCAACATAAGGGAAAACCATTAAAATGTTATGAAAAACATAAAGGTGGGCCTACTCCTAACTATAATATTGATTAAAACATTATATCTTACAAAAATTCCTTTAACCACAAGTCTCGTAATGTGATCATATTTCATTTGACCAATTCTTTCTGTACAGGATAGGTAGTCAGTACAAAATTCAAGGTCTTCCTTAACAATATATCGCTCTACAATAAGACCTTGTGCCCAAATTCGATTTATGATATACCCTTTTAAAATATTCATATACCATTGAATGGGGTACATCCATCTATAATTTACAATACCACATAGTCAAATATCTCTCACCAAGAGAACCATTAAGTGAACAATCATATCAATGAATGGTGGTGGGAAGAAAATTTCCAATTCACATAATGTGACGACAATTTCATTCTCCATATTTTGAAATATCTCTGATTCTATAACTTTGCTTCATATAGCTTTGAAAAAGAAAATGATGTCAGTTAATTTATGATTGAAATTCATGGAAAAAATTAAATGTAAAGATATGGGAATTAGATATTTCCTCAAAATAGGACAATCATTTGATTTCAAACCCTTTAAATCATTCAATGAAATGATATTATTGATATTTTATGAATACCACTTTAGAAACATTACATCATTCAAGATGTTTCAAAATAGATATCTCTCTTACATGGAAATAGTGTAAGCAATTGGAGGAATAAAATATATTTTTCACCCTACATTGGTGCCAAATCTTCACATATTCTCATATCAATCATGTCCAAACTTGCCTTAATTCCATCCTTTATTAGTGGGTTCATTTAGTAAAGTACAAATGACACTATTACATTCATTTTTCAAGATGTATAACATTATGAAAATTTCTGAAGTACAAACAATTCTAGTATGGTAATTCAAAAAACATGATCTCTTTTTCCAAACGGTTTTCATAAGGTTTTTTAAAAAATGTTACCAAAACAAGTGACCATATATTTTAATTTCTCAAATATTTTATCACCTGTTAGTGGATATGGTGATGTGTTTTCCTTCTAAACTCCCATCGAATGATGTCATCCAAGAATGACACTTATGTCATTGGGGTAGAAATCTATGATGTCTTAAAAACACAGTCTTTGATGAATGTTTTAACCTAATTGACCATGTACCATATTCACTAATGGAAATACCTTTAGTTCATTTAATGCAATATCAGAATAAATTCCCATAAGTAGGAAAATATTTTATTTTCCCATAAAACATGGATCTCAATGTGAAATCTTCATTTCTATAAGCATCATGCAATGTAACACCTAAATCCTACAATAATTTAAAACCATTGATTAATGGATCCAAAAAACATCAACATCATTACTTGGTTGTTTTGGTATCGATATAGCATAGAAAACATAATTTATTTCCATTCCATGCATAACCATTGTGAAAAGTTATAATTTACCAACATAACCATCCATGTATTGTGAGTTCCTATTTGAAAACCAAAAATATTGAATCCATTTGTAGATAATGCAAGATGAAGGTTACTCAACCCATTTATGAATTTATGATACTCATGATCAATTCTCTTCCACTGAGGAGAGTCTATCAGGTGAAAAAATTTCCCAAATTTATTTCTTGTATCTTTTTTCCATGTTAATTTCCTTGTAGTCTCCACATTTCCATATAAGCATCTAAATCGTAGAATGATCGGAAATTACCATACAACTTTATTAGGACCTAATTCAGCTTTCTTATATCAAGAATCACCACACTTTGGCCATTATTTAAGTTATTTTTGGTCCTTGTGAAACAATATACAATCATTTGGATTGACTTGTATTCTTTCAAAGATCATACACATAGAAAACATCATTCATTTAGATTCATATGTTTGGAAAGGGATCTCATTATCCTCTAGAAGCATATCATTCCAGAGATCATGTAGTTTAGTAAAACTGTATTCAATCCATCTATTAATAGATTTTAAATTATATAGTTTCAATAAAACTAAAAATGTTGTGTATTTAGTGTAACCAACATACAATGGTGCCTTTCACAACTCTTCAAATTCTCAAAAAAAATTGGAAAATCATGATGTTCGTAATAAATTTTCATTTTAATTTCCTCAAAACAATCATCATCATCATTCACACCTGTAATTACATCCTTGATGTGGTCTTATTAATTTTCCACACTTTTAATCATATTAGATGATCCGTAAAACAATGTTTTATACCAGTCACTAGGTAAATATTCTTTTTAACAATTTTTTTACATTATTTATTACCTAGATCTATTTCATGGCAAATCAAGTGTTCTTCAAACTCATTGGGACTAAATAGTCTTTAATAACAACAATTGAAATAATGAAATCAGATTTGAGATGGGATGTATGCATGATCTTTTTCAAACTTGATGAAATATTTCACCCTATCTTCATACTCTTTTTCCATACCATAGGCATCCATATACTTTTATTAATATCAATCCTATTTTATTTGGTAATATTAATAATTTAAAAAATAAATACACAAAAAGGGGCCTTTCAAATAAGGGGAACCTAACATTTGAATGTTTCAAATAATTTCATCTGGATTTTAAGGAAATGCGTATTTGAATTTAAGAAAAGAAATATTAAACCAGTGGTAGTTTATATCCTTTTAATTCATCTATATGTGATGGTGGATGAGTCTAAGGAAAAATAATTAAATAATAAATATTTTGGAGATGAAGCCAATGAGGATAATAGTTATTATTGAATTTTTTTGCATGTGATTCATCCCCTTAGAAGTGTGGTTGTGATGGATATCCTATGGTTTGTATAGATTTAGTGACATACCCTTTACATGGTATTATTGTATAAATATATATATTACATAAGAGGTGAAGATAGTTTTATGAGAAGGTTGAGGTTTCCATTGTTGGGTTAGGATCACCCGAGATGGATCATTTTAATAAGGTATTTGCAGGTGTTTAATGAATCACAGGGAATGAAAAAAATTTCCAAGTGTTGTTTTAAAATTTTTTGAGTTCAGGGAGGATGGATAATCAAGTAAACATATATTTTATGCCAAAAATTGAGAATTTTTCTTGAAATATAAATGATTTTTGGTGAACGATGACATAAAGAAATTGACTGTATGTTGAAAGCAGCAAGATTTAAAGGAAGAAAACATACAGAAACAAGGGTTTTAGAAATCTATAATTTATATAATTTTAGAAAATATACTATAAAATAAAATATATTCCATTTGGAAGCAACTAAGAATACACTTGGAGGCTTAATTAAAACTACATATTTGTTCACCTTTTTTATTCTTGGAGACGACACCATTGCACATGGTAGTAACCAAAAATCCCTAATTTGATTGGATTTGAGATAATAAATTTGAATCGATGGAGGATTATTTAAAATAAGGAGGTTTCCAACTGACACCAACTCATTTGTCACATTCTCTTAGGTTTAACCATACTCTATCACTATAATAGTTTGTTGTAGGACTATAAATAAATAGTTTTCTTGTCCAATAGCATATAAATAATTTTAATTTTAAATGTTTAAGATGGAAAATATAGTCATATCATAATTAAATTTTGAGTATGCTATAAAACATGATATTGGGTGGTTACCATGGAATATAAATTTGGAATATTATTTGTATTAATAAAAATTTATGAGCATGATTTTGACATCATGTGTGGTTAGGGAATTTCGTGTGTAACTTCATATAATCCCAACCATGATAAGTTATTCATGTGGGTTAACTATACGAGCATATTTTTATTTAATAAAAAAAATATACTGATAGGTTTTTGTTATGTGATATAAAATTTTAAAACCACATTTGTTTTCCTTAAACACACAAATATTACCCTAAAATATCTTTGACTAAGTTTACATTTTTATAGGAAAATTTTAAAGGTTTTCAATCATAATTCTGTGATTTTCTCTCATTATATATTGAGATAAAACTACATGATATTAAAGGTAATAAATGTAGTATCTATTTTATTCATTGACATCGTTCCTTTAATATAAAACTGTATAAAATTTCATATATGTTATAATAGTATACATAAATTATAGAAGTAAATAGTTTCAAAATTTTATAAAGCTATAATATTATAATATATAGAAGTAAAATTTATGAATGCATAAAAGTATAATAAGTTATAAGGAATAAATCTATATTTATATATTAATTTATAAATCTAGAGAACTAGAAAAATTAAATAATTAATAAAATTTGATATTTAAAATATATATGTAAATATGAAATATTATAAAATTTATAAAAATATATAAATTTATAAATGAATAAAACTATTAAAGTAAAATATAAATTTTAAATATTATAATAATATAAAATTATAAACTTGAAACACTTTGAATATGTCAAACTATATTTCTATACCAATCATTAATTATTCAAAAATAAACTTGAATTACTTTATCAACACAATGAATTTCAATTATTACTTGAAATTCAATGTAAAAATTAAGAACCATTTGAAAATTATTTTTTAAGATGAGAACACATTTTTAAATTACACACTTCATTCACCCTATATTTTTTCCTATAACATGAGTATCAAGGGGATGATTAGAGACAGAGATTCCAGAGAAGTAGAATGAGTACCTGCAGACCAGATACAAAAAATCATCAATTTCCAAAATTAAATTGTAAGAATAAATATCATATAAACTCTTATAATTTTGTGAAAAATACCCCTAATGAGATTGATCACTTAATCACCACATACATTAATAACCAACCATAATGGGAAATAATAAAAGGAGCATATGTAGGATCTCACACACCCAGTAGTCATAAAATCATAAAAGGTGCCAAATTAGGCTTTTGAAAAATGTATCTTGGTATGATAAGACACAGCACTCAATTTTATAGTGAATCTCATTTCAAATACCTCTTTAAACACAATCCACATGAAAAATTAAAATAGAAAAATAAAATAATAACTGACTCGATTGCACCGAATAAAGACATTTCGAATGAAAAACTACACTTTCACCAAATTCATAACCCAAATGGGGAAAAGCACCTTAAAATACCCTTTACACTTAAATAATACGACTCTCGATAATTTATAAAAAAATATTCATTAAAATTTCAATTTATAACCAAAGTAAAACCATTTAAAACCATTATGATAAGTGATACCACCTTTTAAAAATTTACTAAATCCACAAAAACTATTAAATATTGGATTAGCCAATCGAAATAAGGAATTTAATCCACAATGAATTCAATGATATGAAATTTAAATGTAAAAACAAAACCCTTACCTTAAATTAGGTAGATCCATTTCAAAGAAAATTCAAAACCATATAAAAAATAATCACCTATGGTGGTGAATAGTGATATAGGAAAGAACATTCTCTACGTAAGCAGTAGAAAATAAATCACAACATTTGAACCATCCCCAAACCATTTTAAAATACAAAAAACCATGTTAGGATTTTTGGGAGACATATAATCATGTATAAAATGTAGGTAGAGGAATGAGGATGGAATAATAAGAAAGAAGAAGTCTTACTAGATAGAAAATGTAAGGACCCAAAAAAATTTCAATGGAATTTCTCCCTTATTATAGTAATTTCATATAGTAAAAATCTTATAAAATAACTTTTATACCATAATAAAAACATTATATATAATAAATTAATGAAATTAGAATTATTTTTAGAAGTTAATGAACCAATACCGATGAAAAAATAACTTGACCTTAGGAATAGTAATATGATGCTTATGAATATTAAACCTATCAAATGAATAGTATCCTCATGGATGAGAGTATAAATAAAATTTATGTATCTTATAAATTAATGTATGATATAATTATATCATAGTATAAGTAAATAAATGTTTTAAAAATCATTAATTAATTGTTGTTATTTTTGTAAGTCATAAATATTTAATTTCCATTTTATGATAAATTTAAAAATTTAAAAGAAAATTTATTTTCATAAAATATATTCATAATTAAATAATTTTATGTCTTATTATTTTAAAATAATTTAATGAGACATTATGTAATTTTTCAAAGTTTAATAAAATAAGTTATAATTTTAAAATCTGTATTTTCCAAGTAAATATTTATTTTAATTAAAAAGTATTTTTCTCATATTTATATAATTGTTTTAATAAAACAGAGTTTATTATTTAATTCTACACATTGAAAAATTGTTTGCGTGAATTTTTTGGATTTTTCTATCATACTTGAATTTTTGGTGAATAGTAAAATACGATAATATATTATAAAAGAAAAATACATTAATCATAGAGACATAGATGATGTATAGATTTTATAAGACCAAAATCAGAAACAATCCTTTATTATTTTAATGTATTTAGTCAAAATGCTGAAAATATTCATATTATTGAGCTGAAATAATAAACTAATGAATAGAATAATGATAAAACACCTCTCCCCTCCTATAAATAACACCCCTCACCACCTCTTATCATCACCCCTCTCTAGCATTGATCCTTTTAAATAATTCACTCTAGTATCATTCAAATACCCTACACCATGTATAGGATCCATTTTTATCATGAAAATACTAAGACTATTACCCTAAGGAGGTTCTCAAGTAGGTGAGATTTAATATCTAAAATCCTCTTCCTTTTTCTTTTAAATTTGTTTATGTTTTTTATTTTCTTATCCTCTCCCAACCTCTTATATCCAAATTTTTATGATGACCCAGTATATTTTTATATACTAAAATTATGTCATGTTAATGTAAATTCCCTAATCAAACTCTTTTCTCTCTCCCTTTCTCTTTTATTCTAAAAATGAAATCATCGCGTGTGATGGTCAACTTACCGAAATTGTGGACGATGCATTTTATTTTTCCATTAATTATTTAAATTATGTTCATAAAAACACTATAATGGTAGTTACATAATTTAAATATAGGTTATAACCATTTTTATGTTTTGTAACTAAAATATTTACATAATACAAAATGATAAAACAAATCGAGGTTGTTGGGATAAAAAATCACCAAAATTCACCTAAATGGTTATCATTAACTATTTATCTAATGATTAATCCTCATTCCATTTAACCCAACGGTATATATAACCATTTTCACATATTTATTTCTACTAATAACATATATTTTAAATTACATAGAATTTACCACATTCTACACAAACTTCAATACATATATTCAAGTAAATTGATCGTGAAAACCAATAAAATGAACACTCTCGTATGATGAACATAAACAATATAACTCCTATAAAAGCCCATAAATGAACTTAATAAAACAATAATAAATTAAATTCATGTATAAAATGTTTATTATCTTTTATTTAATGAATTTAATTTTATCTTCAAGGATACTAAAGTTAAGAGAGTGTTCGAACATAAGGTAAGGGGAATTCTGGAACCCAAGTCTATTTCTTTGGGTTATCCATATTTCACCCCATTTTTAGTATGGATATTAATTTGATATCATTTATTCATTATTATATTATATTTTCTAGTATAAACATTTTACCAATCCGTTTTTATGATAAATTCAATGAATTCTCCAAAAGAACTCTTCTTTCTAAAAACACAACTTTTACTTCTTGTGAGATTCTTTCTTATTCACACAATATTGATGATTATTATACCAAGTGTTTTATTCCCTATATATTTTTGTAACCCTAATGTTTATTAAATAATGTGTGAATTATTAATTGAAACCCATTTTTTCCATGGGTTTTTTTATCTCCAATATTGATATACATTCTATGTGAAATGCATGATAATGAAAATGTTATGATGTGACAGGTGCGACTGGAATGATATAGTGCATGTAAATGATATGAAGTGATAGATTTTCCTAGAATTATATAGTGTTCCAATTAATTGGTTAATGTGATGTGTCTCATGAGACAAAGTGAAGTATGTGTGTAATTTGACCACTAAGACATTAGGTTTAATTTTTAAGCATTTCCACATGCCAAGCCTTTATTTTATGCTTCCTCTCATGATTATGATCCTAAGTCTATTTTATGATAATAATTATTTTTATCACCCCATGTTATATTTATTAATATTCTTATCTATCCTATTAATTGGATTTTATCTCACCCATTTCTTTTATGTATATCCTCAAGTGATTACTTGTTCTATGGAGAACATAAGGTCCAACAAGAATATAGAGAATAAGGAATTAATCAAATGTTTATGTTTTATTATGGAAAGGTTATGTATGGCCCTAATTTTTCCAAAACACTAAACCTTTGTATCCTGGTTGTGTACTGCTTTTATGTTATTTTTCTTTAAAATGATGTAATATGTTATGTAATAAATTTATTGTCTAAATAGTTGGTATCATAGAACAGTTTTGTTAATTTGGGAATAGGGATTATAGAACCTCATTTAAAATCCTTAGTATGAGACCCATTATAATAAAGAACCCAATAAGATTTGTTTTAGAAAATTATAAACATAGTGATCCCACAAGATATGTATATATACTTAATTCCCCAATGGAATAAATTATTTACTCATTACTTGTTGACTTATGTTTTGTTCTAACCTTTTATATTATAGATAATGGTGTGAACTAGGAGAAACCAGCCCAAAAATCAATGTGAAGGACAATACAATAATTTCCCGAATGAGATACCTAATGCCTTCGGAGGTGGAGTTCAAAATTTCATGGTGATTCTTACCCATATATCACACGTTATGAATAATAACATAAATAATGTGGAACTTCTACCTTCGACTAAGAGGGGGAAACTAGCTATCGAGTGTTTTATGTGACAATGACCCTTGACATTTAGTGGATATTATAATCCAATATTCATATAACAGTGAGTCAAATCAGTGGAGAAGATCATTTTTGTGCTTCACTGTTCTGAGATGGAGAAGGTGACTCTAACTGCTTACCATTTAGATGGATAGGTCGACCAATGTTGGGCATTGATTAGGAACAGAAAACCAAAGTAAGAATATGAAGAGATGGGGTGGGAAGACATTAAACTAAGGATTGTTAACAATTATTTCCCTCAAACTCTTCATACAAAGATGGAGAGAGAATTCATAGAGCTGAAGAAAAAGGAAGGTGAATCTATCACAACATAAGGAGAAATTTGTTAAAGGCTTGAAATGTTTTCTTCAGGTTTTGTTATCAATAATGATAGAAATAATTGATATATGTTTAGTGGTTTAAAACCACACTTTTAAAGGATATTTTAATTAGAGACATTGGGAGTTCTGAATAAGTTGTTCAATGCACTCTCAAAGTGTATATGGAGTTTCGAGAATGGTCCCATGTATATGGTGATAAGGTTCTATGAAATAATAAAACCTTCCTTCTAAAAGTGTTTTAGAAGAACCATGTGTATGAAGATGCAACATGGGAACCAGAGTAGGCGATGAAGGAGAAAGAAACTCACCTGTTTATGTAAAAGGAAATTTCGAGGGTGAAATTTCAAAAGGGGAGAAGAATGTATTGACCCAAAATTTTTTCAATGGAATTTATCCCTTATTATAGTAATTTCATTTAGTATAAATCACCTTAAATCAATAAGAAACCATAATATAAAAATTATAATTGAACAATTAATGAAATAATAAGTTTTTCTAGAAGTTAAAGAATCAAAACTAATGAAATATTAACTTGAACATAGGGATACATGGTTTTTTGGACCGCATACGGTGGTTGAATTTTGGAGATATGGAGTCGGGCTCTCTTAGAGTTTTACTTTCCATTTTTTGTCTTGTCGGTAAATATTTTTGGTTGGTCATGTATTTTTTCCCCTTAAATTTCAGTTTAGGTTACTATGCTCTTATATTGTCTAGTGGTTTTACATGCATGGTTGCTTCCCTAGTATTTTTCATCTTTTAATTTTTATCCATTTTTAATTCAAAATTGAGATGGATATGTTTTGGAATATATGTACTTAGGAAAAGTCCTCCCTATATTAGTTAGGCCTTCATAGATGGTCAATAGCCCTGGGCCTATGGAGGTGGGCTTGGGGTAGTTGTGTCTGGAGCCTCGGCTTGGGACGGGTCGTGACATTCCTTCCCATAACATTTTCTAACAACTCAATATTCTAATTATGTTTTTATTCTATATAATATATTCATCAATGAGACTCTTACAGTTTCTTATCATTAACCCATGTTCATTTTTTATCAAAATATGATCTGGGTGAAACCCAAAAACCCACACCTATGACCCAAACATACTATTCTGGACACTTCATGGAATCTAATAGAATTTGTTCATTGGGTAAACCTAATGATGATTCTTTGTTCTATGTGAAATAAAAATATAGGAAATTAATTAATAATTATTATGTAATATAGATTTAAATGAAAAAAATTATTGCGTCATAATTACACATGTTTCCCGCACTTTTTCTATTTTTTTCATCTATTAGTATCCCTTAAATATTTACACGTGACTCCTTCCATAATACGCGATGTGGGATGGTAGTTGATTTGGATTTAGATTCATCAATCTGCATATAAAAAATAGAAAATTATTATTTTTTATATCATATCAAATAAAATTATTATAGAATATTTAAAATAGGTTTCAATTTTTTTCAAGTGAAGAATACCCCATGATTTCTTTATAGAAGGGGAATGTTGGTTTCGCTTCCCATTTCATATTTTCATCACTCAATTGTGATTTAATAAGTTAACAATTCTTTATCAAAGTGATTAATACTTGTATTTTCAATAAATGTGTTATCGATCACAATGTACGTGAAAAGAGGTCTCCTCCTGATGACCAATATTTAAGAACCCGGTTTTGCTGAGAAAGACTTTGGAATATTCTTGATGATATTACAGAGCAGCGCCTTCAGACGGTGTGCGATTCCGAGCCCCGGAGTGGCCGGAATTAAATTTTCAGTGCGTTCACACTAGAAATGCTAAATTAATGAGATAACTCCTAAACGGAGTTCCAGATCAGAGATCCGAGTGTACAGATGGGTCAGGAATGGGGTGTTTACCCTAGTAACGACATAAAACTTTTCTGCGCGGGATGTTTGGACCCCTCGCTCGCTTTCAGAAGGTTAAACGGATAAATTAATTAATTAATTTATTCGTTTAATGTTGAAATGCAGGTATCTCTTAAATGTTGGCTCGGATTGGAAAACTGAGGGCACAGTTGAGTTAGGAGTGTGCCATTTACCCTAGGAGGGGTGTAAGTTTTGCGGGCGCGGGCCGTCTGTGAAAAATGGACCCAGGGGCATTTTCTTAATTTGGCGGCCTCGGGTGCTAAGTTTATTAACTTTTGAACGGGGTCTCGGATTAAAATTCTGAGACCTCAGTTGTGCTCGGGAGGTGGTGTTTACCCTAGGGGAGGCTTAACCTCGACCCTGTCGGGAGTTTCGGATGCGGGTCTTTTCGGGGGTTTTAAATTAATTAAATTATTAATTAATTTTATTTAAACTCTCCCCCTCCCCCTTCTACCTTGAACCCCCTAGCAGCCCCTCCTCTCCCTCTCCTCCTCCACCTCCGGCAAGGCGGCTCCGGCGAGGCAGCTCCGGCAAGGCGGCGGATCGTGCGGCGAAGCTTCGGGCAACGCCCCTACAGGTAGGAGGTGTCTTTTGTCGTGTTTTTATTCCCGAACATCCATTGAATCCAAATTTTAGTGTTGAATTGTTGTTGGATTTTCGCAAGAACCACATGATTGCTTAGTAGAGTTTTTTCTACTTCCATCGCTTGTTTCGGTTGGTAAATCCGAGTTTCGGCGACCCCGCAATCATCCGCCGAAGATTGCGGGTTTAAAGGCTGTTTTCCGGTGGTTTATGGGCGTTCCGGCGAGGGATCGCGGCGGTCCGGCGATCCAGCGCTGCGGCGCGGCATCCTGGCGGTGGTCCTGGCTTCAAGAGGCTGGCGGCGGCAAGCCCTGGCTCCAGGAGGGGACGGCGTGCGCGTCTCGGAAGCGGGGCAGTGCGGCCGAGCAGGGACGGCGCGGGCGGCTCGGTGAGCAGGGGCGCCGGCTGGGAATGGCGAGCTCCGGCAGCGGCTTCAGGCGGGCGGCGCGGCGGGCATCTCGTGCAAGCGGTGCAGAAGGCCGGCCGGCTGTGCCGGCCGGTGGCGCCTGAGGGAGGACCGGGGTCGTCGGACCCCGGGTGGCCGACCAGGACCCGCCTTTTGCGGGTCCTGTTGGAGAAGAAGACCGGCCTCTCGGCCGGTCTTGTTTTAAAAAAATGTTTTATAATAATAATAATATTATTATTATTATTATTATTATTATTATTATTATGGAAAATGTTAAATCATCCGCGGGGTGTCCGTATTGCGCTCCGTCTGCGGCAGCGCGGAGCCGGTGTCACGGCGGACTGGTTGAGCTAGTTTTGGGAATTTTTAATTCCCGAAACGAGGGGCCGCGGAAGCGCGACGTGTCCTTTAGTGGAAGAGCGTTTTTCCAGGAATATTGTTTTGGATGGCGCGGACGCGTCCGACGTCCGTTTTGAGTGCCGTCAGCGGCGTTGCGACCCTGGCACTGAGGCGGAGATTTCCAGGGTGGTTTCGGGTGTTGGGACTGGGTTTGAGGCACGGGCCCCACAGCCCGTTCTTTGAGCTGCGGGCAGCATTTCACAACTTTTTCCTCGGACGTCCGATCGGGGCGTGCGAGCAGTAGATGTTGGGTGTTTTTCCAAGGGCGTCGCGTTGGCGCAGTCTGCCTGCTGTTATTCGGCACGATGGTGCAGGGCCCACGAGGGCCGTTTAGGAGTTGACGTTGATTTCCAGCTTTATCACCGGGCAACTGTTTTGGACAAGTGAGTAGTCCATCTTGTCTAATTTTTCGAGAGGATCGCAACGGTGTGATCCGTTCTTTGCGTTTCGGGACCGGGATGCGGGTCCCACGTGGCGTCGCTCGTGTGCGGTGCGCCGGAACGCATCTTTTTCTCCGGACACCCGTTCTACTCAAGAGAGTAGTGCTTTCGACGTGTTTTTCCGAGAGCATCGCGATGGCGCAGTCCGCCCGACCTCTTTCGGAGATGTGGTGTGGGTCCCACCCGACCGGGCTATGGTGAATAGTACATTTTTCACCGGGTGGCCATTTTGGGTGATTGAGTAGTCAATCCCGTGTGTTTTTTTGAGGGGAACGCAGTGGTGTGCTCAGTTTGTTCAGTTTCTGGATTCTGTGGTGGGCCCCATGCAGGTTGGTCACAGTGAATAGTACCTTTTGCACCGGTTGACCATTTTGGGCGAGTAAGTAGTCTATCTCGCGTGTTTTTCCGCGAGTATTACAACGGTTTAATCCGTTCAGGCAAGCGGAGCCTCTTACGCGATCTTATTAAATGTGGAAGCGTGGAAGGTGCTCCAGTGGTGGTTCGCCCTACCTTGTTTATGGCGGACCCATGGCGTGTGAACGCGTGCACTCCTGGGAGAGTGATGTTGGTGTTTAAAGAGATGTGGTTGGTCGTGCCTGGGCCATTGGGGTAGAGTTGTTACGTCACGCCTTCGCGTTGACGCTGGGTGCCGTGTGCATGATAGCCTTTGAGCTGGGACGTCGTATACTTTAGGAGTATACGGGAGCACTTGGAGGTAAGTGTGGTTTGTACCTGAGATGTCTGGGCGCTTGGTTGGGGTTTGACTTGGGGCCACACGTAGTGTGGGCCCCATGTGCGTGTCATGTTCTGCCTTACGTACTTTTACCTCTTGCGACGTAGAGGGTCCCTCGGTGTGTTTGTTTGACCATCAAGGTGGAGTTTTTCCCCTAGCTCGGTGTTCATTTGTTGACCAGCAGGGATGAGTGGTATCCCCATGGTTTGGTTCTCGATGGATTGGCCGGTAGCGGGGCCAGTGGCACCTAGTGATGGAACAGGTGCTGAACCCCTTTGGGTGAGTTGTGCTAGCGTTGGATGGTCGCGTGATGCCCACTCCGTGTTCAGCTGGCCAGTGTTGTACCCACCAGTGGATGTGGCCAGAGAAGTTCTGAGTTTTACCCTCCAGTGGGGCTGGGCAGTGGGTTACTCATCGGCTTCTAGGGTCTACCCTCCAGCGGAGACTGGGCAGTGGGTCACCCGATGCTCTTAGGGTCTACCCTCCAGCAGAGACTGGGTAGTGGCTCACCCGACGACCTCTTAGGGTCTACCCTCCAGCGGGGCTGGGTAGTGGGACGACCATCGTCTAGTTCCAGGTATACCCTCCAGAACGGCTGGGCAGTGGGTCGCCTGTTGACTTATTCTAGGTCTACCCTCCAGTAGGGCTGGGCAGTGGGTCGCCTGATTATGTATTAAGGTCTACCCTCCAGCACGGTTGGGCAGTGGGTCGCCTGATGATGTGTCATGGTTTACCCTACAGCAGGGCTGGGCAGTGGGTCTCCTCATGATGTGTTATGGTTTACCCTCCAGCAGAGCTGGTCAGTGGGTCACCTGATGATGTGTTATGGTCTACCCTCCAGCGGGGCTGGGCAGTGGGTCGCCTGATGATGTATTATGGTTTACCCTCCAGCAGGGCTGGTCATTGGGTCACCCGATATCTGGTTATGAATTACCCTCCAGTAGGGTTGGGCAGTGGGACACCTATTGGCATTCCAGACTCAGTCCTCTCGACTAGGCTAGTCTGTGGATTACCTCTGTCATTACCGGAGCGGGACCCTCGGTTGTACGGGTCGGTGATGGATCAGCTTGGCTTTGAGGAGACCTCTCGACTGGAGGGCAGTGATGAGGTGTGGTTTGACTTTCCCTAGAACTCTCAAGTTCGAGGGGTGCTTTCCCTACCGAGACGCGTTCTTGTGACATGATCTAAAACAGTGCGGGCGAGTCAGTGCTGCCCAAAGTGGATAATATCGATGTGTGGTGATTGAGCCCCTTGGCTTGCGGTTCGGGGCAGACATGCGGAATGCTGGGAATCGATGGAGTTTCTTCTGGGACTGTTGGAAACTCATTTTCTTGGGCTGAGCTATGGGATGAAGATCCCCTTACGAGCTTGTTCGGGTTTCTCGTTGAGCATCCAGATATGTATATACCATGTTCCTACACCCACTTCTTGGGTTTGGTTGGTCTCCTTCCAGGGGAGGTGAAGACGCGCGGGGTATGCCACGCGCTTTCCATGTCTAGCTTCTCGTGGTTGGACGAGTCTAATCTCCGGCTATAGGTAGCGAAGACTCGACGAGAAGTTCATCTTCTCACCGTTTCCAGCTTCTTGTGTCTGTACGAGTCTACTTCCTTTCTTTTGTTGGGTTGAGCTGGACTCTTACTGCACTTTCGATTATACTCCCTTACTTGTTCCTTGTTCGCTCTACTGCTCACCCTTCGGTACCTCCTTTTGTTGCTCCCTCGAGCCTTCGGGGTATCCTACTGTGTATTTTTATACCCACCCCTGCTTGGGCTTTGCCCGCACTTGGTGTGCCCTTGCAGATGACGGACAGGTGGAGCGTAACTTCGGTGGAGCGTAGAAGCTTGGGAGTATGGACCGTGTGCGATGTTCGTGGCCAGGTTCCATGTGGGAGACTCGTCAGCTGTTTCCTTTTTGTTTACCTGTTGCTGGGTTGTGGCACTTTTTTGGTTGGGCGCGTGTTTTGCCCATTTTCTTCTGAGTTTGTACTTTGTACTTGTAGAGGACGATGCACTTCGTGGTTTATATATATAGCAGTTGTTCTTTTTTAATCTTCTTGTTCTTTATTTTACTCTACACTTTTGCATTAAGTTTGTTGCGTGTGTGTGTACAGGTGCTTAGGCAGAGGCCTCCCCGTGTTATTTTGCCTTCGGCGCTGGTCGTCAGCCCCTGGCCTATGGAGGAGGGCTTAGGGTTGTTGCGGCTCGAGCCCGGGTAGGGTCGGTTCGTGACAAAGTGGTATCAGAGGTGGTTCATTCCTTGGGACGTTGTGAGGACGTCCCTAAAAGAGGAATTGGTTGAGATATAGGGTAAAAATGTTAATGTGTCTCGAGAGCGGCTCTCAGGCCAGGGAGTCCAGTGATGGTGCGGCGGCCGACATATCCATTCACCAGGACCTTGATAACCCGCTTGTCGACTCGACATGCTAAGACACTTGTTGTAGGGAAAATTGGTTTGTGCATCACATAGGACTGAGTCTTGACTGTCCTTCTTGAGTCAGCTCTCCATCGTTGTTTTTGTTGGTATATACATTATGCTCATCTGACCGCGATTCTCCTTGATAATATTCAGGATGTCTCCGCGAAGACAGCCAGCCAGGATACCAACTTTAGGTGCATGATGACGACCCTGTGAGCTATGAGGCCACATTCTAGGACCCATCATGCGAGCCCCTTTCTCCGGGTGGGTCGGTAGTGGCACCCCCACTTGTTGACCAGCAGACAGTTTCAGCAGAGCAGGCTGAGCTCGAATGCAGGTTGAGCATGCTCCGAGAGTTCCAGTGGCAGAGACCGCTGAGCTTCAGTGGTGAGCTAGACACTCAGGCATCAGAGGTTTGGCTCGAGGTAGTGGTTAGCCTTTTTAGGCTTCCGCATACGCTGACAGATCAGAGAGAGGATTTGGAAGCCACCCCTTTTTGTGGATCAGCTTGGCGTTGGTGGAGTCTGGTGACTGGGTTTCTTGACGATTCGTCGCTTTCGTGGGGCGACTTTCAGTTTTTTCTCTGTGAGGACATTTTCCCCTCCTGCTTGCACTCCGTTCGGAATCAGGAGCTCCTGCAGTTTCAGCAGGGAGGGATGACGGTGGCCGAGTACGCGACTAGTTTTGCAGACCGTGCACGCTTTTACCCGGACTTGGTCCATGACGACAACCTCCGAGTGCGAAAGTTTGAGCAGGGTCTCCACTGAGAGTTTCATGCTTTCAAAGTACCCTTGGGAATTTCCACATATGTCGGGGTGCTAGAGTAGGTGCTGGTGACAGAGGGCTTCCTGTCATGTTTTGCGGTTGGTAGTGGCAGTGGGCGCGATGGAGCCGGGACGTCGGCCATAGCTAGCAGGCACCGGAGGTCAGGATCTCGATGCAGGTGGCCTTCCCACTGCCGATTTCGGAGACGTGGTCGTATACCACTGTGGCGAAAAGGCGCAGGGCCTCAGCCGAGGATGCCATTCCGTGAGTGGATTTCGAGTCGTGGTCGTACACCACAGTTGAACCAGAGGGAACCAGGGCAGCCCAGAGAGCGCTGGTGCTATGCTTGTGACGTGCGAGGTCACTTGGCACGAGACTGCCTGACCCGAGTTGCTGGGAGCTTCGGGCAGGTAGCAGGCGCACCACCACGGCAGAGGCAGCACCGTGATCGGAGTAGTGTCTAGAGAGGTGGTGCTTGTAGAGGAGCGGGAGGAGCTGGAGGTGGGGGATTATGTTACGAGATCCCCCCATCACCACTAGGCGGTCCACGTCAGGCTCCGAGAGCTGACGGTTGGGACTGCGGGTAGCCGCGAGCTTTGAATGTCTATGATCCTGCAGAGCATAGGATAGTGAGAGGTACCCCTTGTGACTCTTCTACCTTTTGCAGTAGAATTTTTGGGCTCTGCGTGTGAAAGGCTTTTCTCCCTGCTCCTTGTTTGAGGTGTTACCAGGGTGACGCAGGGCGTCGGGTGTAACCCTGTGTTGGTGAGGAAAAGGCGGGGGACCTTTTCTTTAGTCGATGGTGTTGGCTCCTTCGCCTGTTGAGTGTGTAAGAGAGCATCGACTCTGGAACCTTGCGTGACCAGATATCCTTGGGTGTTTCACCATATGGATATTCTGAAGGAGGGATTCATCGGGCCTTGTTTCAGGTGCGGGGGGTGATTCCAGTCGCGGTGTGCGATGTAGAGGTTGGACTGGGGAGGTGAGCTACCCCCGAGGTCCTTCGGGCCGTTTGCGACTGTGCAAAGGGATGGCGAGGTGCCCTACCGCCTTGCCCTAACCCCAAAGTCTGGAGTGGGTGCACGACGTCGGCATGGGCTGCCCTCGCGTGAACGAATCGACTCTTTGGTCTATGTGTGGTGACGCAGAGCTATGTGTGGGTTCTTCTGGGTATGAGAAAGCCAGGTGTGGGCTTAGTACCCAGTGTTGCTCCCTAGTTTTTCTTTTTGAGGGCGAAAATCCTGAAGGAAGGAATGATGTAAGAACCCGGTTTTTGCTGAGAAAGACTTTGGAATATTCTTGATGATATTCCAGAGCAGCGCCTTCAGACGGCGTGCGATTCCGAGCCCCGGAGTGGCCGGAATTAAATTTTCAGTGCGTTCACACTGGAAATGCTAAATAAATGAGATAACTCCTAAACAGAGTTCCGGATCAGGGATCCGAGTGTACGGATGGGTCCGGAATTGGGTTTTTACCCTAGAAACGACATAAAACTTGTCGGCGCGGGATGTTTGGACCCCTCGCTCGCTTTCGGAAGGTTAAACGGATTAATTAATTAATTAATTAATTCGTTTAATGTTGAAACGCCAGTATCTCTTAAATGGTGGCTCGGATTGGAAAACCGAGGGCACCTTTGAGTTCGGAGTGTGCCGTTTACCAAAGGAAGGGTGTAATTTTTGCGGGCGCGGGCCATCTGTGAAAAATGGCCCCAGGGGTGTTTTTGTAATTTGGCAGCCTCAGGCGCTAAGTTTAATAACTTCTGAATGGGGTCTCAGATTAAAATTCCAAGACCGCCGTTGTGCTCGAGAGGTGGTTTTTACCTTAGGGGAGGCTTAACCTCGACCCCGTCGGGAGTTTCGGATGCGGGTATTTTCGGGGGTTTTAAATTAATTAAATTATTAATTAATTTTATTTAAACTCTCCCCCTCCCCCTTCTCCCTTGAACCCCCTGGAATCCCCTCCTCTCGCTCTCCTCCTCCACCTCCGGAAAGGCGGCTCCGGTGAGGCAGCTCCGGCAAGGCGGCAGATCGTGCGGCGAAGCTTCGGGCAACGCCCCTGCAGGTAGGAGGTTTCTTTTGTCGTGTTTTTATTCCTGAACCTCCTTTGAATCCAAATTTTAGCATTGAATTGTTGTTGGATTTTCGCACAAACCAAATGATTGCATAGTAGAGTTTTTTCTCCTTCCATCGCTAATTTCGGTTGGTAAATATGAGTTTCGGGGACCCCGCAATCATCCGCCGAAGATTGCGGGTTTAAAGGCTGTTTTCCGGTGGTTTTTGGGCGTTCCGGCGAGGGATCGCGGCGGTCCAGCGATCCAGCGCGGCGGCGCGGCATCCCGGCGGTGGTCCTGGCTACAAGCGGCTGGCGGCGGCGAGCCCTGGCTCCAGGCGGCGACGGCGGGCGCGTCTCGGCAGCGGGGCAGCGCGGCCGAGCAGGGACGGCGCGGGCGGCTCGGTGAGTAGGGGCGCCGGCTGGGAACGGTGAGCTCCGACAGTGGCTTCAGGCGGGCGGCTCGGCGGGCGTCTCGTGCAGGTGGTGCGGAAGGCCGGCCGGCTGTGCCGGCCGGTGGCGCCTGAGGGAGGACCGAGGTCGTCGGACCCCGGGTGGCCGACCAGGACCCGCCTTTTGCGGGTCCTATTGGAGAAGAAGACCGGCCTCTCGGCCGGTCTTGTTTAAAAAAAAAGAAAAAAAATGTTTCATAATAATAATAATAATATTATTATTATTATTATTATTATTATTATTATGGAAAATGTTAAATCATCTGCGGGGTGTCGGTATTGCGCGCCGTCTGCGGCAGCGCGGAGCCCGTGTCAAGGCGGACTGGTTGAGCTAGTTTTGGGAATTTTTAATTCTCGAAACGAGGGGCCGCGGAGGCACGATGTGTCCTTTAGTGGACGACCGTTTTTTCAGGAATCTTGTTTTGGACGGCGCGGACGAGTCCGACGTCCGTTTTGAGCGCCGTCAGCGGCGTTGCGACCCTGGCACTGAGGCGGATATTTCCAGGGCGGTTTCGGGTGTTGGCATTGGGTTTGTGGCGCCGGCCCCACGGCCCGTCCTTTGAGCTGCGGGTAGCGTTTCATGACTTTTTCATCAGACATCCGTTCGGAGCATGCGAGCAGTCGATGTTGAGTGTTTTTCTGAGGGCGTCGCGTTGGCGCAGTCAGCCTGCTGTAATTTGGCACGATGGTGCGGGGCCCACGAGAGCTGTTTCGGGAGTTGACGGTGATTTCCAGCTTTATCACCGGGAGACCGTTTTGGACAAGTGAGTAGTCCATCTTGTTTTCCTTTTCGAGAGGACCGCAATGGTGCGATCCGTTCGTTGCGTTTCGAGACCGGGATGCGGGTCCCACGTGGCGCCGCTCGTGTGCAGTGCGCCGGAACGCATCTTTTTCTCCGGATACCCGTTCTACTCAAGCGAGTAGTGCTTTCGACGTGTTTTTCCGAGAGCATCTCGATGACGCAGTCCGCCCGACCTCTTTCGGAGATGTCGTGTGGGTCCCACCCAACCGGGCTACGGTGAATAGTACCTTTTTCACCGGGTGGCCGTTTTGGGTGATTGAGTAGTCAATCCCATGTGTTTTTTTGAGGGGAACGCAGTGGTGTGCTCCGTTTGTTCAGTTTTGGGATTTTGGGGTGGGCCCCACGCGGGTTGGTCACGGTGAATAGTACCTTTTGCACCGGTTGACCATTTCGGGCGAGTAAGTAGTCTATCTCACGTGTTTTTCCGCGAGGATTACAACGGTGTAATCCGTTCAGGCGAGCAGAGCCTTTTACGCGATCTTATTAAATGTGGAAGCATGGAAGGTGCTCTAGTGGTGGTTCGCCCTACCTTGTTTATGGCGGACCCTTGGCGTGTGAACGCGTGCACTCCTAGGAGAGTGATGTTGGTGTTTAAAGAGATGTTGTTGGCCGTGCCTGGGCCTTTGGGGTAGAGTTGTTACGTCACGTCTTCGCGTTGACGCTGGGTGTCGTGTGCATGATAGCCTTTGAGCTGGGACGTCGTATACTCTGGGAGTATACAGGAGCGCTTGGAGGTACGTGTGGTTCGTACCTGAGATGTTTGGGCGCTTGGTAGGGGTTTGACTTGGGGCCACACGTCATGTGGGCCCCATGTGCGTTCCGTGTTCTTCCTTACGTACTTTGACCTCTTGCGATGTAGAGGGTCCCTCAGTGTGTTTGTTTGACCAGTAGGGTGGAGTTTTTCCCCTGGCTCGGTGTTCGTATGTTGACCAGCAGGGATGAGTGGTCTCCCCCTGGTTTCGTTCTCGATGGATTGGCCGGTAGCAGGGCCAGTGGCACCTAGTGATGGAACAGGTGCTGAACCCCTTTGGCTGAGTTGTGCTGGAGTGGGATGGCCGTGTGATGCCCACTCCGTGTTCAGCTGGCCAGTGTTGTACCCTCCAGTGGATGTGGCCAGAGCAGTTATGAGATTTATCCTCCAGCAGGGCTAGGTAGTGGGTTACTCATCGGCTTCTAGGGTCTACCCTCCAGTGAGGACTGGGCAGTGGGTCACCGGATGCTCTTAGGGTCTACCCTCCTACAGAGACTGGGCAGTGGGTCACCCGATGACCTCTTAGGGTCTACCCTCTAGCGGGGCTGGGTAGTGGGTCGCCCGTCGTCTAGTTCCAGGTCTACCCTCCAGCACAGCTGGGCAGTGGGTCGCCTGTCGACTTATTCCAGGTCTACCCACCAGCGGGGCTGGGCAGTGGGTCGCCTGATGATGTATTGAGGTCTACCCTCCAGCATGGATGGGCAGTGGGTCGCTTGATGATGTGTTATGGTTTACCCTCCAGCAGGGCTGGGCAGTGGGTCGCCAGATGATTTGTTATGGTTTACCCTCCAGCAGGGCTGGGCAGTGGGTCGCCTGATGATGTGTTATGGTCTACCCTCCAGCGGGGCTAGGCAGTGGGTCGCCTGACGATGTATTATGGTTTACCCTCCAGCAGGGCTAGGTAGTGGGTCACCCGATATCTGGTTATTAATTACCCTCCAGCAGGGCTGGGCAGTGGGACACCTATTGGTATTCCAGACTCAGTCCTCTCGACTAGGATAGTCTGTGGATTACCTTCGTGATTGCCGAAGCGGGACCCTTGGTTGTACGGGTCCGTGATGGATCGGCTTTGCTTTGAGGAGACCTCTCGACTGCAGGGGCAGTGCTGAGGTGTGGTTTGACTTTCCCTAGATCTATCAAGTTCGAGGGGCGCTTTCCCCACCGAGACGCGTTCTTGTGACGTGATCTAAAACCATACGGGTGAGTCAGTGCCTCCCAAAGCGGATAATATCGAAGTGCGGTGATTGAGCCCCTTGGCTTGCGGTTCGGGGCAGACATGCGGAATGCTGGGCATCGATGGAGTTTCTTCTGGGACTGTTGGCGACTCATTTTCTTGGGCTGAGCTATGGGACAGAGATCCCCTTACGAGCTTGTTCGGGTTTCTCGTTGAGCATCCAGATATGTATATACCATGTTCCTACACCCACTTCTTGGGTTTGGTTGCTCTCCTTCCAGGGGAGGCGAAGACGTGCGGGGTATTCCATGTGCTTTCCGTGTCTAGCTTCTCGTGGTTGGACGAGTCTACTCTCCGGCTATAGGTAGCGAAGACTCGACGAGAAATTCATCTTCTCACCGTTTCCAGCTTCTTGTGTCTGGACGAGTCTACTTCCTTTCTTTTGTTGGGTTGAGCTGGACTCTTACTGCACTTTCGATTGTACTCCTTTACTTGTTCCTTGTTCGCTCTACTGCTCACCCTTCGGTACCTCCTTTTGTTGCTCCCTCGAGACTTCGGGGTATCCTATTGAGTATTTTTATACTCACCCCTGCTTGGGCTTTGCCCGCACTTGGTGTGCCCTTGCAGACGACGGACAGGTGGAGCGTGACTTCGGTGGAGCATAGAAGCTTGGGAGCTTGGACCACGTGCGGTGGTCGTGGCCAGGTCCCAGGTGGGAGACCCGTCAGCTGTTTCCTTTTTGTTTACCTGTTGCCGGGTTGTGGCACTTTTTGGTTGGGCGCGTGTTTTGCCCATTTTCTTCTGAGTTTGTACTTTGTACTTGTAGAGGTTGATGCACTCTGTGGTTTATATATATAGTAGTTGTTCTTTTTTACTCTGCTTGTTCTTTCTTTTACTCTGCAGTTTTGCATTGAGTTTGTTGTGTGTGTGTGTACAGGTGCTTAGGCAAAGGCCTCCCCGAGTTATTGTGCCTTCGGCGCTAGTCGCCAGCCCCTGGCCTATGGAGTCGGGCTTGGGGTAGTTGCGGCTCGAGCCCGGGTAGGGTCGGGTCGTGACACAATAAATGCAAGAAACACTTTTTGGTTTAATCAGGTGTTTATACATTTATGGTGGTTGTGGGTTTATTTTCACTTCAAGACATTTGATATAAAAAATTATAATAATTATGAGAAATCATATTTGATACCTTATAGAGGGAATTAATACAAATTTAATTTGGGGTTCATCAACTGTAAATACACTCTGAAGGGGATAATTTAGAGTAATTCAATGTTTCGTTATTTTATTTATAAGTAAAATAAAGAAATTATTTCATAATGTAACCATAGTATCATCCCAAATCAGTGTATTAGGTGTGGGAAAAACATATCTCCATGAATATACATCAATCGGCACAGGCTTGTGACTAGTGAGCCTGATGTAACTACTGAACATGCATGTGTTGGAGTTAATAGGCCGGCCGTATGCGTTCCATCCATCCATGAATGTAATGCCGCTATTTCTTATATTAATAATTTTTTAAAACAACATCATGAAATGACGCTAATTTTTTTGACACTAGTTTTTCACCTTCTACCATTTCCTCAGCTTCAACATTCTCCATATGTTGTTCTTACGGATTGGAAATATCTTCTTGTTTATAAGGTTGTTGTTCATTATCATTGGGAGCACCACCATTTTGAGAAACTTTCTGCTCCTCAAGATTTGGAGCATTGGATTTTAAATAATTCATTATCAATAGAAGTGGTTGAAAATTTAATTTATATTATATAAATGAAGAAGTGAACAAATAATAATATGAGGTGACGCAATGTATATTACAAAAAAAAATAACCAGATTATTGAACATTCTTTTTTTAAAGGTTGAAGGGATTTGACCACTCTATCAAGTATCCAAATACTTTTATTATGGTCTCCTCTAACATACAGTACCTCTTCAACATTTGGACCACTAGGAAATTATTACGATGTCCCAATGAAAGGTTCATCCTCAGTTGAATTGACATCTGGCCCTTCAGTGGTTTTGGTCGATAACAGAACAATTGACCACTTTCAGTTTGCGGGATCTAGAACATGAAATACTTGTACTTGTTAGGATTCCATTATAAATATTTCATCTTAATAATATTCCTTACTGGAAATTCATTTCATTAATGAAAATTCATTTATTTTAATAGCACTCTTATTATCAACCCGCTTGCATTGAAAAATATGTACTTTTGAATACTGTGTAATACAACTCCAATATTTGATTGATGATGCCAAATTATGAAATCTTCACATAATTTGGATTTCATTCCTTGGTACCAGATACATGTTTTGGTTCATCCACAAGTGTAACCCCACTATTCATTATGGTAATATGTTCATCATGTTCAGTTGAATAAAATGTATAACTAAGGGGAAATTTTGGCCCAAAAGCCCGAGTGGCCCAACCCAAAAGCCCGAGATGCCCGACCCAACAAATCCTGAATTGGGCCGGGCTCGGGCCATATGTTCGTCGGGTCGGGCCTGGGACTATTTAAGAAACCCCGCAGGCTGAGCTGGCGAACTATCTTGTACGATGCTCGTCTTGTAAAAGCCCTTCTTTTATAAATAATTCTTCAGGAAACTACTGTTAGATAGATTAAAACCCCTTAGCACAAGCTTCTAAGACTACGCCTAAACCAACTGTTCCTAGCAGTGCACCTGTTTCATAATTACCAGACTGTATCTGTGTATATATATATATCAATGATATAACATTATATATATAATTATTTATCAATTATTTAACATTATATATATAATAACTCATAATATATTAACAAAAAATAATATATATATTTATATACCAATGATTTAACATAATATATATATATATTGACAAAAAAAATAATATATCCACCCATTCTTTCACACCCCCAACCACTCATTAATTTGTTTTTAAAAGATTTCACATATTATTATAAATAATATTTATATAGACTAAGAAATCAATGCAAATTTTTTTTAATACAATGCTTTCAAAGATATTATTTGGGATTTAATTGTTTTCTAAATTTTTCTATATTTTATATTTTTATTAAATAAAATGAAATATTATAATTATAATAGTCATGTGACGTTGGGGTTGAGGTGTATTATGAAATGCATAAAGTGGGCAATTTAAAACATCTAAAATGATTAAAAATTAAATGAATAATTTTTCAACCGTAAAATGTAAATAAAAAAATAAAATAAAAAAATGATTTAACATTATTATATATCAATGATTTAACATTATATATATATATATATATATATTAAAAAAATAACACTCATTCATAGATGTTCGTGCAATCCCCTAATCCTCATTTTTTTGTCTATCTGCATATATTATTTATATAATACATATTATAAATACATATATGCATATATAAATCTATTTAGAAAAAAAAATTAAACCACCCACTATGGCGCACCCCTCAACCCCTCATTAAAGTTTTTTACAAATTGCAAACAATATATATAGATTCCAATGTATAAATCTATATAAAAAAATTAGCATATCCACCCACTGTTGCGCACCCCCAACCCCTCATTAATTTTTTAAAACATTCAAAAATTATTATTGAGGTTATTTATTACAATGATTGATATTTATTTGGACATGAAAAACACTATTGATTCATTTTTTTTAATCGAAAATTTTAAAATAAATTATTTGGGCATGAATTATTTTCTGAAATGGTCTATATTTTAGATTTTTATTAAATTAAATAAAATACTATAATTATAATAGTTTGTGATGTTGGGATTGAGGGTTTATTATAAAACGCATGAATTTAGAAAATTAAAACATGTAAAAAGATTTAAAATTAAATGGAAAATATTCCAATTCACCTGTAAAATGTAAATAAAAAATAAAAAGAAAATGAACATTTTTGCAAAAAAAGTTAAATGTTATAAAAAATGTGTTTATAAAAGAAGTTTTTTTTAAAAAAAATTATAAAACACCTTTAATAAAAATTTAAAAAATGTTTAAAGGTAATGTTAAAAAATTTTCATTTTTCTAAATGTTAAAAAACGTTTTACAAATTTTTCTTGAATGAAAACTGCGTAAGCACGGACAAAGTATTTTAGAAGGGTTATATACATGATCTTTTGAAAAATTGATGAACTCTTTCTCCCCACCCTCATACTCTTTTTTCATATGATTGAAATCCACCGATTTTATATTAATATCCATCCTATATGATTCAATAATATTAATATTTAACAAAATAAAAATAGTATAAAAACCATTTCATATAATAAGGTCATCATATGATTAAAATATCAGTGTAAGGTAAAATTATTAATGATTATGATTTTAAAGAAAAAAAATGATTTATTAATGGTTATGATTTTTCTAAAGTTGGTTATCATTAATCGTTTCAATATTATATGAACCTTATATACCATCTCATATACTAATTCAGGTCTAAATAGATACTACTCCCCTATCAGAACCCAACATAGAGATGATCAACACTTGAGCATTAAAAACAAAGATGTTTGAGGGGGAGAAAAGGATCATAAGTGATCACATGCCTTGATTTTAAAATATCATTAAATTTTCAAGAAAACAAAATTAGATGAACATTAAACAAATACATATATATTAATAATAATTTTAAAAATTAAGAGGACATGGTCATGTTGAGTGGGATGCCAAAAAAGAGGAAACACATTCAGAAGCTAACTCTGATGGCTCTGACATTGAAAGTATCCTTCAGCATGAAGAAAGAGTCAAAGAGCATTACACTGGGGGATTAGGATGTGATCGTGGATGAGGTATTTATTGGAATTCCTTGAGAGATGAAGAATGAAAGATTGCATCTTAGATTAGAAAAAAGCATTGTATGTAAACTTCCATGAAAGGGGTAGTTTTTCCTTGTCTTACCCCATATTTCCTTTCTTTTTGTTCTCCTACTTTTTTTCTAATAAAGGGGACTTTTTCCCTAGCCTTTTAAAAAAATAGATTTATATATTGTATTGATTTAATAAATGTATATTATTAATTAACAATTATAATTATAAATATTATTTTTAATATAAATTAATAATTATTTTCTAAATTATATCATTAAATATATTATTATACTGATAAATAATTATATGTATACAAAAAAAGATTTAAGATATATATTATTAAATAAAAATTAATAAACAATTTATGTATTATACGAATATATATTATTTTTAAAATTAAATTACCAAAAATTATCAATATAAGGTCTTTTTAAAAATTCAATTAAATATTTAATGTTTTTTTCAATTTATAATTTATATATATGGTCATCTTTATTCACATATAGATGTGTTTTTGTCCATGTATAAAGAGACCAATGACATGTATGTGCTTGTGTGTGTGTGATGAATTAATTAAACAAATAAATGTGAATGTCCAATTATATATATGTCATGTAATATTAATTTTATTGAAATTTCTCTATAAAATAACTTGAAACTAATTACTAATATCTAAAAAATCTTATATTGATTAATATTATTAATTAAATATTAATAATTACTAATTATATGTTAATATATATGATATTACTTTTATTATAAATAAAAATTGTTCACATGTGTGTGTGTGTGTGAATCCAAAGAACAAAAGGACATCGATGTCTATGTGTGTAATAAGTGAACTCAACACATACATTCTTATAATATAAATTTTATTCTAATTTCTATATAAAATAAACTGAAATTAATTTCTAATATATAAAAAATCTTAAATTAATTACTATTATTATTTTTAGGCTCTATAAGGGATTCAAAGAGAAGATACTATATGTGGGGGTGAATTAAGGTGTGGAACGTTTCCAACTTAAACACTTTTTCATTAAACTCTCACTATCCAAGATAATCTTAAATTCATTATTAGTACCCTTCAATTATGTTTTCGATGATGATGATTTTATTGTTAATCTTCTACAGTCCTTATATATTTAAACAAAATGTTCAATGATACTTAACCCACACATACTAATTATTTCATGATATATATAAACAGAGAGGCCAACATTAAAAAATTATTTTTGTTTCATTCACGCACACTATGAAAATTCAAGGAGAATACAATCAGCAATCTGATGATGCGCCAAAATTTACTAAAATAAAATTAAAATATACATATAATTATATATTAAAAACTTAGGACAAAACATATGTTTTGAGTAATTTTGTAGAAGGGGTGGGAAATTTTGGGTGACCAACAATTGTTGGTGGTGAAATGTCACGTATGGAATGTTTCAATCGCCTAAATTTTCACACTCATTCCTAATACATGATGGAACTGACATGATTGTAGAATCCTTTAGGAAAATTTTGAAAACCCCAAAATAAATACTAAAAATATTAAAACCATTAATATAATATGTGATTTTTTTTTTGACAGAGTGCGAGAATGAGAGCGAGGGAGAGTGAGAGGTGGTAATAGATAGTGTCGTTGCGCATCGCTATAAGGAGGGAGAGTGGAAATAAGGGGTATAGGGAGAAAGGTAGGAGGTTATTGAGGGAGGGGGATTACCGATGTAGGTAGGGAGTGAAACAAGGAAGAAAGGGTGGTGATGGAGTGTGGTGGTAAGGAGGAAGAGCGGTAGAAAGAGGTAGCAGTGGTGAGGTTTCACTTCGAGAAGATCTTGATGGAATAGTAGAATCATGGCCAGTTGGGGTTAAATTTATAAAGCGTTATATGATTTTTATCAGCACTTCCAAAAAAGTACTGAAAAATGGGAATTTGTTAGTGCTAAATTAAAAAGGCATTGATAAAATCCCTCTTTAATAGTGATAAAAAAGAACTAATAAATATGTAATAATATAGTTAATATTATTTAAAAAATTAAATTCATATAATTATATATAAATATAAATATATATAATTCTTTAATTGTATATGGACACAATTCAGAATCTTCTCTTTCTATCTCCTCATGTAGTTCATATTATAATTTCAATGGTCTTCACTAGAGAATGTAATTTGGATCTGAGGGATCTGTTTGTCTGTAATTTGATGTAGAAAGAAGTTGAAATTTATTTTAATAGAGAGGATCCAATTTTTCGAAACAATGATTTTAAATTCACTCACCTAAGAAAGGAATCCCAAACTATGACTAGTAAGCCAAGAAGAGTCAATTCATCTATGAGATTAAGAATTCATTAATAAATGTTTCCAAAAATGGAACCCTCTCCTTAGTCGAGCATGTCCATGTTATTTTGAAAGATGGGATAAGGGAATTTCTACATTTGATCATCACTCAGGTTACATCACTTCTTCCTGAAAGACCATGGAAGATTGAGAAGCTTTATAGTCATCTCTCTCAAATCTGGGGTTTCAAATATTGGATCCTGACCTCCATAGGTAAGGTATTTTTTCACATCATTTTCCCTTTAGAAAGTCTGAAATTCATGGAATTGGGGGGCATAATTGTGTCTCTCAATCTTGTAACTCATAGGATCTAGGACTCAGATCCATTACTCAACCCCTCAAGGATCAATAACACAACTTCTCAAGTCTGGTTCTGTATTAAGTGTCTAAGATAGTTCTAATTGAACTTATAGATCCTTTTGAAAATTTCCCCGGTTCTAGGAATCTGCATCAAGTTTGAAAATTAGCATAGGAAATAAAGGTTTAGTCACATTGTTAGGGTACTCATTAAGGTTGAAGTTATAGATCCCACTATTGAACTAGTTTTTTTGGTGGTTGGTGAATTTATAATTTATATCTCATATTCTACATAGAAGATTCTTGATTTTTTCTATATGTGTGAAAACATTGGGAATATTGTTGGAAATTATCATAGGAATCTAAAGTGAAAAAATTATAAAAAGATGGTTCACATAATTGACCATTGAAAATTCAGTAAAACACACCATCTGGTGGAAAACACTTTTAAGGATAGTAAATAAGACTTGGGAACCATGGATTCTGGGAGTGAAATTGCTAGTACGGGTCAGGACCATGGGGCTCATAGTGTTGGGATACTGCCTTCCTTTGCTGTAATTATAACTGGAGGTTTGTCTGATCTTGTGGATGCCCATGTTGACCATAGTCATGTACAATGTGTCAATATAAGTACTACTATTTAAAAAGGAAGGTTCTCTCTGGTGTAGGGGTGATTCTCCCTCTGATGACTAGGGTGTCATTTGGTTCCTTCAACACATCATGGAATTTTGAGTTTTGGACTGATTCCCCTTTAGTAGGCCCATGCGGGATATTGAGCATGTATTATTTATGAGGAAGTGAGGCACTTTGTAGGGAACATACTGTAGCCTAAAGGAGAATTATTGTTCAAGAAAATGTCCAATGCCATGGAAGAATCCACATTCAATGATGGCCTGATTCCTAATGTAGGTGGTGATGAACAAAACCTTCATGTTTTTTAGCCGACCATAGATAAACCCCATGTGGTTTTCTCAAACTATGGTAGTCCTCTATTGATGATCCAAATGAAGATGATTTGTTATTAGTTTATTACTTCAATGAGGGTGGAATAAAGGGGGAAAAGGGAGTTTTTGGGGCAATCTCTTCTCTGTGGATAAAAAAAGGGATGTGGGATCATGTTTAATTCCTTTTAGAAATTTCTAGAATCATTTATGACTAATGATACTATGAATACAGGTGAAAGGAAATGGGTTAAAATAAGTGTAATTGTGGGTGCATATAGAATGGAAGCTGCTGACCCCCCCCATCATCAAAGGGTGAGTCTTCCTTGATCTATGAACAAATAGAGGTTGAGCATCCAACTACCAATCCCTCATGTAGGAGTGCCAATGGTTTTCAGATTGTGGAGTTTTCTTATCCACCCCATTTTGTTAACCTAATGAAAAAAATTATATTTATCATTTAGAAAGGGATTATACGAATAATGTGATATTTCACCTGAAATAAAATCTTTTATCATACCACCAGATGTATAGAAAGGTGAAAGGCCAAATGAAGACCTCATAAAGGAAGTGGGAGAATAGTTTTTTTTGTAACTTGATGTCATTTTTTCAATAATGGAACCAGGTGTATTTGGTTTCAATGAAAATTTAATAGTTTAGAAGTTATTATCAAAAATCATTGAAGATGCATTCCGATCCAATCCAGATATGGAATTTCAGGATCTATCATGGAAGTTTAGGATTTTCTCTACTCTGGAGGACTTCTTTTAATCATTAACAGATGAAGAATATGAGGCCCCACAAAGGGAAATGATGTGGCAGAGAGGTCGACATACAAATATAAAATAAATATATCCTAGGAATTTGGGATCTAGAGTGACTTGCAGGGATTTATTTACAATATTTGGCTTCTTTACTTGTGATTTAACTAGTACAAATCGGGACAAACTAGTAAAAGGGAATTATCGGTGCTATATAATCACTGACAATGCAAGCAATGTTAAAGGGTTGGATTTAATAATTCTTGAATAAAGAGCGGATAAATGTCCCCTTTAACAGCCCTAAAAATATTCAGATAAAGGGGGCCTATATCAATTCATTTTGTTAGTATTGATAAATGGAAACTTTATTAGTGCTTTTTTAGCATTATTATAGTTGGACTTTAATAGCGCTAAAAAAGCATTGATAATGGGTGATATTTTTTACTTCAAACCAGCCAAATTTTTTATCCGTCATCCCACCCCCTTTTATCAGTTCTTGTGGGTGCTCCCCCTATCAATGCTTTTGAAAATTCCACTCTCCTGTACGTGCCCCTTAATCTAGTGAGTTTCACACCTCAGGCCTCCAACTCCTACGACGACACCTTTCTCAGTATCGTATATTGTTTTTTCTATTTTATGATATATCTATATTATATATATATATATATATATCATCACATTATTTATACATATATATTTAAAAAACTATTTATTTATATATATTTTTTAAAATAAATATATAAAATATGTTTCTTCTGTGTTTATAAATACATTTATACATACATACATATATATATTTTTGAATCTATAAAAATAATTATTCATATTTATATTTATTTTCATATATTCATATTAATAAATATATACATATATTATAATATATATCTAATTGTCAATACACAAACACACAAATATATATATATATAAATTATATATACATTAACTATATAATTATTTAAATATTCATACATTTTTATTTTAAATAAAATAAATATTAGTTTTTAAATATTTCGAGCATAGCATAATCATGTGTTTGAAGGTTCCCAACATTAATTTGTACCATAATTGATGATTAATTAGAGATCAATATGATAGTGAATGTTTTGATCCATGGAATTGAATCAATGAAATAAACAATGGATAATTACACTAGAACCGAGAGAGAGGAGATCAACACATATTGTTTATAATTTATTTATTTGGATAAATAATTACCTTTAAGGAATTCTTTCTTCGTTGATGAATCTGGTGATAGATCTGCGGTGCACCATCATGGAGTTGTAGAAACCAAGTGTATATTTCCTATAGTGGTGATCCACACATGTTCCAGGAATCTCCAAACTTCACCAAAGGAGTCTCCAAGTGCTAGCATGGAGGATCCTTCCGGTTGTGTTTCCCGCCTTTGATCACCTTGAGAAACACTTCCAAAGCATTCTCCTTGATCTGGAGGAGGAGAACTGATATCCATTCAAGAGAGTGTTCCTAGAAATGGGATCTCTCTATGATTGAGAAGATTCTCCAAGATTTTTGTGCACAACTAAATTGATTAATGAGGAAATAACATAATTTGGTATTTATATTTCTAGGGTTAAAATAAAATAATTGAATAAGTTCCCTTAATAATTTATTTAATCATAGAAAAACCCTGGGTCAAATATTATTTGTATTATTATTAATATTTCCTTACATGTGCTTAACATGCAAATTAAAAATTAAAAATTATATAATTAAATAATACTAAATATTTTTTATTTCTCACCGGACCATTAAACTCAGTGTATCATTCCTCCACAATAATTATTTGGGCTTGAATAATGTCTACTTATTTTTAAAATAAATATCACTACATTATTCTATAATAAATAGATAAATATTATATTCACTAAATAGAAAATAAATATTTATTATTTATTCCACTCATAATATATTCTCTCTAAGAACTAGTGAAGGAATATCTGTGATCAAGCATACATGATTAATTATTAAACCAATAATGGGAATAATATTTATTCGTCCAAAAATAATAAATAATAATTTATTATTTAACTGAGATTCTGGATACACACAGTGTGTGGCCCTCTAGGCCTCTTTCTTAGTGTTAGTTGGTAAAGAAGCCCAAAGTCCATGGTTAGAGTCTAAATATAAAGCAACACACCCAGAGAGAAACAAGTTCAACCCACATAGACATGTAACCTCATAAGAATGCTTATTTTGTAACATAATTCCATTATAACAATAACTCTAATCGAGTAGGTTGCATGCCAGTGCCATCAACCTATATGATCCGTGTATTTTTCATTGACTTTTCAGAAATAAAATCTTCTTATAGAACACTATGGCCTTGTATCTATTTAAGATATATCCTTTTTATCAAAGGGCTTGAGACATTAAAATCTGTTAATGAACATAAAGGATAAATCCTCTCTCATTATTCATTAATGCAATATTACTTATGACTCACCCAACATATCCTAACTCACCGTGAACATCTATAATCATGGTTTTCATCATTACATCAAAGTACATTACTCATAATATTCATTAATAACAATTGTGATTATAAATTCAAATACACACATTCGTAGATAACAACATCCAATGACACGTATAATTGTTTATTTCCTTCTCATGAGTCTCATCCTCATAATATCCTACTTAATACTACTAATGGTATACACCATGAGAAGGTGGATCAAAGTCTTATGAGTATCCACCCCAAATAGACTCTGTCCTTTCTGTCCCTCAAATTATATTATCTAGATATAGAAAATTTATTCAGGAATAGTGTCATATTACTTCTGGGTTCTCATCATAGTATGGAATTACAATGACGTTTTAGTTAGAAAACTACTCCTACGAAAAAATCACATACTATGTCACACATACGAACAATAATTATGTGATAAGTAGTTTGTTAATATTAAAAATAATTAATACATGTTTATCGTAATGTACAAAGAAGTTTGTTCCTGGAAAAATACTCCAACAGTATCCCGCTTTCACTAGAACCGACAGCTAACAACATTTATTCTGCTAGCTCTCACATGATACTCATGCTTCTGCTGAGATAGGCCATTATTCATAGGGTCTACCATGTTCTCTTCCATGGGTACTCTATTCACTGCAACTTACCAACATTCATAAAAATACCTCAAGACTTTATAATTCCAAAGTATGTTATTTTTCTATTGGTGTGAACTTGTCTTTTTGGTAAGATCCACCACTGTAGTTTTATTAAAATACAATGTGATATGGTCTTTACTGATAAGTACCACATAAACATCCTATATTGTTTTGAATCCAAGAATCTTTCTTGGATACATCAGAATCCACTATATACTCAGAATCTACTCTATAATCAATGACAACTAGTTGTTTTGAACTATTCCATCTCAGAGTTCCTCCATTAAAATAGGAAACATATAATGATTTCCACTTCATATCATTCTGATCTGTCTAAAAACTACCATCAGTATTACTTCTGATGAATATCTATTCATGTTCTACTTACACCTGGAACATATGCATAGTTATTCATAGATAGATAAGGATAGCCTTAATAGTATTCCAATGTTGTTCTCTTGGATCTTCTTGATATCTGTCTACCATGCTCAATGAATAGGCAACATCAATTCTAGTACATAACATGGCATACACAATTTATCCTATCATTTTTGCATATGGGATCATACTCATTATCTCTTTCTGTTATTGTGTCATAGGATGCATTATCTTAGAAAGATGTAAACCTCATGACATTGGAAATGATCCACTCTTGGATTGTTCCATACTATGTATCTTTAGTATCTAGTCAATATATGTACTTTGAATTAGTCCAAGGATCCAAATGGATATATCATGAAAGATCTTGATCCCTAGAATGTAGTATTCTTGAACTATGTCCTTCATAGAGAAGCACTTGTTTAACCAGTCCTTAAATGACCATAAGATAGGTATTTTTCTTTCCATAAGTAATATTTCATCAACAAATACTACAAGGATAATGACTACATTTCTTTTAAACATCTGGTAAACATAGATGTCAGATTCCTTCTTAATGAAACAAAATTATTTTATAAATTCATCTAATTGAATTTTCCATTACCTAGATGCTTTCTTTAATCCAGAAATGGTTCTCTACAAATTTCAAATCTTCTTGGAATCTCCTGGAGTCACAATCCCTTCTGGTTGTGTCATATATACATCTTACTAAAGGTTCCCATTAAGGAATGTAGTTTTGAAATCCACATACCAAATATCATAGTCATGGGAAGCTGCTATTGTAGGTAGAATTTTGATGGATTTAAACTTGGAAACTGGTGAAAAGGTTTCAACATAGTCAATTTCCTGATAAATTTTAAACCCTTTACCCACTAGCTTTTCATTATAGGTACTTACTTTACATTCCATGTCTAGTTTCATCTTGAATACCCATTTTTATACAGTAATAATTACATCAACTGGCACATCGACCAGAACCCAAACTTGGTTCTGATACATGGAATCCATTTTAGGATTCCTGGATTCTTTCCATCTCACATCTTCTGATCTCTCTAATCCTCCTAATAGAAGAGAGGATCATTATCATCAACCAGTATTGAGTTACCATCCTCTATGACTAGAAAACCACATCTCTCTACTTCTCTTACCTCTCTTGAGCTCTTACACAGTACTAGTTTTTCAAGAACTACTTCTTCAATGGGGACCTATGTAATCTTTTCATTTACCAACTATTGTGTATCTTGAGCATCAACTTCATCGAAGTCAATATTTCTCCCACTGTCCTTTTTTAGGATGTTCTCCCTCTCAATAAATAAATCATGTCTGGCGACAGTCACTTTCTTATCTGAGGGGATGTATAGGTAGTATCCCTTTATTTCCTTGGGATACCCTATAAAGATATATCTTGTTCCCTAGGGTGCTAGTTTGTTGCCTAATAAGGCATTAACATATATCTCACAACCCGATACACATGTATGTGATAAAATGGGCTTCTTTAAACTCCATAACTCGATGGGAATTTCATTTTTCACTTTATTAAGTACTCTCTTTAATGTGTATTCTTTAGTTTGTAATGATTATCCCTAAAAGGATAATGGAATATCTACATGACTCAATATCAACCTTACCATGTCTAAAAAGGTAAGGTTTCTCTTTTAACTAACATAATTCCACTATGGTGTATAAGGTGTACTGAATTGTGATATAATCCCAAACCACCACAGAAAGTAAATGAAATCTTGGTTATGATATTAACCACTAAGAGGTGATCATAGATTCTTTATTTTCATAACAAGATGATTCTCTACATCATTATTTAATTTGTTGATATTATCAAAGGACTCATACTTATACCTAATCAAGTAAATATATCCATATCTACTCAAGTCATCAGTAAATGTAATGAAGTAAGAATATTCACCTATATCTTCTACAAGAAATGGTCCACAAACATTAGTGTATAATAATCCTAGATTCTCTATGGACCTTTTACCCTATCCACTAAATGGTGGTTTTCTAATTTTACATTATAAACAAGAATGACATCTATCAAGTAGTTTTAGCTTAGAAGAATCTAAATAGCCATCTTAAAAGAGATTTGTAATGGTCTTATTCTTTACATGAACAAGGTGGTGATGCCACAACTGGGTGTTATATAAGGAGTGTAAACTTGGTTCGTTATCGGTTTCCAACACTTAGTGTTAGTAATTTAATACATAAATACCATTGTTTAAATGTTCTATACCATAACATATGTTATCCATATAAAAGAAACAAATTTTATTTCCAAATTTGAAAATGATCCCTTGTATATCTAGAAATTATATAGAAATTATGTTCTTGGTAACTATAGGTACATAATAACAATATCATAAAAACAAAATCATTCCCATTGGCAATGAAAGCAGGTAGTCACCAATGGCTAGGGAATCCATCCTCGCTCCATTGGCAGCTCTAATATCCACCTCTCCTCTGGAAATCATCCAAAATCTACTTGGATACAATATTTGGATACAAATGTGAGCACCAAATGTTGTATCTAATACTAAGTGTGTTGAAATGGAAAGATTACACTAGGTAATGAACACACCTTTACCTTACCCTTTCTTCTAAGGGTAGTTCCTCTTCTAGTGGCTTGGCTTTCCACATGAAAAACCTACTACCTCTTTTTCCTTTCCCTTCCTCTGGATCTTATTATTCATGGTAGGATGGAGCTTAGGAGATTTAGACTATTTATATGTCATGGTCTCCTTTTCATTTTCCTTTATTTTTTTATTAACTATAAGGACTATGGGTTTGTCATGCCACATGTCCTTATCCACTTGGAATATTAAAGTATGGCATTCTAAAATAATCTTCTCATTTTTTATCATTTTTTATTAATAATAATGATAGAGAAGGTCTTGGGCCATTATGAAAGTATGATATCTATACACAACCCATCTGGGAATTTAATCCATAATTCATCAAGGTGTTCAATGTGGTGCATAAACGTGATTCCATGAGTCCTAGGTGGCGTAGAATCTCCAAGATTATTTGTGAAAAAATAATTGGAGATCACAAACCTCTCTTGTATCACCTTCTTTTGATATAGATCCCGAAGGTGAGACATCATGCTATAGGCATCCATATACTCATGTTTCATTAAAATATCATTGGACATGGATGATAGCATGAAGCAATAAAACATATGTAGAATCATTTAAATTTTTCTCATAGAGATATATCTATTCATCAATGCCTTATTTCTAGGCACAACTGGTAGAGGTTCTTCCAGTACATACCATTTCATTTCATGGTGAAGGATAACACGTACGCACGTTTTCCGATCTTTGAAATTTTTTATAGTGAGATGTTTTTTCCTATAAAAAGTGGATCACAATGAAATTTTTTGTGTTATTTTATTTTTGATTCTACAAAATGGGATGAGTATAATTTTAGTATTTTATCTGATAAATTTAAAAAATTAAAAAATATTATATTTATTAGTCTCCCAATATTTTATCAAAAAACCAATATCCCTTACAATTGAATTTGGAATATCCTTTTACTTGGGAATTATAGTGGAAGTAGTCCATATTCCCATTATCAATTCCCCAAATTTGGTTGGTCAAGAAACATGAATGGTTTTATGTAGGAATTCCAAATTCCAACTGCAATAACTCATAGTTCCTTAATCTGTTGAGTGGACTCCCCAATCATGAATTCCTTTAATTAAATTTCCTTAAACATTGCCTCTTATTGATATTAATTCCCACTTTATATGTCAAAATTTTATGTTAACTAATTTAAGTTAATGCAAAAAATCAAGTTATAATTCCCTGATAATTGAAATCACCCAAACATTGGTTGGTCAAGCACTTTGAACTACGGTTCGATTATAACCCAAGTAATGGAAGGCTATACCATCTTAATTTTTTATTAATGGATTTTATCCTTTTATGAATAAATATTCAATTATTATATCTGTTACATGCTTTTTAATATTATGTGGGATTTACTTAAGTGATTAACCATGTATTGAAAATATTTATGCATAATAGGGTTTATTTTAGTTCTATCTTGAATGCTAGTTCTTTCATTAATTATGTCATTTTGGCAAGACATCCATAATGAAATAATTGTGCAACTAATAGAAATAAAAAAAATGAAGTGGTATGATCATGAGCTCTTACTAGTGGTCAGTTTATCTAGTAGTTGATAAACTAACTATTGACCTAGGGGAAAAACACCTTGAACCAATTAAGATTCATGTAATATATTTCCACCTAACCACCTATGTATCTCTTCATATTAGTTTTACCACGAATCCGAATATAAATTGCCTCCACCTTCTTGGGAGCACCATCCATTACATATGACTTTTACTCACACGCAGGTGATAGGGAAAAGGGTTTATATAAAGGAAACCATGGGTATGCGGGCCCTACCTAATGAAAGGAAATAAGGAACATAGAACCAAAATTTAATTTAATAATTAATTAAGTAAAACAAATCACATACAAAAATTTTGGTCTAGATCATTATCATCCACATGCATGTAACTAATTATGCATTTAATAAAACTAGCATTCAATTCATAATTGTTCTTATTAAGAAAAATCATGCTCTAATTGATTAATTATTATCTTTAATTAATAAATCCTTTTATCTATAAACTTATCAAAATTTCATTGAAATCCCCATCTTTTATAATTTTAAACAAATTAAATAATTTAATTTTAAAAAAAACGTTTTACATAAATGTACCTTGGAGGAAACATGGTGAATACCCATCAAAATCTACCTAACATGTATTATACTCGAATACAATTTATTCTCTGTGATATTTAGCATATTTGATTCATCACGTACTTTCATGAAGTTTAGTATCAAATTAATGATTACATGAATTTTATATACCATGTAATGCTTTAATGCATGTAGAGAAACAAATATAATACAATGCATACATGATATGCAGATTTTTAACATTAAACACTTATTAATTAAACACACACACACACACACATATATATATATATTAAAACCTATCACATGGTGTGTCCTAATGACATAATGACCACACGTGAAACATGTCTCAAGGTTTACTTAATATAAAAAATAAATTTTAAATCTGCATTATTAGTATAAGAACACAGCATGTAGATCCAATCTACGTGGCGTGTACATCTCTTACCATCTATCCGAGGTACATCCCTAGGGAATCGACGTGTGAATCATACCTCGGAAAATTTGGAGTACACAGTGTGTCCAATATGCCACACATCATGTAAACATTGAGTTACAAAGCCACTAGTCTGGTAATTCATGTATGGAATATACATCCTGTTTTTGACTCAAAGGGAATACACGCTGTGTACATGTGTTACACAGCATGTAGTCCGGCTGACTATTTTCCATTAAATTCTGGTCAACATGCTGTACAATTTAATTCATGTATTCAATGCATATGACTAGAATCAATTTCCAACCTAATTCCTGATGCATTTGACTTCACTGCATAGCGTGTAACTCCGATTAAAAGGTTTTTAGTCCTATGTTGTCTGTCCAGAAACCTTGGAACCTTCAAATGAGTTCCACTATGTTATTTTAATCATAAAATTAAACGTCTTGATTAGATCTATGAGAAACTAAGAAAGAATAAATAGATCTATTAATTCAAATTAAAATAACAATCAATCTTGAATTGAAAAACTAAATTAAAAAAGTATAAATCACTAACGATTTCTAAATATATATATATATATATATATGTACCTACTTTGATACTGCTCGAAGGTTCTGGTCGCAATAGAAACATGTGTTGGCTAGTTCCCAACTTTGTTTTTTTCCATAATCGATGATCAATCTGGGATCTATACGATTATAAACATTTTTATCCATGGAATTAAATAAATGAAATACACAATTGATGATAACCCTGAAACTGAGAGAGAGTATATCAAAACATATTGTTTATAATTAATTTAATTATATAAATAATTGTCTCTTTTGAATTCTTTCTTCATTGATTATTTTGGAGAGAGATATTTGGTGCACCATCATTACGTTGTAGAAACCAAGTGTACATTTCCTCTAGTAGTGGTCCACACATGTTCCAGGAATCTCCAAAAATCACCCAAGGGGTATTCAGTTTCTAGCATGGAAGATCCTTATGCTTTCATCATCCTCCTTTGATTGTCTCAAGAACCACTTAAAAATAATTCTCCTTGATTCATTGGAGGATGATTTCGCTTCATTCTTGAGAGAATTCTTAGAGATGAGATCTCTATAGGCATGGGAGGATTCTCCAAGACTTTTGTGCACAACTGAATTGGCTAATGAGGAAAATAACATAATTGGGTATTTATATTGCTATGGTTAAAATAACATAATTTCACAAATTTCCTTAATTATTTACTTAATTCAAAAAGGTCTCATGTCAAATAATATAAATAATATTTTTATTTCTCGACATGTGTGTAACTTAAGAATTAAAATTAAATATTATTTAATTAAATAATATTCAATATTTTTTATTTCTCATCAACCCATTAAACTCTGTATTCTTTTACTCCATAATATTTATTAGGCATCAAATAATTTCTATTTATTTATTAAATAAATATCACTTAATTATTCACCAATAATTAAATAAATAATATAATCACTAAATAGTAAATAAATATTTATTAAATATTCTGCTCACAATGTATTCTCTCAAATAACTAGTGTTGAAATAAATGTGAACAACCATACATGAATAATTATTAAACCGTGTGAGAGAATAATATTTATTCAACCTATTATCCAAGGTATGCATCTAGAAACATGCCAAGGAACCCGTAGAGAACGAAGATAATGATACCATGACATTTCACATCATATAGATACTTACTATGTAATATAATCTCATTATCACAATATCATTAATCGAGTAGGTTGCATGCTAGTGCCATCAACATATGTAATTTTATAATTATTTGAATATATATATATATATAATTATAAAAAAATATTTTTATAAATATTTTTATTTTCTTACTGGAAGGTCAATGTAAAAGGATCTTTATTAAAAGAGAAGAAAAAACAGTATCTCAAAGAGGATGAGGAAGAGTATGGCATGAAAAATCTTCCCTCATTAAAATAGTAAAAAGATAGAGAAAAAATCTCATATTCCAAACGATTATAATATCCAAATTTGTCATCCTAGTCAGATTCATCTATCAATGAACATAATTTTTTGTCTTGAGGATTTCACACATCTAAAAGAGATGTCGATATGGTTCTCATGGTGGTCTTATGATGGGAGTAATCCTTTGATGGTATGGAATTCTTCATTGAGGCCAATGAGAAACCTTCATCCTGCTTCACCTTACCTGTAAGAACCTGGTTATTCCTTGAAGGTGCAGATCTTTCCATTCTATTTTATACTTAATAAAATGGGTGAAAAAAGGGAAAGTTTCAGGCTAATTACAAGATGTGACTAGGGCCTACATGCCATTTACTTTTATGTACACACCATGTATGTGGGGCTACACACCATGTAATCCTAGTACACAGGGATGTAATGGTCCAGACAAAAATTGTATGGAAACGGTGTGCAGTTTCATTTAAATGCCATGTTTTTTTATTAAATTTGGATGTAGCATCATTTTTGGAAGATAGACAGAAATAAGCAATTTTGACGAGCAGTACACCCAGGAAAAATCAGAATGGGATTCTTCTCATGTTTTGTCATTTGGAACCCAATTCGAAAACCATTGAATCTGTTGAAACCTTCTTGATGAGTGCTCAATTCCACATGAGCATTTATTTATAATTTATTTTTTTGACCTAGTTATCTAGGGTTGAGTTTTTTTACTCATTTTGTAGATATACTCTGATTTAGTTCGAATTAAATACCGACAATGGATGAGGAGAGTCATACTAACATGAGGTAGGGGGTCTTCTTCCTCTCATTGATTATTGTGTTTCCTATTTTTACTAGAGTGTGGTACCATATTTTAGGGTGTTTCATGATTGAATAATAAACCCTATTATTGTCAATTGATGATTTGGAAATTAATTAGATGATTTGGGAGCATTTTTATTATTGGGAACCTATATTTAGGGCCACTACATGGGTGTATTTCCCTCAGATGACTTTTTTTCCAAGAATTCCAAAGTGGATTGAATTGAATTCCCATTATTAGGTTGTTAAAACAAACTGCTTATGTGATATGAATTTCCCACGTGATATAATTAAATTTTTAATCCATTTAATAGTTTAATTTTCTTGTGATACTTTAAATGTGAACTATGCCCATGTAATTTTTTAAAATGATAAGTAATGTGATAGTTAAATTAAAATGTGATTCTTTTGATATGAAATTGAATAATGACATTGTGGGGTAATTAGAAATGGGTGATCCACAATCTCAGTTAAAAGACAAGGTTGGGATCTTGTGACTGATTGCACCTTATGTATACCTTGGGTTAATGAGGGTATCCGATAAAAGGCCATGGATGAGATCAAGAGGTGATTATGTAAGGGCCATGAATGAGCCATGTTAGGGTGGTCAAGCACATTGAGGCTTATTTAAAATGCTGCTTGAACCTAGTATCCATTGGGGGATACGCAAGCTGGTCTCTATTAGAAAATGATTAAATGACTATTATGCCATGATTTTATGGTTACTTTTATACAGGGGTGGTTGTTGAGCCTAGGCCAGACCTAGAGACACATATAAAATCCAAGGAACTATAATAATGAAATGGATGACTTATGAACCATCTTCTAAGAAAAGGCACAAACTTGGATTCGGTCTTCACATATAATTGTTTACATTTCCTTCTGAGAGATATGTATTGCATTCTCTTATTACATTCAATATTGTACACTGCCTTGTATATATATCCACTGACATATTGTCATATACCATTTGTGGTTTCCTATTCAGATTTAGTCTCACACCCTGTTTGGGCCATGATTTTGGGCCTAAACAAATTATATGATTGTAGGTGTTGATCGGGGAAATCATCCTGCTACAGGAACATGATGTGGTTATTATGAGTAGGATAGAATGGGACTAAGATGAGGCTTGTGATGCATACTAGTTTCTTTTTGTTTCTTTTGTGATTTTGAGACATATATTTTGTATTATTGTGTTGTACTTGTTTTGGATGTTTTCTTAGAACATGTGACATGTTGCATCATATTTTGTGTGGAATGATGTTTGGTTGCTTATAATATTATTCATCCACTACTTACATCAGTTGTATGTTGTTCACTGTTTCTTCTATTGTATTATTATTTATAATGCTTTGTTACACTATTCTAATGAGGTCATAGTTTCCCCACTATTGGACCCTAGGCCATCACTACAAGTCGGAGACCTCTTCCATTTGGGGAGATGCGCTTGAGACCATGTGGCCAATCATGTACGGGGCACTAGTTTAGTGGTATCTGGATATAGGGCGTTAGAATGTGGTATCCAAGTATTTATTTTCAAGTTTGATTTATTGATTGGAGATGATATTAAGGGATATAAATTCAATGTGTTTTGGTGTGAGGTAGTGCTCAGGAGTAGCTACCCCACATATAGGAAAAATCAAAATTTCCTTGAATTGTCATCTGTTTTTTGGATTTTATGTTGTTAAAGCATATTAGATTTATCCATTGGGAGAGTCACTTGTTTTAAGCTATTATTATTGATATTATTGTGGTTTTTTTTTGTTTCAACCCAATGAGATGATATTATTCCATATAATGAATCATATAGGAACTTATTAAAGGTCACATGCCATGCATTCATACCATGCCATCTAGGAGAATTACTGATCAAATGCTAGTGTGATAGATGCCATGCACAATATTCATGATGTTGTGATAGGTACCATGATAGATATACCTACTTTTGAGATAGGTGTATTGATATGTGTTATGGATTTAATTGGATGGAAGCAAAGCCTTGATCCCTTATGAGTATGGGCCCTCAAGGATCAGAAATTTGTGGATCATGTTTCACCCAAGAGCTTAAATTTTGTAATTAAGTGCTATATGTTATTCCAAAAATTGATTATTATGGAGTATGGGCCCCCGAAGATAATAATTCTTTCCATTTTTTATTATATTTCAACAACAAGTGTTCCGGGGATGTTTCAGAGGATTACTATCCGAAAACCAAGACAAAACGTCTTGTGGGTCCATAAACACAAGCCATGTGTTCTTCTGTTTGGGAAGAAAGGAACTTCTATAAGTACACTCTGTGTAATCTGATTACACACCATGTGGTAGATGACTATGTGTCTAGCTGTGTGAGAGAGAACACGGGACGTTGGGTTTTGAGTAGAACACATTGTGTGTGTTAGGTACAACCCATGTAGTCTGACATATTTAGACACTATGTGGTTCTAGACATGAAAAAGTACATGGAAAGGAGGAGAAACTTGAGTACACAACATGTGTCATTCTTACATGTCGTGTACCCAAGACATTTACATGCCAAGGCAGGCGAAGGTACACGCCCACATGATAGCTTAAGTGTACATGATGTGTAAGGGTTCTACAAATTGTGTACTCATCCTTTCCAACCATTGAGGGTTTTCTTCTCATTTTTTGTTCTTGCACTCTTGAACTGTGAACCTCAATGATCTTGAACTGAGGTGTGTTCTTAACCTTTCAATGTCATGCCTCTATGATGACCTCCAGTTGTTCTCTAAGAGAGTGAAGATGATCATATCCTGGAGGTGGTATGCCATGGGCTACCAGTGGACCCTCCAGTCGTTCCAGTTGTGGGACCCGCTATTATACCACATGTAGGTGATGATGAATAGTTTTGTGAAGGATTTATGAAGATCATTAAAACTTTTTATGGGGCACCACATCCTACCATGTCTATGGAAGAACTGACACGAGTGTTCCAATAGCAGCATCCGCCCACATTTTTTGGGGAGTATGGGACACAAGTTGCAGAGTCATTGATAGAGGCCATGTTATCGATATATGAGCATCTTCATATGCCTCCTGATAGGAGGGTCTAGATCACAACTTACATGATATGTGATTCCTCTAAGAGGTGGTGGGATGTTACCACACAGACAGAGCGTCAGCGGGACATGGCATGAGAATATTTTCAGACAGTATTCTATGATGAATTCTATACTGAGAAACTGAGGGCCAATAAAGTCCTTGATTTTATACATTTATAGAAGTTATCTCTATCAGTTATGGATTACTCTGCCTTATTTTTTGAGATCTAGTGATTTCCACCGATTTTGATGGGTGATGATCTGTCAAAGGCTAGGTGATTCAAGAATGGCCTTAGGTATGAAATATGATCACATGTGAAATTATTTAGGATGAATATTGTATCTTTTATAGTGAACCAGGCACTAATTACTGAGAATAATTAGATGGAATAAAGAGGTGAGATCTAGGGTGGTTCGGCAACATGATCTGGTACTATTTTGACTGGTAGATGGAAGCGTCGTCTCAGGATTACGTACGAAAAATCTAGTAATCAGAATGTATCTTATGGTTTCCATGTGAGGTGATTATAGTGAGATAGTATAGGGAATACTAAACCACAGTGCCCAATGGATCCTGTAGAGTCCCGATCTTGTGGAATTATGGGACATTTATAGAATTTCCACAAGATGTTTCCACCAACTTCTAGTGAGAGAGGGTCTTCACCAACTCCACATTCAAGAGTCGGGTAACCAGCTTCTCACTAGTCAAGGAACTAGAATATGTCAGGCTGAGGTGCTGGTCATGGCCATGTTAGGTAGACCATATGATCCTATAAATAGTAGGGCGGGTTAGCTTTGGGTAGCTAGGATGTTTCTTAGGGTCGTGGTACAAGCCAAACTTATGCAGTGCAATAGATCCAACATGATTAGGATCCCAAAACATCTACTATCATAGGTACTATTATAGTAACCTCCATTTTAGTTTCTTCACATTTTGGTATAGGGGATTTAGATAGTTTCATATTTTTTCCCTATTGTGGAGAGACTAGGGCTCTGTGTTTTTTCTTCTAATGGTTTTATGAAACTAGACACTCTATTGGGGATTAGAAAGGAAGGTGTGCGATAAAGCAAGGAGTGACCCTTGAAATTGGTGGGTGCCAATTCGGTTGTGAAATCTATGTCTTAGAGATGAAAATATTTGATGTCATAATTAGAATTGACTGGTTAGTCTCCTTTCAAGACTTTGTTGAATGCTATCACCGTAGGGTGAGTTTTATGTCACCAGAGGCCCGATCATTTCTACACAAGGGTGAATGGGATGTCCAGGCGAGCTGAGTTGTACCCGAGCATCGTGGGTTGGGTAGCATGACTTCCAAGGCTTCGAGTTTATATCTATATGACCATGGGACACATAAGATAGATTTCCCTCCTGTATTACATCATTTTTGGTACATATTCATGGATGACTTTTTAGGCCTACCTCCGATGAGGGAGGTAGGGTTCTCTATCGAGCTAGTACCGGGAGTTGCACGGGTATCCATTCCTCCTTATAGGATTGACACAATAGAGTTGAAAGTGATCAAGAGGTATTAAGAGGATTTGGAGGCTAAGGGTTTCATCAAACCTAGTACTTATCCTTGGGGTTTTCCAGTCCTTTTTGTGAAAGATTCATATGTTACCCTCAGATGTTGTGTGGATTATTGGAAAATGAACAAGTTGACAATTAAGAAACAGTATCCTCTACCATGAATAAATGATCTCTTTTATCAGCTCTGAGGATCTCGCGTATTTTATAAGATAAATTTGAGGTATAGTTATGATCAAGTGAATGTTCAATCATCAAACATACCTTACACAACCTTTCATAGTAGGTATGGTCAGTATGAGTATTTGGTCATGCCATTTCATCTCACGAATGTGCCTAAAGTTTTTATGGAAATGATGAACAGAGTGTTCCATCTTTATCAAGACTCTTTCATTGTAGTTTTCATTGATGATATCTTGGTGTATTATCATAATCAACATGACCATGAAAAACATATTGAGATCATTTTGATTACACTAAGAGAGCATCGGTTATATACTAAGCTCACATAGTGTCACTTCTGGATGGATCAAATTCACTACCTAGATCACATCATATTGGATATATGAGTATTAGTGGACCCAATGAAGGTGAATTTAGTATTTTACTAGAAACATCCCATGAACATCTTTGATATACAATGTTTCTTGGGGCTAGCTGGTTACTTCAGGCACTTCATATAGAAATTCTCAAATTTAGTAGTGCTGCTGACAGGTCTGACTAAAAAGGGTGCCAAAAATGTATGGAAATATTCCTACGAGATGGCCTTTCACGATTTTAGAGGGATATTAATGTCAGCACAGATACAAATTTTTCCAGATCTGGGCAGGATTTATGTTGTGTACTACGATGCATCAGGTATCATACTGGGAGCAGTTCTCATGTAGGGATATCAAGTCGTTTCATATGGATCTCATCAATTATAGCCTCATGAGAAGAATTACCCAACACACGATCTCGAGTAAGCTATGGTTGTTCATTCTTTAGGCTTTTGGAGGCATTACTTACAAGGATAGTGTTGTGTGGTGTACACATACCACAAAAGACTCAAGTACATATTTACTTAGCATGATCTAAATCTAAGGCAACAAAGGTGGGTGAAATACCATCATTCTTTCAACTTCGATCTTTATTACATGCCTGATGGAAATGTTGTGGAAGATAATTTGAGTATGGGGACTCAGATATAGTTATTGTAGTAATCCAATATTGATTTTCATCTTATGGTGTTGTTCTATGAGATTCACTTAGAGGTGCACGACAGTCAGGGAAAAAATTTTCTCACATCCAGAGTTGTTACCTCTACCATACTAAAAAGAGTAAAGACAAGGAAGCCACAAGATTATGAAGGACTAGTTCTATGTGAGAGTGTGGAAGGTGAGGACCCTCCTCTTGGTTGGACCATAGGAAAGGATGGAGTTCTACATTTACATTTTCACGTATGGCTGTCAGCAGACATGTGTGAGGAGCTGATGCTGGATTTTCATGCCTCTGTATGGACAATGCAACATGGAGTCACCAATATTTATTGGGATTTACATCATTAGAATTGGTTTCCAAGTATGAAAATGGATGTAGCTATATTTATCAGGATATGTTCCACTTGTCAGTAGGTAAAGGCGGAACACCAGCGACCATCCAGAATTTTACCGCATCTACCCATTCCTAAGTGTAAATGGAATTATGTTGTGATGGATTTCGTGAAATGGTTACCAAAGTCCCCTTAGGGAAATAATGTTATGTTGGTTGTTGTTGATAGTATCATGAAGGTTTCACATTTCATACTGATCAAGGAATCCATTAATGTTTACGAGATTGGTAGGTTATACATCTGGGAGATTGTAAGACCTCATGGGGTTCCTCATTCTATCATTTCAGATAGGGAAACCCATTTTACTTCTCAATTTTGGAAAGGGAAACATAGGTTTCTTGGTAGACAGGTGCTTTTGATCATGACATATCACCCTCAGACAAATGGCCAATCAGAGCACATGATTCAGGTGTTGGAGGACATGCTGTGGGCATGCATCCTAGATTTCATGAGATCAAAGGAGAGACACATACCCTTGGCTAATCTCACGTATAAAAATATCCTTTATGCTACTATTCAGATGGATATATATGAGGATTTGTATGATAGAGCATTCCAATCACCCCTGTGTTAGCTAGAGGTAAGAGAGACAACTATGTTGGGACCTCGTCTTTAACAGGAAACCACTGAGCAGGTGCAGTTGATTCAAAAGTGGATGTCTATTGTGTAGTCTCATAATAAATCATATGATGATTGTCGTAGATGGCCTTTGGAGTTTGAGGTTAAGGATCATGTTTTCCTACATGTCGCACCAAGGGTGGGACATAAGAGGAGGAGGAGATAGGGTAAACATTTTCCCAGATACGTTGGTCCTTTTGAGATTCTGAATATGGTCAGGCTGGTTGCCTATAGATGGAAGTTACCTCATATGTATAGGTCTATGCATCACTTCTTCCATATTTCTCAATTACGACATTACTTTTTAGACATGTCTCATACCTTTCATCCTGAGGAATTAGAGTTTCAGGAATATGAGTCCTTTGATGTACATTCCATTCGTATTGTGGATCATAGCACAAATGTTCTCCATGGGCGGTGTATTCATTTGGTATGGGTTCTATAGTAGCATGGCCAAGTGTAGGAAAAGACTTGTGAGAGGGAGGCCGGCGTACGATCATAGTGGAAAGATTTGTTCTCAGATAGTTATTCATTACCATGGGAAGGAAAATTTGGGGATGAATTTCTTTAAGCGGGGATGTTTGTAAGAACAAGGTTCTTTCTTTAATTTATAGATCTTCCCTTTCCTTTTTATACGTATGAAAATGGGGGGAAATAGGTGAAGGACTGTCTATAAGCCTATTAAAAAATGTGACTAGGGCCAACACACCGTGTACTTTTGTGACACGCTATGTATGTAGGGATACAAGCCATGTAAACCTAGTACACTACCATTTAATGGTCTGGCCAGAAATTGTATAGACCTGGCGTGTAGTTTCAATTACACACCATGTAATCTTCTTTTTTTATTGATTAAATCGGGCATTAGTGTCATTTTTGATAGACAGACAGAAATGATCCATTTCGACGAGCAGCATGCCTAGGAAAAATCTGAATGGGAATTCTTCTACTATTTCATTGTTCGGGACCCAATTTGAACATCGTAAAATCCATTGAAACCCACTTGGTGAGCACTCTATTCCTCTTGAAAATTTCCTTATGATTTCTTCTCTTAACATAGTTATCAAGGTTTGAATGTTCTTATTGGATTTGTTGATCTACTCCAATTTAGGTCAAATTGAATATCTAAACTAGATGAGGAGAGTCATACTAACATGAGGTAGGTGGTATTGTGCCTTTTTTATTATTGAATTGATTATATATGCCAGATTTTTTACACACCCACTTTAGGGTTTCACTTTATTGAATATTAAACCTTGTTATTTCCTATTGATGATTAGTTAATTAATTCTATAATTTTGGAGCATGTTCATGGTTGTGAACCTTGATATAGGGCCAATCCATGGGTGTGTTTCCCTCGGATGGTTGTTTGGCTGCGAATTCCTAAGAGTCATGGCTTGAATACCCATTATTTGGTTGTTAAAATGAACTTCTTATGTCATATGAATTCCCCATGTGAGATAATTACATTCCTAATCCATATAATAGTTTAATTTTCATGTGATACTTGTTATGTGAACAATGCCGATGTGAGATGTTTAAATGTTAATCGATTTGACCGTTTAATTTAGATAAGTTTCTTTTGTTATGGAATTTAATTATGAAAAATAGGGGTAATTAGAAATGGGAGAGCCATAGTCTCAGTTAAAAGAAATGGCCAGGATCATGTGACTAATTTCAACTTATGTATACCTTGGGTGAATGAGGGTCTCGGTTAAAAGACCATGGATGAGCTCAAGAGGTAAATATATAAGGGCCATGAGTGAGCCATGATAGTGTGTTTGGGATCATTGAGGCTTATTTAAACTTTCATGTGAACCCAGGATCAATTTAGGGATACCTAGGTCGGGCTCTATTGGAAAACGATTAAATGACTATTACGAGTTAATGGATACTTTTATATGGGGTTCGTTGGGCCTAGGTCAGACCTTGAGACATTTTTATAATTAAAAAAACATGAATAATTGAATGGATGACTTATGACGCATCTTCTAATCCAAATAACAACCTTGGATTTTTTTCTTCACATGTGCATGATTACATTGTTTTCTATGACATCTATTGTTATTGTTTTTTTGTACCCATAGTTTACTACATTGTCTATTGTAAACTACCTATTATATATATCCACTGACATATTGGAATAGTCCTGGCATGGTTGCCTATTGGGATTTAGTCTCACACATTGTTTGAGTCATGCTTTAGGGCCCAAACAGATTATATGATTGTAGGTGTTGATTAGGGAAAGAGCCTTGTTATAGGTACTTGATGTGCTGCTTAGGAGTAGGAGAGCATGGGACCGAGCTGAGGCTTGTGAAGTTTCCTAGTCACTATTTGTTTCTTTTTACTTTTTGAGATATATTTAGTGTATTACTGAACTGTACTTGTTTTGGCTACTTTCTTAGAACATGTGACATGTTGCATCATCTTTTGTGTGGGATGGTGATTGGTTACATATAATATCAGTCTTCTTCTATTTACTTCATTTGTATGATGTTCATTGTTTCTGATATTGTATTATTATTTATTATATTGTGTTATACTCTTCTAGTGAGGGAATAGTTTCCCCACTATCACACCCTAGGTCCTCACTGCCAGTCAGCTGCATCTGGCATTTGGGGAGATGCGATTAAGGCCATGTGGCCAACTGGGTATGGGGAACCAGTTGACTAGAATCAGGATATGTTATATTGCATTACCTTTAATAATAATGTAACTAATGGATCACTATGGAGATGAGTAGTCTTTTTAGATACTCGTTTTTTTTCTTGTAAGGCTTTGAAATATTTCTATATACATTTCAAGAGCTAAGCGCTAACGCGACTGTGATTCTGAGGCCCGATGTGCACAGAATTAATTTAATAAAATATATTAAATATATTTTATACTGTTTGTGCAATTAATTAAATAAAATAGGATAATTATTAAATAGTTGAATGAATCAGAAGTTTGAGACCACGATTGGGTCCAAAACGTGGGGTTTACCCTTAGTGCGATATAAAAGGAGTCGGCGCGAGACGTTCAGACCCCTCACTCATTGGTGTTGTGTTTAAGTGGATTAATTTATCACTAAATTTATTAATTAAATTCATTTAACATAAAAAAATCTATAAATATGTAATTATGGATAATTCACTTTGATGGGCTCGTAATTATCCCACCACCAACGAAGCTCCTTTACTCCTTTCTATTGGAGAATCAAATCGAATGATGAGGAAACTCTAAAATCATTCAGATCAGGACGTAGAAAACACAACGACTCCTCCCAAATCATTTGAGGATGAATTCTTCATTAGTGATCGATCTAAAGTATAGGTAAGACTCATTATATGTGGTTTTTTCATTTATAATTAAATGATTGAGCATGATCAATTCCATCTCTTCAATCTGTATTAATTTGATCCTTTAGATGAGCTCATGTATTGAAATAAATTATCCTTTCAATTTATTTCTTGTTATTTTATATTTCTCACCCTGATTTACCCTCTATGAAATCTTTAGTCTTGAATGCTTGGCCAATGATGCTCATCACCTTTGTTATTGGTGTATTTCCTCCACCTTTCTTCGCGTTATTCATCTTTAGACCACAGGGTCACAATTCAACATTGACTGGGTGGGTTTGAGTGCAATCGAACCCCCAGACACATTGTGGTATCATGAATGACATGCAGATCAACATTTTTTTAAAAAAATAAATTAAACGAATGGAATGGTGTTTGGTGAATGGAATAGACTAGCACCGTGGGTTCGTGTTTGTGATCAGAGGTGGTTAGAGATTGGTTTGATAACCTTTTGTTTTCCTAGTTGGTGTGTGGAGAAAACATGTGCTATAATGGGGATGGATTTAAAAGGTGGTCGTGCATGAGATCTCATGGAGGAGGATGTTTGGTGTGGATGTGATAATGGGCAGACTCAGAACTCTGACGAGGTGGTCGTTCATGGTCAATATGGTTAGCATAGATAATAATAATATTAATAATAATAATAATGGTGGTGAGTTGAAAATATTACAGGCATATTTGTTATTATTATTATATGAAATAATAATAATAATAGTGGATTGAAATGTATGTGGTTAATTATATAAAATTATAGTGGCGGTTATGTTTAATTATCATAATTATTATTGAAAATAATTTATATGGAACATTATTAATGGATTTCATAATTATGACAATAATAATGACTCCCCAATTCCCAATTATTTTCCTTCCTAATTGAAAACCTTCTATATTCACACTTTTGAATCAGATCTAATGTACTCTATAAATATTGTGATATGTTAATGTATTTTTGTTGAGTTTTGGATCAAAATTGAGTTCTCTACTTAATGAATTTCTCATATATTTTTATATCCATTTGTCTTCGTCATCATCATAAACAAATTTGGCACTCTCTATTTCAACAATGTGGTTCTCCAGTGATCAGACGTACTTTTCTAGTTTTGAAATTCTATATAGTTTCAATCGGTTTTTGATCGATTTCACAATACATTATTAGTACGATCATCTTGTTCACATTTCACATCATGAAAATGGTGTCATCATCCAAATAAGATAAGCATCATGATAAAAAGCTACGTCACATGTTTTTCATAAAAATTCTTCTTTTGACATAATAGTTCATGTGTGCATCCACTCTAATCATTAAAAGTGCAACATCAAAAGGCAAGCCTTTTTTTTATATGCAATATATTGTTACATTAATTTTTTCCCACTTGATAAATCTGATTATAATATCTGATTTTATTAATCTTTTGATGCGGGAAAAAATGAGCTTCTAAAGAGATTTAATGACTCGCGATTGCCAAATTTCACTCCATTCCATTAAGTGAATGTAATTAATATCCAATGTGGTCAATTTCATGACAAACGTCAACTATCAAATAAAATAATGAAACAAAACCACTATAAGTGGTTGAATGATGAGCATCATGTACCTACTGTACATCAAGACAATGTTTGGTGATCAGTGATTGACACCATGTACATGTCGTATATTGATCCAAAGTTCACTAATAATGTCATGAACCATGAAATTTTATCTCCATTATTATTTTGTTCACCCTGAAGGTGTCATGTTTGATTATGATATATAGAGGCTCGTAATGGATATGATATTAACTTTGAATATTTGTAAATAATGTATTGTTTTATTTCTATAAACTATATTTTATTTCATATAAAATTTTTTAGAGAAATTAAATGTTCTTGATGAAAAAGATTAAATATATTTTATATATATTAATCCCCCAAAGCGGATGAAATTTATGAAATTTCTGAATTGAATATTCATGAAATTGTCTTAAGACACTATAAAACTAGATAAAAAAATTCATTCTATTCCCTGGATTGAATCAGAGTATTTAACGAAAATTATTTATTTCATTCCCTGAAGTGAATGAAAATATATAAGATTTTATTATAAATCATGTTCATAGTGAATATGATGTTTTTTCAATGATCACTGTGATGTATTTTTTTATAACAAATAATAATATTATATCTACCAGAAGTGGTTTGATGGTAGTAAGTATTGACCTAGAACAATGAATTTTAATAATTTTTATAAAATAATGCATCCCTGAAGGATGATATTAAAATAATGTCCTTTGAAAATGTATTGAAGAATATGTTAATTTATCAAATATTGTTCTTGCATTAGTAATATCAAGTGAAAAATTATTATTTATCATATTCTTATGGATTATCAATATCATCTCATTTAATTCATTCATCCCCTAATGTGGATGTTTCTATTCATATAGTTCATAAATGAAATCATTGAATTTCATAGTTTTGATAATCAGATATATTTTATGAAAACGATTTTACAAACTAATGAGGTTAAAACAATGATCACCATAAACAATAAAATTTATATTATATTCAAGTTGATCATTATTGATAAATAATAAATTATCATCCATGTATCATGAAATCTAATGAATGAATGAATTCCCCGATGTGAATGCTGTTTTAATTAATATATCTCACTAATTAAAGAGAATGATGTTATTCCTAGAATATTTTATATGATTTGTGCTATCATGAATTTTTTTGTGTTGATAAAGTTTGATCAAATCATTTATCCTTCGTTTGATAATGTGAATGTTTTTTATGAATTATAATTTTGGATAGCGATAAGGTGTCTATTTTGAATCCACAAGATTCTTCCACATTTATTCTTGCTACCACATTCACCTGCTTTAAAAGATGTGGGGGATCCTATCCCAGGTAGATGTATTGTAAAATAATATTTGGGATGGAATTTCTAAAATATTTGGGATGTTTTAAAATATGAAATAATCATCTTTATGATGCACCTAACCCATTATGATTATATTATGGATTCATCAACCACCATAAGTCGATATTATAACCACAAATATGAGTTTCAACAATGAAAGGTCCATGAAATCTTATATGTGTTGATCTTGAATAAAAATAATTATAAATTTTATTTTTATTAAATCCTTCAAAATAACTCATATATGAGTTAGTATATGCTCATATAAGTACATTTACCAGTGAATAAAATTTATTAATGACTCTAGAAGAGTGAATACATTCCTAAATAGTTGTACAAATTCATAATGATTTGTTATATATTAATCCTTGATGATATATATGAATGGAATTCTGGAAAATGAATATCATATGGAGATGCTAGAAAAAAGAGGTACCTTGATATGTAATAAACATTCATAAAAAGTGATTGTAATGAATTAGTAATGTAAAATCAAATCAACAATGTTAAACTAGAATTTTTCTAATCCTATTACATAAAATATATGACATGATGATTTAGTCTATCTAAGGTCAAATATAATGAAAAATATTGATTCATTTATACACAAGCATTTATTTTTTGATAACATAGTAGACTTCCAAGAGGGGGAGAATTATAAATGTATTTAATTGATGAATGTCTACTAAAATATCAATGAATTCATTATCATTAAGTTATTAAGAATTCCCCTATATAATAATTTACCCTGAGGTACCCATTTTTGGGGTAAATTATTTATAACATTAGCAGGAATTATGGAAATAAATTTCCCATATACTTATGACGAATTATATATGGGTGTTCCCACCTACCATGTGATCCATTTATATGAAATATACATACACTAATTTATTATATAAAATCATTTTTCATCCTGAGTAGAAGGAAATAAATATATTTTCTCTTGATGAGAAAAATTAATATAAGGACAAAATTATATCTTTGTAGATATTGTCCCTAAAGTGACCCTAGTACCAAAAATATTATGAGATCTCAATCAAATATTTTTGATGATATATATTTTTTAAATTCTTTTAAAACTCACTAATGAAAATGGATTTTGAAAAATGAGAACATCAGAATAATTGGCCAAAATTAATAAAGAAATTTATGATATGTTCAACATATAAACTTTTGATTTGATTATCCAAACTACTAAGACTGTTTATTACTGATGATATTATTATAAAAAATATTATTCCTTGTATATTTGGATATTTATATGATTCCCATAAGGATTCAAAATACATGAATCATATTCAAAATTATGAAAGTTTTACCCAATATGATATATTATGGGTTGAACTGAATAAGAATTATTTCATGTATCCATATTAATTTAAGGAAGAATATAAATTGAAATTATCATCTCATGGTTTGTGTGAATAATTATATTCATCATATTACCATGTTGTTTTGAAAAAAAATTATATACTCTTGAAGAGTTTTCATAAATCAATGACATACATGGAAAGTCCTTTTATTTTTAATTTATCATCCTTAAGATGAAATATTAAATTTTTTAATGGTTTTACCCTTAATAAACAATTAAATCACTTGTTTCCAAGAGTGATATAAAAGTGGTTGATGAAGAACATACATATCACATAAGGGTTAAATATAAATTCGCATTTTATTTATCCCTAATGGATATACATGTACATGTGCATATGTACCATGAAAATAACAGTAAATCATATTATGAAGAAAGTTAATGTTATTGCCTATTTATTGAAATCTAAAGGGTATGGATTATTCTTATTCAAAAATTCAAAGCTAAATTTTTGGTTATGAATTTTTCATGGACATTATATTAGTTTAATGATGATCAGTATGAATAGGAGATGTAACTTTTGTACTCTTTTTCCCTTAGTCATGTTTTTTCCACTAGGTTTTCTTGATAAGGTTTTTAATGAGGAAACACTCTAGGGACTTGATGTTATTGTACTCTTTTTACTTAATCAAGAGTTTTCCACTAATGTTTTTTTCCTTGATGATGTTTTTAATGAGGCAATCATACATCATAATAGATATCCAAGGTAATGATAAAAATTATTATAGAGAATTATAATTAATGTAAATTGTTGGTCTTCACCATGAGTTGTAATTTTTAATGAAGTCATTCATTATTACCAATGGTATTTCTCCCATGTCCCGAAGACATAATTAAATTATAATATTAATTGATTCCCTAGAGAAATAATTAAATGATATAATCATGGCGATTTTGGGAATTTTGCACTATTTTTTCCTTCATTATGGTTTTCTTAAAGGGTTTTTTGATAATGTTTTTAATGAGGTAGCATGACATGAAATTAAATTACTTTGGCTTCACTTATTTTCCCCATAAGGTTTTTTAAGTGATTATTATATAAGATTTCATGAAATTATGAAATACAAGGGGGGTTTTTGTGAATCATTATTAAGGGATATCATTATTAAGACCATAATATTGAATCCTCAATTCCCAATTAATCTCCCACTTAATGTCCAACCTTCCATATTCTCATCGTTGGATCATATCTCATGTAATCTATAAATATGGTGATATGATAATGAAATTTTTTGGAATTTTGGATCTACATTGTGTTCTCTACATATGGTTTTTCTCTTGTATTTGAATTTCTATTTTTCGTTTTCATTGTCATACACAAATTCAATGCTCGCATCGTTAATGATGTTCTTTTCTAACGATTTTCCTTACATTTCCGGTTTCGAAATTATTTTTGTTTTCAGTCGGTGTTCGATCTATTTCACAACAATAATAATTTTTATAGGGAGACAAGGTTTTTGAGTAATAAATTAAAAGGAGTTGAACATTTAAATTAAATGAAATTTTGTTTTATAATTTAATTTAATTAAATTAAATTTTTAAGCCATACGTGAAAATGTAGGATGGCGCCTTCATGTCCAGTGTGGAAATAGGAATTCCATGAAGTCATTTTATACCATTATATATTATTATTATTATAATCGTATATATTGAAGTGAGGTGGTGGAGGTGAGGGTGGAGCTACGTACCCCAAACTCAAAGGCGAAAAATCCTTTGAGCGTTGAATTTGAAGAAAAAATAGTTTAAAATAATAATAATATAATAACATGTTTATTTATATGAAGTTTTCAAAACCTAAATCCACCATAAATTTCTTTATACAACATCGGATAGATGAATATTCAGCAAAAACGTGATCTTGGAATTGATACGGTCATTTTATGGCCAGTGTTGGATACTTTTTTTGGACTCGTACCTCAGGTAAACAAAACACCAAATAATAATAAAATTATTATTATTACGGGATCTTATATCTGACCTATCTCCATCAGCTGGTGTCGCAATGAAGAACTATATTTGACGATGCGATCCAAAAATTAATATGGGAATTTCAACATCAATTTTGGTAATTTAATTCAGACTTGTGGCTCGGGCCCATGAAGCACAGTTCGTGTGTGATGTGGTGAAATTTGACCTTTTTATCGAGTGTCCAATTGAGGAAAGTAAATAGTATATCCTTAGCATTTTTTCATGAGGATCACAACAGTGTGATCCATTTAGCCATTTGGGTCCATTTGAAGAGGAATATTAGTGAAATTATTGTTTTCCCCTTAGACCGGGGATGAGCCTCTTGAGTTCTTTAGGAATTGACCAAGACACATCGTGTAGTATGCTTAACTACTAAGTATTACTACATGGATAGAAATTCATGTTCTGTTGAGGTCACAACCAGACAGTAGAGTGGGACCACATGTCAGGACGGTCCCTGATATGTCTTGTACCATTTTTTGAGAACTTCATAGTTTTACATCTCCTTTGTTTGAACTCGTATTTTGTCCAACGATTAGCTTATACATAGTTCTTTTTTGTGTAGAATGTGATGGTTCCAGTAGTTGTGGATTTCATGATTCAATGTGGAATGTTCTCGACAAGGGGAACTAAGTTAAAACCTCATGATGGTATTGATTATATAGAATCACCAGTGATTTCCATACATTACCCTCTAGTAGGGTTAGGTAATAGAGTTACCCAATTATAGAACCGATCTCACCCTCTAGCAGGGTTGGGTAGTGAAATTTACAAACGATCCATATCAGTTACTCTTCAGTAAGACATGGTAGTGGAGTTCCTCAACATTCCATGTTTACCCTCCAGCATGGCTGGGCAGTGGAGTTCCCCGACGACCCTGCCGAGCTTACCCTCCAGTAGGTTTGAGCAGTGAAGTTCCCTGAAGACATCTTCTAGGCATAAAAATCTAACAAGGCTGGGCAGCAAAGTTCCCTAATGACCTTACTCGGCTAACCCTCTGGTAGGATAGGGTAGTGCCATTCTCTGATGACATTACTAAGCATATGCCTCCATACAGGCTGGCTAGTGGAGTTCTTCAGCGACTATCAGAGTAAGAACCTCCAATCATACCAAGTCATGGGATCCTGAACTTTAAATTGTGGCCCCTTGACTGCATGGAATAGTATCGAGATGTGTTTTGATGTATCCTTGGAATCAAGAGTAAGAGGAACACTTTCCCCACCAATACATGTTTTTGTGACGTGACATAAAACCATGCATGCGATTCAATGCCTCCTAAAAAAGATAGTATCATGTTGTGTTGATTAAATTCCTTAGACATCTATGTTCAGGGAAGATGTGTGAGATGTTGGTCATTGTTGATGGACTTCTTCTGGAACTATTTCCTACTCTTATTATTGGCCTGATATGTGAGATGGAGATCCTTTTACTCTCTCATTTTGGATTCTTTGATTGAGCACAAATATGTATATATATATCCTTATTCATTACTCACTCCATGGGTTTTGATTACTCTCCTTCCAAGAAAGGAAAATACATGTGGGGTATGTCACGTGCTTTATATGTCGAGGTTCTCATGGTTAGATGAGTCTAATCTTCTTCTGCATGTATAAAAGACGCGACGAGAAGTTCATATTCTCACTATGTTGTGATCATTGTGTTTGGATGAGTTTAATTTCACTATTTTTTTGGGTGAATCTATATGTTTTTACTATAACTTATTCTATCTACTGTTTTACTCTTCAGATGTATCACTTTCTACTCCCCCCCCCCTTCAGCATTTCAGGTCATTTTGCTGGTTATGTTTATACTCACCCATGCATGGGACTTTCCCACATGTTTGTTGTTTCATGAAAATTACAAATGAGTTGATAATGACTTTAGAAAAGATTAGGTAAATATGGTGCTTTCACCGTGTACGATGGTTATATCTTGCGATCTAGGAGTTGGGCCATCTTATCTATTTATCTTTTCTAGTTTTATATCATTTTGGGACACAATTCCAATTGGGAGTGTATTTTTTCCCCTTTATTTTGAGTTTACACTATCTTAGTTCATACTATTTAGAGGTCAATGCATGTTTAGTTTATTTATATCATTGTTTAATGTTTTATTTCTTTCCCTATTCACATTTCCATTGAGATGGTTGTGTGCGCGTATGGGTACATAGGAAAAGGTATCCCCAAGTTTAGTTGTGCCTTCATCACTAGTCTCCACCCCCTATACTATGGAGGAAGGCATGGGGTAGTTGTGGCTCGAGCCTTGGCTTGGGTTTGGTCATGAAAAATTTGGATCGAAGCAATTTCATTCCTTGAGATGTTGTTAGAATGTTTCCCACTAAAGTGGATTGGTTGGGTTTAGGGAAACAGTTTCATGTGTCTCAAGTGAGTCTCTTAGGATAGGAAGTCTAGTGATGGTATGGGAGACCAACATATTCATTCATCTGGACCTTGACTACCAACTTTTCGACTCGGTACATCGAGACATTTATTGTTGTGATTAATGGTAGATACAAAATATAGGGTTGAGTATTTGACTATCCTACTTTAGTAATCTCCACATTTTTTTTGTAATATGTGTGTGTGTTTTCATCTGACCATGGTACTCCATGATAACATTTAGGATGCCTCTGAGATGACAACCATCCAGGATAGAGGCTCTAATGCATGACGAAAACCCTATGGAAAAGAGGCCTCAGTTTAGGATTCATCCTGAGATCCCCTACCTCCATGTTGGAAGGTTGTAGTACCACCCCTATAAAATAGAATACCATTTCAGAAGATTATATTGAGTAAAAACTCAAGATTAAAACACTCTGTGAGTTCTAATTTCAAAGAATACTGAGGGTATATAGCAAGCCAGATCCTCAGGAAGTAGAGGACTGACTATAGTTAGTGGTATGTATCTTCAGACTTATTCATACCTCGACGGATCAGGTGGTGGAACTGTCATTGAACCTTTTCCATATAGAAGTTTGGTGTTGCTAGATCTCGATTATGTAGATGCACAATGAGGTGACATTCTTGTGGGACAACTTCTAAAAACTGTTCTCTGAGAATTACTACCCCTCCTGCTAATGCTCTTTTCTAATCTAGGAGCTTATGAAGTATCAATTGGGATGGATGATGATGTCATGGTACACATCTTGCTTCATAGACCTTATGTAGTACTCTCATGATGTTATTTGGTCTGGATACTTTTGAGAAGAGAAGTTCGAGCAAGGAATTTGTAGAGAGACCTGAAACTAAGACAACAACACTGATTGTATTTCCTGTTAGAATACAACTTCAAGATATTCTACACTCTAGTGAAGGGAAATATTATAGAAGATTCCCTAAGAAAGAAGTACCAGGATCACCTAGTGAAAGATAATTTAGAGTATTTAGATTCCCTACCGCTAACCCTCTTAGAGTAGCAGGGTGCAACTTTTCTTCAGTCGATGGTGTTGACTCCTAATTTTCTCAATTGTGTGAGAGAGTCCCAGCTGAGACACATAGACTATGACGTTTTTCATGACCATATATCCACAAGTGATAAACTAGATGGAAATAATGAAGGTTAGAATAACAATATCTTGGTCATGGGGTGAACAGTGGTTCCAGTCACGATGCGGGAGGAGGTCATTTGGGATGTTGACACATCTCCCCTAAATGTACATCATGCTATGGAAAATATGTACAAAGACCTACAGTGGTAGTTTTGGGGGTCTGGTATGAGGTGAATCATATATAAGTTGTTCAAATGATGGCTCACCTATCATTAGGTGAATGTTGAGCACCATATTCTGATTATTTTGTTGCAAACTCTTGAGATCCCAGAGTTAAAATAAGACAACATATCAATGGTCTTATTCACTTGGCCTTTTCGCACTACTAGGGAACATAGGTTTTAGCTTGAGCTTCAACATCCTCAACTTGTGAGTTCACATTGAGATCAAGACTCCCTTGGACATCATCATAGATAATATTTGATTGGGGATGTCCAGAATCCCCAGCAAGAGTAGCACCATGTCCTCTTTTATTTTTCTTCTGGCAGTGAGCCTCATCATGTCCATAGATGGAACAAAAAGGGAAATAAATTACCCTCGTACTATTTTAAATAGAACAAACAATATTTCACAAAATAGTAACCAATAAAGGTATCCTCTCAGAATCAATCCTGAGAGTTAATTCATTATCATGAGTGGCCAAAACAACTTTTTCAGTAAGCAGCGAATTCAGATCCACCTCAAATAAAACCTTTGAGAAATACTCATACATAGCTTGTTTGGTCTCCCTATCAATTTCGATCGGAACTCCAATTGAAGAAGCAATGTCATATAAGATTTTAGGATTCCAAAAGATCAAATTTAATCCCTATATTTTTACCCAAACATAAGAATGATTTTTTTACTTCGGACAAATTGAAACTAAAAATCCACTCCTGAATAAAAAGAATACATGGTTTAAGATACACCAATACATGGCCCCATGCACTTATTTTGAGTTCCTTAAGAGTATACATGAATTGAAAAAAGCCACAACCCATGGGAAAACATAACCAGCTAGAAAATCCCCAGATTAAGGATAAATTATGAAAAAGATCATCAAATTTCTATGGATTCTCACCTCTCTAGAGAATGACACAACCAATAATGGAAAACATACACTGAACTAGCCTTTTGTAAATTCAATCTCATATCGCATATACTAGGTGATTGATCCTTTTTTAAGAACCTTACAAGAACCCTCATCTTGAAGGGATGTGAATAACCTCTGATTCACTGGATCCCTAATGCCTGGAATCGCACCCCCGGATGAATAGAGCCTGAAGCCTTGGATTTATTCTCATGAAAACACATTATTTGATGTCTTTCATGAGATATTTTATTGTGATAATTAATATTAATACTGCTTGGAAGACAGTCACTAAAATGATGGGTTGTAGGGTGCATCGCTGCTTAATTAAGGTTGATGTCTCCTTGAGCCGATTCATGAAACTTTTGGGCCATTGGGATTGTTTTTTGTGCGATATTTTTTGTCATTTTTTTATGTTTCTTTTTCTGTTGGTATGTTTTTCTCTACATTTGGGAGGGCATCCAATTGTAGTGGGGGATGTGGTGGTATGATACATTATTGGGGTGATGATCTCAGGTACCATGAGTTGTCGATGGTAAGTGACACCAATGGTGCGAGTCTCCTACTATGACGTGCTAACACTGACACCAATGATGACGGGCATCAGGGTCCACCTCAATCGCATGAGCGATGATACTGATGGGCACAACAACGTCTCTATAGTAAATGATCTAGTGTCCAAGATGATGCCCTCAGGTGGTGTGTTGTTGGTGAACCTCATTGATGAGGTTGAGTGCACGATATTTATAGGGGTTAAAACTGTCGTCCAGATCATGGATGATTCTGATAGTTATGGTATTTTTGGGATGTTGGTCCATTTTATTTGGATCTTCGTGGCTTTTATATGGGTCTTGATATTTTTGTTTTGAGTGGAGAGTTGGTCACTTTCATGTTTTGGTGACATTTTTTGGGTAACATTATGTGTATTTTATGTAATTTTATTTTAATAATTATTTATGTTTGAGCATTCTTGGTAGTTGAACATTCATGATATATACATGCATTTTTGTATTAATGTATATAAATAAAAATTATTTTTTGAATATAAATATCATAATTATATATAATTAAAAATATTTTTTTCCAATTTTTTAAAACCGCTATGAATAGAGCTCATAAATATCCACATTTATTAGTATTTTTAAGTATAAATAATAAATTTTATCCTTTATTAGTGCCTTGTGTTTAGTGCTAATAAAACTTAGTGTTGCCTAAGGTATGATCTTGGTAGGGGCGGACCCGTGTATAATTCCTAAAGAACTCATTATCCCATCCAAAAACCCTGGAACTTGAAACACCACTCCAAAACATTTAAAAGTACGGTGTATCGAAATTTGGAGTGAATCACACGCTACCACTTCGTCATCTCAATCCGAGAAATGGAAGGTAGACTTCTAGAATCTCTCCTTTTGGAATATCAAATTCCGTAGCTGGAAAATTATTTTCATAACCAAAACTAATAATTACTACATGAAAAAAGTGTATTTAGGCCATTTATGTTCACACATACATTTCTCAACCATAAAAACGATCATAGAACCAATTATCTTAGAAAACTCATTTGATATGTAAAATATTTGTGTGTGTGTGTGCGCGCCTATATTAATATATATTTATATAAATCAATTTACTTTTGAATTTAGTAATTTATTTACACTTATATTAACACACACATGTCTGTGTGTGTGTTTAATATTATTCCAAAAATAATATTTATATTATAATAAATATATTATTTTCCTAAAATATAATTATATATTTTATATATTTATTTTTGTCTATATATTTTATATATGTATTTCTATTTACATATATATATTCAATTATTACTTCAATTTTAATAATCATTATAAATTTCATTTTCCTTAATATATATATATATATATTGATTTCAAATTATATTATAATATATATATATATATAATTTTTTCCTTATAATAGATACACATTATGTTTATATATTTAAATAATCTCTATATATATATGGTAAATATATTATAAATTAAATAAATATAAATTAAATTTACATAATTACAAAAATTAAAAAATATATTAACTTTTATAAAAATTTTATAAAATATATTTCAATATAAAAACTATTTATACATAAATATATAAATTTTAAATTTTAATTTTACAATATTTGTATATAATATAATTTTTGTTAATATAAATTTTTTCTACTAATTATTTTACATTCATAAATAGTATTTTTGTATTTTATAATTTTAATTCAATATGTACATTTACTATATTTTTCATTTATTTATATATTTCATAATATTTTCACATTTATTTATCATTTTATAATTTATTTTCAAAAAAATGTTTATTTAATATTAAAAATTTATTTTAATATTAATATATATATATATATATACATTTTATTTATATACATACATTATTTCTATATATGTAAATACTAAATATATTATAAATTTGATACATATAAATAATTTATTAATGTCCTGAATAATACAAGTAAAGCAAACAACTCACACACTCACAACCCAATAATGATAGGTCACACGCCTTCCAATGTTTGACTCACTCTATAGCTGACTCATTACAATTTTTATAACTTGAAGGACCCAAATTTGATAGTCTAAAGGCCCATGTTGTGTGCCCGCCATACTACTCACATTGGGTTATAATGTTTCCTTATCCCTAGTAGGGCCCTCAAATTCATTCCATAAATGGGCCATAAATCACCCCTAAAGGGGATTCTCGGATTTGTACTCTGGTTGAATCTAGAATTATGGGGAGACTTTACCACTCATGCAAGCCTTTGATTTCCAATAGAGTATGGGTAACAAGGGTTTTCACAGATTCCACACCACACCTTTCCTAGACCTTACCAGACACACTGGGTACCATCCACCCTCAGCTAAATTTATATTGTTGTGTCTATGAATGTGTAGTTAATTAAAATTCTTTTCAATATATAAATATATAATGTAGATAAATACATCACTACCATAGATTCAGGTAAGGGATGTTCTAACTTTTAATAGCACTAAATAGAAAGCACTGATAAAATTCACACATTTATTTCTACTAGCTAAAAGCACTGATAAAGGTGTAATCTTTATCGGTGCTTTTCTAGCACTAATAATGGATAGATTTATAAGAGTTCATTTTAACGCTGATAAATTTTTATAAGAAAAAATATTATTAATTTATATTAACTGATTACATTTATATTCAAAAAAATGATTATTTATATGGATTAATTAAAAAATTGTAATTAATATTAATATGGTATATTATAATATATATTTATTAATAATATAAAAAAATATATATATATAATGTTTTAAAAAGGTATTTATATTTATATAAATAAATACATATATGTTTAAATAATTACAAAATTATAATATTCTTTTAAATGAAAAATATATTTATTATATTTATATTTATATAAAAATACTTCTTAAATATACTTATTTATAATTATATATATATATAATTAATATATATATATATATATCAATAGATAATGATGATGTTAATTGTCATTATTTATGTTTTTATATTGATGCGTGAGTTTAATTGATCCTATATGACCATAAAGATTATATGTGGACGTGATTGTGACATATGTTCTAAATGATAAGATTACCTATATTAGGATGACATGCACATGCATATGTTATGTATTCATCATTATGAATGTCCATTTATAAATTTACACTCGTATGATTCATTCATGTTATACCTATAATCTTATAATGTTCATAAATACATATAAAATTACAAAAAGTCTATTTGAATAATAAATTTATTTATTAAATTTTTAATTATAATTTGTAATTAAATAGAAATAATTTTTAAATTTATTTATTTATAATTATTATTGTAAATATATATATATGTGTGTGTGTGTGTAAATAAATAATTATAAAATGACAATAAATAAATTTATTTTATATTTATAAATAAATAAATATTTATTTATTTATTTATATATTAATATACAAAAAAATGCACACAAATATATTTATAACTATATAAAAATATTTATAAATATATTTAATTATAATTATAATTATAATTATATATATATATATAATTATAAAATTATAATAAATTTATTTATAAAAATAATAATTTAATAAATATAAATATTTATAGAAATATATTTAAAATTATTTACAACTATTTATACATATATAAAAATATTTACAATTACAATTATAAATAATATATATATGTGTGTGTGTTAATAATTATAATGTTATAATAAATATATTTATTATAATTTTATAATTATAAATAATTTATTAATATTATGACTTTCGTTGTGCTAAAAAAAGCACTGATAAGGGTCTGTTTTATCAGTGCTTTATATTTTAGCACTGATAAAAACATCCTTATAAAGTAATTTCTAAAAAGCGCTGATAAAAGCCTTTCACATTTTTATAAATGGAACCGTAGCATATCCACTTGCTGTTTGAGCCTCAAAATTTAGCACAATTCGAGCTCTACCTATACCGCCTCTGCCACCGCCTCTGCCTCTGCCTCCACCACCTCCTCCACCTCCTTCACCCCGCCCCCTCCACCACATCCTCTAAGCCCTTCTCTGTTGCCTATACATCTGAAGCCTCCCACTTCACTGCCCCTGCCTCCGCTCTCCCCACCTCTGCCGCCACCTCTGCATGTGCCTTCACCTTCATCGCCTCTTCCACAGACTCTGCTACCCCCATCTCCGCTTCTGATGTCCCCTTTATCCCTACCTCCGCCTCCAATGTCCCCTCTACCCCTACCCCCACTATCTTCATCTCGACCACCTCTACTGCCCCTAGTGTCCCTACCATTATACTGTATGTTTCAAATGGTCTAAATTATTTTTATGTATAGATATTATTTGTGCATATAAATTTATATTATTCTTGGAATCATAGATATTGGGAGAGTCATAATCCAGGGTTTTTCAGAAAATAGAGGTATTTGATCTAGATTTTAGGATCGAATTTCCATATTTATTAATTCCCTCTTTTCCGTGACATGGAATTTTTTCATATATTATTAGTGGTTATTTAAATACTTCTCTTTATGATTTATATTAGTGTTAAATTTTAAACTAGAAGAAGATACTATTTGGTCATATGATTTGACCATTTAAAATTTAACATCTAAGTTTGTAGGATGGTGAAAAAAATATTATTCTTTGGAGGATCATAGATTTTGAATGAAATGGGAATAGATTATATCTATCTCTTATGGCTATTGATTTTTATGGATGTAAGTATTGTGAAAAAAATCCAATTGGAGGAAATTATTTTTATATTGGGTTTTATGTGACATTTGTTGACAATCATTGATTATGTTTGATATTATTGAACACTATTGAAGAATAATTTATGATAAATGATTTTATTGGATATCAACTGCTTTATGACATGATATTAATGCATTAAAAGGGGATTATTTTCACTTAAATTTTTTTGAAGAGGTTTCTATATTTTTTCTATGATTTGGTTTTCTAAACGGTTGAAGCAGTTCTAGAATTAGTTGGATATTTCTGAGAAACACAACAGTGATCTCCATATCATGGTGGATTTAAACACCCTATAATACTCTCAATAAACTGTGATTACCTGCATATTTAGATCATCCTTAATAAGATCTTCGAAATAATTATCCATCCTACGAACTTGAACTAACATGATCCCCTTTTTTAAGATCCCAATCTATGTATGTGTTACATTTCATAGAACTATATGTGGCATGATTCATGTTCTTATGGGATATATATTGATTCCTTGATTTCCTATCTTTGTAATGACCTCAAATTTCACGTTTATTCTATTTTCCCAAATTATTTAATCATTAATGTTGAATTATAAACTAATTCATGTATGTTTTTATAATATACTCTTTAAGTAATTAAAATGTTATTATGTGTTTGGAAAAGAATTTTTTTGAATGTAAAAATTTATTTTATTGAGTGAGTTGATTTCAAAACAAAATATGTGAGGGAATAAAAAGTATTTTATTGGTTGTGAAATGTTATATATATAGTCTCTCTTCACTTTTCATTATTACATGGAATTTTTGGTATTGAAATTAAAAGGGTATTTTGAGAAATGCATTAATTTTTTAAACCATGTGTGAATATTTTCTTGTAAGATGGAATTTATATAATTCGAAATGTTTGAGATGTTGTTGATTTAATTATGAAAAATTATAGAAAATTTCTGCAATTTTTGGAAACTATTTATCATAAAGAATCTAGATTTAATTTTTAATAATTTGGATTGTTTTCAAAGTGTGCATGTATTTGTGAAAGATTATTTTAAAGAGATTGATTTATTTTAAAAAGGGTGTATTATTTTATTGGTGAATTAATTTAAATAGTTTGTTTTTTTAATGGATTTCGATTGTGATTTTATAAATATTTTTCAAAGGTCATCTGAAATGTTGTTTTCCCATAATATTCTATGTATAGAATTTTATAGAATTTGGAAAACCATTACATTATATAGCGAAGACAAGTAGATTGATAATAACACTATGGAAAGGGAATGTCCTTAACTCTATCCAAATCATAGGATATCCATCAAGAACTCACTTATTCCAAAGGTAAATTAATGTCTAACCCCATGAAAACTCTGAAACCTACTTTTCATAAAACGTGAGTTGCGTGGTTTAAATTAGGGGAGTCATCAACAGTTATATCTTCTTTCTAGTTTGGTGGTAGCTTCTTAGGGGATGAGTCGCATGCAACAAAATGAAATAATACCAATCATTTAAATGTCAATTTACCCTTATATAAAAGGACCGTTTTGTGAATTTATTTTGTTAAATATTAATATTATCTAATCAAATAGGATGTATATGAATAAATAATGGATGGATGCCAATATTCTGACAAAAGAGTATGAATATGGAGTGAAAGAGTGCTTCATGTTTTCAAAAGATCATGTATATGACCATTATAAAATGATTTTTCCATTTTTAAACTATTGTTTTTCAAGACTAACTAGTCCAAAGTTGATGATTTAACACTTAATCTATCCTGAAATAGATCACACTTATAAATATTAGAATAAATATGGGGAAAAGAGAATGTAGCTAGTGGCTTGGATAACACTGTGTTTTATGGACCATCTAATATGAATACAATTGTGGACAATACATAAGACTGTATTGAGGATGTGATTACAAATGTGAATGATGATGAAGATGATATTGAGGAAATGAAAATGATTGTTGAAGATGAACTTTTTGATTGCCCAAAATTGTTTCAGAAGTTAAAGAGTTTTGAAAAGACGCCATTTCATTCTGGTTGCATTCAATATACAGTATTTCATTCGTTCTAATGATGTAAAAATTGAAAGATGGGGAAAATATAGAGTGATTCTAGTTTTTCGAAACTACTTTCTCTCTTGACTGATAGGCTCTAAGAAGATAATGAGCTCCCTAGACAAACATATGAGGCCAAACGAATACTACACTCGATGAGTATGATCTATGAAAGAATATAGGAGTGCCCAAATGACTGAATACTAGTTCACAAGGACATCACATCACTTACATAATGCCTGAATTGTGGTCTTTATTGATACAAGAAATATGAATATGGTCCTATGAAAGTATTATGGTAATTTCAAATCATTCCAAGGTTTAGGCACCTATATGGAAGTGAGGAAACTATAAGGCAATTGATGTGGCACATATATACAAGAATTATATATGGGAAACTACATCACTCAGTAGACTCTCCTCGGTGGGAGAGAATTGATCTTGAGTATCCTAAATTTGGAAATGATCCAAAAAACCTTCGCCATGCGTTAAATACAGATGGAGTGAATCCTTTTGGTTTTCAAAGCAGCACTCACAGGACATTGCCTGTTATGTAGGAAAATTATAACTTACCATCGTGGTTATGCATGAAATAAAAATGCATCATGTTATATATTCTTATACGGGGTCAAAAAACTAGGTAATTATATTGATTTTTATTTGGCTCCATTAATCAAGGATTTAAAATAATTGTGGGATTCTAGTGATATGTTATATGATTCTTACAGAAATAATGATTTAAAATTGAGATCCATGTTTTAGATGATGTTAAATGAATTTACTACTTATGGAAACTTGTTAAGATGTACCAATAAAGTAACTCAAGGGTGTCCCATTTGTGAGCAAGCTACACAGTAAATTAGGTTGAAACATTATTGAAAACTTTGTTTCTAGGACATCATAGTTTTCTACCCTCATGGTATATGTACTGATCCTGAATGAAATTATTATAAGGAAGTTTTGAATAATGTACAACATGGTATCCCCTAATAGGGGATAAACTATTTTTGAATTTAAAATATCTGGATAGTGTTTTTGGTAAACCATTTTCAAAAAACCATATGAAAACTGGTTTGAAAAGGTGATCAGTTTTTTTGCATTACCATACTGGAATTCTCTGTACTTCAGAAATTTTCTTGTTGTTAAGCATGTTGAAAAAAAGAATATGTGATAGTTTCATTATCATGTTTCAAAATAAACCTGATAAATAAATGATATAATTATGTCTAGGTTGTACATGGTTGACATAGGAATAAGAGAAGAGTTGGAAACAGTTAAGGGTGAAAAATGAACTTTTCTTACTCCAGTTACTTACACTCTTTCCAAGAAGGAGGGATATCAGTTTTGTAACATCTTTAATGACATGACGGTTCTAATGGTGTATCCATAGAATATGAAGGACATCATTTAAATGATCGATTTAAAGTTAAAGGGCCTAAAATAACATGATTTCCATGATTTGATGAAATATCTAATTCTTGTAGTTTTACATTGAATTTTTGAAAATAATATTTCTCATACATTAACCAAGAACTATTTCTTATTCAATGATATATGTAGTAAAGTAATATACCTAGAAAAATTGATGACTATGGAAGGAGAAATTTTTGTCATATTATGTGAATTAGAAATGTTATTCCCACCAACATTATTTGATATGATGGTTCATTTGATGGTTCATTTAGGGAGATATATTCAACTATGTTGTTCTGTATACTATTGATGGAATTACATCATTGAACAGTATATGAATATTTTGAAATGGTATGTAAAAAATCAAAATTGTCTTGAAGGTTGTATTACAAAGTTATATATTGTTTAGGAATCCGTTGAATTATGTACTGAATACCTGTCCGGTGTGGAAAGTGTTGGTCTACCAAAATCTCGTCACACAGGGTGGCTTGTGGGAGAAGGAATTTCTAGAAGAGATGTTTTCATAATCAATATTACAGATCAGGAGTAGTCCCACCTTCACATTTTTCATTAAAATTTGGAGGTTTCCACATATGTTGAATCCCACAATGAAATTATTTGGAATTTTAATCCATCAAGGAATGAAATATGGATATCCAATACACATAATCAATATTTTATAGGACGGTATTTGGACTATATTTTTAATGAGTCTGATGAAAATCTGGATTCAATTTCAGAATGACTTCTATGGCTAGCTAAAGGACCAAGTGTGTTTGTTTTATTTTATAATGGTTATGTAATTAATGGTTATATGTTCTATAAAAATGAACATTATAAAGATAATACCATGAAAAATAGTAGAGTTATACTTGTGACTAAAAAATTAATGTGTCTATTACTAAGGATAGAAATTCAATTTACATGAATATGTTATACTTTAGAATCATAAAAAAAATATGGGAGTTGGATTATACAATTTTCCAAGTGCCTATTTTTCAATGAAATTTTATTGATAATATGAGTGATATTAAAATAGATTAATAGGGATTCATGAATGTTGATTTTAGTAAGAATGGGTACAAAGACCAACCATTTTTAGTGGAATCATAGGAAATGAAAGTATTATATGTTTTAGATCCTGTAAACCAAAAGTGTTCAATTTTTCTGTTATCGACCAAAACCACTGAAGGTTAAGATGAAAATTCAACTGTAGATGACCCTTTCATTGGGACGTTTCTATCATTTCGCAGTGGTCCCAATGTAGATGGTGTTTTTTATGTCAGAGGTGTAAGAACCTAGATCTTCATTTCTGGTATGTCTTTAACTTCTGATTTTTTTAGAAAAAGAATATTTTTTTGTAAATTTCAGGAGTACACGCCATGTACTTTTAAGTACACACCCTATACCTGGTTTCCATGGGTGACTATGCATTCGTCGTGTAATGGCTGAGTACATGGTCGTGTGGGGTGACCTGAGGACTGCCTAAAGTGGGGGCCGATTAAGGCAAGTACACACCATGTACATTTAAAATACACGACGTGTAATTTTTTTAATTGTTATGTCAGACCAGGGTCATGAATAATTGGAAGAAATGTCTTTTTCTCCGTTTGTCTCCTCTAGGAGCATCTGTAGCTGGTGATTATTCTCCATGCCCCTAAATCAAAATATGTTCTCTGATTTGACCATCGCCGATTGCATTGGAATCTCCACTATAAGATCTTCCTTCTTATATTGCCTTGTATCCTTATTTATCCTCTTTCATGAGATATCTTTGTTTTAACTTTTTATATGTTTTTGTAGATATATGGAGTTATAGGGAGATTCAAAACCTGAGGTTTGGTTATATCATTCATACAACATTAATGTAGATGGTTTGTTCCATTACATGATTATTCTTTTCTGTATATGTGAAAAATTTCCTAATAACCTTGTTCAGGGTATTGCATTATTTATGGTTTTATCCCTAAAATTGACTGATATGCCTTGTGTGTTTGAGTAGAGGATTTATGTTGTAAATTGGGTTATTTACCTTATTATGGATGTGTTTTCCAATGTTTTCTTATTGTTGACCATTTGGTCTACCTTTAATTGTTAGGATTCTTTGTTTTCCATGCCTAATACTGTAATGATGGAGTGATTTTATCTGACATGTTGTGTTATGCTGTATAAAGTTTAGCCATGCATTTCTTGAGGATTACTTTGGCTGCTCAATATCGTTTTGCACATTTGATTTACAATGGGTTGTGGGAACCTGGTGTAGTAGACAATAGGGAGAATGGATGTTGAGGGCTTCTCCAGAGTGTCTGTTTACTTTTGTGTTGCAAGGCCATAGATAGAATGGATGTGAGTGCTCCCTCAGAGTGTCTATAGTTAGTCGTTGTGAGACCATAGGGGTAATTGGTTGTTGATTGCATCCCTAGAGTTTCTATAGTTTCTGATACAAGACTATATGGGGAATTGATAGTGAGTGCTTCCTCAGAGATTCTTTTTTAATGCTTAACTAGAGGGGTTAGACTGTGAGTACTTCTCCTAATGTTCTTTGTTTCTTTTGATTAGATGCTTACATGATATAAGAACATGAATGCAATTGAAACTGTAGGATTTTTTACCTTTGAGTACTTCGTTGTTTATAGCTTCATTTTGATTATTGCCTGACATATATATTCACTGACTATTAGGCACATATATTTGGGTGGTTTCTTATTTGTGGGGATTTTGGGCCCTCACTGATAGTAATTTCTCACATAAATTATCGTTTCAGGGATTTATGGGCATTCAGAGTAGTTTTTGTGGAATACTCTCTAGAAAAACCCATAATACACGGTGTGTATTGAAAAATACATGCCATGTGCCCTTCTATTTGAAAAGGAACTGTTTTTCTTAATTATATGATGTGTACTTATGTACACACCCTGTAATAAATAACCGTGTCACTATCTCTGTGGTAAGAGAAACGTGGTTGGGAAATCGTTAGGGGGACACACCGTGTACCATATGTACAAGTCCTGTTGTAGAGACTATGTGTCTGACTGTGTGACTAATGACACGGTGGATGAAAATTTGGAGGAACACACCCTGTCCATATAGAACACAGCGTGTAGAGTAAACTGTGTGACTAACAACATGGGTCAGTGAAGTTCTTCTAGTACACATTGTGTTTGGCACACACAGGACGTTTACTCTTGTTCTGGGAGAACCGTGTTAGATAATCATGTAGAAAAACATAGGAAGCACAACACAATTGAAGTACATGTCGTGTCTTGGAATAACACTCTGGGTGTATGGGCTTTTACATGACAAAAGATAGAATAAGTAAACATCTTTATGAAGGCTTAAGGAAACACACAGTGTGGGAGTTGTACACGCCATGTATCCATGTTTTGAAAAACTAGAATGTTATATTTATCATGTTACCTTCTTTCACTTCTATGTTTCAGTCCATTATAATCTTGATCTAAGGTGTTCCCTTGACCTTGAAGAGTCATTCCATCGAGATGTCATCCAATTGTATTCCAGTTACAGGGATGTGATCCGACACCAAACATGGCTGATTAGGGATTACCAGTAGATCCTCCTATAGTGCCAGTCTTAACACCATCCATTACTCTAGATACAGGTGCTAATGCATAGTTCTGAGAGGGATAGATGAGGTTCATGAAGACCAATCAGGGAGTACCGCCTCCTGCCCCATCTATGGCAGAGTTGACGTGGGTCTTTCACCAGAAGCATCCTCCCACCATCATAAAGGACGGAGGACCTTAGGGTGTAGAGTCATGGTCAGAATAAATGCTATATGACTTCAAGCCTCTGCAGACTCTTCCAAAGAGGAGGTTGAATCTCTCTATGTACATGCTACAAGATTCATCCAAGAGATGGTGGGATGTGATCTCACATGCAGGATGTCAGCAGGGTATGTCTTGGGATGAGTTCTAGCATGCATTCTATGATTACTTATACTCAGATACTTTTAGGGATGACCGAGCCCAAGAGTTCTTGAGTCTAGAGGAGGGTAATCTCTCAGTCATGGAGTATTATTCTCGATTCATAGAGCTACAACGCTTCATGCATATCCCAAGAGGTGATGAGTTATTCCTGGTGAGGATGTTTGTTTATGGTCTTAGGCACAACATCTAATCTTAGATGAACATAACTAGATTTACATCCATCGCATCCGTAGTCAACCAGGTGCTGACCACATAGCACAATCTGAGGGATTCTAGAGTTGTGAGCTAGGGCAGTTCGGCATCCGGAGTTGGTACCCATCATACTGACAGGAGGAATCACCGTAGGGAGCCTACATGTTGAGATCGTAGTAGGTGGGATACTTCTTCTGGTATCCAGGTGATGTGCTACTAGTGCGGGATGAGTGGGCATATGATACCACATTTCCTGAGGGACCTAGTGGAGTGACGATCTTGTGGCAATATGGGTCATCTTCAGAGGTTCTGTAAGTTTTTCTCACCAGTAGCTTCTGACATGGGTTTTTCTATGACTCCTTGATCAGGAGCATCACCACCAGTTTATCATCAGTCTGGGAACTGGTGTTCTTTGGACATTTAGGCTGAGGTGGAGTTCACGGCCATAGTAACCATTCTCCAGGATTTTAGCGAAAACAGGGTAGATTAGTTCAGGGTGATTATGCAGGGTTGCAGGGCCGCGGTACAAGCCATACATTTGTAGAGGAGCTAACCAAGCAAGAGAAGAATCTCAGACCCTTTAGAGTTTGAGGTACGATTCTAGTTTCCTCAGTTTTAACTTCTGCTCTTTTTGATATAGAGGATTCCCATAGCTTTATATATGTTGCTGTTGTGGAGATCCTCAGGCTTTGTATCTTTTCTTTTTCTAATATCATGATGCCTGACACTCCGTTGGGAATTAGAACAGCTAGTGTATGTCAGTGCAAGGTGTGACCTCTTGAGTTTGGTGGGTGTCACTTCTTATGGGATATTTATGTCTTTGTTATGACCATCTATGACATCATTTTCAGGATGTACTGGTTAGATTCCATCCATGCAGTGGTCAATTTCTATCGTCATAGGGTGAGTTTCATATCATGAGAGGGAAGTTTGTTTCTACAAAAGGGAGAATGGGATGTCCAGGCGAGTAGAGAGGGACCTGAGCATCATGGGTTGGGAGAAGTTACAGCCCAGATTGCTATTCTATATCTGGATGACCAAGGGACTTCACAGTTGTACATTCCTCCAATGGTGGATCCTTTCATGGATGTCATTCTAGAGGAATTATAAAGTTTTACTCCAGAGTGAGAGGTAGATTTTTCTTTTGAGCTCATTCTAAGAGTGGCACCGGTGTCAATTCATCCTTATAGGTTGGCTAAACCAGAGTTATAGGAGTTTAATAGGTAGTTAGAAGAGTTTCAGGAATTAGGGTTCATCCGACCCAGTACCTCTCCTTGGGGATCTCCTATACTGTTTGAGAATAAGGGAGACGACACTCATAGAATTTGTGTAGATTATTAGAAGATGAACTAGATGACGGTAAAGAACTGATATCCCTTGCCTAGGACTGATGATCTCTTTGATCAACTTCGAGGAGCCTAGGTGTTCTCAAAGACTGACTTGAGGTCCAATTATCATCAGTTGTGTGTTAGACCATCCGATATACCTCTTACAGCCTTACAGAGTAGGTTTTATCTATATGAGTATTTTTTTTATTCTGTTCAGTCTCACAAACGCGCCTGCTTTTTTCATGGCACTGGTGAAACGAGTGTTCCATCTGTACTTGGATTATTTTGTGGTAGTCTTTGTGGATCATATCATGGTGTACTCTCACACTCTACATGATCATGCCTCACTTCTTTAGATCATTTTGAGTACATTGAGAGAGCAACTGTTATATGAAAAAATCTCAAAATGATACTTTTGGATGGACTAGATTCACTTCTTGGGCCATGTTATCTCAGAGAAAAGAGTATCAATAGATGCTGAGAAAGTGAGAGTAGTAGTTTCCTAGGAGAAACTGAAAAACTTCATTGAGGAACGGAGTTTTCTCAGGCTGCCTGGTTACTAAAGATGTTGTATATAGGTATTATCATGCTTAGCAGCGCCACTGACGGGCCTGACTAAGAGGGGTGAAAATTACTTGTAGTCAGACTCTTTTAGTCATCCTTTGAAGAGATGAAAGGGAGGATGAATTCAGCACCGATACTAGTTTTTCCAGATCCATGACAGAGATATACAGTGTAATGTGATGAATCAGGTATCAGGCTAGGAGCAGTTCTTATGTAGTGGGAAAGAGTTTTTGCATACGGGTCTCAGTAGTTGAGGCTACATGAGTGGAATTAAACAACGCATGATCTCGAGTTGGTAGTAGTTGTTCATGTCTTACATTGTTGGAGACATTATCTATTGGGAGATCATTTTTTGGTTTTTCCTGACCAAAAAAGTAACAAGCATATCTTGACTCAGCATGATCTGAATTTGAGACAATGAAAGTGGGTTGAGTACCTTCAGTCTTTTTAATTTTACATTTCTTATACTCCTAGGAAAGGAAACACAGTAGATGATGTGTTGACCATGACGACTCAGATACAGGTAGTTCAGGAGGCCAGCAGTGAGTGGATGATTATGGCTCTATTCTCTAAGATTCATTTTAAGGTTCACGATGGATAGGGGAAGAATTTTTTTTCTCCTATGGCTGTTACCTATACCCTTCTTCATTGAGTGTGAATGAGGCATCTATCAGATTTTGAAGGCCTAGTCATGTGGGAAAGTGTGTTAGGAGAGGACCCTAATCCTAGAATGACTGTAGTTGAGGATGAGATCTTGTGTTTCCAGGGGAACGTATGAGTGTTATTAGACATATGCGAGAATTTGATGTAGGACTTTCATTAATTAGTTTGACAAGTTCATCCTAGCATCCCCAAGATGTATCGAGATCTACACTATCAGTATTGGTGGCCAGGTATAAAGAGAGATGTTGTTGGATTTATGATGAGGTGTTCCACCTGTCAGCAGGTAAAGGTGGAGCATCAGCGACCAACAGGTCTTTTTCAGCAGTTACGCATTCCCGAGTGGAATTGGAATGATGTCGTGAGAGACTTTGTGATACGTTTACCATGGTCTCCTTGAGTGAATGATACAGTTTGGGTTTTCATTGACAGACTCACAAATGTTGCACACTTCTTGCCGATCAATGTGACCTTCAGTGTTGATGAGCTGGGAAGGCTGTATATCGAAGAGATTGTACGTTTACATGGGGTTTCACACTCTATTTTTTCATACAGGGATGCCCATTTTAATTCAAAGGTATAGAAGGGGATACAGAGGGATTTGGGTACATAGGTACTTCTGAGTACAGCTTACCATCCCCAGATAGATGGTCAATCCAAGCATATGATACATGTGATGGAGGACACACATAGAACATGGGTCCTAGATTTTAGAGGTTCTTGGGAGAATCACATACCTCTTGTTTATTTTTCCAACAATAATAGTTTTTGTGAAACAATCTAGATGGCACCTTATGAGGATTTGTACGGTAGGATATTCCAATGACCCTTATGTTGGATGGAGGGAGGAAAGGCCACTATGTTGGGACCTCGTCTTGTCTAAGAAACCACAAAGCATGTAGAGTTGATAGGAAATAGAATATCTATTGCACAATCACGATAGAAGTCCTATGCTAATCTACAGAGATGAACTCTCGAGTTCGTGGTTGGAGATCTGATTTTCTTGCATATCACACTGAGGTTGGGACACAAAAGGATTTGGAGATAGGGCAAGAATTCTCCGAGATACGTTGGGATATTTGAGTTTTCAAAAAGGTTTGAGCTTGTTGCCTATTTGTTGCAGTTACCTCAGAGGTACCTTGCTATGCATGACATCTTCCATGGTTTGAATCTAAGGCATTACATCTTGCACCCGTCTCATGTTTTCCAACACTAGGAGGTTGATTTAGAGGTGTACGCCTTATTTAAGGAGAAACCTATCTGGATTGTTGATCGATGTGTGAAGGTTCTCCATGGATGGTATGTTCCTCTAGTACGAGTGTTATGGAAGCAAGGGTGAGTGCAGGACGAGACCTAGGAGAGGGAGGCCAATGTACAATCACAATGGTCAGAGATATTCGAGGATTCTTCTTCTACACCACCACGATATGGAAATTCGTGGATGAATTTATTTAAGGGGGGGATTTTATAAAACCTGAATCTTCTTTTCATGTATGTCTTTCATTTATGGTTGTTTTTTAGAAAAAAGGGACATTCTAGATATTTCAAGAGTACACACTATGTACACAGTTTTCATGGGTGACCGTGTACAGGCCGTGTAACAATCGAGTACATGGTTGTGTGGGGTGACCTGTAGACCACCTAAAACGGGGGCCAGTTAATGTAAGTACACAACATGTACTTATAAAAGACATGTCTTGTAATTTTATTTTTAATTGTTAAGTTGGACTGGGGTCGCGTCTAATTTGCAGAAATATCTTCTTCTCTATTCGTCTCATCTAGGAGCTTCTATATCTGACAATTCTTCTTCGAGCCCTCGACTCTCCCTCCATTCTCTAATTTGACAGCAATCGGTTGAGTGGGTATCGCCACAGTAAGCTATTCCTTCTTCTAGATCCTCATTTCTTGATTTCTCCTCTTTCGTGAGATATCCTTAGTTGAAAAGTTTAGACATTTTTGTAGATCTACGGTGTTCTAGGGAGATTCAAGGCCTAAGGTTCACGTATATCATTAATAAAAAACTGAGGTAGGTGGTTTGTGCCATTCTGTAGTTATTCTTTGACTTGTATGTGCAAAAGTGTCTAATACCCTTGTTCGGGGTATTGCATTGTTTATGGTTTTTGCACTAAAATTTACTACTATTCTTTGTGTGCTTGAGTAGTGGATTTATGTTCTAAATAGGGTTCTTTACCTCGCTATGGATTTATTTTACCATGTTGGATTGTTGTTGACCGTTTTCCATAGCTTTTCCTATTAGGATGCTTTATTTTCCAGGCCTAGTATTGTTAGGATAGTGTTGTTTTATCTGACATGATGTGTTATGCTGTAGACTATTTTTTCATGTAGTTATTGAGGATTATATTGGCTACTATATATAGTTTTTCACATTTGACTTACATAGTAATGTGGGAACCTGGTGTTTTAGAGCATAGGGAGAATGGACATTGAAGGATTCTTCAGTGTGTCTGTTTACTTTCACGTTGTGAGGCCATAGGGGGATGGACGTAAGTTCTCCCTCAATGTTTTTGTAGTTTCTAGTTGTGAGACCATAGGGGGAATTGGACGTTGAGTGCTTCCCAAAAATTTCTGTAGTTACCAATACATGACTATAGGGGGGATTGATGGTGAGTGCTTCTTTAGAGAGTCTTTGTTAAAGACGAACCAGAGGGGTTAGACTGTGAGTACTTCCTAGACGGTTCCTTATTTATTTTTATTAGATGCTTACTTGAAACATGAACATGAATGAATTTGAAACTCTTGGATTGTTTACCTTTGAGTACATCATTGCTAACTACTTCATTTTTATAATTGTCTTCCATATATATTCACTAACTGTTAGGAATAGATCTTTTGGTGGTTGCCTATTGGGATTAGTCTCTCACCCTGCTTGGGTCATGCTTTTGGGCATAAATAGATTATATTATTGAATTTCTAGATAAGGTAAAGAGTCATTCTACATCAGGTACATGATTGTTGTAGAGGTGGAGAGCATTAGACCAAGCTGAGGCTTGCGATGTTGTGGATCTATTTTCTTTATTTTCTTTTTTTACTTTGGTTTAATACTTTATTCGAGAATTGTGAAATTTTTGGATGACTTCCTAAACATATTTATCACGCATCATTATATATGTTCTCCAGTTATTTATCTCATTTAGTCATATACTATTTACTTATTGAAAATTATTAATGAATCTGGAATTGTTTTTTGTTTCTTTCGATTACATTACTCTACCAATGAGGGCATAGTTTCCCCAATATCACACCCAAGGCCCTCGCTACTAGTTGGCATCCTATGGAATTTGGGGAAATGTTCTTGAGGCCATCTGACCAACCGAGTATGAGGCCCCTATGGGTGGCACGTGGAACCAAGATGTTATAAGAGGAGACCAGAATAAAGGGATTTGGATAGTCAAAATATGTTTACAATCCCTTCATCCTTTTAAAAAATAGATTCTATTAATCATGTTATCTTTAATTTTTAATATACATTTTGTTACCTTATGTTATTATTTGTTCAATACTGCATTTATGTACTCAAAATGAAATGTTAACCAAATTTTTTAGATAATAAATTTTTCACATGATGGTGCTCATAATCCTAAGTAATAATAGGTCTCTCAAACTGTTGTTTCTCACAGTGCAGAAGAAAAGTGACCTTCTTCACATGTTGGTGCTCCCAATCTTGAGGAACAATAGGATTTTCAACTTGTTTTTAGTCCCAGTGAAGTGGTATAATGACTATATTTACTTGCTAAAGCTACCACTCTAGTGGAACAACATATTGAAGACGTTGACTCCAAGGAAATAGAAGGTGATAAAGGACCGATGAAACATAAGAAAACAAAGATCTGTAGTTTAATGATGTTAGCAAAAATAATTAAGGTAAAAATAAAAGGCATCAAATATAAGGTCAGATAGAATGTATGGGCTGGCATGTTAACCCCAACAAGGTCATGTTCAGTAGTTACATTTGAATCATAACTCAAAAACACATGTTTATTGATATAGATTGGTGGCACCATGTTTTGTCTGGGCTTAAGAAACTGATGTGGGAAGATAGTATGGTATCATTGTGATATAATTTATTTATTATAATATAAAATAAAACAATGAAACATTGACTAACTCTTCATTATCCCTTGTAGGGTGCATTTATAGTAGGTGACTACCACAAGTAATATGTATTAATTCTTGATAGAAGGATTAAGAGAGGATTTCACACAATTCTAATAAGACCTCGACTTAAAGATGCTGAAGGGAAAATTAACCTGCAAACACCGCTTATCTATGCACACCTAATGACCCAAGAAGCATGGGATATGTTTACTGGGCATTGTATCGATGTGCCTTTTCAGGTACATTGTGTTTAGTAATATGTTGTTTGATGATATGTGTATTCATCACATTGATTGAATTTTTTTTATTTATGAACCAACAACTGAGTGCTAAAAATAAGGAATGGGAAGAAAAACCAACATACCCCTACCGTAAAGCAAGCATGGGGCACTCTTCACTTGAAAAAATGTTACATGTTTTAAATCTAATATAATATTTTTATGTGACATGAAATAACTGAATAATTATGTTCCTCTCCTTATATGTAGATTTATGAGTAAAAATCCAAATCGAATTCAATCCCACTCCATGTACTATGGAACTTGGCACGTGTAAATAGGTATGGGATACTAATAGATAAAAACACACCAAAAGTGTGGGAAAAATGTTTACGTATGAAATAATAAATAATTACAATAAATCACTAATACATAACAATGATTAATTATTTTCCTATATTTTATTTCTGCCACAGTCACAAGAATCAGAAACACCTATACCGGATGAACACATACAACCAGTGTCCTTGAAGATGTTAGAAAAGTATGGTCGTGTCAGAGGTGAGGGTTTTGGGGTGACACCCCCAAACAAATTTTAATAAAAAAACAAGTAGATCAAGGTGATGAAATGAAAAAAGATAAGAGAAAGACTAGATACCTCTGATGAACAATTACAATGGTAGAGAGAGATTCAAAAAACCTTTATAGTGGGGGAATCAAAGAGAAGAAACAACTCAATAACAACCATTTCCTGACGACCCCCACCCCCACAAGCATTAAGGCGAACCCTTCCCCACAAAGAGATGTCTTGGCCGAGGTAATCAATTTTATGATAATTATTTATTTAAAATGTGAACCAGACCTACACAGATACCTTTCTTGTATTGATATTTTGTAGGGTTATAATGATTTTTATTTATATAAATCAACACCCACCCATCACCTTGTTGCGAGGTCTATGATGTTCAACATCCAAAATGAAATTCTACACAATAGACCAGTTTAATTGGGTCATGTAAGAGTGTAAATTAACATATCCCATGAGTCGAGCAGTGATATACCTATTCTAATTGAGGGGGAAGATATTAATAAGGTCAAACTAGCTGTTGGAGCATTCATCACATGGTTATAAAATCTTCTAAAAATATGTCGGTATTCATTTCCAATTTATTTTTCAATATAAAAATTTAACAATTAATGAAAAAAGGTCTGAACTGACGAATGTTATTAGAGAAGGACAAAAGGATGGGGTCAAATGAAATACCCACTCAAAACCATCTAATGGATTGACCAATTAATTGGAAAGATCTACCTAAAGAACCTTTACCCCACCCATTATTTATATGTAATTACTATGATTGAAGGTTCATGTGGATACAATGTTAAAAAATGGTTCTAGTCACATAATTGATTTTGAAGAAACTATTTATGGAGGGGAAGTTCAAGACATCATTGGTGTTGAGAATGTAAGTGAAATCCTCAACTCTAATTGGCTAGGTTCCTCAATTGAAAATGTATACATGGGGTATGTTTTCATGATTTTATTTTCCAAAATATGATATAATATGTTAATTATGAAAAAATAAATTTCATATTTTTGGTACATCTATATATCAAAAACAATTGAAGGGATTTTCCCATGATTTTTTTGGACTCATTAGACCTCACACAACCTCTACAGAACAACCAAATATAGAATAAAACAGAGGATTAAATAGTGACAGACAAGATTGAATCATTTAAAACAAAACTTACAAATGATAGACTCCTCATAATAACAACATTGCAGGTGTAAAACTCTAAAATTTAATCACATTAAATATATTTTCATTTATTTCATTGCTTTTACTTTTTATGTTTTTAGACAGCGTTAGATGCTCATTGTGGTCAATTTGCATACTCCAAATATTTATTTACAAGATTTAATGCATGGATACCCAACAAAATAACCACGCATGATGGTGTTTTTCAATTTATAATACACTACATCCAACATTTTAGAACTAAAAATGAATTTATATAATTTATATTAGCTTTTGATGAGGATTATGTTATGATAAGGTTGTGAATCAATATCATCAAAAACAACGAAAAAGTCTAGGGTATAAGCATGAGGACCCTGACAAGTTCTATTAATGGACAACTATCAGGGTATATATAATAAGATTTCACTTTCCAAACAAATATCGAAACAAATTACTTATTTTTATCAATGTTTCTATAGTGTCGAAAACAAACAAATGAAAAATATTATGGTCATTATGTTTGTAAATTTATGAGAGAGATCATATTTGATGAACAAATTAGCATCCCTAAAGAGGTATTTTCAAATATAATTACTATTTAATTTAAAATAATTATTAATCCTATGTCTATTTAAATTTTTTTAATAATATTATGACCATCAAAAAGACTCATATTCACCAGAGGATATACATTTTTTTAGAAATGAATTGACAACATAACTGAAAGAATAATTTACAAAAATAGAATAAATATGTGACTTACATAGAAGTAGTAGATTGTTTCATATTTATTTTTAATTTACTTATTTTTATTATTAGTCACATAAGAATTGTTTTCTTATATAGGTGGATTTTATTGTTCGAGTTGGGGTGGTTTGTTCGAATACTCTCATGCTCGTGAGAGATAGGAATTTAAGGATGAAACTCGGAATTCAATGAGAAGGTAATGTTTTTTATATAATATTTTTTTATTTATAATATTATCTATTCTATTCTATGTTAGAATAATCTAAATTAATTTTCTGACTACTCATGATGGCAATGTCTTCCATATTCTTCTTCACCCTCAAAACCTTTTCACCCCTAAAGTGTCATTATTTATCATTTTACTTCAACGGTAGTAGAGATAACTTGATGGAAATTGATAAATGAGGACACTGTAGTGTTTCCATTGAGATAAAGAAAACTAATGGAAGGTGTCGTAACATTGGAAGTTGGGAATTTTTTGAGACTTAGGGATGTGTAAAAATCAATTGTACCTCAATAATTTGTGCTATTTAAGAATTAGTCTCATTTCAAACTGATACACTATGTGACTAATATGACTCCAAGTGTCTGTTTTTATTTAAAATTAAAATTAGTTTAAGTAAAAAAAAGACAAGTGACATAATGAAAACTGATCAAATGAATTAAGATTGTTTTGATACTTTAGGACAATAATCTATAAGTCATTTGTGATGTGTAGGAATCAACTACACCTCAATATGATGCATGTTCTAACTGGTATAGCTCAAAGTGTCTATTTTTATTTAATAATGACATTAATTTAAGTAAAAAAGAACAACTGACATATTGAAAACTGCGAAAACAAAGTCATATTGTTTTGAAACATTAGGACAATGACCCATGAGTCATTTGTTACATGTTTAAATCAACTTTACATCAATTTGATGCATGGTTGGACCAATATGACTAAAAGTGTCTATTATTAGTTTAAAATTTTCATTTTAGTTCAAAACATGTAACTCATTGTAAACCAAGAAAATGTGATCTTATTGTCTTGATAATTTAGGAAAATTATTCAGATGTTATTTGGGACGGGTATGAAGTAGTCTCACATAAAACTGATGCACAATGGGACCGGTATGACTCAAAATGCATGTTTCCAAGTTGAAATGAAACTTTAGTAAATGAAATAAAGAGACATACGGAAAACTGAGAAAAAAAATTCATATTGTTTTTATATATTAGGAAAATGAGTCATTTGTGACATGTAGGAATCAACCACACCTCAATATGATGCATGGTGTGATTGATATAAATCAAAGTGACTTTTTTATTTAAAATTGACATTAATTTTTGTAAAATTGAAAAGTGACATACTAAAAACTAGTAAAACACATTTAGATTGTTTTTATAATTTATTAAAATGATATATTAGTCATTTTTGATGTGTAGGAGTCAACCAAACCTAAATAAGATGCACGGTGTGGCTGGTATGACTCAAAGAATCGCTTTTTATTTAAAATTGACATTAATTTAAGTAAAAAGAACTAGTAAAATACTGAAAACTGATAAAACACGTTTTTATTTTTTGATACTTTAAGAAAATTATCCATGAGTCATTTTTGATTTCTAGGAATCAACCTCACCTCATTCTGATATACAGTGTGACCGACATGACTAAAACTAGTTGTAATCAATTTTAAATTGACATATTTGCTCAAAACTTGTCACTCACTAAAAACAATGAAAATGTGATCCAATTTTTTGATAATTTAGGAAAGATATTAATAAGAAATTTTTGATGTGTATAACGTAGTCTCGTGTTAATATAATACCCGCTGCGACTGGTATGACTCAAAATGTGCATTTCTAGTTTGAAATTACATTTTAGTAAAAAAACAAAACTAGCATACTGAAAATCGAGAAAATGTATTTTTATTTTTTGTATACTTAATTAAATGATCTATACATCATTTTTGACATTTAGGAATCATTTACACCTCATTATGATGCATGGTGTGGCTGTTATAAATCAAAGTGTTTCTTTCTATTTAAAATTGACAATAATTTAAGTAAAAGGAAGCAGTGGCATACTGAAAACTGAGAAAATGTATTCAATTTGTAATGATAATTTAGGAAAATGGTCTCTTATTCATTTTAGATATGTCGGAATCAACGAAACCTTAATATGATGCACATTATGACCAAGATAACACCAATTGATTCTTTTTATTTAATGTTGAAATTAATTTAAGTAAAAAAGAACAAGTGACATTCTAAAAAAACACATTTGGATTGGTTTGATACTTTAGGAAGGTGATCCATAAGTCATTTGTGACATGTATGAATGAACCACACATCAATATGTTGCATGGTGTCACCGATGTGACTAAAAGTGTCAGTTATCAGTTTAAAATTGACATTTTAGAACAAAATGTTTCACTAACTGAAAACCAATAAAACACACTACAACTGACTTTATAATTTATGAAAAAGATTTTTAAGTCATTAGTCACGTTTATATAGAATTCTCATGTCAAACCGATGAAAAATGTGACCGGTATGAATCAAAATTCATGTTTTTAATTTGAAATGACATCTTTGAAAAAAAAAATCTTGAATACTAAAAACCAAGAAAACACATGAATTTTTTTTGATACATTAGAAAAATTATCCCTGGGTAATTTTTGATTGGTAGGAATCAACCACACCTTAATCTGATGCTCGATGTGATTAGTATAACTCTAAATGTGTCATTATTTAAAAGTGATATGAATTTTAGTAATAGAACAAGTGACATACTCTAAACAAATAAAACACATTTTGATTGTTTTGTCATTTTAATGCAATGATCGATAACTCATTTATGACATGTAAGAATCAACTCTACCTCAATAAAACTCATGGTGTGACCAATACAACTGAAAATTTTTATTTTTTATTAAAAATTAACATTTTATTAATGTATTCATTCATACTAATTTTTAATTTATTTCCTTATATTATTACTAAAATAATATTTGTTTCTTATAAAGGAAGAATATTTTTCTCAAGTTGAGATGATCTGTTTGGAAACTAATACAAAGATTGGACAATTTTTAGAAGGGATCACAAGCGTCAAAAGATGAAACATTAATATTTTTAACATTTTATTGGATAATTGTAAATGTAATTATATAAAACATTGTATGTAATGTATATCAAAGTGTATTTTTTTATATACCATGGGGGCATATTTTTATATTCATGATGTAAATTAAATTTTAATATAATTGTTTGAAATTATAGATTTTTTCTAGGTTTGATGTTATATTAAGAGGACATTACAACCAACTAGGTCATTATCCATGCTATTTCAAGCACTGATAATGGGTGATGTTTATTCATTCTAAAATGGTGTTGATAAAAGGGGTCTTTATCAGGGATTTTTTAACATGGGTAAAGGACCCACTTTATCTGCGTTGTGATTAACTTCGTTTTTTAGCACTGTTAAAAATCCTTTTGTGTGTTGTTAAAGAGAATTTGTAGCAGTCCATGCAAATATATATTAATACACTTTCATATTGTTGTTATTAATATCCTAATATAAATATAAATAATAGACACCCACCTATATGTGTAGTTATTTAAATATTCAATATATATTTATATAAATAAATTTATACTAAAATATTAATTTTTTAATGTAAATAAACTTTTTATATCAAAAAAAATGGACATTGAGATGGAACCATTGTTTGACACATATGTTTCTAGAAGACATTGTCTAATGTAAGCCACATGTGAGAATAAGGTTATCTTCATTAACAATACATTCTCATTTGATCTTATTTACCACCATATCCATTTTAGTGGAGGAAATCATATGGTATTCATATGAAATATACATTTTTGAGGTAGGAAAAATAAACACATCCTCGCATATTTAGCATTGAAAAGATAGGTTTCATTTGATACTGTAAAGTATTTTATATTTTTCTGTTTAAAATTTGCAATAGAAAGTATGTATGAAAATGTTTAAAAAGTTGAGGGGAAACAAAAATTTATAAAAATTATATGTCCCAATAAATTTATTTTAAAAAAATAATATAGAATAATTTTTTCCCATAAAATCTATCAATTTCATTTTTATCTTTTGTGAAATGTTTTCCATTTATATAATTCAACGCATTTTAAATACATTTTTATAAAATTAAAACATAAAATATTTTTTCAAACCATATATAAATTTATTTTTTATGTATTTATTTATAGTTCGAAAAATATGTATCCTTGTTTTTCAACGTTAATCTAGTGTGGGACACCACAAAGAAACACCATGTGAATCAGAAAAGGCTAAAACCCGAACCCAAATCCAACGCCCCAAAAATGTTAACAACAATATGGAAATGATGGTGGATAAGTATATTATAAAGTAATTAATTTTATTTTATTTTAAACATTTCAACAAGATGATGGATGATAAATTAAAACCATTCCTTTTATTTTACTAAATTATTGTATCCAAACTAAACTATAGAAATCCAAATAATGGAATTTTCAAGGAAAATAGGTATTTCAATTAAATAAAGAGTGAATATGCATGGGTCAACACACTTGGAATCATATAGTTTAATTAAAAATTAAAAAATAGATGGGTGATAGGAACGACGGAGAAGATCCATTATAGTATTAGGATAATAAAAATTATAAAATATATTGAATTTATAAATAATAATAACAAAAATTTATATAGTTAATACAGTTTCAAGCTCCGTATTCTTTCCATCAATGTTCGATTCATCATTTCAACCATGTCAAGCTGTCACGGCCCACCTTCACCAAATGGAGGGAAGGGTCAGCATATTTCTAGGCCCATCCTTCTTTAAGTTGAAGGAGAGATAATGACCCCTGAAACCTACCTTCAATAGGTCCCATAGTGGAGACCAGCACCAAGGGAATAGAATCACTCACTAAATGTAAGGAATTACCCTTTTTTTAATAGGAACGGGTGATAAGATAGTATGTCCCACAACACCAAAACTAAAAGTGCATGTATTTCTGAAAGTAAACCATTCCCATATGCACGTTCAAAGGTAAAAGATAATAACCACAAAACTCCAAAAGTAAAAAAAAGTACCAATAAAAGAAAACAACAGCAGCAATTGCCCCAAAGGTCCAAGCTAGTACGGTCCAGCACGATCCCTGAAGCCCTCCTAGAAACATGAGAGCAGTTTTATATACATTGGGTGAGCATACAATTACAACCAGTAGAAAAAACAAAGACTCACGTGCACAAGTGGGGAGGCGTACTAATGACCTGTGAGAAAAGAGATAACCAAGCACCTAGCAAAGAGAGTAACCAACCAAACCTCACCAAGACACACTCCCAAAATAATGCAAGTCATGTAATGTATAGTAATAGCACATCGATGTTTGGGTACCCCACACCACTTTCCCACTGGTTATTGAATACATCCTATGCATCAGACTAATCCGGCCATTCTCATCACAGTCCCACTGCCATACCCCGTCCGCACACACCTGGGCCACAACCACACATCCCACCCGCAAACACCTAGTCCACAACCACTAACCTACCTGCAAACACCTAGGCCAAAATTGTAACACGTAACCACGCCTACAAACACCTAGGCCAGAACAACCACAGCCACACCCGAAGACACCTGGGCGAGAAGAACTACTGCCACACAAACTCATGGGCCTTATATCGAAGATACATGGGAAACCACCTACCCGCACACACCTGGGCGAACCACCACACTACCCTTCCCGAAGACTCTTTGGCTAATAATGGACTTTAGGACATCACAGTCTTCACGTAATGTCTTCGGCTAATCGAGAAAGGTAGCAGAAAAAGAGCTAATAACCATCCACTCGTAGGAGTGTTGGGAAAAACACCCTCCCCCATGAAATGGGGGTGTTTGGCAGTACATTCTCAACTTGGGTGGGGCGCGAATAAGAAACACAAAAACAACAAGTATATGTATAGGTAACATGAACTCACCCAATCTTGGTTTTTCTTCAGCCAGCCTAAAGAACACTATCCTTACTATTCATTCATAAGAGAAGAGAACACCACCCATGTCCAAGTCACAACTCACACCAAACCAAATCTCCATTTGTCCCATCCTTGTTTTCATGTTTAGTAATAATGTTTGAACAGGTTTCTGCACCTACTTGGGAAAATAGTAAGCATAAGCACAAGCCAAGGAAAAAAGTACACCCAACAAATATTTAAACATTCTCACCCTGTTCTCTTGTAAAAACACATCAAATGAGACCCCTCCATAATCTGAACCAAATCAGGTCAAAGTGAGATACATTCCCATGTTCCCAGAACTATGAATAAGAAGGTTTCTCAAAAGAATAGGATCCCACCCCAATTCGTGATACAAACAGAGGATCCCATCCTCACCCACATCACCCCAGCAATCTAAGCCCCTATCCAAGAAAACCATACGGTCACCCGTACTCGGCCCATGGAGGAAACAACCAAACCAATACAACCTACACAAGGTAGACTCAAATTTCATTTTCAGATTTAAAAGATTTAACACACTCAATGATTTCAATTCCACTGGGCTTAAACCAGGGTTATCATAGAAAATGAGTTGATCTTGGTGCTCCAAATTTATTTTGACGAATATACGTAATTAACCAATTTCCATTACATGGAAAAAGGTTCATAACCAAAATACAATCCATTTAAACATCACAATAGGTAAGGGTTTATTAGTGCACAGAGAAAGACCACCAATGGCCATGATTTTCAGTAGGCGTAAGCCCACACAATTCAGAAATCATTAATCAAGAAAGAGGAGAAAACAGAGAAGCATCATCAATCACACCCCTCCCATTCATTCTTTAGAATCCATTTATAATATTAATTAAAGTTATGTTCATCAAATTCTATAGAAGTAGTATCATACCCACCCCACAATATACATAGAAAGGAGAGACAAAGGTGAAACCCCTACCTGACGGATCAAGGATCGACGTTAGGTCCTCGTTTGAGTAGCAGGAACTCCACGGAACGCAATCAAGGAAAAATTCAAGGGGATACAACTCGTCGGGAGGAAGGGTACTCCGAGAGAAGGGTGATTGAGAGAAAGAAACGTAGGGAGAATCCTTTAGGTTATAAAGGTTGAGATACAGCATTCTTGGGATGGTTAAGATGCAGAAAGAAAAACTCGAATCTGTGTAAGAAGTGGGATCATGGGTTGACCACGTGGCTGGGCCACCCCACATATAAAGGTCCCCGCCCTTTAGGGTGGTTAAAATAGATTAAAAATTCACCAATCATATAATTTAAATACTATTAATGGGAATTAATGGGCTTTAAAACAGGCTTAAAGGGGTCAAAACATGGTTTAAAAACCAATTTGCGTAAAAAGGAGCCTCTACTAGAAAACCCATGGGGGGTAGGCGAGAGCTACCGGTTGGTGAAAGCTATCAGTTTGGGACAGCTACCGGTAGCCTATAGTTACCGGTAGCTGAGAGCTACCGGTGGCCGAGAGCCACCGGTAGCGCAGAGATTACCGGTTGGTGAGAGCTAGCGGTAGCCTAGAGATACCGATTGGTGATAGCTACCAGTTGGTGACAACGACCGGTAGCTTAGAGATACCATTTGGTGACAGCCACCGGTAGCTGAGAGCTACCGGTAGCCTAGAGGTATCGGTAGCGGAGTGCCATCTGTGGCCGAGAGCCACTAGTAGCCGAGAGCCACCGGTGGCCGAGAGCTACCGATACCCGAGAGCTACCGGTAGCTGAGAGCTAATAGTATCCAAGGGCTACATGTACCCAAGGTCACTAGTAGGCTAGGTCTACCAGTTGGACAAGGCTACCGGTAGGCCAAGGCTACCACTATGAGTCACCGAGAAGCTGGGATGGCCTCCCAGGCCACCCAGAATACCTCAAAGATTATATTTTTACAAAGTAATGGACCCCAAAAACCTGGGCCATTGCATCATATATTTCTCAAACTATTCACGTCCCCGAGAATATATGAACAACCTCGAAATGAGAAAAGTGGGGTCCAAACAACCACCCTCTAAAGATACTTCTCAGGGAAAAACCCCGGAGTTGTTTGAATGCTAGAACAGAACCCTCCCCCTACATCATGAAATACTCCCCCAAGAGTTATCATCCACAAACATTCACAACAAGCACAAGGATCACACTATCCAACACATGAGTTATGTAGTCCCCTCCTACATGTCAAGATATTATCACCTTTGGGTGGAACTGACTCACCCACATGGGTTTAATCGCATTCACATTAAAGCTCCCTGATTAGCAGTCAGGTTTTCCCATCATCAGACATTCGTACACACACACATAGAGAACAGGGAACAGATCATCTAATAGGTAAGCAAAACAATCATTTCATATATTAAACCACAAGGTACAATATCTCAAGTGTCAGAACAAAAACAACAAGGAAGTTAAAACATCTTTGGGTATTGAACGCGTAACTAGGCTTCCCGCTCCCATGTGCTCTCTTCCAGGCCACCATGCCTCCACAACACACAAACCAAGGGGATTGTTCATCTATGAATTACTTTCCCCTTATGATCCTCAATCTTGATTGGTCATTCTATGAAGGTCACATCATCTTTGACATATAAATCTCCCCAATCAATGACGTGGGAGTCGTCGTGTAGATTTCAACGAAGCTAGGAAGCATGAAAGACATTGTGATCTTTCTCCAATTGAGGTGGAAACTCTAGCTGATACGCCACCTCACAAACTCATCCCAACACCTTGAAAGGTCCGATAAACCTAGGGGAGCTTACTCCCCTTCCCAAACCTTTGCTGACCACGTCGATGGGAGACCTTCAACAAAACTTGGTCCCTGAACTCGAACTCCAAGGGCCTCCTCCTATCATCGGCATATGACTTCTGTCGGTCCTGAGCCTCCTTCATCCTTTATCGAATAAGCTGAACCTTCTCTCTCGTGCTCTGCACCCCCTCCGGGAAAATAACACTTGCTTCCCCAACCTCAGTCCAACACATGGGTGAGGGACATGGTCTTCCATATAGGGCTTCGAATGGTGCCATGACAATGGTAGAGTAATGGATATTATTGTAGGTGAACACTATCAGTTGTAAGTTTCACACCCATGATCCCCCGAAGTCCAAAACGCATGCTCGGAGCATATCTTCTTGGGCCTGGATGGTATGCTCTGTCTGCCCATCGTTCTGGGGGTGGAAGGAAGTGCTAAGGCACAGCTGGGTGCCGAAAGCATACTACAAGCCCCTCTAGAATTGTGAGTTAAAATGTGCATCCCTGTCCGACACTATAGAACTTGGAACTCCATGCAACTGCACTACCTCATCCACATACTTTCGTGCTAGAGCGTCCACTGCACTCAACTCCTTAATCGCCAAAAAGTGAGCTGATTTCATCAACCTGTCCACTACGACCCAAATGGCATCGCAGCCCCCTTTCACCTTGGGTTGTCCTGTGATGAAATCCATTGAGATTTTGTCCCACTTCCACTCAGGGACATCTAAATTTTGCATCAATCTGCCTGGAACACGGTGTTCAGCCATTACCTGCAGACACTGTAGGCACTTGGCCACAAACTCTTCCACAGCTCGCTTTACTCCGGGCCACAAAAGTTGTCTCCTCAGACCCTGGTACATCTCGGAAACTCTTGGTTGTACCAATAGGGGTGAGTTGTGGACTCACTATAAACCTAGCCGCGCATTGCCTCTTGAACAAACAACTTCCCTTAGAAAATCATCTGGTTCTGACCATCCTCTATCCACCCTTCCAGATCATTTCCCTAGTCAACTCCATCACGTAACACTTCACACTCTAGGTATCCCCACTAGGACTCCTCCAATTTCTCCAAAAGATAATACTACACTGTCATTTGATACAGGCCACCTCCACTGCTATCCATCCTCACATCCAGGTGCAAGGAAGCCAACTCCTCCATTGCCTTCCAGGCATTTGTTGACTCTTGGAATGCATCCTTTTGTGACCTCCAGCTCAAATCATCGGCCACTACATTCCCTTTCCCCAAAGATTAGGAAATCTCAGAGTCGTAATCCTGGAGGAACTCCATCCACCTTCGATTTCGTAAGTTTAGGTCCCACTGGGAGAAGACATACCTCAATATTTTGTGATCTTTGAAGACCGAAAAGTGTTCTAAAATGAGGTAATTCCGCCATAACTTAAGTGAAAAAATGAACGTTGTATGTTCTAGATCATGGGTGGAATAATTATGCTCATAAGGGCGTAGTTACCTAGACCCATAATAGATCACCCATTTTCGCTGCATCAACACACATCAAAGGCCTTTCCCTGAAGCATCACAAAACGCCTCATACACTGCCCCTTCTTCTGGTAGTCTAAGCACTAGGGCACTAACCAACTTCTCCTTCAGATAGATGAAGGTTGCCCCACACTGCTCACTACACTCAAAAACCTGGTCCTTCTTGGTCAAGGTCGTCAAAGGTGCCGCAACTCAAGAGATGTTGGGTATGAACCTCCAGTAGTAACCTGCCAGCCTGAGGAAACTATGAACCTCTGCCACATTATTGGGTGCTTCCCAGGAAACAACCACCTCATTTTTGGATGGGTCCACCGCTACACCCTATTCGGACACAACGTGCCCAAGAAAGTGTACTTCTTGCATCCAGAACATGCATTTCGACAACTTCCCATAGAGCCGGTGCTATTAGAGGACCTCTAAAACTGTCCTCATATTCTCTGTGTGGTCCTCCTCTGATCTTGAATAGATCAGGATGTCATCGATGAACACAACTACAAACTAATCCAGGTACTCCCAGAAGATGGAGTTCATAAGCCCCATGAACCCAGCTGGGGCGTTCGTAACACCGAAAGGAATGATTACAAACTCGAAGTGCCCATATCTTCACCTGAAGGCCGTCTTCGAGATGTCTCCCTCCATTACCCTCAACTGGTGATTCCCAGACCGTAGGTCGATCTTTGAGAACCAACCTACCCCCTTAGTTGGTCAAAGATATCGTCTATCCTCAGAAGAGGGTAGCGATTGTTGATCGTCACCTGATTCAACCTCTTGTAGTCTATACACAACCTGAGACCACCGTCCGCCTTATTTGAGAAAAAAACTATCGCACTCCACGATGACACACTTGATCGAACATTACCCCTCTTCATCAGATCGTCAATCTGAATCCATAGCTCCCATAGCTCTGAAGGTGCCATCCAGTAAGGATCCATAGAAATCGGACGAGCACCAGGCTGTAAGTCTATCCCAAACTCGATATCACGTCGAGGGGGTAGAGTCATTACCTCCTCAGAAAATACATCCATAATCTCAATGAAGATCCCTAGTACCTCCACCATCTCTGAATCTACTGACTCTATTAACATCTCGGCTAATAAGGAGAGGAAGTGTTCATATCGCATGTTTCCCTTCTGACCGCTCCATTCACCGGTGAAAGTAACACGCTAGACGCTTAAGTCTGAAAAAACAACCCTTCCTCAGAAGCATTCGATGATGGAACACAGAGAGAATAGCCAGTTGATGCCTAGGATTACATCGTACGGTTGTATCTGCAATAGTTGGAGATCCATGACTGACTGATGTGGCCTTTTCATCAGTCTGCATCCTCGACAAACATATAACAAATCGGTTTGACCTCTGACTAGTGTGATCAGCACCAGGGGCACTGAAATTCACTTGGCATCTAGACCCATAGCACGGGCCAGACCGGGTGCAATAAAGGAGTGTGAAGCTCTAGTATCGAAAAAGGCATAAGCAAGGGTACATAATAAACTGATTGTACCTCGAAAATCCTCTAGTCCTGCTAGAACTGCTACCTCCGCAACATGAAACTATCCACGCCCAGCTCCACTGCCCCTCAGCTATCGGTCACCTCCCCGACCACACCCTAGTCGAGGTACCTAAGGAGCTCCCTGAGGACGGCCTCACCCTGCAACGTCTACCCTCAGAGGAGTGGTAGTTCGCTGCCCCTACTACAGCTGCTTGAAGGGCCTAGCTGGAAGCTGCTGCTGAGGAGGGTGCTGGGCCTGTCCGCCACCATCGTACTATACTCAGTCCGGTCACCGATTCCGTAGATGTCCATGGCTCCCACAGATGAAGCATATCGGACCTCGGATCGAAGGGAAAGGGTGAGGGCTGGGGGATCGGAACTGGAACTGCTGAGGCCTTCTCCCTGCTGGTTAAAACCTAGAGGGTTCGGATGCTGGATGCCTACTGCTGACGGACTTTCCCTTCGATGATCGCAGCTGTATCCCCTCCCGCGACACACCTTTCAGCATGTGCATCCTCTCCACCACTTTAGCCTTCTTCTGCACCTATAATTATGTCGGTAAGGTGAAGGGGGTAACCGTGTAATGGAGGAATGGTCGGAGTGCCTCCTCTAAACATCTCGCCCGAGACTCCTCATCCGGAAAGAGGTCCGTAGCAAAGTGGAGAAGATCCTTGAACTTGATCCCCAGCTCCCTTACTAACATACGTCCCTACTAGAGGGAGAGTAGCTCCTGCCTCTTCTCAGAATTCATGGTCGAAGAGAGTAATTCCACCCAAAACTCCTTCTTGAAATCAGCCCATGCCACCTCAACCTCTCTCCTCTCCCCTAGGTAGAGAGTCCACCACTGACGCCCTGCTCCCCGCATCTGGCTCACGACCAGAGGATCCTAGTACTCCGTTGGAGCCCGAATCAAACCAAAACCTATCACCAACGCCTCCATCCAGCCCTCCGTCTTCATGTCACAGGTGCTTCCCTCATACTTCTCAAGAGTCTGTCGCTAGAAGGATCAAAGCATCTTCTACCACTGGTCATCCTCCTCCTCTCGATCAACCCTCCTCTGATCATCCAAGTCAATCTCCCGGGCCTCGATCACCCGTACAACTCGTGGTCGTCTCCTGGGTGCCATAGCTGCAAGGTAAACAAAGAATGCCTATGCCTTAGTAGTGTAGAATATTGTTCTTAAAACTCCTTAAACTTCTAATTCATTTTAATTTCCCAAAACAACCCAGAAAAATGAGAACACGTGTCATTATGATGCATGTACCTTTCTGAGGGTCTCTACCCTACAATCAGTGTGGCCTTACTTGGTCATTAGGTAGGTCTAGAGTCCTTGCATCCGATCATGGGGGGCTTTAAAATCTCATGTCCTAGCTGGTCTTCCCTAGCCTAATTAACGCACCAAGGTCACCCAACACCATTGCCCTACCATCCCATGCAATCCTCACTGTGCCTTACTCCAGACCCCATCTTATCTCCCAACCCTGCCTCTGATACCATTCTTTCATGACCCACCTTCACCAAAAAGAGGTAAGGGTCAGTAGATTTCTAGATCCTTCCTTCTTTAAGTTGAAGAAGAGATAATGACCCCCAAAACCGCATTTAATAGGTCCAGGAGTGGGGACCATCACCAAGGGTATAGAATCACTCACTAAATGTAAGGAATTACCCTTTTTCTTTTAATAGGATCAGGAGATAAGATACTAAGTCCCACAACACCAAAACTAAAATTTCATGTATGGATGAAAATAAACCATTATCATATGCATGTTCAAAGGTAAAAGATACAAGCCTCAAAACTCCAAAACAAAAAAAGTACCAGAAAAGAAAACAACAACAGCAACTGCCCCAAAGTTCCAATCTAGTATGGTCCAGCACGATCCCTGAAGTCCTCCTGGAAAAATAAAAGTAGTTTTATATATGTAGGATGAGAATACAAGTATACCCAGTAGGAAAACCAAAGACTCTCGTGCACATGTGCGGAGGCATACTAATTCCCTCTTAGAAAAGAGATAACCAAGAACCTAGCAAGGAGACTAACCTCCCAATCCTCACTAAGACACACTCACCAAATAACACAAGTCAAGTAATGTTAGTAATATCACATCGATGTTTGGGTACCCCGCGCCACATTCCCACTGTTTATTGAAGACATCTTATGCATCTGAATAATCCCACCAATCTCATCGCAGTCCCACTGCCAAACCCCGCCTGCACACACCTGGGCCACAACCACACATCCCACCCGCAAAAACCTGGGCCATAACCACTAACCCACCCACAGACACCTAGGCCACAACTATCACACGTAACCACGCCTGTAAACACCTAGGTCAGAACAACCACTGCCACGCCCGAAGACACCTATGCTAGAAGAACTACTTCCACGCCTGAAGACACCTGGGCCTCATCTCGAAGATAATGGGGAAACCACCTGCCCGCACACACCTGGGTAAACCCCCACACTACCCTACCCAAATATTCTTGGGCTAATAATTGACTTCAAGCCATCACAGCCTTCCCGTAGAGTCTTGGGCTATTCGGGAAAGGGAGCGGAAAAGGAGCTAATAACCAGCAACTCATAAGAGTGTTGGGAAAAACACCCTCCCCCATGAAATGGGGGTGTTCAGCACTAAGTGCTCAACTTAGGTTGGGCACGAATAAGAAACACAAAAACTATAAGTATATGTATAGGTAACAAGCACTCACCCAATCTAGGTTTTTCTTCAGCCAGCCTAAAGAACACTATCCTTTATGTTCATTCATAAGAGAAGAGAACAACACCGATGTCCAAGTCACAACTCACACCAAACCAAATCCCAATTTGTCCAATCCTTGTTTTCATATTCAGTAATAATGTTTGAATAAGTTTATGCACCTACTTGGGAAACCAGTAAAAATAAGGACAAGCCAAGGAAAAAAGTACACCCAACAACAATTTAAACATTCACACCCGGTTCTATTGTAAAGACACATCAAGTGAGACCCCTCCAGTATTGGAACCAAAGAAGGTCAAAGTGAGATACAATCCCAAGTTCCCAGAACTATGAATAAGAAATTTTTAGTACATAATGGGATCCCACCCCAATTCGTGATACAAACAGAGGATCCCATCCTCACCCACATCACCCTAGAAATTTAAGCCCCAATCCAAGAAACCCATAAGGTCACCCGTACTCGGCCCGTGGAGGAAACAACCAAACCAATACTACCACCACAAGGTAGACTGAACAGGAATTTTTAGATTTAAAAGATTTAACACACTCCCTGATTTCTATTCCACTAGGATTAAACCTGGGTTATCGTAGAAAAGGAGTTGATCTTAGTGCTCCAAATTTATTTAGCCGAATATACATAATTAACCAATTACCTTTACACAGAAAAAGGTTCATAACCAAAATACAATCCATTTAAACATCAAAAGAGGTAAGGGATTATTAGTCCATAGAGAAAGACCACCAACGACCATTATTTTCAGTAGGAGTATGCCCACGCAATTTAGAATTCATTAATCATGAAAGAGTATAAAACAGTGCAGCATCATCGATCACACCCCTCCCCTTCATTCATTAGAATCTGTTTATTAACTTCATTAAAGTATGGTTCATCCAATTCTATAGAAGCAGTAGCTTACCCACCATGAAAGATACACAGAAAGGATAGAAGAGGGTGAAACCCCTACCTGACGGATCAAGGATCGACGTTAAGTCCTTGCGTGCGTAGTAGTAACTCCACGGAACGCGATCAAGGAAAACATCGAGGGGTTACAACTCGTCGGGAGGAAGGGTACTCCGAGCACAGTGTGATCGAGAAAAACAAATGTAGGGATAATACTTTAGGTTATAAAAGTAGAGATACAACATTCTCGGGACGGTTAAGATGCTGAAAGAAAAACTCAAAACCGCATAAGAAGCGGGATCATGGGTTGACCACACGGCTGGGCCACACCACACGTAAAAGTCCCCGCCCTTCGGGGCGGTGAAAACAGATGCACACCTCACCAATAATTTAATTTAAATGTCATTAATGGGAATTAATGGGCTTTAAAATAGGGTTAAAGGGGTCAAAAAATGGTTTAAAAACCAATTTTCATAAAAAGGAGGTGCTACTAGAAAACCCGTGGGGGTGGGCGAGAGCTACCTGTTGGTGACAGCTACCGGTTGGCGATAGCTACTAGTAGCCGAGAGCTACCAGTAGCCAAGTGATAACGGTAGCCTAGAGTTACTGGTAGACGAGAGCTACCGGTAGCCGAGAGCCACTGGTATTGGAGAGCATATCGATTGACGAGAGCTACCGATAGCCGAGAGCGACCCGTAGCCGAGAGCGACCCTTAACTGAGAGCCACCGGTAGCCGAGAGCCACTGGTAGCCGAGATCCACCAGTAGCCGAGAGCCACTGGTAGCCGAGAGCTACAAGTACCCGAGAGCTACCGGTACCCGAGAGCTGCTGGTAGCCGAGGGCTACCTGTACCCCAAGGTCACCGGTAGGCTAGGTCTACCAGTAGGCCGAGGATACCGGTTGGCCAAGGATACCGCTAGGAGTCAGCAAGAAGTTGGGATGGCCTTTCAGGCCACCCAGAACACCTTATATATCAGATTTTTACCAAGTAATGGAACCCAAAAACCCGGGCCATTACACAGGCATTCCATGAACTATTTTTTCATATCATAGTCATTTGTGTCCCCCGTAGTATCTGAAATTCCCACTACAAGAAAAATCATGTTTAACAGTAGTTTTTTATAATTTAGTGGCATTTTAAACCACTGATAAATGTTGTGTGGTGATTTCTAATAGTGACATGTTTTTGGGTATTGGGAATCTTTTCACAAGAGGTATTTAACAACACTTTAAACCACCGCAAAAAATTTAGCGATTGTTTTTTTATTTTTATTTTCTTAAATTTATTATTTATTATATATTTTCATATTAATATATGAATATATATATATATATATTCACAAATATATATCAATATCTATAAATATATATTTACAAAAATAAATTGACATCCAATATATAATATATACATATATCTCTATATATATTATTAAATATTATAGTATATATATATCTACAAAATATATATAAATAAATTCGTATAATTAATTATAAATATATAAAAATATAAATACATTTACATGAATATATTTAAAGTTATATATATTAATAATGAAAAATAAATATGAATATATATATATATATACAAACAAGCACACATATATAATTAAATATAATTATATATAAATATAAATATAAATATAAATATAAATATAAATATAAATAAAAACCTATATAAATATATATAAATATGCACACACATTGGAATATATATTTATTCCCACATAAAATATATTAACATATACAAATAAATAATATATGATATATGATAAATAATAAATAATATATAAATATGCACACGCACATATTTAAACATATATATATACCTACATAACATATATAAATATATATAAATATATATAAATAAAAAAATATAAAAAAATATATTTAAAAAATATTTAAAATTAATAATTAATAAGAAATTATTAGGAAATAATTAAAATTTAAAAAATAATAAGTATTAATTAAGCATTATAATGTATATAAAATTTTAAATAAATAATAATAAGTTCTTATTAAATAATTAATAATAAAAAATAATTCATAATGCATAATAATAATAATCATAACATAATAATAAGAATAACAATAGTAATAATAATAACAAATAGACAATAAACAATATATTATTATAAATTTAAAAGGTAAAATCATTTTTTTGTAAAATAAATGATGTCACATATTATTTAGTGGATAATTATAAAGATATGAAATGTACAACCACTAAATAGAAAACCATCATGAAATGTCTTTGGTTTTCTAAAACTTCTATTAAATAAATAACAACTAAACATTTAGCCTTGGTTTTGAAAACTACTGCTAAATAAAACCCTGCTAAAAACCGTTTCTTTTTGTATTGTCCTTCCAGTATACCCACCACTATTTCTTATCTCAAACACTTCACCTTATACCCTCTTTCCCTAAACACCAAATAATTTCCTTGAAAGAAAACTACAAACACTTCTAACATGTGTTTTAGGAAGTACACCGACATCGTTACAACATATTCATGCACATTAAGAACTACATTTTATCAGTGATAAAAGATAAACACTGATAAAGGGGGTAATTTTATCATTACTAACTAAAGGAACTAATAAACATGGTCTTTATGAATTCTACAAAAAGAACTGATAAAGGCTAGTTTTTCTTACTGTTTTTTAGCATTGATAAATACTAGCTTCATAAGTGCTTTCTTATCATTTATCTGTGCTTTTATAGCATTGATAAAGGATCCCTTTATCATAGTTTTTCATTGATCTATTAAAATGTGACATTCATAGACAATATAAAATATAAAAAATCACTTATTAGCATATAAATATATTTTCATTGTTATAAATGAAAAATATTTTCCTAAATAAGATTTAAGTGATACTAAATATGTATTGACATTTAATATATAATTTATTTAGTGAAAATGGTTTAAAAATAATTATAAATTAATATTATCTATTATTTTTAAATTATAATTAAGTAATAGTTATTTAATATCAATTTGGTGATATAAAAAATTAATTAATTAATTAATATTATAAGATATGTTGAAAACATGATTTTAACATCAAACAACCATAACTTTTGATCCAGATGTCCGCTTAGGATCCATGAGGTATGAAATAAAACCTATGGAAGATCAATGAATTTTCCAGACCCAATAGAACCCCAATCTATGTATTTTATAAGTAAAAAAATGGATGAAAGGCCCCAAAAAACTGAGTTTTTAGTTGGGACACCCATATTTTTCTACATTCGGTGAAATTTCTTCTTTTTTTAAGAGGGAAATTTCGTCCTTTTTCAATAGAGATATAATTTATTTCCAGGTATTAGTTTCATATAGATATTATGGTGTTTAAGTATTAACATTTTTCATATTAATGTACTAAAAAACTAGGTTTTATCAGCACTAAAATAAAGATTTTATCAAAGTTTAAGAAGCACTGATAATCGAGGCAATATTAAAAAGGGATCCCTTTTATCAGTGATCAAAAAACGCTGATAAATTCCCCTTTTATCAGTGCTAAAAAAATTGCTGATAAAAGGGTCATTTTATCAGCACTAAAAAAAGCACTGATAAAAGGCTCAGAAGGCCTCTTATGGATCCTAAATAGACATCTAGATCAAATGTTATAGTTGTTTGAAGTTCAAGTCACGTTTTTAGTTTATCTTAAAATATTAATTGATTATTTGATCCACATGTCCATTTAGGATCCATGAGATATGAAATCGAATATATAGAGGATATCTTAATTTTCAAGACCTAAGGGAACCCCAATTTCTATATTTTCTAATTAAAAAAAGGACTGCAAGGCCTCCAAAAATGAGTTTCTAGTTTGGATACCCATATTTTTCAACATTGTTGATATTTATCCTTTTTTAAAGAGGGTATTCCTGTCCTTTTTCAATAGATACATAATTTATATCCATTGATTAGATTCATAATGATATTATGGTGTTCAAATATTAATATTTTTCATATATCACTACTAAAAAAACATGATTTTATCAACCTAGAAAAACCTTTATCACCCATAATAAAGTGTTGATAATCGAGCCACTATTAAAAGGGGATTCCTTTTATTAGAGCTCAAAATAATGCTAGTAAAAGTAAAAAAATTAGAAAACTATCTAAATAGAAGGGTAGACCAACCACCCATTTATCAATACCTAAACCTCTTTCAACAATTCTAGGAATCCCCACTCGTGTTTGCCACCTCCACCCCTTTGAAAACCCTAAGTGAACACCCCCCCACCCTATAATAGCGCTAGCACCCACTGCACATGCCCACACACCCCTACCTCTGCTTGGATTAGGACTTGAGACCTCTCCCTTGCGCGACTACACCTTCACCACTCGTATATATTGTTTCATTCTCCCATTAATGATATATCTATATATATATATATAATTAATTAGTATATTAATATAGATTTATATGAAAATAAATATATTTATCTATATTAATATATATATATATTTTTATATTTATATTTATATTAAGTTATATTTTTTTAACTTTATATTTATTCGTATATTAATATATATTAATAATATTAGTTTCAAATTCATATATAAAATATGTTTTCTTTTTTGTGTTTATAAATAAATAAATACAACATACATGCACATGAATATATTATATGTATGTGCGTATCTATAATTATAATTATACATATTTATATATATTTACATATATTATATATTCATATGTATATTCATATGTTAGAATATATAAATAATATATATCAGTTTTTTAAATACAGACACACACTAATATATATATAGACAGACACACACACACACACACTATATAGGAATATAAATATTTATATATTTGTCTTTTAAATAAAATAAATATTTTTTTATGTATATAAGGCTTACATATTGAGAAATGCATTTTATATGAAATATAATTAATTATTTATCTATAAAATTGAAAAAACATTATGTGAATGTATAATATATATATCTATCTATATATATTGTTATATATTTGATTATAAATTACAGTCCATTATGAAAAACGATAAACTTTCAAAGTCATAATATCAATATGAATGTAATCCCTATGAATAAATTTAGTATCTACTAAAAAAAGGAAAAATACCCCCCTTAAAAGAGGCTAATTTTCCCTCAAATGTTAAAAAAATTGGATATCCCGACTAAAAAATCAGTTTTAGTGGAAATTTTGAGCCTTATTGGACCTCAAAATTGCAGCAGAGGGATATCCTTTTTCATTAGTTTGAAGAGAACATTTCAAGCTTCAATTTGATATGTGGTAGAGATCAAAGGGACACCTTGATTAAAATTTATGGTCGTTTAAATTTTGAGTTATGTTTTCAACATATTTTAGATCTTTTATTAGTTTTTTGATTTTTTCTATCTTTGAATTATTATTAAATGATTATTAAAATATAATAATTAACACATTATCAATTAATAATATTTTTTAAAATATTTTTTAATCCATTTTCACTAAATATATTATATATTAGGTGTAAATCTCTATTTATACACATCAAAAATATATTAAAAAAATATATACTATATTTATATCAATATCAGTATATTTATATATTAGTAAATTAATATATTTTTTTTAATATTTTTTTTTTGAATGATACCCTTCATAATCACTAGTAAAAAAGCACGGAACAGACCCTCCTTTATCATCGCTACTAAAAAATTGTTTGATAACGAGAGTCCCTTTAATAACACTAAAAAAAGCGTTGATAAAGGGGTAGCCTTTATCAGTACTAAAAAATCAATGATAATGGAATATGTCGAACAATGCTTTTAGCACTGTTAAAGGGTGGCACTGTAAAAACACATTTTTGTGGTAGTTTTTTTTGTTATTTAAAATTAAAATATATACATATATATTGTGGAAAACATATGATATCCAAATTATCATTAATTATCTAGATCGAGGTGAAGGGGATCTTTGTGTTTTTTGATATAGAATGGAAAACCCTTACACATGGCATATATGCTATAATATTGTGAGTTCCCCTCTATTGGTAATGAAGGTAATCATGTTACCCATTTTCCTACCACTTTATGGGACGGTTGGGATCCCTTTTACTAGTTTTCTTGTTTTTTCTCCCGACTTTTGTAATGTTTCTTTAGAGAATATTTTAGTATAAGGCCTACCATTCCTTAATATATATATATATATATATTATATAATTTTATATATAATTTTAATTGTATAAGTAAAAATTTAAACATTTTTTATTTAAAATTTCTTTTTAAATATATATATATAAATGAATATTAATTATCCATTTTATTTAAAATAAAAATGTATCCATTTTGTATACCATATATAAAAATATGAAGATGTACATAACTACAAAATGTCACCTAACATTCCTGAGTGTCAAGAGAGGAGAGCCATCTTTGGGAAGTAAATAGGGGGGAAATCCCACACATGGAGCATGGGGGGGGGGGAATAGAACACTTTGACGTGCATGCTGCCATGGCACGTCACTATGAGGTGTTGCATGGACAAGACACCATGATGTTCTGGAATTTCAATGGGTGGTGTGCTATCATCAAGCTCTGCCACTGACGACCGCCATTGTCACCTTTAACCATTGTCTCTTACTGTTGAGTGTTGTGATGGAGATTATTTTATAGCTACTACCCACCATTGTTGTCAAAGTTGGATGGTTCACCAAACCCACCTAATAGCATAGTAGGTGGCACCCATGGGAGAAGTCTATGGTAGGAGGAATCCATGAGCTATGTCCTTAGATAGGTTGGGGATTGGTGGGAGTTTTGTCAAACATGACACATCCCACCATGTTTATTTAAGGAGGGCTATGGGATCTTCCTTCATCATCAATTGATCCAAGAGATCTCTTCCATCCAAGAGATCCTTGAGAGCTCGATGTGTGAGAAAGAAAGGGAGGTGTGGGAGGGGTACATTGTAACCTCTATTTTTGTGCAATAAAATGCATGTTCTCTCCCTCCATTCATCTCTCTTAGTTGTAAACAAACAACAACAATTTTATCAGATGGATTTCTGGTGCAACAGTGGTGAGTGGTTGAGTTTTTCTAGTGACTAGAAAATTCATGTTTTTTGGAATCCTATTTTGAACGCATATTTTGGAAGTTTGTGGTGAGCCAATTTCAATGGCACAAATAGTGTTGCAAACGGAGCTAAACGAGCTTTTTTGGCTAGGTCAAACATCAGGTGCTACAATACCCCCTTGCAAGAGAAGAAGTAATTTTTATGGATCTGGAAAAATTTCGGGCGAAATTATGGTATCTTGTGACACCCCAAGATTTCATAGTATGTTATTTCATCAAAGTGATTAGCTTCCACTACACGCAACACTGAGTTCAATCGCACCAAAACATACCAAGATAGACATTCAAAAAGCAGTTATGAATAGTGTTAACTATATTTTGAATTTTATATACTCTATAAAATTTTAGAATCCATACTATGAGTTTATTATACATAATATAAGAACAAATTCACTTTTTTCAGACAAAAGAAGTATTTTTCAAAAAATGCAATTTTACCGCCTTTTAATGGAGAACCCTTTTTAAAATCCAATATTTAAAACTTTTATATACCGAGTTCGACAAAATAAAATTCTTCATTATAATCAAGACATAACATTTAGTTTTGATAAATTTTTGGTGTTTTTTTGATAACTTTCATATTTGCTTGAATAGTAACAATACTAAATTTTAACTAAAAACAACATTTTTAATAAAAATAATTTATTGTGCTAAAATAAAATATTGAGTGATTTTGAATTATAATTATATAATATTCTTACCATTCAATCCAATTTTGGTCATTGGACGTCATTTCACATATAAACTGGACATAAACAAGTCTCAATCTATTGAAAGTTATTATTTCTTAAAAACTCGCTTTTTTATCTTGACAACGAGAATTTATTTTAAATTAATTAATGCAACTTCTATGTTTTTAATTTTTTAAAATATACTTTATTTTTGAATTCTTAATATCAAAATAATCTTCGGGTGAATTTTTGGTATTTTTCTGAACACTTTCAATTTTTTATAAATAGTGAAAACACTAAGTTATTGGTTAAAACAGACTATTTATTTAATTATTTATTTATTTTATTTAAATTTATATAAGGTCAAAATAGATACATAATACCTATAAAAGTTCAATGTAAATCATTGGATTCATTTTATATAAATTTAGATATATAAAAGTTTTATTGAACTTTTCACCGTCTTTTACCCACCTCCTAGGAGCTTTAGCAAATTTGAATAAAACATAATTTTACCACTTATATGAATTGAATTTCAAAAATACAAGAGACACGGTTGATATTATTATGTAAAATGTTTTTCAGTTAGATGAAAAAAAAAATTTGTGAATAGTAGCCTTTTACTTTTACTTACCACGGTTAAAAGTAAATTGGGTAATTAAAGGTAAAAAAGATATTATTTTTACCCTAACACATGTTCTAATTCTATTGGATAAATATAAATTTACCAAAAACAACTTTATAAATAAAATATGAACCTCTTTGGTCCACTTGGATTAGATTAGGACATTTATTAATATTTAATTCAAAGAAGAGTTTAAAGAGTTAAAATAAATGTTAAATATCTAAAACATTTTTAATATAGGGTTATACATAAGATAAATTAAATTATAAATATTCATTAGAAATTTAAATAGATTTTCTACATAATGGTGTTTTATTTATAATTTTTAGACATTAAATAATATAATTTACTTATGACACAATGATGATGCAGTAATTACCTTAAAAATGAAATATTAAAATAATTGATATTATAAATACCCAAATAAATGTAATTTGAGACCTTTTATGAATTATATTTATTTTTTAGGTCAATATGACATGTTATTATTGATTTAATTAAATTTTATCGAAATAATCATGCTGATATTATTCTCACAAAAATCAAATACCAAATAGTGTCAAAATTGACATAAAAGTGTTTTTAAAACAAATATTATATTATCAATTGATATTCTATTCTTAAATATCTAAGGATCGGCCAAATGACTTAAATAATGATAGGTGTATCATTAATGAACCACTTGGGGTTCTCTTGGATGTTTATAGTAAGTTTATTAACCATATATTATAAAAATATAAAGAGACATGGTAAATGTGAAACTAATTAACTATGAGTTAAATATAAATGATGAGCTTAATTTAGTAAAACAAACCAGTATAAAACCTATTGGTTGAAATTATTTCGACCAATACCCACCTTATCCTCAAAATAAATTAATTTGGAGCCATTATAAACCGAATATGAATTTAAAATAAAATAATATTTTAAGTTTTTTCTAAGGTGCATCTCACCCCTCTTAGAAAAGGGAACATCCCCTTCTATTATTTTCACACCTCCAAATCCATATGTCTCGGCCAAACCCTGCCAAAATCTCCTCCAAACATCCCTCACTTCAAACTATAGGCCTTAGTTTGATCAGAAAGCCAACCTATGGATCCCTTTTGATCAAATCAAAATGGATAACCCGAAGAAGAGGTAATGATTTCCCCACCCTCTTTCAAGTATTTTTCTTCTTCCACTGCCTCTTTATTTGTTATTTCCATTCTAAAATAATTAATCCAATATCTTATATATACTATGATTTTATTATAAATATTGAACAAACTTATTCATTATTCTATCCATCCTATGAATGATAATGTCACCATGCGTCTGTAGGTACGACCTACCGTCTCCACACCATGTTGTAATTTATTATTCAACACTAAGCTATTTGGATAGATATAATGATGAGTAATATGTATATAAATAACAAAAATAACATGTTAGTGTCTCTATAAAAATAATACACCATCCAATTCCACACCTTTTAATCATTAAGGTAATGATATTTTCCCTCGTGCGTACGTACGGATTACCGTCTCCACGACGCGATGAGATTCATTTCCGCGTTCACCATTCATCGATGATTATAAAAATATACATATTATTAATAAGTATGTAATATATGAAATAATAATGATACTTGATATATATATATATATATATTTACTTACATATATCTTATTCACTTACTTCTGTTCAATACGATATGAAAACAGAAACAACGTTTATGCGTACGTACGACATATCGTCTCAATAAATGGTGCTTTCTATTTAATGTATCTATCTATTATAAATATTTATATTCTAAATATATATTATATATGAATCAATATTTATATTTAGGATGCTTTTAAATCAGGACTTAAATGATACGATCAAGAATAACAAGTTAAAATATGTATGATAAAGAAAGCGATTATTACCTGAAATGTTAATTTGACATAAAAATAATTATTAAATGGGTAGTATAAAGTAATAAATTAATCATGTATGATATAATAAATATTAATATGGTCCTGGTATAATATAATAACATACAATGTTCACTATACAGGAGGTTAAATGTACCCTCGACCAAAGGAAAGTGCAAGGTAAGGGGTTTTCATCTCACTTTTATTCCCGTGAGATCCATTCTACAATTGCCACAATATCCTTTTGTATGGTGTATGTATTGCCCATGATTGTATGATATTTCTTTCGTGGGGTTTATGTTTCATATGTTACCTAATTGATAAGGGTTTATTTCACAATCTCTTTATAATATGAGGTTTTTTATACGTAATTATCTACTGGGACTTTATTATCATCCACATCCATGTTTCATAAAAATGCCTTTCAAAACATTTTTACTATTCAATAGGAAATGGGTTAACGTCATTTATACCCTTATTTGACATTATACATTTTTGAAAGGAATATTTACGTCATTTTCCAAACAAGGTCTTTTTTACCCTTTTCGAAAAAATTAAGGTAAGAATGTTTTTATCTTATATGGCGGGTGTAGCTATTTTCCGCCGTTATAACATCATCGAATCTTCCCATACAATCTCATAAGAGTATTTTCAAAATAAAGGATTTATTTTATAATTTTTTTGAATTTTAAATGATTTCAAAAAGGATGTATTTCTCTCAAAAAGTTTTGATTTCATCTATGTCAACATCCTTTGATGGATTTTAAGCTTATTTGAAGATTATTTATTATAATTCAATCTTCCATATCATATAGAATGTGTTAAGATATGTTTGACTTTTGATGTTATATTTTTTATACCATTCATGGTTTTGGGTTAATGTGTTGACATTTCGTATGCTAGTTTTAATATGAATGTTTATGTTATATTTCAATATTTTCTTAAGATGAATGTATTGGACTAGTATGTTCCAGGTTGAGAACCGGTAAAAATAAGCCCTCCGGGTTGGGGTCTGGTTATAGCAGACCCTCTGGGTTGGAGTTCTGTTACAGAGGCTCTCTAGGTTGGAGTTTGGTTACAGAGGCTCTCTAGGATGGAGTCCGGTTATAGAGGCTCTCCAGGTTGGAGTCAGGTTATAGGGGATCTCCGGGTTGGAGTCCGATTACAGAGGCACTCCGGGTTGAGATCTGGTTTCAGTTTTCCCATAGGTCCTGGCACGAGGCCTTGACACAGAAGTTAAAGTCCAGTACTATACATTCCCTCATTATGAAATTAGTTATTACATGTGATTATTTAACTAGTAGAATATCCATGTTCATGTTAATATTTTAATGTTCATTTTATTTTTTCCATATTATGTTCAAGTTTATGTTTAAAAGTATGTTGTTTTTATTACACATCTTGCGTTAAAAGTTTATAGCTTTCTCTAATTTATTTACCCTAAAAGAGCATTCGAGCTCACCCCTTTATTATGTTTTATTTTCCCAGGATTTCCAAGAAGTTTATTATGATTGGTATGAGGGTTATGCTAAAGGTGAAAATGGAATTCACATAAGAATATTTATGTTCTGTTGTGTGTTAGAAAGTTTAATGTAACATTCATGTATGTAATTTATTTTCCAAGACTGCTAAACTGATCGGTCCTTTAGGACATGATTCCTTGTAATCATACCAATGTATTAAAATAATGCACCGACTCTAGGCTTCTGGGGTTAGAGCGTTACAGTTGGTATCAGAGGAATTTTAGTAAAAATCGTGGAAACTAGATTTAGGTAAACTCTGATTAGAGAACATAGCCCTAAGATAGACATTGAGGATTAGTATATAAGAACTTCCTAGAATTTTGGTATTGTACAGATTTTGTGAGCTTTCCGAGAAACACATCTATGTCTAGATACGAATAGGTAGAGGCGGCTCTGGCACATATATAACTAGGGGTAAAACCCAAAAACACCTATTTGAGCTAGACTCGAATGGGAACTGGTGCACGACAATGGGCCTTACTGCACTCTTGGTTACAACACTCCTAGGGTATTTGATTAGGATAATTATAATTTTCTTTACAAACCATTATGAAGGGTTTATGAGTATATACATTCTCGAAGAAATCATTTTTATGTTTATGGATTATGTCCATAAACGTTTTAATTTATGTTAAGTGTTTTACTAGATTGAAATTATGAACTGCGATTCATAAACTGACATAATGTATGCCATTGTTCAGAAATTGTGCCCAGTAGAAAGAATGAGAACTCCACCAATACGTATGATCTAAAGAATAAGAAGTATCGTATCTTTCATGGTATTAAGCCAACATTTAAATGGGAAATAGTGTCCCATGTACTCTCATCGTATGAAGAAATAATATCATGTGTCATGAAGATAAGTAAATAATTCTCTGAGTCATATGGATTTGAAGGGAAGTAAAAGAAGAAAACGATGGAAGAGAGAAAGATAGATAAAGGGAAGAAGGGAAAGAAGGACTTTACCATATGTGGTAACAGTGGATTGAATCACCTTGGTAAATGCTTTAAGGGAATGGGAGTTTGTTATATGTGTAGAGAAAAAGGACACCAAGTACATGATTTCAAGGGTAAGAAAAAGGTTTCAAATATACAATTCTTCATCTGTAAGGAGTTGGGACACTATGAAAATCAATGTCCTAGTCATCAGAGTATACCACAAATTATGTTATTTGATAATAATAAAGTTATGATACTACCACATATGAAGAGGAATGACTAGTGTTCTTATGTTGTTATTAAAGAATTATGTCATTTCAGTGTTGTATCGATGATGTACTAGTTATAAGAATTATGGAAATAAATAAGGATTGTACTGAAGTACTATTTCATTGAGGATTTGAGATTATATGGAACTATGAAAAGTGACTCAATAGCGAGTTAAATTTTTTTTTTGAAAAAACATGGTTAATGGAAAATTAATCCTTAATATGGTCCTGATACTGAGGTAGTAATTTTGGAATAAGATATAGTTGATTTGGATAAATTATATTGGATATTCTTGATTACCTTGGAACTGATTAATGGTTTGTTTATTTCATCATTGTTGCAGTATTAAATTTTTTTGGATATATGGAATATATCTAGTATTCTATATGTAATCAGGGAGCATGAATATAATCAATAAGGTTTTATGGTAATACATGATAAGGTATTCACATGTTATTACGTGGAAAAAAGGATCTACATTATGTTTACCTTACATATAAATTTTGGACTGAGAGTTTGGACAGAAGTATTTTGGATAAGTTATATTTAAAATTGGATAATATTGTTATGGTTATTTTTGGATATTTATAAAAAGGACAACACGCAGACCGTGTGACAACCCGCCGTATCGGACAAAGCTGCGGGAATCGAACCCACAACCATAGTGCGATTGGGATTTATCACCTACCACTGGACTACGTGAAGTCCCTAGAGTGTATAATGTAATTTTTTTAAAAGTTCTGATAGATTAATTATGAATTTTTTCGGAACCCTATACGCTTAGGATAAGTAGAATATTTTTATGTTCTATTATCTTTTAGAGTGAAAGATGAGTTTGTGGTAGAAATTTGTTTAGGGATGTTACTATACTTGTCAAGTATATATATATATATATATATATTCTTTTATTATATGAAAGAATTAATCCTTAATCTTTAGGGAAGGGATCATAATACCAAAAAATGTTTTATCCTAATACATTATTTTTTGTTGAACCGATGGTATTTCAAATCATCATAGATTGTTGGATTTGAATCCCTCAATTTTATGCTTTTTTGTGATTGATGACCTCAATAACACCCTATAAATATTTACGTTTTCCCTCCAATTATGTGTCTCTAATTTCCACCAATGTTCTCCTAATCGAAATCATAATTTGGTGGCAACTTTTTCATTTCCCTTTCCCTCTTATTATGACTAAATTTTAATAACCAAATTTTTGATGTGGGTTTTACACAAAGGTATTTTCTATTTTTATCCTTTTATTTTTGAAGAAATATTTCAAATTGAGAGGAAGAAATTTATTAAAGGAGGGGAGAATGTAAAACCCCAAGATTTCAGAGTATGTTATTTCATCAAAGTGATTAACTTCCACTACATGCAACACTGAGTTCAATCGCACCAAAACTTACCAAGATAGTCGTTCAAAAAGCATTTATGAATAGTGTTAACAAAATTTTGAATTTTATATACTCTATATAATTTTAGTATCCATATTATGATTTTCATAGACATAATATAAGAACAAATTCATTTTTTTAGATAAAATAAGTATTTTTCAAAAAAATGCAATTTTACAGCCTTTTAATGGTGAACCCTTTTTAAATCCAATATTCGAACTTTTTATATATTCAATTTTACAAAATAAAATTATTATTTAAAATCAGGACATAAAAATTTCTTTTTGATAAATTTTTGATGATTTTCTGATAACATTCATAATTGGGTGAATAGTAAAAAATAATAAATTTTAACTAAAAACAACTTTTTTAATCAAAATTATTTATAGTGAAAAAAAATACTATTGAGTAGTTTTAAATTATAATTAGATAATATTTTTACCATTTAATCTAATGTGTTACATTGAACATAATTTCACATTTAAAATGGGCATAAACAAGTGTCAATCTTTTGATAATTATTATTTCTTAAAAACACACTTTTTGTTTTGACAACGGGAATTTATTTTAAATTAATTAATGTAACTTCTATATTTTGAATTTGGTAAAATAGACTTCATTTTTGAATTTGTAATATCAAAATTATCTTAGGGTGAGTTTTTGGTATTTTTCTGAATACTATCAATTTTGGATGAATAGTGAAAGCACTGAGTTATTGGTTAAAACTGTCTATTTATTTAAATAATTATTTACTTTATTTAAATTTATTTTAGGTCAAAATATATACATAATACCTATATATTTTCAATTTAATTCAATGGAGTAATTTTATATTAATTTAGATATATAAAATATTTATTGAACTTTTCACCGTCTTTTTCCCACCTTCTAGGAGCTTTTGCAAATTTGCATAAAACATAATTTTACCACTTCTGTGAATTGAATTTCAAAAATCGGAGAGACACAGTTGATATTAGTATGTAAAATATTGTTTAATGAGACGAAATTTTTTTTTGGTGAATAGTAACTTTTTACTTTTATTTACCACGTTTAAAAGTAAATAGGTTAATTAAAGGTAAAAATGATTTTATTTTTACCCTACCACATGCTCTAATTCTATTGGATAAAAATAATTTGACCCAAAAAAACCTTATAAATAAAATACAAACCACTTTGTTCCACATGGATTAGATTAGGACATTTATTATTATTTAATTCAAAGAAGGGTTAAAAAAATTAAGATCAAAGTTAAATAACTAAAACATTTTTAATATTGGGTTATATATAAGATAAATTTAATTATAAATATTGATTATAAATCTAAAACTATTTCCTACATAATGATATTTTATTTAAAATTTTTAGACATTAAATAATTTTATTAATTTATGACACAATGATGATTCAGTAATTAAATTAATAATGAAATATTAAAATAATTGTTATTATAAATACAGAAAAATTTTAATTTGAGACCTTTTATGAATTACAATAATTTTCTAGGTCAATATGTCAAGTTAGGATTGATTTAATTAAATTTTATTGAAATAATCATGCTGATATTATTTTCACAAATCTAAAATACAAAATACTGTCAAAATTTACAAAAAATAGTTTTCAAAACAAATATTATATTATTAATTGATATTCTATTCCTAAAAATCTAAGGATCTGCCAAAATACTTATATAATGATAGGTGTATCATTAATGAACCACTTGGGGTTCTCATGGTAGTTTATAGTAAGTTTATTAATTATATAATATAAAAATACAAAGAGACATGGTAAATTTGAAGCTAATTAACTAAGAGTTAAATATAAATGATAAGGTTAATTTAGTGACCCAAACCTGTCTAAAACTTATTGGTTGAGAGGATTTCGACCCATACCCACCTTATCCTCGAAATAAATAAATTTGGATCCATTATAAACCGAATATAAATTTAATATAAAATAGTATTTTATGTTTTTCCTAAGGTCCTCTCACCCCTCTTATGAAAGGGAACTTCCCCTTCTCTTATTTTTACACCTCCAAAGCCATTTGGATCGGCCACCCCTTCCCAAATCTCCTACCAACACCCCTAACATCAACCTAGTGGCCTTAGTATGATCAGAAATCCATCCTAAGTATTCATTTTGATCAAATCAAAAGGAATAACCTGAAAAACAGGTAATGATTTCACCACCCTCTTTCAAGTCCTTTTCTTCTTCCACTACCTCTTTATTTATTGTTTCAATTATAAAATAATAACTCCAGTATCTTCTATATATTGTGATGTTATTATAAATATTTCACAACCTTATTCATTATTCTATCCATCCTATGAATGATAATGTCACCATGCGTGCGTACGTACGGCTTACTGTCTCCATGTCGTGGTGTAATTTAATTTTCAACACTATGATATTTGTATGGATATAATGATGAGTAATATGTATTTAAATAATAAAAATAACATGATAATGTCTCTATAAAAATAATACACCATCCAATTTCACACCTTTTAATCATTAAGGAATTGATATTGTCGCTCGTGCGTACGTACGGATTACCGTCTCCACGACGCGATGATATTTATTTCCATGTTCACCATTCATAGATGATTATAAAAATATATATATTATTAATAAGTATGTAATACAAGAAATAATAATTCTACTGGATATATATATATATGTACTTACATATATCTTATTCACTTACCACCCTTCAATACGATATAAAAATTGAAACAACGTTTATGCGTACGTATGACATATCGTCTCCATAAATGGTGTTTTCCATTTCATATATATAACTTTTATAAATATTTATATTCTAAATATATATGATATATGAATCAAGGTTTAGATTCTAGAAGAATTTAAATCACGACTTAAATGATACGGTCAAGAATAATAAGTTAAAATATGTATGATAAAGAAAGCAAATATTACCTAAAATGTTAATTTGACATAAAAATAATTATTAAATAGGGCGTATAAAGTCATAAATTAATCATGTATAATATAATAAATATTAATATGGTCCTGTTATAATATAATAACATACAAGGGTCATTATATAGGAGGATAAACTTACCCTCGACCAATGGAAAGTGCAAGGTAAGGGGTTTTCATCACACTTTTATTCCCGTGAGATCCGTCCTATAATTGCCACAATTTGATTTTGTGTGGTGTATGTACTACCCATGATTTTATGATCCTTCTTTCATGGGGTTTATGTTTCATAAGATACCAAATCGGTAAGGGTTTATTTCCAAATCTCTTCATAATTTGATGTTGTTTACACGTAATTATCTACTAGAACTTCTTCATCATCCACATCCATCTTTCTTAAAAATGTCCTTCAAAACATTTTTACTATTCAATAGGCAATGGGTTAAAGTTATTTATACCCTTATTTGACCTTATACATTTTTTAATGGAATCCTTAAGTCATTTTCTAAACAAGGTCTTTTTTACCCTTTTCGACAAAATTAAGGTAAGAATGTTTTTAACTTATTTGTAGGGTGCGGCTATTTTCTGCCGTTATAACATCGTCGAATCTTCCCATACAATATTATATGAGTATTTTCGAAATAGAGTATTTATTATATAATTATGTGTCTTTTAAATGATTTAAAAAAGGAGATATTTCTCTCAAATAGTTTTGATTTCATCTATGTCAACATCCTTTGACGGATTTTAAGCTTATTTGAAGTTGATTTATTTTAATACAATCTTCCATATCGTATAGAATGAGTTATGATATCTTTGACTTTGGATGTTAAATTTTTATACCATTCATGGTTTATGGTTAATGTGTTCACATTTCGTATGCTAGTTTTAATACGAATGCTTATGTTATATTTCAATCATTTCTTCAGATGAATGTATTGGACTAGTATGTTCCGGGTTGGTAATCGGTAAAATTAATCCCTTTGGTTTGGGGTCCGGTTATAGCAGACCCTGCGGTTTGGAGTCCGGTTACAGAGGATATCCGGGTTGGAGTCAGGTTACAGAGGATCTCCAGGATGGAGTCCGGTTATAGAGGCTCTCCAGGTTGGAGTCTGGTTATAGAGGCTCTCCAGGTTATAGTTAGCCCATTGGTCCTAGTACGAGGCCTTGACCCAGAAGTTAAAGTCCAGTACTATACATTCCCTCATTATGAAATTAGTTATTACATGTAATTATTTGACTAGTAGAATATCCATGTGTATGCTAATATGGTAATTTTTGATTTATTTTTTCCATATTATGTTCATGTTTATGTTTAAAAGGCTGTTGTTTTTATTACACATCTTTCCTTAAAAGTTTATAGATTATTCTAATTTATTTACCCTTACTAAGAATTCAATATCACCCCTTTCGTATGTTTTATTTTCCTAGGATTTCCAAGAAGTGTATTATGATTGGTATGTAGGGTTAAGTTAAAGGGGAAAATAGTGTTCTCAAAGGAATATTTATGTTGTGTTGTATGTTAGAAAGTGTAATGTAACCTTCATGTATGTAATCTATTTTCCAAGACTGCTAAACTGATTGGTCCTTCAGGACATGATTCCTTGTAATCATACCAATGTATAAAATTAATGCACCTACTCTGGGCTTCCGGGGTCGGGGCTTTACATATCTACTCTGGCATGCCACACCAGCACCACGTCATCGTCACGTCATCATATGATCTTGACCATTGATACAGTTTTGATCATATCATGATCAATCGGTGTCTTATTTCAATGATCTAGGACCCGATTCCACCATTCTCAATCTACCAGGATGCAACGATGAGATTCATTTTTCCATATTTTCACAAATTTTTTCATAATTGAAATTCCTTGGAGGGACCATCCACAGGAGGTGGTCGAGGGGTCGGTAACAGATTCCAATGACAAAGTAGGTCTATAGATGGCGAGATACCATCATACAAATGTTACCATTGTGGCATGAACATGAAGAAGAACTATCAACGATTTATACAATAAAAGGGTCAAATTATCAACTAAAACAAGGAAATGGAGACACACACATGACAGTCTCTAGAAAATCATGCTTTCCTCCAAATAAGAAGAAGATAAATGCCTTCATACATCACGCGAAGACACAGAATGGGTGGTCGATAATGCAGCATCATACCACATCACTCCAAATCGTGAGTATTTCATGAAATATCAAGCTGGTGACTTTGGTGTAGTCTAGATGATAAATACCAATTCGTCGGAGATTGTTGGTATGAGTGATATCCCAATCAAAATGTACATTGTATACACAATCACCCTAAAGGATGTTTGGCAAGTTCCAAGCCTTTAACTGAACCTGTTATCATGTATAGCCTTCAATTGACAAGGGCATGACAACATCTTCAGCAATGGAGCATAAAATATGTTAAAAGGATACATCTTCATTGCTTGAGGACACTTATGATATACATTGTACAAAAATCATGTGATGATTTGTGCAGACAGCCTTAACAACGTCGAAGGAGAGACGTCATCCAATATGTGGTGTGTGAGACTCAACCACATGAGTGAAAGATGTTTATATAACCTGATGAAGAAAAGGTTTATCAGTATTGATAAAGATCCATCACTTGATCCTTATAAATTATTATTGTATGGGAAGAAACATAGAGTCTCATTCGATACTGCTTCACCAAGGTAATTAGAGTTGTTGGATATCATGAAATCTAATGTATGTGAATCCATGAATGTGGATTCACTGAGTGGTAATACAAATTCGTATTCAATATTGATGATGCATCTAGAATGGTGTGGGTATTATTAATTTAGATAAAGGACCAAGTACTAGACTAATTCAATATGTTACATGCCATGGTGGAGTGTGAAAAATAGAAGGAAGCTGAAGTGTATTCGTTCATACAATAGAATAGAGAACACGTCAAGGGAAATTGATGCCTATTACAGGAGTCAAGGCATCCGATATGAGAGGATAGTGCCACACACCCCACAACACAAAAGATTTTTAGAAAGGATGAATAGAACCATCAGGGAGAAGGTCAGAAACATGATGATTTTGGCTAATACCCCTTAGCCATTTGGGGAAGAAGTTGGTCAGGTTGCAAGCTACCTCATTAATAGATCACCATCGGTCCCGCTAAATTATGAGATAACATAGAAGAGATGGTCTGGTAAACACCAATATTACTCTCATTTATGTGTATTTGGATGTTTGACACTTTTAAATGTATCAAAAGATCTCGTGAAGAAGCTAGATGCGAGATCTTCACCATGAATCTTCATCAACTATGGAGATGAAAAGTTTGGATAAATTATTTGGGACTCGATGGAGAAGAACATGATCATAAGAAAAGATGTCATGTTCCATGAAAACTAGATGATTGAGGACATTTAAAATCCTAGCATTTCATGAAGGGAAACTGTCAAGGACTCAATTAAAAATCCAACACCTATACCAGCTCCACCTGTCAATGAAGAGGAAGAGGTGTAAGAAGTCCCATCAGTAGTAGACTAGGAGGAAGTGGAATAAGATATTTAGTAGGGGGAGACTCAATACTCTCTATAAGATGTTGAAAATTTGTCATAGGATCTTGGTGATGTTGTGCCTCCTAAACATAACATTTCATAGGTTTGAGGATCCCTATGAGGAAGGATTCCATCAACAAAATATTCAGAGTTAGATTACATTTTTCTGAATGAAGAGATGGAGCGAAAAAGATTATAGGAAGTAGTGTTTCATCCTAAAAAAACTCAAGTGGTTGAATGTAATGGTAGATGCGATGGAGTCTTTGATGAATAACCAATCGTACAATTTGGGGTAATTACCCAAACGTAAGAACAAAGTAATGAAAAAAATGTGTGTTCAAGGTGAAGAAGGGTGTTATAAAAAATTACGCCAAACAAAAAGCGTAGTTAGTGGCCAAGAGATTCCTTCAAAATAAAAGTATTTAACTTTGATGAGATCTTTTCAGAGGTTGTGAAGATGGATTCAATTCAAGTTTTTTTTGGATTGGTAGCTATCTTGGACTTGGAGCTTGAATAGATGGATGTGAAGACCACTTTTCATCATAGGGACCTCTCTGAGGAGATTAATATAAAGCATCCTGAAGGTTTCGAGGTTCCTGGACAAGAAAACCACATCTTTAAATTGAAGAATAGCCTGTACATACTGAAAAAATCTCCCAAATAGTGGTACAAGAAGTTTGACTCATTCACAGTGAGTCATGGATATAATAGAACATAGGAAGACCAATGTGTTTAAATCTTGAGATTTTAATAGGGTAACATTGTTGATCTTCAACTTTATATTGATCACATTTTAATCATTGGGAAGGAAGCAATGAAGATCAGAGATTTGAAGAAGGAGTTATCCAAGTATATTGATATGAAGGTCCTAGGAGAAGCTCAATAGTTTTTGGGGATGAAAATCATTCATGACATAAATAGGATGTTTTTATGGATATCTCAGGATAATTATTTTGAACATCTTATAAAATGTTTAAATATGGATAATGCCAATCTTGTGAGCATTCTACTTCACGAACATTTGATTTTGAGTAATATTTCATGCACGTCATCCAAGGAATAAATCAAGGAGATAGAGATGATACCATACTCCTTAGCAGTTATAATATTGATGTAAATTATAGTGAATACGAAACCTGAAAATTCTCATAAAGTAGAAATCATGAGTAAGATTCTCTCCAATCCCAGGAAGCATCACTGGGATGCATTCAAATGGATTCTGAGGTATCTTAAAGGAACTTTAAAGCTATTATTGTGCTATGGGGGAGCCAAACCACTCTTGGAGGGATATATAGATGCATATATGGATAGATATCCTGATAGTAGTGATTCTACAACAGGTACATATATAATTTTTCAGGAGGTGTTGTATCATGGTATTCATGGTTGCAGTTGTTTTTTGATTTATCCACGACATAAGTAGAGTACATTGTTTCTTCAAAAAATTTCAAGGCGATGTTGTGGCTAAATCATTTTCTCGAAGATATTGGATTCATCCGGAAGGAGTACATTGTTCATTGCGATAGTCAAAGTGCTTTGGACTTGAGCAAGAACTCTAGGTACCATTCCGGAATACTAAGTGTTAGATTCCTTCCAAAGAAATACTTTTCATGACCTCAATCATCCAACTAAGTAGGTCATGCTAAATTTGAGTTCCTTTGGGATATATTGTGTAAGGAGAGAAAGTAATTCATCACTCTGGATTATTCTATCTATGGGTCATTCTAAAGCATGGTGCCCTGGGATCGTCCTTTTTTATCATGTTTCTGGCATTTTCATTGGGTTAAAACACTTGGGAGACACTAATAGGATTATGTTACCAGAGGTATAGACTTAGGTGAATCCATGGATGAATCTGAATAAAGGGTTATCCACTCAACTATATATGATTCACAAATGTTGTAATTTGGATGATGACCAACCATAATAGCTATGTAATGGGAGAAATGCTAAATCAACCTGATGTTTAGTGAAATATGGATCTTGGATCACAAAATGGATGTGATGTATGTAGTCATCAATTTTAGTGGGAGAACTATCATTAAAATCCCTTAATGAAAATATAGAAGACATGATTTTCATAAGATTTAATGTTCTATTGTAGATAAATGCATTATCATCATCTAACTAAACATTATATTAATCCTTGAAAGAAGGATCTTAGAGTAAGAAACTCCTAATATTGGTATCTTAGGAAAATTTCTTGAGAAATAGAGATATTCTATGTGTCTAAACAATTTCTTCCTGAGTAACCAAGTGTTGACGTTGTTCAACAACTGAATTTATATTCTTATGTAGAAATGAAATAATTCATTTATGGTTTGAAAGGAATTTAATTCATAATTTACCTAAGGAATTCTAGTCTACTACAGTCAATATTACTTGGAATTACCATGATATTCAATATGATAGAATATGTTTGGAATGAATGAAGAATTCCCAAAATATCTTTTTTGGTTATGAAATTCATAGTTTTTTCATTTATTGAAATTTTCTGACAATGTGAATGGGTTCAATAAAACATTACCCAATATTCTAAAAGTTTTTAGAATGCTTGGACTAGGCATATAATATATGGATTGTAGTACTATATAGATAGTATAATTGGGTAAAATTTTAAACCAGAAGAAGAAAAGATAGTTGAAAAGTTCAGCAATGTTTCTTTAAGAAGAAAATCAATCTCATTGACACCTAGGAATTTCATGAAGGAATAGTTATAAATCAATTTGATTGAATTATCCAGAATATACCTAAATAATTATGGGAACTCCATGAAATGTCCATGATAGGTACAAAGGTTATATAAATTAATTCTTTGATTTTGATATGTTATTTATACTGATTATATGTTTTATAAGTGTCATAAATATACAAGAAATAAAAATAAAAGGATGAATTGATTGAGCACATAGATTGAATTAAAATGATGAAGTAAATAGTTACTACATCAAGAATTTGAATGTAAAGGAATGAATAAAACATGGATGAATCTAAATAATAAATGTGTATCTTCATCTCATTTCACTTATTGGATAAGGGAGTATTCTTAATAACAAACAATTGTTATGAGATAATTAAATGTATTCACATGGTTTATGATTAATCAGTTTATATAAAATGTTTTTGAGAAGAAGATTTGGATGAAAGTGTTTATCCAAGATAAAATTTTTATCCAAATATTTGTTAAAATATATGGCAATGTGTTCCTTCCACTCATTGGTAGTATTTTTTAATAGAGTAATCTTTTTGGAAAATAATTTTCTAAACACATAAAATACCATATATGATATGGAAAAAATAATTTATTTGTTTAATATTCCTACTAAATGGAAATAAATTTTATTTACTAAAACACAATGTTGTTTTTGTGGTGTTAGAAAGATATTCTTACAAGAATATAGTATCCAAGAAGCTATTGGTAATATGTTTGAACTTAGAGAACATCAAAATTTAAAAATAAAAGATTACACCACATTTAGTTTAATTGATTATTTAAATTATATCCTAATGTGTTGGGATATTTTAAAATAAAGAAAATTTTAAATTGTTACATTTAGTTTCTATGATAAATTGAATATTAACATTAACTAAAAGATTATAGTAGTCTAAGATTATTGTGATTCCTCACTGAATGTAATAAAGAGTTTAGGATATAAGAAAATAATAAAATGTAAAAAGTTACATTTAGTTACTATAACAAGTGAACATAAATATTCCATAAAGGTTTATACAAGATAATAATCAATGTATTACACATTATATCCCAAAACATATTAAAGTATAAAGTTAAAAAAATAGAAAGTGTTATATTAGTTACCATAAAAAATTTTATTTTAATTTATCCTAAAAGAGTTTAAGATGTGCTAGTAAAGTGATAAAGTAGACAATTACATTATTTATAAAATATTTCATGGAAGTAGTTTAATGGAAAGTGTTACTAGGATGATGATGGTGTACATAGATATTGTTCTACGTAAAAAACAAAATATAACATTATAGAATTTTATGTTATGAAGTTAGGATGTTTCAATTAATATTAAAAGATATGAAATTAAGAAATATAATTCCTACATACCACTATTATTCAAACCTTCTTTCATTGTAAATGTTTCTCACAGAGAGGTTAGTGGGATTACTTTATTTGATGGTCACATAAGGATAAGACATGAATTACATTTGGATGTAATATTTAAAATTCATTACTACCGCAATTGCATGAGGGTTATATTATATCTCTATGTGTTCAAAATTAAAGAGATTAGTTGTAATAGTTGTAAATGTATCATGTTATTGTAATAATGGAAATATCCATTTATCATTCATTCATTTCTGGTTCAATTTTTTTTACATGAATAGTCGAATGATAGATATCCCCTAAAAGTACAAACTTTGAGTTGTCCCTAACTAATGGTCGTCATGGAGTTTAATGTGTTGCGATAAAATATAAAGTTTATCATTAATAGTTTCTTTTTAAAGACCTAAAATTTCCATGTAATTTATTTAAATATATTTCAATTTTAGGAGTCTGTGAAAATTGACGGTGCGTGATTCTGAGGCCTGGATTTCCCGGAATGAATTTCTGAAGTTTATCTCAGGTGCGTTCAGTAAACGTTCGAGCATGATTTTCTAAATTTTGAACTGGTGCTCGAAATCCAAATCTAAGGGCACTGTTGAACTTGCAGCGCTGGTATTCACTTAAGGAGACTTTCACCTCGATGAAAGTTAGTAAAAAGTGAAAGATAATTTTTTATTTTATCGTGAAACAATAAAAAAAATAAAAGTTTTGTAACATTTTATTTTATTTATCTTTAGGATCTCTCATGTGGATGTTGAGAAGTGGGGACCACCTGAACTAAAACCTCCCAACATAGGTTATGGTGGTAGGGACCACCTGAGACTTAAAACACTTTAACTCCCCTCTTAAGTGTGAGAAACCTCTTGAACTCCCCCACTTAATTGTACCAACCCACCCCTTAATTAATTATTCAACCCTATGTAATTAATTAATCATTTTTGAAAATTGTGCCAACAAATTAATAGATAAACATAATCTATTATTTGGGCTATCAATTATTTTTGGGGGAATTGGGAGGAAGGAGCCTTGGGTGAAATGTTCTTCAATGAAGAACTCCAACGAAGAATTTCAACGAAGAACGCTAAATTCGACTCTGACTTCTTCCTTGAAACATTCATTGACGAGGAATGTCCTCAACATCAACGAATCGATGATCGAGGAAATGGCTACATCACCGACATACATCTATTCCCAACGACATCGTCTCTTTCCCCACGAGTAATCTTCAACAAATCAATCGAACAAGGTAGGGGTTTATTTCTATATGATTATCACTTCCCATGTTCTTCCCTTCTACTTCTTTAGTGGGATTGAGAATAGAGATTGATGAGGGTTGTGGTGATTGATGTTTTTTAAATATCATCCATACATGTTCATGATTCAATTTTGTGAACCGCTTGCTACCGCTATAATGTGGAGGGTGCATGACAAACACACATGGCTCTAACTCTCTGTCGTTCTCCTTTATTGATGTGTACTTCGCGATGGTGACGACGACCTGTGCTGATGTTTGGAACCGATGGAACACGAGAACGGTGGTTGGCACCACCGTCGGCTACAACGAAGGGGACAACGCATCGGCCACCATTGCTCATGGTGGCCGTGACTACGGCCTCATCATCCCTCAACATTGATGCCCCTGCGAGCCGTCGTCGTCATCCTAGCCGAGCCGCCCCGCGAGCTACCGTCGCCGCCTGAGCCGCCACTGCCGCCTAGGCCAAGCACCCCGTGAACCGTCGCCGCTGTCCGGGATGTGCCGCCCCTTGTGTCGCTACCACTATTTGGGCCGAGCCACCACATGAGCCACTACCACAGTCTGGGCCGAGCCACCGCCGCCGTCTAGGCCGAGCTGTCGCCGTCGTCCGGGACGAACCGCCCCGGCTGAGCCACTCTGCGGTCGCGCACCCCACCACAACCCTGCGGCCGAGCCGCCCTGGACGAGCTGTCATGGCACCCCCGTGGCTGAGCCGCCTATGGTACCCCCATGGCTGAGCCGCTGCGGCCGAGCTCCCCCGCAGCCTCGTGCCATTACGGCACCCCCGCGGCCATCCGCAGCCCTCAGCAGCCTCACGGGCACCCACATCCCTCTGTGGCTGATCACGGCCTACTGGGCCAGTCCCTGCGGGCCGGCCCAAACCCAACAGGCCTATCCACCCAGCTGTCTAGGCTGGACCCATCGGGTGAGGCCGGGTTGACCCAAACCAGGTCAGCCTAAGCGTGGTGGGGACGGGTCGGACCAGACCCGGACCAACTATGGCCCATTTACACTCTTTTGGTCATAACGATGGCACCGAACGTTTGTTTGATGAACCTTCAGTAGCGCTGGAAATCTTGGAGAGAGACGGTCCCTTTGAGTATACCCCACTAGAGATTTGGATTAAGATGGGATACAGTCAGGTTGTATCGAGCATGAATCCAACCGGCCCCCCTTGACTAAAAGAATAAAAACTCACAGACCAGGCGTCCAATTAACACATAGTCTGTTGCGCTGAAACCCCTATGATGTGGCGGACCATTGAGATACTTCTTCATGGGACTTTGTGGAAGTTACATTATCGACCAGTGGCTTATGGAGGAGATCCTACCGGAAACAAGCGAGCATAGTGCAGGAACACAGTAGCTAGCCGTGACATGAAGAATAATTTTGATCTTATGTGGTTCAGCACCTAGTGATCCTGTGTGGGTCAGAACCTTGTGATCCAGTGTGGTTCATCACCTAGAGATCTTGTGTGGGACATATCCTAGTGATCCTATGTGGGTCAACTCATATCGATCCTATGTTAGTCATATCCTATCAATCCTGTGTGGTCAGCACCTAGCGATAATGTGTGGGTCATCTCATAGCGGTTCTATGTGGGTCAGCTTCTTTACATAGTAATATGATTCAGTAGTTACATATAATCATATCTACTGCTATACTTACATTATACCTGGTGTGACATGAGTTTGTACCAGAGTGGTACATTCCTTCATGGTAATACATTTTCGGTATTCTTTAGTGTGGCGTACATGTGTGGTACTTACCTCAGTGCTTCTTCTTCCTTGGTGGAGTAGTTGAGCCTGGGTATTTACAATTGGACTCTGTTTTTTCCTCATCATTGAGATGTGTTTACTTGATAACATAGGTTTATGTATGGGAATATACTTAACTAGGGTTGATAGTTGATTTCTTTCTTTGTGGTTTATCCATGGAGGATGTTGTGATACCTTGAGGGTATCAAGGTCCCTAGTGATTATTTTTATACTCATTCCTGCACGGTATATGCCTGCACCTCATTGTGTATGGTGCAGATGACAGACAGTGTTGATCGAGGCTTAGAGTACAAGGACTAAACGGTGCCCGGAGGTGGACCATACGGCATGTCGGTACGCAGAGGAGACAAGCATACGTGGAGGGACGAGGAGTTGATCTGTACCAACCAATTAGGTAGGAACCTCAAAGGATGACCTAGTAGCTATTTTTATCTTTTTCAGTTGTATTGTATTTCAGTTGTACTTGTACTTCCAGTTTGGCATGTATTCAGGACCTTTTTTACTTACTGCACTCACTCTCATTTTTTTTTAGTTTACATGAGTTCATATCTTTTTTTTTTGCTTGATTGTATTTTCTTACAGGTTGTAAAGGTAATGCCTTCAAATTTTTAGGGAATACACCTTCGGTGCTAGTCACCATCCCTTGGTCTATGGAAGGTGGGTTTGGGGTAGTCACGGCACGGGCCCTGGGGGATGCGTCATGACAATTTGGTATTAAAGGATTCTTTTCTACTGTAGAACATAGGACTCTGATCTTTTTAACAGCAATAGTGTTAAATGTTCTGAGTGTTGTTTTTAGTTTGGGGAGTCCAGTGTTGGTGCGGTGGCCAATGTATCCATACATAAAGACCCTCACATCATATTTCTGACTTAGTGCACAAAAACAATGATTGTGTCAATGATTCTAAGATTTTTCATTGTGAGATCTTGAGTCAACTCAAAAGGTATAACTTATTGACTATGGTGTATCTGTTTCTTTTCAGGATGCCTCTACGAAGACTTCCAGGTAGGGTTCTGAGATTTTTATGCACTGATAGCCCACCGAGTGATGAGACCTCGGTTCCGGTCCCTTTTCCATTAGAGGCACCAACAGAGGCACCCGTGGTACCATTACCTGTTGGGCCTTCGATTCCACCAGCCCCAACAGCAGAGGGTGCATGCCGCATGAGCGCGTTGCACGAGTTTCAGTGCTAAAGGCCACCCAGGTTCATGGGAGAGACGGACACACATGCGGTTGAGGATTGGCTGGAGGTCATGGTGATTGTATTCAGACTGGTAGGGATGGGAGAAGAACTCATGGTAATCCTTCACGCCATCCTTCTACAGGATGTAGCATGCAGATGTTAGAGCTTAATGCACCAAGTTCACTACTAGGTGATGATTCTTTGGGAAAACTTCGAGAGCCTGTTTCGGGTAGAGTTTGTCCCAGTGACTCTTGGCACAGTGCATATATAGGAGCTACTTCATCTGCAACAGGATAGCATGATTGTATATTAGTACTCAGTGAGGATCACTGACCTCTCACGCTACTTCACTAATATGGTGTGGGTCACATTGTTCAGGTCATGGACCTTCGTGCATGGGCTCAGGCGAGAGATCAAGGCATCGATGATCGCACTCAGCATCTTAATGTAGGCTGGGGTGTTAGAGAGAGCCCTCTTAGTGGAGAGTTTCCTTGCTGAGTAGTTACCAGTAGCGAGAGCCACCACCATATATCACGTAGAAAAGTCTTCTACAAATTGAAGTAGACAGATGTCGTAGAGGTCCCAATGGACCAGACCTAAGGGTGGATGACCTCAGGATTCAGGATCGGTTGTGCGAGGCACCTGAGGAAGAACCATACATTCCAGGAGAGGGAATTATTACGCATGAGGCGGGAAGGGTCACATGGATCATGACAGTCTGACCACCGTGCGGATGATCAACAGACAGTCAAAGGACCGCCAAGGCAGTGATAGATGCTTGATTGAGGAGGTCCGTAGCGAGTAGGCAGATGTGGCAGAGGATCTGGTCGTTCAGTTGGAGGTGGGCGACGATTCGAGATGTTACTGCCACCACCACGAGGTGGTAGACCCCGACCATAGAGAGTAGGTGGAAAGGGGAAAGCTCAGCTCCAGGAACCTGAGGCCTATGGCCACGGCGCTCCAGAGATGATATGAGGTATGATTTGTTTCTATTCCACCTTATCTTTGGTACTTATTAACATAGGTTCCATTCATTCTTTTATTTCGACTACCCTTGTTCGAAGCTCAGAGATTCCAAGGGAACAGTTGTCTTGATCCTAACATCTTGAGACTCTTACAAAAGCATATTCGATGATTATTCACTGGTTCCAAATGTGTTATATTACACTTGGAGGTTAGAGCTTCGGCTGGGATCTCTTAGTAGCGGCGTCAAGACCTTACGACGTCATCTTGCGTATGGACTAGTTATCTATAGTCCATGCTCAGATTGATTATATTAGGCGCAATGTGCGGTGTATCAGCACAGATGGGACAAGTTTTTCCATCACCGGTGAGAAGGAAGCCTTTTCATCACATAAGGGACTTACCTGTAAAAGAGTGAAACCAATAACTCATTAGATTTCTAGCCTTACCCTCAGAGCGGTTGATGTGGAGAGTCTGAGTTATCCTGTAGGGGTGGACCAATATGCGGATTTCTTCCCTGAAAATGTCACGGGTCTACCTCCTCACGTAGAGGTGAACTTTTACATTGTCATGTACCCTAGTAAAGCATCAATATCTACAAAAGCATATCAGATGTCTCCCGTAGAGCTTCGTGAGCTACAGGTACAGCTGGAGGACTTAAAAGAGAAAGGGGTCATTCGACCCAGTGTTTCTCCTTGGGTGGCCCCGATTTTATTCGCTAAAATGGAGGGTGGGATCTTGAGGATTTGTGTTGAAAATTGGTGCCTGAATCAGATGAACGTGAAGAAAAAGTACCCACATTCGAGGATTGATGGCCTCTTTGATCAGCTGAAGGGAGCACAATGGTTCTCGAAAATATACCTTAGATCAGGCTATCACCAGCTCAGAGTGCGAGACATGGATATTAATAATATAGAATTCAGATGTTGGTATGTCCATTACAAGTTCTTGGTTATTCCATTCGGCATAACTAATGTTCCAATGGTGTCCATGGGACTCATGAAAAGGATCATTCAGCCATACCTTGATCACTTTTTTGTATTCTTTATCGATGACATTCTGATCTACTCGACTACTGAGGAGGAGCATGTATACCATTTGCAGGTAGTACTGGACACACTCTGATAGCACCAGATTTATGTTAAGATCTCGAACATCCAATTCTGGATCTAAGATATTCACTTTCTGAGACATGTCATATCGGAGGCTATATTAGTAGTGTATCCAGCAAAGATTGAGTCGGTACATGCTTGGGAGACACACAAAAGTATGACAGTGATGCGTAGTTTCCTGGGATTGGCTGGATACTACTGAAGGCTTGTGGAAGATTTCTCCAGAGTTTCACCACCTCTATCATCATTGACAAATAAGGGGAAACCCTTTGTGTGGTCAAAGAGATTCCATTAGATATTTTAGAAGCTGAGGCAGAGGATGACTAGTGCCCCCATATTGAGGCTTCCATAAGAGGGTGTAGGCTACGTAGTCTACTGCAACACATTAGGGACTAGGCTCGGATGTGTCCTAATGCAAGAGCAAGAGTTTATCACATATGTTTCTTGAAAACTAAGACATCATGAGCAGAACTACACTACCCATGACCTGGTGTTAGCAGCAGTGGTATTCTCCTTGAAGATGTGGTGACATTACATGATGGGAGAGCATTTTACAGTATAATCTGATCATAAGAGTCTCAAGAATATATTCTCTTAGAAGGACCAGAACCTGAGATAGTGATGTTGTCTTGAGATCCTCTAGGACTATGAATTCGAGATAGTCTATACTCCGGGGTAGGGGAATGTTGTAGTAGATTCACTCAGTAGAAGATCTGGTATATAGCTGCTAGGAGAGGCGACAGAGAAACTTGCCTCTTTGTAGGTATCCATTGTGGATATAGATGGAGTATATTTTCTGCAGTCATCTCTTACAGTCACTACCCCACTTCTTCAGTGAGTCAGTGAGGCGCAGTGTGGGGATGCTGACTGCGAGACCCGACATGATCAGATATCCACAGGACACGCACCTAATGGATTTTCTGAAGGTGGTGAGCACATCATCCTCTTCAGAGGATGTACCATGGTACTAGTGTCGCTTTCGTAGGAAGTGTTTTGGGAGTTCCACACATCCCCTCTAGAGGTACATATAGGAGTGGTGAAGATGTACCAGGATCTCTGACGGCTGCAATGGTGGTTGAGAATGAATAAAGTAGTAGCAGAGTTTGTCTCTCAGTGCCTCACTTGTCAGCAAGGGAAGGTGTAGCATTAGGTACCAGCATGCTTGGTTCAGCATTTATAGTTCCCATAGTTGAAGTGGAATGGGATATCCATGGAATTCATGATGGGTCTTCCACGTACATATAGGGGACATGACTCGATTTGGGTGATCATCGACCGACTCACCAAGTCGGCCCACTTCCTACCGATCAGATAGCAGGGTTTAGTAGAGAGCTTGTGATGCCTCTATGTGTGGGATATTGTGCAGTTACATGGAGTACCCTATACGATTGTCTCTAATAATGATGCACATTTTACTTCCCATTTATGGAAGGGGTTGTTGGAGGCTTTCAGGACAGAACTTCGTTTGATCACTGCCTTCCATCCTCAGACAGAAGGTCGGACTGAGCAGACCATCCAGACCCTCGAGGATATGTTGCATGCTTGTGTCCTTGACTTCAGTCGAAGAACGGAGGATCACTTGACTTTGGTGTAGTTTTCATATAACAATATCTATCACTCCACCATTGGGATGGCACCTTTTGAGGCATTTTACGGGCAACCTTGCAGATCACCTTTGTGCTGGACTGACCCATGGGTGTCAGCACTAGTGGGACCGGAGATGGTACGGGCTACCATAGAGAAGGTGCAGATCATCTAGGAGTGGATGAAGACTACATAGAGTAGGCATAAGTCTTATGCTGATAGGAGATGTAAACCTCTAGAGTTTGAGGATGGCGACCACGTCTTTCTATGGGTCACACCTCGACAAGGCTTGCGGAGATTTGACCAAGGTGGAAAATTATCTTCAAAGTTCATTGGACCCTTACAGGTCCTCAACAGAGTTTTCGAGGTGGATTAACACTTAGCTCTTCCACCTCAGTTGCATTGGGTGCACGACGTCATCCACATATCCCAGCTGAGGAGATATGTGCATGACCATTTCCACGTCATCAACCATGGAGAGCTGGACGACGATGATTGGGAGAATTTTATAGTGGTTCCAGTTGAGATTGAGGATATACAGAAGCGGGTCCTTTGTCGACAGTCAATACCTCTGGTTCATGTTCATTGGCATCACGGGAACCTCTAGGAGAGCACATGGGAGCGGTAGGATCAGATGCGTGCTCAGTACCCCCAATTTTTTTCCTGGTTTTGAGTTGTGGATTATGAGGATATAGAGCCCTGAGATGGATAGAATGTAAAGACCCAGAATTTCCATGTAATTTTTTTTAAATATATGGAAATTTGAAGAGTTTGTGAAAATTGACAGCGCGTTATTCTAAGACCCGGAGTGCCCAAAATGAATTTATGAACTTTATCTCAGGTTTTTTCAGTAAACGTGTTATTAGGATTTTCTAACTTTTAAATTGGTTCTCAGAATCGAAATCTGAGGGAACTATTGAACTTGCAGCACCAGTATTCGCTTAATTTGACTTTCACCTCGATGGAAGTTGGTCGAGAGTGAAAGATAATTTTTTGGTTTTTCGTGAAAGAATAAAATGAAATAAAAGTTTTGTTACATTTTATTTTATTTTTCTTTAGGATATCCCATGTGGATGTTGAGAGGTGGGGACCACCGGAACTAAAACTTCTCTACATAGGTAATGGTGGTGGGGACCACCCAATCCTAACCTCCAATGTGGGTTATGGTGGTGGGGACTACCCGAGACTTAATCCTCTTGAACTCCCCTCTTAACTGTGGGAAACCACTTGAACTCCCCCACTTAATTGTGCCAACCCTCCCCTTAATTAATTATACCAACCTATGTAGTTAATTAATCATTTTTTAAATTTTTCAAAAAAATTAATAGATAAACATAATCTATTATTTGGGATACCGAATATTTTTTTTAGAATTGGGAGGAAGGAGCCTTGGGGAAAAAATCTCTCCAACAAAGAACACCAACTTCGACTCTGAATTCTTCCTTGGGACATTTGTTGATGAGGAACGTCTTCAACGTCAACGAACCGATGATTGAGGGAATGCCAACATCACTGACATCTGTCTATTCCAAACAACTTCATCTCCTTCCCTGCGGACAATCTTCGACGAATCCAACGAACAAGCTAGGGGTTTATTTCTATATGATTATCACTTCCCATGTTCTCCCCTTCTAATTATTTTTCGGGATTGGGAATAGAGATTGATGGGGGGGTGTGGGATTGATGTTTTTTAAATATTTAATATACACGTTCATGATTCAATTTTGTGAACCGCTTGCTACCGCTCTAACACCGAGGGTGTAGGCCAAAAAAACATGGTCTGACCCCTCTGACGTTCTCCTTTATTGATGTGTTCTTCATGATGGTGACGGCGACTGGCGTCAATGTTCGGCACTGGTGGAACACGAGAATAGTGGCCAACACCACCGCCTACCGCAATAATGAAGACATCGTAACGGTAACCGTTGTTGCGGCCTTGTCGTCCCCTGACCTCACCGCCCCACGAGCCACTGTTGCCATCCAGGCCAAGCCACTCTGTAAGTCACTGCCGCCACCGTCCTCGCTGAGCACCCCCATTGGATGGCGCTACCATTCGGTCGAAGCCACCCTTCGAGCCGTCACCGCCGTCCGGGATGAACTGCCCTGGTAGAGCCGCTCCGCTACCGCATGCCCCATGGCACCCCTACATCCAATCCGGCCCGAACAAGCATCTGTGACACCCCCATGGTCAAGCCTCCCGTGGCACCCCCGCGACCGAGCTACCTCGCGACCTCGCGTCCTCGTGGAACCCCCACGGCCATCTATAACCCTCTACGGCCTCAAGGCCACCCACATCCCTTTGCAGCCCCTCGCGGCCTGCTCGGCCGCCCAGCGGGCTGGGCCAGACCCAGCGAGTCGGGTCTGGTCGACCCAAACAGGGTCGGCCTTGGCCGGGTCGATCCAACTAGGCTGAACCATACCCGGACGCACCACGGACCATTAAGACTCTTTTGGATATAACGTTGGCATCAGACATCCGTTTGATGTACTGTCAGTGGTTCTGGAAATATTGGAGCAAGACAGTCCCTTTGAGTTTTCCCCAATAGAGATTTGGATTAAGATGGTAGTTAGGTTAGATCGAGCATGAATACAACCGGGCCCCCAGGACTCAAAGGCTAATAACACATAGACCGAGCATCTGATTAAAGCATTGTCTGTTGCGTTGAGACACCTATGACGTGGAGTACCTTTGAGATACTTCTTCGTGGGACTTTGTGGAAGTTGGAGTATAAACTACTGGCTTGTGGAGCGAATCCTCCTTGAAACAAGCGAGAATTGTGCTGGAACACAGAAGATGGATGTGACGTGAAGATTGATTGTGATCCTCTGTGGGTCAGCAACTCAGCATGCTATGTGGGCCAGCACCTAGAAATCATGTGTGGGTTAGCTCCTAGCGATCCTATGTGGGTCAGCTCCTAGAGATCCTATGTGGGTCATCTCCTAGCAATCATGTGTGGGTCAGCACCTTGCGATCCTGTGTGGGTCATCTCCTAGCGATCCTGTGTGGGTCAGCTTCTTTACAGAGTAAGATGATTCAGTAGTTACATCTAATCATCTCTACTATTATACTTAAGATATACTAGGTGTGAGGTGAGTCTGTACATTGGTGGTATTTTCCTTCATGGTAATACCTTGGTGGTATTCATCAGTGTTGTGTACCGGTGTGGCACATACCTTCGTGGTGTATCTTCCTTTGTGGAACAGTTGAGCATAGGGATTTGGAGTCAAACTATGTGTTTTCCTCATGATTGAGATGGGTTTACTTGATAACTTAGGTATATGTAGGGGCATATACCTAATTAGGGTTGACATTTGATTTCTTGATTTTTGGGGTATCCTTGGAGGATTTTTTGGGACCTTGAGGGTCTCGGGGTCCCTGCTGAGTATCGTTATACTCACTCCTGTACATGATATGCCCACACCTCATTGTGTTTGGGGAAGGTTACGGACAACGCTGATCGAGTATGAGAATACTAGGACTGGACGGTGCCTAGAGCTGGACCATATGGGATGTTGGTATGTAGAGGGGACATGTGGACATGGATTGATGAGGAGGCGATCTTTAACTACCCTTCATATAGGAACCTCAGAGGACGACCTAGTAGCTATCTTTCTCTTTCTTCAGTTGTATTGTATTTCAGTTGTACTTGTACTTCCAGTTGGGCTTGTATTCTGGCCCTTTTTTACTTACTGCACTCACTCTATTTGTTGATTTATTTACTTGAGTTCGTATCTTGTTGTGTGCTTGATTGTGTGTTCTTACATGTTATAAAGGCAATGTCTTCCCAATTTTATGGAATATTCCTTCGGTTCTAGTCGTCAGCCCCTGGTTTATTGAAGGCGGGCTTGGGGTAGTCACAGAATGGGCCCTGGGGGACAGGTCATGACATTATTATTTTTATTAGATAGGGTTTTATATAAGATATTGAATAATAAATTTTTGATATAATAATTAGAGACTTATTACTTGGACTAATCTGATAAATTATATCTCATGGAATGTCATACGATCATAGATATACTTAGGGGTGTATGGTAATTATAAATCCTTCATACATGAGGTTGGTGAGATACTTATAATGAAAACATCACCCTTTGATTACTGAATTATGAAATTCACCATATGAACATAGCTAATCAGGGTGTGGTTGTGTACGTTATTGATCATGTCTTTTTTTGGAGTGAAACTAATATGAAATTTATGCTCTTGTATAATAAGCAAGGGAATGTATCCCCTAATTGAATTAGTCTGAGGAAATTATTGTCCATGCTTAGTTGTTTCACATATGATGTGATATTCTACTTGGATAAGTGACATGTGATATGCTTATCATTTATATGAATAACATGTGATATATTCTTCCACTTTGTTAGTATTTTTTAGAGAATCAAGAAAATAATTAGATGCCTTTACTAGATTGTCGAGTTCCATGTCTAGTGGTTGCTCGATAACATAGAAAAATGGATTATATAAGATACATATGGTGTATATGATTCATCTTGGGGTTGTGATATTTCTATAGAGATATGATTAGGTTTGATGAAGATCAGTCCCAACCCTTTAGTATATTTAGTAGCTTTGATGCTTTTCTCGAGGTCATTCTTTTCATTAATACATAAAATAGAGATTTCGTAGTTGTTGTCAATATTGATAAGGCCAATAGGGTCACACAATTAGGCCCTTGGATAAGGTTAAAATTTTGGAAGTTTTCTCTTCAAAATGAAAGGACATTGTTGAAAAAATATATCCAAAAGAGTTTGGATGGATTAATAAATATTTGTGATGTTATTCATAAATTACTTACAAGATTTTAGTTCATGTGGGACATTATTAGATATGCACTAAAAAATATATGATATATGATATTATATATATATATATATATATATATTCATTGTATATTTAATTACATGAATTTGATGCCTGTAATGCATGTATTAAATTCATGAGATAATATATATTGGATAAGTATTTTTTATCCCAAATTTTTTAATTACCAGTTACAATCCATTATAAACATATTAATTATATTGACGGCTCATTGAATAAGACTAAATTAATTATATGAATAAATTTATATAGATACAATAATACAGACGACATGTTTTCATTTGAGGAAATGATTCATGGATTGATATATAAAGTGATGTGGTCCCTCCTTTAAATATAATCAATCATGAGTAAGTCTCTCATTTATCTATTCTTACTACACTACTTTTCATTGTCTAACATATAGATTTTAGGACCCCTTCATCATTTGAGTATCCTCATGATGTGATCACTAATCCATTGGTCGGTGTACCCCTTTGGATCTATAGTGGTTTTTTCACTATTATGTGATCATCATCAAGAATTATCCTTCACCAAGAATGAAGAAAACTGACATTGTTAATGATTTCTAGGTACACTGTTCATTCAATTTATTTACTTGATGATTAAAAAAGATATATTTTCCTATGTTTGGGTTGTCTTCCACTACACATGGTCATGTGATTGTCATACAAAACCCAACAAAAACCACCAAGGAAAAATGAGATGAAATAAAATCATCATGAACCCTATGTTGATATCCCATGGCCGACATGAATGCATGAACAATGAAGATATAAAATGAGAAAATACCATTCACTCTACGTGGTAATGATCATGTTGTATAAACATGAATTAGGTAGAAAACACAAGGGTTCACTCCACCCTTTTTGGGGAATACTAATGCATCAACAGAACAATAATTAGAAACATGAATTCTATTCCTTGTAGTCGACTATGGAAGCCCAACATCAAAGCACCCAATGGAATAACTTTTTATGCCATGTTGAATCATCAAAAGAGGAAAATGATTTGTCAAGGGACCCCATCCCTTTCACATGTGATCTAGGGTTTACAAACAGAGTATTCTTTGGTCAGGACACCTAATTCCATGCACATGCAATCTGAGGATAATGATGACTCAAATGCCACAGAGGAAAATGAATTTATCTAAAATGGAGGATGAATTCAAATTATATCTTGATATGGACATGGGTGAAGATAAGGAAATATAGAAAATTTAAATCCATGTTATATCTATCATGGATAATTAAATGATAATTTAATAGTAATATTTTCATTGAAATAAAAGAGGAAATGTTTACCAAGCTCAAATAGAAAAAGGATTGGAAATATGAAGAGGAGATTCTGATATTTGATGACCAGATCATTTAGGTTTTCATTCATATAAATATAGTGGTTCCATGCAGCTAAAGGTGGGTCAAAAAAGTCACTAAGAAATTTGGTTAAAGATATTGTTTTATTTTATCCTGTAGTTTTTAGGTTTAATTTTTTTTTTCATGAAACCTCGTGTTCATATTCAAATAAATTATTCCTATATTATCTCTCTCTATCTCTCTTCTATTATCCACTCTGAACTCTCATACTCATGATTATGATTATGTGGCCTGAGGAATATCCTGTGGGAGTAATCTGGCGTTGAACTCAAGTCCATGATTTATATTCTCTTTATGATAATACAAGGATAATTTTTTCTGGGTGTAATCCTCATTATGGTCATCTAATTTTTATCTACGTATTCTACACCCAATCTCTATTGATTGAAGGGGTGGATGTATGATGTGAATGGTGATTGTTTTGTGCACTATACATTCAAAACTGGGGTAGAAGGTGTTCAAACATATTAAATAGTGTGTCAATTTAGTATATATAAATCATGATGATTAAGGTTCTACATAGATTAATCTTTTGGGAGAATTTCCTTTATACTCTAACATCATTCATTCTATTTTCCATGGATTTTTCATGTTATTTTTTAGATATTCAATATATTATCATTCTCACCATTTTAAACTTTTTTTCATAAAATAATAAAAATAAAAAAAATAAGTGCACTAGGAATCAGGGAGTGATCAATCGTGAAGCTCTTCAATTGGGAAAACCCTAGTCTGCCACTATGCTACAGTTGGAAAATAATTATAGCTTTTTGGACACCCTACGACAGGTTTTCTGTGTAATAATATAACATATATATATATTAATATATGTATATAAACATTAATATATAAATATATATTACAAAATATATATATATTGAAAAATATACAAACACATATATAAATATATCAATATATAGAAAGTAAAATAATTTATTGTAGTGTTAACTGTGATTGTCGGTGTTTCAATAAATGTTTTTATCTTTATAAATTGCAACAAATATATATTAAAATAAATATAAAATCATATATATGGACACACACACATGTAAAAATACCCATGAAAAAACATTCCCACACACAAATATAAATATACACACACAAGCATTAATGTTTTCTTAATAAAAAAAGATAGAGAATCAAGGGACTACTCTTTGAAGGAGTGTGTTCCATGATTGAATCTAGGTGTGTGTGGCTGAGCAGGGGTTTGGAGGCATACTGATAGGTGGGGGTATCATGCACTGATAATAGGGGGAATGGGTGTAAATCAAATTTAAATAGAAGAATGGGCATGGGGACTTGACCATTGATAAATTTGGGGCTCAAGCCCTAATAAAAGGAGGGTTTGAGCAGTGAAATAAGAGAATTTTTATTTTATTTGGTTTTTTCAATGCTAAAAAAGGGATGATAAATTAACCCTTTATCAACACTAAAAGATAACTGATAAAAGGATTCCTTTATCGATTCTAGATAAATAACTGATAAAAGGGTGCCTCTATCAATGCTTTGTGTAGCACTAATAAAGGATGCCTTTGTCAGCACTTTTTTAGCACTACTAAAGGTTACCCCCTCTTATCAGTGCCTTAAAGATAAATTCTTTTTTAGAATTGATAAATTTAATTTCTAGTCATGATAAACTCTAATTCTACAGTTTTTCACGTTCCTCATATTGAGACTGATATGTTTTTTCATGTGTGTGAATAATAAAAGAAGATTAATTTGTATTGTATTTTGTTGTCAATATATAAATCCATATACAATGTTGAGTATTATTTGTAAACTTTCAGAAAAATTTATAATAGATTGAGAAATTTCGGATGAATAGACTAAGGTGGTATGAGGAATTACATCGAACTAAGAATATCATACAGTAGAGAGAACCAAATGATTATTCCAAAGAATTCATTGTTTTCATTGGATTGATTAATTCAAGACAAACTAAATCAGTTTATGGACTATATATATATTCCACTTGGAAAACAATAGTTGTGGGATCCTCTTAAAGAGTAATGTTTTGATGTTCACTAAACATATTAGTTTCTCAGAAAAATTTTACCAGATGAAGAATGAGAAAACAGAGTTTAGACATAGGTTTTAGAGTGAGTTCACCAGGCATATAGAAGGATATGAGTCCATTTTATGAATAGTTAAAATGGCCGTAAATAGAGGGATCCATGAAAAGGAATCAGAAATAGATTTCTAAGATAAGTTTATCATGAATATTAACTGGTAGTGATCTGATAAAGGAAACCGATAGAGAAATACAGGATAGTGATGTTCCTACAGTGGTGTATCAAATAGAACATTTCAAGATGGAGCAGGTCCTATAGAAGAGATTTGGATAAAGGATTAAGGGTATTTATATAGAGTTTGTAAAGACAATTTTAGTGATGATGTTTAGATGGATGTTCATGAATCAATAATCATGAAATAAAGATCATTATTTTTTCCATGATTCATGGAGGTTTGAAGAATGATTGAAGCCTGGATTTGAGGAACATCTTGATGATGTTGGTAAACCCCAATATTTTTGGTAGTTTGAAGGAATTCAAAAGAATATTTTTTCAGAGTGATAATAAATTATTGAGTAGGAATTTTGAGTTTGAAGTAAATGTTCCACCATTAATTCTTATACATATGCTGCCAATATAAAGGGGAGATGGTTCATTGTGAATATGTTTCTAAATATTTTTCATCCATGATAATTTTTGATGATGTGAGGTGTCGAAAGAATACCTTGAGAGACATATTTTACAATATAATCAGATAAAGTAGAAATAGATGATGTTTCTTCAGAAATATGATACCATACAAAGTGTTACTGGACTAAACATATCAGATGAAGAGCCTATCAGACGAAGGGGTATCAGATTGAAGATACCAAAAAACATCTACTATTTTGAGTCAAACAAATAAATAATATATTTCATGAATAAGGTATCATATAAAGGGTACCAAATTAAGGTTACCAGATAGATAATCTATCAGACAGATAGGTTTAGGAAAAGAAGTTCAATAATCATGTTCTCACTCGGTGTTGTGAAAGTAATAAATGAGGAAGAACAAGAACTTGGTATTTCATTTTGTGTTATAGAACTAATTTTTTGTTATCTATATTACATTTATAATAAAATAAGTGAATATTAATTTAAATATATTATAAAAAATCATTAATAGTTCTTCATGACATTAATGTAATAATTTTGTTGAGTATATGTCACATTAAGAGGGTATAATAGTATCCTGCTATAATGAGAACCTTGAAATTCGATGATGATATTTTTAAAATCCTATTATATAGTATGATAGAATTCAATGATATGGAATATAGTATATCGAAAATAAAGTCTGATTACTCTTTAGAATATGGGGATTTATATCATGAAGTGTATACATAAAAGTCTCTAAGATGGGATATTTTGAGAATATATCTTCCAATATGAATCCACATGTTATTGTGTCATTGAATATTCAAAGCTGTAATCATGTGTAATGGTCATTAATCATTAATATTAATATTAATACATGCGTTGGACCCACAACAGAATTTAGATAATTATTCCTTAAGAGGGGGGTGAATGCGGGTATAAAATCCAATATCATTTCCCCACGTATATGTAATACTCTCATGGTCCAAACCAATCTTGACCTTACCTATTATAAGGGTCACACTTATGTTCCCTTATTAAGTGATGATCTGATTAACTATAGCACTTATCAAATCCTTGTTTAGATAATATTGAAGATCACTCATTATTCATTCACTAATTGTTATTATGTAGAATATAATAAAATAAAGAGCATAAGATAGATGAATTTTACATGCTTTACCCACAGTGGGCTTTGTCTAAGGATCACATGATGACTTCAAGTTTAAGTGCTAAAATCAAAAAATATTTACTAGTATTTTTGATATAATGTTTCTTTTGTGATCACTCCACACAAGGATCGTTATCTTTACAAGATTTAGAATTTGGTTGAATTCCGCCCATGGGTCACTCATTTTTTCTTCTCTATTTTATCAATAATTTAGGTGAGAATGATATTTGGATCATAGTAATATACATGACTTCAATGTCATATAGCTGATGCACCAATTAGTTCACATTGAACTTCACTCTTCTCTATTTAAAACAAGTTGTCAACAATAATAATGAAATATATTCAAATTACTTGTTGAACTTGTATTCATGGAATATCTCCTTTGTTAATGTTTTCAACAAGTTCCAATCACTATGTGTATCAAGAAACTTAATTTATTCACAAAAATTTTGTAACACTTTTGAGATACATTCTTCTTGTTCATGAAACTTTTCACTTTCGCAAAAATAAAAGTCTTTCATGAAACTCAAAATCATTCATGAATCTTTATAAACATTCTTGAAACCCCTTGGTTAGAATCACACAATTCATTTCTTCATGGAACATATTCTCTTATGAATAACTTTCATATAAAATAGTGATATTTGAAATAGATATTATGACATGAGTTTATTGAAACATCTCTAAGCTCTTGAAAAATGTAATAGATCGTTCTTGAAGGTGTTCCTCATGAAGAGTTTAATATCTTTATTTATATTAACATCGATTCATATCATGAGGGAATTTCATATATGATAGTATCTTAATAATATAAACACAATAACATTATAATCTTTATTAGTATTGTTATTTTTGTAGGGATTATCTAAAAAATTATTGTGAATCATGAAAAATAATTCATTCCTCATACTGATGGGTCTTATAATTTTTTTGAAAAAAATAAAAACCTTTGTCATATTTTCTCTATTATTATTTATATTATTTTATTATATGTTAAGGTTTTTTTATAACTTATAAATATATTTTTTTTAAATGTAATGAATTATGTCACATTATTAGTCAGATAGAGAAGAGTCTAAACATTCATTGAATACCCAAAACATTTTTTTGAATAAACCTATCAGTGATGTTGTATTAAGTGATTTTCATTACTATTTACTATTATTTCATTGCTATAAAAACATAATAATGATTTTTTTAAAATAATAAAAACTATTTAAATGGGGTTGAATACATTGATCAAATAGTACCAATTACCTCTATGAGTAAAATTTTATCCATGTAGTCGGCCATAATTAATTGGGTTTATGACTTGTTTTTTGTTATAAATTATTTTCATTTTTATGTATTTATTGTAATGAAATAACATTAAATAGTAATGAGAATTTTTTAAATAGAAAATAGGATGTATTTTAGTTAATATTAAGAATCATAGTTAATATTATTGTACTAATAGATTAAAATTCATGAAGCTTGGGATGTGAACCCTTCACAATCATCATCGGTGTCCCAAAATGATGCAATTGAAATCATTTTAGGGAAGGAAAATCCATAGAGTATTTGGGGGATGGGTTTTGGGATTAATCCATCACTTTAATTATATAGGGAGTTGTCATTATTTTATGATACACTCAGTGGGGGTTTCATCAATGCCATTGATTAGGAAGCACGAGGAGAAATTTAAAGTTAGAAAGTTACATTGGAAGAAGATGACTCTTATAGGAAAACAAAGGATCAGTGGTAGTCGACATTGGAATGTTATTTTGTTTTTATATTTCATTGGATGATAGGCATGATCCCAAAGGAAATATCTAGTTTTTTAGATCATCCTTCCATGGGAATTTTAAATGTTATAAATCATTAAAATATTTTAAAAGAACATATACAGTAGCCCAGAACTCTCGATGCATATTTATTTTATTTCTCAACTCAAAGATCATCCCTTAAAAATTATCTTGACTTGGTAATTAGGTTAAGAATATTTATAAATTGAAGGATTATATTAATAAAATAATTCATTTAGAATTATATTGATAGAAACCATATGAGTTTTCCATTTGACATGTGGTGTGCTGAGAATGACTAAATAAATAGTTTAAAAATATACCAAGGCCATTAAAAACATATTTTAGGTGGAAAAGTCAAAGAAAAATGGTATAATGGATTTGAAATCATATGGAAAAAATATATGTTGATTTTGGAAATGTAGTAACTCACACAAGGTCAATATGAGATATAGTTTTATGAAGATTACCGTAAATACATTTTTAGTGTTTTAAAAAACTAAAACGTGCAAGTAACTGTCAGAACCAAAAAAATCTCATATTTGTTTATAATCATGGGAAAATAACTTTTGAATTATTTTAGATTTTTCTTATTAGACACCATATCCATACGACATGTGGTGTTCTTCTATTGACTCAATATGCAGTTTTAGAAAATACCCAAGCCTTTAAAAATATTTGTTAGAGGGTCACAACCAAGAAAAAGATGTCATATAACCATGAAATCATAAGAAAATGATGGTATATTGACTTTTGAAATTTGAGAACTAGGTACACATCTATACAAGTAATGATTTGGTTTTAATACTCGTAAATGCATTTTTAGTGTTTTGAAGCACTAAATTGTCAGTGTAACAGCCCAAACCATATAAAACAATATCATATTGATTATAAATCATGGGAAAAAGATAATTGAATTATATTGGATTTTTAAGAGTAGAAAACATGTCCAATCGACATGAGGTGTGCTCAGAAGGACTCCGTAAGTAGTTTTAAATGATACTAAAGCCTTTAGAAACATGTTTTTTGGGGACCAAACCGACAAAATAGTGTCCAAATGGCTATGAAATCCTATTAAAATGTCCATATGTTTATTTTTGAAATGTAGGTACCAAATAAATGTCAATTCAAGTTATGGTTTGGATGATATACCTGCAAACCCATTTTTAGTGCTTTAAAACTCTAAAACGTGGGTGAAATTGTCAAAACCATATCAAATGACATCATATTAATCTCAAATCATAGTAAAAACACATTTAAATTTTATATGTGAAATATTATAATAAACATACATCTAATGTGTGGTGTGCTTGGAATGACTCTATAATTAGTTTTAAAATACACCAAAGCCTTTAAAACATGTTCTGACGGGGGTAAAACAAAGGAAACAACCTCAGATGGCAGTAAAATCATAGAAAAATGGTTATAGATTGATCTGTAAAATGTATAAACAACACCACTAAAAATTGAGTTACTATTTTACTTGTATGCCCATAAATGTCTTTTTATTGTTTTAAAACACTAAAATGTATGTGTAATAGTGAAACCCATAAAAAATCCTCAAATTAACATGAAATCAGGGGGAAACCACCATGGAGTTATTTTTGTTGTGTAAGACCACAGAACACATCTATATTACATGATGTGTGCTCTAAATGTCTCAATAAGTAGTCTTAAAATATACCAAATCCTTTAAAAATATGTGTTAGGGGGTCAAAACCAAGTAAAAGGTGTTATATGGCTATGAAATAATAAGACAACAACCATTGATTGATTTTTGAAATATAGGAACTGACTCCATGTCAATCCAAGTTAATTTTTCACTAAGATTCTAGTAAATGCATGTTTAGTGTTTTAAACACTATAATGTGCATGTAATGGTCAAAACCACAACTAATGTCCTAGGATTGATATGAAATAGTGGGATAACCAGTATTTAATTATTTTTTATTTTTATGAGTAGAAAAATGTTCTTCTAATGTATGGCGTGCTCTAAATGACTCGATAAGAATTTTTAAAAGTTACTAATTACTTTTAAAACAAGTATTGGTTGTCAAAAACATACAAACAATGTCATAGGGATGTGAAATCATAGTAAAACAACAATATATTGATTTTTAAAATTTAGGAACGCACATCATCTTAATTCAAGTAACCATTTGGTTGTGATTCTCATAAACATGTTTTTATTGCTATAAAAAACAAAAATTTTGTGCAACTTTCAAACCCATAAAAAGTGACCTCAAATTAAGGTGAAATCCATGGGAAACCATCATTGAAATATTTTGTACATGTACGAGCAGACAAAACATCCATCGAACAAGTGGTGTTCTCAAAATGAATAAATAAGTTGTTTTATAATGTACTAAATTCTTTAAAAACATGTGACAGTGGGTAAAAATAAAGGAAAAATCATAATACCATGAAATCCTAGGAAAATTTCGTTAGATTGATTTTTGAAATATAGGAACAAATACCATTTCCATCTTAGTAACAGTTTTGTCAAGATGCACATAAACGTATTTTTAGTGTTTTAAAACTCTAAAACATGGGTGTAATAGTCAAATCCATCTAAAATGACCTCATATTGACATAAAATCATGGTAAAACAACGGAAATATTATTTATGAAGTGCATCGATAGAAGAAACATTCATCTGATGTGCGGTGTGCTCAGAATGAATCAATAAACAAATTTAAAATATACCAAAGCCTTTAAAGACATGTTTCATGGGGCCAAAATGAAGGTAAGGACATCCAAACACCTATAAATCTTTGTTAAATCACTATAGATTTATTTTTTAATGTAGTAACCGACTTCATATCAATTTATTGTATAGTTTTTTCAAGATTCTTGTAAATGATTTTTTAGTGTCTTGAACATCTAAAATATGAGTGTAATGGTCAAAACCATGTAAAATGAGCTCAGTGTTATGTGATAATCATGGTAAAACCACCAATGAATTATTTTTGACATGTACAAGGATACAACATGTCCATTTGATGTGTGGTGTGCTCGAATAGACTCAATAAATTGTTTTAAAAGATACAAAATCTTTTAAAAACATGTGTGTGGGGGTCAAAACCGATGAAACGACATTAGATTATTATGAAATCATAGGAAGATTAATGTTTAATAATTTTTGATGTATAGGAACAAAATACATGTTAATCTATGTTACAGTTGTCCTATGATTCTTATAAAAACATATTTAGTGTTTTAATACACTAATATATGTTTGTAATGGTCAAAACCATAGAAAACAACCTCAAATTCACGTGAAATCATGAGACAAACACCATTTAATTGTTTTTAAAATGTATGAAATGTTTTCATATAAATACCTTTTAAATTTTATAATTCATTAATTTTTGGCACATCCCAAGTCACATTAAAAATTGATTTGATTTTTATATATTTATCCCTTTTCAGTTCCAAATGATCAATCATATCTTAAATAGATATGTTTATGTTTTTAAACTGTTAGTAATGATAAATGAATTTTATGTTTAAAATTATTATGTTTTATTAAAAAATAACAACTATTATGTGAAAAATTCTAAATTTATTATGTGTATTTTCTCTTCCATATTTCCTTTCATAAATGTTTTGTTTTTAGAATAGGTGACAGATGCTAGCAGTAGGAAGGAGGTTACTGTTCTAATCCATATCATTCTTCATAAGGTATTCATAATGGTTCTTAGTATCTATTGTATGGTTAATTATTAACAATTATGATTCTATAATTCATATTTATTATGTTCAGTCCGGATTTCTATTTTCTCTTTGTTCATTGAGGACATGATGTGGGTAGTTTTTCATATTATGGTCATTGATATCGAGCTATATGGATGCAATGGAGGTCATGGGATGGATGTATTGGCTATGGGTCTCTAGTCATAGTATATCTTAGATCTCATTATATGTTATAAATTCTATAACCTATTGACATGATAAATAATCTGTGAAAGTTACAATGTAAATTGTGGATGTAGAATTGTTGACCCTATTACAGAATGTATTTATCTTGCATTACTCCTTATATATGATTCGGTATTTAAACATTACTTTCCTAGTTTTTCCAAGGGAAACAAATTTTAAAACACTACCACATGCATTAGAGACATCTTCTTAACGGTCAAATTGTTAGTTCTCACATGATAAGATCATGATTATGCTGACTTATGGCTTTAGTCAAGGGGCCCATTATATTTTCCTATATAGTTACTCTATTATCTATGAATTAAGTTCATTGAGTGAATCTTCCCATTATTTGATATCATAGAGTATAACCTTTTTAACCTCTGTTATAATTGTGACATCTTGGTTAGTTCCAAAAGTATAATTCCATTAACTAAAAGAAATAAATAAATAGATTATAATTATTTAGCTACATCAGAAGTCAAAACAGACTTTATATTTGTAGATACGGATACCACAAGCTTAATTGGTCTTATATTTCTCATTTCCATAGAATATATATGATATTAAATCTTTTTTTATATCCCCTATGCCACTCTATTGGTTTTTTTGTATTATTTTATGAGGATGATTTTTTATTGGACGTTCCAAGGGGTTTTACCACAAAACATGGAAATTATCATAAGTTAACGTCTATGCATAGTTAAAGAGAATGATTGGAGGGAAACTATGAAATCTACATTCAATAGAAGCCTCCTTATTTAATTTTTAACTATGCATGACTTGTCAGTATGGATATGCATGGTTAATTATAAAATGTGGGATCCATAAGGAGAAGTTGTGCAAGTTACCGGGTATGTATGGTGTGTGCTTCATGGATTTCTTACATTTTGGTAACATGTGAGTAAAAAATTCAATGTGGATTTATTTTTTGATAGTGATAAATGAAATTTTTGGATGTTTTTTCCAACATTTCATTACCCAATGTGGACCATGTAGGGGGTGTCTATCCTAGGTAGTTTCTAGCAAATAGATAGTGTATAGTTTGGAAAACTATGTCTCAAAAATGTTATACTTGACCAGGTGTTTAATTATTTGTAATTTTCCGTTATCCCTCTTTAATTTAATAGGTTTTTAACTCCCCTTCTCCTCCATTCTTGTCATTTAACTATTAGGATCCCTTTTAGGAGCTCTAACCTACTCCACCTTTGATTGTTTCTTTATCTTTGCTGATTTCTATTAGATTTTATGGAATTTCTTCCTTTCTTTCTCTCTTCTTCCCTTCCATATGTCTGCTCTCTTTTCATTGGTTTCCCCTATTAATTGCAAACATATTTTGGATTATTTCATTGTTTTTAGTGGGTATAATGTTGGTATTTTTGGTTTATTGGGTTAACAGGCTCTATTATTATCAATGTGGGTGTGCTCTTTGTTTAAGGTTACTGTTTTTGGCTTTGTTTCCACTTCATCCTAGAAGGTTTTTCCATTTAATTGTTTCATTTTAGAATTCAATGTGTTCTTGTTATTTCTAAATTCAGTTCTATGTAACATATTATTATATTTGATATCCTTATGATGTTTTAAAACCATTTTTTTGTGTTTTGTGCTTGGAATAATTGGTTTCTCTTTTAAAATCCATTTTCCATGTTTGAAATGGAATATTTATTTGTGTTGAGATTCTATGAAATCCATGAGGGGTATTTTGAATTTTTACCATTATGTGAGTTATATGTTGACCGAGTTTTGGTTTTCAATTAGTGAGAACTATATTTTAAAGTGGGTTTTTATGGACCTCAATGTGATTTATAAAGGGATTATTTAATGGATTTCAAATGGTGATTTGAAATGTGTATGTGGCTTAACCACTATGAAAAATTAATTAATATCTATGTTGAAATGTGTTTGATAGAAATAAATGTCTTAATCCACGTTTTTAATTTCCAAGAAGAAGACCCATTTTGGAGGACACAACTAAATTAGGCGGAGTGGAGGAGGTACATGCAATAGCTTCTGTGGAACCTGACTCAGAGGCTATTTGACTCGATAAAATATTCACTAATAAGGAGAAAGTTACGAGGTTTCTAAATTGCCCCACAAGGGGATAAGAGATAGGATAGAGTCCTTCAGACTTCATAGGGGTTAAAGGAGAGGCCACTTAGTAGAATCACATGTATAAATCTGTGAAAACATTTTGAAGGATTGGTTGAGGACTAACCAAGTCTGGAGGATAAGGATTTAGCTCGAGCTAAATCCTCATTCCCAACTCAGGGTTGTCATACTGGTCTAGTTATGCACTCAACTTTACCAGTTGAAAATCCCAGAGGATATCAAGATCTTTTCAAGGACGATTATGAATCTTAGATTGCTAGACAACTATCAGTTGCTAGTATGGAAGGAATATGTGATAAAAGACTATATAGTGAGAGGAATAATAAGGATTGGAAATCTAATGAAGATGTGGGGATGTATTATGGTGAAATGGAAAATAACTAATGTTTGGAAGAATTACTCTCATCTACTAAAGATGATGGAAGTAGGGTCTGTTAGAATATCTAAGGTGAATAATGGTGGTTCATCAGTCTTAGTTTAGGAAATAAATAAGATCCCTAACCCCCAAAATGGAAAGATTAAATATCATATAACATGATAGGGTGGTATATAGGGAAAGGTAGTGGGGAATAAAGAATTATGGGATGAAAAGTAAAAAACATCTACTTCTTTTATTACATTCTAATGTTTAATAGAAAAGAGATCCAATCCATATCAAGGACTCTATGTATGAGGTGGATAGAAACCTTGAAAGATAACTACGTTTCAAAACTGATGAGGAAAATGGGCATGGATATACATTAAAGACAAAATTTTAGCATATAGATTCAATGAGATAATGATTAATGTATAATAATACATTCAAACATGGGACAAGATAGATACATGTTTTTAATAAAAAATCCATGACGACCAAGGCATAAATGTACTTTCTCTTCATTGGAGGCTATATAAGGTAAGAGACTCTAATAATTTTAGTCTTTTTTTAAATAATTTCATCATTTGTAACTGTGTTTAAAATTACTTGAATATACTGCTATAGTTTCATCCTTTTTAACAAATGTGTTCGAATAAAAAAATGAATTTTAATTCAGTCAGACATCTTTTTACGTGGATATAATTGAGGCCATTCAAATGGAAGTTGACCAATATAGGTATCTAGTGTATTTTAATGCCTTAGTTTCATAAAATGGGTGTAAAGATAATTTAGAAAGTAAGGAGAAAATAAATAATGTTCAAGAGATAGATGTAGAGGGCCCTTCTCATGAGAAGTGGAGTTATCTAATTTACATACAGTGTGGGGATCTAGGGAATTCTAATCCCTCATGTATTAAGTATCCAATGGTTGGCCTCCATTGTTTTCATTTCTTCCATCTATAGAAGTTTTGTATTATCATAATTTAGAAGTAATTTTTTGTTTTATCTTTTTAGTATGGGTTATTTCGTTTGGGAAACTTCTTTTAGTGGTTGTGATTAGGGCTTTGGATCATAGGATATTGTTATTGTAATATTTTGGATGGTTCGACATTGGATATGTTTCTTATAGATTTTTTTTAATTTCATTGTTTGCATGGTTTGATTAATATGTGAAATAATCCCCCCTCCATCCCTTATGGATGGATTTTGAAGTTGTTCTTTAGGTTCCCTCACTTTTTTTGGTCAGTTGTGGGTTTCATTTAATTGTGACTTATTGTTTGGGAGAACCTTTATTAATATTATTTGGTTGTTCTAGTTATTTTGTTGAGACATTAAGGAGCTCATTGGTAGGACATGATAATGTAATTGAGTGAACGATTGAGAAACTAGGGTATTTCTTCTACTGGTTCAGTTTATATACTAACCAGTATTAGTATTATACCATTTTGGGATGTAACTTATGTGTGGGATCTAGTTCGCGACCCTATGTTGTCTATGTGTATCATGACCTGAAATGAGATATCATGTCTTTTTTTGTGGTTGTTTTTGGTTTGTTTTCATTCCTTGGGTTTGGAAGTGGTTTTTAGAGTGAGTTTCACTCATGGTATCTCGGTTGTTTGAGAATGAATTTCTTTGTAGTTTTTCATTTGTAACTATCCTCACATATCCACGAGAACCCTTGATCATAATATAAGATTATGATATATCTTTCTATCCCCAAAATACCTCAATCAAACTAGATCAAACATAATTATTACAAAATAAAATCGATCTAAGGAATTTACAATCATCACTCAGATTCCTTTGAATTAAAACACTCTAGATATTTAAAAATATATTCTAATAAAATGTTACAAATAAGTAATCTTTAGAAGTATTGATTTGAAAAATTCTATACTTCATTCTCCTTTTCTGCACCTCTTTCTATAGGCAAATCTCTAGTGGTCATATTCTGTGATTCTTGGAGTTGGTTGAAATGGATTTGGAGGAACGACTTATTCACTTGGATGTTCAATAGATATTTTATCTGATGTTGATTATGATGAAATCATCTTAATGATGTAAAGTTATCTTTTTGATAGAGTTAACTTAGTTCATCCATTTATAAATAGTGTAATAATATTATTAGAAATTTTCTATCATCCAATTAAAAAGTCTCAATCATCCACTAAGAAATTTTTTATCTTTCTATTAGAATGTTTTTTTTCATATGACTAAAAATATATATAAAAATGAAAAAAGGTCTCAACATCTAGTAAATATAAGTCTTTTAAAAAAAATATTCTAAATCCTTGGGAATATATAATGTTATTAAAACATGGTATTTAAGAAATTTTGTTCAGATTTTCAAAAATATAGATTAGAAAGTGTTGAAAGTAAAACTTTCAGCTCAAAATTTTCTTATTTAATGTATTCATGTAAATTTTTTGTAACCTTGTGGTTATTTAGTTTAATCATTATTTAGAATCATAAATTATGGTTTTAAGGATAAATGGCCTTGATTGGTGCATTTGGTTAGGTCCTCTTGGGATCTTCCATTTTCGATTGACCTTATTTTTTACTAAAGAATTTTTTGGGGGAAAATTTTCATAGAGGGGAGTTTTTGACATCCCCATGTAATTATGTTTTTTAATTTAGGTTATTTTAAGAAGGTGACGTTCAGTTTGAGTTTCCATGTGTTTTTGTCTAGGAAATTGAAAATTCTATGAGGTTTCCTTCTATGCATGGTTAAGGTTCTCAGTTAGAGAGAATGTGTGCGGCGTCCGTTTCTGAGTATCCTATTAATTTAATTTTAAATTATGAATGTATTTTTAGCACAAACATCACATGATTAAGTCTAGACTATGTGATTCCCCAGTACAATCTATGCACATTATCTTTTGTGGCTTGTGTGTGGCACACAACTTGCTCACGGTTTTCAAAAATATTTGGTAAGATTGTGTTGTGGCACTGGTTTTTGATTACTCCAAATTTCATTGTTAGAAAATTGTTTTTACAACAATTAAGTTTACAAGGTGATCCATGAAAGAATTTTCTAGCCCAGGTAGTTCACAATGCACATTTTCCACATAGTTTAGAAATCCATGTGGATTTCCAAAGTGTATAATTTTTGGGAATTGCTTAATTTTACCACTTCCCCCCCATACAAATCAGTTCACACTTCAATGACCCTTGAGGATATCCAAAATCCTCCATCTCTAATACTTTCATTATAATTGGTAATTTCCATGTGGTTTTGTTGCATTTATTCCTCTCATTCCATCTTCTTCCATTGCATATCTCTCCTCTAGTGGCTTTGGTTTTCCCCGTGAACTCCAGACATATTATGGACAATTTAAGGGTTACAACTGGATCTAATGTTGGGATTTTTAGTGTCTATGGTTTTTATACACAATTTCTACCCCCATGGTTATGATATCTGTTTAAGGATACATGTTTCCAATAGCTTTAGGCTCCATAAAACTAGTTTTTTATATATAATTGTATCATTTTGGAATTAAAATTTTGATTATTCTTTATAATTATCTTTTTAGTAAAATCATGACTATAATTTATACCCTTATGAAGTTTTAAAATCAATTTCACTATGTTTTGATCTTGGAAGAAATGAATTCCCTTTTAAGATCAATTTTTTCATGTTTGAAGTAGAATATTTTAATGTGCTAAGATTTTGTGAAATGTCAGTGGGGATATTTGAAATTGTTTTCATGATGTGCATTTGAAATTTATCTAGTTTTTCTTTACAATGAGTGAAACATATATTTCAAAGTGGTATTTTACATAAAGTGAGGTGGTGACCTAAAATTGATTTATCAAGGGGTCATTTAATGGATATAAAATTGTGATTCAAAATGTGAGTGTTGTTTACACCTTGTGAAAAAATTCCTTAATGGAGCTTTTGAAATCGGTTTGATGGAATTGAAGGTCTTAGACCTTGTTTTGTATTTAAATTAAGATGGCCCATGTGGGAGGGTGTTTTTGAAATGTTTTTTAATGGTTTGTGATTTCCATTATTCTCTAAAGAGTGTTGGGAAATTAATTTCATGTAAAGTGAAAGGGTTTGCCTTCTTGATCCACTTTTTAGTGTTAATGACCCTTTTTATTAATTGTTTTTAAAAAATGGGTAACGTTAAAAGAACCCCTTGATTTACCCTTGATTTTATTACCCCATGGGTGGTGTTTTTATCACCATGTGATTCTTTTCATTTCCATTATTTCCTTTACATTATCAAGACCAATATATTATGTAATGGACTATATTTTCATTTGATTTTCACAATAATTTGTGGTCATATCACCATTTTATAATGTTGAATGTATATGAACCTTTAACATTATTAAATGAGGATGTTAAATTGGTAGGTTAAATGTACTTTATAATGATATTTTTTAATTATTTTGTTGATCCTTTAGTTTGTTTTAATTTGAACTTCCATTCCACCCCTTCCCTTTGTCCATCTGTAATAATATTCATCAGTTCATACCTTTTAAATTAATTGTTAATTTTTTTTCATGTAAAATAAATTGGAAATGAATACCTCCTTATCGATCTATTTTTTACAAGATCTAATAATTATTCTATGAATTTTACAATATATTGCTCGACCATGTTAATACATGCATCATCAAGTGGAATACGTAGCTTAGTACTCGGCTCATGATCAATGTCAATCCCTACTCTCACATGACCAAATGTAAGTTATCTAATGCGTAGAATATCTCCTTGGATATTGTACATGGTGTCCCTATCAAAAAGGAGATGGGTGGGTATAGATATATATAAATCACAATCATTTTAACCATATAGAATATCAGTATAGGAAATGAATCAATTCTTTCCTGGACCACATTTCACAGAAAAAATTATGAAAAATATTGATTACCTATTCTAATAAAGATCTTTGAGGGGAATGGCTCACCTCAAAGATGGTGGGGTGTGGGGGTCTTCACATAGTGGTTTTTCTTATGTTTTTTCTCCTATTTTATTTATTTTATAGACTTTTATTATTTCTTATAATACATTGAAATATTTATATATATATTTCCAAAGCTATGCAGTGAGACAGTGTGCGATCCTGAGACACGATGTACCCAGAATTAATTTTATAAAAATATATTTTATATTTTATATTACTCACACATAGTTTCTTAATGAAAAATTGATACCTATTTTATGGAAGCTCATATCATATATCCAAGACCATGGTTGAGTTTGGAACATGTTTTTTACCCTAGGAATGACCTAAAATAGGTCTGCATGGGACATTCAGACATCTCCACCATTGGTGGTATGCTCAATTGACAAATAAATTAATTAATTTAATTGATTTATTTATTTAACCAAACGGAAATATCTATAATGTAACTCCATAGTGAATTTCCTGGAGTTATCCTCATAATCCTGTGTTGGGAAAAAAATTATTCAAGGTATCATTTAAGCATTCTTGAGGTGATTGTGTTTGTTGAAAAATCGGGCCTCCATGCTGTGTTTGTTGGAAACTAATACCACAATTTTCAATTTGTTGAAAAAGGGGGTATACATGGTAATTTTTTGAGTTTAGGAGATGTTGTTGACAATCCATGATTGATAGAAGAACCTTTAAGAAGTAATGGATTGTAACACCCCGACCCAACGAGGCTGGAGCCGGTGCATTACTTGTGATATTAGCATTGTTAGAAGGAATGAAAATCTAGAAGGAACAATCAGTTTAGTAGTCCCGAAGAAACAAGATACATAAATTTAATTCAAATTACACTAAAAGAGGTTACAAAAAAACAATACATAAAAAAAACTAAAAACTGCATCCACGGGGACTCAATAATATATCTTCTCTTCATCACCTGTTGAAGGTAGACAATGACAGGGGTGAGCTCAAACACTCAGTAAGGGATACAAATTTCATAAGATTGAATAAAATAATAAGTTAATCATAGTCAATCTGACATAATCAATATGGAATGGTGAATAAATGAAAAACTAATTCCACTAATAGACTGAGAATGAAACTACATCCATAGGTTTTGTCATAGTGAAAACCTCTTGGATAATAATAATAACTGATAATGAATAAATAGAATTATTGTTAATTTTACCTCATATATTTGTCACATGATACCATAATACTGTAAATACAGTTTAGTTTTTTGGGTAGAAACACGTCTGATTTTTGGAAACAAACTCGAAGGGTCTGCCTCCAATCTGATTTGTCTCATGATACCTACCAATGCATCAAAGGGAAGTAGCGGTCCCCACACACCATTACATTTCCAAATTATTCTTTATAAATTTATTAAATACAAGAGAAATATGACTTTTCAATATCTGTATAGAGGAGATTATATAGATTCACCAATATTTTCATAATTAAAATAACTTTCCAAATAAACACCGTATATAAAATGGTATACGGTTTAGAAAAAAATCATATCCATGATATGATATTATGGATATTTAATATAAATACAATTTCAAATTAAAATTGATCTCAAATGGGCAGTAGGTACACCACATAAGGATTATTAGGTGCACCACACAAAGTTAGTCATAACAAAATAGTAGTAGAGACAAAGTCTCTTACCACAATGTAATCAATCGAATCATATGACCAGAACATAATAACCATCAAATGAATCATTGAATAACATAAATATAAAATGAATCATGTTATTATATATCAAATCTCAGTACTCATATACCAAATATAAGAAATAATTTTTGAACAATTGAAATCTCACAGAAATTAAAGTGAGATGAGAAACCCCCTACACACATTTCGTCATGGTAACGAGTGTTTTTGTGGGGGATTTATGATAGGTAAAGGGTTATCCCATTATTTATATGTCACAAGGGATGTATGAGGGAGATGTGAAAACATACCCCATCATTTGGAATTAAATATGAAAGGGCACAAAAAAGGGGAAATTCTTGACCAAAAGTGACAGAGAGGATCCCTTACCTTATGCTCGAGTGTGTTCTTAGTTTGTTTTAATGACCAGAAAAATAAAATTTAGATTCATTAATTAATAACTCTTGATACTAATATACGTTTAATGGTTTTAGTATAACCTTATTAGGTTCATTAATGGCCCTTTATATGGGTTTAAGAGGTTCAATTTTCTTATTTTGGAAGCATTTTCTTCGTAGGTTTTCATGGTTCGTTTACTTGCTTACATGAATAGAGGTTCATTTTAAATGTGTTTGTACATCCAGAATTGTTAATATATCATATTAATTACATTAATTAGAAATAAATTATCTTATAATTATTTTTGGTTATATACCATTATGATGATTCATTAGTATAAAGTTTATTACAAATATTCAGATTAACTTGTCCGTTTTGTTCATAAAGAACTTGTTTTGTATTATTATTATACATTATGAGTGTTTAAGGATTATAGAACCTTAATTAGATGAAATAATTGTATTATTATCTATTTCATCCATTAAAATGGTTTCATGAGCAGTAATAAAGGAACAATTGAAGAATGAAACTTTGTCATCCACAAAGGTTATAAATAGGAACCTCATGGAAGTTGATTTCGTTTATAAAAATAAAAGGGAGGGAGTAATAATATTGATGATGGTTCTTCCATTATCATGATATAAATCAATTATATAGATTATAATGGAGTTATCATGGTCATTTTATAGAGGAGGTGTGGAGAGGATAACAAATGAAAATAAATTCAAATGGAACTAAAAGAAAAAGAAAGGTGTTTTACCTCTTGAAATAACTTCCTCGAGAACCTCCTTAAGGGAAGTGATTTTGGTATTTTGGAAAGACCAAGAGATTCGTAGTCATGGTTAGTGAATAGGGAAGGGTATTTTGGCAAAACATTGAGGAGATTATAGTCTTAGAGGAGTGAAGAGAAGAGGGGGTGGTGAGGGGTTTTTATAGTGGATTAGAGGGGTAAATTTTGAATATTTAATTCATTATTTTAATATTTCCCACAAGACAACCAATAGTGTTGTTTAATTTGACCAATAACAGTAATAAATGCATGTGGATTCAAACCAAGTGTCCTTACATCACTTATTATGTCATAAATAGTGTGTTTGACTGATAATTTGTATATACGGTATTTTATCGTATTTCACTATTCATCAAAAAATCTATAATTTTAGAAAAATACCAAAAATTTACCCTGACCATTTTTCGACGTGTAGAATTCAAAAATGAACTCCATTTTTCAAAATTAATTTTCTAAATATTATTAATTTTATTTTTAAATAAAGTCAAAGTTAATTTGAAAAATAACAATCTCAAAGGTGCAATTAGTTTTATTTCTCATTGAAAAACTAATTAAGATATCATTATCTTATTTCCTTAAGAAAATAAAATAATATTATTATTTAATATTCATAAGGTTCATATTAATATTCATATTACTATTCATAAGGGTATGTTACTATTCACTAAAAACCATGTTTTTTCTATCAGACTCCAAATAACATACTGATCACAACTCTAGATGACCATTTTTAGAATTTCAAAACATAAAAGTGAAAACATTTTATTTAATGGATAGGTTTTGAATATCTCATAAATAACCTAGTGTTGTTTCAAAGGAACATAGTGATGAATAGAATGTATTTAAGAGAAAAATAGCATATAATTTTTGGGATGCTACATTATTCCCTCCTTCAGAAATTTTATCCTCGAAATTTTGTGTTTAAATCCCACCAAAAAGATGTGGGGGATTCTTTTTCATAACAACCTCAGGTTCCCATGTTGCTTCCTCCATATTCTGGTTTCTCCAAAGAACCTTTACTAGATGAGTTGTCCGATTTCTCAATACCATCTCCCTTGTGTCAATAATCACGATAGGCTTTTCACGATATGACAAATCAGGTTCCAGTTCAATTTCTTCATATGTGAGTACATGCATTGGGTATAGCATTTATTTCTTCAATAATGAAATGTGGAACACATCATTAACACTCGAGATATTTGGTGGCAATGGTAGTCAGTAAGCTACAGCTCTGATTCATTCTAAAATTTCAAATGGTCTGATATACAAGGGGCTCAGTTTCCCTTTCTTACCGAACCTTAAGACACCCTTCCATGGAGATACATTTTGAAATACATGATTTCCAACATGGAATTCCAAATCCTTTATTCGGTTGTCAGCATAACGCTTCTGCCTACTTTGGGATGTTTTAATATGGGCTTGTATTTTCTTCACCATTTTTGTGGTCTCTTCAATAAGTTATGGGCCTATAAGTTTCCTCTCACCATCTTCATCCCAACAAGTTGGAGTTTGACATATCTTTTTATATAATGTTTCATATGGAGCCATTTGAATACTAGAATGAAAACTATTATTTAATGAAAATTCCACCAAAGGAAAGTATTAATCCCACATACCTTGGAATTCAATAGGGCATGATCCCATCATATCTTCTAGAGTTTGAATAGTCTTTTTAGACTGTCCGTCAGTTTGGGGGTGATAAGAAGTACTTATACGAAGCTTAGTACTCAAATCCTTTTGGAGACTTTTCCAGAATTTTGATGTAAATCAGGGATCTTGATCAGATACAATCTATAGATGTGCACCATGAAGTCTTACAACTTCATTAAAATAATGTGTTTCCAAGTTCTCAAGTAGAAAATCCTCTCTTATAGGATGGAAATGTGCTGATTTTTTGAGACAATAAAAAATTACCCATATTGCATCATTCCTTCTAGGTGTCCATAGAAGTCCGGTGAAAAAATCCATCGTATTGTTATCCCACTTCCACATCAGAATAGGTAGAGGTTTCATCACTCCTTTGGGATGTTGTCTCTCTGCCTTCACCTATTGACAAACTAGACACGTTTACACATAGTCATCAATTTCCCACTTCATATTATCCCACCAAAAATATTCCTTCATATCTCTGTACATCTTGGTTCTACCCAGGTGTATAGAGAAATTTGATCTATGATTATCATCTAATAGTTTCCTTATTATCTCAGGTGCTGATGTAACGCATATCCTCTTACCAAACATCATAACTCCTTCTTCATACACAAATTCTGCCAGTCTCCCATCCTTGACATCATTAATTTTCTTGTGCAGATTCTCATCATCAAATTGAGATCTTATTATCTTACCTAATATAGATGGTTTAGAAATTATTTGAAAGAGAAAATATGTTTCCCCTTCCTTAAAAATTTCCATATCCATCTTTAGTAGATCCAAAAATATAGTATCTCTCTCAATCCTCATTTGAGTCAAAAATCCATGATCTTTCCTACTTAATGCATCTTCCACCTTATTTGTCTTTCCCGGGTGGTAGTGTATAGAACAATCGTAATCTTTGAGTAACTCAAGCCATCTCCTTTGCCTCATGTTGAGTTATTTTTGCATGAAAATGTATATAAAACTCTATTGGTCTGTATAAATCTCACATCTCTCTCTGTATAGATAGTGCCTAATCATTTTCAGAGAAACCATTACGGCTTCTAACTCAAGATCATGAGTTTGATAGTTTTTCCCATGGGTCTTCAACTATCTTGATGCCTAAGAAATAACTTTATCATTTTTCATAAGGATGCAACCCATCTCATTCTTTGATGCATCACTGTATAATACAAATCCATCACTACTAGATGGAAGAGTCAAAATTGGAGCATTGACCAATATTCTTTTCAATTCTTCGAATCATTCTGTACATTATTTTGTCAACACAAAATTCACTCCTTTACGTGTGAGAATGGCTAGTTGGTTAGCCATTCGGGAAAAATTATAAACAAAACGCCGATAGTAACATGCTAATCAAATAAAACCGTGTACCTCAGTTATTTTTATTGGCATGGGCCATTTTTGGATTTCCTTTATCTTTGCAGTATCAACTAGGATTCCATCCTTTGAGAAAATATGTCCTAGAAAAGAAATTTATTGAAGCCAGAAATCATACTTTCTAAACTTCCTATATAGTTTATTACTTCTAAGAGTTCTCAGAATAATTTTCAAGTGATTCTCATAGTCTTCATAGCTTTTTGAGTATGCAAGGAAATCATCGATGAATACCACAAAAAGTTATCAAGATATTCCTTAAAAAATATATTCATAAAATCCGTGAAAACAGATGGTGAATTCATCATTCCAAAAGGCATCATTGTAAACTCATAATGCCCATACATGGTTCGAAATACTGTCTTCAGAATATCTTCTTTCCACACACTCAGTTGATGATATCCAGATCGAAGGTCAATATTTTAAAAGTATTGAGCTCATGAGATTGATCAAATAAGACATCAATTTGGGGTAGTGGATACTTATTATTTATTGTAATAGCATTGATTTCCCTATTATCAATGCAAAGCCTCATGGATCCATCATTATTCTTGACAAAGAGGATAGGGTATCCCCATGGAGAAACACTAGGTCAAATAAATCCTTTTTCACTCAACTCTATTAGTTGTTTCTTTAGCTCCACTAATGCCATAGTGGCCATTCTATAGGGGGTCTTTCATATAGGTTTTGCATTAGGAATTAATTCAATGGAAAACTCAATTTCACACTCTGGAGGATGTCCAGGTAAATCCTCTGGAAACACATCAATGTATTCTTCCACAATATGCACATCTTAAATTTGAATATTTCTTTCCTCGCCTATATATATTTGTTTATCTTCCTCTCCATGTATTGAATTCAGTAGAGCTACTGGGGGTGGTTCTGGATAAGAATCATGGGGTTAAGTCTCTTCTCTAAAGATAAGATATTCTACACCATTTTCAAAAATTGTAACATCCTTTTTATTGCAATAAATCCTCACATCATAATTTGACATCCAATCCATACCGGGAATTATTTCAAATTTAGTCATTGGTATGATGATAATGTTAGGAACTAAAGCATGTTTTGGTGTCTGGAGGGGGACTAGTCGACATTCCTTTGTCATAACGATACATCCCACTAGAGTTTTGACTGAAAACTTCTTTATTAAATTAAATTGGACATATCTAATTTTCATGGCAATTTGAGAGGATATAAACGAATGCAATGATCTAGAATCAAATAAAGTGTTGGCTAAGTTTGCAGAAACAATTAAAGTACCTTCCACCACATCACTAGGAACTTCAACCTCCGCAGTTGTAATCGCATAGGATCTCCCTTGTTCTATAGGATTTTGCTGAGGCATGTTTCCTTGGTGGTTAGGAAACTCATTTTCATAGTTTCCCATATCGCTATAATTGTTGAGTTGAACATCATTGAATTTTTTCTTCTCCTTGCATTCATATGATCAATGTCCCTTTTCTCCGCATTTATATTAGACTCTGATGCCCTTCAAGGATTTCCTGAGATAATTTTTTCCATAGTTCTCGCATAATGGGAAACTATTTGTACCCTTTCTCTTCTTTGGTGCTTCTCCTTTTCCTTTGTTATCAGAGTACTACTTCTTATCTTGGTTTCCTTTGAAAAATTTTGATCTTGAAAATTCCTTCTCTATTTTGATGGAACTTGATATAATTTCATCATATGATGAAAATGATTGAGAGGTCAGCGCCCTTCGTAGACATGGCTTAAGACCTTAAAATAAATGATCAATCGTGTCTACCAAGTCACGTCCATAATCCATGGCATTCCTGTCCAGCCCTGTGAAAGTAGCATCATACTCCGCAACACTGTCTTCTTCCCATTGTTTTAATCCAAATAATTTTCTCTTCATTTCAGTTCGTTTCTCACAACGGAAATATTTTTCAAATAATATTTCATTAAAAGTCTTCCATTCCATATCATCTATCTCTTCTTCCTCCATGGTATTTTGAATCATGGACAACCATTGATCAGCGTCTCCCTTCATACAATATAGTGCCAGTACCACCTTTTCATTTTAATTGCATCTTAATCCCATAAATATCATTTCAAGGGACTTGATCCGTTGCTCAGCAACCACTGGATTAGTAGTCCTCCTGAATGATGGGGTCTTCTGCCGCATGAAACGATCCAACACAGGTGTGGAATGCTTATTCGTTACAAATTGAGTAAGTTGTCCCAATATGGCCATGATATAATCTGCTCCAACGTTGACTGTGTTGACTTGCTTAGTAGGGAGATCCATACCTTTCCCATGAGTATTGATACCCCTTCTTCCATTAGATTACATTTCTTAATAATGGAATAAACTTGATTAGTTTATGAATCTCAAATAGAAAATCACTCAACATAGATTGAAATTTTATGCATAGCATAATCTTATAAACATGGTTCCTCTAAGGATAGATTTACATTAAACTCCTTCGTAATGGATTTTAAAGAAAATATGAATTATACTAAGCATATCCCTCGGGAGTGTCATAACCAAGAGTGAAGCAAGCCTCATTGTCATGTACCAGGATACCCTGGGACAATCCCGAAACTCCTTATCAGAACATTCACTCTATGGTACCTCTGTGCCAGAGCCACCTCTACCTGATCATATCCAGACAGGGATGTATTTTCTAGAGTGATTCACATAATCTATTCATTACCATATTCTTGTACGTTTATCCTCAAACACATCCTTAGGGATTTGTTCCCTACTATATATTTCCTACACTAATTTCCAATTTTTCTACTAAACTTCCAGTGATACCAAATATAACCCCCCGACCCCACTAGGATGGAGCTGCTGCATTACTTGTGATATTGGAATTGTTAGAAGGAATGAAAATCGCAAAAGAATGATCAGTTTAGTAGTCCTGAAGAAACTAGATACATAAATGTAATTCAAATTACATTGAAAAAGGTTACAAAATAACAATACATATCAAAAACTAAAAATTGCATCCACAGGGACTCAATAAATGATCTTCTCTTCATCACCTGTTGAAAGTAGAAAATGGAAGGGGTGAGCTCAAATACTTAGTATAGGTTACAAATAGAGAAAGAATAAATACAATAATAAGTGAATCATAGTCAATCTGACATAATCAATATGGCATGGTGAATAAATGAAAAACTATTTCCATTAATATACTGAGAATGAAACAGCATCCATAGGTTTTTTCATAGTGAAAACCTGATGGATAATAATAATAACTGATAATGAATAAAAATAATTTTTATTAATTGGACCTCATGTATCTGGAACATGATACCATAATACCATAAAAACTTCTTCGTTTTGTGTGTAGAAACCCTTCTGATTTTTTGAAACAAACTCAAAGGGTTTGTCGCCAATATGATTTGTCTAATGAAACCTACCGATGCATCGAGGGGCTGTAGTGGGCCCCACCCTCCACTGCATGTCCAAATAATCCTTTATACATTGATTTAATACAATATCAATATGCCTTTTCAATATCTGATAAGATTAGAGTATATGGATTCACCAATACTTCCATAATTAAAATAACATTCAAAAAAACACCGTATGTAAAATGGTGTACGGTTTATAAAACAATAATATCCATGATATGAGATTATGGATATTTAATTTAAATATAATTTCAAATGAAAAGTGATCTCAAATGGGCAGTAGGTACACCAAATAAGGATTATTAGCATCACACAAAGTTAGTCACAACAAAATAGTAGTAGAGACAAAGTCTCTTACCACAATGTAATAGGTTGAATCATATGAACAGAACTTAATAACCCTCAAATGAATAATTGAATAACATGAATATAAAATGAATCATGTAATTATATATCAAATGGTAGTACCAATATACCAAATATAATAAATAATTGGTGAAAATGGAAATCTCACAGAAATGAAAGTGAGATGAAAAAAACCCCTACACACATTTCCCCATGCTAATGAGTGTTCTTGTGAGGTATTAATGAGACGTAAAGGAGTAACCCATTATTTATATGTCACAAGGGTAGTATGGGGGAGGTGTGAAAACAAACCTTATCTATAGAGACTATTGTTTTGGCCCTATCAGACTTTGAAATATTCCTACGAATAATTCCAGAGCTAGGCACGAAGAGGGCGTGCGATTCCGAGACCCGGTGTGACAGAAATTAATTTTTTAAAAATATTATGTATTTTTATACTATGTACATGGTGGGGTGTGTTATATCCTAAACGGTATCTTGTAATGGGAATCCGAGAGCATAGTTGGGTCCGGAACGTGACATTTACCCTAGGCAGGGTGTAAACTTTACTGGCGTGGGCCTACTGTGAGAAAAGTCACCAGGGGCATTTTCGTTAATAAATGGAAAATTTAGTTATGAGAGTCGGCTCGAATAACTCCTAAAAGAAGTCTCATATCACAATTCTAAGTCTTCCTTTTCATTCCAAACACCGTTTTTAACATAGGCGCGTCATTATTTAGGTCGGTGTAGGGTACCATGTCAGAGGTGGGTTGGCGGAGAGATGAAATGAGGTTTTATTTAAAAAAACTAAAATGAAAATCAATCACCTCCCCCCCCCATTTCATCCTACGCGTAGGCAGAATGACACCCACCCCTATCCCCTTATTCTTCACCGATTCAAGCTGCAACCGTCTGTTTTCTGCATCGATCGTCAGCGGATCGAGCTTCAGGACAGCGCAAGCATTGTTCTGCACCCGAAGCTTCGGTGTTTCACCCGTGAGGTAGGTGGTTTGAGTTTTAATTACCAAATACCATTTTTTTATTTTAATTGCTTCGTTATTTTTTCTTAGTAGAGAATATTGAGTCTCAAGGGTCATGTAAGAACCTTCAGATCAAAAAACGGACCACCAGGGTGGTCCCGGCGGTCTCCAGAAGCCTCTCCAACATGGCGCCGGTGCAGGTGAGGGGCGGCCGGCCACAGCAGGCCATCACAGTGAGGCGGCGGTGGCTGCCTGAGGTGTGGTAGAGTGCCGCCTAGCACGGTGAAGGCCACAGTTCCACGGCTAGTGCGGGCCGGCGGCGGGGGTGGCCGGGTCGGCTGGACCGGTCGGTTCAGGCCGGTCCGGCCCCTTTCTAATACACTGGGGTTTAAAACCCCCTGTTTCATACAATACTAGGGTCGGATTCATGTACCATCTACAGCGACATGAACCTGGCGATGAGGTTAACCCTTTGGTGTGTGTTCGAGTGTTTGAAGTTTCAGGATCATGGACCGGGAGCTAGAAATGTCAAATAAAATAATAATATTTTATTATTATTCTATGTCAAGCCATTGTATCTTCTACATGGATCGTCCGATTGACATGCCCTCAGTGGCGTTGAGGCCCTGATGGTATGGTGGACTTTTTTTGTTGGTTTCTGGGTGTTGGGACCGAGTTTGGGCTGTGGGCCCCATGAGGCTGGGTTTGGGAATTTATCGAGAAACGTTACATTCTCATCAGGAGTCCGATTTTGGTAGATGAATAGTTGATCATGTGTGTTTTTTCTCAGAGGATCATAATGGTGCAATCTGTTCGATGTGTTCTGGGATGGAGACGTGGGCCCCACCTGAGCTGGCTTGTTTGAATAGTATTATTTTCTCTGGGTGTCCGTTTGGGACGAACGAGTAGTCGATCCTATGTGTTTTATCGAGTGGATCGTAATAGTATGGCCCATTCAATGAGTTTTGGGATCGTTGTGTGGGCCTCACATGGGATAGCTAGGGCGAATAGTGTCTTTTCACTGGTTGTCCATTCTGTGTGAGTAAAGAGACTATCCTATGTGTTTTTCCATGTGGATCGTGATGGTGGCCTCGGTATCGGCCTTGGAGGTGCACAATGTGGTGTTGTGGTGGGTCTCTTTGGTTATCAATGTTTGGACCAGCAGTGGTTGAGGGTACCACCTCGGTTCTTTCCTACGAGGGCTCACACGGCATCACAACCTTGATATAGTTTAGTGATCCGCTCAATGGGATGTTTTAGCTGTTAGAGTTGTGGCATCCCTCCAGTGGGCTCGGAGCGGGATCCTATAGCATTGTTTCCCTAGATCGGGTTCATGGTATTGTTGTGATCGCTTATTCAAGGGCAGCAATCCCTTATCTAGCAGGTTAACTCTGTAGGGTTTGACGCATCATCAGGAATATGATCCCCTACGTAGTGGACAATGCTCAGTAGGGTTGTGGCATCATCGGGTATACAATCCCCTACTCATCATGTGGTTTATAGTAGGGTAGAGGCATCATTGATTATTCGATCCGCTACTCAGCACGTTGTTTAGGTAGGGTTGGGGCATTGTCGGTTCGATCCCCTACTACGCGAGTTATACCAGATGGGGTTTAGGTATCGTTGTGACTTCCTTGACGAGTGACGATCCACTCTCCAAGTGACGTGTTTCTGATGAGTTCCAGATCGGGTCGTGGTATACCCCAAAAGATTCTGGTAGTGATTCCCTATCTGTGAGATCTACTAATGCCAAGTTCGGTTGCGGTATTCCCCAGCAGACCCTGAGAGTGAACCCCTATCTGTGAGATCTTCGTATACTTGTGTGGGTTCTGGTATCCCCTAGCAGAACCTAGGAGTGATCCCATGTCCAAGGAGTTTGGTGTTTATGTTTTTTCTACAAGGTTTCCTCAGTGACGATATCCGATGAGCGTGATCTCTCTGGTGAGCGTCTGGGATGTTTGTGTGGGACCCGATGGAGTGTATCTCTCAGACGAGTGTTATCTGGGATGACAGTGCTCGTGGAGTGTGTTCTCTTGATTGTGAACCATTGTTAGTGATGAGTTCGGTAACTCATGTGGCTTTGTTCATGAGCTGAGTATATCTAGATGTTCAAGGTGTATGTATGTGTATACACCTGAGTTGAGCTAACTAGTTGTGTTTAGCTGAGGACAGTCTTGAGATGGAGTTTCTCTCTCATCTGGGTTCCCTCTGGCTGGGATGAGCAGATTGTTGTCTTTTATTTGCTTTCTTTTGTTTTTTGTTTTTTGGGTGCCTATTGAGTATTGTTATACTCACCCCTGCACAGGCTTTCCCGCACATGTTTCTGTCTTTTGTAGACCATAGACCTTTAGACAGAGTCCCAGGAGGACCCGGAGTAGGAAGAGTTGAGTGAGCAGGACTGACCATGGAGTCTTAATAGAGATGTGCCGAGGAGCTTTCCGGAGGTGCTTTTGTCAGCGTTTCCCTCCTTCTGAACAGGTTGGCCTCTTTGTAGTTTTCTTTTATTAGGCCATGTTTTTTCTTTTTTGTACTGCTGTTTTACTCTGGTTTGCGATTGATGTATCCATGCTTTTCCTATTTAGTTTTATCTATCTCAATACTATTTCAGGGAGTTGTATGTGGGTGTGTCTGTATATGTACATTAGGATTATGCCTCCCAGGTGTGTGATAGCCTACCTGACGCTAGTCGCCAGCCCCAGGCCTATTGGAGGCGGGCTTGGGGAGTCGCGGCTCTAGCCCCTTTGGGTTAGGCCGGGATAGAGTTGTATCATAGGAGGGTCCACCTTTGGGATCTTAATGCATAGATGGTCTAGTTGTGAGTTTGGATTGGGTTGCATGGAGGTGGTGTTATGATGTTTCGAGCTCAGATTTCAGGACAGAGACACTAGTGTTGGTGCGGCGGATAACGAATCCATACACTAGGACTCTGATAACCTGCCTTTCAACTTGGGACTTTTGCACACGGGTCATAGGTACATCTTGGTACATGCATTATATATTACTGGGTTTTGGGTTTTTCTGTGTCCTTCTTGAGTCAGCTCTCCAGATATACTCTTTGACTATAGAGTGTCTTGATTGTATTTCAGGATTCCTCCATGACAACAACCAGTGAGGGTTCCGCGGCAGGATTGTGGTGATGATCTTCCCCATGTAGAGGCTATATACTAGGGCACAGCTTCTAAGGCTACACCTCTAGGTGGTCTTCCAGTTGAGCCACCACCAGTCGAGTAGCTGGTGGTGCCGGCAGAGCAGGATGTGGTTGGACGCAGGTTTAGTGTGCTGCATCAGTTCCAGAGGCAGCGACCTCTGAGGTTCCATGGTGATTCAGAGCCTTAGGTAGTGGATGACTCGCATGAAGCAGTTACATGTGTTTTCTGCTTGGTGAGGACACCTCCAGATCCAATTGTGGTCCTAACGGCGAGCCTCCTGCAAGGTTCAGTCGGGCAATGGTATAGTTTGGTGACACAGTCCCATGACTAGGTGACACTCACGTGGGCATAGTTTGAGTGGCTCTTTAGGGAAGTGTTCTATCCGGTGATGTTGAGGTCAGTGTGGATCTATGAGCTTCATCAGATTCTATAGGAGGGCATGACTGTGTCGGAGTATTCAGTGAGGTTTGTAGACCTGTCGCGCTACTACCTAGATATGGTTCAGGACCAGTTCTTTAGGGCTTGGACCGTCGAGCAGGGCTTACACAGATACATCTAGGAGGGTGTGGTTTTGTTGTGTATTCCCACTTATGTAGGAGTGCTAGAGTAGGGCCTAGTGGTGGAGAGCTTTCTGGCTGAGCAGATCCCTCCTGTTAGTGCTGGGGGAATGAGAGCTGATACTTCGTCAGTAGAATCGGCATCTAGTAGCTGATAAGAGACTCAGGGTCTCAGTCGTGGACGACGTTTCAGGAGGTGACCCCATGATGGAGGATCTAAAGCTCAGGGCTCGCAGGCCAGTTTTGTGCAGTCACAGGAGAGGTGGTGTTACTTTTGTGACGGTTGGGGACATCTTAATAGAGATTTTCCGACCCGACGTGCTCCTGAGAGGGAGTCAGTCAACAGACCGCCTTGGTAGAGGAAGAAACTCGAGCAAAGAGATCCACAGGGTGGTGTATGTGGCGAGAAAGCTGGTCCGGCAGCAGGAGATGGTAGACGATATCAGTTTCCACCACCCTCACCCCCAGGTGGTCTATGCCAAGTTTAGGGAGCTAGGGGATGAGGGTGAGGATTGGTGCATTCCCTAGAGGTTGTTGACCGAGAGGCTCCGCGGATGGATAGAGGTATGCCTTGTGTCCTTTCTACATTCTGCATTTGCTTTTTAGACACTATGTAGTGGTACAAATTCCTTTCTTTTGCTTGCTTGAACTTTTTTCAAGGCATTGGTAAGACCCTGTGTTGGTGTTGTTCGATATGCTTCGAATGCGTGAAGAAGAGGGATCCTTCCCCCACCGAGACACATTTTAGTGATACGATTAAAACTGTGTGGGCTAGTTAGTGCCAACCAAAGTGGATAGTTTTTAGGTGTGGTGTATGAGTCCCTCTGACTTATGTATTCAGGAAGGGGTGTTTGTTAGTGAACTTGCTGGCGTTGGAGACCCAGTTGAGAGTCCAGTCTCTTTCCTTATGCATTGGGATTTTTGGGGACGAAAATTTCTGAGGTGGAAGTTATGTAGAGACTTAATTTTTTTCCCTTTCAGACTTTGTAACATTCCTATGAAAAATTCCAGAGCTATGCGTGAAGACGGCGTGCAATTCAGAGGCTCGGTGTGCCCGGAATTAATTTTATAAAAATATTAAGTATTTTTATACAATGCACATGGAGGGGTGTGTTATCTCCTAAACGATAGCTCGGAATGGGAATTTGTGGGTACAGTTGTGTCCGAAATGTTCTGTTTATCTTAGTCAGGGTGTAAACATTTCGGGTGTGAGCCAGCTGTGAGAAAAGTAACCATGGGTGTTTTCGTAAATAAATAGAAAATTTATTTTTGAGCGTCGGATCAAATAAATCCTAAATAGAGTCTCAGATTGCAATTTTGAGTCCGTCGTTGCTTTTAGAATGTCATTTTTACCCTAGGCGCTACATAATTTAGGTCGGCGCCAGGTACCGGGTCAGAGGTGGGTTGGCGAGGAAATGAAATGAAGTTTCATTTTAAAAAAATAAAATGAAAATCAATCACCTCCCCGACATTTCCTCCTACACGTAGGTGAAACAAAATCCTACCCTCTCCATACGTTCTTCTCTGAATCGAGTTGAAACCATCCATTTTGTGCACCGATCATCAGCGGATTGAGCTTCAGGGCGTTGTGGGCATCGTTTTGTACCTGAATCTTCGGTATTTCGCCTCCGAGGTAGGCGGTTTGATATATAATTCCTTGATCCCATTTTTGATTTGAGTATCTATGTTTTTTTGTCGTATAAGGGAAGATCGAGTCCCAAGGGTCAGGTAGGTACCTTCGGATCGAATAACGTACCCCCGGGGTGGTCCCGGCGGTCCTTCAAATCCTCGCCTGCGAGGAAATGGCGCGGCGGCGCCGGCGCCGGCGAGGGGCGGCCAGCCACATCGGGCTGGGGCAGTGAGGCAGCGATGGCCACCTGAGGAGTGGTGGTGCACCACCCAGCACGGTGGAGGTCGTGGTCCTACAGCTGGCGTGGGCCATAACACGACGGAGGGCCGTCGGCCAGAGTGGGCCGGAGGCGGCCGGGTCGGCCGGACCTGCCCATTTTTAATACACGGGGGGGGGGGGGGGGTTTAAAAACCCATGTTTCTAGAAATCAGGGGGTCAGATTCATGTTCCATCTATGGAAACATGACCCTGGCGATGAGGCGAACCCTTCAGTGTGCGTTCGGGAGTTTAAGGTTTTGGGATCTTGTCCCAAAAGCTTGAAACGTCAAATAAAATAATAATATTTTGTTATTATTCGACGTCGGATCATTGTATCTTCTACCCAAAGTGTCTGATTGACGTGTCATCAGTGGCATTGAGGCCCTGATGGTATGGAAAACTTTTCTTGTTGGTTTCTAGGTGTTAGGATTGAGTTTGGGGTGCGGGCCCCATGAGGATGTGTTTGGGCATTTACGGAGAAACGTAACATTCTCACCAGGAGTCCGATTTTGGAAGATGAATAGCCAATCCTTTGTGTTTCTTCGGGAGGATCACAATAGTGAAATCCATTTGATGTGTTCCGAAATCAAGGAATGGGCCCCACCCCAACTGGCTTTGGTGAATAGTACCTTTTTTACCGGGTGTCATTTTGGGATGAACGAGTAGTGGATCCCTCGTGTTTATCCAAGGGGATCGCGGTGGTATGCTCCGTTCGATGAGTTTTGGGATCGTTGTTTGGGCCCTACACAGGCTAGCTACGTGAATAATGTCTTTTTCACCGGTTGTTCATTTCAAGCGAGTATACAACCTCTCCTCCATGTCTTTCCACGTGGATCGCAATGGCGTCCACGATATTGGCCTTAGAGGTTAACAGTGTGGCGTTGTGGTGGGTGACTTGGGTTTGCGACGTTTGGACCAGTAGTGGATGAGGGTACTCCCTTGGTTCATTCCTATAAGGGTTCTCACTACATCACAACCTCGGTATAGGTTTGTGATCCTCTCGATGGGATGTTTATGCTGTTAGATTTGTGGAATCCCTCCGGTGGGCCCAGAGTGGGACCCTCTAGCATTGTTTCCCTAGATTGGGTTCTTGGTATCGTTGTGCCCGCTTATCCATGGGTGGTGATCCCTTATCTAGTAGGTAATCTCTGTAGGGTTTGTGGCATCATCAGGAATATGATCCCCAACATAGTTGGCCATGCTCAGTAGGGTTGTTGTATCATCGATTATATGATCCCCTACTCAGCATGTGGTCCATAGTAGGGTTGCAACATCGTTGGTTATATGATCCCCTACTCAGCGCATGGTTTCGGTAGGGCTGGTGCATCATCGGTACGATCCCCTACTACGCACGTTATACTAGATGGGGTATCGTTATCATCGTGACCACCTTGACGGGGGACGATCCTCTACCTGAGTGGTGTGTTTCTGACAAGTGCCAGATCGGGTCGTGGTATCCCCCAGCGGATCCTGGGAGTGATCCACAATCTCTAAGATCTACAAATGCCAGGTCGGGTTGTGATATCCCCCAGCGGACCCCAGGAGAGATCCCCTATATGTGAGATCTTCGTATACTTTTGTGGGTTATGGTATCCCCTATCGGACCCTAGGAGCTATCCCCTATCCGAGGAGTTTGGTATTTATGTTGTTTTAGTGAGTTTTCCTCAGTGAAGATATACGATGAGCATAATCTCTCGGGTGAGCATCTGGGATGTTTGTGTGGGACCTGGTGCAGTGTATCTCTCAGAAGAGTTTCATCATGGATGACAGTGCTCGTGGAGTGTGTTCTCCTAGTTGTGAATTGTTGCTGGTGATGAGGTTGGCACCTAATGTGGCTTGGTGCGTGAGTTGCGTATATCTGGATGTTCAAGGTGTATGTATGGGTATACACCTGAGATGAGCTAACTAGTTGTGTTTAGCTGAGGATGGTCATGAGATGGAGTTTCTCTCTCATCTGGTTTCCCTCTAGCTGGGATGAGTGGATTATTTCCTTTCAGTTTCTTTCTTTTGTTTTGGGTTTTTGGGGAGACTACTGAGTATTTTTATACTCAGCCCTGCACGGGCTTTACCTGCACATATTTGTGTCTTGTGCAGACCACATGCCTTTTGATGGAGTCCCCGAAGGACCTAGAGTATGCAAAACTGATTGAGCAGGACTGACCGTGCAGTCTTACCGGAGCTGTGCTGAGGAGCTTTCTGGTGGTTCTTTTTCCAGTGTTTCCCTCCTTCTGAGCAGGTTGGACTCTTTGTAGTTTTCTTTTGGTGGGCCTGTTTTTTCCTTTTTGTACTGTAGTTTCACTCTGGTTTGGTATAGATTTATTCATGCTTTTCCTTTTCAGTTTTATATATCTCTACACTGTTTCATGGAGGTTTATGTGGGTGCGTTTGTACAGGTAACTTAGGCTAATGCCTCCCATGTGTGTGATAGCCTACTCGGCGCTACTCGCCAGCCAATGGCCTATTGGATGTGGGATTGGGGAGTCATAGATCGAGCCCCATTGGGTTGGTTCATGACACCATCATTAGGAATTAAAAATTAAAGGCCACAACATAGGGGAGATTCTTGATCAAAAGTGAGAGAGAGGATCCCTTACCTTATGCTCGAGTGTGTTCTTTGTTTGTTTTAATGACCTAAATAATAATATTTAGCTTAATTAATTAATAACTTCAAAACCTCTTATACATGTAATTGGTTCAGTATAACCTTATTAGGTACATTAATTTCCCTTTCTATGGGTTTAAGAGGCTTAGTTATCTTATTTTGTAAGCATTTTCTTCCTTGGTTTTCATGGTTCGTTTACATGCTTCCATCAATGGAAGTTCATTTGAAATGTTGATAAACATAAATAATTGTTAATATATCTTATTAATGACATCACGGAGATATAAATGATCTTATAATGATTTTGGGTTATATACCATGATGATGATTCATTAGTTAAAATTTTGTTACAAATATATGGATTAACTTGGCCGTTTTGATCATAATGAACTTGTTCTGTATTATTATTATAAATTATGATTGTGTAAGGATTATAGGACCTTAATTAGAATAAATACGTACATTCTTATCTGGTTCAACCATTAAAATGGTTTCATTACCAATAATGAAGGAATGTTTGAAGAACGAAACTTCATCGTCCATGATGGTTATAAATTGGAACCTCATGGACGTTGATTTTGTTTATAAAACTAAAAGGGAGGGAGTAAGAATATTGATAATGGTTCTTCCTTTTTCATGATATAAATCCAAAATATATATTATAATAGAGTTTTCAGGGTCATTTTGATAGTGGAGTTGAGGATATGATTACAAATCAAAATAAATTCAAATGAAACTAAAAGAAAAAGGAAAGGTGTTTTACCTCTTGAAATAATTTCTTCGATAACCTCCTTAAGGGAAGGGATTTTGTTATTTTGGAAAGACTAAGAGATTCCTGGTCAAGGAGAGTGACTAGGGAATGGTATTTGGGAATAACTTTGAGGAGATTTTTTGCTTATATGAGTGAAGAGAAGAGGGAGTGGTGAGGGGTTTTTATAGTGGAGGAGAGGGGTAAATTTTGAATATTTAATTCATTATTTTATTATTTCCCTCAAGACAACCAACAGTGTTTCTTCATGTGACCCCTAATAGTAATAAGTGCATGTGGGTTTGAACCAAGTGTCCTTACATCACTTATGATGTCATAAATAGTGTATTTAACAGATAATTTGTATATACGGTATTTTAGCGTATTACACTATTCATCAAAAATTCTAAAATTTCAGAAAAATCCCAAAAATCTACCCTATACATTTTTCAATGTGTAGAATTCAAAAATGAACTCCGTTTTTTCAAAATAAATTTTCTAAATGTTATTATTTTAATTTTTATATAAATTCATAGTTAATTCGAAAAATAACAATCTTAAAGGTGAAATTAGTTTTATTTTTCATTGAATAAATAATTAAGATCTCATTATCTTATTTCTTTAAGAAAATAAAATAATAATATTATTTTCTATTCATAAGGGTCATATTAATACTCATATTACTATGCATAAGGGTATTTTACTATTCACCAAAAATCAAGTTTGTTCTATCAGACTCCAAATGACTTACTGATCAAAACTCTAAATGACCATTTTTCAAAATTAAAAAACATAGAAGTGGAAACATTATATTTAATGGCTAGGTTTTGACTATATCCTAAATAAACTAGTGTTGAGTCAAAGGAACATAGTGATGAATAGAATGTATTTAAGACAAACATACCATAAAATTTTTGGGGTGCTACAAGGATGATATGGAGGTGGTACAAAAAGAGATGATACAAGGTGTCACTGTTTTTTAGTGTTTGACAAATTTTTGGGCCTCAAAATCGACACATTGAGAAAAGTGTTTTTGGAAAAGGGACATTCACGCCTGTTTCTTGGAGGCTTGGAAAGTTGTGCACCAAATTCTTTTCAAGATCATAACATCAAAATATGTAGAATGAAATAGGGGCACCCAATTATTGGTTTGGGCTTGAAAGGTGACTAGGCTGATAGAGGCTCAGGTGGCTGGACTTTTTTGCTGATAGGATACTTGTGGACAAGGATCAGGGTGCCTAGAATGCCTATAAATTGGAGGATACCCCTGATCATTTGACACTAAACTCAATAGTTAGAGAAACTTTGATCTCCAGTCGGGTAAGTAGGTTTGGGTGTGCAAGTGGTGGTTTGGTCACACAAGTATAATGATATTCATAAGTTATACACCAATTTATAGTTTCATACCAATATTGGGTTGAGATTAAAATGGTGTGAGTCACCCATGTTTTAAGTTATAGAACGGATTTTCACACAAGTATTTAGGTGACACTTTCACATTAGGATTAGAGAAGTGCTCCAATCTTGGAAAATCACACCAATCATTCTAGGGATGCGCAAAAGTTAGAATATTTTTCGGTACACCCATGGTAAAGTTGTATTCATCAGTGAATGAAATTGGAACTTCAATAGAGAATCTACATATAGAGGAATGTGCATTCATTTGTGATAATGATGTAACTTACAAGTCTTTAAACTGTGAGTGGATCTTCTGAAGAAGATGTTATCACACTTCAGTTGAGAGAGCTGTGATATTCAAATTTTGATTCGTTGTAAACCATTAGGGACAGTGAGTTCACTCCGAACTTTGTAAATAGTGGTACGCTTTTAGTGGATTTTTTATATCAGCACTTTTCTGGTGTATGCTCCTTAGATATATCCTAGTGTGGGAGAACCAAGTAAAATTGTTGTGCCATGTGCGTGCTTTAATATTTGTTTATACTCTACAATAAAAAGGAGAGAGAGAGAGAATTATGTTTTGTCTAACAATGAAACAAGATCAAAGGGAAAGTTTTTTTAATCTTTCATACCCTAATTCACCCCCCCCCCTTTCAAGGTATCTAACCTAGTGGACCTAACAATTGGTATCAAAGAGAAAGGTTGGTATCAGTTTTTATCTCTCAAATGGACTTCGCCAATCATAAAGGGATTCTGATCATTGATGAGAAAAACTATTAGCTATGGAAGAATCAGATGCAACACTATTTCCAATCTTTAGGAATGGATGTGTTTATAGCATCAATTCATGGTATGACTGCCAATATTAATAGTGGTTCATTATCAGAAGCTGAACAAAGAGAATTGGATGTCGATGCCAAGGGAATCAATGCTTTAGGGGGAGATTTATCCAATTCTATCTATACAAAGCTGATGTTATGTAAAACATATCATACAATGTGGGAGATTTTTTTGAACATGTATTAAAGATATTCAAAGGTCATAGAAGAAAAGCTGCAAGTGTTGTGGAATAAGTGTGAATATCTTAGAATGAACCTGAATGAGTATGTTGATGAATTATTTAATAGTGTAAATGTCATAATGGAAGACATTAGAGGACTTGGAGAAGTTAATTGAAGACCTAAAGATTGTGAAGTGCATCTTGAAGAAACTCCCACCTCAGTTCAATCCAAAAGATTCAGTTTTGGAAGATAAGGATTCGAAAGAGCTAACACTTGAAAATTTCCACAGTACCTTGGTTGTATATGAAATAAAGAATGATGATAACGAGGCTTTGAAAAAAGTGTAAATCTAAAGAGGTGGAATTCAAGGCCCTGAAGAAAATCACCATTGAATATTGTTAAGAAGATGAAGAGACAGATGACGTGATGTCATTTCTTTCCTAAAATCTGCAAAGTGGAAAAGGAAAGTTCATGGGTAAATTCCTCTAACTTATTTCGATGTGGAATGGTTGGAAATATTGTGGAAAGGTGTCCCAATATGTTCCAAGAAGATGATGAGGATGAAGCTTAAATTCCCAAGAAGAAGTATTTAGTCTATGTAAAAGGTAAGAAACAATTAAATAAAAATTTCTTTAAGAAAAAGAATCTTCTTTCACAAAAATGTGATAGTTCAGATGAGTCTGATGTTGAAGAGGTTGAAGATATAGATAACTATAAATATCATGGAGAGAATTATATGGTTGCAGTTTTCAGTAGTTCTCTGAAAAATAAGGAAACCTACGTCCATAAAAAAGAAGAATAAATTGAAGGAAGAGTCGATATGGGAGATGAATTAGAAGCAGCTCATGAAGAGATAGATGTTTGGAGATCAAAAACAAATAAAGCCAACAAAGGGGTTCATGATGCCAAACTCTACATGAAGCAACATGATGAAGAGAAGGCTGGGTTGATCAATGAGATTGATAATCTCAAGTCTTCATTTCCAAAGGACTCTGGAACACTGAGTGAACATAAACTCAAGGTTCAGGAACATATAAGAGAGATTGATGGATTGGATATCAAATTAAAATAGCAAATCAAGCACATTGATGAACTTGAAAAAGAATTTTTCAGAATACAAAAAAAGTTAAGGATCAGTAAGAACTTTGTACTCCTTGTGAGATATCCAGAAATTAAATCATTCAAAAGGTAAAAAAGATAAAGCAGATAATTATAGACAAGCAGTAAAGTGGAAACAATTATGTTCAGATGGTAAGGCCGATTTAGGGATTCATCCAAAACAGAAAACTGTGAATGTTAATGTCAAACCACAAGCACCCGTTCTGAGATTTAAGGTTTATTTTGGCAAGAAACATAATCAAAATATTTATAAATTACAAGGTAAAAATAGTAGTGAATAAGTGGCATGTAGGAACACACCCTAAATCAGGTGTTATTGGTGTAAAAGATAAGACATTCATAGAATTGGTGTTTTAGAGCCAAAAGATACTGTAGGGAATAAGAACAACAATGGAAGTCAAATAGAGCACAATATTATAGAAAATCCCTTGAGGGACATTTTTTTTGGTGCAGATGATTTGGGAACATGGATTGATATTGTACATCAGTCATGAAAAGGAATGTGCCAAAGCATAACCCAAGTGGTTGCAACCAGAAAATCAGAGAATCAAAAAGTGAGCTAACAACACAAAACCAATTTGCAACACTACAGGATGTATGTGGCCCATCACACTCTAAGGAAAGAATTTTTTTTCAAACCACACTGAGTGTACAGTCAAAGATATGGATCAAAAATAAAATGGATGAGAAAGTAGTGGTAGCAGAAATTTCCCTTAAATAATCGGACTATTCTTGTGTATGTATCCTTAATAGTGGTTTCACATCCCATATGTCAAGGAATAATGATCTTTTTACATGCATAAAATATGAAAAATAAGGAGTTTTCAAGTTTTGAATGATGAAGTCCTGAATATTATTGGATCGGGAAAGGCTAAGTTTGGGGAAAAAGAAATAAGACATGCAAATATCATAGTTATAGAAGGTATCAGTCAGAATTTGATCAGTACCAGTCAATTGTGTGACTCAGGGCCTTCTATAAGGTTTAATAAAAATTAGTGTATCATCAAATGAATAGATGGTGTACTTTTCTTATAGGGAAAAATTAAAATGGTAAATCTATACGTTGTAAGTGGGGAAAAAGATGTATGCTTTTTATCCAGAGAAGAATAAAACAAGTTGTGGAATAAGAGACTTAGTCATCTATGCCAACCATCCATGGAAGATCTGGTTAAGTGTGATGCAGCTAGAGACCTTCCTAGACTATCATATGATCATACTAATATGTACGATGCATGTTTACAAGTGATGATCATAAAAAATATTTACAAGGAAAAGGTACAGATGTCCACTAGAGTGCTCGAATTGGTGCATGCTGATGTTTGTGCACCAATCTCATCAAGAAACATAGACGGTAAAAGGTACTATATTCTATTAATTGATGAGTATAGCAGAATGGAAGGGGTATTCATCATTACACATAAGTACTATGTCTTCAGTTGCCAAAAATAGTATCGAAGGGAATATTAAAGGATAATTGGGCAGAAAAGTTTGATGTTTTGTTCTAACAATGGTACTGAATTCACAAACAGTCAGGTGGAAGACAATATCTAAAAACATGGGATAATGCATCAATTTTCTTTAGTAAGAACTCCCCAATAGAATGGATTTGTTTAAAGGAGAAATTGGATCATCAACAACATGGTCAGAATGATGCTTATAGAAAAAGACCAACCAAAGAAGTTCTGTAAGGAAGCAATATTGACTTTGGCCTACATTTCTAAAAAATCATTGTTGTGTCCTATGGAAGGAAAGACTCTGTATGAGATTTGGTATGGAAAGAAGACAATAGTGAAATACTTTTGAATCTTTGGAAGTAACTTCTTTATCCTCAACAAGGATAAATATAGGAAATTTGAGTCACGTGGAGATGAGGGGATATTCCTTGGATACTCAGGAAAAATAAAAGTATAAAAATACATTAGCAAGAGGCTGGGAAAAAGTAGTTGAGAGCAATGATGTAACTATTGTGGAGAATGAAGAGAATACTCAAAAACCTAGTGAATAGTTTCTTTATGAAATTGATGAAGAGGAAAGTAACATATAAGGAGGAGCATTGGATGATGTAGATTTAGAAGAATATATTGATGATGAGCATGAGGAAGTTAAATATGAATCTGCATATAACCCAAGGAGTCGAGAATAAATTGATAAGAATAATATCATTGTTGATCAGTTAGATCTAGTTCATACAAGAAGAATTAAATCACTATGGCATACATCTTTCTTTTCTCAGGTAGAGACAAAATGCTTTTCTGATGTAGGTAAAGATGAAAACTGGGTTCAGGCTATGAATAAAGAGTTAGATAAGATTGAGAAGAACACGACATGGGATATTTTTTCATGTCTAGTAGATAATAATGTCATTGGGACTAAATGGGTCTATCGCCACAAGATTAATGAATATGGAATAATTATTTGAAACAATACACAACTAGTGTACAATGGATACTCCTAGATAAAGGGTATAGATGTTTGTCAAAAATTTACACCAGTTTCAAGGTTGTAGAAAATTAGATTATTTATTTCCATTACAGTGTAACAAAAGTTAAAAGTGTTCTAGATGGATGAAAAAACTACATTTTTTAATGGGGTTCTGGAAGAAGAAGTTTATATAGAGCAGCCAGATGTTTTCCTCATTCATGAATATGAGAACCAACTTTCTTGGATGAAGAAGGCACTATATTGGATGAAACAAGCACCAAGAGAATGGTACTCGAGGATGGATCAGTATTTGAAGAATCTTGGTTTCCAATGCGGTGGAGTTGATTGCAATTTTTATGTGAACAATGACAGTAATCAAAGGATGATAGTACTGGTATATGTTGATGATATAATTTTTGGAGGATCAGATGAAGCACATTATAGATAGTTTTCATAATTCATGAAATATGAGTTTGAAATATCTATGATTGGTGAGATGACATTTTTCCTTGGATTATAGGTAACATAATGAAGGAATAGAGAATTTATCCCTCAATCCAAATAGGCCAAGGAGGTTCTGAGAAGATTTGGGATGGAAAATTACAAGGAAATGAAGAATCTGGTTGCTACTCGGATGAAACTATCAAAAGATGATGAAGGAAAGGCAGTTAATATTATAATATATAGGCAAATTATTGGAAGTTTACTATAATTGAATGATAAAATCCTGACATTTTATTTTCCACATTCCAAACAGCGAGACATCAAAGTAATCCCAAAAAACCCACATGATTTCAGTGAAAAGAATACTTTTGTATATCAAGGGAATGGTTGATTTCATTTTAATTTATAGTGAAAAATATCAGCCAGAGCTTGTGGGATATAAAGATGCAGATTGGGCCAGTTCAGCAGACCACAAGAAATCAACATTAGGAGGTTCTTTTTACCTTTTTGCATTATGTATTTCTTGGTTCATCAAGAAAAAATATTTCCTTTTTTGAGCATCATTGAAGCTAAGTATATTGAATCCATGCAATAATTCACTCAATTATTGTGGATGAAGTAACATCTTGATGACATGGGTGTGACAGTATAATATCTAATTGGAATTCAGTGTGATAACTCAAGATCTATCAATCTTTGAAAAAATCCATTCCCTCACTCGAGGAAAAAGAACATTGAGATAAATTATAATTTTATCATGGAAAAGGTGGATCAAGTGATAATAAAGTTATAGTATGTGCCTACAGAGCTATAGGTTACAGACATTTTGACAAAGGCCTTACCCAAGGATGCATTTAAGAGGCATCAGCTGGCTCTGGGAGTTCAGTCGACTCCCCACACATGAAAATGTTTGGATGTGGAACCCCACCTCTCCCTGAGGTATGGTGTATTTTCCTTACTATACTAACATGTTCTCTATACTCTTATTAAAACCAAAAATGAGTGACCTTTGGATTCTTTGACCAAGGGGGGGAAAAGAGTGACTACTAAAGGGGGAGAAACTGTGGATAAAGAAGGAAGACAATGTCTCTTTCAATGACATGGGGAGAAGGTGATATGTGGAGCTTCCAGATAGGGGGAGTTTATCAAGATAGGTGAAGAAGATGATAGGAGCAGTAACATGGTCATAATTATTCAATGTTTTAAGTGATCAGCAATATCATAGATTGGACAACACAAGAACCAAAAAAGTAAAGAAGGAGAGTATTAAATATGACAATGCTAAAAGTGATTGATTAATGAATAGAAATCATGATAGTTAAGGATCATCATAAAATAAGAAGTGTGATGTTGGAATGGTGTTAGATGGATTCCAACAATCAGAAATTGGTATCAGTGTGTTATTAAAAATTTGTATCAGAAACTAAGTTATTCATTGATGATCTTTTCACTTACTCATATTTCTCACAACGTGCATTACTCATGTGGGCTAAGAGTATGTGTTGAGTACATCCTTGATCGCTATTAGAACCACAAGAGGCGAATAATGGATGAAGATAGAAAGAGATTTAACGAGGTATAATTTTATGAGAACAGTTGTCAATAAACCCAAATGGGGTTATTATTGGTAAACAAATCCCACATGGTGTCATTGAAAAACTTTTTAAGTGATTGTGTGTATTGACAAAGTGGGCCTCCATGTTGTGTTTGTTGAAAAAGCAGACCAAGATATTCAATTTATTTACAAAGGGGGTATAAATGGTGATTTATCATGTTTAGAAGATGATGTTGCCAATTAATGATTGACAGAAGAACCATGACAAAGGAATGGATGATCTGGAGGGGGTATAAAAAGAGCAGTAAAAGGTGGCTCAATTATCAGGGGCTTGCAAAATTTTTGGGCCTCCAAATTAACAAATGGAGAAAAGTGTTTTTGGAAGAGGGAATTGCATTCCAGTTTCATGGAGTATTAGAAAGTTGTGTGCCAAATGTTTTTCATGATCAGATCATCAAAATATGGAAAAGGAAAGTGGGGTGCCCACATTTTGGTTTGGGAGCGCATTGTGACTAGGGAAACATAGGCTTAAGCAGCTGGAGTTTCATGCAGGGAGGAGACTTTCACGTGAAGGTCAGAGTGCCCAAAATGTCTATAAATACAGGGATACTCCTCTTCATTTGAAATTAACTTCAACACTTAGATGAAATTCGAGCTGTAGTCGTACAAGTTGGTTTGGGTGCGCAAGTGGTGATTTGGTCGCACAAGTATAAATATATTCAAAAGTTGTGTGCCAGTTGATAGTTGCACACCAATACTGGTTTGGGCATAAATGGTTGTGAGTCACCCAAATTATAATTTGGAAAAGGGATTGTCACATAAGTAGTAAGCTGAAACTTTCACACTAGGCTTAGAGGCCCACTTAAGACTTGGAGAAGAATTCCAGTCATTCTATGGATGTGCGAAAGTAGGAGGATTTCCTGGTATACCCGCGGAAAGGTTTTATTCATCAGTGAAAGAAATTGTAACATCAACAGAGCATCTACATACAGAACAATATGAATTTATTTATGATAATTAAGGGACCTACAAGTCTTTAAACTATGAGTGGATCTTCTGAAGAAGTAGTGACCACACTTCAGTTGAGAGAGCAGTGAGCTTTCAAATTGTGACTGGTTGCAAACCAGGAAAGACAGTGTGTCTAATCTGAACATTGTAAACAACAATGCACTTTTTAGTGGATTTGGTACGTCGTCACATTCCCAGTGTATTCTCCCTGGATGTAGCCCAGTGATAGTTAAATAAGTAAAATTTTTGTTTCATGTACATGTTTTAATATATATTTTTACTCTACAATAGGAAAGAGAGATAGAAGAGAGTTTTTCCAAATGATGAAATAGGATCAAAGGGGCGGTTTTTTTACCTTTCAAACCCTAATTCACCCCCAACCTCTCAGGGTATCTAACCTAGTGGACCTAACATACTGGGATCTCTGATAGCTTATCGTTCCCCTTTCCATTGACAAGTCACATAGGTTGATTATGAAACTATAGATCAAACTAGATTGGGATGCAGTGAATGCAATGTATTCCTTCGATCATTTTTTAGAACTTTCTCTAATGATGAACAATAAAATATCTAGGTAGGACTCATCCATTTCAATTTTACGCCCTTTTGATTAAATGTTTGAGCAAATCAATCCCTTCTATTGATCTTCGCTAATTTTGGATCCTTGGAATTATTCTATATACAAATTAAATTGGATTTCATGTTTTTATAACCTGTTTTTCTCTATTCTTGATCATTGGAAAAGAATAGTTGTAAATGATGGTTTAAATCTGTTCATGTTTGTTTCTACCCCTTTTTCTTCACATTATTCAGCAGTAGGACCCTGTGATCCCAGTTAGACATTGTTGGGCGGTACCAAGCCCAATCAGACCCCTAAAATCATGATCAATTGATGAATAAGGATTGGATCCATGAAACATTGACATATCTAGGGTTTTTAGGCTTCGGATGATCATTTTGATGATCCGAGATCAAATCATCATCAATGGAAGAAGTTGTATCATGTGCAGTGTGAAGCAACTTGTACAGGGATTTGTGAATTGGGTTTCTAGCAACCAAAGGGCTGAAATCTTCTGGCTGATGCTAGACACACTATTCTAGAGTAGATATTGGACCAAAATTGAAGTGGAGAGGCTATATTTGAAGCATGGATCATGGATTTGTATTTTTGAGAAAACCTACTACATGTTTTATACTGTGATGAACACATGTCTGATAGCCTCATGGATATGGCAACAAGGTTTTCAAGAATTCATAAGGATGGCACTATTTGTTGCCCTCCTGCACACTATGCACCTCATCCCCGGGTGGATAAACCATGTGGTGGAACACATGGGAAGTACCTCGTGTGGGAGTACACTGCTAGACTCATGGTTGTGTACCAAAGTACACAAAGATTGGGTAAAGTAGATGGACGTGAGGTGGATACACAAACATGACCAAGAACACGGGAGGGACCCTGAGTGGCATGGGTACACCATGTTTACCCCCAACACTACATGTATACATACATGGTTAGTGAACTGTGTACCTTCATGGACACAACTAGGTGAAAGAGCGGGACAACACACTGTGCGGGTCCCCTTACATGCCATATACCCTTTGGATCATTTTTAGTAAAATGCAACATTCTGTATCTCCTTCATTTGAACATGGATTTTTGATTGTGGATAGCCTAACTTGAGTTTTCATAATTTATAATGAGATGGTTATCTCATTTTTGGACTTTATAATAGGATGTGGAATGTTTTGGGAATGGATCTTGGTTAGGATATTCTCAATTATGTTCGTGATTAGGCGGGATCACTAGAGGATTCATATAGAGTGGAACCCCCCCCCATCATCTTGGGCGTGGATCCTTTAAAAACTACTTACCAAGTGTAACACCCCTATTGTATAGGGAATAGGTCCTCGATTACTTGAGTGGAACCCCCATGTCACACTAGGGTGTTCTTCCTCAATATATATAGTGGAACCCCCCCCCCCCCTCAGTATGGGTGCAGGTCCATTATAGCTACTTATCAAGTGAATCCCCAATCATATAGCACATGTGTCCTCAATTACTAGAGTAGAACCCCTCAGCCACAACAGTGCACCGGTTCATGACCTATAGAGTAGAACCCCCCCCCCCATCATCATTGGTGTGGTTCCTCTATAGTTACTTACCAAGTGGAACCTCCTTATTGGATAGGGTGTGGGTTCTCGATGACCAAAGTGGAACCCCCCTATCCAACTAGAGCATGGGTCCTCAACCTATTGAGTGGAACCCCCTTTATCTTGGTCATAGTCCCTCTACCTACCATGTTGGATTCCCTATTGTATAGGGTGTGGGTCCTCGTGACACTAGAGTGGAACCCCCCATCAGAATTGGGAACAGGTCCTCTATGAATATTTATAGAGTGGAACCACCCTAACACACAAGGGAGTGGTTCCTCTACTTAGTGATTTTGGCCACTAAATTGTGTGGAACAGTGATGAGGTTTGGACCTTCACACAGTTACGTCTAGAAAATCACATGAGATTTTGGGCATCATTGATGGAATTTTTGAATTTTTTGTCACTTTTCATCTTAGAATGATATGTGAGATTTAAATCCCCTTACTCTCTATTCTATGATTCTTTAAAAAAGAATATATATATACCTTTTGAATCCATACCTTTGTAATTGGTTACTCACATTCCATGTGATGTGAAGATGTGCAAGGAATTCAATATGCTTCCTGTCTTTAGATTCTCATGGTTGGATGAGTTTACTCTCCTACTATAGGTGGAAAAGACTTGATGTGTGGTTCAACTACACACCTTGATGATCCCCTTATGTTTGGATGAGGTTACCTTCACTCTTAGTTTGGTTTTACTTGTCCTCTTTCACTGTATCCTACTTTATATTTTCTATCTACAGTCTTTCAATTTCTATTTCATCTTTTACTCCCCCACCCCCTTATATTTTAGGGCTTCCTACTAGGAATGCATATACTCACCCATGCATGGGATTTTCCTTCATGTGTCATGTCTTATAAAGATGAAGGGTAGGTCGGTGGTGACTTCAGAAGAATATAAGGATACCTAGTACTTTGGAATGCATATAGTTCACATATCATGGAGATCAAAAGATAGGATCTATCAACATTTTACTTTCTAGTTTTTTCATGTTGAGACATATTTTTGGTTGGGATTATATTTTTTTCCCTTTACTATTTAGTTTAAACTACTGTACTCCTGCATTGTCTATAGGATTTACATGCATGGTTGTTTCACTAGTATTTTTCATCTTTTACTCTTACTCCCTATGTAATTATGCATCAAGATAGTTGTGTTTGTGCATAAAGGTACTTAGGAAAATGCCTCCCCATGTTATTTATTCCTTTAGAACTGGTCTCCATCCCCTAGCCTATGGAGGGAATATTAGGGTAGTTTTGGATCATGCCCCAGCTTGGGTGGGGTCATGGAAGATTGGTATCAATGGTGGTTCGGTCATTTGGATGGTTTTTGGAGTAGTCCCCTCAAAAATATTTGGTTGGGTTTAGGGAAACAAATTCAATGTCTCTCAAGTGTGGAACTCATTCCAGGGAATCCAGTGATGGTACGGGTGGCTGATGCATCCATTCACTATGACCTTGACTACCTTCTTGTCGAATTGGCATACTGAGACAGTGGTTGTAGGGATAAATGGTACATGCATCATATAGTATTGAGTCTTTGACTTTCCTTATTGAGTTTTTCTCCATTGTTTATATATATATCTCTGTGTGTTCTCATTTTACTGTGGGATATATTGATTAAATTTCAAGATTCCTCAATGATGAAAGCCAGTCAGGATACCAATTTTGGATCATGATGAAGATCTAATGAGTGATGATGTCTCGGTTCAAGGTCTATCATGTTATATTGTTTCTCCAAGTGGGTAGTTAGTATCATCATCCCCTATCGAGTAGTAAATTATACTAGTTGATCAGGATAAGGATATACATAGGCCAAGCGCACTCTGTGAGTTCCAGCGCCAGAGGTGGCTAAGGATACGTGGAGATCCAAATCCATATGTAGCATAGGATTGTATATACATAGTGTTAAATTTCTTTAGGATCACCTAGAAATAGATGGATCATGTGGTTGTACTGGTATCTAGCATTTTCCACAGAGCATCTAGGCGATGGTGAAGTATTATTACCTAGATGCACAATGATTCTACACTCTCATGGCCTGACATACAGTAGATATTCTGTGAGGATTAATACCCCTCCTTCTTACAATAGGATTGGATTTAGGATATTCTATAGATACAAAATTAAGAGATGAAGGTGTTTGAGTACACTGTGAGGTTTCAAAACCTTACCCAATACTCCCTTGACATGATCTGGGACAACTACTTTCAAGAACAAAAGTTTGATCATGGACTCCAGAGAGATATATATTTTAGGCGGTGCCCTTGTGAATCCCCACCTATGACGGTGAACTACATTGAGAACTAGTGATAGTGATATTTCTATAAATGTAATGATAGAAAATAGGAGATGGTAGTGGGTGTCACACAACTAGGTCATCTGGAGCAGCTAGAAAATGTTATACAATAAGATCTTAACATAGGAGACCTCCCCGTGATCAGACTCATACATGTTGTTAGGGAGATCATAGAACATCAGGGAATAATGAAGAGTTTTGGTGCTATACTTGTGATGGGTGAGGTCACATGGAACTATACTACCTGACCAGACATGTTGGGAAGCATTGGCAGATAGCTAATAGACTACCACATCATAGACATCACCTTGTTCAAAAATTTCCTATGTGAGGGAAGGGTGGTCCCCAAGGAGGAAGAGATAGAAGTGGAGAAAGAAAATATGTGGGTGGTGGAAGATTCAGTGATATCCTTCCACCACCTTCCCTAGTTATCCCATGTTAGGATCAGGGAGCTAGGGGTTAGGGTCGTAGATAGATGTAGGCTTTGGAGGCTTGTGAACCCATAGTTCCCAAGATGATTTGAGGTATGATCTATGTGATTTCTAATCTTTCCTTAGTATCAGTAGACATAGGTTCCAATCATTCATTCATCCGTATACTCTTAGTTCTTTGGATAGATCTCCTAGTTGAGATGCTAGCCTATCATCTTTATCTTAATGTTTCTATAAGGAACGCTTCTCTGTATCTTTTATCTATCAGTTGTGTTAGCTATATCTTGGTAGAGAGAGGTTCACATGGGACCTTTTGGTCATCATGATAGAACTCTATGACATCAAATTTGGTATGGATTTTTTTCCATGTTCCGAGACCAAATTGAATTTCACCACAGATGAGTCAAATGCCTTTACATTGATGTGATGAGATTCTCCTTTATGGTAAAAAGAGATCTCAGGGTAGGATAAGTGAGTTCTATGAGAAGAATTCTACAAACCATTACCTATCATTTATTGATTATAGACCTTGGTGTATAAGTATCTTGAGGAATCTATATTCCTTCAATTGTGGATGATTATATGGATTTCTTCCCTGATGACATTTTGGGACTACCACCAAGGTGGGAGATGGAGTTTTTCATCAACTTACATCCAGAGACTGCTCAGATATCTTCTAAGGAATATTGAATGTCCCCTGGTGAGATTCGAGACCTGTGGTGGGAATTAGAGGACATTCTATAGAAGTATTTCATCATAATCAATGTGTCCCTCAAGGAATATCTAGTGTTGATTGTGAAAAAGGAGTATGAGAGCTTGAAACATTCTAGGGATTATCACAATCATAACTAAACCATGATAAAGAACAAGTACCTATTTCCAAGGATTGATGAACTCTTTGACTAGTTGAGAGGTCTAAGATGGTATTTAAAGAAAGATATCAATTACTTATACCACCAGTTGACTGTTTGTGAGGCTTATATTCTAAAGTTTGAATTCTAATATCACTACAGAAACTATGAGTCCCTAGTGATGCCCCTTACTGAGATGAATTCCCCCACCATGTTTATGGATTCTCTGAACCAAGTATTTCAATCATTCTTTGGACTAGTTTCTAGTTGTCTTCATCGACAATATACACATCTACTCTCCATCATAGGATGGAACATTCATAGAATATGAGGTTGGTTCGAGATTTTCTTTGAGGGTACCAGATTTATGATATCCTCCCAAAGTTCCAGTTCTAGATTCACGAGGTTCATTTTTTAGGGCATGTCTTCTTTGAGAATGGTTTATCCATGGACCTAGTGAAGTTCTCCAGAGTGCTTTCTTGGTTACCACTCAAGTGTGTGTCAGAGGTGTGGTGATTTCTTGGTTTGGTGGGGTACTATATGAGGTTTGTGGTAGAATTCTCCATGACCATATCCCCTTTGACCGAATTGGTTTGGAAACAGAATTCATTTACCTAGTTTGAGTAGTGATAGAGGGCCTTCGAGGAGTTGACGCTAAGGCTGATGATGTAGGTTCCGGGCACAGTGGAAGCACGTTGGTGGGTGTACCCAAGTTTAAATTTATCATTAACAATGATCAATACAATATTTTTCACAATAATAAAACGCCTGATCTTCGGAAAATAATGAAGAATGAAAACTAAAGAGGAGAGTCCTAGAACCGTTGATAGGATCTTCATATATTGGTTATAACTAATTTAATTAATTGACAAGAATTACATTGATGAAATTATTTCTTCATTGATGTTTCCGGTCATTATATGATGTGATCCTTCATTGCGTCATAGAATCCAAGTGTTGGATTCCTCTAGTGTTGATCCACACGTGCTCCATGTATCTCTAGATATTGTCGAAGGGATCTCCGGGTGCTAGTGTGAAAGAGACTTCACTTGCAATGTCCTCCTTCGATAACCTTGATTCGGTGGAGTGGGAACTCTCTCTCGTAGCTTGACAACGTTCTTGGTGGAAAAAGAATTCACTCTTGGCTTGAGAGATTTTCCGAATCTGTTGTGCACAACCACACAAAAAATGGCTAGGCTAATGAAAAATATATAATTGGTATTTTTAATTACATAGAATGATTTAATGAATTAATCACCTGAAATCATTTATTCATTTCATTTAATTATTAGTAATACCCAATGCCTAATAATAACAGGTGACTATTATTATTACCAGACATGCGCCCAGTAAATTACACCTAATATTATTTAATAAAATAATTAATATTATTCCTCATAAATTCACATAAAAAATACACGATGTGTATATTTAATATACATGGCATGTACTCTTTTCCATTTTCTTTATTTACTCCGCCACATTTATTAGACCTTCAATAGTGCCTATTTATTTCTCAAATAAATGTCACTGCATTACTCGCTAATAAATATATATTATTTCACCCACAATATATTCTCTTGAATAACTAGTGTAGAAATAAATGTGATCAGGAATCCTTGAATAATTAGTAAACAAAAATCGGGAATAATCTTTATTCAACTTGTTAAATTAATATTTAACGGAGATACATGGACACACTTAATGTGTGACCCTCTATGCCCCTTTCTTAGTGGAATTTGGAAGATCCTACATAAATTCCAAGGTTACCATCTAGAAACATGCCCAGGAACCCATATAAAAAGAAGTTAACTCCACAATGAAGTGTCACCTACTTTGAATGCTTACCATGTAATGTAATCACTTTGTCTTGATATCTTGAATCACGTGGGATTCATGCTAGTTCCATAAACCCATGTGCTAGATTATTCTTTATTGGACATCCCAGAATTTAACTCATCCATTCATTACCATGGCCATGAATTTATTTAGGCTATATCAATTCTATCAAAGGTCTTGAGATATCTACTTCTGTTATGGAATAGAATGGAAAAATTTTATCTCACATTATCTATTAATGTAGTATTACTCATGACACACCGAACATATCCTACCTATCTGTGAAAAGTGTGTCATCACAGTTTTCAGCAATACATATAAGTGCGCGAGCAATAATACCCATTAATAACAATCTTAAAGTAAAAGGACCAATACACACATCTGCTGATATGAACTTCCAATGACACTATTAAATGTGGATTTCCTAATGGCGGGTCTCGTTCTCATAATATCATCTTTGATATTACCTAGGGAACACACCATGAGAAGGTGCCTCAATGTTTTATGAGTCCTAACCCCTAATGGAAAATATTATTTGTGTCCCTCAAATAACATCATTAGGCCATAGACAATATATTTAAGAATTGTGTTATGGAATTTTCGGGTACTCATCACAGTAGGGATCCTCTATGACACTTTAATGCAACAGTTATCCTGGGGACATTATCACTTGCATTTTCATAGATAAGAACAATAATTATGTGATAAGGTATATATTAATGAATAAAGCACAGAGTAGTTGGTTCTAGACCACCAACTGCAGACTCCCACGTGGACTAGAGGCAACGACTAAAAACCTTTAACACGCTAGCTATCACATGATATTCATACTTCTACTGGGATTGGACTTTATTCATAGGGTCTGCCACGTTCTCTTCAGGGGACACACTGATCACTGAAACTTCACCCCTTTGATAAAAATCTCTCAAGAGGTGATACTTCTTGGATATGTGCTTTGTCCGTTGATGCGACCTTGGATATTTTTCTAGAGACACCACTATAGTATTATCACAATACAACTTGATAGGATCATTACTACTAGGTACTAGATCATGCTCCGGGACAATGTTCTGAATCCAGAAGGCTTCCTTAACTATCATCAAAAACCACTATATATTCAGATTCCACTGTAGAATCAAAACAACAAGCTGCTTTGAACTCTTCCAACTCACAGTTCCTCTATTGATACAGAAAACATATCCAGATTGCGACTTCATATCATTTTCATCTGTTTGAAAAACATAATCATCATACTCTATGATGGGAAGCTCCTCATCTCCTCCATACACCAGGAACATATCCTGAGTTCTTCTCAGATACATAAGGATTGACTTAACAGTCGCCCAATGTTGTTCTCCTGGAACTTTTTTGATATATTCCTACCATGCTCATTGCATAGAAAACATCAATCCTTGTACATAACATGGAAAACATGATGGATCCTATAGTCGAAGTTTATGGGATCTTACTCGTTCTATATGTCTCTTATTTGGTCTTAAGACACATTTTCATAGAATGATGTAAGACATATGACACTGGAACTAATACCCTCTTGGATTGTTCCATAATAAATCTCTTTAGTATCTGGTCAATGTATTTACCTTCACTTAGTCCATGAAGCCTCATGGATCTATCAAGAATGATCTTTATCCCTAGAATGTAGGCTGCTTCACCCAAGTTCTTCATGGAGAAACACTTGTTCAACCAGTCTTTAATTGACTGTAAAAATGATACATAATTTCTAATAAGCAATATATCATCAACATATACTACTTGTATAATGATCACATTTCCATTAAACCACTCATAAACACATGTGTCACATTCATTTTAAATGAAACCAAATTCATTTATGGATTTATCAAATCGAATGTTCCATGACCTGGATGCTTGCTTCAATCCATAAATGGATTTCTGCCACTTGAAAACCTGTTTGCCTTCACCTGCTGTCACAAACCCTTCTGGGTGTGACATATATATGTCTTCCTGAAGGTTCCCGTTAAGGAATGCTGTTTTGACATCCATTTTCCAAATCTCGTAGTCATGGTAAGATTCCATGGAAAGTATGATTCTTATGGATTAAAACAAGGACGCTAGAGATAAGGTTTCATCATAGTCAATTACTTAATGTTGTTTGAATCCTTTATCCAATAGCCTTGCTTTGTAGGTTCTAACTTCAAATTCCATGTCCATATTTCTCTTGAATACCCATTTTCACCCAACAGGCTTTACATCAACTGGCTCATCAACCAGAACCCAGACTTGGTTCTGATACATGGAATCCATCTCAGAATTCATATCTTCTAGACATCTTGGAGCTTATGAGCTTTTCTACTACTTCATTTTATTATATAGGCTCATCACTTTCCAAAAATAATGATTCACCATCCATGGTGACTAGGAAACCAAATCTCAATGGTTCCCTAACCTCTCTTGACCTTATATGTAGTACTTGTGTTTCTAGAACCTCTTCCACGGGGACCTGCAGAACATTTTCCTATACCAAATCTTGTGTATCATAAGAATCAACTTCATCAAATTCAATCTTTTCCCCACTATCCTTTTTGAAGATGTGATCCCACTCAAAAAATAGGGCTTGTGTGGTGATAGTCACTTTCTTGTATGAAGGGTTATATAGGTAATATCCTTTCTTTTCCTTGGGATATCCTATAAATATACAGCTCATGCCTCAGAGTTATAGTCTATTGCCTCATAAGGCCTTAACAAATGCCTCGCATCCTCATACAGCTGTGTGCAACAAAATAGGTTTCTTTCCATTCCATAACCTAGATAGAATTCCATTTTCTGCCTTAGTTGGTACTCGATTTATTGCGTATGTTGTATTTTGTAATGCATATCCCCAAAAGGATAATGAAAGATCTGCCTGACTCATAATAGACATCAAAATGTCCAAAAAGGTGTGGTTAATCCATTCAATAACACCATTCAACATTGGTTAATAAGGAGGAGTTACCTGAGATAGAATCCTAGACTCCCATAGAAGATTGAGGAACTCTTGGTTCAGATATTCTCCACCTTGATCCAATCAAAGTTTCTTTATCTTTTTACCAAGTTGATTCCTTACTTCATTCATGAATTCCATAAATTTCTCTAAGGAATCTAAATTATACCTCATTAAGTAGACATAGCCACATCTATTCAAATCATTAGTAAAAGTAATGAAATAAGAATATCCACCTCTAGCTTCTACTGGAAATGGTCTACACACATCTATGTGCACTAATCCTAGAAGCTCTATTGCCCTTTCACCATGTCCACCGAAAGGAATCTTGGTCGTTTTACCTTGTAAACAAGAACAGGATCTATCAAGTGAGTTTAGCTTAGCAGAGTCTAAATAGCCATCTTGGCAGAGCTTTGTCAAGCTCTTCTCTTTTACATGACCAAGATGGTGATGCCACAACTGGGTGATGTATAAGTCATGTGAGTTTGTTTTGTTATTTATTTATAACACATAGTTTTCATAATTTAATAAATACAAACCAGTTTTTAAATGTTCCATACCATAACATACATTGTTCTTATAAAATAAGCTACCCTTATTTTCAAACATGAAAATAAACCCATCCATATCTAAACATGATACAGAAATTATGTTTTTGTAACACTAGGCACATAATTACAGATAAGTAAAACCAAAATCATCCCAGTTGGAAATGAGAGGTGGTAATTTCCAATGGATAATGTAGCCATCCTCATGCCATTGGCATCTCAATGATCCACTTTCCTATTGAAATATTTCTAAATATTCTTGGTTCCTGCATCTGAATACATATGTGAGCCCCACAAGATGTATCTAATAACCAATGTGTAGAAATGGAAAAATTACACTCGATAACGAACACACCTTTAGTGTCCCCACACTTCTGATTGAAGTTACTCTTCTAGTGGCCTTGCTTGCCACATGAAAATCTAACCGCCTTCATTAATTGCCTTGCCTCGGGATCTTCCCCTTCTTAGAGGGACGATGCTCATGGGCCTCCGACCATTTATAAGTCTTTGGACCTTTTTCCTTGACCTTCCTTTTATTTTTCACCATAAGGACTGCAGGTTTTTACGCCCCATGTCATTATCTATCTGAAGAATTAAGGTCAAAAGTTATGATAGACTCTTCTCATTGTTTCTCATGTTATAATTGAAAAGGAAGTTAGAGAAGGTCTTGGGCAGTTATGATAGGATGATATATATACACAACTCATCCGGGAACATAATCCCTATGATGTCCAAGCGTTCAATGTAGCCAATAATCTTGACTACATGAGGTCGAGCTAGCGCAGACCCTCTATGCTTAGTTTTAAACAAAGTATTGGAGATCTCATATCCCTCGTGTCTTGCCTTTTCTTGATAGAGATCCTTAAGGTGAAACATCATGCTATACACGTCCATGTTTTTATGTTTCTTTAAGAGATCATTAGACATGGCTGATAGAATGAAACACTAGACATTTTTGGACTCATACATGTGTTTCGTATAGAGAGATAGTTCCTCATCCCTGGCCTCTTTTCTAGGAGCAATTGTAATAGGCTCTTCCAGCACATACAATTTCTTCTCGTAGAGAAGGATGGTGCATAAACACCTCTGCCACTCTTGGAAATTGGTGCTGGTGAGAAGGTTTTCCTTCTCTAGTATACTTCAAAATGATATGTTTGAAGTCATTTTTCTTGTCATTTCTAGAAATTAATTTGATAAAAGTTTTAGTAGTTTATCATGTTAAAACTGAGAAAATAAATAATTTAATACTTTTTAGTCTCCCACTATTTTATCGAAATCCAATAGCACTCACCATTGACATCAAAATATTTAGTTTCCAAAATATTATAGTGGAATGGATCCATATTTCCCTCCGCATTACCCAAATAGGGTTGGTCAATCATCTTCAAGGGTTATAGGTAGGCATTCCAAATTCCAACTGCATTAACTCGCAGCTCCATGATCTGTTGAGTGGACTACCCAATCCTGAAATCCTTTTATTTTGGATTTCCTCAACCTTTGCCTCTTGGTCACACCAAGTCATGTTGTGGCAGTCAACCCTTGAAGCAAACCAGGTCAACTCAACCCAAAAACTAGAATTAGAATTCCCCAATAATTGAAATCACCCCAACTAGTGTTGGTCAAGAACATTGAACTATGGTTCGATTCTAACCAAGATTATGGAAGGCTATACCGACTTAATATTTCATTGAGGAATTTTCGCCTTATACACAAATTTCCAATTTATTATCATTGATTACATGCTCGTTAATATTAAGTGAGATATACGTAAATTATTGACCATGTATAGGATAATATTTACACATAAGTCGGTCTTATTTTAGTTCTAAATTGCATGATTGTTTAATTCATTAATTGTGTGATCGTGACAACACACCCACAATAAATTAACCATGCAACTGAAAAAAATAAAATATATTTTATGATCATGATCATGTTTTATTGGATAGTTTATCTATTGGTTGATAAACTGACCCATGACCTAGGGGAGAAACACCTTGAACCTTTTGGGTTCATGTTTACAGCTTTCCACCTGTCCGTATTTGTATCTCCTTGGATTGGTTTCACCTTGGCTCTTAACTTTAGCCGCATCCACTATATTGGGAGCTCCATCCATTACATATTCTTTTATCTCACTCATAAGTGAGGGGTAAAATGGGGTTTTACATAAAATAAACCTTGGTCATGTAGGCCCTACATATTAATGAGGAGAAGGCTCACATGACAACAGATTTAATTTAAATAAATAAATTAAAAGAATCCATTCACATACAAAGGTCTTGGTCTAGCTCATTATCATCCATACATGCAACAATATTTACACATAATTTAAACTAGATTTAAATTCATTAATTCTTCTTGTTTAAGATAAATAATGCTCGAATCAATTAATTATCATTAATTAATCAATCCTTTTATCTTAAACCATATTCTGAATTTCCTTGACATTCTAATCCATCATATTTTGTTACAAATAAATTCATTTAATATTATCCTTATACATAACATATACCTTGGAGGAAACCCGATGAATTCCCATTCATAACTACTCAATGAGTGGAAATGAACTTTACAAAGATGTGAAATTAAACAAATATATATAAAACATCTATCACGTGTTGTGCCTCGTCTTTACGCCTGCACTATTGTACACATATTAAAGGTTTGTATAATATAATAATAAATTTTAATAAAACTGTGTAATTTGGATGAGTACACGGTGTGTAGTTCCAACTAAACGGAATGTACTTTTGTTCACCGTCCACCCGAAGTACATTCTTGGGGACATGGCATGTAGATGTATTTTCGAAATCTTTAAAGTACACTGAGTGTTCAGGGGGACACACACCGTGTAGTTTCTGCGTTACAATGTTTCCATCCGAGAAAGTCGTGTACAGGGTACACGGTTTCACCCTAACCCGAATGGACTACATGCCATTTTTAGTGGTCCACGTGGCATGTAAAACAGAAACCATGTTCCACCTGTTCCTGGTCGACACACGAAGTCTTAATGACTTAGATAGGATTCATTTACACGTCCTGATTTGGTGGACCATTCCAATGCATTGTACCTAGACTATAGGGCGTGTACTGTCAAATACACGCCATTTATTCTGGTGTTGTATGGCCATGAATTTTTGGAACCTCTATATGAGATACTCAGTTTTATTTTAATCAAAAATTAAAAGAAAAAGTCATTTCTGTAAGGTGAACGAGAAATGATAGAGGAGGAACAAATCTCGAGATTCAGATTTGTAGAATGATTAACTTGAATTGAAATAACTAAATTATTAAATGAGTAAATCATCAATGAGAAACTAAATAATTATAGTCAATTATATGACTTCTCTGATACCACTTGTAGGTTTCGGGCGCAGTGGAAGCGCGCTGGTGGGTGAACCGAACATTAATTTTAGTGTAAACAACGATAAATCTGAGATCTGTCATGATAATAAAACAAGGAATCTTCAGAATAGAAAGAAGAAGAAAAAATGAAAGGGGAGAGTCTCAGAACCATTGATAGGATTATCATATGTCGGTTATAACTAATTTAATTAATTTACAAGAATTACCGTGATAGAATTCTTTCTTCGTTGATGTTTCCAGTCATGATCCGATATGATTCATCATTGCGTCATAGAATCCATTTATAGGATTCCTCTAGAGGTTATCCACATGTGCTCCAAATATCCAGGGATGTTGTTGAAAGGATCTCTAGGTGCTAGCATGGAAGATCCATCCCATTCAATATCCGCCTTCGATCACATTCATCCGGTGGAGGTGGATCTCTCGCTCGTAGCTGGAGAGAGTTCTTGGTGGAAAAATAATTCTCTCTTAGTGTGAGAGCTTTTCCACATCCATTGTTCTCAACCACAAAAAAAATGGCTAGGATAATGAGAAATATATAATTGGTATTTTTAATTCCATATAATAATAAATTTAATTAATTACCCGAAATAATTTATTCATTTCATTAATTCTTAATAATAACCCATCTAATAAGAACAATTGACTATTATTATTACCTAACATACACCCAGCAAATTGCACTTATTATTATTTAATTAAATAAATAATACTACTTCTCTTAAATTAGTAGAAAAAAATAAAGTGCGTGTATATTTAATATACACAGTGTGTACATTTGTATTTCCATTTTTCATTATTTCTTCCACCACATTTATTGGAAATTCAATAATGGCTATTTATATCTCAAATATATGTCACTGCATTACTCGCTAATAAATATATATTATTTCACCCAAAATATATTATCTCGAATAAATAGTGTCAAAATAAATGCGACCAGGCCTCCTTTAATAATTATTATATCACAATCAGAAATAATATTTATTCAACTTGTTAAATTGATATTTATGTGAGATACTTGGACATAGTTAGTCTGTGACCCTCTTAGCCTCTTTCTCTATGGAATTAGTTGGGGCCTGCCTAAAGTCCATGGTTAGTGTCTAGGAACACTATAAGGAACCAATAGAGATATAATTTAACGCCACAATAATGTGTCACCTCCTACGAATTCTTACCACGTAATGTAATCCCCTTGTATCGATATCTCGAATCAAGCGGGTTTCATGCGAGTTCCATCAACCCATGTGCTCGAATATTCTTTCTTTGACTTCCTAGAATTGTACTGGCCCATTCCTTACCATGGACATGGATTTATTTAGGCTATATCAATTCCATAAAAGGTCTTGATATATCTACTTACATTATGAAACAGAAGAGAAAAATATTTTCTTGCATTATCTATTAATGCAGTATTACTGGTGACACACCCAACATCTCCTACCTCGCTGCAAGCAGTGTGTCATCGCAGTTTTCATCAACACATATAAGTTTACAAGTTGTAATACCTATTAATAATAATCATAAAGTCTAAGGAACAATACACACATTCGTAGATAGGAACATCCAATGACAATATGAAATGTGGATTTCCTATTGGTGGGTCTTGTTCTCATAATATCCTCTTGGGTGTTACCAAGGGCGCACACAATGAGAATGTGCCTCGAAGTTTTATAAGTCATCACCCCTAATGGCCTATATTATTTGTGTCCCTCAAATAACATAATCTGGCCATAGAACATATATTTATGAACAGTTTTATTGCATTTCTGGGTTCTCATCATAGTAGGGATCCGCTATGACCCTTTAATGAAATAGCTATCCTAACGGAATTTGTCACATCCATTCTCACGCAGAAGAAAAATCAAGATGTGATAAGGTATTTATTAATGAATAAAGTTCAAATTATTTGGTTCTAGTCCACTAAATCCAAAATATGAGTGCACATGTGTTGATACTACTAGAGGAGGGCATGGAGTACAATGTATACTGCAATGCATTAGGAGATGGGATCAATTGTGTGTTGATGTAGTGGTAGGAAATTATCATATATGGTTTGAGGGAGTTAAGACCCCATAATCATAACTACACAACTAACGACCTTGAGATGGTTGTGGTAGTCTTCTCCCTAAGGATGTGGAGGCACTACCTTCTAGTAGAGCACTGTATGGTTTACCCAGACCATTAGAGTGCTATGTACATCTTCCCAGGGAGAGAATTTCACCTAAGACAACAGCGCTGACTAAAGTTCCTTCGGAACTATAACATTGAGATATTCTATACTCTAGTGAATTTAAATGTGGTATTATATTCCCTTAGAAGGAATCTTAAGGATCGCATTGTGTAAGAGGCTTCAGAGTAGTTGGCCTCCTTGATGCTGACCCTAATAGAGTAGGAGGGTATAACTCCTCTATAGTCGATGGTGTTTACTCCATTGATTCTCAATCATGTGAGAGATTCCTAATTGGGAGACATCAAGTGTGAGGTTTTAAGTGACCAAATATCCTTGGGGGATTTACCAAATTGATATTCTAAAGGATGGAATCACATCTTCATTTTCCAGGGATGGATGGTAGTCTTAGTCATGTCATGGGAGGAAGTAATATAAGAGCTCAACACTTATCTCGTAACTATAAATCATGGTGTGGTGAAGATGTATAGAGGAATTCAGTTGTAGTTCTGGTGGTCTGGAATGACATAGATTATTGATGAGTTTGTCTCTTGATTCCTCACCTGTCAGTAGGTGAATGATGAGAACCATGTTCTAACAGGTTTGTTTCATCCCCTTGAGATCCTCAAGTGGAAGTGGGATGACATATCTATAGACTTTGTGATATGGATTCCATGCACATATAAGGTCCATTACGCTATCTGGGTGATAGTTGACTAACCCATGATGTTGAAAAACTTCCTTGCTATCAGGGAACAAATTTTGGTGGAGATTTTGGTGTAGATGTACATACGGGAGATCATTTTACTTCATTTTGTACCCTAGATGATTTTCTCCAATCATGACACATGGTTTATGTCAAAATTTTGGAGAGTCATGCTGGAGGCATTGGGGACCCAAATGAGGATGAGTGAAACATTTCACCCCCATATGGATGGTCAGAATGAGCACACTATCTAGGTGTTGGAGGATATGTTTAGGGCTTGCATGTTAGACTTCATTCAGAGCTGATAGGATAAATTTCCCTTGTTATAGTTTTCATACAATAATAGACATCACTTTACAATCGGCATGGAACCTTTTGGGGCCCTGTACGGGAGACCCCGCAAGTCACCCTTTTACTAAAAGAGATTGAAGGTACATCTATTATGGTTCTAGAGTTGGTGCAGGAAATGATGGATAAGGTATAGGTCATCCAAGAGTGGATGATCATAGATTATAGAAGGCATAAATCTTACACAAATTACCATTGTATAAACTTGGAGTTCAAAAAGGGAGACCACATATTCCTAAGAGTCTCCTCATGATGAGGATTGTGGTGGTTCAGCCAGTGACACAAGCAATCCCTAAGGTTTATCAAGTCATTCGAGATTGTGTTGAGGGTTGGATAGTTTTCTTACTGCCTTTTCCCTACCCCCACATCTAGAGCGAGTTCACTATGTCTTCAATGTGTCATAGCTATGGAGATATGGCCATGACCCTATTAAAGTCATCAAATGGGGAGATCTAGACATCGAGGATGGATCTATCTTTACAGAGCACCCAGTGGCGATCGAGGATTGGTAGGAGAGGACCATGTGGGTATGGACCATCTCCTTGTTCCATGTGTTGTGGTAGTACAAGAATAGTAGGATAGTTCCTAGGAGCAGGAGAGCAAGATGTGGGCTCAGTATCCAATGTTTTTTGTCTAGTTTTTATTTTCAAGGATGAAAATATTAAAGAAGGTAATGGTGTAGAGACCCCATTTTCCTTGTAATACTTTGAAAAGTTTCTGTATATATTTCCATAGCTAGAAAGTGATAGGACATGCGATTCCATGTCCAACTTTTCTTGTAATTAATTTCATAAAAAATATTTAAAATATTTTATATTCTGTGAACACAATTTCATAACGAAAATGTGATAACTCTGAAAAAGAAACATGAATAGAAATTTGAGACAAATATTGATCCTAGAATATATTTTTTACTCTAGGAACAACCTAAAATAGGTTGGAATGGGGAATTTTGATATTTCTTCAATTGGAGGTATGTTCAATCGATAAATGAATGAATTAATTTAATTGATCTATTTATTTAACCTAACTAAAATATCTATATGTATTATTCCATGGATAATTGATTAGGTTTATACTCATAATCATAATATCATAGAGATATTCTCCTTACATATTCTATGGAATAATCGTATTAGATGAGAGGAAACTCTGTATTGGAGCAGATCGGGTTGCCTAAAATGCAATGAATTCCTTCGACCAGTGAAGACTGTGTTCTTCAATGATGAATGATCCAATATCTAGGTAGGACTCTTAATTTTTATGTTTACTCCCTTTTTATTAACTTATTTGATCATATCAATCCCTTATATTAATCTCCACAAATTTAAGATCCTTAGCATACTCATATGTACTAATTAAATTGGTTTTCATGTTTTTATAACATGGTTTTCTCCATTATTGATTGTTGGCCAATAATGCTTGTCCAATTATAGTTAAACAATAATGTTTGTCTTTTATACCCCGTTTTCTTCACATTCTTCACTGTTAGGACCCTGCAGTCATAGTTCGATGTTGTCGAGCGGTACTGAGCCTAATCAGACCCCCGAAATCATGATGTATCAATGAATGAAGAATCGATCAATGAAACAAGGATATATCAGGTATTTTTTAGGGATTTAGAAGATATTTTTGACAATCATATATAGAATCGTCATTGATGGAATAATACAGAGCACGTGCACTATGAGGTGACGCGTGAAGGAATTCAAGAATTTGGTTTTTGGCCACCAAAATAATGGACTCTTCCGAATGATGATAGATCCACTAATCTCGGGCATAGATAGGTCTACAATCAAAGTGTAAAGTCCATATTTGATGTTTGGATCATTGATTTGGATTTATAGATAAATCCTAAATACAATATGTGTACTTTGATGAACATATGGAATGTATCCCCTTAGATGTTGCTGGTAGGGTTTTAGGAATTCGTAAATATGGAATGGAATGAAGACCTCCTACATGTCTCATACCTCATCCCTATGTGGATGAGCCACATTGAGGAACACATGGGAAGGACTCTGTGTGGGTGAACATGGTCAGGAACATGGTTCTGTACCAAAGTACATGGACATGGGGTAATGTACATGGACACGAGGTGGATACACAACCAAAAACATGTCGGAGACCCCAAGTGGCATGGTCATGCCGTGTATTTCCCCAACACACCATGTATAATTACATGATTACTGAACCATGTACCTCTAGGGACATCTCTAGGTGAAGGAGCGGGACCACACACCATGTGATTCCCCTCACACATTTTTTACCCCTTGGCTCCTTTTGAGGAAATTTCAAAAATTAATATCTTCTCTGTTGGAACTCATATTTTGTCCCACAAGTAGCCTATCATGAGTTTTTTTTTCATGTAGAACATAATGGTTCCCTCTATTGTGGTTTTTGGGGTATGATGTATATTTTTCTATGCATCATGCATGGTTAGGAGTTGCATGATGATGGTAGTGGTCTAGAGGGATCACCAAAAGCTTCTTATAGAGTTGAACCCTACATCAGAATAAGTGAAGGTCCTTTATAACTACATATAGAGTGGGAACTCCTATCGTATAGGGTGTGGTCCCTCGGAAACTATTGATGAACCCCCTTTCACAATAGGGCATGGTTCATCGACCTATATAATGGAACCCTATGTCGTCTCAAGCATATGTCCTCTATAGCTACATACCGAGTGGAACCCCTTATAGAAAAGGTAATTGATCCTCAGTGACTATAGTGGAACCCCCTATCACACAAGGGAATGGGTAATCTACCTATAGAGTGAAACCCACCATCATCATGGGTGTGGGTACTCTACAAATACTTACTAAGTGGAACCCCCTATCAGATAGGGTGTGGGTACTCATTGACCATTGTGGAACCCCCCTATCGCACCAGGTTGTGGTTTCGTGACCTATTGAGTGGAACACCCCATCATCTTGTTCATGGGTCATCTACCTACTGAGTGGAATCCCCTTTAATATTGGTTATGGGTCCTTATGACACTAGAGTGGAACCCTCCATCAGCATTGGGCACATGTCCATTATAGATATTTAAAAAGTGGAACCCCCCTAATGCACTAGGGTGTGGGTCCTCTACATATAGATTGTGACACCTTGACTTTGATTCATAGTAATGAAGTGTGGGACATCACATAGTTACTTATGGGAAGACACATGAGATGTTGGGCATCATTGATGGACTTTTGGAACTGTTGGTGACTCTTCTTCTTAGATTGATCAGTGAGGTGAAGATCCACTTACTCTCTTGTTTAGGCTTCATTGATTGTGTGCATATATATACCTTCTATATCCATACCTTTATATTTTATTGATCTCTTTACATAATATATGAAAATGCATGGGGTATTCCATGTGCTTTCTATGTTTATCTTATCATGGTTGGATGATTTTACTCTTGTACTATTGGTGGAAAAGACTCAACATATAGTTTATCTACACACTGTTTTGAGCCCCTTTTGTTTGGATAAGGTTAATTCCACTCTTGGTTTGGTTTGATCTATTCTATATCACTGTATCTGATTTCTATTTTTTATATATAGTTTTTTATTCCAATTGTACCTCTTAATACTCCCCCTTTATCTTTTGAGGCGTCCTACTAGGTATGTATATACTCACCCCTATATGGGATTTGTTCATATGGGTTGTTTCTTATGCAACCAACATATAAGTTGGTAGTGACTTTAGAGGATCTTAGGGAAAAATGGTATGTTAGACCACATATAGTGGTCAAAGTATGGAGATAAAGATTTATGCTCTCTTATCATTTTACTTTCCATCTTTTTCAAGTTGGGACATATTTCTGGTTGGGTGTGTACTTTTCCCCTTTAATTAGTAGTTTACACTATCGTACTCTTGTACTGTCTGGAGGTTTTACATGAATTATTGATTCCCTAGTATTTTTCATCATTTGATCTTACTACCTTTGAACTTTGGCATTGAGATGGATGTGTATTTTCATACAGGTACTTAAGAAAATGACTCCCTATTTTAGTTATGCCTTCAATGATGGTCATCGTTCCCTAGCCTATGGTGGCGGGCATGGGGAAGTTGTGGATCGAGACACAACTTGGGTCGGGTAATGAAATCTCATCCCATAACATTTTCAAACACCTATATATTCTAATTATGTTTTTATTCTACATAATATAATCATTCCTATGACACTTAAATTTTTTATTTTTATCCCCCTATTCATTTTTTTCTCAAAATATGTTCGAGTGGACACCCCAAAACCCACACCTCTAACTTGACCATACTATTATTGACACATCAAGGCCACTGATTGCACCTATTAATTGGGTATCACTAATGATGATTCTCATTTCTATGTCAAATAAAAAATATAGTAAAATAAGTAATTATTAATATGTAATACCAATTTAAAATAAATAAAATTTTATTATCTCATAATTACACATGTTTCCCACACTTTTTCTATGTTCTCATATATTAGTATCCCTTATTTATTTACACATGTATTCTTCCATAACACATGATGTGCGATGGAAGTGGATTTGGATTTTGATTCATCAATATTCATACAAACAAATGAACATAATTATGTTATTATTTTATAACACATAAAAGTATTATGGAAGATTCAAAATATGTTCCAATTTTTTCAAGAGAAGAATACCCCATCCTTAATTTATGGTAGGGGTGCATTGGTTTTGAATCCCGTTACTTATTTTTATCACTAAATATTTGTTTCATAAATTAACAATTCATAATCAAAGTGATTGATACATGTGATTCCTAGAAATGTATTGTAACCTCCTGGTTCTGGAAGCCACCCAGAGATGCCCCATACCTATTTGGTCACATGGCCTCATGCACATTTCACTAAATGCCATAGGCTACTAACTAGTAGCGAGGTTATAGGGTGTGATAGTGGGGGAACTATGCCCTCATTAGCAGAGTACACAGTGGATGAAAAGGAAGAATACAATAGAAAAAGGAGTAAACAACCAACAATAATAATAGTGGAAGACTAAAACAGTAAACAAATGAAGCACATATGTATTTATATGAAATGATGCTTGATACATATATCTTGGAAAGCAGCCAAAAAAGTCACAACGCTGGAAATACAATAGTACCAAAACAAATACAAAAGACAAGATCAACAGCTCCTCAGAATCACACGACTAAGCTTAGTCCCATGCTCTCCTGTTATAAATCAATCAAGTACTAGAAGTCGAAGGGCGCTTGCCCTTGTCTACACCTACAACAACATAGTCTGTTTGGGCCCACAAGCATGACCCAAACAGGTTGTGAGACTAAATCCCAATAAGAAACCACCCGATTATCTATGCCTACCAGTCAGTGAGTATATGGCAGGTAATAGTATGGTAAGAAGTAAACATCAAGAAGTGAACAGTAAGTAGTAAACAAGATGATATACAATAGAGATCAATCGAAATATCAACAAGTAGCAGTGAAGAAAACAGCTAACCACAACAGGAACCCCTCTGGGAAGTACTTGCAGCCAACCCCTCTGGTCCTATCCAAGAAGTACCAACAACCTTCTAGGTATGTTACTCAGCCTAACCCCTCTAATTTGTTCATACGAAAAATATATGACTCTCTAGGGAAGATTGCATGGTAAATTCCCCTCATAGTCTAGGGTAGTCAGGGACTCTCTGAGGAAGATCACGCAGTCTAACCCTCTTATAGCCCCAAGGTCTTGAAACTCTCTGAGGATCTCACTCGGTCAATCCACCAATAGTTTCAGGTCTATGAAAGATGCTCTTAGGAAGCTCTCTCAGTAAATTCCCCCCTCTAGCATGGAATGATTTAAATAAATTCAAACTAGTGAAGAATCTCGGAGGAAGCTCATGCGATCTACCCTCCTGTAGTCTATAATTTTCAAGACTCTCTAGGAAGCTCACTTGGTCAGTCCCTCATAGTCTATAATGTCTAAGACTCTCTAGGAAGCTCAATCGATCTATCCCTTATTGTCTATAATGTCTAAGACTCTCTGGGAAGCTCATGCGGTCTATCCCTTATAGTCCATAGCACCAGGTTCTCACAGCATTGTGCCTGTCAGTGCATAATAATTCTATAAGGAAAAATTTCACTTATAGAGCTACATGGATAACCAAAGTACACCTATAGAGCTACTTGGCTAAATATTCTACTGTATAACAAGCATGTCAAGAAAAACATTCCATCCTATAGTCATAGGGCATGGAAACATGTACAACAACCAAGAGTTAAACAAGACCCAAGGGTCGTAAACAGAATAATGCATGGAAAGGAATCCAAGCACATAATTTACCCTAAAACATGGTCAAATTACCTGTACACAAGCATGAAAGCAAGGCAGGAAGGAAACAGGGGCGAAAAAGGTAAACACGCAATACCCCATTCAGGGGTATTGGTGTAATTTGCACATAAAACTCAAAGAATATGAACGGTATGGCACAAAACAGCTACCTTGATGCTAGGAGATCAATATACATGAAAAAAAAGATTGATTCTCCTTATAATGTCGTAGATCTATGAAAAAACACAATTTTTTCAATCCATGATATCTCGAGAAAGGGGAAGAATTGGAAAACAAGGCTCAAGGAGAAGACAAAACTCACCGCTGCGATTCCAACGCAATCAACAGTGCTTGAATTGGAGGTCAGATGGAGGCACATGGGTTCATCGAAAGTCTGCGGTTGTACTCCATCTCTCGGTCAAACGACATCTAGAAGATGAGTGTTCTGGCTATTAGATGCGACCTCGGTCCATTTAATAGAAAAAAAGAAAATACACGACATGTATTTCTTGAGTACACGCCGTGTACTCTATTTTTCCATACTTTGATTTAAGAGGCCTCCACATCACCCCTACATGGCCATGTGTGTGGCCCAAACACAGCCAGCACACAGCCTTAAGTGGCGAAGGGGTACACGACGTGTACTTATAAAGTACACGACGTGTACTTTGAAATTTTCCAGATTTTCCTCTTTTCTCAAAAATAACCCAAAAAGGAAAAACATACCTGAAACGAAGATCTGGGTTCTTACAAACTTCCCCCCTTAAAGAAATTCATCCCCAAATTTCCCTAGCGAGGCGTAGAAGAAGAAACCCCGAACAGCTCCGGCCACTATGATCGTTCCTCGGCCTCCCTGTCATGTACTCGCTCATGCTGCCATAGCACCCATACCAGAGCAACATGCCAGCCACAAAGAACATTCATACTATGATCGAAAATATGGATAGGATGCTTCTCAAATGACACATATGATTTGAGCTCAGCCACCTTGGGTTGAAAGACATGAGATGGGTCTGAAAAGTAACATCAGAGCTAATAAACGTGGAAGACTTGTGCATGGCCCGGTACCTCTTAGGTAACTGCTACTGAAAGGCAACCGACCCACCTCTCTCCAACACCTCAAATGGCCTGATGTACCATGGTGAAAGCATACCCTGTCTCTAAATCCTAGTGTGTCTCAACCTTGGTGCGACACACAGGAAAACCTGATCCCTGACCGCGAACTCTAGAGGTCATCTCCGCTGATCAACATAAGAATTCTATCGAGACTGTGTTGTAGCCATCATCTTCTGAATCAACTCTATCAACTCTGAGGTCTCCTAAACAAGACTAGGTCCTAGAAAAGATGCTTCTCCAGCCTCCAGCCAGCATAAAGGTGATCGGCATGGCCTACCATACAAAGCCTCGTAAGGTTCCATCTAAATAGTTTCCTGAAAACTATTGTTATTGGAAAACTCCACAAGAGGAATATTATTCTCCCAAGAACCACCAATGTCTAGAATGCATGCTCGGAGCATATCCTCAAGCACCTGGATTGTATGCTTGGACTGGCCATCAATTTGGGGATAGTATGTTGTACTCAAATGTACTTGTGTTCCCAATGCTTTATCAAGCCCCTAATAGAACCGAGAAGTAAAACATGCATCACTGTCTGAAACAGTGGAGTGTGGAACTCCATGAAGTCATACAATCTCTTCGATGTACAACTGCCCCAACTCATCAACACTGAAGGTCTCCTTGACTGGCAAGAATTGAGAAACCTTTGTAATCCTGTCGATGACAACCCAAACAGCATCACTTCTTCGAGGTGACCTCTGTAACCCGGTCAAGAAATCCATCATGACATCATTCCACTTCCACCCGGTGATGGGTAAATGTTTTAAAATCTCTACTGGCTGCTGACACTCTGATTTCACCTGCTAACAAGTAGAACACCTATAGACAAAACCAGCAACATCCCTCTTCATAACTGGCCACCAGTACTGGCGGTGAAGATCATGATACATCTTGGTGATGCCAGGATGGACTACCCAAATAGAAGAATGATAATCCCGCATCAGTTCCTCACGTATGTCTGCATAAACCCATACACATCTCTAGAAATGCAAGATCTCATTCTCTCCTATCTAGGAAGAGGGTCCTCTCCTAACACACTCTCCCGCAGGACTAGGCCTTATGAGCCTCATAGCTGCCTCATTCGCACCCGATCAATAAGGGTAGAGGTAACAGCTACATAAGAAAGAAAAGTCTGCCTCTGTCTATTGTGCACCTCTAAATGCACCTTAGAGAACAGATCCATAAGCTGTCACTCACTGTTGGCCTCCTGAACTACCTGAATCTGAGTTCTCCTACTCAATGTGTCAGCCACTGCATTGTCCTATCCCAGCGTATAGGCAAGCTCAAAGTCAAAAGACTGAAGATACTCAACCCACCTATGTTGTCTCAGATTCAGATCAAGATGGGTGAAGATATACTTGAAACTCTTGTGGTCGGTGAAAACCACAAAGTTCTCTCCCAGAAGGTAATGTCCCCTACAACGTTGGGCATGGACAACAACTGCCAACTCCAGACCATGCGTCAGGTAGTTACTCTCGTGTGGCCTCAACTACCGAGACCCGTACGCAACGACTCCATCTCCCTGCATAAGCCCAGCTCCCAACCCGATTTCTGAAGCATCATATTAGACTGTATAGCCCTTGTCCAGATCTGGAAAGACTAGTATCAGTGATGATGTCAACCTCCCCTTCAGCTCCTGGAAGGCTGTCTCACAAGAATCTGACCATAAGAATTTCACCCCTTTCTTGGTCAGACCTATCAGGGGTGATTCTAGGCATGAAAAGTCCTATATAAACTGCCTGTAGTAACCAGGCAACCCTAGAAAACTCTGCACCACAAATACATTCTTTGGCTGCTCCCAGTAAACTACTGATCTCACTTTATCGGGGTCTACTAACACTCCTGGCTCTGAAATCGCGTGACCCAAGAAGTGAAGCTGATCCATCCAAAAGTGGCATTTTGAGAGCATAGCATATAACTGATGCTCTCTCAGTGTACTCAGAATGATCTCAAGATGGTGTTCATGGTCGTGTCAAGTGTGAGAGCACACCAAGATTTCATCCATGAAAACCACCACAAAGGAATCCATGTAAGGATGGAACACTCGGTTCATCAGTGCCATAAAAACTATTGACACATTCGTTAGACCAAATGGCATGACTCTATACTCGTATAGACCATACCTACTTCTGAAGGCTGTAAGAGGTATATCTGATGGTCTAATGTGCAACTGATGATAACTGGAACTCAAATATATCGTTGAGAACACTCAGGCTCCTCGAAGATGATCGAAGAGGTCATCGATCCTCAGCAAGGGATCCTACTCCTGATAGGTCTTCTCCACGGTAAAATTCTGGCACGTACCGCAGCCCTGCACCCCATACTGACCACTCTGAGCTGGCCCACACCGCTGTTGCTAGGAACCTTGTGACTGACCACCACAGCCGTGACCTCCACCTTAGCCTGAATGGTTGAAAGAACTCCAGTTCCCAGACTGGTGAGAAACTGGTGATGCATTCCCTGAGCACAGGGTCAGAGAAGAACCCCTACCACCAGTTGTAGGTGAGAAGATATGATAGAAATACTGAAGATGGCCTATATTACCGCAAGATCGGCACTCCATTAGGTCTCTCTAGACCTGAATCCTAGTATGCCAACTCCTTCCACATTGGTAGCATACAACCTAGCTGCCAGAAGATACACCCTGCATACTCTGATCTCCTCAAGAAGGATCTCTATGGTGCTTCCTGCTATTAGTTGGAGGGACACCGACTCTGGATGTCAGACCGCCCTGGCCCAGTGCTCCAGAATCTCTCAGATTGCGCTCAGTGTTTAGTGCATGGTTGGAGATAGATGAGATAGAAGTGAACTATAAGATATTCACATGGGAACGAATCTCCTGCCTGAGACTTTCCTCAATCTTCCTAGCAAAGAACAACTCATCACCTACTGGAATCGGTGTGAAGCACTGCAGCTCGGTAAAATGAGTTGAGTACTCCATAACAGAAAGAGTACCCTGCTCCAAACTTATAAACTCCCGGGCTCGGTCGGACCTCAGCATCTTCGAGTAAAAGTAATCATAGAAGATGTGCCATGACTCATCCCAAGTCATACTCTGCTGGCGCCCTGACTGTGAGATCACTTCCCACCACCTCTTCGCGGTGTCTCGAAGCATATAAGTAGACAGATTTACCCTTTTCTCTAGAGATATATCCAGGTGCTTGATGATCATCAGTGTGGCCTCTAACCACAAATTTGCAGCCTGGGGTCCTCCATCCCCTAAGAAATTAGAAGGACGATGCTAATGGAAACCCCACGTCAACTCATCCATCGACGGGGCAAGAGGCAGCACTCCATGGAAGGTCTACATCATCCTCAAGAAGACCTCCCTGAACTGCGCATCAGCACCTACAATGGGTATAACTGCTGGTGCCAAGGGTAGCACAGCAGGAGGATTAGCAGGAGGTCCCTGATCGGTTATACCCGGTGTCTGATCACCGTCTGGTAGCTGACGTATGACCGGAGGACGTCTAAAAGGCATATCTCTGAAAGATCAAAAGCACACCATAGATCAGGATTGTCAAGGACTAATAACACAAGAGTACAAAACGGGAACAGAAGAGAGAAACATTCAAGTTTTGCCAAACATGACAACATGGCGTGTATATAAACTACACTTCGTGTCCATTAAAGCCACTCACATGGGAATGTACTTCTGCCACCTCTGGTCATGTAACACTGAGACTAATGGGCATGTTGGCCCCACACACAGTGTGTACTTGAACTTTATTTCCCTGCTCGAGTCTCTTTACATGTCTAACCCACATGGTCCTCTTAACCCTAGACTACATGGTGTGTTCACTAAGGACATGGCATGTACTAGACAAGTTTTTGGTGACCAGTGTTATTAGTTACACGGACAACTACATGGATGACCCTTACACAGCGTGTTCTGAACAAACACAGCATGTATAGGAGAAGATAACACTGACCCATGTTGTTTGTGACACATCCGGGTACCTAGAACAAGGATACATGGCGTGTTCTTACCAAACACATCATGTAATACACAAGCTTCCCTGACCCATGTTGTTAGTGACATGGTCGGTTACAAAGATCACTACTACACGGCGTGTACCTACTGTACACGGCGTGTTCTGGAAGACTTTTCACAACCCGTGTTCCTTCTCACATGGTCAGTGAAACGGTTTAAAAACTACACAGCGTGTGGAACTAATTTACACACCGTGTATTCTGGTTTTTTCTAGGAGGTAGCTCAGAAACTTCTCTGAAGCCCAGAAAACACAGAAAAACAGTCATGGGGTGCCAAATTCCGATTCGTGAGGGCCCATAATCCCCACGAATCAATGCTTAGCATCTCTTACATATCATATACAAGGGAAATGAGTCAACGATCCACCATGTTCCGATTCATGAGGGCCCATAACACCTCAGTAAACAAAATTTGGAATTCATTTAAGCAAGGTACAATACAACAATTTCTCAATCAAGCTGCATGGATTTTATCATAGAATCTATTACAACATCATGCATAATCTACACAAGTTCTATCACAACAACATGCAATCACTAATGCACCGTTCATGTCATGGAATAAATGCATGACATGTGATTTTTAACAAGTGCCTATATGATTCATGAGATGACATACACTTATCTCATCGGGTTGCGACAGAAATAGAACCGTAATAGAAACAACAATAACAACACAAGGCATGTGAATCACTCTATAAATAGCGTTTATAAAGATCCACAATTATCAGTGCTTTTAGCTGGATGTGAGAAATGTTAACCTTTTATCAGTGCTTTATGCTTAGCATTGATAAAACTCAACGCTGGCTAAGGCGTGATCTGTGGTAGTGGCACAAACTTATATAATTCCCAGAGAACTCTATATCCCATCCAAAAACCCCAAAACGCAAAACACCGCTCCATAACATTTAAAAGTAGAGTGTACTGAAACCTGGGGGGAGTCACACAATTCCATTTATCCATCTCCATCCGAGCAATTGAAGTTAGACTTCTAGAATCACTCTTTTTTAAAGATCAAATTCATTATATAGAAAACTGTTTTCAAAACTGAATCTAACAATTACTACTAGAAAAAAATGGCATAGGTCCATTTATGGTCGAACTTACATTGATCACCTATAAAAATGATTATAGAACCACTTATCCTAGAAAACTCATTTGATATGTAATATATTTTTCTGTGTGCATGCGCTCCCATAGTCAAGCATATTTATATAAATAAATTTACTTTTGAATTTAGTTATTTATTTATACTTATTATTGATACACACACACACACATATATATATGTGTGTGTGTGTGTGTGTGTGTGCATAATATTATTCCAAAACTAATATTTATATTCTAATAAATATATTATTTTCTTAAATTATATTTTTATATTTAGTAATATATTTTATATATTTATTTCAATTTATATATATAAATATATATTCAATTATTTTTTTCAATATTAATTATCATTATCAATTTCATTTTCCTTAAAAGATTTATATTTTGATTACAAATAATATTATAACACATATATATACATACATACATAATTTGTTTCTTTTTTTAAGTAGATAGACATTATATTTATATATTTAAACACACACACACTCTCTCTCTATAGAAAATATATTATAAATTAGATAAATATAAATTATATTTACATAAATAAAAATTTTAAAAATACACTTACTCATATAAATGTAATCTAAATTATATTTAAATATCAAACCTATTTATACATAAATATATAAATTATAAATTTCAATTGTATAAAATTTATATATAATATGGTTTATGTTAATATATATTTTTTCTTCTAAATATATTATTTTTTTAAAATATATTTATATATTTTATAAGTATAGTTAAATATGTACATTTAATATTTTTATTTTTATTTTTTTATATATTTTGTAATTTTTTCACATTTAATTATCATTTTATATTTCATTTTCCTAAAAATATTTATTTCATATTCAAAATTTGTTATAATATAGATATATATATATAAATTTTATTTATATACATACATTATTTTTATGTATGTAAATACTAAATATATTATAAATTGGATGCATATAAATAATTTATTAATTTTATATAGATTACACGTAATGGAAACAACGCACAGACTCACGGACTAGTAATGACATGTCACACTCCTTCAAAGGGTTGAATCACTCCATAGCCGCCTCATTTCAATTTTTATAACCCAATGATCCCACATTTGATTGACTTAAGGCACCTCCTACGTGCCTGCCATACCACTCGTGTTGTGCTATAATGTTTCCTTATCCCTAATGAGGCCCTCATATTCTATCCATAAATGGCCCATAAACCCCCCATATAGGAGACTTCTGGGATTTGAACTCTTGTTGAATCTAGAATTATGGGATGACTTTACCACTCATGCAAGCCTCTAACTGCAAATGGGGTAAGGGTTATCAAGGTATTGGCAGATGCCACACCACACCTTTCCTAGTCCTTACCTTACACCCTAGGTACCATCCGCCCCAACTTAAATTTATATTATTGTGTGTGTGAATGTGTACTTAATTAAATTTCATTTCAATATATAAATATATAATGTAGATAGATACATGCATATACATATTAATACACATTCCTATGATTATTATTAAAATCTTGATATTAATATAAATAATAGACACCCATCTATATGTGTAGTTGTTTAAATTTAAATATATATTTATATAAATATATGTATACTTGAATATGAATTTTTTTTAATGTAAATAATCTGTTTATATTGCTAAAAATTGGTGTTGATATGGAACCATTTTTTGAAACATATGTTTCTAGAAGAAACTCTCCAAAATTAGCTACATGTTTGAAAAATTTATCTTTATTATCAATATATTCTTATTTTATCTTATGTGCCACCATATCTATATCATGGGAATAAATGATATGGGAGTCATGGTGAAACATACAGTTTATAGGTAGGATAAAATAAACATGTCCTCACGTATTTAGCATCGAAAAGATAGGTTGCATTTGATGTTGTAAAATATTGTATATTTTTATTTTCCAAATAGGAATTAGAATGTATGACAGAAAATGTTTTACAGAGTTGAGGGAAAAACAATAAATTATATAAAATATATATGCCAAATTATTCATTTTAAAAAAATAATATAGAAATAAGTTTTTCCCAAAAAATCTATTAATTTCAATTTTACCATTTGAATAATGTTTCCCATTTATACAATTGAACAAAATTTATATACATTTTTTAAAAATTAAAACATAATATATTTTGTCAAACCTTGTATAAATTTAGCTTTTTATGTATGTATTTACAGTTAGAATAATATGTAGTCTCGTTTTGCAAGTGAAAACTGATTTGAATCAGATGGATCTAATTGTGTGGTATTTGGTTTCCCACATCGGTTTCTATAAAATATGGTGATTCACATATAAGTATGGATGATTAATTTATGCCAACACACATGGGATTTAGAAAGGAATCATAGAAAGTATTACATGTTGGGCCTCGAAGGACTCGAGTTGGAGGAATTGGATCCCAACAGGGTTGTTCTTCAACATGACGATCGGGAGACCTCCTTTCCACTGGATCATGATGAAGCTAATCACCAACACCACTACCCAGATGGAAGAGAACTTTCGTGCATTCTGCACCAGTGAGAGGGGCGTAGGCCAATCTGCCATGTTGCTGTACTCATTGCAACTAGCAATCACCACAGCCACCGATGATGAATCCAAATACGAAGCCAATTTTGAACACCACCACCATCAATTACCATCGCCATCGATCACCGAATAATTTCTTGTATATTTATATTTATGAGAAATAGGTCTTGAAATGAAGAGACTAATAGCTCTTATGGTACGAGGGATTTGGGGGAGAAAATAAAATATATGTGGGGATGAATCGATTTCATTTTTTTGGTGGTCTTAAATTAAATCGGAAGAAATGATATGCAGTGAAACGAGAAATCGTCGATAGGTTTTAAATCATATCAAATTCAGATGATTTGGATGGAATTGATGGTGGAGAAGTATTTTATAAAACAATTTATTTTCTTTTATTTTAAATATGTTAGAAACAATATGGATGATAAATTAAAATCATTATTTTTATTTTACTAATTTATTGGATCTGAACAAAACAAGAGTACTAGTTTTTCACCAAACAGTCTATGATTTGGATCACAAAAAATAATAAATGTTTTTATGTACATGAAATATTATGTGATATTCTTAAATAATGGAACATGAAAGGAAAAATGGGGGTTTTCATTAAAATAGAGTGAAAATGCATGGGTTAGCGCACCTCGAATCATATTGTGCAGTAAAAAAAATGGAAAAACAGATTGATGTTTGGAGGAGTGTGGTAAACTACGAAGGATGAAGAGCATGACATAGTTGCGATTTAAACCACTGAAGGTTGAAGAGCGTGGTAAATTACACTCAAATTATAAAAATTCCAATCCATAAATATTAATGGCTCTTGAATGCACTTTCACTGTTGTTTCGGTGCGGATGTGCGTCGGGTTACGCTGTTCCGCCAGGACGCGTTCGCGCGTGCACCCGTCAACCCGAGGGGATGGGCGCGCGGCTTGTGGTCCCGCAGTCCCGCTTTCCAAGGGCGGGCGGCATCCGTCCCTTATTCAGGGGCGTCTGCTCCTTGATCGAAACCGGGATGATGGGATGTCGGCTTCTCCTTCCTTGGACGTCTCCTCGGAACTTGTCGCCTAATCCGGGTCTCCCTCATAGACTTAAGAATGTTCGTGAATCTCGTTCCCGGCGCCATATCTTCATGGACACCGGTTAATTACGCTGCTTCCGCCCGGACGTTCCAAGGAGTCTGGGCGGGGCAGCAACCTGCGGTGAGAAGGCCGGGTGGCTCTGGGTGCTGGGGGCGTGTCGTAACACTGCGGCTCTGCACGTCTGTCTTCCGTCCCTAATAGGGCTTCTCGAAGGCACGATGGCCTGAGGCATCCCGTACTAGGTGCGGGGAACTGTGTCACCTGAGGTTTTCCTCAGCTTCCCGTGTTTAACACGGGGTATGCCGCGAGTTTAACGTCCAGCGGGGACGGCATCGGACCGATCAACACGAAAAGTGGATCAGATGACGGAACCCCTTTGCGGGGAACCTCCGACGCTGGGGCCAGCACATGGGCGGCTTCCCAAGTAACGTGGAGTGAAGTGAAGTGGCATGACCCCACCGGGATGTGGCGGCCCGGGTAAGGATCAGGGTGGATGATGGAGTAAAGAGCTTGGACCCCAGAGGGGCTTCCTACGTACCGCGCGTTAACACGGATCAAAGTCAACGTAGTTCGGGCATACAGTTTAACGTCATGCTGGACGTCGGCAAGCCGACTCACGAAGAGGTCGAGGCCGCCGGGCGGAGGATTGAACCGAACCACCTCGCACGGAGGGGGATGGAACGGCCGGGTGGATCACAGTTTCACGTCATGCTGGACGATAAAAGGGGAAATGGAAAAGGGGGGCTGTGGGGAGGCACCGTGGAGATACACACGGGCAGTCTCCCACAGGGGCGGATTCATAGGTGAATCAACGCAAGCGTGAACCCTGGAGGGGTCCACTGATGGACGAACCGACGTAAATACGACCGGGACGACCAGGTGGTGGGCTTGGACCTCAGGGAGGCTTCCTACGTACCCTGTATAGAAGACAGGGATCAAAGTCCACGTAGTTCATTCTGTCAGGACTTACGCACTTGGGGCAGCCCGGATACTGCAAAACTTAGTTGGAAGGGACTTGGACCGAAAGCAAAAGACACCTCGATCCCAGTCAGACCCTCTACTGGCTTCGGCAGTGGGGAGGTGCAATGGAGATACACATGTGCAGCCTCCCACGAGAAACTAGGGGTTTGTAATACCCTGCCCCCGTAGGGAAAAGCCACTCCCATTAAATCGTCCCAAAAGGGGGACAATCCCGACATCCCTGCAGAGACGAGCGGGTGGGGGCCACGTCCAAACCGGGGGAGACCCTGCGTGCGGAGCACGGGATCAGGTTGCGGACGGTTTAGCGTCTTGCCAGACGAAGTACAGTTTAACGTCATGTGTTGAGGACGAAGCGGACGGTTTAACGTCTTGCCGGACGAAGTACAGTTTAACGTCATGTGTTGAGGACGAGGCACTTGGCAGTTTAACGTCTTGCAGCACGGACGATGGGGGCTAGGCAGTTTAATGTCGTGCAGCTTGGACGGGTGTGCAGTTTAACGTCATGCTGGGCATAGGTTGCCGGACGAAGCACTTGGCAGTTTAACGTCTTGCAGCGCGGACGATGTACAGTTTAACGTCGTGCAGGACGTATAGGCAGTTTAACGTCATGCTGGACGAGTATGCAGTTTAACGTCATGCTGGACATAGGTGCGTGTCACTTCGCGCAAGCCTGGAGGGCCGCACGGGAAGACAACGCACGGTGCGGGCACCCGGGATGAGAATCATCGGGTGCCACACAGGCGGGTACCCTTAGGAGGTCAACGGGAACGACCCTGGCAGATTGCGCGCAAAAAGGAAGCTTTGCGCGCAATACTGCGGGCCGGCGCGCAATCGGGGCGGCTGGCGCGCAATTGGGCCAGCGCCTTGCGCGCGGATGCTTGAGATTGCTCACACCGGGCTTCGGATAGCGCGCGGGGGCAACGGCTCATTCTCTAATGAATGGCCACTTGAAAGAAGGGGGGGTGCGCGCAATCGGGCCGGATTGCGCGCACCCCGGGGCAATTGCGCGCAAGCGGGTTCTTTTGCGCGCAAAGGCCTTAGGGTGAGTGTTTATTCAAATGAAAGGAGCCAGCGGGGATTGCGCGCGAAGGCGGACCCCGAGGCTTTCTTGCGCGAAAGAAAGGAGGTTACCTGAAGTTCGTCATTGCGCGCGGAAGGGGTTGAATTGCGCGCACGGGAGACGTTTCGACTTCCAGCAACCTTTGAAACGTTGGGGGTCGCCTTGTATTTATAGGCAACCCCGGGCGCGGAATCCAGGGTGCGAGCGCGAAATTCTTCTCGCGGGCGCGGAATCGGGCGCGGCGCGTAAGGGAGTCGCGCGGACCCGCGGCGCGCAGAATTGCGCGCCGAGCCGGCGCATTGCGCGCATCCCGGGGGTTTTCCGCGCGGGACATCACCTTTGCGCGCGGGCCTCTGAAATTCCGCGCAAGGCCTCCGGGCCCTCCGAAACGTTCTTCCGACTCCAAATATCACGTCACTTTCCGCATCCGGAGCTTCGTTTGAGACCAACGGACTTTTCCGGCGTCTACAAAAGCCCCCCCTCGGAATCTGATCGGCGAGAGGTCGCAACGATCGGGTTCCGAGGGAGACGCCGGAATGCCGAAGTCCTGGGCGGCGCGGGACTTAGGCGCGCAAACAGGGGCGCCGGTCGCGAAATTCGCCGCTGCGGTCGCGCAAAGCGCTTTCCGCGCAGCGCGGGCCCGGCCTCGCCTATAAATAGGGGCGCTGGGTTTCTGGAGAAAAGAGGGAGGTCATTCCTGGGAAAGGAGACCTCAGACCTAACCAATGTATCGTCCCCCAACTTGTTCCAACACACGAGCGGGACAACGCTAGGGGCGTTGAGATTTTATCCGAACATAGGGAAATGAGAAAGGGTGAATCGCGTGTCCCGAATCCAGACATCCACAACGGTCGGCCTTCCAGGAAATGCCCAAGACGGTAGGCGGACAGTGGATCGACCATAACAACTGCAATAGACGGACCGAAAAAGGCCATCATTCATATTGCAGGAGGCGGACCACATGTCATCATGAATACCGCTTTGGGGTTCCTTTAGACACAAGGGTGGAAAATCCAGATCAACAGGGCATGCGAAGCGTGGGGCGAAGTGACGATTTGTTCGGACAGAATCCAACGCTCTCAAAATTGCGCCACCGTGGGGAAAGCGTATTAGGCGGATGCACTAATCTGGCCGTGAGTCACCTCAATCCTCAGACAGCACCTCTCTGACGAGGAAACTGTCGCTTCCCATCATTGCGATGGGGCATCCCGAGCTGAATCGGGGAGAATATCACAACTGCACCACTCTACCCGAAGTCAGGCCAGATGGCCGGCGACGAGGAGGGGCGGGACTTATCGATCCCTGAGGCTGGACCCGAGTCGAAATGTCCGGGCGTTCCTACGTACTCCATCAGGCTGGAGATCAAGCCACACGTAGTTCTGTGAGTGCAGTTTAACGTCATGCAGGACGTAGGACCCCATTTGGGGTAGATCTTAGTTTAGGGTCTTAGAGCTCGGACCATAAGGGCTGGATCTTAGTTTAAGGTCTTAGAGCTCGGACCATAAAGGTGGAGGATCTTAGTTTAAGGTCTTAGAGCTCGGACCATAAGGGCTAGAGGATCTTAGTTTAAGGTCTTAGAGCTCGGACCATAAGGGCTAGATCTTAGTTTAAGGTCTTAGAGCTCGGACCAGAAGGGGAGATCTTAGTTTAAGGTCTTAGAGCTCGGACCATAAAGGGGGGATCTTAGTTTAAGGTCTTAGAGCTCGGACCATAAGGGGAGATCTTAGTTTAAGGTCTTAGAGCTCGGACCAGAAGGGGGGATCTTAGTTTAAGGTCTTAGAGCTCGGACCATAAGGAGAGATCTTAGTTTAAGGTCTTAGAGCTCGGACCATAAGGAGAGATCTTAGTTTAAGGTCTTAGAGCTCGGACCATAAAGGGGGGATCTTAGTTTAAGGTCTTAGAGCTCGGACCATAAGGGGAGATCTTAGTTTAAGGTCTTAGAGCTCGGACCAGAAGGGGGGATCTTAGTTTAAGGTCTTAGAGCTCGGACCACAAGGAGAGATCTTAGTTTAAGGTCTTAGAGCTCGGACCATAAAGGGGGGATCTTAGTTTAAGGTCTTAGAGCTCGGACCATAAGGAGAGATCTTAGTTTAAGGTCTTAGAGCTCGGACCATAAAGGGGGGATCTTAGTTTAAGGTCTTAGAGCTCGGACCATAAGGGGAGATCTTAGTTTAAGGTCTTAGAGCTCGGACCATAAGGAGAGATCTTAGTTTAAGGTCTTAGAGCTCGGACCATAAGGGGGGATCTTAGTTTAAGGTCTTAGAGCTCGGACCATAAGGAGAGATCTTAGTTTAAGGTCTTAGAGCTCGGACCATAAAGGGGGGATCTTAGTTTAAGGTCTTAGAGCTCGGACCATAAAGGGCTCAAAGCACGCCACATCGTGGTCATATCCCCTGGATATGCGAAGATGCACTGAGGGATAGTGTCAAGAGTGTCGAGGTTTCGCCTGGTCAGAATGGGAGGTGGAAAATGTGAATCATGCGGCCATTCACTCGAGGACCGGGAGCACCGGCGTGACGATATGAGAATATTGCCGACCGTGGCGGAAAAGCAGCATCAACATCGCACCAACCGTTGGTGGAATGAGGCAGCAAACGAGCATCGACCGCTCAATCGCAGGATTTATATCGATTTGCTGCCCGAGGCCATTGGGGGTACCGGCCCGAGTCGGTGGGAGAGCACTGAGGCATTGTGTCCGAACCGTTCACGGGGGCTCCACCCAGGGCGTAGACGATGGGTCCGAATGAAAGGGAGCACGAAGCCTGAAAAGTGGAGGAAACCTGACCAAGCGGATCCTGACCCTCCTGGCAATAAACCAGAGTACTCTTGACACCGGTGGACCACGGCAAGGGGTCGGGGAACACGCCTTGAGGGTGACCTGAAAGCGGCGGATTCCCCAGAGAAAGGGGGGAATCTCTAAGAGGTGGGGGGCTGGACCCGAAGTTTCAAACATCCGGGCGTTCCTACGTATCCCATAAGGATGGGAATCAAGCCGCACGTAGTTCTTGAAGCGCGGTGCAACACAATCGGGCACCAGCGCGGGGAAGAGTGCGGGTCTGACCCTCGCACACAAAAGGAGCGGCATTTGATATTTCTTGTTTGTCCTTAAAGATGAATGGTTTTTCTTTGTGCGGCGACATGCCCGTGATTGAGAAATCGCTGGCGTCGCCACAATAATCAAGCCATGGAAGGCATTGATGAATGGCGTGGTCATTAACCAGCGCCCAACATGAGTGTCCCCTGAGGAGGACATCACGATGCAGTGCCGTTTCTCGTCGGGCGGCCAAGACGATCACAGTTTACGGTCGTGTGGTAGGACCAGACAACACAGTTTAAGGTCGTGTGGTTCGGACCATGGAGGAATCCGCTTACCGCGGTACGGCGGACACGGCGGAGGTGGGAGCATACCCAGCCCTGCGGTCACGCACGATTCCAGGAGAAGAGTCTTGGGATGGGGGTCTGCGTATGTCCATCACCCGAGGGGCAGAGATGCTAGCCTCCAGATATACTGGGCCCAGAACGCAATTGTTCGGGCGACTCCCTCCTCCTTATGGGGACGAGGGTCCAGCTACGCATGGCCCTTAGGGAGGATATCTGCATATATCCTTGGTGCTCAGATCATGGGAGCCTCGAACGACATCATTACCCTGGTTGGTCTGCCTAACGTGTAGAGGCGTACCGGAGGTCGGTATGAAGAGAGTGTCAAGATCCCACTACAACGCACAAAGGCGGAGTGTGATGAGGACTGCGCAACCAATGTTCAGAGCCCGAGAGAGCTGACATGGCGATCAAGGACGTTGCTGACGCATTCGCAACACAACATCCGATCGCGTCAGCCTAAGACGGGGCAAGCAAACGAGCATCAACCGCTCAATCGCAGGATTCATATCGATTTGCGGCCCAAGACCCGCCGGTAAATCGACCCGGAGCGGTGGGAGAGCACTGAGGCATCGTACCCAAACCGCTAATGAGGATCCCTTTGAGTGAAGGCTCGAACAAGAGGAAGCGCGAGGCCTGACAAGCAACACAGGACTTGTCGGGATTGAATCTGACACTACGAGTCATAGACCGAAGCACCCCAAAACATGTTAACAGATCTCCGGAAAGGGTCGGAGGACTCACCCTGAGAGCAACCGAAGGGGGGCAGGTCCCCGTGATCAACCAAGAAACGGGGCTGGACCTGAGACACAAGCGTCCAGGCGGTCCTACGTATCCCATAAGGATGGGAATCAAGCCATACGTAGTTCTTGAAGTGCAGTTTAACGTCATGCAGGACGATGAGGGGTGTGAGGTAGTCCCACACACGGGGGAGGCGTACGGCGCGGCCAGTAGACCGACGCGAATGAGGACATAATCCCCCGCTCACGCGATACGCCTCGCACAAAAAGGAGGGGAACTGGGGCCAGAGGCCCAACGCGGGATAGGGATTCCCGGGAAATGGGGCTGGGCCTGAAACATGATGTCCAGGAGGTCCTACGTATCCCATAAGGATGGGAATCAAGCCATACGTAGTTCTTGAAGTGCAGTTTAACGTCATGCAGGACGATGAGGAAAAAAGAAGGGGGGAGCAGAAGGCATCCCCAAACGTGGAGGGGGGCGTACAGCGTGACGAGCAAACCGTCGTGAATGAGGGCATAGCCCCGCACTCACACCATACGCCGCACACCCCGGGGCAACTGGGCCAAGGGCCCGAGATGGGATGGAAATTCCCGAAGGATGGGGCTGGGCCTGAAACACGAGGGTTCAGGCGGTCCTACGTATCCCATAAGGATGGGAATCAAGCCGCACGTAGTTCTTGAGTGGCAGTTTTACGTCATGCAGGACGAATGCTGAACAGTTTAACGTCTTGTAGCTCGGACGTAGTGCAGTTTAGCGTCATGCGGGACGAAGCACTTGGCAGTTTAACGTCTTGCAGCGCGGACGAATGCTGAACAGTTTAATGTCTTGTAGCCTGGACGAATGCAGTTTAACGTCGTGCAGGACGTGGTGACACTCAGGCAAAGTATTGCTTGAGGAACCTAGCGTTGGTGGGAGGAGTGACACGCTCACCATCTATAGTCGCTAGGGAGTACGCGCCATTGGGATAGACCTTGTGGACAACAAAAGGTCCCTCCCACTTGGGCTCCAACTTGGGCGGCTTCCTGCCGGGGATCATCGGTGCTCTTAGGGCTAGCACTAGATCACCCTGTAGGAAGGAGCGGAGGCGAACCTTCTTATTGAAAGCTCGAGCCATCCTGCTTTGATGCCTCTCCAAGTTGTGCAAAGCGCGAAGTCTATTCTCATCCAGTGCTTCCAACTCGACTAGACGGGCTTCAGCAACTCTGTCCGGCGCTTGCTGGTCGTAGACCGCAGTGCGCAAGGACGGTAACTGGATCTCGATGGGCAGGACGGCCTCAGCTCCATACACCAGGGAATAAGGGGTCATCTGGGTGGAATTGCGAGTCGTCGTCCGATAAGCCCAGAGGGCGTTGGGGAGCTTGTCCGGCCAACTCTTCTTGTTCTGACCAACCATCTTTTGCAGAATGTTAGAGAGGGTTTTGTTAAACGCCTCGATCTGTCCATTCGCCTGCGCATGATAGCGAGATGTATGGTTCGAGCGGATGTTATACTTGGCGTACAACTTCTTCAACTCGGCTGCTCGGAAATTGGTTCCGTTATCCGTGAGGATAGCGTGAGGCACTCCAAATCGATAGATGATGTTGGAGGTCACGAAGTCAGCGATCGAACAGGATTTGACCTCTCTGAGCGGAATCGCTTCTGCCCATTTGGAGAAGAAGTCCGTGGCGGTCAGAATGAACCGGCACTGGCGAGCTGTCGCCGGCGGGTAAGGTCCCACAATGTCCAGTCCCCAGACTGCAAAGGGCCAGGAATACCTTGTGGTATGGAGAGGCTCCGGCGGCCGATGCACAAAGTTCGCGTGAACCTGGCACGCATGGCACCTCCTGGCGTACTCGATGCAGTCATGGATCATAGAGGGCCAGAAGTATCCCAACCTCCGAATCTGGTGGGACAGCTTCGGCCCAGTTTGGTGGGCGCCGCATGAACCAGCATGAACCTCTTGCATGACTCGTGGGATCTCAACTCCCTGAAGGCAACTGAGGAGAACACCATCAAATCCGCGTTTGTAGAGGATCTGCTCCAGGCCGGGACTGCTCTGGAGGACGAACTGCGATGCGCGGCGTCGAACTCGCTCGCGCTCGGCCCGATCTGACGGAAGAATGCCATGTTGGAGGTACTCAACCAAAGGCGTCCTCCAATCAGGGGCTGATCTGACTGCTATATCTGGGGTACTCGGGGCTCCGGGCATAGGGGCAACCGTGGTGAGATTACTTACCAACGGGCCGCGATCTTCTTCCGGGATAACGGGAGCGATGAGCCTGCGGCGCGTCACGCGGACGATCAGGTTGTCCTGTTCAGGTTCCGCAAGCGACGCAGCCAGGCTGGCCAAAGCATCTGCTCGACCGTTCTGCGACCGGGGAATATGGACAATTTCTGGCCGAGAAGGGAACCGGGCCATCAGAAGGAGGGTGCACTCCAACAATGGCACAAGTTCCGGCTTCCTGACAACGTAGTCGCCATTGATCTGCTTAACGACCAGCTCGGAGTCCCCTTTCACGCACAGACGGGGCACGTCGATCTCGAGAGCCAACTCGAGGCCGGTGATGAGGGCATGGTATTCCGCCTCATTGTTGGTACAGCCCTCTGACAACAGGAAAGAGTATGGCAGCACGGCTCGCTCCGGGGTAATGAAGACGATGCCCAAGCCCACTCTGTTGAGCTTAGGATTATCGAGTCTTCTACCGGTGGGGCTCCGGGAGGCACCGTCAAAGTGCATCTGCCAGCATGGATCGGCTCGATCAACCGAGAGAATGGTCTCATCAGGAAAGCCTAGATCCAGCGGCTGATCCGCGGAGGTCGGGTGAGCGGCCAGAAAGTCTGCCAACGCTTGCCCTTTGATGGCCTTCTGAGACACATACCTGATGTCGAACTGCTGGAGAATCACAGCCCACCGCGCTAGACGGCCAGTCAACATAGGTCGGCTCAGGATATATTTCAACGGGTCTACCCGAGAAACCAACTGTACCTCATGGTGCTGCAAGTAGTGCCGTAATTTCTGTACGGCAAATACGAGCGCCATGCAGCTCTTCTCGATGGGGGAATACCTAACCTCCGCATCGAGGAGCATGCGACTGAGGTAATAGAGGCTATTCTCTGTTCCCTCGTTGTTCTTCTGGGCGAGAAGGGCACCCAGGGACCGTTCCAGGGCGGTCACATAAAGGACCAGCGGCTTTCCGGATACGGGCGGCATCAGGACCGGAGGTTGAAGCAGGTACTGCTTGATTTCCTCGAAAGCGGTCTGACACTCTTTATCCCATACATAGGTGACACCCTTCTTCATAAGCCGAGAAAAGGGCTTACACTTGCCGGCCAGATTCGCGATGAATCGGCGTATATAGGCTAAGTGGCCTTGGAACCCTTGCAGTTCCCGGACGGTACCCGGGGGAGGCATCTGGCTAATCGCCCTGATTTTCTCTGGGTCGATCTCAATACCCCGGTATCTTACCACAAATCCAAGGAACTTTCCGGAGGTGACCCCAAAGGCACACTTCAACGGGTTCATCTTCAGGCAGCGAGACCGGAGGAAGCTGAACACTTTCTCAAGATCTTTGAGATGGTCCTGACGCTGGCGCGATTTGACAACCAAGTCGTCGACGTAGCATTCCACCAGTGTGCCGAGGATTGGCTTGAATATGCGGTGCATCGCCCGTTGGTAGGTGGCACCTGCATTCTTCAGGCCGAAGGGCATGACCCGGTAGCAAAAGGTACCTTGGGGGGCCCTGAAGGCAGTGAACTCCTCATCCTCAGGGGCCATCCGAATTTGGTTGTATCCGGAGTATCCATCCATGAAGGAGAGGGCTTGGAACCCTGCTGTGGCATCAATCAACAGCTCTGTCACTGGAAGGGGAAAATCATCCTTCGGACAGTGGCGGTTGAGATCGCGGAAGTCGATGCAGACTCTAATCTGCCCGTTCTTCTTCCTGACCGGCACAATGTTGGCCAGCCATTTGGGGTACTGAACTTCCCTCACGAAGTTGGCTTTGATAAGCTTGTCAACTTCGGCCTCAACCATGGCACCATGGGATGGGTGCATTTTCCTGGGAGGCTGCTTGAACCCGCGATGGTTCGCCGGGAGACCTAGGCGGTGGACGGCTACCTGAGGATCTAGCCCCGGCATCTCGTCATAGCCCCAAGCGAACACATCACGGTGCTGCCTGAGAAAGTCCACGTACTGCTGCCGCTCCTCAGAGGGCATGGCGGCACTGACCAATGTGGGTCTTGGATCTGCCTCGGTTCCAAGGTTCACCTGTATTAACTCATCGACCGTGGCGGGGACGCCCTCCTCAAAGGCTGGGGGTGCATCTTCCACGTCCTCTCCACTCGGGGAGGGATCATCCACGGGAGAGACTGCGTTGGAAACTGCATTGGGGCTACCAGATCCTGCTGGGCCACTGGTGCTGGCGCGGGCGGTCGCGGCCGTCTCATCAGGAGACTCGCGGACCGTCAAGACCATGGCGACGTCCAACCGGTGAATCGGGAGGACGTAAGCGTCATCCAGACTTGCCCAGGGATCGCTTGCAACAGCGACAGGCTCAACCTCACCTGCCAGGATCTGCTTATCCTTGCTCTTGTAATAGTCCGCGTCCAGATAGCGGGCTTCACATGAGGCAAAAGGAGAGGCATCTCCTTGAAGCACGCCTACTCGACCATTAAGGGAGTATTTGAGGCATTGGTGGTATGACGAGGGAACCGCCGCATGAAGGTGAAGCCATGGCCTGCCCATCAATGCGTTATACGCAGTGTCCTGAGAGACTACCATGAATTCGGTGTTGGCAACCAAGTCACCGAACTGGGTCTTCAAACGTATCTTGCCGACCGGGGTTTGCTCGGTGCGGTCGTACCCCTGGATCCTGAGGTCGGAGGGAATCAAGTCATCCTCAGACAACCCCAATCTCCGGAGCGTCCGAGTTGGAATCAGATAAATCCCAGACCCCGTGTCGACAAGACAACGCCGGACTTCAAGGCCATTGAACTGGCCAGTGACATACAGCGGACGGATGTGTCCCTGTATAGGAGGGTCCTCATCCTTACCAGAGAACGAGATAACTGCCTGACATTCGGCGTCCTCGATCGTTTCGGCGTGGAAGGCCTCTGCAGCCGCAACCTCTGTCTCAAACTGGAGGGGGCTTTTCAGGGCTTCAACGAGTGCCTCGCGCATCTCAGATGACATGCGCAGAGCCTCAAGGATGGAGAGCCTTGCTGGGATGTCGGCCAAGTGCTTCAGGACATCATACTTTTTGGCCAAGCGCGAGCCCCTGGTTGCAGGAGGTTGCTCTGCGGTTGGTGGCATGACGGGCCTTACCGGTTGGATCGGCGGCCGACTGGTACTTGGCGCATCTCGCTGTTCACTGGTCGCAGTCCGGGAAATGGTCACCGTACTGGAGTCAGGAGGCCGGGATGGACTTGTGGCAGGGCGGAGCTGGTCGCGACGCGGCTGAGGCGGTTCTGCCCGGTCCCATACCACAAACAGTGGCGGAGGCGAATCCGTCATCCCCGGATGGGGAGCCTGCGCACGTTGAGCTCGATCTTGAGCCTGCCGCCTAGTCTCAGTGGCGTGCACGGCCTGGCCGGAGGTACCGACGGCTGTGCCCCGGCGACTCCTGCTGCTGCAGTTCTTCCGACGGTGGCGACGACCGGGGACGCTAGGGAGGTCCACCTGGTGTTCTTCAACGTCGGGAACCGAAAAGGGATTTACCAGCTCGACGGTGTTAACCGAAGCGTACCCAATACCGTCATCGGACGAATCATCCATCACCGGGCGGATCCGAGGAGGGACCCCCATCCCCGGGGGCATGAAATCGCCGAGAGTACGGGATAGTGGCGGAACTGGCGGGGCGCGCTCTTCCTTCTTGCGCTGCCGCCGTTTGCTCCTCTTGGAGGAGGCAGACTGGGACGACGATGCCGAAGCAGCACCCGCAGGTTCTGGGGGCTCAGGCTGATTCAAGCGCGCACGGATGATTCCCTGGGCGCGAATGGTCGTCTTGCGGGCCATCCAGTTATTATACTTCTGGGACCCGCGGTCGGAGACCAGCTGCCATTCGTCCTCGTTGCCACTATCGTCATCTGATCCCACGAACACGCCCGCTACCTGTGCTGGAGCTGGGCCCAACCTGATTACATTGTTGTTAATCTGGTCTTGGAGCCAGTCCTTGAACACATAGCACCGCTGGATGGTGTGCCCCAGGGCCCGATGGTAGGGGCAGTAGCGGGGGTTATCCGTGAGATGTGCCTCCTCTGGCCTCCAGCACTCAGGCAATCGCACAATCCTCTGCTCCAGGGCGCTCCGGAAATAACCGGGGACCTGATCCTCATGGAATGAGTACGTCAGGTGTCGCGGGCCCCTGGGAGCGCGGTCTTGACGAGGGGATGGAGGGGCCTGCCGAGGAGGTGGACCCTGATTATCTCGCCGGGGTTGCGGCGGTACATTACGCGGAGGGGCCGGCCGGTTCTGAGGCTGCCGTTGCTGGGCCGGGAACTGAGCCCGTGGAGGCGGATTCCTGTGAGGCTGCGGAGCTGGCCTCACCGGCAGCAGCTCCAACGGCCTGGGAGCCTCTATCTGGGCCACAGCAGCGGGCTCAGCCCTGCTGGCTCTCCTTGCAGGAATCATAAGAGGCAGCGGGTGTGCCTGGCTGGCCTGTTGCAGGGCTTCCTCAAGACGTTGAGCTTTGTCTGAGAAGTCCCTGAACCCTCCGGGGTAATTCTGAGTAATCAGGGAAGGGACCAGCTCGGTCTTGACGTTCCCGACGCACATTGTCAGCAACTGCTCCTGAGTCAATGGCATGTCAAGGGAATACGTGAGACCCTTCCATCGGGCGACGAAGTCCGCGACTCGCTCATCAGGCCTCTGCTTGCACTTGAAGAGGTCTGTGATACTCGTCTTCCGGGTCGTGGAACTGAACTGGTAGAGGAACTGTCTACGGAGGTCCTCCCAGCTGGTTACCGACCCGACGGGGAGCTGGCTGTACCAGACAAATGCTGGCCCTTCCAGTGTCTGGACAAAGCAGCGAAGCTTAGCGGCCTCTTGCTGCGCCGGAGTCCCCAACATAGGCCCGCACCTCGAGTTGAAATGGGCCAAATGTTGTGGCGGATCTCCGGTCCCGTTGAAGGGGGCGAAAGTGGGATTCCCGAATCCCGGAGGCGCCGGCATGTCATCCACCCATGCTGGGTATGGCTTGCCGTCCGGTGGGATCGCCACCTACCGAGTCTCCAAGGCTTCCAAGCGGGCAATGAGTGCCGCCATCGGATCGTCCGGACATGGGTTCCAGTCCTGGCGAGGATCTCTAACCACGAGCGCATTGCATGGCCCTTCAATCGGGTCGTCGACCGGATCGTCGAACTCGGCAGCTCGTGGGATGGCTGGCGGAGCGGCCCTTGGGGCAGCGGGAGGAATCCGAGCGGGATCTCTCGGGTAGTCGCGCCGCTCGGGAGGGTGTGGCGAAACATACCGCGCCCTCTTGCCGTAGGCAATGGCCTCTCTCCTGTCGGCGAACACGGCGTAATCACGGTTGCCCGGGAGAGTCTCATCGAGGGGTGGTTGTTCCGGTCCCTGCTGCCCTGGCCTGGGATCACCGTAGTCAGGCCGCCGTTCTGCAGCGCGCTCGGCGAGGAGCTGGTCAACCAGCCTCTTCTGTTCGGCGAGCTGCTGACGTAGCGTAGCCTTCTCGGGATCCTCCTCTGCCTTCCGCATGGAGGCAGATGGGTCGGCGGGCCTTATAGCCTCGCTGTGCTCTTTTCCTTTGCTGACGTTTCGGCTCAACGTCAGTGCTTCAGTGGGTGCGGGGAGCCCCAGGAGGTTCCTCTGATGACGAGTAACTCTCACTGATGGGTCTGACGACGGCTTGTCTTCGGGGGGGAAGCCCCCGTCGAGAAGTTCCAAGTCGTTCCCCTCTCCCGACAGGTCAGCCATATTGACTGTTCCTGTCCCTGGGGATATACCCTCAGGGCCACCCAACGAATCGGGCTGTCGGCGAATCACACTGAAGCGTAGGGCAGCGTACTGCCCCCATCCACGGATATACACGTGGGGAGTGGCTTCCTCGATAACTTTTCGGAGTACTTGAAAGCACTCAACGCATCGTTGTTGGAGGGCCTCGTGGTGCCCAAATGACCCGGGGTGCCGAACCGCGGGGAGCATGGCCAGGTCAATTTGATGGCACTGCTCACCAATATCCTCCAGGTGTAGTTGACTCCCGGGGTATGGCATTTGTAGGCAGTGAAGACGGGAGTGAGTCTCCCGGAGAGTTCGGCGGAAGCACTCGAACTCATCCGGGGTGAGCGATTCGGGTGCATCAAAGCCCGGTCCTGCGACTGGCCAAAACTTCTCAGGGAAGTGGCCCTCTGCAAGGACGGTCCAGAAGCTCCACGACTCAAACTCGGGACCCAGATCTCCTCGGTCCTCTTCCATGGCTGGGAACGGACGGGGAACTGGTAGTGGTGCCGAGGCGGGCCGTCGGGCCGACGGGCTGGCCGGCGGTGAATACGGCGAGCAGGCCGATTGGCCTCCATATCCCGGGCCTCCCCCTGAGGGTGGCGGTGCCCCAGCTACCACATCACGATAGGACGGGCCGGCGAGCGAACATCCTGCCGTAGCATCGGTGCTCGCCGAGGGCGCACCAGATCGTGGTTCGACCGTCGGTCCCCAGAAAAAGTCTTCGGCTTCTCTGATCGAGACGGAAGGCACTTCCGGAGGGGCCGGTACCAACCGCAAGTTTGATCCTTGGGGGTCTACCAGGCCCTCGTTACTCCGGATATACCTTCGGAGAGACGCGGGGATCACATCGATCTCGCTCTCGGGGAGCACGAGGCTGACGTGCCGCATTCCTACCCCTGCCCTTGACTGGCGGGATTGGGGAAGGGGCTCTGTCGCCGAATCGTACTCTGCCTCTGAGTCAGAGAAGCAAACCGGTCGGATCTCTGTCCGGAACTCCGCAACATTCTTCCCTCGGCGTCGACGCCTTGCCTTCCTGCCCCTGGGTGGTTCTTCGGGGCAGGGCTGATCTCTGTCCTGGCGTCCTCCGGCCGCACTGGTGCTGGGGCCGAGAGGACTGGGAACCAAGGTGCGAGGGGCACCGGGACAGATATCAAAGGGGACGCGGGGAGAGATGATTCCGGGCAGGCCTCCGGGCCGGGATTGGGAGGTGGGATGACCCATGCCTCCAGAATCGGCCACGCAGAGTAGACCCTGCCGGTGAATAGCGCTACCGCGAGGTGGTCCGCGGTGGCTACTGCCAGTGCCAGCAACCGGGAGAGTCAACCCAACCTGCCTTTGGGGCGGTCGGGGCCTCGATCCGGGTCGGGCATAGGAGTTCCCCCGCTCAGGATGCACAGAGGCCTGGCGACTGGAGCCAGCAGTGGCTTGGGCCAATGCGGCCGCTGTTGCTAGAGCCCCAAGGTGGGCATCCTCTTCCGCTCGTGCCCGACGTTGGCGTCGAGACAGACGAGCCGGGATGAGCGGCGCGGGCAGGTGGAGAGCCTGTTCCTCGACTTGAGGGGCCTGGCGGCGATGTCGCCGTGGCCTGGCGGGAGCCCTTATCGTGGATCCCTGGAGCGGACCTCGGATAGGGTGATCCTGGGCATCTTCCACTTCATCCGCATAGGGAAGGGAACTGTCAGAGTGCTCCGGGGATAAACTCCCGAAGCGATTGGACGTTGAGGTAGGCAGTGGTGCCTCCCTGCGCGGCCCTCGGGGGCGGCGGTGGTGGCGAGGCGCAGCCTCCTCAAGGTCTAGGCGAGCCATGTCCCTAGTGGGGATGACTCCCTCTTCCTCGTATCTCCGCACCAGGGTGTTGATCACCCTTCTCTGGATGACCTCCGAGGGGGAGAGAGGGCGTGGTCGTCCCGCAATTGCGGCTGCTGGGACGGCTGTGGAACGGGCGGGACCGCGCGGAGTAGCCGCGTCGGTGTTTCCCCTGTCCCTGCGCCAGTGGGCGGGTGGCGTTCGGGCACTAGATCGGGCGACCTGATTTCTGAAAGCAGGGAGAATGACCCATTAATACTGACAGGAAAAAGGAATCGACAACCAACCATTAGCGCCACGACGCCTTCCGTGGGGGGAACCCAGGCCCTCGACGTTGCGAGACGGAGTGCCCGATGTCCCTTCCCCAGCCCCTGGCGGGTAAGACTGAATGCTTGGCCGGGCAACACGCCGGTCTTCCAACACCTCTGAAAGCCATCGGTCTTCGTATCGAGGAGAAGAGATTCACGTCGGGTTCACCATTTTTCTGTTTCGGTGCGGATGTGCGTCGGGTTACGCTGTTCCGCCAGGACGCGTTCGCGCGTGCACCCGTCAACCCGAGGGGATGGGCGCGCGGCTTGTGGTCCCGCAGTCCCGCTTTCCAAGGGCGGGCGGCATCCGTCCCTTATTCAGGGGCGTCTGCTCCTTGATCGAAACCGGGATGATGGGATGTCGGCTTCTCCTTCCTTGGACGTCTCCTCGGAACTTGTCGCCTAATCCGGGTCTCCCTCATAGACTTAAGAATGTTCGTGAATATCGTTCCCGGCGCCATATCTTCATGGACACCGGTTAATTACGCTGCTTCCGCCCGGACGTTCCAAGGAGTCTGGGCGGGGCAGCAACCTGCGGTGAGAAGGCCGGGTGGCTCTGGGTGCTGGGGGCGTGTCGTAACACTGCGGCTCTGCACGTCTGTCTTCCGTCCCTAATAGGGCTTCTCGAAGGCACGATGGCCTGAGGCATCCCGTACTAGGTGCGGGGAACTGTGTCACCTGAGGTTTTCCTCAGCTTCCCGTGTTTAACACGGGGTATGCCGCGAGTTTAACGTCCAGCGGGGACGGCATCGGACCGATCAACACGAAAAGTGGATCAGATGACGGAACCCCTTTGCGGGGAACCTCCGACGCTGGGGCCAGCACATGGGCGGCTTCCCAAGTAACGTGGAGTGAAGTGAAGTGGCATGACCCCACCGGGATGTGGCGGCCCGGGTAAGGATCAGGGTGGATGATGGAGTAAAGAGCTTGGACCCCAGAGGGGCTTCCTACGTACCGCGCGTTAACACGGATCAAAGTCAACGTAGTTCGGGCATACAGTTTAACGTCATGCTGGACGTCGGCAAGCCGACTCACGAAGAGGTCGAGGCCGCCGGGCGGAGGATTGAACCGAACCACCTCGCACGGAGGGGGATGGAACGGCCGGGTGGATCACAGTTTCACGTCATGCTGGACGATAAAAGGGGAAATGGAAAAGGGGGGCTGTGGGGAGGCACCGTGGAGATACACACGGGCAGTCTCCCACAGGGGCGGATTCATAGGTGAATCAACGCAAGCGTGAACCCTGGAGGGGTCCACTGATGGACGAACCGACGTAAATACGACCGGGACGACCAGGTGGTGGGCTTGGACCTCAGGGAGGCTTCCTACGTACCCTGTATAGAAGACAGGGATCAAAGTCCACGTAGTTCATTCTGTCAGGACTTACGCACTTGGGGCAGCCCGGATACTGCAAAACTCAGTTGGAAGGGACTTGGACCGAAAGCAAAAGACACCTCGATCCCAGTCAGACCCTCTACTGGCTTCGGCAGTGGGGAGGTGCAATGGAGATACACATGTGCAGCCTCCCACGAGAAACTAGGGGTTTGTAATACCCTGCCCCCGTAGGGAAAAGCCACTCCCATTAAATCGTCCCAAAAGGGGGACAATCCCGACATCCCTGCAGAGACGAGCGGGTGGGGGCCACGTCCAAACCGGGGGAGACCCTGCGTGCGGAGCACGGGATCAGGTTGCGGACGGTTTAGCGTCTTGCCAGACGAAGTACAGTTTAACGTCATGTGTTGAGGACGAAGCGGACGGTTTAACGTCTTGCCGGACGAAGTACAGTTTAACGTCATGTGTTGAGGACGAGGCACTTGGCAGTTTAACGTCTTGCAGCACGGACGATGGGGGCTAGGCAGTTTAATGTCGTGCAGCTTGGACGGGTGTGCAGTTTAACGTCATGCTGGGCATAGGTTGCCGGACGAAGCACTTGGCAGTTTAACGTCTTGCAGCGCGGACGATGTACAGTTTAACGTCGTGCAGGACGTATAGGCAGTTTAACGTCATGCTGGACGAGTATGCAGTTTAACGTCATGCTGGACATAGGTGCGTGTCACTTCGCGCAAGCCTGGAGGGCCGCACGGGAAGACAACGCACGGTGCGGGCACCCGGGATGAGAATCATCGGGTGCCACACAGGCGGGTACCCTTAATAGGTCAACGGGAACGACCCTGGCAGATTGCGCGCAAAAAGGAAGCTTTGCGCGCAATACTGCGGGCCGGCGCGCAATCGGGGCGGCTGGCGCGCAATTGGGCCAGCGCCTTGCGCGCGGATGCTTGAGATTGCTCACACCGGGCTTCGGATAGCGCGCGGGGGCAACGGCTCATTCTCTAATGAATGGCCACTTGAAAGAAGGGGGGGTGCGCGCAATCGGGCCGGATTGCGCGCACCCCGGGGCAATTGCGCGCAAGCGGGTTCTTTTGCGCGCAAAGGCCTTAGGGTGAGTGTTTATTCAAATGAAAGGAGCCAGCGGGGATTGCGCGCGAAGGCGGACCCCGAGGCTTTCTTGCGCGAAAGAAAGGAGGTTACCTGAAGTTCGTCATTGCGCGCGGAAGGGGTTGAATTGCGCGCACGGGAGACGTTTCGACTTCCAGCAACCTTTGAAACGTTGGGGGTCGCCTTGTATTTATAGGCAACCCCGGGCGCGGAATCCAGGGTGAGAGCGCGAAATTCTTCTCGCGGGCGCGGAATCGGGCGCGGCGCGTAAGGGAGTCGCGCGGACCCGCGGCGCGCAGAATTGCGCGCCGAGCCGGCGCATTGCGCGCATCCCGGGGGTTTTCCGCGCGGGACATCACCTTTGCGCGCGGGCCTCTGAAATTCCGCGCAAGGCCTCCGGGCCCTCCGAAACGTTCTTCCGACTCCAAATATCACGTCACTTTCCGCATCCGGAGCTTCGTTTGAGACCAACGGACTTTTCCGGCGTCTACAACTGTATTTAATATACACATTAAAAATCCATAAAACAATGCATAAAATTTGATCTGAAGGAAACTGAAATAAGTAGAGAAAAAAAGTAAAACGTTTCTGTGAAAATGAATAGGGACAAAACATTAATGGGAATTGGATAAAAATATAAATAAAGACGTTTTAAAACAATATATTTTATACATTAGTAATTATATATAAATGCAATAAACAAATAAATGAATATGTTTAGATATTAGAATAATTAAAATTTTACAATAAATTGAATTCATAAAAAAACATTATATGGTTAATGTCGTTGCATGCTGTGACTTCTTTTCATCACCGTTCAATTAATCTATTTAACTATTTCATGGATTTCAAGGAATTTTTTTTCCAATTTTAGTCCTTTGTGTCTACAATTGTACTTGAAATTTGCAGTGGTTTTTTTGCAACCGTGTTTATTTATCAATAGTATAAACTACTGCTAAAAAATTAGCGACGATTTTTTTGTTTCATTTTTTAAAATTTAAAATTTATTATATATTTAAAAATAAATATATGTCTATATATATATATACCAACATAATGTATTGTAATGTATATAAATATTCACAAACAGATTTAAATATCTATAAACATATATGAACGAGAATATATTTTCAAAAATATATAATATATATATATCTATATATATCTATATATATCTATATATCAGTATATATTATTAAATATAATAGTATATATATATATACACACATTATTACATTTAATTATCTATAAATATATATAAATATAAATTGATTAAAATAAATATATATATATATACTTTTAATAATGGAAAACAATTATACATAAATACATATAGATACATATAGATACATATAACTTCATATATCCATATAATATCTACAAATTAAAATTCATATGAATATTTATAAATATATATATATATATATAAGTAACTATATATAAATACACACACATACATATAATTAAAGATAATTATATATATATATACACACATATAAAGATACATAAATAAACATGCATAAAGATATATATATATATATATATAAGTTGTTCGAGGGTACAATTACATTTAAACGAGCACACACACACTGCACACACTGAACAGAAAGGCATGTCATAGCCCCCCTAAGGGATAACTCACACATTCCTCCCTATTTATTCATATATTAAAGGTCCATAGGCCCAAAATGATGACTCGAATTCCCCTTCATTTGTTATGGCCCAAAGGCCCTACTTATATCAGTATGATCATGGGTTGTCACGCCTTGTCTGCATCATGTCTAGTCACCACATGCCCACATCTTACCTATTTCACTGCCACTTATGTCAACGCCTCCATCATAAATTAATAAGTTATAATTACTAGTTATAATATAATTTAAATTTAAATTTTTTTAGTTATTAATAAATCATTCTTAATTATTTATAATTTTAAATTAATAATAATAAATTATTACCAAATAATAAATAATAATATATAATATATAACGCATTATAACAACAACAACAACAATACAAAAAAAATTAAAAATATATAATTATAAATTAAAAAATTAAAAACATTTTTAAATAATTAAAAAAAAAGTGAAAAATTTTATAAACTGCCACTTTTTATTTAGTAAGGGTTTAAACCATTGAAAAATTAACAACCACTAAATAAAAAACCATCATGAATTAGTCATCATTTTCTAAAACCACCGCTAACTAAATGAAAATTATAAAATTTACGATTGGTTTTGAAAGCTGAGAATAAATAAAATGTCGCTAAACACTACTTTAAAGTGTCCTTCCGACATACTCACCATTGTTCCTGATCTCAGAAGCCTAACATTATATCTTTTTTCTCTCACCACCATAGTTTTTTCCTAAAAAACTCAAAACACTTCTAACTTGTGTTTTATGCACATTAGGCGCTACACTTTATCAATGTTAGAAAAAATCATTGATAAAGGGAATATTTTAAACAACAATAAATAAAAGCAGTGATAATCATGGTCTCTCTGAGAACGACATAAGTGCCCATAATGTCTGACTTTTATTTGTGTTTTTTAGCATTGATAAATACCTCCTTTAAAAGTATTATTTTTAGCCTTTACCAGTGATTTTTTTATGATGACAAAGGAGCTCTTTATCAGTGTTTTTCTTTGTGATGATAAATGGTGTACATAATAAAAAGAATATAAATTATTCAAAATAAAATTTCAATATAGAAAAATATTTTTATTGATATATATAAAATATATTTTCTTAAATATTAATTCCATACTACTAAATATGTATTTAAACATAACATATAATATATTTTTGTTAAAATGGTATAAAAAATAACTAAAAACTAATACTAATTATTAATTTGTAAATTAGTATTAAGAAATAGTTATTTCATAACAATTTGGTGGTAGAAAAAATTTAATTAATTAATTAATATATTTTGATAAGTTGAAAACATGACCTGAACTTCAAACTCCCATAAATTTTGATACAACTATCAGTTTGGGCTCTACTAAATATCAAACTGATTCTTGCCAAGATCTCTAAATTTTGAAGACCTAGGGGATCCCCCATTAGTGTTATCATTAGTAAAAAAGGCCTTAATGGCCTTCAAAATATATTTTTTAGTTGGGATATCCAAATTTTTCATCATTCGATGGAATTTATGCTTCATTTAAGAAATTATTTCTTTCCTTTTTCTATTAAGAGTTAATTTTTTCTGAGGGATTAATTTCATATATATATATATATTATTGTGTTCAAATTTTAACATTTTTCATATTGTATGGTTATTTATAATTAAATATATACATATATATTGCGGACAACATCTAGTTTCCAAATTATTGTTAAAGCTTTGGATCAAGGTGAAGGGGCTATTCATGTTTTTGGATCTAATATGGACAAAATCTAGGTGATGGAATTTAAGCTACCACCTTGTGAGTTTTCCTTTATTGGGAATGAAGGTAATCATATTGCCCATTTTCTTACCACTTTAATGGGTGGTTATGACCCCTTCTGATGGTTTGCTTCCTTTCCTCCAAAGTTGGGTAATGTTACATTTTCTAATATTTTAATATAATGTATACCTTTCCTTTTAATATATAAATATATAATTAGATATAAAAATTTAATTGTATAAATAAATATTTTATCGTATTTATATATATAATATCGTCTTAAATATATAAATCATTTGTAAATAAAAATTAATCATCAAAATTATTTAAAATAAAAAACTATCTATTTTATCTTCCATATAAAAATATATTAATATGTCTACACCGAAAAAAATGCATATTTGTGTGAGTAAAGATGCTAATATATTTTACGTGAAAAAATATTAAAGTGGTGGGTTGGATTTTGAGATTGTCCTATATTCCCCCACACGATCCCACCCACTGTACATATATACATTAGATATGGTGGGAGAATGCGCAAACACGAAATCGAACAAAATTCTGTCCCTTTCTTCAAGAAAGCAAAATAAATCGGATGGGAAACACATGAGATTTTTTTGACATCAAAAATAGGTTAAACCCTAGCCCTTAGAAATAACGTAAAAAAAAAGAGAGAGACACACAACTTGAAGGAAAAAAGATCGGGTTTTCTTAGGATTTGGATCACAAAAAATAACAAATATATTTATGTACATGAAATATTAGGTAATTATTTTAAATAATGCAAAATGCGAGGAAAAACTTGTATTTTAATTAAAATAGTGAGTGAATATTCATGAGTTTGGCGATGGCCACTAATCTACAATTGATTCTATGCAACACCGTGTATAGGAGCAGTAGGAGGACTGAGAGGGTAAGGCAAGCGGTGTGTCCATGAGATACGGTATGAATAAAACCACCGGGCTCAGACCAAAATGGACTTCAAGGGTCTAGTGCCAAGGGAGTAGTGTGGTAAATGAAGGATGAAGAGCATGGCATGGAAGAAAAGGGTGAGGAGTAGGAGGTTCATGGTAGTGGGGTGGGAAGATGGTTATCTTCATTATCAATATATTCTTGTTTTATCCTATTTATCACCGTCTTCATTTGAGGAGAGTAAATGATTCGATATTCATGGTGAAATATACATTTTAGTGGTATGATAAAATAAACACATCCTCACATAATTAGCATCAAAATGTTCTGTTGCATTTGATAATGTAAATATTTTATATTTTTATTTCTCAAATATGAATTAGAAAGTATGTTAAAAAATGTTTTAAAAAGTTGGGGGGAAACAATACATTATAAAAAATATATGTCCCGATATATTCATTTTAAAAAAATTATAAAAGAAGGTTTTTTTCCCAAAGATCTATCAATTTCATTTATATCATTTGAAAAATGTTTTCTATTTATATAATTCAACACATTTTAAATATATTTTTAAAAAATAAAAACATAAAATATTTTATCAAACCATATATAAATTTATTTTTTAAGAATGACTTTACAGTTATAAAAATATGTAGCCATGTTTTGCGACATTAATCCAGCACGAGACGCCACCAAGCACCACCGTGTGAGTTAGAAAAGGCCGAAACCGTAACCCAAATACAATGCCCCAAAATCACCCACTTATATTGATGATATTTTCCATAAAAATGTGGTGTAGGATTTTGAGTATTTCTAAATTACATTAAATTAACAGAGATCAGTGCCGGCCCGGGCAATGTTGTTGCTCAAGACTGTCATTTAAATTTTTTCCCTTTAATGTTGTTAAAATAAAAAAAACATATGATGCAGGCAGACTGCTACCCGACTCAGATGAAGAAACCCTCCGGAACCCAAGAACGTCAACCTACCAGACACCCGCAGCCGCCTCGAGAACATGATCCACCATGAGCCGTAGGCCACCTCGGGAAGAAACACCACTGACGGATGAAGGCGACAGGTTTCCCCCCTCCAGCTGGTTGCCCAAGCCCACATGATCGCGGGGCTTTTCCTCGGGCCGACCCTGAAAGAGATGAGGACGGAGAAGTATATTATAAAGTAATTAATTTTCTTTTATTTTAATTTTTTTTACAAAAAGATGGAAGATAAATTAAAACCATTCCTTTTATTTTACTAAATTATTGTATCCAAACAAAACTAGAGAAATCGAAATAATGGAATATACAAGGAAAATGGGATTTTTATTTAAAATAAAGAGTTCATATGAATGGGTTAGCAGACTTGGAATGATATTGTGTAGTAAAAAAATGAAAAATAGAAGGGCGTTGGGGAAGATGGAGCATATCCATGGCAGGAGGGAGTGAGCTGGGTGTGATCACACTGGTAGCCGATGTCCTCGTAGTGCTGGGTAGTCCTAGAAGAACCAGTGGAGCATGGTTAGACTGGGTCTGGAGGCGACCATTAATCTACGGTTGATCCAGTGGAATACTGTGTACTAGAGCAATAGGATGACAGAGAGGGGAAGAGGGTGTTCCCATTCGACACCAACCCCACTGCCATGAACCTCCTCCTCGTCCCCATTTTATTACACTGCATGGTGTCCCCATTCGACACCAGCCCTCCTGCTTCTACTCCTGGTGCTCATGTACACGGTGTTCCAAATGATCAATCATAGATTAATGGCCACCTTCAGACCCACAGTATCGAGGCTCCTTCACTGGTTCTTCCCAGATCTGCGAGGACGTGGGCTACCGGTGTGATCGTGAGAAGCTCACTCCATTTTGACTCCCACCCCACTGCCATGAATCTCCTTCTCGCCATTTTATTCGGCTCAAATGCTATAGATTTTTGCGAATTTATTACCACGCTCCCCACACTACACCCGAGCCCTGAACTTTACTGATATTCCTTTTCTTTCACATCCCACCAGCATTTTGGGGTGTTACAATTGTATTAAAAAAATGTAAAAACATTAATATGAATGGTTCATTTGAATGTATTTAATATACACCATTAAGATATATAATAATGCAATAAAACTGATGACGATCAGAAAAAACATTTCTTTGATAAAAAGACTTAAAACAATGGCGGTGCTATTTATAGTGGCATTTGGAGGTGTTACAGATATTAAAAAAAGGTGAAACCTTTATATTTAGTATTTACCTTTAGAAGACATAAAAAACGAAAAACAATGTGATGGGAATGAAAAAAAAATGACAAAAAAGGTTTATATGAAATTTTTTGGGAAAGAAAACATTGATGGGAATAGGTAAAAATTATAATGAATGAAAAACATTTCAAAAGAAATATATAGTATACATTTGAATATATATATATATATATGGAAGGGATAATTAAATAGATAAATATATTTAGATATTAGGATAATTAAAATTATAAAATAAGTAGAATTTATAAATAATAATAATTATTATAAAACGTTATATAGTTAATACTGTTGTAAGTTCCATGTTCTTTCCATCAATGTTCAATTCATAATTTTAACCATGTCAGACATTCCAAGAACTGTTTTTTCATGTAGTAGTCATTTGTCTCCTGTAGTACCCAAAATTCCCAACAAGAAAAAATAGGTTTAAAAATGGTTTTTAGCGGTGATTTAAACCATGGATAAATGTTGTGTGGTGATTTCTAATAGTGTCAGGTGTTGGGAATCTTTTCACAAATGGTATTTAACAATAGTTTAAACCATCATAAAATATTTAGCGATAGTTTTCTTTATTTTCTTAAAATTATTATTTAATATATTTTTACAAATAAATAAATATAAATATAAATATATTAATTTATATAAATATTCATAAATATAGATCAATATCTAAAAATTTATATTTACATAAGTAAATTTTCATTAAATATATAATATATACATATATCTCTATATATATTATTAAATATTACAATATATATTATTAAATATAACAATATATATATACCTACATAATATATATAAATATATATTAATATACATTAATATATATTAACATAAATAAATACGTATAATTATCTATAAATATATAAATATATAAATACATTTATATAAATAAATATAAAGACACATATATTAATAACGACAAATAAATATACATAAATATATATTAATACACACACTCAAATATATATATATACATTAATTAAAGATAATTACATATAAATAGAAATATAAATATAAATATAAATCCATAAAAATATACATAAATACACACACACATAAAGATATATATGTATTCCCACATAATATATACAAATATATACAAATAAATAATAAATAATATATGATATATAATATACAATATACAATATATAATATATAAATATGCACAGACACATTTATATAAATATAATTATATATATATACCCGCATAACATATATAAATATATATAAATATAAAAATATATAAAAAAATATATTTAAAAAAGATTTAAAATTAATAATTAATAAGCAATGATTAAGAGATAATTAAAATTTAAAATATAAAAAATAAAAAATATTAATTAACCATTCTTAATTATTTAATATTTTAAATAAATAATAATAATTTATTATTAAATAATGAATAATAACAAGTAATACATAATGCATAATAATAATAATAACATAATAATAACAAAAAAAATAAAAATAATATTAATAAATAAAAAATAAAAAATATATAATTATAAATTTTAAAAGTAAAAACATTTCTTTTTAAAAAAATTAAATGTTGACACTTATTATTTAGTGGAGGTTTAAATAAATTTGAAATGAATAACTACTAAATAAAAAACCATCATGAATTGGCTATGGTTTTCTAAAACTTATGCTAAATAAATAACATCTAAAAATTTAGAATTGGTTTTGAAAACTGCTGCTAAATAAAACACTGCTAAATGTCGTTTCTTTTTGTAGTGTCCTTCCAGCACACTCTCCACCATTTCTAATCTCAGACACTTCACCTTATACCCTATTTCCCAGACCACCAATGATTTTCCATGAATGAAAATTCCAAACACTTCTTACTTGTGTTTTAGGAAGTATACCCACATCGTTACGACATATTCACGGACATTATGCACTACCTTTTGTCAGTGCTAAAAGAAAAGCTCTGATAAAGGGGGTAATTTTATCAGCACTAACTAAAAAGAACTAATAAACGAGGTCTTTCTGAATGATACAAAAGGGAAAATAAAGGCTGGTTTTTATTTGTGTTTTTTTAGCATTGATAAAGACCGGCTTTATAAGTGTTTTCTTATCCTTTATCTGTGATTTATTTAGTGCTGATAAAGGATCCCTTTTTCAGAATTTTTCATTGCACTATTAAAATGTGACCTTCATAGAAAAAATAAATTATAAAAAATCACATATTATTATATAAATAAATTTTTATTGATATATATGAAATATATTTTCCTAAATATGATTTATATGATACTGAATATGTTTTGACACTTAATATATAATTTATTTAGTAAAAACGGTTTAAAATAATTATAAATTAATATGAACTATTAATTTGTAAATTAGAATTAAGTAATAGTTTTAATAACAATTTGGGGATATAAAAAATTAATGAATTAATTAATATTATAAGATAAGTTGAAAACATGACTTGAAATTCAAACGGCCATAAGTTTTGATCCAAATGACCTCTTAGGATCCATGAGGCATTAAATCAAATCTATGGAATATATCATCATTTTCAAGTCCCAAGAGAACCCCAATCTATGTATTTTCTATGTAAAAAAAGGCATAGAAGGCCTCGAAAACTGGGCTTTTAGTTGGGATACCATGATTTTTCCACATTCGATGAAATTTATTATTTTTCTAAGAGGGTCTTCTTGCCCCTTTTCTATGGAGACATAATTTTTATCCAGAGATTTGTTTCATATAGATATTATACTGTTCAAATATTAACATTTTTCATATTTCAGTATAACAAAATAGGGTTTTATCAGTGCTAATTTGTTTATCATCATTAAAAAAGCACTGATAATCAAGGAGATATTAAAAGGAGATCCCTTTTATCAGTGCATAAAAAAGTGCTGCTAAATACACCTTTTATCAGCACTAAAAACAGGATGATAAAAGGTTCATTTTATCAGTGATAAAAAAAGCACTGATAAAAGGCCTAGAAGGCCTCTTAATGATCCTAAATGGACATCTAGGTCAAAAGTTATGGTTTCTTGAAGTTCAAGTCACATTTTCAACTTATCTTTAGATATTAATTAATTATTTTATCCAGATGTCCATTTAGGATCCATTAGATATGAAATTGAATCTATGGAAGATCTCTTCATTTTTAAGACCAAATGGAACACTAGTCCTTATATTTTCTAAGTAAAAAAAGGGACTCGAAGGCCTCCAAAACTATGTTTTTAGTTGGGATACCCAGATTTTTCAACATTCTATGAAATTTCTTCTTTTTTAGGAGGGTATTTTTGTCCTTTTTCAATAGAGACATAATTTATATCCATTAATTAGTTTCATATTGATATTATGGTTTTTAAATATTAATATTTTTCACATTTTACTACTACAAAACATGGTTTTATTTTCTTTAAAAAAGCATTCATCAGCCCTAAAAAAATCTGATAATCTAAGAGCTATTAAAAGAGGATCCCATTTATTAGAACCCAAAATAATGCTGATAAAAGTTAATTTTTTTTAAAAAAAAATTGTAAATCGGAGGTTAGACACACCCCTTTTAACAATACTTGACCCCCTTTGAACAATTCTAGGAGCCCCACCCACATGTGCCACCACCACCCCTTTAACAGCCCTAGGCGCATACCACCCACCCTATAACAGCGCTAGCACCAACTGCACCTGCCCGCACACCCATACCTCTGCTTCAATTTGGAATTGTGACCTCTCCCTTGCGCGACTGCACCTTCACCACTCATCCATCTTGTTTCGTTCTCCCTTTAATGATATATATATATATATATTTATATATATATAGTTATATTTATCTGTATATTAATATAGATTTATATTAAAATAAATATATTTAGTTATATTAATATATATATATAGTTAGTTATATTTATATTTATATTTATTTATATATATATATAATTATTTATATTCTTTATCCATATATTTATTCATATATTAATATATATTTATAAGATTAGTTTCAAAATACATTTATAAAATATTTTTTCTTTTTGTGTGTTTATAAATAAAAAAATAAAGAAATAAATACAACATACTTACACATGTAAATATTATATATATGTCTGTATCTGTAAGTATAAGTATACATATTTATTTATATTTATATATATTTACATATATTATATATTAATATGTATATTCATATGTTAGAATATATAAATAATATATATCAGTTTTTTAATATAGATAGACACTAATATATATATATATATATAGACACACACACACACACAATATATAGGAATGTAAATATTCCTATATTTTTATTTTAAATAAAATAAATACTAGTTTTTATTTATATAAAGCTTATATATTTCGAATTACATTTTATATGTAAATATTATTAATTATTTATCTATAAAATTAAATTTTTATGTGTGAATATATAAAATATATATATTGTTATATATTTGATTATATATAATAGTACATTATGAAAAATGAAAAAATTTCAAAGTCATAATATCAATATGAATGTAATCCCTAGGAATAAATTTATTCTCTACTGAAAAAGAGGAAAAGGCCCCCTTAAACGAGTCTGAAATTACATAGAATTTTAAAAAATTTGGAAATCCCAAATAAAATCTCAGTTTTGGAGGTATTTTGAGCCTTTTTGCAATAAAAAATGTGACAGAGGGATCTTCATTTTCATCAGTTTGTATATCTCATTGTAGGCTTCAATTTGATATGTGGTAGAGATCAAACGAACAGGCAGATCAAAATTTATGGTCATTTGAAGTTTGAGTTTTTGTTTTCAACTTATTTTAGATATTTTATTAGTTTTTTGATTTTTTTTGTCTTCAAATTGTTATTAAATGATTATTACACTATCATAATTAGCACATTATAAAGTAATAATATTTTTTAAAGTATTTTATATGCCATTTACACTAAATATCTTATATATTAGGTGTAAATGACTATTTATACATATCTAAAACATATTTTAAAAATATATATTATATTTATATAAATATAAATATATAAATATATTTATATATTTATATATTATTTTTAATGATTTTTTTAAATATAGGCTTTATCAGCACTAGTAAAAAAATCACTGAAAAAACCCCCACTTTATAAGCACTACTAAAAAAGCGTCGATAAAGGGAGTCCCTTTAACTGCGCTAAAAACTTCATTGATAAAGGGGGTTCCTTTATCAGTGCTAAAAAAAGAACTGATAAAGGAATACATTTAATAGTTCTTTTTTGCACGGTTAAAGGGTGGTGATGCGAAAACCCGTTTTTGTGGTAGTGTTTTTTGGTTATTTAAAATTAAAATATATACCTATATATTGGGGAAAACATATGATATCCAAACTATCATTAATGATTTAGATCGAGGTGAAGAGTCTCTTTATGTTTTTAGATCTATTATTTAAAACCCAAAAACATGGCATCTAAGCAATAACATTGTGAGTTTCCCTCTATTGGTAATGAAGGTAATCACGTTACCCATTTTCCTACCTCTTTAGGGGGTGGTCGAGATCCCTTTTACTAGTTTGCTTGTTTTCCCTCTTGACTTGTGTAATGTTGCTTTGGCTAATCTTATAATATAAGGCCTTCCTTTCCTTAATATATATAAATACATTTATATAATTTGATATATAAATTTAATTTTATAAATAAAAATTTAAACATATTATTATATAAAATTTATTTATATATATATATATTTAAATGAATATTAATGATCCATTTTTTTTAAAATAGAAATTTATCCATTTTTTACCATATAAAAAACATGAATATGTACATACCTACAAAATGTCACCTAGAATTCCTGAGTGTTGAGAGAGGAGAGCCATCTTGGGAATGGAATATGGGGAAAATACAACACATGGAGTGTGGTAAGGGAATTGAAGATCGCTTCAACATGCATGATTCCATGACATGTCACTGTGAAGTGTGGTTGGGACAAGACACTATGAAGTTCTATAATTTCCATGGTTAGTGTGCTACCATCATGCTCTGCCACCGTCGACTTCCACTGTTACCTCCAACCAATGTCTCTTACCGTTGAGTGCTATGATGGAATTTTTTTTCAAGCTTCTTCCCACTATTGTAGTCAAAGGTGGATGGTGCACCAACCCCACCTAATAGCCTGGTAGGTGGCACCCATGGGAGAACTCCATGGTAGGTGGCAGCCATGAACGAAGAACTTAGGTAGGTGGGGTATTGGTGGGAGTTGTTTCAAACTTGACACCTCCCACCATGCCTATTTAAGGATGTTTAGGGGAGCTTCCTTCATCATCAGTTGAGCGAAGAGAGCTCTTCCATCCAAGAGAGACTTGAGAGCTCCATGTGTGATAAATGAAGGGATCCATGGGAGGGGTATATTGTAACCATTGTTGTTGTGAAATAAAATTCATGATTTCTCCCTCCATTCATCTCTCTTAGTAGTCATCAAACTACAACACGTGGTATTAGATGGATTTATGGTGCAACGACAGTGAGTAGTTGAGTTTTTCCAATGACTAGAAAATTCAAGTTGCTCAGAATTCTATTTTGGAGGATGATTTTGAAAGATCATGGAGAGCTAATTTCAATGGCATAGACTGTAATAACCCGCGGATTCTCATTGGATTGAGAGTACAATGAGTCATTACATGGCCTTAAGAGAGTTCCCCAAGGTTCCAAAGGCTGGAAATAAATGATGCAGGGTTTCAAAACAAGTGGGGGATGATTTACCCTTTTAGAACATAACATAGAACCAACAACCATGACCAAACTAATCAACTAAACGATGCATGATAAAAATTAAGACAACTCAACCATTTATTTTATCATTAACCAACCAAGAGTACCACAGTGGAAAAAAACACTAAATCCGAGTAAATAGCATAAATACAAACTAAAAGACTAAAAGACCACAACCCAAATCCATGCTCCACAAGCTCAAAGCTCCAAAATCACGAACCAACAAATGTATCACGAGGTAGTGCTATAAACATGTGACAATATGCCTTTGAAAACATCTCGGTATATGACATCTTGAAAAGCACCAATGTGCTAATAAAGGGGTTGAGTAATTAAACTCAGTAGGTTTTATCCGATGACTTCCCAACCCATACCTCTAGGATAAAACATGTTAACACATTTATATAAAACAATTTATACAAAACAATTCCAAAACAGTTGAAAAGGTAATAAGTTCCATGTCAAAACCATTCTCCAAAAAAAACCATCTTTCATACGAAAAGAAACCAAGCAAAGATTCCAATAAAATTCACATTTCCATTTTGGCACATTCATTCCATTTGAAAAATCCACACAACCAACCATGCATGCAACCTGGACCTCCCTATACTCGCGAGGGGTGAGTTATCCTTACACTAAGGCATCACATAGTGGACTACCTTGACCAGGGTAATTTACACCCTTATCCATCCCAGCCTTTTGATTGGGATACCTCTCCCCCATATCCATCCTAGTCTTTTTATGGTGGTACTTCTCACCCTTATCCATCCCAATGCATATGAAAACACACCACAACCCATGAAAATCCATGACAAAACCAAGTGTGTTCAAAACCTTTCAATAATGCATCAAAAAATTTATTGAAAATTATTTCATTCAAGCATCAAAACCCTAACCAGTTTAAAATAACCATTTTAAATTCACTTCAACAAACACTTTCCAAAAACACATAATTTCCATCCCCGGTCACTTAAAAGGGGTTTCAACTATTTTTTCACAGCAGATAAATAGACCATTTCAATCACGGAAAACAATTTGAAACTAATCCATTAAGTTCTAATAAAGAGGAATCGTGAGTGAAGCCACCTACCTCAACAAATTAGTAGAAACCAACCAACGGACGAAGAACGCCAAAAAAATCGAGTCAACTACTCCCCGAAACCTCCTTAGATTTCTTCCCCTAGTACCAAAAAAACCAAAACCTGACTTAAAATTCATCCACTACCCTAGATCTACCCACCTTGGGCGTAGATCAAAGGATCCATCAAGAGGGAAGACAGAGATATAAGAAAACTAAAGGAAACGAGACTTACCTCGATCAACAGACCTCTAAACACCAAGGAAAACCTCCGGATTTGTTCCAAAACACCAGGTAAGTGTTCCCCCACCTTCACCCAAGAGAAATCCCAAGTTAGGGATGTCTAGGAGAAAAAACAAGTGGGTTTAATGATAAAACAGATTAGATCCTTAAAAATAGGATCTAAGTTGACCCCATGCACGGTTTTTCCGCACGGCTAAAAAAATCGTGTGCTAATCATGTGGTAGTCACTGCTTGGAAGAGGCGCTCCACACAGCCTCCTCGCACAGTTTTCCCAAACCATGTGCACACCGTGCGGTCTCCTCTGTCCAAAGTGACCCCCACCTGCACGGCTTCCGCACGGTTTGGGCAACCCGTGTGGATCCCATGCATCACCACTTTTTTCCCTTTAACACTTTAAAAGTCTCCAAACTTCCCCAACCATTTCTCATATGCTTCATGTACCTAAAAAGTTTAAAACAAGGGTTATGTACCAAAAATAGGGGGTACTACATTCTCCCCACCATTGGCCTTTCTGTCCCCAGAAAGTAGAAAGCCATCGCTTGCCTGAAAGAGTTCTGGCCACTGCTCTTTCATTTCTTTCTCACATTCCCAGGTCTCTTCCTGAATCTGACCATGTTTCCACAAAACCCGCACTAGACCAATGCTTTTTCCACTCAAGACTTTATCCTTCCTACCCATAACACGCATCGGAGAATGTACCAATGAATCATCCAGCTCTAGGTCAACATGATCCCATCTGATCACATGGTCAAGATCGTGCTAATACTTCTTCAACTGAGATACATGGAACACATTATGCACTGCACTGAACCGTGGTGGTAATTCCAACTGATACGCCACTTCGCCAACCCATTATAGTATCTTAGAAGGGCCTATATATCAAGGAGATAATTTTCCTTGCTTCCCAAAATGACGATGTCCAAGCCTTGGAGAGATCCTCAAGAAGACATGATCACCCACGACGAGTGAAAACGGTCTTCGATGGTGATCTGCATAAGATTTTGACGAATCTGATCCATCTCCATTCTCTTTATAATCAACATAATCTTCTCCATTGTTTCTTGGAAAAGGCTCGGCCCAACTAGTGAAGTTTCACCCATTTCCACCCAACATAGTGGAGAACGACCAGGACACCCATACAATCCTTTAAATGGAGCCATGCGTATCGAGGATTGATAGATGTTATTGTATGAGAACTCCACTAAGGGTATATGCTCTTCCCATGAGCCACCAAAATCCATTACACAAGCCCGCAACATGTCTTCCAACATTTGTATCATCCTCTCTGATTTCCCATCCATCGGAGGATGATACGCCATGATCATTGTTAATTGAGTCCCAAGGGCTTGCTGTAATGATTTCCAGAAATGAGATGTGAACCTTGGATATCTTTCTGAGAAGATAGGAACTAGCACACCATGTCTCATTACCACTTCCCAGATATATATTTGTGAAAGATCTTCCACCATAAGTGTTTCAGGAATAGGGATGAAATGGGCTAACTTGGTTAGACGATCCACTATCACCCAAATGACATCGTGTTTCCGGACCATTCATGAAAGACCTGTAACAAAATCCATTGTTATTTGATCCCATTTACACACTAGGATAGGTAAAGACTGTAACATACCAGCTGGTCTTTAATGATCTTCTTTAACCTTCTAACAAGTTAAGCTCTGTGAGACGAACTCGGCCACCTTCCTTTTCATGCCGCTCCACCAAAACTGTGCCTTCAATGCCTTATACATATTATGTGTACCTGGATATACAAACCATCTCGAATAGTTGTAAACATAAAGGAGCTGTTCCTGAAAAATCAAAGGTACAACCATCTGTTTTCTGAAACACAAAACTAAACCTGCCTCCAGTTTCCAACCATCAATGGTCTCCCTACCATTGAGTTTTGAACTCAATACCAGACATTTTGCATCAGATGTTTGTTCCTCTTTGACAATTTTTACCAAATCATGAACAAGTGTAGCTGAAATGAAAACTGAATCATAACCTCATTTTTCACATTCCACATGCATGTCGGTTTTTGAACTAAATCAACTGCCATTTATCTGAAGATTCATTCTCCAACTAATCATATGAATTTATACTCAATGAAACCACCACCGAATTTCCTTTTCCTGGTGTGTAAATCAAATAAAATTTGAGCATTTGGAGATACTCCATCCATCTCCTTTTCCTCATATTCGAATATCACTGTGAGAATATTTGTTTCCAGCTTTTGTGATCCGTAAACACAGTAAATTTCTCACCAAAGAGATAATGACACCAAGTCTTCAAGAAATGGAAAACTGAAGCTACCTCCAAATCATGTGTTGGGTAGTTCTTTTCATTACTCTTAACTGTCTTGAGCCATAAGCAACAACATGGTCTCCTTTCATGAGAACACATCCCAACCCTAATCCTGAAGCATCACAATTCACCACATACCCCTATCCTGATTCTGTAAAGATCATGAGGTGCCGATGTAAGGAGATCTTTCAACTCTTGATAAGATCTCTGACATTTCTCAGTCCATTGAAATGCACTGTTCTTCTTTTTCAATGTTGTCATAGGTGAAGTTAGTTGTGAGAAGTCACACACATAGCATTGGTAATAACCAGCTAGACCAAGAAAATTTAGTATTTCAAAGACATTCTTTAGCGGTTTCCAAGAAAGAATAGCTTCTATCTTTTCTGGATCCACTGAAACACCTTTCTCATAAACAACATGGCCCAGAAAGCATACTTCTTGTATCCAAAAATTCCACTTTGATAATTTGGAATAAAACTAATGGTCTCTCAAGATTTCCAACACTATCACAAAGTGTTTCTCATGCTCATCCCTTATTCTTGAATAAACCAATATTTCGTACACAAACACCACAACAAAAGAATCCAGATATCACTAAAATATCTGATTCATCAATTCCATAAAGACATCTAGTGCATTATTAATACCAAAAGGCATGAATACATATTCGTAGTGTCCATATCTGCTTCTGAGGGATATCTTCATAATATCCTCCTTCTGAACCCGTATCTCGTGATATCCTGACCGAAATTCAATCTTAGAGAACCACTGATCTCCCCTAAATTGATCAAACAGGTCATCAATGTGTGGAAGTGGATATATATTCTTTATCTTAACATGGTTATGTTTATGATAATCCACACATAGCCCCAAAGTTCCATCTTCTTTCCTTACTAAAAAACTAGTGCTTCCCACAGAGACACGCTTGGCTGAATAAAAACGTTTTTTCCAGTTATTCCAACTGCACTTTCAATTCCTATAACTCCATTTTTTTCATCCAATAAGATGTAACTGAGATAGGACTGATCCCCAGAAGGAGATTAATCATAAACTCCACTTCTCTTACAGGTGGTAACCCTGAGAAGTTTTTAGGAAAAACATCAGGAAATTGATTCGTGACTACTAGAAAACTGTTATTCGCGATCTCATCCATCGATTCTAAGTTTATCCTAGCCAACTGGTAAGAGATCATTGCCACTACTGGTGCCAAAAAGCCTATTGCATCTGCCTTCGTGACTCTTTCTTCTCTAAAGAGATGCTCGACGCCATCCTCAGTCGCGAAACTGACTATTCTTCTATAATAGTCGATGTGAGCGCTGAACTCTATCAACCAATCCATACCCAAGATTATATCATATACATCCTTCTCAAGAATAGAGTAATACCATTTCATCTCAACTCTATAAACATTTATAGAACATTCTCTACACATGATGGCTCTAAATTTCCTTTCAACGAGAGGAGTTTGAAGTTTTTTCACAGAATGAATCATTTCAAGTTTTAAGTTCAGTAAATCAGCAATATGAGAAGCAAGAAAAGAATGTGATGCAATAGTATTGATCAAAACTTGCATAAGGGTAGAATTAAAAATAATCATACCTCTCACTATAGACGGTCTAGACGGGTCATCCACAATCACCTATTCTACTCCATACAATTGCTTTGTTTCTGCACTTTTCTCCTTATTTGATTGTTGAGTATGTGCTGCCTGAGGAGTCATGGTATTCCTAGAATCACCATAGCTAGCTCTGTTCTTCTGGAGAGACTAATTTTTATGTCCTCTCCCTATCAAAGCATAAGATGCTTGCAACACCTGAGAAGTATCATGAACACCCGACCGTGGAGCACTGCGACAATATCGATGAAGATTCCTTATCTTTTTGCAATTGTGGCATGCTCACGGTGGTTCTGTACATTCTCGTTTCATGTGATCATTTGAGCCACATTGAAAACACCCATCTTTCATCATGGGTTGTGGAGGAAGATTAACTGATCCTTCCATCTAATTCTGACTCTCACTCTTACCTTGGAAGTAGGTATCCCTCTTCCGCTTATTCCCAGCATTAGAGTTCCCACCCAATCCCATGGGTATCATCATACCTCTTCCTCCCTTAACTCCTGAGATGTCTCTTTCTGTTACTGTTTCTCTGCTACCATCTCCGTATAATCTGTAATACAATGAACATCTATCTTTGAGTGAATCTCCTATCGCAAACTTAATTCAAAGATGCGTTCCATTAGTGATGCACTTGCAGAAACTTCCAGTTCAAAGTGCACTAAATTCGTGAATTTATCTGCATACTCCGTGATAGAGAGATTCTCCTACTTCATGCTGAAAAAGATTTTCATTCTCTGGATCTTGAACATGTGAGGATAGAATTGTTTATTTAACAATTCCTCAAATTCCTCCCAGGTCAGGCCATGATCCACCTTAGCCTTCACCACTAGCTCGCACCATTGTCCTGCAAGATCCTCCAGCATATACGTCACCAACATTACTTTCAATTATACTGGTGTGATAATGAAATCAAACATACGATTCATCTACCCAGCCACACCTCCGACTTTTTTGGTTCAGAATCACCCTGAAATATGGGTAGATTCTGCTTTTGGAACTAGATGGAATGGTCTACATGCCTTGACTCATCCCTCTTATTCCCCGTGTCCACAGCCTGAAATGCTTGAAATATACTTTGGACTAGCTACTGGTTCACCTGTGGCTCATGTGCGACCACATTCTCTACAACCTCTTCCATTTGGTATCTATGATGCCTAACGGGTTCCATTTTCTATAAAAACAATGCACGCCATTAGTCTCACTTCCTAGCAACTGAAGGCTTAACATTTCAATTTCTATCACATCACTATCACAACATTGATTTCTAACAATCATGATTTTCCACATTCACACATTTCTAAAAAATATTTTCATTCTTTTGAAAATCAATCTATTTTTAAAATACATCAACCATTCTCTTTTCAAAATATTTCATTTGAAAACAAGTATAAAATTTTCAGAAATCACGCTTTTGCATCAAACCATAATCCATTTCTCAAAAAGATATATGCACACCTAGTGGTAAGTCATTCCACTAATGCATGTAATGCTCATCTCATTGGATAAACCAATTTTTGTGAGGAATGCCCCTGCATGAGAGGCAGTCCCCACGTAATAGCCCAAGAACTATTGGGTGTTTTGATTAATCAAAATCCAAAATGCATAAAAAATGTTTATATTCAATTTATTACATGCAAATTGATAAAAATATAATGCTCGAATTGCAATTACAATACATCAAATGAAATAAAACAAATGAATTCAACAATAGTGAGTAACGACACTAACATTGGCAATTAAAATTACATATTAAACTCAAAACTGATATATTTGAATTAATATTCAGAAGTAGCAAATTCATTCAGCAATTTACAAGTCGAACAAATGTGGAAATGAAACAGTAAAAGGGACACCAAGGATTTATGTGCTTCGGCAATAGGCCTACGTGCATATGGAAGAATCATCATAGGTTTTCACTATGCAAAATAAAAGAGTACAAGTAGTATCAATGGAAAACAACCCCACAACACAAACTCAACGCATGCAACAGGCATTAAAATCAAAACAGGTACAGACTAAAGAAACCACAAAAATAGATAAATAATTGTACGAGACACCCTTACAAGGGATCTATCTCACATTTATCATCATCGTAGAGCCTCAGGTTTGATGTAGATTGTTGCAATCAAGTCACCGTTGTTTGGTCCTTAAGACTATGTCGGTTGCACTATAGATCGCCTTACAACTGTGGTTATTGATGGCCACTACACAAACCTCTGTCGATGCTATCAGTGCCCAGAACTCCTTCTGGTCCAGCAAAATAGGACCTCTATGCCCACGATAATATTGATGTAGCTCACCAGAACCTTGCAGCACTCGTGTCGGTCTGTGGCAGCGTGCCTGAAGGCACTGGATTCTAGCGAGCAGGATGGCACATCCATGATTTCTTCATCCTCTTTAGATGATGCTGGAAGCAGATGGTAGGGACGCGAATGATTTTGATGAAGTCGACATCGAAGAAGCGCTCTTTCATGGGGATGCTAAGACTGTAGGAATAAAAATCGTTGGAATACGGGTCCAAGAAACAACAAACCCTATATCAAACATCGCCGCTCCACCAGTCCAGGAAGAACCGTCACTGCTTGCCTCGGCCTGCCTTCTGGCTAGATCCGCAGGTGCCAACCCACTGCCGCACGTGGAGCCCCTCTGATGAATACGGAAGTAGAGTCACCCCTCGCCCTACTTTCTGATCAGATCCACTGGTGCCTACCCCCCTGCGGCACGAGGAGCCCCTCTGACCACTCTCTCTCTTGAGGCCAACCCAAGTTGTCCAGCTGCACTGCTCCATCGGTTTCGGTGAAACGGTTTCCTCACACCTCAAAATGAACCACATCGGAAATGAGCATGAGAGGAATGTGGACGGTGTAGGTGAAATGGGCGGTCACCATTTTTCAACTTCGTAGAAGATTCTTAACAAAAAAGGCATATTAAAAAATCAGCATTTAATTAACAAAAAAAAGAATTAAAAATTCACAAATCTCCACCTTGGAAATTAAATGCATGAACAATTTTAATATGAAACAACATCATACGCTCCACCATGAAAATTAAAACCAAACCACATGATGATTCTGCACCACCTAACATCCTCAACTTGATCAAATCCTAAATAGGAAATAACATATGGGTATGACCCAAACAGTCCCCCAACCATGTATCATCTGTGATACATGTCACCCAAAGTTGAATGATATCTAAAAAATTCTAAACAAATTCATGATAATGGTTCATACATGCACTTACCTAAGTTGCACTCTGAGACGATTCCAATGAGGAAAACACGGACCAAAAAATCACATGCCAACAGGTCCCAAACTAGCTCACCCATCCCTATAGAACAAAAATAAATAGAGTAGTACCATCCTCACACAAAACATGGAAAACCAAAACTCAGATAAATTCACATAGAATGTAACTCAGTACAAAACAGTGCAATCATGAAAAGAGGAGCATAAAGGGAGAGAAACAGAGAGAAACCATGCATATTAAATGAAACAACCCAAATGGGTCTCCACATGAACCCACAAAAAAATATTAGGACCAATGGACAATGAACCGTCGGCTTTAAAACCGAGACATGCCGCCTGGACTTTCGATGCAAGGCATCATATGATCCTCAGCCGATGGATTAAAAATCTCCCCCATAGGAGACGACCGCCTAAAGAAAAGACAAAAGGAGACTTCCTCACACAAAGGGGAAACTACAAAGACAAATGAAATCAGTCCCAACATCCTAATATATCTCTATGAATTGAGAACAAAAGTTTGGGAGCTAGCTAGAAACTAGGGGAAAACAAGCCACTAAAGGGCCACACATCCTAGTCTGGACTTACTAACGGCACACAGTTCCTAGGAAACCAAACATAGTCGCTAAACAGGGTCGAACAGTAAAAATATAAGATTGGTGATCATCGAAGTGACAATGCACCCACAAGATACCCAAAAATAAACACCAAACTCAGAACCGGACCATACCTGGAGCAAACAGTCCTAAAGGTTGCGGAGGAATGCAGCAGAGGTAACATAAGATCATCTCCTAAGAAAAAGTCAGACACTAGAGACACAAGATCCTGCCAAACCCTTACTATTACCAGCTCTTAAACATAGGCAAACCTCACAAAGTACTGCGCGAGAGGCAGTCCCCACGTAATAACCCAAGAACTATTGGGTGTTTTGATTCGTCAAAATTTGAAATGAATATGCAAAGTCTATATTCAATTTATTACATGGAAATTTATAAACATATAATGCTCGACTTGCAATTCCAATACATAAAATGAAATAAAACAAATGAATTCAACAATAGTGAGCAACAACACTGACGGTGGCAATTACAATAACATATTAATTTGAAAACTGACATATTTGAATTAATATTCAGAAGCAGCGAATTCATTCAGAAATTTACAAGTCGAACAAATGTGGAAATGAAATCAGTAAAAGGGACACCAAGGATTTACGTGCTTCGGCCATAGGCCTACGTGCACGGAGCAGAATCATCACAGGTTTTCACTATGAAAAATAAAAGAGTACAAGTAGTAGCAATGGAAAACATCACCACAACCCAAACTCAACACATGCAACAAGAATTAAAATAAAAACAGGTACAGACTCAGGAACCCAAAAAAAAGATAAATAATTGACCGAGACCACCTTACTAGTGATCGGTCTCACCTTTATCATCACCATAGATCCTCAGGTTTGATGCAGATTGTTGCAGTCGAGTCACCGTTGTTTGGTCCTTACGACTATGTCTGTTCCACTGTAGATCGCCTTACAACTGCGGTAAGTGTTGGCCACCAAAGAACCCTCTGTCGACGTTATCGGTGCCCAGATCTCCATTCGGTCTAGCAAAAGAGGACCTGAGATGCCCACGAGAGTCTTGACATAGCTCACCAGAACCTCATAGCACTCATGTCAGACTATGGAAGTGTTCCTGTAGGCAACAAATTCTAGCGATTAGGATGGCACGTCCACAATTTCTTCATCTACATTAGACGATGCTGGAAGTAGATGGAGGGGATGCGAATCATTCAGACAAATTCGACACTAAAAAATCCATCTTTCATGGGGAAGACAAGTTCGTAGAAATAAAAATCGACAGCCTCCAGGTCCAAGAAACAGGAAACCCTATCTCGAACATCTTCACGCCACCAGTCCAAGAAGAACTGTCGCTACATGTCTTGGCCTTCTTTCTGCACGGATCCGCAGGTGTCAACCCCGTACCGCACGCAGAGCCCCTCTGATGAATACGAATGCAGAGTCGCTCCTCACCCTACTTTACGGCCATATCCACTGGTTCCAACCCCCTGCGGAACGGGGATCCCCTATGACCTCTATCTCTCTTGAGGCCAACCCAAGCTGCCCAGATACGATGATCCCTCGCTTTCCGGTGAAACAGTGCCCTCACACCTCAAAATGAACCACAGCAAAAAGGAGTATGAGAAGCACGTGGATGGTGGAGATGAAATGGATGGTCCCCCTGTTTCAACTGCATAACAGATTCTCAACAAAAAAGGCATATTAAAAAATCATCATTTAATTAACAAAAAAAAGAATTACAAATTCACAAATCTCCACCTTGGAAATTAAATGCATGAACAATTTTAATATGGAACAACATCACACGCTCCACCTTGAAAATTAAAACCAACCCACAAGATGATTCGGCACCACCTAACATCATCAACTTGAGAAAATCCTAAACAGGAAAAAACCTATGGGGTATGACCCAAACAGTCCCCCAACCATGTATCAACTGTGATACATGTCTCCCAAAGTTGAATGATATCTAAACAATTCTAAACAACTGCATGATAATGGTTCATACCTACACTTAACTGAGTTGCACTCTGAGACGATGCCAATGAAGAAATCACCGACCAGCAAATCACATGCCAACAGGTCACGAACTAGCTCACCTGTGCCTACAGAACACAAATAAACAGAGTAGTACCATCCTCACACGAAACATGGAAAACCAAAACATAGAGAAGTTCACATAGAATGAAACTCAGTACAAAGCAGTGAAATCATGCAAAGAGGAGCATAAAGAGAGTTAAATGGACAGAAACCATGCATAGTAAATTAAACAACCCAAAAGAGTCTCCACCTGAACCAACAAAAACATATCCGGACCAAAGGACCAAGAACTGTTGGCTTTAAAACTGAGACACGCCGCCTAGACTTTCGACGCAAGGCACCATAAGATCATCAACTGATGGATTCAGAATCTCCCCCATAGGAGATGACCGCCTAACCAAAATCCAAAAGAAGACTTTCTCACACAAAGGGGAAACTTCAAGGACACATGCAAGCAGTCCCAACATCCTAAGACAGCTCTAAGAAGCAAGAAAAAAAGGTTGGGAGCCAGCTAGAAACTAGGGAAAAACAAGCCACTAAAGGGCCACACATCCTAGTCTAGACTTACTAACGGCACACAGTTCCTAGGAAACCAAACATAGATGCCAAATAGGGTCGAACAGTAAACAAAGAAGCTTAGTGATCAGCCAAGAGACACTACACCCACATGCTACCCAAACCTAAACATCGGACTCACAATAAGACCATACTTGGAGAAAACAGTCCTAAAGGATGTGGAGAAACACAATGAAGGTAACATGAGCTCATCTATTAAGCAAAAGGCATACACTAGAGACACAAGATCCTTCCAAACCCTTACTGCTAAACAGATCCTAAACATAGGAAAACCTCACAAAGTACTGCCCAAGAGGCAGTCCCCATGTAATAGCCCAAGAACTATTGGGTGTTTTGCTTCGTCAAAATCCGAAATGCATAAGAAACGTTTATATTCAATTTATTACATTCAAATTGATAAAAATATAATGCTCGACTTACAATTCCAATACATCAAATGAAATAAAACAAATAAATTCAACAACAGTGAGAAACAACATTGACAGTGGAAATTACAATAACATATTAAATTCAAAACTGACATATTTGAATTAATATTCAAAAGCAGAGAATTCATTCAGCAATTTACAAGTCGAACAAATGCGGAAATGAAAGAAGTAAAAGGGACACCAAGGATTTACGTGCTTTGGCCATAGGCCTACGTGAACGGAGCAGAATCATCACAAGTTTTCACTATGCAAAATAAAAGAGACACGCAGCAGCAATGGAAAAAAGGGCCACAGCACAAACTCAACGCATGCAACAAGAATTAAAATCAAAACTGGTGAAAAATCAAGAACCCAAAAAAACAGATAAAAAGTTGACCGAGACCCCCTTACAAGTGCTCAGTCTTACCTTTATCATCACCATAGATCCTCAAGTTTGATGCAAATTGATGCATTCAAGTCACTATTGTTTGGTCCTTAAGACTATATTGGTTCCACTGTAGATCAACTTACAACTGCGGTTAGCGCAAGCCACCACACAACCCTTTGTCGACGCTTTCGGTGCCCAGAACTCCTTCTGGTCCAGCAAAAGAGGGCCTGCAATGCCCATGGAAATCATGATGTAGCTCACCAGAACCTCGTAGCACTCGTGTCGGACTGCAGCAGTGTGCATGTAGGCACTAGATTCTAGCGAGCAGGATGGCACACCCATGATTTCTTCATCCTCTTTAGATTATGCTGGAAACATATTACAGGGACTCAAATGATTTTCACGAACTTGACACCGAAGAACCCCTCTTGCTTGGGGAAGTTAAGTCCGTAGAAATCAAAATCGATAGCCTCTAGGACCAAGAAACAAGAAACCTTGTCTCGAACAACGTCGCTCCACCAGTCCAAGAAAAACCATCACTGCTTTCCTTGACCTGCCTTCTAGCCGGATCAGTAGGTGTCAACCCCCTGCCGCCCGCGGAGCCCCTCTGATGAATATGAAAGCAGAGTCACCCCTCGCCCTACTTTCTGGCCAGATCCACTGGTGCCAACCCCCTGCGGCACGAGGATCCCCTCCGACCTCTCACTCTCTTGAGGCCAACCCAAGCTGCCCAGTTGCCCTGCTCCCTCGCTTCCAGTGAAACGGTGCCCTTACACCTCAAAAGGAACCACACCGGAACGGATCGTGAGAGGCACATGGATGGTGGAGATGAAATGGACAGTCTCCATGTTTCAACTGCGTAACAGATTCTTAACAAAAAAGGAATATTATAAAATCAGCATTTAATTAACAAAAAAAGAATTACAAATTTACACCCATGACAATGATATTTGTTATCCTATAAGTGTCTCCAAAACAATTATATACCCAACTCCCTAGTAACTTGATGTTCATCATAAAAAGGTTAGCTACTTCTATTTATGCTCTACATTCCATGTTCCGAAAATACTACCCCTTCCTAAGATGGAAACCCAAGGAATAAACACGTAAGAATTTTTCAAGACCAACAAAATAGATGACTACTTCTTCCACCAAGAAAGGAACAAGCTGATTGCATTTATACCCCCAAGGACCGAACAAACTGATATTATTTGTAATGACCCACAAATTCTCATTGTCTTGAGAGTACAATGAGTCATTACGTGGCCTTAAGAGACATCCCCAAGGCGCCAAAGGCTGGAAATAAATGTCGAAGGGTTTCAAAAAAAGTGGGTCATAATTTACCCTTTTAGTACATACCACATAACCAACAACCATAACCAAACTAATCAACTAAATGATGCATGATAAAGGTTAAGACAACTCAACCATTTATTTTATCATAAGCCAACCAGGATTACCACAATGGAAAACAACACTAAATAAGAATAAACAATGAAAAGACAAACTTGAAGACTACAAGTTGACAACCCAACTCCATGCTCCACAAGCTCCAAGCTCCAACATCACAAACAAGACCAAGTATCATGAATTAGTGCTATAAGCATGTGACAATTTTCCTTTTCCCACATCCCAGTATATGACATATGCAAAAGCACCAATGTGCCAATGTATGGGGTGAGTAATGAAACTCAGTAGGTTTTCCTCGATGACCTACCAACCAATGACTCTAGGATAAAACATGTTAGCACATTTATATTAAACAATTTATATTAAACAATTCCAAAACAGTTCACAATGTAACATGTTCCATGTCAAAACCATTTTCCAACAAAAACCATCTTTCTCAAGAAAAGAAACCGATCAAAGTTTCAAATCAAATTCACATTTCCATTTTGGCACATTCATTCCTTTTCACAAATCCGCACATCCAACCATGCATGCAACATGGACCTCCCTATACTCGCGAGTGGTGAGTTATCCTTCCACTAAGCCTATAAATCCCCAGCCTTAAACATTACATAATCTTGAGATATTTCAAGAATACACATTGAGGATCTTTTCAGGTTTAGAGTTTTATAGAATTAGATCATAAATCATGCATTAAATTACACATTTAAACAAGGTTGTTACATAATAAACAATATTCATTTTTCCCATCAAAGGGAACATATTCAAAATAAAACATGGATTCTTTCTTGACACTTACTCAACACTATCATCAAATCATGTACTTTTCCCTTGACCTGTGAAAAACATTTCAAAAACATGGGATGAGCATAAAAATCTCAGTAAGGGATATAAAAATACGGAAAGAAAACCTTAGTCCATGTATACATAAAAATAAATGAAATCATACTTCACTATTAAAACATAAGCACTTTTACATACCTCATGAAATCATAAGATTTATGAATAAATCATAGAAAAAATAAGACATAAAGGTAACTTGAGGCATTCATAACATTCTTACATAGGGAGTAACCCTCATGGTTACGTTTGGAATACCCATCACAGTATATTCCCTAAATCCCTTTAGATAAACCTTAGTGTTTAACCCCTTTGCGTTACCCAATGCATTGGAGATCAATATCAGGCTCACCCGCCCTTAGTTTATCACAGAACCACATTTCTTCATAAACAATTCCCAAGAACCATAACATAATCATATCACATAAAATATGCATAATGGAACATAACATTTCCACATTTCAATCACAAGATATCAACAAAACACATTGATATAATAAAAACATTATCAATACCATTTTCTATAACAAAATAAAAGAAAAGTAAAACATGGTATTTATTTTTCATTTAAAAATAGTTATGACTTGTAGAGGAAGACGAAACTCAAATAATGGTCATGGCGGCAGAGAAGTCGTTGTCGCCGCATACGTACGACAAAAACATTCCATTTTTTCATTTAGTAAAACGATTCGTATAAAAAGATTCCTTTTAAATACAAGTAAAAGTAAAAGGGTTTCATACACCATATAAAAGAAAGATGTGTAAAAAACACAATATGCCTCAATGAATGGAGAATGAGACGAAGTCCCATACCTCATGTTTGACATGACTCGATCGTTCTTTAATATCCTGAATAATAAACTAGAGTTAATTTATACATGCTTAAGAACCTTTTTCAAGTTCATCATTTCTTTAATATCACTTATTACCATGTTATAAACATTATGTAACTATTTATGTTAATGACGGTCGTTTTGTCGATCTTTGGTACTTGAGCCAAAAATGGACTTCTTATAATTACATGTTGTCCATGTAGTCAAAGGTTCATTATATCCAGAATTATATTAATGATGTAGATATCATATATATCATATATATCCAGTATATACATGCATTTATAATATTACATAGCATTTAGAGGTATGAAATGAAATGCACCGTTCATGGAGACGGTAAGCCGTACGTACTCATGGACGCTACTTCCATTTCTATTTCTTACATAATGGAGTGAAATCATAATGATATAAAGGTACATTATAATTATAGTATAATATGATATATAATATTATTAACTCCATTCTTTACACTTCCCAGATATGTCATTAACAAATCAAATCACTTTGAGGGGGCGGTAGTCCGCACTTCCTAAAATGAAGATATTGCGTTTACCCATAATGAAAACCATAAAGGTATGCTATAAATGAAAAATACATAAGAATAAGGAAACCATAAAAATAATATATATCATATATAAATATAGTTATATCTTAATGGCCACCATTAAAGGTGTTAAAAGAATATTGAACAATCATTGTTTCATGAGGTAGTAATTCGCCATCCACAGAAATAGTATGTTCTTTAACCATTAGACGAAGGTGTGTGTATGTGTAGCACAAATACATCTTATAACAACATCCTAGTATATTTATGATATTTTTATTGTTAAAAAATAAATAAATAAGAAATTTTTAAGGGGTTGAAGAAGCAAAATAAAATAAATGAACATTAGAGAAGACTTTACCTTTAAATCGGGTAACTCCTCTTGGTTTGAACCAAAAGGGTTTCTTAAAGAGCTTCCTGCCTAAGGTAATGATTATATGATGAAGAGAGGGATGTGGAGAGATGAAATTAGTAGATCTTGGCTGATCCAATGGCTTGAGAGGTGTGGGTAAGGAGGTAGAGGTGGGGGCCTCTTATAAGTGGGAGGAGGGGCACTCTTGGAAAGTCAAGAAATGTTACTTTATATTAAAATGAGTTTCGGATTTTAAAGGTCCAACATTGATATAATTCTAGGATAAGGTGATAAGGGTTCTAAATATACTCATCCAATAGGTTTTTGAAAAGTGTAATTCTTAGATTTTACATTATCTTTTCATTTTATTAAATTCGTCATTAATGAGATAATCGCTGCATCATCATGATGTCATAAATAAATTAATTTATCTAATGTCTAAAAATTATAAAAAAACTACTATGATGTAGGAAATCTTTTTACCTTTCCAATTAGTATTTATATTCTAATATATCATTTACACATACAAAAATAAAATTGTTTTACTTGGTCTTTACACTCTTTTGTGATATTCTCCATTCTTTAAATATAAAAAGACAAAGTGTCACTTTCACTCAAAAGTGATTCCATGGGGTCCCAGTGTTTGGAACAAGGCATCCCATGGTCGTCCATGACACAAAAAGTAGCATTAGTACACATGTTGGGGACATTTTTTATTATTATGATATTATTTTATTATCCTTAACTACTCGATTACTAATTAATCACGATAATTAACGATAATTACCATCGTTACTATTCACAATGTCTGAAAAAAAAGAGTCTTAATTACAAAATTTGGACCTTCTAATTCCTAATATGTAATCCATTTTACCAAATTCTAAACACATAAATTGAAATAATTAATTTAAAAATAATTCCCATTGTCAAAAGAAATAGCGGGTTTTTTCGAATCAATTTCTATCAAAAGTTTGACAATTTTTTATGTCCAATTTCAAAGTGAAATTAATTATAATGACCACCATTGGATTAAATGGTAAAAATGTGTTCTAATTAAACATTAAAACAAATTAAAAGGAAAATCTACCCATATATTTATATTAGATGAAAAATTAGTTTTGATGTAAAATGCAGTATTTTTCACTATTCATTAAAAAAAATAAACATTGTCAGAAAAATACCAAAAAATTATCCAAAGTAAATTTAAATGTCCCAATAACAAATAAAAAGTTTATCTTGAAAAATAGAGCTTATAAATTTGTCAAAATTTTGATTTAAAAATGGTTTTCCATCAAAAGGTAGTAAAACAATCTTTTAAAAATATTAGTGTTCCATGCTTAAGATTGGATTTATTCTCATTTTAAGCCTCCAAAACAATATATAATTCATAAATAGACATACATAAGAATATAAATTATTCATTAATTACTTGGGATGTTACAAAGCCGTCACTTAGTGGCCTACCTTAACAGGGGTACTTCACGCCCATATCTGCCCCATCCTTTTGGTGGGGGTACTTCTCTCCCTTATCCATCCCAAACTTTTTATGGGGGTACTTCTCGCCCTTATCCATCCTAATGCATATGAACACACACAACAACCCATTCAAATCTATGACAAAACCAAGTGTGTTAAAAACCTTTCAATAAAGCATCAAACCTTTTATTGAAAACAATTTCATTCAAGCATCAAAACCATAACCCGTTTAAAAACACCATTTTAAATTCACTTCAACAAACACTTTCCAAAAACACACAATTTCCATCACTCGTTAATTAAAAGGGGTTTAAACCATTCTTTCACAGTATATAAACAAACCATTTCAATCAAGGAAAACAATTTGAAACTAATCCTTCAAGTTTTAATAAAGAAAAATTGGGATTGAATCCACCTACCTTAACAAATTAGAAAAAACCAACCAACGGATGAAGAACGACAACAAAACCAAGTCAACTACTCCCCAAAACCTCCTTAGATTCCTTCCCCTAGTACCAAAAAAAACCAAAAACCAACATAAAAGCCATCCACTACCCTAGATCTACCCACCTTGGGCATAGATCTAAGGATCCATTAAGGGGGAAGAAGGATATCTATGAAAACTAAAGGAAACAAGACTTACCTCGATCAACCGGCCTCTAAACTCTAAGGAAAACCTCTAGATCTCTTCCAAAATGCTTGGTAAGTCTTCTCCGACGTTCAATAGAGAGAAATCACAACATAGGGCCATCTTGGATAAAATGAGTCGGTTTAATGATAAAACAGATTAGACCCTTAAAAATAGGATCTAAGTTGACCCCACACACGGTTAGTCCGCACGACTAGGAAAATCGTGCGCTAACTGTGTAGTAGTCATTGCTTGTAAGGGGTGCTCCTCATGGCCTCCTAGCACGGTTTTCCCAAATCGTGCGCACACCATGCATTCTACTCTATCCAAAATTGACAACCACCTACACAGCTTCCTCACGGTTTGGGAAAACCATGTGAAGCCCGTGAATCACCACTTTTTTCCCTTTAACATTTTAAAAGTCTATAAACATTCCCAACCATTTTCCATATGCTTCATGTACTTAAAAAGAATAAAACAAGGGTTACTTACCAGAAACCGAGAGTACTACATAAACAGTGTCTCAAATGGAGTTAAAACGAGCTTCTTAGGCTTTGTCAAATATCACTCAAACTTCAGGTGCTACAATACTCCCTTATTGGAGAATAAAGTATTGTTCCGACGCCGGAAAAATTTCGGGTGAAATTCCGGCAGTTGCTCCCGCATGCCATGCCAGCACCACATCATCATCACATCATCAGAAGATCTAGACTGTTGATACTATTTTGATCATATCTTGATCAATCAGTGTCCTATTTTGACGATCTAGGAGTCAATTCCACCATTTTCGACGATTCAGGACGCAACGATGACCTCCATTTTTGATAATTTTGCACCAAATTTTTTAGAATTGAAATTCCATGGAAGGACTATCCACGAGATGTGGTCTAGGTGTCGGAAAAAGATGCCAAAGACAAAGTAAGTCTATAGATTAAAGGATACCACCATAAAAATTCTATCATTATGGCTTGATTGGTCACATGAGTAAGAACTGTCGAAGGTTTCAACAAGAAGAGGGTCAAAGTATCAACTGACAAAAAGGAAATGGAGATGTGCACGTGACAGTATCTAGAGAAATCATGCTTTTCTCCAATGATGAAGAAGAGACATGCCTTCACACATCATGCCTAGACACATAATGGGTGGTTTATACTGTATAATCGTACCACATCACTCTGCATCATGAGTATTTCTTGACTTATCAAGCTGGTGAATTTGGTGCAGTCAAGATGGGAAATACAAGTTCAGCAGAGATTGTTGGATTGAGTGATATCCCAATCGAGATGAACATTGTATACTCAATCACCCTAATGGATGTTCAGCATGTTCCAAGACTTTGATTCAACATGTTAACATGTATAGACTTTGATATAAAATGGTGTGACAACATCTTCACAACTAGAGCATGGAAGATGTTAAAAGGACCCATTGTCATTGCTCGAGGACACATATGTGGTACGTATTACAAAACTCATGTGAAGGTATTTGCGGAAAACCCCAACATGGTGGAAGGAGAGATCTCATCCAATATTTGGAATATTAGACTTGGTCACATGAGTGAAATAGGGTTATCTAGCCTAATGTAACGTCCTAACCCATCTCACCCCTGAACCAGTTGTCGGACCGGTCGCCACATGACCACAAGCGCATCTCCCCATACGCCAGAGGCTTCCAAATAGATGCGAGGGTCTAAGGATAGTTAGTGGGGAGACTATACCCTCTTATCAGAGATGCACAATAGTACATCAGAGAAAATAACAATAAATAGAGGAATCAATAATACATAATTGACAAAATAGCAGATGACAATTAGTACCCATTTTATAAAAGTGGACAACACCAATTATACAGAAGATGAATGCATGACATGCTAATGATACAAAAAAGGAAATCAGTGAACAATAAAACATACTTTATATTATAATACATAAATAAATAAACAATGAATCAAAACCTTGAGGGCGGTCTCCTCGAGCATCTCGAGCTTCCGCTCGGTCCTCATCTTATATCTCCTAAGTAAACGCAAACAGCACAATCCTGCAACTAAATAGAATCTTCTCAGGTACCCCAATGTAGTGGATGCCTGAGTAGGGTGTGAGATATAAATCTCAGTAGGCTAGGACCACCAGTGTCTACCCCAAATCAAAACATTTAATAAATAATTTAAACAGAGTGAAAACATGCATAAATAAAGTAAGCAGTAAAATGTATCTGTATACCCAAGTACCTGCTTCAGCCCTTAGTTGGTGTCTGAACCTATATTATAAATTTTTCAAGCATAAAAAATAGTCATTACATAATTAAAGGCACAGTCGTGGGCACTTTCAAATGATGTCCAATTTTAGGTTAAATAGGTGCAACAGAGTGGCTGACCAAGGTCGTCTCTGAATGGAGGAAGTAAATTTAACAACATATTAAAGGTATATTGAAAATAAAATATAATTAAATAATAATACAAATTAAAATTATGGGGGTTGTTTATCCTTTATAAAAAATTGATGATGTTTTCTGGAAGAAGATTTTATTTTTTTGTTTTTATTTTTGAAATGAAGTTCGATTAAAATAACACAACAAGAAAATATTTGTTTAGAAAATATTTAAATTATGGAATCGATCTAACTCTACCTCTTCATTTAATTATTAATTAATATAATTTAAAATATTACCAACTTAATTATTATCCCCTAATTTTTTAACCCTCTAACTCTACGAGAGATAACTTAACCACAAAGATGAAATTACTTAAACCCTAGGATATATTCAGAACACGCAATCAAAACACCCTACATTGATTGATGTTTTAAGGTTAGTTTATGTTTACTGGTTAATTAGAGAACATATAAAATATAGAAATGATGATTAATTGAGTTTAGGTATTATATTTTAACTCTACAAACTTATCCTGTGTGGTCTTCTATTACCGATTAAGTTCGCGCTCTCAAAATTTATAGAAAATATCGACCTCACGTGTTTTGTGTCAATTGATCAATTTTTAGTATAGTTTCATATAAATTTAAAACTAAATTCATGGATCATATAATTTTAATTACATTATCTCAATGATTCAAAATAATTAAATGAAGAGGGTATAAGATAGAATGATAACTAAGAAAACTACTTTTCTATGGGCGGTGTGGTCATCGTGGAGACATTTTGCATGAGCAAAGGATTGAAAGGGTAGAACCCAATCTAGTATACACTCTTGAATTATATCCCAAATAGGAAGATTAAAAGAAGAATAAAATTTAAAATAAAACAATAAAATAGAATAAATAAAAGAAGAATAAAGATGTTTATTATGAAAACAGAAACATTACGACATGAGAAAGAAGAAGAGGGATTCGACAAAGGGATCCTTGTTTCAAAATATAACCTTATTGAATTGATTTCATAATTGGAGTGGAACCTCTTATCCTCTGCCCTAAACTTATTAATTCACGTCCCAACCCTTAAAAATGTGAACAATAAATATTTTTAGAGTGGATGGGAGGCTAGGTTAAAAGTGGTTTCAAGTGCGAATGAGAAGATTCTGGAAAATATTTTTATCCCACTTTCACAAGATTTTTTATCACCACAACGCATGAATTTTTTGTCCTTATAGAAGGATAATATGTGAGAAATTGGGTTTTCAATCCCTTATCAAAATTTGGGCTCAATCCATGCCTGTATGTTGAATCTATGTCCCAAACACTAAAGTGATGTCCAATCTCGCGTGTCCTACACACCATTGAATTAATGGCTCATTTACTCTATCCAAATGCACGCTTTAGCTCTAGGTACATGAATACAAGTTGTATAAAATTAAGTGACGAATACTGTTACAATATTTTATGTTTAAATAAGTCATATAAAAATATTTATGTATGAAATACTACAGCTCATCTTAAAAGTGTAAAACTAGAATTTTCATCAAATATTCAAATGAATGATCTAATCCCAAATATTTCATAAATAAACATATTTATCACAATGTAAGGAAATTATTTAATTTATTATCAATAAAATATTCAACAAATTAGTGTTTTATCAACTCCCCCACACTTACCCTTTTGCACTCCTAGGCAAAACCTCATATCATGTAAACATCAATATCAAATGAAAACAAATTTTAAAACACATATCCTTGGGATCAAACAACTCCATGCCAAGAAATAAAAGATATCACGCCTAATAAAAAATAATATTTCAAGTTCTCCATTTATATAATTCAATATATTTCCACTTCATTTATCCTCCCATGCACAAAACACTTACCTCACTTGAATTTTCTCTTATCACACAAATGTTAATTTTTCAGCAATGTATTTCTCATCCAAACTCATAAAAGGGTCTCCATAGTCATGATAAATTATTAAATATCCACCCTATGTGAGTCAAAGAAATATGTTTATCATGAGGACTTTTTAGGGTTATTATGTTGCTTTTGGTTGGTAGGATTTGAATGTGAAAAATTCCAAGTCTGAATAAGGGGGGCTTGACTCTTTTTTAATCAAAATTGCATTAATCTAATTTTCACATAAATATGGTCTCCTCCTCAATCCCCTTATCATCAATTCATCTCCATCATCATAAAAAGTCATGGAATGTTTACACCATTCATCATTTTAGCAACAAAAATGTCAATCTTTTCCAAAATAGTTTTTCATAAAAGCTCCTATTAGGCACAACTTTCTTTTTTTAGAACCTCCAGAATGGCCCATATTCACTTGTCATGAAAGCTCCATAAAATTCTCAACTTTCAACATAATGATTTTTTTTCTTCAGTAATAAACACATCTCTTCAGAATTTAATTTTCCACCCAAAGTATAACAGAATATGGTATCACAACACAAGAAAACTTCCCCCACACTGAAGTTCAATTAGATTATGAAATTTCACTTTAAGAGTTGGTTGGATAGGTAAAATTGGCTTGTAATGTGGTTAACCTAATAGACTGTTCATGGATTGTAAGGGCTACAAGGATTAAATGTTCTTGTTAGGCCATTACAAAAAGTATTGTTCAAAAGAGGTGATTTAATACCAAACAAATTCATCAATAATTTAGACATAAGTTGTAACATCCCAAGTAAGTAATTAATAATAGATATTTTTATCTATGTCTATTAATGATTAAGATAGTGTTTTAGAGGCTTACAATGAAAATAAATACAATCTTATGCATGGAATACACTAATATTCTTAAAAGATTGTTTTACTGCCTTTTGATGGCAAACCCTTTTTAAATCTATATTTTGAAAATTTTATAAGCTATGTTTTTCAAAATAAACTTATTATTTATGATTGGGACATCAAAATTTACTTTTTGTGAATTTTTGGTATTTTTCAGATAAAGTTCATTTTTTAATGAATAGTGAAAAATGTTGTATTTTAATTCAAAACATCTTTTTAATATAATTTATTTATATGATTATATTATCTTTTTAATTGGTTTTGAAGTGAAATTAGAATATATTTTTATCATTTTATCCAATTTTGGTCATTGGAATCAATTTCACTTTGAAATTGGACTTAAACTAGTGTCAATCTTTTGATACTTATTGTTTCATAAAAACACGCTATTTTTCATGACAACGGAAATTAGTTATTAAATTAATTAATGCAACTTACATGCTTTTAATTTTGTAAAATAGACATCATTTTTGAATTCGGAATATCAAATATAGGTTAGGGTGATGTTTTGGTATCTTTCTGAAAAACTTCAATTTTTGATGAATAGTGAAACCACTAAGTGGTAGTTAAAGAAACTGATCTTTCGTTTAAATGATACTTTTCCACTTCTGTGATTTGATTTTCAAAAATCTGACATACATGGTTTTCATTAAGAAGTAAAATGTTGTTAAATGATATTAAAATAATTTTTTGGTGAATAGTAATTTTTAAGTTCTTAATCGCGATTAGTGGTAATTAGTGTAGTTTAAGGTAAAAATAATGTTTTAATAATATGGGATGAGCTTGACAAAAGTCCTAACCTCATTGGATGTGTCATGGCAGACCAATACAATACATGGGTCAACTTGGGGACCCCATGGAGCCACTTTGTTTGATAAATTACATAAATAACTTTTTATTTAATGTTAAAGTAAAAATGACACAAACAAGAGATGTTTTACTAAAACAATTTTTACATGGGGTTATACAAGTCAGATTTTTGATTATAAATAGTAATTGGAAAGATAAAAGGATTTCCTACATCATAGGTTTTTTTTATAATTTTTATACTTTAAATAAATTAAATTAGTTATGACATCATCATGATGCAGCGATTACCTAATTAATAAAGGATTTAAATAAAATGAAATGATAATGTAAAATATATGAACTACACATGTCCAAAACCTATTTTATGGGTGGATTTCGAACCCTTATCACCTTACCCTCTAATTTTTTCAATGTGGGACTTTCTGAATCCGAAAATCATTTTAAAATAAAGTAACATTGCTTAACATTCCAAGAGTGCCCCTCCTCTCCTCTTATAAAAGGCCCCCACCTCTACCTCCTTACCCACACTCCCAAAGCCTTTGGCTCGGCCAACCCCTGCCCACTTTGTCTCTACACATGCCTCTCTTACTCCTTGAAACCTCACTTTGGGCATAAGTCTTTCCAAGGAAGCCTTTGAGCTCAAATCTAAGAGAGTTACCCGATTTTAAGGTAATGTCTTCTTTTGAGTCCTTTTGTTTTATTTTGCTTCTACAACCCCCTAAACTCTTTTTATTATTTTCTTTTGTAACAAATCCAGTATCCTCAATATAATAGGATGTTGTTATAAGAATTATTCGAGATACACTAACACAAACCTACATCTAATGGTTAAAGAACATACTGTTTCCGTGGATGGCGAATTTCTGCCTCCCGAAATGATGATTGTTCAACATTCTTTTAACACCTTCAAAGGTGGCCATTAAGATGACTCTATATTTATATATGATATATAATATGTTTATTTTTTCCTTAATCTTCTGTATTTTTTATTTTGGGCATACCTTTATGGTTTCCATTATGGGTAAACACGATATCTTCATTTAAGGAATTGCGGACTACCGCCCCCTCAAAGTGATTTGATTCATTAAATACCATATGTGGGACGTATAAAGGATGTAACTATGATATTATATATGATATTATACTGGAATTATAATATACCATTATATAATTATGATTCCATTCTATAAAATACGAAATAGAAATGAAAGTAGCGTTCATGCATACGTACGGCTTACCGTCTCCATGAACGGTGCATTTCATTTCTTACCTCTAAATGATTATGTAATATTATAAATGCATGCATGTACTGGATATATATGACATATATGATATCTACATCATGAATACCATTCTGGATATAATGGATACATGAACAACTTGTAATTATAGAGGGCTTATTTTTTACTCAAGTACCAACGATCGTTAAAACGACCGTTATTAACTTAAATAATTACATAGTGTTCATGACATGGAAATAAGTGATATAAAAGGAATAATGAACTTGAAAAAGGGTCTTAAGAAATTAGAAATTAACTGAAGTTTACTATTCAGGACATTAAAGAATGATCGATTCAAGTCGGACCAGAGGTATGGGACTTCGTCTCAATCTCCTTTCATTGAGGCATATTTTGTTTTATACACAACCTTATTTTATACGGTGTATAAACCCCTTTGACTTTTACGTTTATTCAAAAGGAATCTTTTTTATACAAAGCGTTTACTAAACGACAAAAGGGAATGTTTTTGTCGTGCGTATGCGGCGACAATGACTTCTCCGCCGCCGTGACCATTATTTGAGTTTCGGCATCCTCTACAAGCCATGCCTTTTTTTAAAAGAAAAATAAATACCATGTTTTACTTTTCTTTTATTTTGGTATTGAAAATGGTTTTCATAATTTTTTAATATCAATGTGTTGTATTGATATATTGTGATTGAAAGGTGGAAATGTTATGTTTCCTTTATGCATGTTTTATGTGATACGATTATGTTGAGGTTCTTGGGAATTATTATGAATATGGGTGGTTCCGTGATAAACTAAGGGCGGGTGAGCCCGATATATCTCTCCAATGCATTGGGTAACGTGAAGAGTGAAATGTTAAGGTTTCTCCGAATAGATTTAGGGAATATACTGTGATGGGTATTCCAAACGTAACCAAGAGGGTTACTCCCTACGTAAGAATGCAATGAATGCCCCAAGTTACCTTTATGTCTTATGATTTCTATGATTTATTCATGATTTGATAAGGTATGTTAAAGTGATTATGTTTTATGGGTAAGGTATGATTTCATTCTTATGTATATATGTACCCATGTTTCCTTTCCATATTTTTATATCCCTTACTGAGCTTTTTATGCTCATCCCAAGTTTTTTTGAAATGTTTTTCACAGGTCAAGGGAAAGGTACATGATATGATGATAGTGTCAAGGAAGTGTCAAGAATGAATCCAAGTTTATTTTAAATATGTTTCCATTGATGGAAAAGAAGAATACTATCTTTATGTAACCACTTTGTTTATATGTGGAATGTAATTCAAGTTTTATGATCTAATTCTCTAAAACTCTAAACCGGAAAAGATCCTCAATTTGTAATCTTGTAATAACTCAAGATTAAGTAAGGTTTAAGGCTGGGAGGCTCTATAATAAATGGAAAGTCTCATTGAACCATCTTTCCTTTTAACAAATAAAACAGGATCACCCCATGGTGACGTGCTAGGTCGAATGAAACCTTTATCTAATAAATCTTGCAATTGCTCCTTCAACTCTAAAAGTTCAGTTTGAGCCATTCGATAAGGGGGTTTTGAAATTGGTTTAGAATCAGGAACTAAGTCAACAGTAAATTCAACTTCCCGATCTGGTATTATTCCAGGCAACTCATCAGGAAAAACATCAGGATACTCATTTACCACTGGCACATCATTAATCTGAACAGTTCCTTTATTTTCAACGATGTGTTCAAGGTAACATTCATTTCCATCTTTTACAAGTTTCTCGGCCTCTTGATAAGTTATCAACAGCAAGGGTTCATTCTTGTACACAAACTGAAAGTATTTCGGAAAAGAAACTTCTTTAGCTCTACATTCAATCTTAGCATGGTAAATAGAGAGCCAATCCATACCCAGGATAACATCAATCTCTACTAGAGGTAGAACAATAAGGTTTCCAAGTAGGTTCTTTCCACAGATAAGGATAGGAAGATTCTTATAAATTATTTTTGCCTCAAAATTTCCCCCAGGTGTCTTTACCACAAGTTCAAGAGTCATTTCTTGAGATGGTATTCCCATTTTACTAGAAAAGTTTTCAGAGATGAAAGAATGTGTAGACCCCGAATCAAACTACACACTGGCATAATATGAAAAAACAAACAATGTACCTGATACAACTTCATTTGACGGCCCGACATCTTCTGAAGGTAAAGGAAGAAGATGTTCCGAAGACTGTGTTTCGTACAAGATATGGCCATTATGAATTTGTAGTAATTCCTTTTGGGCTAACCAATGCACCTGTTGTATTCATGGACTTAATGAATAGAATTTTCCATGAGTTCTTGGATAAGTTTGTTGTGGTTTTAATTGATGATATTTTGGTGTTTTCTAAAAGAAAATAGGAGCATGAAAGACATTTAAGGGTTATCTTGGAAACCATAAAAGAAAATAAATTGTATGGGAAATTCAGCAAGTGTGAGTTTTGGTTGCAACAAATTTCTTTCCTTGGTCACATTGTTTCTAAATATGGTATAATTATTGATCCTACAAAATCAAAAGTTGTGGAAGACTGTCCAAGACCCACATATGTAATTGAGATTCGTATCTTCCTTGGTCTGGAAGGCTATTACTGAAGGTTTGTTAGAAATTTTTCACGGTTATCTAGTCCAATGACTAAGATAACTCGGAAGGGTGTTAAGTTTATCTGGACAAAAGAATGTGATGATTCTTTTCAGGAATTGAAAAGAAGATTGGTGAAAGCTCCAGTTTTGGAACTACCTTCCAGGAATGGTGAGTTTGTTATCTACAGTGATGCTTCATTGAAAGGACTTGGTTGCGTCCAAATGCAGAATGATCAGCTAATTGCTTATGCTTCACGACAGTTGAAAACTAATGAGTTAAATTACCCTACACATGATTTGGAATTAGCTGCTGTTGTTTTTGCTTTAAAAATTTGGAGGCATCATTTGTATGGAGTAAAGTGTGAAATATATACCGATCAAAAAAGTTAAAAGTATATATTCACTCAGAAAGAATTGAACATGAGACAGAGGAGATGGCTAGTATTAGTCAAGTATTATGATTTTACAATTCATTACCATCTAGGAAAAGAAAATAAAGTGGTTGATGCTTTGAGTCGAAAAAGTAATGCTTCATTAACAATGTTGCATTTGGAACGTGATCCTTTGGTTAAGGATTTTATGAACTTCGACATAGAATTTGTTGGTGCAGGAAGTTCTTCTGTTTTGTTTCATGTATCAGGGAAATCTTCTCTATCAGATAGAATCAAGAAAGCTCAGAAGTAAGACAGTGAGTTACAGAAAAAGGTAGAGCTGGTTCAGAAGGGTAAGTTGCCTGAATTCAACATTGGTAGTGATTTTGTTTTGAAATTTGGGAAGAGATTGTGCGTGCCTTGTGATTCACAGTTGAAGAGAGAGTTGTTATGTGAAGCTCATAGTTCTTCGTTTTCAGTTCATCCTGGAAGTACTAAGATGTACAGAGATCTGCGGGAGTATTACTGGTGGGATGGAATGAAAAGAGATATTGCTGATTTTACTGTGAAGTGTTTGACATGTCAACAGGTTAAATCAGAGCGGTAGTTACCGAAAGGGATGCTTAAGCCTTTACCAGTGCCCGGTTGGAAATGAGAGAATATATCCATGGACTTTGTTGTGGGATTACCAAAGACATTTCGAGGTAATAATGCAATCTAGGTTATTGTTGATCGCTTGACTAAATATGCTCATTTCCTTGCTATACGAGATACTTTTTCCCTAGATCAACTTCCCCATTTGTATATTAAAGAGATAGTCAGGTTACATAGAGTTCCCCTCTCCATTGTATCTGATCGTGATCCCAGGTTCACTTCTAACTTTTGGAAAGGCCTTCAGAAGTCGTTGGGTACTGAATTAAATTTTAGTACAGCTTTTCATCCTCAATTAGATGGGAAGTCAGAACGAACAATTCAGACCTTGGAGGATATGCTAAGAGCTTGTTTAATAGATTATCAGGAAAGTTGGGACCAACATCTTTCTTTGGTTGAATTTTCATATAATAACAGTTTTCATTCTAGTATACAGATGGCACCATTTCAGGCATTATATGGGAAGCGGTGTCGAACTCCAGCTTTCTGGGATGAAGTGGGTGAAAGGAAGTTGATGGGACCAGAATAGGTAGAAGAGTTGGCAGAAAAAGTTCTGCTGATATAGAAACACATGATAACAGCTCAGAGTAGGCAGAAGAGTTATGCGGACAACAGGAGGAAGGATCTCTCTTTTGAGGTAGGTGATCATATTTCTCTCAAAGTATCACCATGGAAAAGTGTGATGCGATTTGGTAAGAAATGAAAGCTGAGTCCAAGGTTCATTGGACCATATGAAATTCTGGAGAGAGTTGGATCTGTTGCTTACCGAGTGGCTTTACCTCCGAGTTTATCTCAGGTACACAATGTTTTTCATGTTTCGATGCTGAGAAAGTACATGCCAGATCCATCTCATGTTTTGAGTCCAGAGGTAGTTCAGCTGGAAGAGAACCTATCTTATGAGAAACAACCGGTCCAGATTCTTGACCACAGGGAGCATGTGTTACAGAATAAGGCGATTAATCAGGTAATGGTTTTGTGGAAAAACCACATGATGGAAGAGGCAACATGGGAATCTGAAAATGCAATGAGGGATAAGTACCCCCATTTATTCGATAAGTAAATACATTGCGGGGACGCAATTTTCTAAAGGGGGGGATGATGTAACATCCTAAGAAATTAATGAATAATAGAGATTTTTATCTATGTCTATTAATGATTAAGATAGTGTTTTAGAGGCTTAAAATGAAAATAAATGCAATCTTATACATGGAATAAACTAATATTCTTAAAAGATTATTTTACTGCCTTTTGATGGAAAACCCTTTTTAAATCTATCTTTTGACAATTTTATAAGCTATGTTTGTCAAAATAAACTTATTATTTATGATTGGGACATCCAAATTTACTTTGTGTGAATTTTTGGTATTTTTCTGATAAAGTTCATTTTTTAATGAATAGTGAAAATGTTGTATTTTAATTCAAAACCCCTTTTTAATATAATTTATTTATATGATTAGATTATCTTTTTAATTGGTTTTGAAGTGAAATTAGAATATATTTTTACCATTTTATCCAATGGTGGTCATTGTAATCAATTTCACTTTGAAATTGGACTTAAACTAGTGTCAATCTTTTGATACTTATTGTTTCATAAAAACACGCTATTTGTCATGACAACGAGAATTAGTTATTAAATTAATTAATGAAACTTACATGCTTTTAATTTTGTAAAATAGACATCATTTTTGAATTCGGAATATCAAATATATCTTAGGGTGATGTTTTGGTATCTTTTTGAAAAACTTCAATTTTTGATGAATAGTGAAACCACTAAGTGGTAGTTAAAGAAACCGATTTTTCGTTTAAATGAAACTTTGCCACTTCTGTGATTTGATTTAAAAAAATCCTACGTACAAGGTTGTCATTAAGAAGTAAAATGTGGTTCAATGAGATTAAAATAATTTTTTGGTGAATAGTAACTTTTAAGTTCTTAATCGCGATTAGTGGTAATTAGTGTAGTTTAAGGTAAAAATAATGATTTAATAATATGAGATGAGCTTGACACATGTCCTACCCTCATTGGATGTATCAGGGCCGACCAAGACAATCCATGGGTCAACTTGGGGACCCCATTGAGCTACTTTGGTTGGGAAATGACATAAATAACGTTTTATTTAATGTTAAAGTAAAAATGACACAAACATGATATGTTTTACTAAAAAAACTTTACATGGGTTTATACAAGTCATATTTTTTATTATAAATAGTCATTGGAAAGCTAAAACAATTTCCTATATCATAGTATTTTTTTATAATTTTTAGACTTTAAATAAATTAAATTATTTATGACATAATGATGATGCACTGATTACCTCATTAATAAAGGATTTAAATAAAATGAAATGATAATGTACAATCTATGAACTACACATGTCCAAAACCTATTTTATGGGTGTATTTCGAACCCTTATCACCTTAACCTCGATTTATATCAATTTGGGACCTTTTTAATACAAAAATAATTTTAAAATAAAGTAACATTTCTTTACTTTCCAAGAGTGCCCCTCCTCTCCTCTTATAAAAGGCCCCCACCTCTACCTCCTTACCCACACTCCCAAAGACTTTGTCTTGGCCAACCCCTGCCCACGTTGTCTCTCCACATCCCTCTATTACTCCTTTAAGCCTCACTTTGGGCAGAAGTCTTCCCAAGTAAGACTTTGAGCTCAAATCTAAGAGATTTACCCGATTTTAAGGTAATGTCTTCTTTTGAGTCCTTTTGTTTTATTTTGCTTCTCCAACCCCCTAAACTCTTTCTATTCTTTTATTTTGTAACAAATACAGTATCCTTAATATACTAGGATGTTTTTATAAAAATTATTCGAGCTACACTTACACACACCTACATCTAATGGTCAAAGAACATACTGTTTCCGTTGATGGCGAATTTCTGCCTCCCAAAACGATGATTGTTCAACAATATTTTAACACCTTCAAAGGTGTCCATTAAGATGAAAATATATTTATATATGATATATAATATGTTTATGTTTTCCTTAAGCTTTTGTATTTTTCATTTTGGGCATACCTTTATGGTTTCCATTATGGGTAAACATGATATCTTCATTCAAGGAAGTGCAGACTACCGCCCCCTCAAAGTGATTTGATTCATTAAATACCATATGTGGGGCGTATAAAGGATAGAACTATGATATTATATATTATATTATACTGGAATTATAATATACCTTTATATCATTATGATTCCATTCTATAAAATCCGAAATAGAAATGAAAGTAGTGTTCATGCATACGTACGGCTTACCGTCTCCATGAACGGTGCATTTCATTTCGTACCTCTAAATGATTATGTAATATTATAAATGAATGAATGTAATGGATATATATGACATATATGATATCTACATCATGAATACCATTCTTGATATAATTTATACATGAACAACTTGTAATTGTAAAGGGCTTATTTGTGACTCAAGTACCAATGATCGTTAAAACGACCGTTATTAACTTAAATAATTACATAGTGTTCATGACCTGGAAATAAGTGATATAAAAGGAATAATGAACTTGAAAAAGGTTCTTAAGAAAGTATAAATTAACTCAAGTTTATTATTCAGGAAATTAAAGAACGATCTAGTCAAGTCGGACCCGAGGTATGGGACTTCGTCTCAATCTCCTTTCATTGAGGCATATTTTTTTTATACACAACCTTCTTTTATACGGTGTATAAACCCCTTTGACTTTTACGTTTATTCAAAAGGAATATTTTTTATACGAAGCATTTACTAAATTACAAAAGGGAATGTTTTTTTCATACGTATGCGGCGACAATGACTTCTCCGCCGCAGTGACCATTATTTGAGTTTCGGCTTCCGATACAAGCCATACCTTTTTTTTAAAAGAAAAATAAATAACATGTTTTACTTTTCTTTTATTTTGGTATTGAAAATGGTTTTAATAATGTTTTTATATCAATGTGTTGTATTGATATCTTGTGATTGAAAGGTGGAAATGTTATGTTTCCTTTATGCATGTTTTATGTGATACGATTATGTTGAGGTTCTTGGGAATTATTATGAAGACGGGTGGTTCCATGATAAACTAAGGGCGGGTGAGCCCGATATAGATCTCCAATGCATTGGGTAACACGAAGGAGTGAAACATTAAGGTTTCTCAGAAGAGATTTAGGGAATATATTGTGATGGGTATTCCAAACGTAACCAGGAGGGTTACTCCCTACGTAAGAATGTTATGAATGCCTCAAGTTACCTTTATGTCTTATGATTTCTATGATTTATTCATGATTTGATGAGGTATGTTAAAGTGCTTATGTTTTATGGGTAAAGTATGATTTCATTCTTATGTATATATGTACCCATGTTTCCTTTCCATATTTTTATATCCCTTACTGAGCTTTTTATGCTCATCCCAAGTTTTTTTGAAATGTTTTTCACAGGTCAAGGGAAAGGTACATGATATGATGATAGTGTCAAGGAAGTGTCAAGAAAGAATCCATGTTTTATTTTAAATATGTTTCCATTGATGGGAAAGAAGAATACTATCTTTATGTAACCAATTTGTTTATATGTGGAATGTAATTCAAGTTTTATGATCTAATTCTCTAAAACTCTAAACCTGAAAAGATCCTCAATGTGTAATCTTCTAATAACTCATGATTAAGTAAGGTTTAAGGCTGGGGCCTTATATAAGTTCCTAAAACCCTCATGTTTTTACAAGAATAAATCAAATTATGGTTAAATGAAGCATGGTTTGGTTCTCTCAAGAAGTGAGGTAAATGTAAAGAATATGAAAAGAATGGTTTTGAAGCCTCATAGGAAAGTGATTTCAAATATAAATACAGTGATATGTGGCATGAGATTCAAAATTCAGAGTAATTTTCATGAAATTACTAAAGATTTGAACTTGAATCAAAGTCATTTTCATCATTTTAAGATTAGTTTCAAGAGGTAAATTTTTTCAATTATTGATATGGATTTAAGAATGGAGATGAGAATCATTGTATCTCATAATTTTCAAAAACACACAAAAAATTTAAAAATAAGCACACAAAATTTGAAAAACACACAATTTATTTTTTTTAAAAATCATTGAAAAACAGGAAAACAATTTAAATTACTAAACTAAAAGGTTCCCTCCTCCACACTTAAAATATTTCATTTTCATCAATGTGAACCAATTATATGATATATGCACAGGAAATTCATAATTTTAAATAGGAAAAATAATAGAAAATTGAAAGGGTTAGGGACAACCTGCTATGCTCAAGTGATGATGGTGTCATGCATTGTGATGAAATCCAAAAATCAGTAAGAAGTCCCTTAATGTATTTCTTCAAACATTTCCCATTGACTGTAAATCTCCTTCTGGTGTCCTCTTTCATGATCTCTATTGATCCATAATGAAAAACATTAGTCAAAACATAAGGACCTAACCATTTGGAACACAACTTACCAGACATTAGCTTCAGTCATGAACTGTAGACAAGGCCTTTCTCTCAAACATGAAACTCTCTTTGTTGGATCATTTTATCATGAGATGCTCTGGATAATTCTTTCTAGAGTCGTGAGTTCTTATATAAAGACAATAGAATCTCTTCAAGCTCTTTAATTTGCAGCTTCCTTTGTATTCCAGCTTGGGCCAAATCCATGTTGCATTTCTTTATAGCCTAATAAGCCCGATGCTCAAACTCCACAGGGAGATGACATGATTTCCCAAAAACAATCTAAAATGGGGAAATACTGATGGGTGTTGTGTATTCTGTCCTATAAGCCCATAGTGTATCATCCTGGCACTTTCTCCAATCCTTCCTATTCATCTTCACGGTTTTCTCCAAAATTTGTTTCAACTCACAAGTTGAAACCTCAACCTAGCCATTTGATTGGGGGTGGTATGGTGTTGATGTTTTTTGTGTCACCCCATACATCCAATGAAGGGAATGAATATTTAGATTGCAGATGTGTGTCCCTTGGTCACTAATGCAGGCATTCGGTACACCAAACCTGGAAAAAAGATGTGCCTCGACAAGGTCTACTATAACATGAGAATCATCAATCTATGTGGCCTTAGCCACCACCCATTTTCTCACATAATCAATAGAAACCAAAATATACAAAAAAACCAAATGAACCAAGAAAAGGACCCATAATAAATTCCCCATACATAAAAAATATCACAGAATAATATGGGTTTTGGAGCATCTCGTATCTTCAAGAAATATTACCAGTGTGTTAGCAATATGAGAAAAACTTACAAAATACATGGTCGTCATGGAATAAGCTAGGCCAATATAATCAAGATTCTAGGACTTTCCTAGATGTTTATTGGGGTCCAAAGTGTCATCCACAAAAATGTGTATGGCATAAATGTAGAACAGACTCAGACTCATGATCAGGAACACACCTCCTAATAACTTGATCAGTACGCATGTTCCATAAGTAGGGATCATCCCAGAAAAAAAAATCTAGAATCACTCTTTAATTTTTGGACATGATGTTTCTTTAAATTTGCATTTTTTTCAGATGGAAAATGGTAGTTAACTAAATCTGTATACCAAGGATGCATACCTGAGATGGAATAAAGATGTTCATTGGGGAACATGTCCCGAAGTGGTACCTAGTCCAAGGTGTCATCCCCTGGTGTGTGAGTAAGCCTACTCATGTAGTCTACCAAAAGGTTTTCTGACCCCTTTTGTTCCTTTATATCAATATCAAATTCTTGAAGAAGGAGCATCCATCTAATTATTTTGGGCTTTGCATCTGACTTCTTGAAGTGGTACCTCAGAGCTGCATGATCAGATAAAACAACTACTTTAGAGCCCAATAAATAAGAACAAAATTTATCTAAAGAAAATATGACAGAAAGAAACTATTTTTCCATGGTTTTATAGTTTTATTGGGCTGAATCTAGTGTACTCAATTCATATGAAATCACATGTGAACCTCCCTCCACCCTCTGAGATAAGACAAATCCAACCACGAAGTTGGAGGCATCAAACATAAGCTCAAAATGAATCTCCCACCGTGGAGGTTGTATTATAGGTGGAGTGGTTAGACACTTATTTATCTCATAAAATGAAGTCCTGCAAGAATCATCAAACACAAAATCAGAATGCTTTTGAAGCAATCGTGACATAGGAAGAGAAATCTTACTAAAGTCTTTGATGAAGTGCCAATAAAATCATGCATGCTCTAGGAATGATCTAACATCACGCACACATGAAGGATATGGTAATGATGAAATAATATCATCCTCTATCCCAGGTTTTGACACTACATGCCTTCAGAAAATGCCATGCTCTACCATGAAATGACCCTTTTCAAAGTTCAACACCATATTCTTATCAATACAATGATTCAATACCTTTACTAAACTACTTAGAAATTCATCAAATGATGATCCATACAATATAAAATCATCCATAAATACCTCCATTAATGCCTTAATAAAATCAGAAAAAATACTCACCGTGCATCTTTGGAAGGAACTTGGGGCATTAAAAAGTCTAAATGGCCTCCTTCGGTAGGAAAACGTACCGAATGGACAAGTGAATATTGTATTATCATGATCCTCCAATGAAATAGGAACCTAAAAATATCCAGAAAATCCATCCAAGAAACAATAATGTTTCTTTCCAGCAAGTCACTCAAGCATCTGATCAATAAATGAGAGGGGAAAATGGTCTTTGTGAGTGGAGTGATTTAGTTTCCTATAATCAATACACAAACACCAACTGTTTTTCACCCTCATCGGAACTAACTCCACTTTATCATTTTTAACAACAATAACACCAATTTTCTTAGCCACAACCTAAATAGGACTCACCCGCTGGGAATCTGAAATGGGATAGATTATACCTTCCTTGAGAAAATTTTCAACCTCTTTTTTAACAACCTTCAAAAGTGTTATATTAAGTATCCTTTGTGGTTGCCTAATCGGTTTAGCCCCAACATCCAAAAAATCATATACATGAAAATGGAGGGGCTAATACCTGATATGTCAGCCAAGGTCCACCCAATTTCCTTAATGTTCACCCTCAAAAGACTAAAAAGTTTTTCTTCATGTTAAAAAGAGAGATTGTTAGCAGTGATAACATGTAATATTTTACCACAGAAAAATGTATGAGTATTTGAGATTAGGTGGAAATGACTTATGTTCCAATATAGTGGGGGTATTGTATGGATGAGGATAGTTAAGGAACTGAAAATAGTGCACAAATAACATCAGTATCAGAATAGAGATCATCAAAATTAGATAATAGTTCATCAAATCCATTAGTATACTCAACATCTATGTCATAATCAGAGTGAATATGATCAAAATTACAATATAAATCCATTTCAAAATCAAATCTAAGAGAGTCTTGTGCATTCTAAATAGGTGTGGAAGTACTTTTAGAAATCAAACATATACCAATACTCATAATCTTCTTAAGAATAGGACAATCAAATTCCATGGGGTTTTTATTTGGTGGTTCAAAATGGGAGATGATAAATGCAGAATGGTCCTCTGAGGGGTACTTCATAGAGTCCATAACAATAAATTTCTCAACTTCATCCCCAAAACTCCATTGAAATTGTACCATCATTTACATTTATGATTTTTTTATGTTTTGAGGAAAGTTCTACCTAATATAATGGGAGAATGATAACTTACCTGATCATCCTCCATGCTAAGCACATAGAAAGATGCTGAAAAAATTATGTCTCTTACCCAGAAAAGTACATCTTCAAGGACTCCCGCTGGATATGTTGTAGCTCTATTTTCCAACTTCACCACTATTCTCATTGGTTTTAACTCACCAACTTGTAAAGAAGAGAATACCGAGTGAGTCATTACATTTATGGAAGCACCTAAATCACAAAGAGCATCAAAAAAGTGAAACTTTCTTATGGTGCATGGGATGGTGAATGTCCTCGGATCCTTGTACTTTGTTGGCATTTATAGAGTTGGTGTAATGAGTGCTGACACATTCCATCCAAGATTTATCCTCTCAGTTCCCTTGAACCCTCTTCGATTGGTAAAATGTTATTTTAATAATTTCTCATACCTTGTGATTTAATTGATAAATTCAAGTAAAGGGATGTTGATCTCCACACGCTTGAATATATCTATAAATTCTTTTTTTCATCACCTCTTCATCCATATTTTTGGTTTGAAAAACTCTATTTGGAAATGGAAGAGGTTTAGAAGGAACATCATCAAACTCTTTCATACCTTTACCATTCCCATTGGATTGCTCACCAGCTTGAATGGGGCTTCTTCGGAGTTGAGGTGAATCCTAGTGGAACAATAGATGCAGATGTATCAGTTGTTTTCATCCCACTTCTCAATGTGATGGTGCTGAAATTCCCCTTGGGATTTTGAGTTTTTCGGGAAGGTAGATTTACAGAGTTCTTACTTACCAGTTCATGTAGGGCAGTGGCAATCTGGCTCATCTGAGTCTTCCACTCCCTTAGCTCTGAACCTTGAATCTTCAGATCATTCTATTGATTAAGAACAATTTGTTTCATAAGATCATCAGTGTTGCAATCTACCTTGGTTTGTGGATTCCCTTGTTGTTGTCTTGTTGATTTTTGGGCTTTAAATATTATTTGGGGTTGTTGGAAACTCTGCTGGTAAGGTAGAGGCTGGAAGATGTTTTGTTGAAAAGGGTGCCTTTGATGTTGTCCAGAGCCATACCTCATGTATGATTGATCCTTCCACCATTGGGTGTATGTTGGAGAAAAGGAACCAATCTTCTTTTGGGAATATGGTTGTTGTTGCTTCTGATATGGTCTCCTAGGAAACATTGCTGCACAATCTTATGTTTCTTATAGTTGGGGTGAACAGTCAGTTGGGTGGATTGTCTTTGTGAAAATTACACAAGGCTTTAAAGTAGGGGGTTGAGATTTCTTTTGGTCCAAAGAAATATGTCTCACCAATGTTGTCAATTATTCCAACTTGGTATCAATCAAATGACTTTCAAGAGAGGAAGGACTTACCTGATGTACTCCCCTAACATGTGGTGTACCTCGATCGCCAAATTGTTGGGAGTTTTGTGCCATCTTGCCAATAAACTCATCTGCATCTACTGGTGTCTTGACCACTAATGTCCATATAGTGATAGCATCAACCATGATTCTCTCCATAGGTGTTAGTCCTTCATAGTAGTACCAGATTAGTAGTTTCTCACTGATTTGGTGATGTGGGCAGCTTGCACACAACTTCTTGAATCAATCCCAGTACTCATACATTGACTCCCATTGTGATTTTTTGATCCCTGATATTTTATATGAATGGAAGTTGTCCTTTATGCTGGAAAAATCTCTACAAGAAAATATGTTTCTAATCGTTCCAACAAGTTACATCTTCGGGTTGTAAATAACACGTCCAATCTTTCGCAGCTCCATCATGTGAGAATGTGAATTCTCCTAGTTTTATTTGATCTTAAAAAACATTTCTGGGTTTTAAGGATGAGAAAACTACATTAAAATCTTTCAAATATTTATTTGGATCCTCAGCAGATGATCCATGAATCTTCAGAAGAAGATGAATTGACCCAGATTTCATATCAAAGTTCGATTTAAGATTTGGTTTGCAATGAAATTTGGTTGATAGTTAATATCAGGTGCAGCCTATTTATGAATGGTTCTATTAATTTCATTTCCATTATTTTCAATCATTGGTTCTTGTTTTATGGTTTAATTTTAATTTCATCCAATTTCATTGTTCTGAGAGTGGAGGAATTCTCCAACTAGTAGAATGTTGAAACTTCCCGTAAACTTGGAATGTATGAATCGATCATGAAGGCTATGTTCAATCTTAGGGTGAAGATCTAAAATATCATTAGGATTAGTTCATGTTATAAATCAAATAAAATTGAAAAGAAGAAATATGGACTATAATAAAATAAAAGATGAGAAGTTTGAGTTGGTCCAATAAAAATAAAAGAAGAGAGTAAGAGAAAAAAACCTTAAAAAGGGGAGAGATGAAAGAAAGAGGAGAAGAAAATAATTAAATGAAAAATAAAATAAATAACTCAAATTTATTGACTAAATTACATTCCTCCCCAGAAATTTCTCTAATTTAAAAGGGGTTGTCATGGGCGCTTTCAAATGATGTTCGGTTTCGGGTTACTTAGGTGCATCAGAGTGGCTGACCAAGGACGTCTCTCAAAGGAGAAAGCAAATTTAACATTATATTAATTGTATTTTGAAATAAAATAATAATAATAATTCAAATTATGAGGTTTTTTTATCTTTTATATACCTTAATGAAATTTTCTGGAAGAAGATTATATATTTTTTGTTTTTATTTTTGAAATGAAGTTTGATTAAAATAATACAACACGAAGATATTTTTTAAAAAATATTTAAAAGGAATAATTGATCTAACACTACCTATTAATTTACTTATTAATCAATATAATTTAAATTAATACCCTCTTAATTATGATACCCTAATTTGTTAACCCTTGAGCCCTACAGAAGTTAACTTAACCACACATATGAAATTACTTAAACCCTAAGCTAGCTTCGGAACACTCAATAACAGCACCATACTTTGATTGATGTTCTAAGGTTAGCTTATGGTAAGTGGTTAATTAGAGCACATATCCACTATTTAAATGAGGATTAATTGAGTTTAGTGATTAAATTTTAACTCTACAAACTTCTTTTATGTGGTGTTGTATTACCGATTATGTTCGTGCTCTCACAATTTACACAAAATCTCAATCTCACGTGTTTTTGTGTCAATTGATCATTTGTTTGCTTAGATTAATATAAATTAAAACCTCAATTCCTGGATCATATTAAGTGAATCACATTATCTCAATGATTTAAAATAATTAAATTAATAGGGTAGAAGATAGACTGATCACTAAGAAAGCTACTTTTCCATGGGTGGTGTGGTCATCGTGGAGACGTTTTGCATGAGAAAAGGATTGAAAGGGTAGAACCCAATATCATATCTACTATTGAGTTCCCGACCAAATAATAAGATTAATAGAAGAATAAAATTTAAAATAATAAAATAAACTTTTATAAATAAAATAAGAAAAAAGAAGTTTATTATGAAAAAACAAACATTACAACATGAGGAACAAGAGAGGGCTTCGACAAAGGGATCCTTGCTTCAAAAGAACCATTATTGAATTTCTTGGATAATTGGAGTGGAACATATTCCCATATTCCCTAAACTTCCTAATTCACGTCCAAAACCTTAAAAATGTGAAAGATACATATTTATAGAGTGGAGGGAAAGCTAGGCTAAAAGTGGTTTCAAGTGTGAATGAGAAGATTTTACCAAATATTTTAATCCCACTTGGACAGCCTTCTTGACCACCAAAACGCATCAATTAGATTCCCTTCCATACGGATAATATGTGACAAATTTGGTTTTAGATCCCCTCTCAAAATTAGGGCTCAATCCATGCACGGATGTAGAAGATATGACCCAAACACTAAAGTGATGTCCAATCTCGCGTGTCCAGCCCTCCATTGAATTAATGGCCCATTTACTCCATCCGAATGTACTCGTTAGCTCTAGTTTCCTGAATAAAAGTTGTATAAAATCATTGAATAATAATGTTAAAAAAATTTAAGTTCAAATAAATCATATTTATATATATATGTATGAAAAACTACAGTGCATTTTAAAAGGGAAAAACTAGAATTTTCATCAAATTTTCAAATGAATGATCTAATCCCAAATATTTCATAAATAAACATATTTATCCCAATGTGAGGAAATTATGTCATTTATTATTAATAAAATATTCAATATAATATTGTTTTATCACATAATAATTTTCATTTATCAATTACTCAAACCTCATTAAAATATGAATGTCTCGAGATTTAGCTGAAGCCCGACATCCCCCGTATAAGTCACTCACCACAAATATATCTAAAGACCATCTAAGTAATCAAAGTAAAGACTGAATCTAAGCTTGTGATTTTACATGGATAACATGTCATAAGATATTCAATTTAATATTTCATATACTATATCCGAGCCCATCCACTAAAAATAGTGATTCACTCATGGGTCCGTCCACTAACTGTGATTCACCCAATTCATTGATGAGTCTGAACCATTTCTCATATTAAATTCCCAACTCATAATTTCAAAATAGTTTTCATTAGAAAATTAATTCATTTTTTATAAGACCAATTGGAGCCACAATAAAATTTCAATTAATGGGTTTAGAACATCATGTCTTTCACCCTCGTGAGTAGTTGGAGCATCAGTCCTTGTCACACAACTGATGGGTATTTGGAACATCAGTCCATGTACCATAAAAGAATGTTTGCATGCAAGATGGGTGTAGAATGCCATGTATAAAACCCCATGAGTATTTGGATAATCATTCCCTATCTTATAACCTGTTTCTAAATTATACCTATATATTTATCATTGGTGTAGAACTCCATGTCTAATGCCCCAAAACCATCCATTAATTAATTCATATATTAATTAATCCAATCCGTTAATTAATTCAAAAAATAATTAACAATATAAATCGACCGTCAAATAGGTCAAAAATTAATTAACCACTCAACATCTCAATAGTTAATAATTAATTAACAATTAATTATTATCATCAACAGAACAAAATAATTAACTCGAAATTTAATTATCCTAATTCTTTAACAATTCCGAACCCTACCACTCAAACAATGATTCTTCCAGGACTTAAATAATTTACATGAATGTCATAATCATCTCAACACACACTAAACAAGGCCTAGATATTTAGAAACCACATAGCATATCAGATTTTTAAACAACTCCATCCTAAACAACTTAAGACATGGAAAATAAACACGCACCCAAAGGTATTTTTGGCCAACAATCATAAAAATAAATCCATTCAAAATCTATAATAATTCATAAAAATTAATTAATCCAACAATTAATTAATTAAATCATATCACTTAAAACTAGTTTATCCATTAATTCACCATTTACCATTCATCATGAAATAATTAATCCATCCATTAATTATTACAAGTTTCTGATTTATATTATGAACATGTCAAAATATTCAATATTCAAAATATTCAGTAAATGTCGTTACCACCATCCAACAGTTTATCTTTAATCATAGTTTAAAGAAAATATAGCAGTTCCATAATCATGGATACTTGTATTCTGAAATAATTTAATCATTGTTTATATATATGTATATATATCTACACACATAGATATATATATATATATATCTATATATATATATATATATCTATATATATATATTTTAATGCGCGTGCCTTGCAAAAAAAATCTAAAAATCAACAAAACAACATCGAAAAACCAAAACCAAAGTAGCAAGGTCTACGCACCAACTGCTAGAAACCAAGGACTGAGATAAAATATTAGACACCATTTTAAGTGGTGAAAAACCAAACAACGGTATAATCCATTAACTCCGAACAACGTCGGTGAACTGAATCAGATCGAACTACCTCACATTCGGTGGCAGTTTCCAGAACGTGAACCATGGAATCCCGAGACCTAATTGCACAACCCTAGAATCGAAGGACTCAAAAAATTTGGGTTACAACAAAAACCATAAATTTGGAAAAACCTAAATGAGTACTGAAACAGAATCAAACTGAAAAAGAGATGATGGGGAACATTATAGGACATCCTACCTTTAATATTTAGGGTAATCCCAAGGGAGAATTCAAAATAATTTCTCATAGATGAAGGACCCGGGAAAGTGGGGGCATTGCGCGCTGCAGGGGAGGCTGTCTGGGGGGTGTCACACTGCTGTAGTGGGTCGTTCGGGGGGTTCTGCACTGCTCGAGGTCAAGAAGAGGAGGGATTCATAGAGGAGGAGACCAAAGAATCTTCTTCATCTCACCTCTTAGGGGAGATGATCCTGATGGGGTTCACGCCTTTTGCGAGAAGAAGGTCACGCCCCTCCCTTCTTTTCTAAAACTAATTCTACACATAAATGATTAATAAATATACATTAATAGTTATAATATTAAACATAATAATAATAATATCATTAATATTATTAATATTATAAACTTGTCTAAAAAAATTCCTCAATAAAGATTAAAAAAATGTTTCTTTGATTAAATACAAAACCCCCAATTAATCCTTCCTAAAAGGAATCATTTCTTTGAGAAATTCAAAATCCCATTTACTTCTTCAATAAACTGAAAAACTCTTTCACTTCAAAGTAATAAAAATAATTATTTTCCCACAATTATTTAAAATCATTTTCCCTTGAATTTAATTAATTAACACAATAATGAAAATAATTACATCCTCATAATTATTATTATTAAAACTTTCATTTTTATCCAAATCCAACCAAAACTCCCCAATTCATTACTATTATTATTTAAAATAATAATAACAACCATAATTATCAATAATGATAACACTCATAAAACGATAATAATAATAACAATATCATTATTATTACTCAAACCTTTGATATAACCCAACACCTCTATTTATTAACAAGGATCCTTCATTAAATTTGAAACTCTTTATTTAATTAAGCATTTAATTGAGATACCCAACAACCTCATTAAATTCACATAAGTATTACACCCCATTAAAAAAAATTTAACATCGAAATATTTTATGACACCATAATAATAATAATAACATTATTATTATTAACACATTATTATATTTAAACACAAAACACCCAATTTATTACAATATCATTAATATGATATTAATGATAAAAACTACCACCCATAACCTCCATTTAATAATAAATGGTCATTTATTAATTATGAAACTCTTCATTTAATTAAAACAGTTATTTGATATACCCAAATGCCACATTAATTTTCATCAACCATCATTTAATTAATTCTTTATCATTCATTTAATTAATCAACCACAATAAAAGGAATAATAAATTCATTATAATTATTATTATTAAAACATTATTTTAATTAATCACCATACCTCATATAATATTATTTGATTAAATTAAATAATTTATTAAATAGGGTAAACTGCACAGGTTGGACCGCATTTGTGCATTGCCCATGCAGATCCATTGATGTGGATTTTTACAGATCTGGTGCTCCTGAGACTCATCGGGACACCAGCTAAAATTATTTGATAAATATGAATGTCCAAAAAATGACACCATTAGGTGTTCCAACACTCAGAAGAAAATTCCAGAGGTTGGCTAAAAAACCGACCTATCGATAAACTGATATTGTTTCGAAAACCAATGTATTTTAACCGGGTTAAAAAACAAGGGACTTTACAATCTACCCACCTTAAAAAAAAATTCACCAAGAAGCCATCAAGAACCACTACTAAAACGACTGACCTACCAAATTCATTTAATCTTGTTAGAACTAACGAGTTTTGTTCCCAACTCCAAATGCACATTTAACCCTTCACAAGACTAATGGCTACGCCTTTAAAACCAGAGACAAAGCTCAGTTTATAGCTTAAACATCGAAACATGGATTATATCTGAGACCATTATAGGGAACCTATAACGAAAATAGTAGAATCTTGATCAACCAATAGAAGGGGTTGTGCATGGTTCCCTTTAAAGATGTCACGAACCCAAAGCCCACATTTTCCCTTTATATGTGGACGTTTCTTTAAAACTATTCCAAAACCATCCGCAAATACACGAAATTTGATGAAACTTCCATGTCAATCCATCGCAAGGATATTTTAAAAATAATTGTTCCCCAACACGAATAAAGGAGTATCCCAAAGAAACCACACATCCCATGTACTACCTAGAGAACAACCAGTCATCAATCCCAACAACATTTAAACTGTAGCATAGTGTAAGATCAACTCTATCTTAGTGTCTCCATGATGAGGTCAATATAGGGGACATTCTCATCGTATTCAAAAGGGCGTACTAAGAGAAAAACAAGGTCATTAAGAAGATCAGTCAAACTACTACATCACAACTCTATTAAAACAAATCAGAGTCACCTATCAAGATGTTTACTGAAAACAATGTGACGCTACCGACCTTAGAATTTTCCATGACATTTCAAGAGTAGATCATACACTCAATGACTCACTATTTCAGAACACATTAACGCATTCATGTGACGTTCCTCGAACGACAATTACAATGTCAAAAATTGATCATAAAATCTGTAACATAAACCTATCGACATTCCATAACATCTGAGTCCCATGATATCCTCCCGAGTAGTGGAACAAACTTACTTTAATAGCCTAGAACATTGTTAGGGTACTACCTACCCTAAGTTAGCCCCTTACAAAACAAAAACTTCAACCCTCTCTCCTAGTCACACAAAACTGAAATCACAAGATTCAAAATCCCCTTTTATGTTTTAGTCCTTTTAATTAATTAATTTTAACCTTTTGACATTTGAATGAATTTCAACAAACACACAAGAACATTTTTCATAACAATTCACTTGGTTTTCAAAATAATGACCTATGAAAAAAGGCATTCTATCACAAACATCCCCTTTTATCATTTAACATTCTGTGTTATTGAAATTTAAACAGGCAATTTAGAATCTAAATTTCTTTTACCAAAAAGGTATCCTATGGGGGAACCATTTATTCGATCTGATTTCTTCAAAAAGATACCCAACAATAGTTCATTTCAGTCAAGCCTCATAAGTTTTACATTTAGAACAATTTTCAAACATAATATGGTTATATAAGGTTCAAACACATGGGTGTCTATTAACCATTCGATAAGGCTCCCATACACCTTTTCACTAGAATTTGGCTCCCATTAATCACAATAAACATTAATTTAAAATTCTAACATTAGCATCGATTTCATATATCAAACAATTTCTAGCATGTTAGTATAAGAAGTAACACAACATCATGCTACAACACAGAGGCATGTCACAATTATAAAATAGGCTAATCACAGTGGCATCATGGCATACAAACACCTAGGAAGGTTAAATTTGTCACCAAAACATGATATCTAAAAGTCGCACTAAATAAGTACCAAGAATGACACATATTCAAGGCACACAATCCCTATTAGCAGGCATCCTACTAATGCAACTACATGGCTTGTTATATGCATGGCATGTGAATCTCGAAGTGCTTAATATGATGCATGTAATACAAATTCGTTTTCATATCAGGTGAAGGCAATGTTTTTACAAAATTTTAATAATCAACATGCAACGGAAAATATATCAATCACTCAAGGTGAAATAATATCAACTGTAGAAATGAAAACCATTAACATCAATCCAAACAATGGCCACTTGGTCATTTCCCGTACATGGGTGATCAGTCCCAAGAAAAACTATTAACCCATATGCCGACACATTCCTAGTCTCCTGTCTACCAACCCTAAAATAGTAAGACAATAAAATGAAACCTCAATCCTCTGATACCACATTGTAACGTCCTGACCCGGCTCTCCCCTGAACCGATGGTTGGACCAGTCACCACATGAACTCAAGCGCGTCTCCCCCTATGCCAAAGGCTGACGACTAGCAGCGAGTGTCTAAGGAGATTTAGTGGGGAGAAAATACCCTCTTATCATAGTTTCACATCGACACATTAGAGTAAATAACAATCAATCGTAGAATAATTAATACATAATTGACAAAACAAAGGAATAAAAATAGTAGTCATTTTATAATACTGGACAACGTCGATTATACAGAAGATGCATGAATGACATGCTAATGATACAAAAATGGAAAGCAGTGAACAATACAACATACTTTATATTATAATACATAAATAAATAAACAATGACTCAAAACCCCAAGGGAGGTATCCTAGAGCATCCAGAGCATACGTTTGGTCCTCTGCTCTGATCTCCTAAGTAAATGAAAACATCACAATTCTACAACCAAATCGAATCTACTCAGTTACCCTAGTGTAATAGAGGCCCGAGTAGGGTGTGAGATATAAATATCAGTAGGCCAGGACCACCAGTTTCTACCCCAAATCCATACATTTAATAAACAAATTAAACGTGTGAAAACATGCATAAATAAAGTAAGAAGTAAATTGTAACTATATACCAAAATACCTGCTTCAGCCATCAGTTGGTGTCTGAACCTGTATTATACATTTTTCATGCATACAAAATAGTCACTACATAATCATTTTCATTTATCAATTATTCAAACCTCATTAAAATATGAAAGTATCGAGATTCGGCCTAAGCCCGACACCCCCATATAAGTCACTCCCTAGAGATATCTCTAAACACCATCTATGTAATCAAAGTAAAGAATGGATCTAAGCTTGTGCTTTGAATTAGATAACACATGATAAGATATTAAATTTAATATTTCATATACAATATCCGAGCCCATCCACTAAAAATAGTGATTCGCTCCTTGGTCCGTCCACTAACTTCGATTCACCCAATTCATTGATATGTCTGAACCCTTCCTCATTTGCAATTCACAAATCATAATGTCACAATAGTTTTCATTAACCAATTAATTCATTTAATGTAAAACCAATTGGACACATAGTATAATGTCAATTAATTCATGTAGAACATCATGTCTTTCACCCTCGTGAGTATTTGGAGTGTTAGTCCTTGCCTCACAACCCATGGGTATTTGGGGCCTCATTCCATGTCCCATAAAAAATGTTTGCATTCAAGATGGGTGTAGAATGCCAAGTCTAGCACTCCATGAGTATTTGGAGCACCAGTCCCTATCTCACAACCCTTTTACCATGTATAGATATATATTTATCATTGGTGTAGAACTCCATTTCTAACATCCCAAAACCATCCATTAATTAATTAATAAATTAATTAATTTAATCTGTTAATTAATTCAACAACTAATTAATAATATAAATTTCCCATCAAATAAGTCCTAAATTAATTAACCACTCAACATATCAATAGTTAATAATTAATTAAAAATTAATTATTATTAAAAATAAAACTAAATAATTAACTCAAAATTTAATTATACAAATTCTTTAACAATTCTGAACCCACCCACTCAAACAATTATTTGTCCAGAAGTTAAAAAATTTATGTGCACATCATAATCATCTCGAAACATGTTAAACAAGGCCCAAATATTTAGCAACCATCGTACATAGAATATCATATTTTTTAAAAACTCCATCCTAAACAACTTAAGGCATGGAAAATAAACACGCATCCAAAGGTAATATTGGCCAGAAATCATAACAATCAATCCATTCAGAATATTAAATTAATGTATGAAAATTAATTAATTCAACAATTAATTAATTAAACCATATCACTTAAGCCAATTCATCAATTAATTAGCCATTTACCATTTATCATGTAATAATTAATCCAACCATAAATTATTACCAGTTTCCGATTTATATTCTGAACATATCAAAATATTCAATATTCACATTATTCAGTAAATGCCATTACCACCATCCAAAAATTTATCTTTAATCATCATTTAAAGAAAATATAATAGCTACACAATCATGGAAACTAATATTATGAAATTATTTAAACAAGAAACTAATTCTTAAATAAAGTGATAGAGATTTGGGACCCTACCTCAGTGTGATATAACTTTAATTACGCTTCACTTTAATTGAGTTGGCAGCAATTAGTTGCAAATGGGATGCAGTAGCATGCGTACCACCTTTCTATATATGTATATGTACATAAAAATATATATATATCTAAATATATATTTTCACATGCACGCCCCGCAGAAAAATCAACAAATCACCAAAACAACTTCAGAAGACCAAAACCAAAGCCACAAGGTCTACGCACTTACCGCTAGATACCAAGGACTCAGATAAAATATTAGACTCCATCTTAGGTGGTGAAAATCCATACAACGGTATAATTAATTTCCTCCGAACAATGTCGGTAAACCGAATCAGCCTGAACTGTCGCACCTTTGGCTGCAATTTCCAGAACGCGAAACAAGGAATCCCGAGAACCTTGTTGCATAACCCTAGAATCGATGGACACCAAAAATCCGGGTCACAACAAAAACCCTAAATTCGCCAAAACATAAATGGGTATCGAAATAGCATCAAACAGAAAAAGTGATGATGGGGAACATCATAAGAGATCCTACATTGAGTATTCTGACTAAATAAAAGGAATAATTCAAAGAAAATTCACATGGATGAAGGACCCGAGAAAGGGGGGCGTTCCGCGCTATAGGGGAGGCTGTCTGGGGGTGTCTCGCTACTATAGGGGGTCGTCCGGGGGGTTCCGTGCTGTTGGAGGTCCCGAAGAGAAGGGCCTCTTAGATGAGGAGTCCAAAGAAGCCATAGCCTCGCACCTCTTAGGGGAGATGATCTTGGTGGGGGTGACGCCTCTTGGGGGAAGAAGGACACGCCCATCCCTTCTTTTCTAACACCAATAAAACCCATAAATGATTAATAAATATAAATTAATCGTTATAATAATAAATAAAATAATAATAGTATCATTAATATTATTATTGTTGTATCATTGTTTAAAAAAAATCCTCATTAAAGATTTAAAAAAACGTTTGGTTGATTAAATCCAAAACCCCCAAATAATACTTCTTAAAAGGGAACATTTCTTTGAGAAATTAAAGATCCAATTTAATCCTCAATTAATTTAAAAACTCTTTCACTTCAAATTAATAAAAATAAATCTTTTCCCATAATTAATTAAATTCATTTTTCCTTAAATTTAATTAATTAACACAATAATATTAATAATTACATCCTCATTGTTATTATTATTAAAACTTTTGATTTTTTTTTCAAATCCAACAAAAACTCCCCAGTTCATTACTATTATTATTTATAATAATAATAACAACCATAAATATCAATAATTATAATACTCATAAAACCATAATAATAATAATATCATTATTATTACTCAAAACATTGATATAACCCAACACCTCTATTTAATAACAATGATCCTTCATTAAATCTGGAACTCCTTATTTAATTAAGTGTTTTGTTGAGATAAACAATAGCCTCATTAAATTCACATAAGTATTACACCCCATTAATAATTCAATTAAAATATTTTAACATCCAAATAATTTAAGACACTATAATAATAACAACAACATTATTATTATTATCACATTATTATATTTAAACACAAATCTCCCAATTAATTATAGTATCATTAATATGATATTAATGATAAAAAATCCCTCCTATAACCTCTATTTAAAAACAAATGATCATTTATTACTTATAAAACTCTTTATTTAATTAAACTATTTATTTGATAAACCCAAAAGGCACATTAATTTCTTCCATTGTCATTTAATCAATTCATTATCATCCATTTAATTAAACAACCACAATAATTGTAATAATAAATTATTTATTATTATTATTAAAACATTATTTTAATAAATAACAATCTCTCATATAATATTATATTATTAAATTAAATAATTTATTAAATTGGGTAAACTGCACGGGTTGGACCACAACCATGCACTACCTATGCAGATCCATTAATGTGGATTTTTCTTGATCCAGTGCTCCCGAGACTAATCGGGATACTCTCTATGATTGTTGAATAAATATATAAGTAAAAAAATGACACATTAAGGTGTTACAACACTGAAAATAAAATTCCAGAGCTCAGTTTAAAAACTAACCTATCGATAAATCGATTTTTTCGAAATCCTTCATATTTTATCCCAGTTAAAAAACACGGGACTTTAAACCTAATTAAGTATAAGTACATCAGTAATAAAAAAGATTCATCCCTTGATCCTTGTAAATATTTATTTAATGGGAAGCGGCATAGTGTCTCTTTCAATAATACATCATCAAGGAAATTAGAGTTGTTGGATCTCATGCACTCTGATGTATGCAGGCCCATAATGGTGGATTCACTAATAGGTAACATATATTTCCTATAATTTATTGATGATGTATCGTGAATGTTGTGTGTATTCTTCATGTGACTGAAAGACCTAGTACTCGACTAATTCATGATGTTCCATGCCATGGTGGATTTTGAAATTAGAAGGAAGCTGATGTGTATTCTTTCATAAAATGGAGGAGAGTGAACATCATGGGAATTTGATGCCTATTACAGGAGTCAGGGAATCTGACATGAGAGGATGGTCCCACACACCCCAAAACACAATAGTGTTTCAGAATGGATAGAAAGTAACATCATGGAGAAGGTGAAAAGCATGACGAGTTTGGCTAATATCCCTAATCCATTTTTGGGAGATGTTATTCAGGTTTCATGGTACCTCATCAAAAGATCACCATTAGTCCCACTTAATTTTGAGATCACACAGAAGCGATTTTCTATTAAACATCACTCATACTCTCATTTATGAGTATTTAGATGTTTCAAATTCTCACATGTATCCAAGGAGCTCCGGTAGAATCTAGGAAAGAGATATACTCCATGAATCTTCATCGACTATGGAGATTAGGAGTTCAGATAAAATCTTTGGGACCTAAGGAGAAGAACGTGATCATAAGAAAAGATTTCATGTTCCATGAAAAGCATATTATTATGGACATTCGAATTACTAGAATGTCTTGAAGGGAAAGTGTTGAGGACTCAATTCATAATCCAACACATGTACCCTCACCACCTGTCAATGAAGATGAGGAGTTGAAAGAAGTCTCAATGATAGTGGACTAGGAGGAAGTGGAAGAGGATTTTGAGTAGGAGGAGGATAAATCGTATCTATAAGAAGTTACAAAACTATCACACAAGCTTGGTGATTTTGTGCCTGCCAAACCTAACATTTCATAGGTTTGAATATTTTCACGAGGAAGGATTCCACCAATAAAATATTCAGAGTCAGATTTTCTATTTCTTACTGATGAGGGGGAGCCATAAGGATACGAGGAAGCATCGTCCCATCCTGAAAAACTCAAGTGGTTGCATTCAATGGAGGATGAGATGGAGTCTTTTACGAAGAACCAATCATATGATTTGGTGGAATTACCCAAAGGTAAGAATGCACTAATGAACAAATGGGTGTTTGGGTCGAAGAAGGATGGTAAAAAAAGTAGGTCAAGCAAAAAACTTACTTATTTGTCAAGAGATTTCTTCAGAATAAATGGAGTTGACTTTGACAAGATCGATTCAACCATTGTGAAGATGGATTCAATCTGAGTTATTTTTGAATTGGAATGCACCTTGTATTTGGAGATTTAATATATGGATGTGAAGTCAACTTTTCATCATGGTGACCTCTCCGAAGAAATCTATATAAAGTATCCTAATGGGTTAGAGGTTTTTGGACAAGAAAATCTCATCTGAATATTGAAGAAGAGCTTGTACAGACTGAAACAGTATCACAGATAGTGGTATAAGAATTTTGACTCATTCAAAGGGAGTCATGGATACAATAGGACACAGGAAGACCAATGTGTTTACATCTAGAGATTTCAACATGGAAACTTTGTTGTCTTTCAACATTATGTTGATAACATGTTGATCATTGGGAAGGATGCAGCAAAGATCAGCAAGTTGAAGAAGAAGTTATCCATGCCTTTTGATATGAAGGACATGGGAGAATGTCAACATATTTTTGGGATGCAAATCATTTGTGACATAAAGAATAATTTGTTATGGATATCTGAGGATAAATATGTTGAATGTGTTCTGAAATGTTTCAATATGGATAAATCCAAACTTGTAAGCATTACTCTTCCAAGACATTTTATGTTGAGTAAGACTTCATGTCTGTCATCTAAAGAATAAATTGAGGTGATGGAGATGATACCATAATCCTAAGTAGATGGAAGCTTGATGTATGTTATGGTGAGTACAAAACCTAAAATTTCTCATACAGTGGAAATCAGGAGCCAATTTCTCTCCAATCTCAGGAAACAGCCCTGAGATTTATTCAAACAGATTATTAGTTATTTTAAAGGCACTTTAAATCTATGTTTGTGCTATGAGGGATCTGAACCTCTCATGGTGGGATATATATATGAAGGTATGGCTGGAGATCCTAATAGTATGAATTCTACATTAGTATACATCTATACTTTTTTAGGAGGAGTTGTTTCATGGCAGTATAGGTTGCAGAACTGCATTGATTTATCCATGATGAAAGTAGAGTACATTGCTACTATGAAATTTGGTAAAGAGATGTTGTGGCTAAAGTGTTTTCTCCATGATATTAGATTCATCCAAAAGGATTACATGGTTTATTAGGATAGTCAAAGTTCTTTGGAATTGATCAAGAACCCCAGGTACCATTCCCGGTCAATGCACAACGACATTCTCTATAATTGGATATGTGAAGTGATGGATTGACAGCTGCTACAACTTGTGAAGATCCACACAAAGGAGAACCAGAATGATGTGTTGAAAAAGGAGGTTTATCGAGAGTAGATATACCATTACATATTCTCTAGTAGATTGTAGTTGGAGGAAGATAATTGATGGATATTTTTTTCCATCTGTTTCCCACCATTGCTGTCAATGGTGGATGGTGAAACAACCCCACCTAATAGCACGGTAGGTGGAATACATGGGAGAATTACATGGTAGTTGGAAACCATGGGAGAAGTCCTTTGGTAGGTGGGGGATTGTTGGGAGTTGTATCAAACTTGACACCTAACTCCATATCCATTTATGGAGGGCCATTGGAGCATCCTTCATCATCAGTTGAGCCAAGAGAGCTCTTCCACCTAAGATATCCTTAAGATCTCCATGTATGAGTAAGAAAGGGAGGTGTGGAAGGGTTAAATTGAAGCCATTGTTTTTTTGTAATAAAAGGAATGTTTTCTCCTTCCATTCATCTCACTTAGTGGTCAGATAACCCCAACATGCTATCGATATTTCTATGTTTAGGTGTGCATTTTTGTCATCATCTACAACCAAGCCACACAGTCGCATTCCACCATCATCTGTGATCATTGATCCCTCACACCATCGCATACTACCGCTTGTGGTGCCTCGCTGCTCTTTGATAACACTATCCACTGTTGATTCCTGCTACAATTGCATTCATCTATTACGACCAGTCTCTGTTCCCTGATGCTGTTGGATTCATTACCGTCGACCACAACTATTTCCATCTACTGCTAGTTGTGACCATTCTCTCGTACTACCAAGTATATTACTATTACCTTGTCAAACCTTTCTACCACCACTGCCACCCTTAAGGCCACCTAAAATGTTCAAGGAATTCATGAATATCCACTCTATCTCAGGATCCTCTAAAACTCCATACTCTCCATTGATGGGGCTCGATCATACCATGGTGAAGACCTGATATTGATAATAATGGAAACCACTACTAAAACCACCATGAAAAAATGAGTTAAAATCAAAACATCTTGAACACTATATTGACATCCTAGAGGAGAAATGAATGCATGAAAGAGGGGGAGATAAAATGAGAAACTAAAAATCCATATGCATGGTTGGAATAAGGATTCCAAAACCTAAAACATTAGAATCATTCATACACAAAAGGGGAATAAAAAATGATATGATAATTATTACATATTATATAATAGTTAGGAATTTAATATGAATATGATGTATATTAAATTGGAAGAACCTTAAATGAAATCACCACAATACATGTAAGATTCCTTCCAAAGATACACATGTCATGACCTCAATCATCCAACTAGTTTGGTCATGCTAAAGTTGGGTGACTCTGTGTCATCTTGTGTAAGGCAATAAAGTAATGAGTGACTGTCGATTATTCTATGGGTGGGTCATTCTAAAGTTGGGTGTCATTGTAATATATGCAATATATATAAATATATTATATGATATTATATATAAAGTGTATATTTACTTACATTTATTTGATGCATGTAATGTACGTATTAAGTATATGCGATAATATATGTGTGTGTGTGTGTGTGTTTGTGTGTGTGGGATATATGTTTATTTCTCGTAAATGGATTAATTATCAGTTATAATACATTATGAACACATTAATTGGCATGACTGGTCATTGAATATGATTCAATTCATTCATGAATAAATATATATGGATACATTAATATGGACAAAATATTTTCATTTAATGAAATGTTTCAAGGATGGCTACATAAATGGATGTGATCCCTCCTATAAATATAAAAATTTGTGATTAATCCTCTCATTTATCTCTTCTTCACAAAATATTTTCCATCATGTCAAACTAAGGTGCTAAAACCCCTTCAACATTTGGGTATTATCATCATAAGATCACGAATCCATTGGTTGATGTACCCCCCTCAGAGGAAGGGTTTGTTTTTTTACTGCTACATGATCTTCATAAAGTATTTTCCTTCATTGATAATGAATAAAACTGCAGTCGTTGATGATTTCCATGTAAACTATTTCTATAGTTTATTTACGTGTTGATTCTCAAAGAATATTTTCATGTGTTTGGGTTGTCTTCCACTGAACATGGTCATGTGATGATCATAAAAAACCCAAATACTAGTATCATAGGAACATACTTATTTAACAAATCAATATATTTATTAATTTATGAAAAATAAGTTTTAATTGTAAAACAAGATTTTTCTGAATCCTATAAATTAATTTGAAATGTTCATATATATTACTCTTGTTTATATGAAAACAAATTAAATATATATTTTAATCAAGAGGATTCAATTTTGAATTGAATTTTTTTATCTATAAATAGTTTATAAATAATTAAAAAGGCATCCTGAAATATTTATATATAAATTTATAAATGTTTTTTATACATTACATAACTATAAAATGTTTATGGTTAATTGTTAATTTTTTTTATAAAATTACCTTTTAAAAAAATAAATTGATTGATTTATGATATAGAAAATAATGGTTTATTTAGAAATATTAATATATAATATATAAAGAGTTTATAAATTACAACTTATTTGATATTTTGATTATATAAAAATGTTTATATAATATATATATTTAATTATAAAATGTTTATAGTTCATGAAATATCAGATAAATTCCATTTAATATAAAATGTTAAGGTATTATATTGATAAGAATATAAAATGTTTATATTCTTACTAATTTATAGTTTACTAATATTCATGTTTAGTTTATAATTTAGTAATTAGAAATTCTTAAAATTAAAGGGGCTTTATTTGAATATTTTTTTCTTCCACATCAAAAGGTGTTTAGATAATTAATACAATTCGAGATTAAATATTAATTAAGTATATGATATTAAGATTATATAAAAGGATTGCATAATTGAAAGTGAATTAAAAATAGTTTATAATACATATAATATTATATATGTAAAAAGGAAATTCATTATTATGGAAAATATGAAATAATTTTTTTCGGAAAGAATATAAAGTGTTTATATTAAAAATTATGGAATTTCCATGATGTTAAAGGTGAAATTATAAAAAAAATTAATTAGATTTTATTTCTGAAATTTTTCATAAATGTTAATCTCATGATTAAATATATAAATTTATCATTTATTTAAATATTATTCTCTATTTTATTCATAGTTAAAAATAATTTATATTATGAATAACATTATGCCAAAAATTTTATGACAAATTTCTTCTAAGATAGAGGCTTTCATATCATTCTAGGTTAGATATAATAAAATTTAGTTTCCAGATACCTTGAAATTAGTATATAATTTTAGTTATGATCTTGAGAGTTGTTATTGGGAATAGTTTGTGCATATTAGGTTTTACAGTTCTCATGAATTTGATTCTCTCTAGAGTAAACTATCTCTCGGTAGAGGGACATAAGGTCAGACCGCATACTTTCATAGAGGTTACCCTTTGTTAGGAAAGTGAACAAGGTTGTCTGTTTGCCTATTTGGTCTTACTCATGTGGAGTTTTACAATATCATATAACATTATGCCTTTATATGATGTGTTAATGTACCTTATGCATATGATGAATATGTATATGTATGAATGTAAATAACTTCAATTTTCATGTGATAAAAAAACTTGTGGGTTGTGTAAAGAGTTACACATTAATGTGGTGTAAACAAATTAATTTTGTTATTGGCGTAGATATTCCAAAACTAAATCACTAAAAGAATGCATAAAAATAAAGTAAATAATACATGATAACATAATGATTACATATGATTTAGTAGTTATGAATTTAATATGCATATGATGTATAATAAATTAGAAAGACCTTAAAAGAAAAACCCCTACAAATACTAAGTGTTATATTCCTTCCAAAGAAAGACTTATGAAGAACTGAATCATCCAACTCGGTAGGTCATGCTAAAGTTGAGTGCCTTTGGGATATATTGTGTAAGGAAATAAAGTAACACATGACTCTAGATTATTCTATTTTTGTTTAATTCTAATGATGGGTGCCCTTGGATCGTCCTTTGTCTGCATGTTTCTGGCATTTTATTTGGGTTACAATACCTGTGAGAGAATAATAGGATTAGGTTACCAGAGGAATAGAGTTAAGTGAATCCATGGATGGATTTGGATAAAGGGTTATCCACTTAACTAAATAAGACTCACAATTGTTGTAATTGGGATGATTTCCAACCTAAATATCTATGTAATGGTAGAAATGCTAAATCAAGCTAGATTTTAGTGAAATATGGATCTTGGATCACTAAATGGATATGATGTATGGATTCATCAATTTTAGTGGGAAAACTATCATTAAAATCCCTTAATGAAAATATAAAAGACATGATTTACATATGATTAAAAGTTATATTGTTGGTAAATGCATCATCATCATCTAACTAAAATTCATATTAATCCTTGAAATAAGGTGCTGAAAGTATGGAACTCATAAGATTGGTAGCTTATGAAAATTTAATGAGTAAGAGACATATTCTATGTTTCGGAAAAATATATTCCTGAGTAACCAAGTATTAAAGTTGTTCAATAACTGAATTAAGTTTCTCATGGAATCATGAAATAATTCATTTATGGATTCAAAGTAATTTAATTCATAATTGACTTAAGGAATACTATTCACTTATACTCGATATGATTTGGTATTCCCTTGATATTCAATAACATAGAATATTTTTGGAATGAATGAAGAATTCCTAAATTATCTTTTTTTGGTAATGGAATTCATAGTATTTTCATTTATGGAAATGTTCTGACAATGTGAAGGAGTTCAAGAAACATTTACCTAATATTATACAAGTGATGAGAATGGATGGACTGGGCATATAATGTCTGGATTCTAGTACTATATAGATAGTATAATTGGGTAAAAGTTCAAACCAGGAGAAGAAAAGTTTGTTAACAAGTTTAGTAATGTATCCTTAAGAAGAAAATCAAGTTCCTTAAATCCTAGGGATTTCATGAAGGAATAGTTATAAATCAATACGATTGGATTATCCAAAATATACATAAAGAAGTATGTGAACTCCATGGAATGTCCATGATAGGAATGAATGCTATAAAAATTAATTCTTTGATTTTGAATATTTTTTTATACCGAGTATTTTCTTTATAAGTGTTTTAAATATAGAGGAATTCAAAATCAAAGTTATAATTCATTGACCGCTTATATTGCATTCAAATGATGAATTAAATAGTAACTACATTGAGAATTTGATTATAAGAGAACGTATCAAACATGGAAAAATCTAAATAATAAACATATATCTTCATCTCAGTTCACATATAGGATAAAAGAGAAATCTTAATAACAAAAAGTTGTTTTGAGATGATTAAATGTATGCAAATGGTTTATGATTCATCAATTTATATCAATTTTTTTTGAGAATAATATTTGGATGAAAGTGTTTATCCATGATAAATTTTTTATCCAAATAGTTGTTAAAATATATAGAAATATGTTCCTTCCACTCATTGGTAGGATATTTTAATAAAGTCATCTTTTCAGAAAATAATTTTCTAAACACATAATATATCACATATGATATGGAAACAATAATTTATTTGTTTAATATTCCTACTAAAAGGAAAAAAATATTTCCTAAAACAGAAAGTAGTTTTTTTTATATTTGAATGATATTCTTACAAGAATATATTGTATAAGAAGCTATTGGAAATATGTTTGAACAAAGAGAACATCAAAATTAACAAATAAAATATCACACCACATTTATTTTAAGTGATTATTTACATTATAACCTAAATATTAGGATATTTGATAGTAAAGAAAAATTTAAATTCTTACATTTAGTTATTGTGAGAAAGTGAAAATTACAGTTAAATAAAAGATTATACCAATCTATGATTATAATGATTCTTCACTGAATATACTAAAGAGTTTAGAATATATGAAAATAAAAAAATTTAAACTATTACATTTAGATACCATAACAAGTGAACATTGATGTTTCATAAAGGATTATAATAGAAAATAGTAAGTGTTTAACATATTATATCCCAAAAGAGTTTAGGGTATAATGTTAAAAAAATATAAACAGTTATATTAGTTACCATAAAAAAGTTGCTATGGATTTATCCTAAAATAGTTTAAGTTGTGCAGGTAAAGTGATAAAGTGAAAAATTATAATATTTATAAAATATTTTGAGGAAAAAGATTGATGGAAAGGGTTCCTAGGATGATGATGGTTTAATTAGATATAGTTCTATGTAGAAAAAGAAATATAACATTATAACATTTTATGTTATTAAGTTAGGATGTTTCAACTAAAGTTAAATGATATGAAATTAAGGAATATAATTGATACATCTCACCATTATTAAAACTTTATTGCATTGTAAATTTTTCCCACTGAGAGGTTAGTGGGATTACTTTATCAGATGGTCAAATAAGGATGGAAAATGAATTATGTATGGATGTAATATTTAAAATTCATTATTGTAGAAATTTCATGATGGTCATGTTATATCTCTTTGTGTTCAAAACATAAGATATTGGTTGTAATTGTTTTAAATGTATCATGTTATTATAATAATGGATATATCTATTTATCATTCATTCATGTGTGATTCAATTTATTTTACATGAACGGTTGAATGATAGATATCCTTTCAATGTACAAACATTGAGTTGTCCCTAATCGATGATCATCATAGAGCTTAATGTGTTGTGATGAAATGTAAATTTTAGCATGAATATATTCTTATTTCAATTAGAAATGGTTGTATAATATATATTTAAGGATAAAGTATTGATGTAATAACTAGAGACTTATTACTTGGACTGATCCGCTAAATTATATCTCATGGAATGTCATATGGTCAAAGATATACTACGGGTTGTATGCTCATTATCAATCCTTATTACATGAGGTTGTCGAGATACTTATCATGAGAACATTCACACATTGATTGCATACTTATGAAAGTCAACATAATAACTTAGCTAATCATGAGGTGGTTGGGTATATTTTCGATCATGTCATTCATTGGAATGAAACCAATAACGGAATTATCCACTTGTATGATAAGGAATGGAATGTAACCCTTGAATGAATTAGCCTAAGGAAATTACTGGCCATGCTTAGTTGTTTCTCATATGATTTGATCAACTACTTGGATAAGTGAAAGTTGATATGATTATCATATAGATGAATAACCTGTGATATATTCATCCACTTGGTCAGAATTGTTCATAAAATAAAGAAAATAATTGGATTATTTTACTAGATTGGCATGTTCGATGTCTAGTTGTTGAACAATGTCAAAGAAAAAGGGATTATATAAGATACATATGGTGTATATGATTCATCTTGTGGTGGTAATCTTCATATAGAGATATGATTACGTTTGATGGAGATCACACCCAACCCCTTAGTATCTTGAGTAGAACTGATTATTTTCTAGAGGTCACTCTTTTCTTACATCAATAAAATAGACATTTCATAGTTGTTTTCAATGTTTCTAAGTCCAATAGGATCATACAATTAGGACATTGGATAAGGTTAAAATTTTGGAAAAACAATTTTCTCAAAATGAAGGGATTTTGATGAAAAATATATTCAAAAGTGTTTGGATAGATTTAAAAAGATTTGTGATGTTATTCATAAATTACTTATGAGATTGTAGTTCAAGTGGGACATTAATAGATACACACTAAAATATATATAATATATGATATTATATATATATATATATTGTATATTTAATTACATGCATTTGATGCATGTAATTCATGTTTTAAATATATATATATATATATATATATATATTTGGTATATATTTTTATCTCCACAATGGTTTAATTACCAGTTTTAATCCATTATAAACATAGTAATTAGATTGATCGCTCATTGAATAGGATTAAATGAATTATATGAATAAATTTATATGGAAACAATAATATAAATGACATGTTTTAATTTAAGGAAATGCTTCATGGACAGATATATAAAGGGATGTGATCCGTCCTTTATATATAATCAATCATGAGTGAGCCTCTCATATATATATATTCTTCCTACACTACTTTTTATTCTTTGATATGAAGGATTTAGCGCCCCTTCATCATTTAAGTATCCTCATGATATGATCACTAATCCATTAGTCGGTGTACCCCCCTTGGAGGTAGGGTGATTTTTTTCACTACTACCTGATCTTCATCAAGCATTATCCTTCACTGATAAAGAAGAAAACACACATCGTTAATGATTTCTAGGTACACTATTTATAAAATTTATTTACATGATGATTTTAAAAGAGATATTTTCATGTGTTTGGGTTGTCTTCCACTACACGTGGTCATGTGATGGTCATACAAAACCCAACAAAAACCACCAAGGAAAAATTGAATGAAATAAAATCATCATGAACCATATATTGAAATCCCATGACCAACATGAATGTATGAACAAAGAGGAGATAAAATGAGAAACTACCAATCACTCTACATGGTAATGATTGTGTTGTAAAAACATACTTCAGGAAGAAAACACAAGGGTTCACCCCACCCTTTTTTAGAAGTATTAAGTCCATCAGTGGAACAATAATTAGAAACATGAATTACTTGCATTTTAGTCAACTTTTGGAGCCCAACATCATAGCACCCATTGTAATAAATTTTATTCCTTGTTGAAGCCCCAACATAGGAAAAATGTTTTTTCAGGGAACCTAATCCCTTTCACATGTGATCTACGGTTTAAAAATAGAGTACAATTTAGTCAGGACACCTCATTCCATGCACATGAAATCCAAGGATATGGATGATTCAAATTACACATAGGAAAATGAATTAATCTAAAATACAGGATGAAGTTGAAATATATAATAATATAGACATAGGTGAAGATAAGGAAATATGGGCAATTCAATGCCATGTTATCCCTATCATGGATAATTAAAGGATCATTTAATTGTAATATTTTCATTGAATTAAAATTGAAAAAATTTACCAAACTCAAAGAGAAACAATGTTTGGAAATAGGAAGAATATCTTTTGAGATTCGAAGACCAGGACATTTTGGTTTTGATGCTTATAAATACAGTGGTTCCATGTACCTAAAGGTGGATCAAAAACTTCACTATGAAATTCAGATGGAGCTATTATGTTCTTTTATATTGTATTTTTTAGTTTTTATTCTTTTTCAGAAAACTTCATGTTCATATTCAAATAAAGTGTTCCCCTATTATCTCTCTCTCTCCCTCTTCATCTACTATTATCTACTATGAACTCTCATACTCATGATTATGATTAAGTTGCATGAGGAATATCCTAGGGGAGTAATCTGGTGTTGAACTCAAGTCTATGATTTATATTTTCGTTATGATAATCTAAGGATAATTTTTGGTGAGTGCAATCCCCAATGTGGTCATCTAATGTTTAGATTCTTATTCTACACCCACTCTCCATCGATTGAGGAGGTGGATGTATGATGTTCATGGTGATTGTTGTGTGAACTATACATTCAAAACTAAAGTATAATGTCTTCACACATATGAAATGGCATGTCAATGAAGTATATATAAAACAAGATGATGAAGGTTCTACATGGATGAATCTCTTGGGAGAATTTACATTATACTATAAAATCATTTATTTAGTTTTCCATGAAATTTTCATGTTATTTTTAGATTTTCATTATATTATCCTTCCCATGCTTTTAACTTTTTTTCATAAAATAATAACAAAATAAAAAAGAAAATATGTAAGCTAAGAATCAGTGAGTGATTGACTGTGAAGCTCCTCAAATGGGAAAACCCTAGTCAGCCACTATGCTACACATGGAAAATAATTAAATCTTTTTGGAAACCCTATGAAAGGTGTGTCATGTAATAATAAAACATATATATATTTATATATCTATTTTAATATATGTATATAAATATTAATATATATATTAAAAAAAGTATATATATTGAAAAATATACATACATATATATATATATCAATATATGGAAAGTAAAATAATTTATTCTAGTGTTTACTGTGATTGTTGGTGTTTCTATAAATGTATTTATTTTTATAAATTTCAACAAACATATATTAAAATAAATACACAATCATATATGTGGACACACACACACATGTAGAAATACAAAAGAAAAAACATTTACACACACAGACTTATAAATATAAACACACCCAAACATTAATGTTTTTTCAATAAAAAAAGATAGAGAAGTTATAAGGGCCTACTCATTGAAGGAGTAGGTTGCATGATTGAATCTTGGTGTGTGTGGATGAGTAGCATTTGGGAGGCATGTTGATAGGTGGGGGGATCAAGCACTGATAAAAGTGGGAATTGGTGGAAATCACAAGTAAATAGATGGTTGGGATTGGGGCCTTGACCATTGATAAAAGTGGGGATCAATCCCTAATAAAAGGGGGGGTTTATGAAGTGAAATTAGAAAAAATTTATTTTATTTAGTTTTTTAGTGCTAAAAAAGGGACGATAAATGAACCCTTTATCAAAACTAAAAAATAACTGATAAAATGATTCCTTTATCAATTATAGAAAAAGAATTTATAAAAGGACGCCTTTATCAATTCTTTGTTTAACACTGATAATGGGTGCCTTTTCAGCACTTTTTTAGCACTGCTGAAAGTGACCCCCATTTATCAGTGCTTTGAAAATAAATTATTTTTTAGCATTGATAAATTTAAATTCTATTTCTGATAAATTCTACTTCTATAGATGTTCACTTTCCTCATATTAAGACCAAGAGGTTTTGTCATATATTTGAACAATGAAGGAAAATTCCTTTGTGTTGTATTTTGTTGTCAATATATAAATCCATTGACAATGTTGAGTATTATTTATAATGTTTCTGAAAAATGTATACCAGATTGAGAAATCTGGGTTGAATAGACTAAGGTGGTTTGAGGAAGTAGATCGAACTGAGAATATCATACCTATGGGGGAACCAAATGTTTGTTACAATGAATTTATTATTTTCATTATATTGAGTACATCCGGACAAACAAAATCAGTTTGTGGCCATTAGATATATTACAGTTGATAAAGAATAGTTTTGGATTCCTTAGACAGAGGAAAGTTTGAATGTTCAATAAATATATGAGTTTTCTAAAAAAAATTACCGGATGAAGAATGAGAATATAGAGATCAGACATAGGTTTTAGAGTGAGTTCACCAGGCATATAAAAGGCTATGAGTCCATTTTATGAACATTTGAAATGACCTCAGATATAGGGTTATAAGAAATGGAATCAATAATATATTTATAAGATAATTATATCAGGAATATTAACTGGTAGTATTCTGATAAAGGAAACAAATAGACCACTATAGGACAGTGAAGTTCCTATAGTGGTGTATCAAATAAAACATTACTAGATGTGGCAGGTCCTATAGAGGAGTTTTGGATAAAGGATTAAGGGTATTTAATGAGTTTTTGTAATGAAATTATTAGTGATGATGTTGAGATAGATGTTCAATGACTAAATAATCATGAAAGTAAGACCATGATTCTTTCAATGATTCAAGAAGGTTTGAAGAATGATTGAAGCCATGATTTGAGGAACGTCTTGATGAAGTTGGTTGAACCCAATATTTTTTGAATATTGAGTGAATTCACATTGAATAAGATTTTAGAGAGATATTAAATGTTTGAGTAATAATTTTTGAGTTTGAAGTTCATGTTCCACCATTAATTCTTATACATATACTGCTTATATAAAGGGGAGAAGATGTGTTGTGAAGAAGTTTCTTAAGTTGTTTCATCCATGTTAATTTTTTAAGATGTGAGGTGTCGAAAGAAGAACTATAGTTACATATTTTATAAAAGAATCAGATATAGTAGAAATAGATGATGTGGTATCATAAATATGATACCATACAGTGTGTTACAGGACTGAGGATACCAGGTGAAGAACCTATCAGACGAAGTGGTATCATGTTGATGATACCAAAAAATGGGTACTATTTTGAGGCAACCTGATAAAGAAGATATCTTATAAATAAGGTATCATATAGATGGTACCAAATTAAGGTTACTATATATATAATCTATCAGATAGATATGTTTAGGAAATGAAGATCAATCAGCAGGTTCTCACTCACTATTGTGCAATTAATAGATAAGGAAAAAAGAAGAACTTGCAATTGTATTTGGTGTTATAGACCTAATTTTTTATGATTTATATTACATGTAAAATCAAATATGTTAATATTAATTTAAATACATTCTTAAATATCATTAATAGTTATTAATGACTTTAATATAATAAGGTTATAGAGTATATGCCACATTAAAAGGGAATGATAGTTCCCGGCTATGATGAGAAACTTTAAACTCCATGATGATATTTTTAAAACCTTATTATATGGTTTTATAACATTTAATGATGGAGAACATAGTATATTTAAAATCAAGTATGAGTACTCTTTAGAATAATAGGCTTTATATCATGATGTTCATACATAGTAGTCTCTAAGATGGATGATTTTGAGAATATATATTTCAATAGGAATATGCATGTTTATGTATCATTGGTTATTCAGGTCTGTAAGCATGTGTAATAGTTCTTAATCATTAAGATTAATATTAACACATGTGTGGGACCCAAAATGGAATTTAGGGAGATATTCCCTTAGAGGGGGGTGAGGGTGAATCAGGGTATAAAACTCATTCTTGTTTCTTTGTGTATACGTAAAACTTTCATGGTAAAAACCAATATTGACCTCACTTATTATTAGGGTATCAATTCTGTTCCCCTATTAAGTGATGATCTGATAAACTATAGAACTTATCAAATCCTTATTTAGATAGTATTGAAGTTCATTCAATCCAGATTAACTAATTGTCATTCTGTAAAATATAAGAAAATAAAGAGAATAAGATAGATGAATTTTAATTGGTTTACCCACAGTGGGTATGTCTAAGGATCACACACTGACTTTGTGTTGAAGTGAAAAAATCCTGAAATATTTACTAGTATTGTGGATATAATTTTTCGACTGCGATCACTCCACGCAAGGATCACTACCTTTATAAGATTTAGCATTTGGTTTACTACCACCCATGGGTCACTCCCTTTGTTCTATACATTTTATCACTACTTGAGGTGAGAATGATTTTTGGATCATAGGAAAATAAATGACTTCAATGTCAGATAGTTGATGCAATAATTAGTTCACATTGAACATCACTCTACTCTATCAAAAACTGGTTTTCAATAATAACAATGAAATAACTTCCACTTCATTGTTTAACTAGTATTCATGGAATATATCTTTTGTTAATATTTGTAACAAGTTCCAGTCACTTTGTGTATAACAAAACATAATTCACTAGCAAAACCTTTTCTACACTTTTGTGAAACTTTCTTCCTGTTCATGAAACTCTTTACTTTCGCAAAAATTTAAGACTTTCGTGAAACTCACAACCTTTATTGAATATTTATAAACATTCATGAAACCCCTTCATTATACTGACACAATTCCTTTATTCATGGAACATATGCTCTTATGAATCCTTTCTACATGAAATAGAGAGATTTGAAAGAGATATTATGACATGAGTTTATTAAAACATTTTTGAACACTTGAAAAATATAAGGGAAAGTTCTTGAAGGTGTTTCTCATGAATAGTGGAATATGTTTATTTATATTAACATAGATTCATATCATGAGGTAATTTCATATATTATAGTATCTTAATAATATAAAAACCATAACATTATAATTTTTATCAGTGTTTCTGTTTTTTTAGGGATTATCTAAAAAACTATTGTGAATCGTGAGAGATAATTCATTCCTCCTATTGATGGGATTTTTTTTGAGAAAAATAAAAATCATGGTCATATTTTATCTATTATTATTTATATTATTTTATTATAAGTTGTGGTTTTTTTCTAAATTATAAATTTATTTTTTATAAATTATAAGAAATTAGGTCACTCTTTTGGTTGGATAGAGAAGTGTCTTAACATTCATAAAGAACCCGACAACATTATTGTGGATAAACCTTCCAAATACATTGGAGTAAGTTATTTTTATTACTATTTAGACTTATTTCATTTCTCTAAAAACATAATAATTTTTTTTAAAATCATTAAACCTAGTTAAATGGGGTTGAATACATAGATCAAATAGTTCCAATTACCTCTATTATTGTAATTGGATCCATGTAATCAGCCATAATTAATTGGGTTTATGTCTTGTTTTTTGTAATAAATTGTTTTCATTTATATATATTTATTGTAATCAAATAACATTAACTAATAATGAATTTTTTTTAAATAGAAAATATCATTAATTTTAGATAATTTTAAGAATCACATTTAATATTATTGTACTAATAGATTAAAATTCAGGAATCTTGGGATGTGAACCCTTCAAAATCATCATAGATTTCCCAAAATGATGTAATTTAAATCATTTTAGGGGAGGAGAATCAATAGAGTGTTTGGGGGATGGGTTTTGGGATTACTCCATCAGTTTTATTATTTAGGGAGTTGTCATTATTTGTTGATACACCCAGTGGGGGTTTCAACAATTCCATTGATCGGGAAGCACAACGAGAAATGTTATGGTAGAAAGTAAAATTTTAAGAACATGACTCTTATAGGAAAAAATAGGATCAGTCGTAGTTGAAATTAGAAAATTATTTTGTTTTTATATTTCAATGGATGATAGGCATGATCCCAAAGGAATTTTCTATTCTTATAGATCATTCTTCCAAGTGAATTTTAAACTCTGTAGATCATTAATAAATTTTCAAAGAACAGATACAGTAGCCAAGAACTCTCAATGATTATTTATTTCTGTTCTCATCTTAAATATAATACCTTAAAAATAATCATGATAGGGTACTTAAGATAATAATATTTATAAATAAAATGATTCTATTAATAAAATAAAACATTTAGAATTATATTGATAGAAACTGTATGATTTTTCTATCCAACATGTAGTGTGTAGAGAATGACTAAATAAATAGTTTTAAAATATACCAAAGCCTTTAAAAACATATTTTAGGGGGAAAAGTAAAATAAAATGGTCTAATGGATTTGAAATCATATGAAAAAAATATACATTGATTTTTGAAATATAGGAAATGAAACCAAGTCAATATGAGATACAATTTTTGAAGATGTCTGTAAACACATTTTTCGTGTTTCTAAACACTAAAACGTGCATGTAATGGTCAAAACCAAAAAAAATATCTCATATTGGTGTGGAATATTTGTAAAATAAATTCTTAATTATTTTTGATGTGTATTAGTAGACACCGTATCCTTCTGATATGTGGTGTTCTTGGAGTGACTCAATATAAGGTTTTAAAAGATACCCAAGCCTTTTAAAATATTTGTTAGAGGCTCACAACTAAGAAAAAGATGTAATATGACCATGAAATCATAAGAAAATGATGGTATTTTTTTAATGTGGGAACTATCTTCACATCAATCCAAGAAATGATTTGAATGTGATACTCATAAACACATTTATATTGTTTTGAAACACGAAAATGTTAGTGTAACAGTTCAATCCATATAAAAACATTAGATTGATTTTAAATCATGGGAAAATGAAAATTGACTCATCTAGGATTTGTAATAGTAGACAACATGTCCAACCGACATGTGGTGTGCTTGTAAGGAGTCAATAAGTAGTTTTAAAAGATACCAAATCCTTCAAAAATATGGTTTTCAGGGTCAAAACCAACCACACATTGTCAAATGGATATGAAATCCTATGAAAATGACCGTATATTTATTTTTAAAATGTAGGTACCAAATCCATCTCAATTCAAGTTATGGGTTTGATGATATACCTATAAACACGTTTTTAGTGTTTTAAAACACTACAACATGGGTGTAATGGTCAAAACCATAGAATGTGACATCATATTAATACAAAATCACAGTAAAACCACCTTTGAATTATTTTTGAGGTGCAATATTAGAAGAAACATCCATCTAATGTGTGGTGAGATCAGAATGACTTAATAAGTAGTTTTAAAAGACACCAAAGCCTTAAACAACACGTTCCCAAGGGGGGGAGGGGTAATACAAAGGAAACACCATCGGATGGTCATAAAATCGTAGAAAAATGGTTGTATATTGATTTTTGAAATTTAGAACCAACACCACATGAATTTGAGTTACAATTTTACTTGGATTCCCATAAATGTCTTTTTAGTGTTTTAAAACAGTAAAATATATGTGTAATAGTGAAAATCAATAAAATCCGCAAATTAACATGAAATCATGGGGAAAACACCATTGAATTATTTGTGATGTGTAGGATCACACAACACATCTATATGACATGATTTGTTCTTTTAATGTCTTAATAAGTAGTTTTAAAATATACCAAATCTGTTAAAAGTATGTGTTAGGGGGTCAAAACCAAGTAAAATGTGTCATAGGGCTGTGAAATAACAGAACAACGACTATTTGTTGATTTTTGAAATCTAGGAACTGATTCCATGTCAATATGAGTTACATTTTCCTGAGATGCTTGTAAATTTATTTTTAGTGTTTTAAACACTAGAAAGTGCATGTAATGGTAAAAACCATAACTAAAATCCTTGGATTGGAATGAAATATTTGGAGATCAACCATTTAATTATTTTTGATGTTTATGAGTAGAAAAATTTTCTTCTAATGTGTAGTGTGATCGAAATAACTCAATAAGTTTTTTTAAGAGATACTAATGACTTGTAAAACATGTTTTAGGGGGTCAAAACCATACAAAAAATGTTATATATATGTGAAATCATAGTAAAAAAACAATATATTGTTTTTTAAAATGTAGGAACTGATTTCATGTCAATTCGAGTTATAGTTTGAAGGGTTTCCCGTAAACACGTTTGTAGTGTTATAAAACACTAAATTATGTCTATAATAGTCAAACCCCTAGAAAATGACCTCATATTAAGGTGATTTCATTGGAAACCCACCATTGAATTATTTTTTACATGTATAAGTAGACAACACATCTATCGAATATGTGGTGTGCTCGAAACAAATAAATTAGTTGTTTTAAAATTTACTAAATTCTTTAAAAGTAGGTGACTGTGGGTAAAAATAAAGAAAAAAATCAGAAGACCATAAAATCCTAGGAAAATGACTTTTGAGTGATTTTTGAAATATAGGAACTAACACTATGTCAATATGAGTAACGGTTTGGCCAAGATGCCCAAAAATGCTTTTTTAGTGTTTTAAAAGTCTAAAACACAGGTGTAACAGTCATATCCATAGAAAACGACCACATATTGACAAAAAATCATGTTAAAACAACTATCAAATTATTTACGATGTGTATGGATATAAAAAACATTCATCTGATGTGCAGTGTTCTCAGAATAAATCAATAAAAAAATTTAAAAGATATCAAAGCCTTTAAAAACATGTTTCACAGGGCCAAAATGAAGGTAATGACATCCTATGCTCTAGAAATCATTGTTAAATCACTATATATTTATTTTCTCAATGTATTAATTAACTTCATATCAACCTAAGTTATAGTTTGTTCGAGATTCCCATAAATGTGTTTTTAGTGTTTTGAAAAACTAAAGCATGCGTTTAATGGTAAAAACCCTATAAAACGAGCTTAGGTTGATGTTAAATCATGGTAAAACCACCAATGAATTATTTTTGACATATATGAGGATAAAACAGGTCCATTCGATGGTTGGTGTGCTTGAATAGACTCAATAAGTTGTTTTAAAAGATACCAAAACATTAAAAAACAGGTGTGATGGGGTCAAAACCAAAGAAACATCATCAAATTATTATGAAATCATAGGACAATGAATGTATAATAATTTTTGAAGTGTAGGAACCAAATCCATAATATTCCAATTTACAATTTTCCTAGGATTATTGTAAATACATTTTTAGTGTTTTAATAGACTTAAACATGTGTGTAATGATCAAAACCATTGATAAACAACCTCATATTGATGTGAAATCATGAGAAAAACACCATTAAATTATTTTTGAAATATAGGAAATGATTTCATATAAAGGAATTTAAAATTATATTATTGATAATTTTAGGAACATCACAGGTAAACTTAAAATTTTCTACATTTTTATATATTTATCTATTTTCAGTTCCAAATGATGAATCATATCTTAAATAGGTATGTTTATGTTTTTAAAGTGTTAGTAATGATATTGTTTTATGTTTAAATATATTATGTTTTATTAAAAAAACTAAAACTATTATGTGAAAAAATATAAATGTATTTTGTGTATATTCTCTTCTATATTTCCTTTCTTAAATGTTCTGTTTGTATTGTAGGTGATAGATTCCAGCAGTAGGAAGGTGTTTTACTTTTCTGATCCACATCATTCTTCACAAGGTAGTCATGATGGTTCTTCGTATCTTTGGTATGGTTAAATATTATCAACGATTATACTATAATTAATATTTATTATGTTCAGTCATGGTTTCTATTTTCAATTTGTTCATTTATGACATGATGTAGTTAGTTTTTCATATGATGGTCATATATATGGAGGTATATGGATGTGATGGAGGTCATGGGTTGGATGTATTGGCCATGGGTTTCTATTCATAGTATATATAGGTTATCATTATAGGTGGGAAATTCTATAACCTATTGATATGATAAATAATCTATGAAAGTTACAATGTAAATTGTGGATGTAGATTTTTTTACACTATTACGAAATGTATTCATCATGCATAACTCTGTATATATGATTCAGTATTTAAACATTAATTTTCATGTTTGGTCAAGGGAACCAGTTTTATAATACTCCAAATTTCATTAGAGACAACTTGTCAGCGGTCAAATTGTTAGTTCTCACATGATAAGATCATGATTAGGCAGACTAATGGCTTTATTCATTGGTCCCATTATGTTTTCCTACATGGTTACTCTATTATATATGAATTTTGTTCTTTGAGTGAATCATCCCATGAGTTGACATCATAGAGTATAAACTTTTTATCCTCTATTATAATCTTCACAACTTGGTTAGTTTCAAAAGTAAAATTCCATGAACTAGAAGAAATCATTAATTATATTATACTTCTTTAGCTACATCAAAAGCTGAAACGTACATGATATTTTTATATATGGATACCAATATCTTTAATGATCTTCTATTTTTCAGTTTTTTTGAATATCTATGATATTAGATCATTTTTTGATATCCCCTATTTCACTGTAATGGTTTTTTTGTATTATTATATGAGGTTGAGTTTTTATTGGACTTTCTAATGGGTTTTACCTCGAAACATGTAAATTATCATAGGTTAAATTCTATGCATAGTTAAAGTGAATGATTAGAGGGAAACCATACAACCTCAATTCATGAGAAGACTCCTTAGATAATTTTGAACTCTGCATGACTTGTGAGTATGGCTATTCATGGTTATGTCTAAAATGATGGATCCATAAGGAAAAACTATGCATGTTCCCTGTTTTTTCTAGAGTGTGATGCATAGATTTCTTATAGTTTTGTAAACTGTGTGGAAATAATGAAAAGAGGATTTATCTTTTGATAGTGGTAAATAGCATGGTTGGAGAATTTTTTCTAAATTTTCGGTACCGAAGGTGGACCATATGAGGGGTGTCTATTCTAGGTAGTGTCCAACAAATAGTTAGTGTATAGTTAGGAAATCTATGTCGGAAAAATGTGCTACTTGACCAGGTGTTTTTTTTGTAATTTTACATTTCCCATCTTTGATTTAATAGGTGTTTTACCCCTCTTCTCCCCCATTCTTATCATATAACTATTGGGAGCCCTTTTAGGAGAACTACTATACACCACCTTTGATACTTTCCTTATCTTTGTTGATTTCTATGAGGTTTTATGGTATTTGTTCCTTTCTTTATCTCTTATTCCCTTACATCTATCTACTATCATTTAATTGGTTTCCCCTATGAATTTTAGACATATGGTGGATTATTTCATAGTTTTGAGTGGATATAATTTTGGTATTTTTGGTGTCTTGGGTTTAAATAATCTATTCTTATCCCTATATGTGTGCTCTTTGTTTAGGTTGACTTGTTTTTGGATTTTCGTTCACTTCTTCCTAGTAGGTGTTTTCATGTAATTGTTTCATTTTATAATTCATTGTGTTATTATTCTTTCTAAATTCATTTCTATTGAAAGTATGATTATATTTGATGCCCATATGATGTTTTAAAAACCATTTTGTTCTATTTTGAGCTTGGTGTAATTGGTATCTATTTTAAATTCCATTTTCCATGTTTGAAATAGAATATTTATATGTGTTGAGAATATATGAAATCCATGAGGGGCATTTTAAACATTGTTTCATGATGTTTGTTAGATGGTGATCCAGTTTTGGTTTTCAATGAGTGAGAACTATATTTGAACGTGGGTTTTGGCATACCTCAATGTGATTTATAAAGGGGTTCTTTAATGGATTTCAAATGGTTATTTAAAATTTGTATGTGTTTTAAACCCTTTAAAAATATTAATTAATATCTCTTTTGAAATGTGTTTGATAGAAATAAAGGTCTTCATCCACGTTTTATATTTCCAAGAAGAAGACCCTTTTTGTAGGGTTGATTTTAAATGTTTTTAAATGGTCTGTGATTTCTTTCATTTTATAAAGAGTGTTTGGAATGTCATTTTATGAAATGTGAAAGGTATTTGAATCCTAAGACATGTTTCGGTGTTAAAGGACTCTTTTACACTTTATTTTTAAAATTGTTAATGTGAAAGGAACCCCTTGATTTCTCCATGAATTGACTACACCATATGTGGGTTATTTATCACTATGTGAGGATTTTTGTTTCCCTTATTTGGGTTACTGATATATATGAGAGGCTTGTTTATCCCATTGTGTGGGAATGTGCTTGATTATACCATGGTACCATTTTTTATACGGTTATTCATTATTGGGTGTTATGGGTAAGGGTTAGATACGGTTATTTCTTTTGTATTAGACTTGGATTTCATTTTATTATGCCTTGATTCCATTCTGGTCATGGGAACATGGGTAATAAGTGTGTGATCTAATCTATTATTCTAGTTAGTTAACACACCACTAGTGTCCCTCTAGTTGTTCTAGGTACACTGGCTAGGAGGGTTTTTTCATCACAATGAGGCCCAAGTGGTCTAGTCAGAAGACTTATGGTTTGAACATTAGTACACGATGGTTTCTAGTTAGTGATTTTGTATAGTTTTATATAGTTGGGTTATTTATATGATAAGAATAAAAATGGTAGATCCCATGGAATACTCAATTACTTAGTTAGTTATTGATTGAGGGAATTTTGATATATTGTTTATTTGTATCATTTCCTATAAATTATTTAATATGAAAACAATTATTGCTTATATTTTATGTATGACTTATTCCGTGGATGGGTCCTATTTTTTTGTTTGATCCTCTTGTGTGTTTGGTCATTTCCTTTTGAAAAATGAAATTTTAAGGTTTTTTAGAAAATCTGTTTTTATGTTAAAGACACTTTTTTGGTTCTTAAACTAGATTTCAATGTGGGTGTTTTGTTTTTGAGATGGAATTAACCGGTTTGATGGTTTAAATTAACCATTTTTATTTAAATAACTAAATTGAGTTGTTTTATTGAGAAATGTGAATGAGTTTTTGGATTTTAAATGCCTTAGGCTAGTGGGAAAATTTTCAATGAAGTGTAATCAGATTTGGAAAACCATGGGAAATTTTTTAAAGATAATTATGGAATTGTTTTTATTTCCATAAAAGTTATATATACAAAATTTATATTCTATTTTATTTTCAAACTAGAAGTTTTCAATTGCTTTATGAAATATATTTCATATATTTATTAGGATTTGGTGACCTAATGATATTTTTATCCCACACCTATACAATAAAGTTCAAGGTTCTTATTTTGATCTGTTCTTTGTTATTTGATTCCAATGTGGGGTGAGTTGGGTGGTAGTGATAATATTTTTGTTTCATAGATACTTTCTCATGCTTCTATTGAGTTGGTTTGTTTTTTCCTCATACTGTATCTATTAATATTTGTTTGTATCCTTCAGTTTATGGATATTTTTTTATTTACTTTTATTCAAATGGGTTGGATAAGTTTAGTTCATTATGACCTATTTGGCATGCTTCCTTATTTTTCCTATTAATATATTCCACACTCTTTTATATCTAGTTCGGTAAAAATAATTTCCAAAGAGACTACCATGATTCTTAGGAACTCGTTTCCAACCCACGGGGATCAGGAATTCCCTTCATGCCTTATAGTGGGCTGAGTTAGGTGCTGGGTTGAATGAAAGCTCTCTTTGGTCTGTTATAAAATGGTATCTTAGAAGGTTTTGGGGTTCCATTATAATTTTTATAATATTATTGAGTTTCCCTTATTATTTGGTTATTTCTTGGAAAATAGGTGATTAAATTTGTCAAATCTTGACAGGTAAGGGTGGGGATAGTCTATCTTACTCTTTCTCATCATGACCTTCATGCTTCTATGGGATTTTTTTATTTCAAATAAATAATTTGAGTTTTTTTAGTTGTTATGATTAATTTTAATTAGAATTGATTTTTAATCCCCATTGAGTATGTAATTGAGATTGATGGTAATTACATAGTTTTTTAATTAAAATGGAGGATCAAATAAGCTGCACGATCGACATGAAAGACTTGGGAAACTATGTAATGCCCATGCGGTGAGGTTTGGATCTTTTATAGAGTGTGTTTTATGGTTGGATCCTGATTTCACAATTTTTGTTACCAAACCATGAAAATCAATTTTTATTCCCTGGTTGATTTTTTTGTACTTCTAATGGTTTTGGACTTCTTATAATGTGATTTTTTTCATGCAGGAGGTGGATGGAGGAGTGTATTGTTTCCCTTTTTGGATGTGATTTCTATGAAACCTAAATAAAGGGTTTTCTGGTTCCTTGAGAGAGATTGGTTTTAAAACGTTTTTTTTTGGAAAATGAAGGGCTTTTTTGAAATATTTATTGTCAAAAATAGGTTTTATGAATAAATGGGATCATGGAAATCCCATACTCTTATGAAATGTATTAAAAGCGTTTTTTTCCCTTGGATTTTGGAATATATGATGTTTCAAACTTGATTACTCTGGTATTCCTAAAATCAATTAATTTCAAAAGGGGTTTTTAATATTTTTGGGATCAAAAAGATAATTTTGTATTGAAACAAATTTGGAAAGTGTTTTGAAAAATGGAAATTAATTTTGATTATAATTCTCTAGATCTCATCATCAATAATTTTGATAAAGATCATTTCATTGAATACTTCCTTTTATAAATTCAAGGTTAATCTATACTTGCATCAGGTTTGACATCATTTTAGATGGGTTTTAATGTGACCATTCAAATAGAAGCTGATTAGAATAGGAATCCATTGGTTAGTATTCTTGTCTAAAATCTCTATATTTTCTAAGTAAAAAAGCACTCGAAGGCCTCCAAAACTAAGTTTTTAGTTGGGATACACATGTTTTTCAACATTTGATGAAATTTATTCTTTTATAAGAGGATTTTCTTGTACTTTGTCAATAGAGACATAATTTATATCCATTTATTAGTTTCATATAAATATTATTGTTTTCAAATATTATTATTTTTCGTATTTCACTACTACAAAAATGGTTTTATCAACACTAAATTTTTTCTATCATCCCTAAAGAAACATTGATAATCTAGGCGCTATTAAAATGGGATCCCTTTCTTTATCACTCAAAATAACATTGATAAAAGTCAAGAAAAAAATTAAAAAAATCTGTAAATCAGAGGGTAGTACCACACCATTTTAACAATACTTGATCCAATTTCAACAATTCTAGGAAGACCAACCCATGCGTGCCGCCGACCCCCCTTTAACAACCCTTGACGCACCCCCCCCCCCACCATATAACAGTGCTAGTATCTACTGCACCCACCCTCACACCCCTACATCCACTTGGATTTGGACATGAGACCTCTCCCTTGCGCGACTGCACCTTCACCACTCATCCATCTTGTTTCCTTCTCCCTTTAATGATATATATATTTTTATATATATTAATTGTATTTATTTTTATATTAATATATATTTATATAAAAATAAATATATTTAGTTTTATTAATATATATATATATAGTATTTTATATTTATATTTATATTTATATAGTTATATATTTTTATCCAAATATTTTTTCAGATATTAATACATATTTATAAGACTACTTTCAAATACATTTATAAAATATGTTTTCTTGTATGTGTTTATAAATAAATAAATACAACATACATACACATGTATATATTATATATATGTGTGTATCTATAAGTATCATTCTACATAATTATATATATTTTATATACTTACTTATATTATATATTAATATATATATTCATATGTTAGAATATATAGATAATATATATCTATTTTTTAATACAAACACACTCTAATATATATATATAGACACCTACACACACACATTATATAGGAATATAAATATTCATATATTTGTATTTTAAATAAAATAAATATTAGTTTTTATTTAGATAAGGATTATATATTGAGAAATATATTTTGTATGTAAATATTATTAATTATTTATCTATAAAATTAAATTTTTATGTGTGAATATATAATATTTATATATCGTTATATATTAGATTATGAATAATAATACATTATGAAAAACAATAAAATTCCAGTGTTATAATATCAATATGAATGTAATCCCTAGGAATAAATTTAGTATCCACTAAAAAAGGGAAAAATACCCCATTAAACAAGGATGAAATGCATTTGAATTTTAAAAAAATTGGATATCCCAACTAAAAACTCATTTTTGATGGCATTATGAGCCTTTTTTAGCCTAAAAAAATGTGACAGAGGGCTCCCCTGGTTATCAGTTTGTAGAGGTCGTCACATGCTTCAATTTTATATGTGGTAGAGCTCAAATGGACACACGGATCAAAAGTTATGGTCATTTGAAGTTTGAGTTACGTTTTCAAGTTATTTTAGATATTTTATTAGTTTTGTGTCTTTTTGTGTCACCAAATTGTTTTTAAATGATTATTACTCTATAATAATTAGTAAATTATCAATTAATATTATTTTAATAAATATTTTATAATCCATTTTCACTAAATATATTCTATATTAGGTGTAAATGTCTATTTATACACATCTAAAGCATATTTACAAAATATATATTATATTTACATCAATATATATAAATATATTATTAACTATTCTTGAAATATACCCTTTATTATCACTAGTAAGAAAACTGCTGAAAAGATCCCCTTTATCTGCGCTACTAAAAAAGAAACGATAACGGAATTCCCTTTAACAATGCTAAAAAAATATTGATAAATGGTGTGCCTTTGTTAGTGAAAAAAAATCATTGATAAAGGAATACATTTAATAGTACATTTTTATCACTATTAAACGGTGGCGCTGTGAAAACCCATTTTGTGGTGTTATTTTTTGGTTATTTAAAATTAAAACATATACATATATATTGTTGAAAAGATATGATATCTAAATTATCATTAATGATATATATTGAGGTTAAGGGGATCTTTATGTTTTTTGATCTACAATGGAAAACCCTAACACATGGCATCTAAGCTATAATATTGGGAGGTTCCCTCTATTGGTAATGAAGGTAAACATGTTACCCATTTTTCTACCTATCTATGGGGTGGTTAGGATCCCTTTTACTGGTTTTCTTGTTTTTCCTCCTTACTTGTGTAATATTTCTTTGGCTAACCTTTTAATACAAGGCCTACCTTTATTTAATATGTATTTATAATTATATAATTTGATATTTAAATTTAATTGTTTAAATAAAAATTAAAAAAATTATATAAAATTTCTTTTTAAATATTTATATATATATATTTAAATGAATATTTATTATCCATTTTATTAATATAAATATTTATCAATTTTATTTACCATATAAAAAAATATGAATATGTACATACCTAAAAAATTTCACGTAGCATTTCTGAGTGCCGAGAGAGGAGAGCCATATTTGGAAGGGAATAAGGAAAAAATCTTACACCCAGAGAATGCAGAGGGAATAGAAGACTGCTTCGACATGCATATTGCCATGACACGTCACTGTAAAGTGTTGTAGGGACAAGACACCCTAATGTTTTGGAATTTCCATGGTTGGTGTGCTACTGTCAAGCTCTACCACTGCCGACCGACACTGTCACCTCCGACCACTATCTCTTACCGTCAAGTGCTATGATGAATATTTTTTTCCAGCTACTACCTACCATTGTTTTCAATGGTGGATGGTGCACCAACTCCACCTAATAGAATGGTAGGTGGCTCTTATGGGAGAATTCCATGGTAGGTTTCATCCAAGAGAGAAGTCGTTAGGTAGGTGGGGATTGGTGGGAGTTGTGTTAAACTTGACATCATCCACCTTGTCAATTTAAGGAGGGATACGAGAGCTTCCTTCATCATTAGTTGAGCTAAGATATATCTTCCATCCAAGAGAGGCTTGAGAGCTCCATGTGTGAGGAAGAAAGGGAGGTGTGGGATGGGAATATTGAAACCTTTGTTTTTGTGCAATAAAATCCATGTTTTCTCCCTCCATTCATCTCTCTTAGTGGTCATAAAAACACAACAAGTGGTATCAGAGGGATTTCTGGTGCCTCGGGAGTGAGCAGTTGCAGTTTTCTAGAGACCAGAAAATTGTAGTTGCTTGGAATCCTATTTTGAAGGTAGATTTTCAAAGTTCATGGTGAGCTAATTTCTACATCAAAAACAGTGTCACAAATGGAGCTAAAATGATATTTCTAGGCTTGATCTAAAATTGGTCAAATTTATGTGCTATAATGCCCCCTTTCTAGAAAAGAAGGTAATATTCCGGTACATGAAACATTTTCAGTGAAATTCCAGTAGCTGCTTCAGCATGCCACACTAGCACCACATCATTAGACCATCTCGACTATTAATACTATTTTGATCATATCTTGATTAATCTTTGTCCTATTTCGATGGTAGAGGATTTTATTCTACTATTTTATACCATTCAAGATGCAATAATGAGCTCCATTTTTCTAGATTTTGTACAAAATGTTTCATAATTGAAATTTCCCTTCAGGGACCATCCAAGGGAGGTGGTGAAGGGGCCGAAAACGGATTCCAAAGACAAATTACACCTATATATAGAAGGATACCATCATAAAAATGTTATCATTGTTGCATTATGGGTCACATGAAGAAGAACTGTCGAAGGTTTCTACAAGAAAAGGGTCAAAGTATCAACTAAAAAAGGAAATAGAGACACGCACGTGACAGTCTCTAGAGAAATCATGCTTTTCTCCCAATATGAAGAAGATACATGCCTTTATACATTAGTCGAATACACAAAATGGGTGGTCGATACTGAAACCTCATACCACGTCACTCAACATCGTGACAATTTCTTGATTTTTAAAACTGGTGACTTTGGTGCTGTCAAGATGGGAAATACCAGTTTGGCAAAGATTTTTGGAGTGAGTGATATCCCAATAAAGATGAAAATTTTATACACAATCACCCTAAAGGATGTTAGGCATGTTCCAAGACCTTGACTCAACCTATTATCATGTATTGCAATTAATCGACAATGGCATGACAACATATTCAGTAATGAAGTGTGGAAGATGTTAAAAGGATCCATCATCATTTATCTAGGGCACATATGCGGTACATTGTAAAAAAATCATGTGAAGATATGTGCAGACTGCCTCAATGTGGTAGAAGGAGATATTCCATCCAATCTGTGGAATATGAGACTCGGCCACATGAGTGAAATAGGGTTATCTATCCAGATGAAGAAGAAGTAAATCAGTATTGAAAAAGATTCATCACTTGATCCTTGTAAATAATTATTTTATGGGAAGCATCATAGAGTCTCATTCAATACTGCTTCATTAAGGAAATATGATTTTATGGATCTCATTCACATTGATATATGTGGCCCGATAGAGGTAGATTCACTAGGAGGTAACAAATATTTTGTATCCTATAGTGATGATGCATCTTGAAGGGTGTGGGGATTCATTATGTGGAAGAAGGACCAAGTACTTGAATACTTCAAGATGTTCCATGCCATGGAGGAGTGTGTAAATATAAGGATACCAAAGTTTATTCATTCATAAAATGGAGGAGAGTACACATTTGGGGAATTTGAAGCCTATTATAGGATTCAGGGAATCCAACATGAGAGAAAGGTCCCACGCACCCCATAACACAACAGAGTGGCAGAAAGGATGAATAGAACCATCAAGTATAAGGTCATAAGCATGATGAGTTTTTCTAATATCCATAACCCATTATGGGGAGAATATGTTAAGGTTTCCTTCTACCGCGTCAATATATCACAATCAATCCCATGGAATTTTGAGATCACACAGAAGATATGGTCTGGTAAACATCAATATTACTCTCATTTATGAGTATTTGGATGTTTGACATTTTCACATGTATCCAAGGATCTCAAAAAAAAAGATGCAAGATCCACTCCATGAATCTTCATCGACTATGTAGATGAGGAATTTGTAGAAAATCTTTGGGACCCAAAGGATAAGAACATGATTATAAAAAAACATGTCGTGTTATATGAGAACCAGATGATTTAGGAAATTCAAAATCCTAGAATGTCTTGAAGGGAAAGTGTCAAGGACTCAATTCATAATCTAACACCTGTACCAGCACCACCTATCAATGAATAGGATGAGGTGTAATAAGTCTCATGGGTAGTGGACCAAGAGGCATTGGAATAGGATATTGAGTAGGGGAGATGCAATCCTCTCTATAAGAAGTTAAAAAACCATCACAGGATCTTGGTGATCTTGCACTTCCCAAACCTTGCATTTCATAGGTTTCAAGATCTTCACGAGGAAGGATTCCATCAACAAAATATTCAGAGTCAAATTACTTATTTCTGACTGATGAGGGGGATCCAAAAGGTTACCAGGAAGTAGTGTCTCGTCTTAAAAAACTCAAGTGGCTGCATGCAATGGAAGATGAGATGGAATCTTTGATGAAGAACCAATCATATGGTTTGGTGGAATTACCCTAAGGTAATAAGGCACCGATGAACCAATGGGTGTTTAGTCTGAAGAAATATAGTAGAAAAAAGGAGGCTAATCACAAAGATTAGTTAGTTGTCAAGAGATTCCTTCAAAATAAAAGGAGTTGACTTTGATGAGATGTTTTAACCCATTGTGAAGATGGATTCAATCCAAGTTATTTTTGGATTGGTAGATACCTTGTACTTGGAGCATGAATTGATGGATGTGAAGAAAAGTTTTATTCACAATGACCTCTCCGAGGATATCTATATGAAGCAGCCTAAAGGTTTTACAGTTTCTGGATAAGAAAACATCGTCTGAAAATTGAAGAAGAGCACGTACGCACTGAAAAAGTCTCCCAGATAGTGGTAAAAGAAGTTTGACTCACTCAGGGTGAGTCATGCATACAAGAGAACAAAGGCAGACCAATGTGTTTACTTCAAGAGATTTCAAGATGGTAACTTTGTTGGTCTTTTACATTATGTTAATGACAAGTTGATCATTGAGAAGGATGCAACAAAGATCAGTAAGATGAAGGATTTATCCAAGTATTTTGATATCAAGGTTTTGGGAGTAGGTCAACAGATTTTGGGGATGAAAATAATTAGTGACATAAAGAGGAAGTTGTTATGGCTGGCTATCTCAGGAGAAGTATGTTGAATGTGTTCTAAAATGTTTCAATAAGGACAAATCCAAACTTGCGAGAATTCCTCTTCCCGACAATTTGAAGTTGAGTAAGAGTTTATGACCATCGTACAAGGAAGAAATAAAGGAGATTGAGATGATATCATTCTCATCAGTAGTTGGAATCTTGATGTACGTTATAGTGATTACAAAACCTGAAATTTCTCATAAAGTGGAAAACATTATCCGGTTTCTCTCCAATCCCACGAAGAAACACTGTGATGTAGTAAAATGGATTCTGAGATGTTTTAAAGGTACTTTAAAGATATTCTTATTCTAAGGGGGATCTGAACCACTATTAGAGGGATATACATATGAATATATGGCTGGAGATCCAGATAGTATGAATTCTATATCAGGATACATCTATAATTTTTTAGGAGGAGCTGTATCATGGAAGTCATGGTTGTAGAAGTTCATTGCTTTATCCATGATAGAAGTCGAGTACATTGTTGATTCAGAAGATGGCAAGGAGATGTTGTCACTAAAGTGTTTTCTCTAAGATATTGGATTCATCCAGATGAATCACATCGTTCATTTCAATAGTCATTGTTCTTTGGACTAGATCAAGAACTCCAGGTACCATTCTCGGACAAAGGACATCATCATTCGCTATCGTTGGATATGTGAAGTGATGAATCAATAACTATTATGACATGTAAGGATGCACAAAAAGGATATTCTAAAGGATATGTTGACAAAAGTGGTTGCTTGAGAGATTCTAGACCTTTACAGATTCTTTAGTATATTATAGTTGGAGGGGGATTATTTATGGGGATTTTTCCAACTGTTTCCCACCATTGCTATTAAAGGTGGATGATGCACCAACCCCACCGAATAGCATGGTATGTGGAAGCCATGGGAGAAGTCCATGGTAGGTGAAAGAGATAGGATAAGTCATTGGGTATGTGGGGGATTGGTGGGAGTTTTATCAAACTTGACCCCTAACTCCCTGACTATTTAAAGAGGGCCAGTGGAGAATCCTTCATCATTAATTGATCCATGAGTGCTCTTTCATCCAAGAGATCCTTGAGAGATCCATGTATGAGTAATAAAGGGAGGTGTGAAAGGGTCACATTATAACCATTTATTTTGTGCAATAAAATGCTTTTTTTCTACTTCCATTCATCTACCTTAGTGGTTAGAGAACCAAAACACGCTATCAGTATTTATATGTCTAGGGGTGTGCTGTTATCGTCAGCTACAACCAAGTCGTACAGTCATGTTTCACCATCACCTGCGAGAATCGGTCCCTCCCACCGTCACATGATACCACTTAGGGTGCCTCACCTCTCTTTGATAACACTAGCCACTGTTGATTCCTACTACCATTGTATGCCTCTATTATAGATAGTATTTGTTACCTGCTACTATTGGAGTTGGTTCAAACAACCACAACTGGTGCCTTCTACAGCCAGTTGTAAACATTCTATCATAATACCAAGTATATATCTACAACTGCATGGAACATTTCTATCACCATCGTCACCCTTACATCCATCTGAAAGGTTCAAGGAATGTATGAATCATCATTGTAGGTCTGGATCCTCTAAAACTCCATACTCTCCATCGATGGGGCCTGATCATATCACTGTAAAGACCTGATAATGATGATAATGGAAACCACCAATACAACCTCAAAGGAAAATTGAGTTGAAATAAAAAAATATTGAACCCCATGTGGACATCCCATAGATGAAATGAATTTATGAACAAGGGGGAGATCAAATTAAAAAATACCAATCCCTATGTTTGGTTGGAATAAGGATTACAAAACCTTAAACACTAGAAGAATTCTTACACAAAAGTGGAATAATTCATGAGATAATAAATGTTACATAGGATGTAATAGTTATGAATTTAATATGCATATGATGTATATTAAATTGGTGGAACCTTAAAATAAATCCGCGCAATACATGTGATATTACAACCAAATAGAAAACTGTCAAGACCTCAATCATTTAACTGTGTAGGTCATGCTAATGTTTAGAGACTCTAGTTCATCTTTTGTAAGGAAAGAATGCAATGAGTGACTCTCGATTATTCTGTTGGTGTGTCATGCTAAAGTTGGGTGTCATTGTTAGATACACAATATATATATATATATATATAATATGACATTATATATAAAGTGTATATTTAATTAAATGTATTTGATTCATGTAATTCACATATTAAGTATATGTAATAATAAATATATATATGTGATATATGTTTATTTCTCCTAAATGGTTTAATTATTAGTTATAATCCATTATTAACTGATTAACTAGCTTGAATAATCATTGAATATGATTCAATGAATTATGAGAATAAATATATATGGATACATTAATATTTCCAAAGTGTTTTCATTTGATGAAATTTATCATGGATTTATATATAAAGGGATGAGATCCCTCCTGTAAATATAAACAATTCTGAGTAAGCATCTCATTTCTCTCTTATTCACACAATATTGTTCATCGTCTTAAAAAAGGTGATAAACCCCCTTAAACATTTGGGTATTCTCGTGATATGATCATGAATCCATTGGTTGATTTAACCTCTTTAGAATTATTGTTTTTATGGCTAAGTGATCTTTATCAAGCATTCTCCTTCACCGATAATGAAGAAAATGACAGTCATTGATGATTTATAGGTAAACTATTTATACTCTTATGTGTTTATTCACAAAGATATATCTTTATGTGTTTGGGTTGTCTTCCATTGAACACGGTCATGTGATGATCATAAAAACCCGAATACTAGAATCATAGGCACATACTTCATTAACAAATCAATATATTTATTAATTTATGAAAAATACATTTTAATAGTAAAATACGATTTTTCTCAAACCTGGAAATTAATTTGAAATATTAATATATATATTACTATTGTTTATATGAAAACAGATGAAATATATATTTTAATAAAGATGATTCAATTTTGAAGTGAATTATGTTATTTATAAATAGTTTATAAATAATGAAAATGGTATCATAAAATATTTATATATAAATTTATTAATGTGTTTTATACATTAGATAACTATAAAATGTTTATGGTTAACTGTTAAATATTTTGTTTATAAAATTACCTTTTGAAAAAATAAATGGCATGATTTATGATATAGAAATAAATTGTTTTTATAGAAATCAGAAAAGTCAATTTATAAAGAGTTTATACATTCCAACATATATGATATTTTGATTATATAAAATTTTTATATAATAGATATTGAATTATAAAAGGATTATAATTCATGATATATCATATAAATTCCATTTAATATAAAATGTGAAGGGATAATATATATAAGAATATAAAACTTATATATTATTACTAATTTATAAAATGGTTATAATTTTCATTTATTTACAAATAGTTCATAAATGTATTATATTTTGGAAAATTAATAAAATTTTCATTTATTAAATATCCTTAATATTCATGTTTATTTCATAATTAATTAATTTGAAATTGTTCAAATTAAATGGGATTTATTTGGATATTATTTTTTACACATCAAAAGGTAGTTAGATAATTAATACAAACAAAGATTAAAAAATAATTCAGTATATGATATTAATTTTATATAAAAGGATTACATAATAGAAATCGAATTAAAAATATTTTTTAATTTATATAATATTACATAATTAAAAAGGAAATGCATTATTAAGAAAAATATGAAAGAATTTGTATTGGAAAGAATATAAAGAGTTTATATTAAAAATTAGGGTATTTCCATGATGTTAAAGGTGAAATTATAAAAGAGTTTATAATTAGATTTTATTTATGAAATTGTTTATAAATGTTAATCTCGTGATTAAATATTTTCATTTTTCAGTTATTTAATTATTATTCCGTATTTTATTCATAGTTAAAAATAAGTTATATTTTGAATAACTATAGGCCAAAATGTATATGATGAATTTTTTCTAACATAGTGCCTTTCATATAATGCTAGGTTTGATATAATAAAATTTTGTTTCCATCTACCTTGAACATAGTTTGTAATTTTGGTTTTGATCTTGAGAGTTTTTGGTGGGAATAGTTTTTCGTATAAGGTGTAAGAGTTTTCAATAATTGAATTATCTCTAGAGTAAGGTATCCCTAGGTAGAGGGACCTGGGGTCAGACCACGCACATTTGTAGAGGTTCTCCTTTGTTAGTAAAGTGGATGAGGTTAGATATCTACCTCTCTAGTCTTACTGATGTGGAGTTTTCCAATCTCATATAACATTATGACTTTACATGAAGTGTTAATGTACCTTATTCATAAGATAAATTTGTATATGTATGAATATACTTAACTTCTATTTTTTGTGATTAAGAAAAACTCGTGGGTTGTGTAAAGAGTTACACATTAATGTGGTGTGAACAAATTAATTTGGTTATTATAGTAGATATTCTAAAACTAAATCACTAAAAGAATGCATAAAAAGAAAGGGAATAAGACGTGAGAAAATAATTATTACATATTTTGTAGTAGTTATGAATTTAATATTCATATGATGTATAATAAATTGGAGATACCATAAAAGAAAAAACCCTAAAAATACTATGTGATAGATTTATTCCAAATAAACACTTGTTAGGACCGCAATCATCCTACTGGGTAGGTCATGCTAAATTTTATTTCCTTTGGGTTATATTGTGTAAGGAAAGAAAGAAATTCATGACTCTGGATTATTGTGTCGGTGGGTCATTCTAAATCTAGGTTCCCTTGGATTGCGCTTTGTGAGCATGTTTCTGCCATTTTCTTTGGGTTACAATGCCAGGGAGACCCTAATAGGATTAGGTTACCAGTGGAATAGAGTTAAGTGAATCTATGGATGGATTTTGATAAATGGGTTATCCACTAAACTATCTAAGATTCACAACTATTGTAATTGGGATGACGACCAACCTAAATAGCTATGTAATGGGAGAAATGCTAAATCAACCTTGAGTTTAGTGAAATATGGATCCTGGATCACTAAATGGATATGATGTATGGAGTCATCAATTTTAGTGGGAAATCTGTCATTAAAATACCTTAATGAAAAGATAGAAGACATGATTTACATCTGATTAAAATTTATATTGTAGATAAATGAATCATCATCATCTAACTAGACTTCATATTAATCCTTGAAATATGGAGCTTAAAGTAAAAAACTCCTAAAACTAGTAGCTTAAGAATAGTTCTTGAGAAAGAGAGATATTCTATGTGATTGAACAATTCATTCCTGAGTAACCAAGTGTTAAAGTTGTTATATAACTGAATTTAGTTTCTTATCGAATCATGAAATAATTCATTTATAGTTTCAAAGGAATTTAATTCAAAATTGACCAATAGAATTATAGTCTTGTACACTCAATATTATTTGGTATTCCCATGATATTCAATAAGATAGAATATGTTTGGAATGAATGAATAATTCCTAAAAAAGATTTTTTGGGTTATTGAATTCATAGTATTTTCATTTATAGAAATGTTCTGACAATGTGAATGAGTTCAATAAAAATTTTCCTAATATACTAAAAGTCTTGAAAATGGATGGTCTAGGCATATAATGTCTGGATTCTAGTACTATATAGAAAGTATAATTGGGTAAAAGTTCGAACTAGAAGAATAAAAGTTAGTTGAAAAGTTCAGCAATGTTTCTTCAAGTAGAAAATAAAGTTCATTTAAACATAGGGCTTTCAGGAAGGAATAGCTATAAATCAACATGATTAGATTATCCAAAATATACCTGAAGAAGTTTGGGAACTCCATGAAATGTCCACGACATGTATGAATGTTATATAAATTAATTATTTGATTTTGAATAGTTTTTTATAGCAATTAAATGTTTTATAATTGTTGTAAATTTATAGGAATTCAAATTCAAATGAATAATTGATTGAGTTCATATATTGAATTCAAATGATTAAATAAATAGTTACTACATTGAGAATTTGAATACAAAGGAATGTGTAAAACATGGATGAATCTAAATAATAAACGTGTCTCTTCATCTCAGTTCACTTATAGGATAAGAGAGGATTCATAATAAAAAATAGTTGTTATGACATGATTAAATGTATGCACGTGGTTTATGATTCATCAATTTATAAAGAATTTTTTTGAATAAAATATTCGGATAAAAGTTTATATCTAGGATAAATTTTTTATCTAATTTTTTTTAAATATATGGAGATGTGTTCCTTCCACTCATTGGTAGGATATTTTAATAAAGTCTTCTTTTCATTAAATAAATTTCTAAACACATAAGTTGAAATATTTGTTGTAGAAACAATAATTTATTTGTTTAATATTAATACTAAAAGGAAATAAATTTTATTTCCAAAAACACAAAGTAGATTGTGTACTATTCGAAAGATGTTCTTATAAGAATATTGTATCTAAGAATCTAGTGAGAATATGTTTGAACATAGAAAACTTAAAAATTAAAAAATAAATTATTACAAAACATTTATAATAAGAGATTATTTACATTATAACCTAAAGAGTTAGGATATTTTACAATAAATAAAAATTTAAATTGTTACATTTAGTTAATGCGAGAAAGTGAATATAGAAATTAACTAAAAGATTATACTAGTAAAATAATATTGTGATTATCCAATAAATGTACTAAAGACTTTTTGATATATTAAAATAAAAAATTTATACATTTACACTAAGTTACCATAACAATATAACATCAATATTCCAAAAAGGATTATACTAGATAATAACCAAATTATTACACATTATATCCCAAAAGAGTTTAGGGTATAAATTTATAAAAAATATAAATAGTTATATTAGTTTCCATAAAAAATGATATCAATTAATCCTAAATGTAATACCCCAAGCTTCCACGATGTGTTTCCCTTTGAGTAATGAAATAGTTTGCATTATACATAACTTCGAGATTTTAACACACCACGACCAATCAAACTAGCCGTTATGAATAGTAATGCCCACGTTTTGAAATTTTAAAAAATTTAACTATCAAAATGGACTTCATTTTCGTGTTCAGAATATCGAAATTATCTTAGGGTGAATTTTTTGTATTTTTCTGAAAACATTCAATTTTTGATGAATAGTGAAAAACATTGCGTTATTGGTTAAAACTGATTTTTATTTAAATAATTAGTTTTTTTATATAAATTTATATTAAGTAAAAATAGTTACGTAATACTTATATATGTTCAATTTAATTCATTGGATTCATTTTATAATAAGTTTAGATAAATAAAAATTTATCGATATTTTCACCGTCTTTTACCCACCTCATATGAGCATTCACAAATTTTCATAAAACATAATTTTACCGCTTCTATGAATTGAATTTAAAAAATACAAGAGACACGGCTAATATCAGTATGTAAAATTTTATTTAATGAGATGATTTTTTTTTGGTAAATAATAACTTTTGACTTTTATTTATCACGGTTAAAAGTAAATACGGTAATTAAAGGTAAAAATGATTTTATTGTTACCATAACACATGTCCTAATTATATTGGATAAGTTTATTTAGACTAAAAAAACCTTAGGATTAAAATATGATCCCTTAGGTCCACTGGGATTAGATTAGGACATTTATTATTATTTTATTTAAAGAAGAGTTAAAAGTGATAAATTCAACATTTAATAACTAAACTATTTTTAATATAGAGTTATTCATAAAATAAGTTCTTCTATAAATATTCATTAGAAATATAAAAATATTTCCTCCATAATTTTATTTTATTTATATTTTTTTTAGATATTAAATAATTTAATTTATTTATGACACAATGATGATGCAGTAATTACCTTATTAATGAAATATTAAAATAATTTATGTTATAAATATCCAAATAAATATAAATTGAGACTTCTAATGAATTAAACTAATTCTATAGGTTAATATGACATGTTAGGATTTATTTAATTAACTTTTTTCGAAGTAATCATGCTGTTATGATTTTCAAAAAATCAAAATACCAAATAGTGTCAAAATTGACATAATTGTGTTTTAAAAATAAATAATGTATTATTAATTGATATTATATTCATAAAAATATTAGTATTGGAAGACGGACTTAGATAAGAATATATATATCAATAATGAACCACTTGGGGTTCTTTTGGAAGTTGATAGTTTGTTTATTAACCATATAATATAAAAATAAAAGGAGACATGGTAAATGTCAAACTATTTAAGTATGAGCTAAATATAAGTGATAAGGTTAATATGGTGACCGAAACTTGTCTAAAATCTATTTTTGGAAAATATTTAGACCCATACACACCTTATGCTCAAAATAAATTATTTTGGAGCCCTTATAATCCGAATATGAATTTATTATAAAATAATATTTTAATCTTTTCCTAAGGTTCCTCTCACCCCTCTTATAAAAGGGAACTCCCCTTTCTCTCAAATTAACACCTACAAATCCTTTTGGATCAGCCAAAACCTACCCAAATATCCTTTAAACTATCCCCCCTTTAGCCTAGAGGCCATCCTTTGGTCATAAATCCAACCTAAGGAGCCCTTTTGATCAAATCAGAAGAAAGAACCCGAAGAAAAGTTAAATATTTAATCACCTCTTTCAAGTTATTTTCTTCTTCCACTTCCTATTTCTTTGTTGTTTCCATTATAAAACAATAACTCCAGTATCTTCTATATAATTTGAAGTTATTATAAAAATGGTACAACCATATTAATTATTATATCCATCCTATAAATGACAATGTCACTATACATGCGTAGGTATGGCTTACCCTCTCCACGTCGTGGTGATGTTTGTTATTCAAACACTTCATTATTTGGATGGGTATAATAATGAGTATAAATGATGAAAATAATAATTATAATATGATATACCATCAAATTTTATAGGATTTTAATATTAAAAGAATGATATTTTCGCTTGTGCATATGTACGGATTACCGTCTCCACGAACGCGATGAGATTCACATCCCCATCGTAATCATTCATGAATAATTTTCATTTGATGATTAAAAATAAATTTTAAGTACTTAATATAATTCTTTATATGAATCATATACATCATATCTATAACAAACACGATTTATGTAACAAAATATATAAAGGAAAACAAATCAGTCAACACCCGAAACGACGATAATACTAAAATATTATTAACAAAACAACATTAAAAGATCATATATGATACAATATTTATGTATATGGTTCTTTTATAAATTAATATCAATTATTTAACTATTATAAATAAGTTTAATGTACCTTTGACCAAGGAAAAGTACAAGATAAGGGTAAAATTTCACAATCTCTTTATTATCTGAGGTTGTTTATGCGTGAGTATCTGCTGGGACCTCTTTATCATCCACATCCATGTTTTCATAAAAATGTATCTCAAAAAATTGTTACTATCTATTATAATATGGGTTAAATTCATTTATACCATTAATTTACCTTATATGTTTTCAAAGTAATCTTTCCATCATTTTCTAAACAAGGTACTTTATAACCTTTTCGACAAAATTAATGTAAGAATGTTTTTTTAACTTATATGGCAGGTGCATCTATTTTCCGCCATTATAACATCGTCTAATCTTACCTTAAAACCTTATAATAATAGTTTAAAAAATAATGTTTTTCTTTTATATTTTGTAACAGTTAAATGATTTAAAAAAATACAGAGATATTTTTCTCAAATAGATTTGATTTCATATGTATCAACATCCTTTGATGGATCTTACACTTGTTTAAAATTAATTCATTATGATAAAAATATTCCAAATTTTATTAAAGGATTTGTGATATGTTTGACTGTGTATGTGTTATTTTTATACCATTAATGTTTTATATTTCAAGTATTGACATTTCGTATGGTAGTTTTAATATGAATGTTTATGTTATGTTTAAACCTTTTCATACAAGGAATGCATTGGAGTTAGTAAGTGACGAGTGGAGCCTGATTTAGCTCCTTGATACATCGGTAGGTCTCATCAGACAAATTGTTGTCTTGACAGAAGGCCTTGACAAAATTTTATTTGTAGACATGGAACAAGGGCTTGACTATGTGGTTATGATGTCTGGAATTTTTCATTACATCATTATGAAATTGTCTTTTGATTTTGCATGTGATTATTCAACTATAGAATATACTTGTGAATAATTAAGTGACATTATCTGATTTATTTTTTCAATATTATTCTTAATTTTATGTTTAAAAGGCTTATGTTTTACTTTTATTCATTGCCTTAAATTTTTATTCTTATTTATGAATGTTTTAGCTATATTTTTATCCTTACTGAGAATTTAAGATCACCCATTTCTATGTCTTATTTTTTACAGGATGTGAAGAAGTATATTATGACTAACCCACAGGGATAAGATAAGGGATGTAAGTGTGTTCAAAGGGGAAAAGATGTTGTTGTTGTTTTTTTCATGATGTAATGTAAAAATTATGAATGTATCTAGTGCTTAGAAGGTTACTAAAATGATTGGTCTTTCGAGATTTGACCCCTTTTGATTTTGCCAATGTTATGTAATAATGCACCGACTCTGGGTAATTGGGGTTGGGGCAATATAGTTGGTATCAGAGTAAGTTTAGTACAAACCTTCGAAACTAGATTAAGAAAAACTCTAATTAGAGAACGTTAACCTAAGATAGACTTTGAGGATTAGTATATAAGAACTTCCTAGAATTTTTGTAATATAGGGATTTTTTGATTTTTCCATGAAATATATCCCTATCTGGATACGACCTGGTAGAGGTGGCTCTGGCACATATGTACCTAGGTGTAAAACCCCAAAACCCCACTTTGAGCTAGGCTTGAACGGGAACTGGGGCATGACAATGGTCCTTGCTGCACTCTTGGTTAGGACACTCCTGAGGGATATGTTTAGGATAATTCTCATTTTTTTTACAAACCATTTTAAATGATTTATGAGTATATACCTCCTCATGGAAAATATTTTTATGATGATGGATTATATCCGTAAACTTCTCAATTTGTGTTTAGTGTTTTACAAGTTTGGAATTATGTATTGCGATTCATAAACTAATCTAGTGTATGTAATTGTTTAGAAATGGTGCATAGTGGAATGAATGGAAACCGTATCAATGCACGTAATCCATGTAGGGATTTCCCTCCTACTCAAGAAAATTATAGTGGAACTAGTGATGCAACTGGTGTTGATCAGCTTATCACCATACTAGGACAACTCACTCAGGTTATGAATATTAACATTACCCGTATAGAGCACCCTGATCCACAACGTGGAGGATCAATATTAGACCTCTTCATGAGGAAAAATCCACCAACCTTCAATGGGACTAGGAATCCATTGGTAGCTGAGAAATGGATAAGTTCCTTCAAGAAAATATTTCATGCTATGGGGAGTAACGAAAGGGAAAAAGTTGTCCTGGTAGTTTATCACCTCACAGGAGATAAAGATCAATGGTGGTCATTAATACAAAGAACAAAGGAAGATGAATAAGTATCAAGTATGGATTAGAGGGAGTTTAAATAGATTTTCTTGGACAAATACATGCCTCATGATCATCGAGCGGGTATGGAAAGGCAATTTCTGAGTCTAAGGAAAAAGGAGGATGAGAATGTCGCAAAGTATGAAGCTAACTTTACAAGGTTAGAAAGGCATGCTGCAGATTATATACACAACCCATGAAGTAAGATTGATCATTTATTTGATGGGTTAAAACCATTTCTCCATCAAGCATTAGTATCATAATCATTTTCATCATATGAATATATTGTATCATGTGCTATCCAGACAGAAAAGGAATTCTCTAAGTCATACAAATTTAAATAAAAGAAGGAGAAGAAGAGATATTCTTGTCACTCTTGAAATGGAAATAAGGGGAATAAGGTAAAAGTTGAATATAAATCATATAGTAAATGTGGGTAGTAACATCCTGCTACATTCCTTAAGGGAATGAGAGTCTGTTACAAGTGTGGTGAAAAATTCCACAAATATCGTGATTGTAAGGGAAAGAAAGAGGCTGTAAATATTGAATGAAACAATTTTAGAGAAATTGGGAATTATGCAAATGAATTTCCTATGATCCAAGTAAACTTACCTCTGAAAATTACAAGGGATAAAGGCCAAACATATGCGATCACTACTGCTATGTTTGAAGCTCCGAAAGACGTGGTGGTAGGCAATTTATTGGTTTCCTCAAGTTTAGCCAATGATTTATTTGATTCTGTAACATCACATTGTTTTATATATTCCATGTTTTCTATGAAAATTAGATATTTACAATTTTATTTAACAAGGTAGTGGTCATTAAAAACTCCTAAGGGAAGAATCATTGCAACAATTTTTTGTGAATCAATCCCCATTAGAGCATAAAAATGTCATTTATCTGCTGATCCCATCGTTATACCCATGAATGAATTTCATATAATCCTAGATATGGATTAGCTTTTGGACCATGATGAAAAAATTTATTATAAGAAGAAGGAGGTTACAATTTTCGACAATGATAATGAGTACATTATCTTTAGAGAAGAAATGTCACCACCTAATTCTTATCTAGATCCACCCCCTGTAGCTCAACTAAATTAAATTATTGGGGAGGAAGAGAATGAAATAACTCCAGGTAAGAAAGGAATGTTCAAATCAAGGATGTACCTATTTTTCCTGAATATGTTGATGTGTTTCCAGAGGATTTACCTAGACATCATATAGAATGAGAAATAGAGTTTTCTATTGATTAATTCCTGGTTAAAGGCACATATCGACGACCCCTTATAGAATGGCCATTATGGAATTAGTATAACTAAAGAAAAAACTAGAGGAATTGAGTAATAAAGGATTTATTATCCCTAGTGTTTCTCCATGGGGATCCACAGTTATTTTTGTTAATAAGAAATATGGATCTATGAGGTGGTGTATTGACTACAGGGAGATCAATGCTATAATAATAAAGAACATGTATCCCCTAACCCGCATTGATGATTTATTCAACCATCTTCATAGAGATCAACATTTTTTCCAAGATTTACCAATGATCTGGATATCATCAGTGGTGTCTGAAGAAGGAAGAAATTATGAAAACAGCATTTCGAACGAGGTATGGGCATTACGAGTTTACAGTAATGCCTTTTGGGCTGACTAATGCACCCTCTGTTTTCATTTATCTAATAAACAGAGTATTCAAGGAATATATTGATGACTTTGTAGTGGTATTTATTGATGATATCTTGGTATACTCTAAAAGCTACCAAGATCATGAAAATCACTAGCACATTATTCTGAAAACCCTAAGAAGAAATGAATTATATGGGATGTTTTGCAAGTGTGAATTCTAGCTTCAAGAGATTTCTTTTCTTGTCCATATTGTCTCTATGGATGGAATCTCTGTTGATACATCTAAAAAAAGAGCAATACAATAATGTCCAGCACTGACAAGTATAACTGAGGTACACATTTTCATTGTTTTAACAGGTTATTATCAGCGTTTCATCCATAATCTTTCCTTATTGGCTAACCCGTTAACCAAGCTCACACGTAAAGGGGTCAAATTTTTTTTTTACAAAAGAGTGTGAATAATGTTTCAAAGAACTGAAGATAAGATTATTCGATGCTTCTATATTGACTCTTCCATCAGAGAATGATGAGTTTTTTATTTATAGCGATGCTTCAAATAAAGGACTTGGTTTTTTCCTTATACAGAATGATAGAGTTATTGCATATGCATCATGGTAGCTAAAAACAATGAAAAAAACTATCCTAATCATGATATTGAGTTAGAAATTGTGATCGTTTCTTTGAAGATATAGAGGCACTATCTCTGTGGTAAAAAATGTGAGATATATACCGATCACAAGAGTTTGAAATATATTTTCTCACAGAAGGAACTCAATATGAGGAAAAGGCGATGTCTTGAACTACTCAAGGATTATGATTTCACTATACACTACTACCAAGGGAAAGAAAATGAGGTGGTTGATTCTTTGAGCAGAAAGGATCATGGAGTTTTGAACAAGATGAGAGTTGAAAGAGATCCTATTTTCATGGATCTAGTAAAGATGGATATGGGGATAACCATGGAAGGTGAAACATCAATAAATTTTCAAATGGTTTCCAAACCATCTTTACTTCAAAGGATAAGGAGTTCTTAGACTGATGATGAGGAATTTCAAAAAAATATTATAGCTGTGAATGAGGGGATATTGAGTGACTTCATATATAAAGATAGAATTTTGAAATTTGGGAAGAGACTTTGTATTCCTAATATACCTAATCTGAAAAGGGAATTGTTGGATGATGATCATAGCTCCAATTTCTCTATACACCCTGGGAGCACCAAGATGCATAGAGATTTGAAAGAAAATTTATTTTGGGACCACATGAAGAGAGATATTGCTGATTTTCTATTGAGATTTACAGTTTTCCAACAAGTGAGAGCTGGAAGACAACATTATAGAGGAGTCATGCAACCTCTTCCCATACCTGAGTGAAAATGAGATGATATTAAGATGGAATTTTTCATGGGGCTACCAATGACTCCAAGAAGGAATGGCGCAATATGGGTCATTGTTGATCATCTAACCAAGTCAGCACATTTTCTTTCTTTGAGAGAATATTTACCACTAGAACGTTTAGAAAGACTATATATCAATGAAGTTGTAAGACTTAATAGAGTACTCCTATCGATTGTTTCTGATCGTGATCCCCATTTTACATCTTGATTTTGGAAAAATAATCAGAATTCCTGGGATAATAAACTTTGTTTGAGTACTGCCTACCACCCTCAAACAGATGGACAATCAGAATAGACAATTCAAGCCTTAGAAGACATCTTGAGATCTTTCTCACCTGACATTCAAGGTATATGGGATCAATATTTACCTATGGAAGAATTTTCATATAATAATATCTTCCATTCAAGTATTCATATGGATCCATATGAAGTGTTATATGGAATGAGATGTCACACGCCATCTTGTTGGGATAATTTCGGGGAATGAAAAATAATAGGCCTAGAAATTGTTCAGTAAACAATGGAAATGATAAAGGTTATCCAAACCCACATCAAAGCAGCTCAAAGTAGGAAAAAGTGCTATGCTGATAACCAAAGGAATGATTTGGAATTTCAAGTAGGATATCATGTTTTCATGAAGGTATATCCATGGAAGGATGTTATAATTTTGAGTAAGAAGGGTAAATTGAATCCCAGGTACAATAAACCTTTCAAAATTATATAACAAATTGGGGCTATAACTTATCTTTTGGAAATGCTTCCATTTCTCTCCAAAGTTCATGTTCTGTTCCACATATCACTATTTAGAAAATACATGCCTGACCCAATGCATGTACTCACCTATGAGGAAATTGAACTCGAACTTGATCTGTCTTTTTGTGAAGAGCCTATCAAGATTTTTGATACCAAAGAACAAGTGTTGAGATACTAGACAGCTCGTCTCGTAAAAGTTCTATGGAGAAACCATAAGATGGAAGAGGTGACGTGGGAACCTGAAGAACATATGATGAAGAACCACGCAAATATTTTTTTGTAGTAATATTCTAGGAGGGAAAAATTATTTGAAGGAGGGGATAATATATCCCCCAAGCTTCCACAATACGTTTCCCTATGTGTAATGCAATAGATTGCGTTGTATGCAACTTCGAGATTTTAACACACCATGACCAATTAAACTAGCCGTTATGAATAGTAATACCAACTTTTTAAAATTTTATAAATATTATCTCTCAAAATGGACTTCATTTTTGGGTTCTGAATATCAAAATTATCTATGGGTGGTTTTTTGGTATTTTGCTGAAAACTATCAATTTTTAAAGAATAGTGAAAAACGTTGTGTTATTGGTTAAAAATGCCTTCTTATTTAAATAATTAGTTATTTTATTTATATTTATATTAAGTAAAAATTGATACAAAATACCTATATATGTTCAATGTAATTCATTGGATTCATTTTATAATATTTTTAGATATATAAATTTTTATTGAACTTTTTTCCGTCTTTTACCCACCTTCTAGGAGCATTTGGAAATTTGCATAAAACATAATTTTACTGCTTCTATGAACTGAATTTAAAAAATATAAGAGACACTGTTGACATTAGTAAGTAAAATTTGGTTCAATGAGATGAAAATATTTTTTGGTGAATAGTAACTTTTGACTTTTATTTACCATGTTTTAAAGTAAATAGGGCAATTAAAGTTAAAAATGATATTATTATTACCCTAAAACATTTACTAATTCTATTTGATAAGTTTATTTTGACCAAAAACAACCTTAGGAATAAAATATAATCCTTTAGGTCCACTTGTATTAGATTAGCACATTTATTATTATTTTATTTAAAGAAGAGTAACAAGTGTCAAATTCAAACATTAATAACTAAACTATTTTTAATATAGGGTTATACATAAGATAAATTCAACTTTAAATATTAATTAGAAATATAAAAAGATTTACTACATAATTGTATTTTATTTATGTTTTTTAGACATTATATAATTTAATTTATTTATGACACAATGATGATGTAGTAATTACCTTTTTAATGAAATATTAAAATAATTTATGTTATAAAAATACAAATAAATTTTAATTGAGACTTATTTTGAATTCCAATAATTTTATAGGTTAATATTATATGATAATATTGAATTAATTCATCTTTTTAGAAGTAATCATGTTGTTATGATTTTCACAAAAACAAAATACCAAATAGTGTCAAAATTGACATAATTGAGTTTTAAAAACATATACTATATTATTAATTGATATTATATTCCTAAAAATATAAGGTTAGGCCAGAGGACTTAGATAAGGTTATATATATCAATAATGAACTAATTGGGGTTCTCTTGGATGTTTATAGTATGTTTGTTAACCATATAGTATGAAAATTCAAAGCGACATGGTAAATGTAAAACTATTTAACTAAGAGTTAAATATAAATGATAAGGTTAAAATGGTGACCTAAACCAGTATAAAATATATTTTTTGAATTTATTTAGACCCATCCCCACATTATCCTAAAAATAAATTATTTTGGAGCCATTATAAAACGAATATTAATTTATTATAAAATAATATTTCAATCATTTCTTAAGGTTCCTCTCACTCCTCTTATAAAAGGGCATTCCCCCTTCTCTAAAATTCACACCTCCAAATCCTTTTGGCTCAAAATACCCCTGCCCAAATATCCTCTCAACTATCCTACAGTCATTTTAGTGGCCTTCCTTTGGTCAAAAATCCATCCTAAAGATCCCTTTTGATCAAATCAAAAAGAAGAACTCGAAGAAGAGATAATATTTAATAGCCTCTTCCATGTTCTTTTCTTCTTCCACTTCCTCTTTCTTTGTTGTTTCAATTATAAAATGATAACTCCAGTATCATCTATATACAATAAAGTTATTATAAAAATGGTACAACCATATTCGTTATTCTATCCATCATGTAAATCACAAAGTCACCAAACGTGTGTACGCACGGCTTACCATCTCCACGTCGTGGTAAAGTTTGTTATTCAAACACATAATTATTTGGATGGGTATAATATTGACTATAAATGATATAAATAATAAATATAACATGATAATGATTATTTATATATGATATACCATCCAATTATTTATGATTTTAATATCAAAAGAATGATATTGTCGCTCGTGCGTATGTGCGGATTACCGTCTCCATGAACGCGATGAGATTAATTTCCCCATCATAATCATAAAGAATAATTTTCATTTGATTATTAAAAATAATGTTTAAGAACTCAATATCATTATGTATATGAATCAAATACATCTTATCCATAACAAACATGACTTATATAACAAAATATATAAAGGAAAACAAATTAGTTAACACCCAAAACGACGATAATACTAAAATATTATTAACAAAGCAATATTAAAAGATCATATATGATATCATATTTATGTATATGGTTCTTTTATATTTTACTTAAAATTATTTAACTATTATATAGGAGGTTAATTTACCCTTGACCAAGGAAAAGTACAAGGTAATGATTAAATTTTACAATCCCTTTATTATCCGAGGTTGTTTATATGTGAGTATCTATTGGGACCTCATTATCATCCACACCCGTGTTTTCATAAAATTATATCTCAAAACATTTTGACTATTGAATATACTATGGTTTAAATTTATTTATAAACTTATTTTACCTTATATGTTTTGAAAGGAATCTTTCCATCATTTTCCAAACAAGGTACATTATTACCTTTTCAAAAAAATTAAGGTAAGAATGTTTTTTTATATTATACAGTAGGTGCGGCTATTTTCCACCATTATAAAATCATCAAATATTACCTTAAAAAATTATAAGAATATTTTCAAAATAAAGGTTTTCTTTTATAATTATGTGACATTTAAAATATTTAAAAAAAGCGACATTTCTCTCAAATAGTTTTGATTTCATCTATATCAATATCCTTTGATGGATTTTACACTTGTTTGAAATTGTTTCATTATGATACAAATATTCCATATTATTTTTAAGGTTTTGTGATATTTTTGACTATGGATGTGTTATTTTTATACGAGACATGGTTTATAGTTAATGTATTGATATTTCTTATAGTAGTTTTAAAACGAATTTTTATGTTATGTTTAAACCATTTCATATTAGGAATGCATTGGACTTAGTGTGTGACGGGTGGAGCCCACTATAGCTCCTTGATGCATCGGTAGGTCTCATGATACAAACAAGTGTATTTGAACCAGGACTTGAAAAAATATTATTTTTAGTCTTGGCACAGTGCCTTGACTATGTGGTTCTGAAGTCTAGCATTATGCATTTCATCATTATGAAATTGGATATTGATGTCACATGTAATTATTCGACTAGTAGAATATCCATGAAAATAATTAAATGTAATTATCTGATTTATTTTTTCCATATTATGCTAATTTTTATGTTTAAAAGGGTTATGTTTTAGTTTTATACATTCCCTTAAATGTTTATGCTAATTTATTAAAAGTTTCCACTATATCATTATCCTTACTGAGCATATGAGCTCGCCCCTTTGTTTTATTTTTTCTAGGATGTGAATAAGTATATTATGATTGACCCACAGGGATAGGATAAGGGGTATAAGTGTGTTAAAAGGGGGTAATATGATTTTGTTGTTTTTATTTCAGGATGTAATGTAAAACTTATGAATTTATCTAGTGCTTCCAAGGCTACTAAATTGATCAGTCTTTTGGGATTTGATCCCTTGTGATCATGCCAATGTTATGTAATAATGCACTGACACTATGTAACAGGGGTTGGGGCATTACACTAAAAGAGTTTAAGATGTGCGGGAAAAGTGATAAAGTAAACAATTATATTATTTATAAAATATTTCAAGGTCAATGTTTGATGAAAAGGGTTCCTAGGATGATGATGGTGTACGAAAATAATATTCTTACGTAGAAAAAAAATATAACCGTATAAAAGTTTATGTTATGAAGATAGAATGTTTCCAGTAATGTTAAAAGAGAAGAAATTAATGAATATAATTCCAATATCTCACAATTATTTAAACTTGCGTTCTTCATAAATGATTCTCACTGAGAGGTTAGTGGGATTACTTTATCATATGGTGACATGAATATGGGACATGAATTACATATTTATGTAATATTTAAAACTAATTACTATAACAATTTCATGAGGGTCGTGTGATATCCTTATATGTTCGAAACTCCATAGATTGGTTGTGATGGTTGTAAATGTATCATGTTATTATAATAATTGAAATCCACATTTACCATTCATTCATGTGTGATTCAATTTATTTTACTTGAACAGTCGAATGATAGATATCCCCTAAAAGAAAAAACTTTGGGTTTTCCCTAACTGATGGTCATTATGGAGTTTAATGTGTTTTGATGAAATGTAATTTTAGCATGAATAGATTCTTATTTCTATTTGAAAGGGTTGTATATGAGATATTAAAGAATAAATTATTGATGTAATAATTAGAGTCTTATTACTTGGATTGATCCACTAAATTATATCTCATGGAATGTGATACGGTCATATATATACTAGGGGTGTATGAGATTTATCAATCTTTCTTACATGAGGTTGGAGAGATACTTATCATGAGAACATTCACAAATTGATTCCCTACTTATGAAAGTCACCATATGATCCTAGATAACTAGGGGTGGTTGGGTATGTTGTTGATCATGTCATTCATTGGAGTGAAACCAATAAGGTATTTATCCACTTATATGATAAGGAATGGAATGTATCCCTTGATTGAATTAGTTAGAGGAAATTACTGTCCATGCTTAGTTGTTTCAAATATGATGTTCTCATCTACTTGGATAAGTGAAAAGTGATATTATCATCATATAGACTAATAAAATGTGATATATTCATCCACATGGTTAGTCTTTTTCAGAGAATCACGAAAATAATGAGAGGAATTTACTAGATTGTCATGTTCCATGTCTAGTGGTTGCTCGATTTCATAGACAAAGGTATTATATAAGATACATATGGTGTATATGATTCATCTTGGGGTGTCAATCTTCATATAGAGATATGATTATGTTTTATGGAGATCACACCCAACCCCTTAGTAGCTTGAGTAACACTAATGATTTTATAGAGGTCACTCTTTTCTTGTATCTATAAAATAGAGATTTCATAGATGTTGTCAATGTTAATAAGGCCAGCAGGGTCAAACAATTAGGCACTTGGATGAGGTAAAAATTTTGGTAGAATTATTTTTTAAAAATGAAGGGACTTTGATGAAAAAATATATCCAAAAGAGTTTGTATGGATTAAAAAAGATTTGTGGTGTTATTCATAAATTACTTATGAGATTTTAGTTCCAGTGGGACATTATTAGATATGCACTAAATATATATATAATATATGACATTATATATATATATACATTGTATATTTAATTTCATGAATCTGATGCATGTAATGAATGTATTAAATACATGAGATTATATATATATATATATTTGATATATATTTATTTCTCCCAAATGGTTTAATTACTTGTTAAAATCCATTATAAACATATTAATTAGATTGACTTCTTATTGAATAATATTAAATGATTTATATGAATAAATTTATATGGATACTATAATATGGACAACATTTTTTCATTTAAAGAAATAATTCATGGATTGATATATAAAGGGATGTGATCCCTCATTTAAATATAATCAATCATGAGTAAGCCTCTCATTTATCTATTATTCCTACACTACTTTTCATTGTCTGATATGAAGGCATTATCAACCCTTCACCATTTGTGAATCCTCATGATATGATCACCGATCCATTGGTTGGTGTACCCCCTTGGAGGTTGAGTTATTTTTTTAACTGGTATGTGATCTTCATCAAGCAGTGTCCTTCACCGAGAAAGAAGAAAACTATTTCCGTTAGTGATTTCTAGGTACACTTTTTAAACAATTTATTTACTTGATGATTATAAAAGATAGATTTTCCTATGTTTGGTTTGTCTTACACTGCACATGGTCATTTGATGGTCATACAACACCCACCAAAAACCACCATGTAAAAATGAGGTGAAATAAAATAATCATGATCCCTATGTTTATATCCCATGGCCAACATGAATGCATGAACAAGGAGGTGATAAAATTGAAAAACTAGCATTCACTCTACGTGGAAATTATCGTTTTGTACAAACATGCATCAGGAATAAAAGTAAAGGTTTCACTCCACCATTTTTTAGGAATAATAAGTCCATCAGTGGAACAATAATTAGAAACATGAATTACTTTCCTTGTAGTTGATTGTGGAATCCCAAAATCAAAGCACCCACTGAAATAACTTTTTTATGCCATGTTGAATCCCCAACAGAGGAAAACGTTTTGTCAGGGTACCTCATCCCTTTCACATGTGATCTAGTGTTTACAGACAGAGTATCCTTTGGTCAAGACACCTCATTCCATGGACATGAAATCTAAGGATAGTGATGAGTCAAATGACACAAGGTAAAATGAATTTATCTAAAATGGATGATGATGTAAAATTAAATCTTAATATGGACATGGGTGAATATAAGGACAAGTGGGAAAGTCAATGAAATGTTATCTCTATCATGGATAATTAAAGGATCATTTAATAGTAACATTTTCATTGAATTAAAATAGGAAAATTTTACCAAACTCAAAGATAAAAAACGTTTGGGAATTTGAAAATAAGATTTTGATATTCAACGACCAGATCATTTAGGTTTTGATGCCTATAAATACAGTGGTTTCATGCAGATGATGGAGGATAAAAAACATCACTATGAAATTAGGATGAAGCTATTATTTTCTATTATGATAAAGTTTTTAGTTTTAATTCTTTTTCATGAAACATCATATGAATATTAAATTAAAGTGTTCCTAGATTATCTCTCTCTCTCTCTCTTCTATTATCCACTGTGAACTCTCATACTCATGATTATGATTAAGTGGCCTATGGAATATCCAAGGGGAGTAATTCAGTGTTGAACTGAAGTATATTATTTATATTCTATTTATGATAATACAAGGATAATTTTTGTTGGGTGTAATCCTCACTGTGGTCATCTAAAGTTTACCTTCATATTCTTTACCCATTCTCCATCGATTGAGCAGGTGGATGAATGATGTTCATGGTGATTATTGTGTTCACAATGCAATCTAAACTGGGATTGAAGGTGTTCACACATATAAAATAGTGTGTAAATTAAGTATATATAATTCAAGATGATGAAGTTTCTACAATTATAAATCTCTTGGGAGAATTTCCTTTCTACTCTACCATCATTCATTCTGTTTCCATCGAATTCTCATGTAATTTTATGTTTTTCATTATATTATCCTTCCCCTGATTTTAACATTTTTTTCATAAAATAGGAAAACTATAAGAAAGACAATATTTGAACTAGGAATTAGTGAGTTATCGACCATGAAGCTCCTCAAGTGGGAAATCCATAGTGAGCCACTATGCTATACTTGGATAATAATTGTAGTTTTTTGGACACCATATGGTTGGTGTGTCATGTAATAATAAAACACACACATATATATATATTTATGTATATATTTTAATATATTTAGATATATATATATACTAAACCAAGTATATATATTGCAATTTATACATACATATATATATAAATATATCAATATATCATAAGTAAAATAATTTATTATAGTGTTAACTATTATTGTTTGTGTTTCTATAAATTTATTTATCATTATAAATTGAAAAAATAAATATTAAAATAAATATACAATCATATATGTGGACAGACACACACATGTAAAAATACTCAAGAAAAAACATTCACACACACACCTAAACATTAATGTTTTTTAATAAAAAAAAGATAGAGAAGTTATAAGGGACTAATCTTTAAAGGAGTGGGTTCCATGATTGAATATAGGTGTGTGGGGATGTGTAGCGGTTGGGAGTCATGCTGATAGGAGGGGGGATCAAGTACTGATAAAAGGGGTAATGGGTGGAAATCACATGTAAATAGAAGGCTGGGCTTGGTGACTTGACCATTGATAAATGTGGGGTTCAATCCCTAATAAAAGGGGGGGGGGGTGAGAAATGGAATAAGAAATTTTTTATTTTATTTAGTTTATTCAATGCTAAAAATGGATTAATAAATGAACTAGTTATCAACACTAAAAAGAACGAATAAAAGTATTCCTTTATCAATGCTAGAAAAAGAACTGATAAAAGGGTGACTTTATCAATGCTTTGTTTAGAACTGATAAAGGGTGCCTTTGTCAGCAATTTTTTAGCCCTACTAAAGGTGACCCCCTTTTATCATTTCTTTGAAAATAATTTTTATTTAGCATTGATAAATTTATGTTATAATGATGATAAATTCTAATTCTATAGTTCTTCACTTTCCTCATATTGAGAACAAGTGGTTTTGTTATATATTTGAACAATAAAGGAATATTTATTTGTGTTTTATTTTGTTTTCAATATAGAAATCCATTGAAAATGTTGAGTATTATTTATAAAGTTTCTAAAAAAAGAATACCAGATTGAGAAATTTAGGATGAATGGACAAAGGTTTTCTGAGGAAGTAGATCGAACTGAGAATATCCTACAGAGGGGAGAACCAAATGCTTATTCCAAAGAATTCATTGTTTTCATTGGATTGAGTACTTCCATACAAACTAAATCAGTTTACCGCCTTTAGATATATTCCATTTGAATAAAAATAGTTGTGGGTTCCTCAGAAAGAGGAATGTTTGTATGTTCACTAAACAAGTGATTTTTTCATAAAAATTTTACCAGATGAAGAATGAGAATAGAGAGATCAGAAAAAGGTTTTAGAGTGATTTCACTAGGTATATAAAAGATTGTGATTCCATTTTATGAACATTTGAAATGACCTCAGATATACGATTCCATGAAAAGGAATCAAAAAGATATTTCTAAGCTAATTCGACCGGGAATATTAACTAGTAGTCATATGATAAAGGAAAAATATAGATCATTATAAGACAGTGAAGTTCCTACAGTGGTGTATCAAATAGAACATTACGAGATGGAGCACAAAGATAAATTTTAATATACATCGTGAAATTTCAAGAACACGACTCTTATAGGAAAACACAGGATTAGTGGTAGTCAACATTGAAAAATTATTTTGTCTTTATATTTTAGAGGATGAAATGAATGATCCCAAAAGAAATTTATACTCTTATATATCGTCCTTCCAAGTGAATTTTAAACTCTATAAATAATTATAAAATTTTCAGAGAACACATACAATATCCCATAACTCTTAATGCTTATTTATTTTAGTTCTTATATCAAAGATCATCCCTTAAAAATAATCTTTAAAGGGTACATTAGTTAAGAATAATTATAAATTGATGTATTCTATTAATAAAATAAAAAATTTAGAATTATATTTATAGAAACCGTATGATATTTCCATCGTACATGCGGTGTGCCGAGAATGACAAAATAAATAGTTTTACAATATAATAAAGCCATTAAAAACAAATTTTAGTTGTAAAATTCAAAGAAAATGTGTATAATGTCTTTGAAATAATAAGAAAAATAAATATATTAATTTTTGAAATGTATGAACTGACACCAAGTCAATCTGAGATACAGTTTTTTGAGGATTCCTATAAACCCATTTTTAATGTTTCAAAACACTAAAACGTGTATGAAATTTCAAAAAGAATAAAAAGATCTCATATTGGTGTGAAATCGTGGGAAAAGAACTTTTTAATTGTTTTTTACGTGAATGCGTAGACAACAAATCCATACGACATGTTGTGTTCTTGGAGTGACTCAATATGCAGTTTTAAAAGATACCCAATCCTTTAAAAAAATGTTTCAGAGGGTCACAACTAGGAAAAAGATGTATGATGACCATGAAATAATAAGAAAATTATGGTATATTGATATTTGAAATGTGGGAACTCGATCTACCTAAATCCAAGATATGATTTGGTTGTGATACTTGAAAACACATTTTTAGTGTTATGAAACACTAAAATGTTAGTGTAACAGTCCAAACCATATAAAACAACATCAGATTTATTTTAAATCATGGGAAAATGAAAAGTGAATTATCTAGGATTTGTAAGAGAAGAAAACATGTCCAACTGACATGCGGTGTGCTTAGAAAGACACAATATGTAGTTTTAAAAGATACCAAAGCCTTTAGAAACATGTTTTTGGGGGTCAAAACCTGTCAAATAGTGTCAAATGGCTATGAAATTCTCTGATAATGACTATATATTTATTTTTGAAATGTTGGTACCAAATCCATGTTAATTCAAGTTATGGTCTGGATGATATATCTATAAACACATTATTAGTATTTTAAGACACAAAAACGTGGGTGCAATGGTCAAACCCATGGAAAACGACATCATATTAATATGAAATCAATGTAAAAACACCTTTTAATTATTTTTGATGTAAAATAGTAGAATAAACATCCATATAATGTGTGGTGTGTTCGGAATGACTCAATAAATAGTTTTAAAAGATTCTAATGCCTTTAAAAACATGTGCCTGAGGGGGGGGGGGTAAAACAAAGGAAACAACATCGGATGGCCGTAAAATCATATAAAAATGATTGTAGATTGATTTGTGAAATTTAGATCCAGAACTGCATGAATTTCAGTTAATATTTTACTTGTATGCCCATATATGTCTTTTTAGTTTTTTAAAACACTAAAATGTATGTGTAATAGTGAAAACCATAAAAATACTCAAATTTAGATGAAATCATAGAGAAAACACCATGGAATTCTTTGCTATGTGTAAGATCACAAAAAACATCTATATGACATGATGTGTGATCTTAATGCCTCAATAAGTAGTTTTAAAATATACAAAAGCCTTTAAAAATATGTGTTATGGGGGGAAAACCAAGTAAAAGGTGTCAGATGGTTGTGAAATAATTGGACAACAACGATTAGTTTATTTTTTAAATCTAGGAATGGATTACATGTCAATCAGAGTTACTTTTTTCTTAATATGATTGTAAATTTATTTTTAGTGTTTTAAACAAAAGAGCGTGCATTTAATGGTCAAAACCACATATAACACCCTTAGATTGGCCTGAAATATTGGGAGAACAAACATTTAATTATTTTTTATGTTTTTGAATATACAAATGTTCTTCAAATGTGTGGTGTGCTCCAAATGACTCAATAAGAATTTTTAAAATTTACTAATGACTTGTAAAACATGTGTTTGGGGGTCAAAACCATACAAAAAATGTTAGATGGTTGTGAAATCATAGTAAAACAACAATATATTGATTTTTAAAATGTAGGAACTAATGTCATGTCAATTCGAGTTATAGTTTGTATGAGATTCCTCTCAACACATTTTTAGTGTTATAAAACACTAAAATGTGTGTCTAATAGTCAAAACCATAGAAAATGACCTTAGATCAATCTGAAATCATAGGAAAACCACCGTTGAATTATTTTTTATATGTACAAGAAAACAAAAAATCCATCGAAAATGTGTTTCACTCCAAATGAATCATTAAGTAGTTTTAAAAGGTTTAAAATTCTTTAAAAATAGGTGAATGTGGGTAAAAATAATGTAAAAAATCACAAGACCATGAAATACTAAGAAAATGAATTTAGATTTATTTTTTAAATATAGAAAGCAACACCATTTGAATCTGAGTAACAGTTTAGTCGAGATTACCATAAATGCATTTTTAGTGTTTTAAACTCAAAAACATGGGTGTAACATTCAGATCCATAGAAAACAACCTCATATTGATATAAAATCATGGAAAAGAAACTATAAATTTATTTATTATAACGACCCATACTTTACATACATTGTTATTACTTCAGAATTGAAGCACACTTATTACAACATATAACAAAACCAGGAAAGGACCATATAGGTATAGTGTCTTTAGAAACTGGGAAACATAAACAACTTGTTCATAAAGAATCTACTTTGCCTCCCATTTATTTCATCATATCTAGAGTCCCATTTGGTATATCCTACTTAATAACCTTCTTCCTGACCTGGGGAAATAAAACATACAAAAGGGTGAGCTCAAATGCTCAGTAAGGGTAAACAAAAGAAATATCAATCACATCATATACGTAAGAACATAATTTTTGGAAATCTTAACCTGCAAAAGAAATACTAATTTCATAACATGGGATAAATCATAGAAGTGAAATGTAATCCCAATAATCATAACCTAAAAAATGAAACTTTGTGGCATACACACATAATCATAGAGAATCATTTATTATTAGTCAAGACTCATTTCCAAGACTATCTTAGTGGACAAATACCATTTCTGAACTGAGTTCACTCCTCGTTTCAGTCCTCTTTCACTGAACTGGTTTAACCTTCTGTTCTAGCCATGTCTATCTTCTGAGATATAAAATCTTTACCCAATGCATTGGAGGGATATATAGGTCCCACCCATCACATAATTATACCATTCTTATGTGTGCCACAAAATCATAAATCATACATCATTGCATAACCCATGTAATAAAAATGGGATTCTTAAACATCGTGACATCATAAAACAATTCATATTAGACAAAGGAATTCATAAAAATAATTCCATCACAACATAATCAAATCAATGGAATAATAGGGATAGAAACAGAACCCTATATTATCTTAGATGGAAAATAATTTTGATAAAACACTTGAACTCCATTCTTGAGGAAAATATCCTTTCTACTTCAAAAACACTTTTCCTTTCTTAACATGTAATACAGTTCTAAACTAAAAGAAGTTGATTAAAAATAAACATGAAAACATGTAAATAAATATTCTTGGAGATAATGTTTTAAAAATCCAATCATGCCGTATAAGTTAAAAAAACATTCTTCTCGTACTTTTGTCGGAAAAGTCAAAAAGTACCTCGTACGAAAAACGACAAAATATTCCTTTCATATATTTTACTAAAAACTCACCGAATGGTAAAATTGGATTTAAAAAATTGTAGGTGGATGGAAATAATATTACATATTGAGGAAACATGGATGTGGATGATAAAATACAACCTAGTAAATACCAAAGTATAAACAATCTCGGATAAAAATGAGATTGTAATATTTCCCTTACCTTAGGTCCGATTTGCTTTGTTAGTGTCCGAACCTCCTGTATAATGATTTAAATAATGTTATTGACTTATTCCAGAATCATACTTATTGTTATTATATCATATATGGTCATATTGTTAGCTTCTTATTAGTAATACTTCATTATTACTTGTTATTCGGGTGTTTATTACTTTTTGTTCTTATGCATGTTTTGCCAAATAAATTATTATTCTTCTCTTTAGGTTATAGATACCTCATTTCCATAATGGTATTAGTGTAATATATATCATATTAATTCATTCAATTCATTTATATAATCATTATGCAATGAATATCATGTAGAACGAGTAGCATCACATCGTGGAGACGGTATTCCGTACGTACGCACGAGCGATGATATTGTTCCCATGATCATGGAATTGTATTAGAGTGTATGTATAATATTTCAGAATCAATATAATTTTACAATAATCATATATTTTCATTCTTTACACCATTATACCCATCCATGTAAGGTGGTGGTGGAAAATATATTACACCACGACGTGGAGACGGTATTCCGTACGTACGCACGCACGGTGATTTCATTTTCCGTAGGATGGATAGATGGTTAAATAGGTTTGTTTCATACTTATAATAACATATTAGTATATGAGGTATACTTATGTTATTACCTCATAATGAAACATCTAATGAAGAATAAGTTGAAGAAGAAAGAAATTGGAAAGGATCGGTAATGGATATTACCTCTTCTTTGAAGTGCTTCTTTGAGACCTCCTTTTAGGGCAATAAAATTGGTCTTTGAAGAAGACCAGGACCTCTAGGATGTCTCTAGGGAAGTGGAGAGGAGAAATTGGCAGGGTTTGTCCGAGCGTGAAGGCTCAAAGTGGTGTGAGGAAGGGAGGGCGGAGGTGCCCTTTTATAAGGGAGGAGAGGGGCACCTTTGGAAAAACTAAATATATTAATTTATTATAAAGTCATATTAGGCTTTAAATAGCTCAAAATTGATATATTTAGAATATAAGGTTGGTATGGGTCGAAATACTCTCATCCAATATAATTTAGACATGTTTAGGTTCCTATTTTAACCTTATCATTTAGATTTAACATTATGTTAAATAATTTTACTTTTACCATGTCTTCTTGTGTTCTTATACTATAAGGTTAATAAACTTACTATAAGCATCCAAACGAACCCCAATTTGTTTATTATTAATATATATAACCTTTTCTAAGTCATTTGGCTGAACCTTAGATTTTTAGGATTAAAAGAACAATTAATAATATAATATTTGTTTTAAAAACTATTTTATGTCAATTTTGACACTATTTAGTAATTGATTTTTGTGAAAATCATAATAGAATTATTAGTTCGAAAAAAGTTAATCAAATCAATATTAACATATCATATTAACCTATAAAATTAGTGTAATTAATAAAAAGTCTCAAATTATATTTATTTGGGCATTTATAACATCAATTATGTCAATATTTCATTAATAAGATAATTACTGCATCATCATTGTGTCATAAATAAATTAAATTAATAAATTACAAATAAAATATCATCATGTAGGAAATCTTTTTAGCTTTATATTTAATATTTATAGTCGAATGTATCTTATGTATAACCCTATATTAAAAATGATTTACTTATTAAACTTTGATTTTAACTATTTTAACCCTTCTTTAAATAAATTAATATTAAATGTCCTAATCTAATACAAGTGGGCCTAAATGGTCATATTTTATTCCTAGGGTTTTTTTTGGTAGAATTACACTTATCCAATATAATTAGGACATTTTTTAGGGTAATAATAATATCATTTTTACCCTTAATTATCCTATTTACTTTTAATCGTGGTTAAAAAAATTAAAAAGTTACTATTCACCAAAATTATTTTCATCTCATTGAACCATATTTTACTTACTGACATCAACCGTGTCTCTCGGATTTTTGAAATTCCACTCACATAACCAGTAAAATTATGTTTTATGAAAAAATCAGTTTTTTTTAACAGCCACTTAGTAGTTTGACTATTCATCAAAAATTGAAAGTTTTCAGAAAAATAAAAAAATATCACCCTAGGCTAATTTCGATATTCCGAATCCAAAAATGAAGTCCATTTTGAAAAATAAAATTCATAAAATTTCAAAAGGTGGTTATTACTATTCATAATGGCTAGTTTTAATAATATTTTAATAGCATATCGTTGTTTAGTGAAACTCAGTATTGCGTTGGATGCAAGCTATCGAGGAAGGTTGTGATTGCGTGTAAAGCAAGCCAAGAAAGTGTTATGTGTAGTGAAAGATTCATTTGATGATTTATATAACATAAAAGTCTTGGGTGTTACATTCTACCCCCCTTAAAATGAATTTCACCCTTGAAATTCGTCACTTTGTAACAAACAGATGAGGATACCTCTCTCTCATCATATCCTCAAGTTCCCATGTAGCTTCTTCTAATTGGTGGTTCCTCCATAAAACTTTCACCAATCGAGTGGTCTTGTTTCATAGGAATTTTTCTCTACGATCCAGAATCTCTATCAGCTACTCTTCATAAGAAAGATCTTTCTCCAGCGGTAAAACTTCTGAGCTGAGTACATGTGAAGGATCAGGTATGTACTTTCTCAGGAGAGATACATGGAACACATCGTGAACTTGAGAGAGATTCGTTGGAAGCTCCAATCGGTAAGCTACCTTACCAATACGATCCAGTATTTCGAAAGGACCAATATATCTAGGTCTCGATTTCCCCTTCTTTCCAAATATCATGACCCTCTTCCAGGGAGATATTCGTAAGAACACTTTATCACCCACTTCAAACTCTAGGTCTTTTCTTCGGTTGTCGGCATAACTTTTTTGTCGACTCTGAGCTGCTCTTATGTGTTGTTGAATAGATCTGACATTTTCTTCCATTTTATCAACGAGATCAGGTCCGAATAGCTTCCTTTCCCCAACTTCATCCCAGCAAGTTAGAGTCCTGCATTTCTTTCCATAGAGAGCTTCAAAAGAACCATATGAATACTAGAGTGAAAGCTATTATTATAAGAAAATTCCACCAAAGGTAGGTGTTGATCCCAACCACCTTTGAAATCCATAGAGAAAGCTCTCAACATATCTTCTAGAGTTTGAATTGTTATCTCAGACTGACCGTCTGTCTGAGGATGATAAGCAGTGCTGAAACTCAAATATGTATCCAGAGTATGCTGAAGACTTCGCAAGAACTTTGAGGTAAACCTCGGATCCTGATCAGATATAATAGAAAGTGGTACTCCATGCAATCTTACTACTTCCTTGACATATATCCTTGAAATCTGATCCAGAGAGAAATCCTCCCTAATAGTGATGAAGTGTGCAGACTTTGTAAGACGGTCAACTATAACCCAGATAGCATTATTGCCTTTGGATGTTTTAGGAAGTCCTGTGACAAAGTCCATAGTGATGTTTTCCCATTTCCATTCGGGTATGGGTAATGGTTGTAACATCCCCTTAGACTTCTGTCTCTCAGCTTTAACATGCTGACAAACCAAGCATCGAGAGACATAATCAGCAACATCTCTTTTCATGCCATCCCACTAGAAGTACTCTTTCAGGTACCTATACATCTTCGTGCTTCCAGGATGAATAGAGAATAAAGAACTATGAGCCTCATCCAGCAGCTCCTTTTTTAATTCGGGGATGGGAGGAACACAAACCTGATTCCAGAACTTTATTATCCAATCATAATCAAGGATGAATTCAGGAACATTTCTCACCTTCTTTTTTAACTCCACATCTTCTTTCTGTGCCTCTTTAATCTTCACATGTATATATGGTTGAACATTCATTTGAGAAAGATACGATTTCTCCCATTTCATTATAATTCCAAGATCCATCCTTTGTAAATCCATAAATATTAGATCTTTTGTGATCCTCACCATGGATAAACAGGCATGGTCTTGTCAACTTAATGCATCTTCCACCTTTTTTTCTTTCCCAGGGAGGTAATGAATTGAGAAGTCGTAATCTTTAATCAACCCCAACCATCTTATTTGGCACATATTCATCTCCTTTTGTGTGAAAATATACTTTAAACTTTTATGATCAGTATAAATGTCACACCTTTCTCCATAAAGATAATGCTTCCAAATATTTAATGCAAATATTACCACAGCTAACTCCAAATAATGAGTTGGGTAATTTTGCTCATGTATTTTCAACTGCTGTGAGACATAAGCTATCACCATATAATTTTTCATAAGAACACACCCCAATCCCTTCTAGGATGCACCACTATAGATCACAAAACTTTCTCCACTACAAGGAAGTGTGAGCACAGGTGCACTGGATAACCTTCTTTTCAACTCCTTGAAATTCTCTTCACATTCCTCCATCCAAACAATCTTAACTCCTTTCCGAGTCAACTTGGTTAGTGGATTAGATAATCGTGAAAAATCTTTCACAAAAAGTCGATAATATCCAGCCAAACAAAGAAAACTTCGGATCTCAATCACTGTTGTTGGTCTCTACCATCTTTCGATAACCTCGTTTTTTGCTGGATCCACAGATATCCCCTCTTTTGAGATTATGTTACCCAAAAATGAAACATTTTTAAGACAAAATTCACACTTGGTAAATTTGGTGTAAAGCTTCTCCTTTCTTCGGGTCTTCAATATAATTCTCAAGTGATCTTCATGTTCTTCCTTGCTCTTTGAAAAGACAAGAATATCATCTATAAAGACTACCACAAACTGATCAAGATAGTCTCTAAAGACTCTATTCATCAGATCCATGAAGATAGAAGGGGCATTAGTAAGACCAAATGGCATCACTATAAATTCATAGTGTCCATACCTCATACGGAAAGTCATCTTTGGTATATCCTCCCTTTTGACCCTTAATTGATGATATCCTGAATGAAGATGAATCTTATAATTGTATTGAGCTCCGCGTAGTTTGTCAAATAAGTCATCAATGTGTGGGAGAGGATATTTGTTCTTGATAGTGATCTTGTTAAGTTCTCGATAATCAATGCAGAGTCTCATTGATCCATCTTTCTTCTTAACAAACAGAACAGGTGCTCCCCAAGGTGACGCACTAGGGCATATGAACCCCTTTTCAAGATTCTCTTGGAGTTTCTTCTTCAATTCCTGCAACTCAATTGGGGCCATTCTATAAGGTGTCTTTGAAATAGGTAAATCACCTGGTATGAGTTCTATTGAAAACTCAACTTCACGATTTGGTGGAAGACCCGGAAATTCCTCCGGAAAAACATCATCAAACTCTCGTACAATGGGCATATTCTTAATCGTGAGTTTTTCACCAACCATTTGAGATAAATAACCTTCATTTAATGGAAACAAGACCCATAATATGGAAGAAATTTCCACTGGAAGGTTATGTTAATCCGTTCATCGATAGACGATCATAGATTGATCTGGAATATGAAATGTGACTTACCTTATTTGGCAATTTATATGAGCTCCATATAAAGAAAGCCAATCCATTCCAAGAATCAAATCAAATTCCACTATAGGAAGGATCACAAGATTTGTAGGAATCACTTTCCCACAAACTTCAATCGGAGAATAATTATAAACTTTTGATACTACTATTGTGCCATTAGGAGTTGTCACAGCTAACTCAACATCTAATTGTTGAGGTAATACTTCGATACCCATAGAAAATTATTCAGAAATAAAAGAGTGGGTGGATCCATAATCAAATAAAACATTTGCTACTTTAGAGTGGATGGTAAGTGTACCTTTCACCACATCGTTATCCTACTCCACATCGCTGATAGAAATTGCATGTGAATTTCCTTTGTCTTTGGCCTTAAGAGTTTGTTGACGTCAACCATCATCATCAACCCTTGGATTTGGGAATTGATTGGCATAATACCCCATCTCCTTGCACTTGAAACATTGTAGTGTAGTAGGTTCATTCTATGTATCCTTTCCTTTGTTTGCATCATTAGACATCTTCTTCCCATCATTGCGGCATTCAAATTTCTGATGACCTTCCTTTCCACATTTGAAACATTTACTTGTCCCGTTAAGACAACTTCCTCCATGTTTCTTTCCACACTTTGAGCATAAGGGAAAGCTCATCTTATTTTCAGTGTGCTCTTTATATTTTCCTTTGAATTCCATTTTCCACTTCTTATCAAACCCATATGACTGATGGGTTACTCCAATCTCCATCTCGACTTTGAGAGCACATCGAACGATTTCCTCGTAGCTATTTAAGTCCTTTATGGCTAACGCCCTTCGAAGACTTGGTTTTAAGCCATTAATGAATCGATCGATCTTACTCTCAGGTTGGATAATAATACTATAAGCGTACCTTGCAAGTCTTGTATAATTTTCTTCACAGGTAACAACAGATTCATCATCCTTTTGCTTCAATTCAAGAAACTCTTTCTCCATCTTTGTTCATAGAATACGAGGTAAGTACTTATTGAAAAATAAGTTCTTGAACTCGTCCCATTCCATGGACTCAATTTCATCCCTTTTCCTCATATTATTAATAAGATTCCACCATTGATCAGCATCACCTTCCAAACAATAAACTGCTAAGATGACTTTATCATGTTCAGAACATTGAAGAACTGAAAATATCTTTTCAGTAGTACTAATCCATTGTCCAGCAACTAATGGATCAGTAGACCCACTGAATGAAGGTGGAAGCTGCCTCATGAAGGATTCAACAGAATGTTGCTCCTTCCTTTTCTCGTTTGGAAGTCCTGCATGATTCATAGCTTGAGAAAGTTGTGTGAACATGGCTACAATATTTTGCATTCTATCTCCCATAATGTTTGGTTGCTCAGGGGGGCAATTGTTGCATTGTCCGTCGCATTCCGCATTAACACGGTTCCTTCGGGTTCCAGCCATTGACTAAAACCAAGAAGAATAGTGTGAGCAACACTAATTATAATAGGAAAAAAATAAAATTTCACACTTAGGGTCTTATCATAGGTTGTTCATGGACATTTCTAAATCACTAATATTGTGTTCTATGCTTAGACTTATCCTTATGGTTCTTACTAAGTCTTTCACATCCTAGTTTCTAAAGGTTGACTATACCTTTCCTCTGATACCAACTATAACGACCCATACTTTACATACATTGTTATTACTTAAGATATTAATCACACTTATTAAAACATATAACAAAACCAGGAAAGGACCATATATGTATAGTGTCTTTAGAAACTGGGAAACATAAACAACTGGTTCATAAAGCATCTACATTGCCTCCCATTTATTTCATCATATCTAGAGTCCGTTTCGGAATATCCTACATAATAACCTTCTTACTGACCTGGGGAAATAAAACATACAAAAGTGTGAGCTCAAATTCTCAGTAAGGGTAAAAAAAAGAAATATCAATCACATAATATACGTAAGAACCTAATTTTTGGAAATCTTAACCTGCAAAAGAAATCCTAATTTCATAACATGGGATAAATCATAGAAGTGAAATGTAATCCCAATAATCATAACATAAAAAATGAAACATTGTGGAATACACACATAATCATAGAGAATCATTTCTTATTAGTCAATACTCATTTCCAAGACTATCTTAGTGGACAAAGTCCATTTCTGAACCGAGTTCACTGCTCGTTTCATTCCTGTTTCACTGAACCAGTTTAACCTGCCGTTCTAGCCATGTATATCTCATGTGATATAAAATCTTTACCCAATGCATTGGAGGGGGATATAGGTCCCAACCATCTCATAATGATACCATTCTTATGTGTGCCACAAAATCATAAATCATACATCATTGCATAACCCATGTAATAAAAATCGGATTCTTAAACATTGTGACATCATAAAAAAAATTATATAAGATAAAGGAATTCATAAAAATAATTTCATCACAACATAATCAAATCACTGTAACAATAGGGATAGAAATAGAACCCTATATTATCTTAGATGGAAAATAATTTTGATAAAACACTAGAACTCCATTCTTGAGGAAAATATCCTTTCTACTTCAAAAACACTTTTCCTTTCTTAACATGTCATACAATTCTAAACTAAAAGAAGTTGATTAAAAAAAACATGAAAACTTGTAAAGGAAGCTTCTTGGAGATAATGTTTTAAAAATCCATTCATGCCGTATAAGTTAAAGAAAACATTTTTCTCGTACTTTTGTCGGAAAAGACAAAAACTACCTCGTACGAAAAACGACAAAAGACTCCTTTCATATCTTTTACTAAAAAATCACCGAAGGGAAAAATTGGATTTAAACAATTGTAGGTGGATGGAAATAATATTAAATATCTAGTAAACATGGATTTTGATGATAAAATACACCCCAGTAAATACCAAAGTATAAACAATCTCGGATAAAAATGAGATTGTGATATTTCCCTTACCTTAGGTTTGATTTGCTTCGTAAGTGTCCGAACCTCCTGTATAATGATTTAAATAATGCAATTGACTTATTCCAGAATCATACTTATTGTTATGATATCATATATGGTCATATTTTTAGCTTCTTATTAGTAATACTTCATTATTACTTGTTATTAGGGTGTTTATTTCTTTTTGTTCTTATGCATGTTTTGCTGAATAAATTCTTATTCTTCTCTTTAGGTTATAAATACCTCGTTTCCAGAATGGTATTAGTGTAGTGTATATCATATTCATTCATTAAATTCATTTATATAATCATTATGCAATGAAGATCATGTAGAACGAGTCGCATCACATCATTGAGACGGTATTCCATACATACGCACGAGCGATGATATCGATCCCATGATCGTGGAATTGTATTAGAGTGTATGTATAATATTTAAGAATCAATATCATTTTACAATAATCATATATATTCATTCTTTACACCATTATACCCATTCAAGTAAGGTGGTGGTGGAAAATAGATTACACCATGGCGTGGAGACGGTATTCCGTACGTACGCACGCGCGGTGATTTCATTTTCCGTAGGATGGATAGATGGATAAATAGGGTTGTTTAATACATATAATAAAAAATCAGTATATTAGGGATCCTGATGTTATTACCTCATAATGGAACAACTAAAGAAGAATAAGTTGAAGAAGAAAGAAATTGGAAAGGATTGGTAATGGATATTACCTCTTCTTTGAAGTGCTTCTTTGAGACCTCCTTTTAGGGAACTAAAATTGGTCTTTGAAGAAGACCAGGACCTCTAGGATGTATCTAGGGAAGTGGAGATGAGAAAGTATCAGGGTTTGGCCAATCTTGGAGGCTCAAAGTTGTGTGAGGAAGAGAGGGAGGAGGTGCCCTTTTATAAGGGAGGAGAGGGGCACCTTTGGAAAAACTAAAAATATTAATTTATTATAAAGTCATATTCGGTTTTAAATAGATCCAAATTGATATATTTCTAAGATAAGGTGGGGATGGGTCGAAATCCTCTCATCCAATAGAATTTATACAAGTTTAGGTTCCTATTTTAACCTTATCATTTAGATTTAACATTAACCTAAATAATTTTACTTTTATCGTGTCTTCTTGTGTTCTTATACTATAAGGTTAATAAACATACTATAAGCAGCCAAACGAACACCAAGTTGTTTATTATTAACATATATAACCTTATCTAGGTCATTTGGCTGAACCTTACATTTTTAGGAATAAAATAAGAATTAATAATATAATATTTGTTTTAAAAACTATTTTATGTCAATTTTGACACTATTTAGTAATTGATTTTTGTGAAAATCATAACAGAATTATTAGTTCGAAAAAAGTTAATCAAATAAATATTAACATATAATATTAACCTATAAAATTAGTGGAATTCATAAAAAGTCTCAAATTATATTTATTTGGTCATTTGTAACATCAATTATGTCAATATTTGATTAATAAGATAATTACTGCATCATCATTGTGTCATAAATAAATTAAATTAATAAATTACAAATAAAATATCATCATGTAGGAAATCTTTTTAGCTTTATATTTAATATTTATAGTCGAATTTATCTTATGTATAACCCTATATTAAAAATGATTTACTTATTAAACTTTGATTTTAACTATTTTAACCCTTCCTTAAATAAATTAATATTAAATGTCCTAATCTAATACAAGTGGGCCTAAATAGTCATATATTATTCCTAGGGTTGTTTTGGTTCTAATTACACTTATACAATAGAATTAGGACATGTGTTAGGGTAATAATAATAACATTTTTACCCTTAATTACCCTGTTTACTTTTAACTGTGGTAAAAAAAAGTAAAAAGGTATTATTCACCAAAAATTATTTTCATCTCATTGAACCACATTTTACTTACTGAAATCAACAGTGTATCTTGGATTTTTGAAATTCCACTCACAGAAGTGGTAAAATTATGTTTTATAAAAAATTCAGTTTTTTTTAACAGCCACTTAGTAGTTTTACTATTCATCAAAAATTGAATGTTTTCAGAAAAATACCAAAATTTCACCCTAGGCTCATTTTGATATTATGAATCCAAAAATGAAGTCCATTTTGAAAAATAAAAATCATAAAATTTCAAAAACCAGTTATTACTATTCATAACAGCTAGTTTTAATAATATTTTAATAGCATATCGTTGTTTAGTGAAACTCAGTATTGCGTAGGACGCAAGCTATCGAGGAAGGTCGCGATTGCGTGTAAAGCAAGCCAAGCAAGTGTTATGTGTAGTGAAATATTCCTTTGATGATTTATATAACATAAAAGTCTCGGGTGTTACATTTATGATGTGTATGGATAGAAAAAACATTCATCTGATGTGTGGTGTGCTCATAATAAATCAATAAACAAATTTAAAAGATACTAAAGCCTTTAAAAACATGTTTCATGGGGCCAAAATGAAGGCAAAGACATCATAAGACTTGTAAATCATTGTTAAATCGCTATATATTTGTGTTTTAATGTAGTAACTGAATTCAAATCAATCTAAGTTACAGTTTGGTTTAGATTCATGTAAATGTGTTTTTTTTTGTTTTGAAAAACTAAAGCACAAGTGTAATGGTCAAAAACCTATAAATTGAGCTCAGGTTAATGTGAAATCATGGTAAAACCAACAATGAACTATTTTTGAGATGTATTAGGATAAAATATGTGCATTTGATGTGTGATGTGCTCAAATATACTCAGTAAGTTGTTTTAAAAGATACCAAAGCTTTTAAAAACTTGCGTGGGGGGGTCAAAACCAAAGAAATGACATCATATTATTATGAAATCATAGGACAATGTATGTATAATAATTGTTGAAGTGTAGGAACTAAATCCATGTTAATCCAAGTTACAGTTTTTTTGGGATGTTTGTAAATACATTTTTAGTGTTTCAATACACTAAAACATATGTGTAATGGTCAAAACCATAGAATCAACCTCATATTGAATTGAAATCATGAGGAGAACACTGTTGAATTATTTTTGGAATATATGAAATGTTTTTATATAAAATTCTTTAAAATTTTATTATTGAGTAATTTTAGGCACATCACAAGTCAATTTAAAAATTGATTATATATTTATATATTTATCCCTTTTTAGTTCCAATTGTTGAATCATATCTTAAATAGGTAAGTTTATGTTTTTAAAGTGTTAGTAATTATAAATTTTTTTATGTTTAAATTTATTATGTTTTATTAACAAAATAAAAACTATTATGTGAAAATTCTAAATGCATTTTTTGTATGTTATCTTCCATATTTCTTTTCATAAATGTTTTGTTTGTATTGTAGGTGAAAGATTCCAGTAGTAGGAAGGAGTTTTACCATTCTTCACCACATAATACTTCATAAGGTAGTTATGATTGTTCTTTATATCAATGGTATGGTTAAATATTATCAACGATTCTACTATAATATATATTTATTATGCTCAGTCCTGATTTCTATTTTCTCTATGTTCATTTATGACATGATGTGGTCAATTTTTCATATGATTATCATGGATATGGAGTTTATAGATGTGATGGAGGTCATGGTAAGGATGTATTGTCCATGGGTTTCTCCTCATATTATATCTAGGTTCTAATTATTGGTGGGAAATTATATAACCTATTGATATGATAAATAATCTATGAAAGTTACAATGTAAATTGTGGGCGTAGAATTATTGATACTATTATGGAATGTATTCATCCTATATAACTCTGTAGATATGATTAAGTATTTAAACATTAATTTTGAAGTTTGGTCCAGGGAACCAACTTTTACAACACTCCCAGTCGTATTAGAGACAACTTTTTAATGGTCAAATTCTTAGTTCTCACATGATAAGATCATGATTATGATGACTTATGGCTTTAGTCATTATGACCATTATGTTTTCTAACATGGTTACTCTATTATCTATAAATTTAGTTCCTTGACTGAATCTTCCCATGAGTTGATATCATAGAGTATAAATTTTTTATCCTTTTTTATAATCTTGACACTTTGGTTAGTTCCAAAAGTATAATTCCATGAACTAAAAGAAATCATTAAATATATTATAATTAATTAGCTGCATCAGAAGTAGAAACATACTTGATATTTATAAATATGGATACCACTAGCTTAAATGATATTCTCTTTCTCGTTTCCATATAATATATACAATATTAGATTATTTTTTAACAGATAATTTGTCATTGTGTTGTTTTTTTTGTATTATTTTATGTGGTTGAGTTTTGATTAGACTTTACAAGGGGTTTTAACACAAAACATGCAAATTATCATAGGTTAAATTGTATGCGTGGTTAAAGTGAATCAATATAGGGGAAATATTTAGCCTCCATTCATGATAATCCTCTTTATTTAATATTTAAATGTGAATAAATTGTTAGTATGTCTATGTGTTGTTAAGTCAAAAATGTGGGATCCATATGTAGAAACTATGCAAGTTCCCCGGTGTGTCTAGAGTGTGTTGCATGGATTTCTTACAGTTTTATAAATTGTGAGGAAAGAATGCAAAGTGAATTTAGTTTTTGATAGTTCTAAATGGAATGGTTGGAGCATTTTTTTTCAATTGTTCAGTACCGAATGTGGACTATGCGAGGGGTTTCTATCCTAGGTAGTGTCTAGAAAATAGTTATTGTACAGTATGGAAATATATGTTGAAAAATGTGCAACTGGATAAGGTGTATAATTTTTTTGTAATTTTCCATTGTCCCTCTTTTATTTAATAGGTGTTTCACCCCTCTTCTCCACCTTTATTATCATCTAACTATCTGTGTAAAGAACTGTAAAATTCAAGGGAATTTTTTTTTAATTTTATTTGGGATTTTATAAGAACGTAGTTTCTGACGGCGCCTGATTCTGAGACCCGGTGTGCCCGGAATTAATTTCCGAATTTAGGCTCAGGTATGTTCTGTGAACGAACGAGCAGGTTTTTCTAACATTAAAACCAGTGCTCGGAATTGAAATCTGAGGGCACCGATGAACTCGCATCACCGGTAATTTCTTATAAAGACTTATTCCAGAGTTGCATTTTCTCGGGACGAGTTATTTAGTTTTGTGGATAAAGACTTCTGAGAAATAAAATTTGTCCAACTAATTTTATTTCTATTAAGTGGTTAAATCCTAAGGATGGAGGTTGGGTGAACCTAACTACCTAAGTGAGGTTAAATGTGAGGTGGGGCCCGCACGAACCCCACCCCTTCAAATTACCTAACCCCCGTAACTCTTCCCCTTAAAACTCCCTTGTATTAAATGATGTGACTTCCTTTCACATTAAATACATGCCAACACTTTGTAATTAAGGAGTTCAACCTCTTTAATTAATTTTGACTTGAATAGTTTTAATTTTGAAGTGTCTTGTATTAAATAAAATAATAAGGTAGCTTATTATTTTATTTGGGGGAAAACTTCTTGGGTGGGAGCTCTTGAGTTTTTGGGGAAGAACACTGACTCCTCGACGAAGAACACCTTCGACGGAGAACGTGAAGACACCGACGACGTGCCTTCTCTTATTATTTCTCCGTGTCAAGGAAGGAGACTCCACCGCGGGGAACATCACCATCGACGATGGCTCTTCCTCCAATGACAATGGAATTGGAACTGATCTTCCGCGATGACGGATCATCGCGACGCTTGCCTCTTTTCGCGGCACGTTGACATGCGACGTCTTTTCGAGGTAGGGAATTAATTTGTGAATTTTAATGAACCCCATTTTACTTCCTTCTAAATCAAAGAACGCAGATCAACTAAATATTAAGTTGATCCGCAAAGAATATGTTTGCGGGTTTGGAATTCTTGATTGCGGGGAAAACTGTTGGGGTTGATTACTTTTGTTCGTGAAAAATCCTTGTCGTTCTTCGTCTTTTGGACCGCTTGCTATCGATTAACGGTGTAAATACCCGTAAATTTCAAGGAATTTTTTTTTCTTAATTTTCTTTGGAATTTTACAAGAGCGCAGTCTCTGAAGGCACCAGATTCCGAGGCCCGGTGTGCCCGGAATTATTTTCCGAAGTTTGGCTCGGGTACGTTCAGTGAACGGATGAGCGGGTTTTTCTAACTTTTGAACCGGTGCCCGGAATCGAATTCTGAGGGCACCGATGAAATCGCAACGCTTGTATTCGCTTAGAAATGCCTCTTCCGGAGTTGTGTTTGCTCGGGTGTGGTTTTTAATTTTCGGGCTTAAAGTTAAGAAATAAAATAATTTTGCGACAACTTTATTTTATTTCACTTAAGCCACTTGGAAGCCACTTGAATCCACTTAAAGACGGCTTAAACTGAGTTGATCCAGATAGGATGCTATCCAGAAATATCCTACCCCCTTGGTAGGAAATTTGTGAGGTGGGGCCCGCACGAGCCCCGCCGTTTCTTTCCGCTAAGTAACGCACCCGCGAAAAACCGTCATTATGAAAGTCAACTGACGCGTTTTCTTAATTTCTTAATAGACCATTTAATTGGGCGGTTTATTTCGTAAATTAAATGAGATGCTTCTTTCGTTGAATTAATTCAACGAATTGATGGGTCGTTACTTACCCTTTATCGTGTGTTGGCATAATAATAAAATAAGACCAACCAGTCTTTTGAAAGTTTGCGTGTTGAGAGGATTTAACAGAATCCTTGTACCTTCTTTCTCCTTCACGAAGAACGCAAAGAACGCGATGAATGCCATCATCCACAGAAATCGACGATGCTCCAATCCGAGACGTTCTTCCCCGCCCCGATCTCCGATCACCAACCATTTGAGGTGAGTGATTTTGGGTTTCTTCTAAAAGTTCTTTGTGGTTTAAAACGAAACACAGATTTAATTGTTTATAATTAAAATATGTTGTTTCTTGGTCCGTCGAGTTCGTCGAAGCTACGCCAGATTCTGCGATGACGCGACGCCCTTCCGCAATGATGCGACGATCTCCACCTTCCACGACGAGCAATTCCGCGAAGAACGCTCACGCGCGACGACTATGAGGTAGGGATTTTATTTTTGGAATTACCCCTTTTTATTATTCCCGTAAATGTTTCTTTAAAAAGTTAAAGAATCGGATTTGTAAACAATTTTAAATTTATTAAAATTGTTGTTTCCTGTGTGGAAAAAAAATTCTCTTGTTGTTTATATCTAATGCGGAGGGTGCGGGCCAAACGAACACGGCCCGAAGACCCTCCGTCGTTCTTCGTTGTTATGCGGATTTAACGGGCGACGACGGAACGTGCCGCAACGGAGGTTTGATGATTCCTCAGTGAAGAACGAGTCCCGGGAGGAGCAACGGTGCAGACGGGATGAAAATCGGGCCACCGGAGCGACTCCGGCGGCCCGCGGAAGCTACCGGCAGCGCGGGTCGCCGATGCGGCGGCGCCGGTAGCCGGGAGCGGCGGCGCCACCGGCGCGCCGCCGAACAAGCCCGTCGCAGGAGAAGCCGCGGCGGCGGCACTCGAGGACCCGCGGCCGCGCAGGTCCGGCGCGCACGGGACGCAGCTGAAGCTGCGTCCGGGTGTCCGAGAGACACCCCGCGGGTGCCGCGGGGTTGTCACGCTGGGGCGGCGGCTCCCCCTTCACGTCGCTCGGCTTGCCAGGAAGACACCCCGCGGGTGTCGCGGGGGTATCACGCGGGGGTGGCGGCTCCCCCCCGCGCCGCTCGGCCGAGCCGAGCCGGGCTGGCCGAGCCAGGCCGGTCCGACCGGGTCAGACCGGGTCGACCCGATTTGGACCAGGTTGACCCGGTTCGGCCGACCCAGGGGGGGTCGGGCCGGGTCGTCCCGGGCCCGGACCCCCCGTCTTCGGACAGTTTTCGTTCAAATGGCTGTATCTTGAGCTACGGGCCTCAAAACGACTCGCCTTCAGTGGAAACGCGATCCTTGGATTGAGACGGTCGTTTCGGTATATCGCACTCAAGGTTTTGTAATACTTTGAGTTCGGTCGGGTTGGTTCGTACACGAAACCAACCGGGCCCTCGGAGCGGAAACACTCATATCTTTAGCTACGGACGTTCGATTGATGTGCCGTCAGCTTCGTTGAATTCCTCTAAGTGAGACGGATCTTTTGGAACACTTCGCCCGAGGTTTGGATGGAGGTGGAGTACGGCCGGGTTGGTTTTGCCTTAAAAACCAACCGGGCCCCTGGGACGAAAAAGCCAATAACTTTTAGACCGAGCGTCCGATTGACGCGCCGTCTGCGACTTTGAGTTCCTGTTGACGATACGGAACTTTTTGATACATCAACTTTGGAATTTGTGTCAGTTGATGTATCAGCCTCTCGGCTCATGGAGCGGACCCTCCCGAACGAGCTTGCTGTGTGCGGGAACCCTAGAGCTGGCTGCGACTGCTTCTTCGACAGCGACGACCGTGCAGAGATCCTCAGTGGACTGTGGCGACGACCGTGCAGAGATCCTCAGTGGACTGCGCCGACGACTGTGCAAAGATCCTCAGTGGACTGCGACGACTACAGCACTCAGCGATCCTACGTGGATCAGTGCTACAGGTCCTGTGTGGGCCCGATCCTGTGTGGGTCCGATCCTTGTGGGTCCGCGCTCAGCGGTTCTGTGTGAGCTAGTGCCTACAGGTTCTGTGTGGGCCCGATCCTGTGTGGGTCATTGCGGGGGTTAGTTACCAATCGATCCTTCGTGGGTCCAACGACTTAGATGGATCAGTGATCATCTTTATCATCATCCGACGAAGTATACCTGTGTGAGCTGAATTTACTGTTTACTCTCCATTGTGGATTGTGTTGAGCTATCCTGTGTCTATTTACTGTTTACTCTCCTTTTTGGATTGTTTTGTGCAATCCTGTGTGGGTATACGTTTTGCTTTCCTGTGTGGACTGGGTTGTTCTTGGGCTCGGGCGTTGGAGCCGAATGGGAATTGATGACTTAGGTATATGTTTGGGAATATACCTAAGCAGTGTCGGTTGTTACTTCGTGATTGTATCTTTCCTTCGTGGATTATCCTTTGTGGATTTCGGGAGACCTTCGGGGGTCTCGGGGTCCCTACTGAGTAGCTTATACTCACCCCTGCATGGGCTATGCCCGCACTTCGTGGTGTTGGTTGCAGACGACGGGAAGCGCTGATCGTGGTGGAGGCGTGCAGAGCAGGACGGTACCTGGAGGTGGACCACTGGGCGGGACGTACTCGGAGAGGTCAGGTGGACCCGAGGAGCAGTGGAGGCTATCTGTACCCACCCTTCAGGTGGGACTTCCAGAGGACGGCTCGACGCTGCAGTTTTTCCTTTCAGTTGTTTTTTTTCCTTTCAGTTGTACTTTATAGTTGGGCTTGTATTTCTGGCCCCTTTTACTTTCAGCACAGCTTGTACCGTTTTTTCTTAGTGTTTACTTTTCCGCTTGCTTACTCTGTGGTTCTTGTTTACTTTTCAAAGGCAATGCCTTCCCTTTTTGTTGGGATTTACGCCTTGGTGCTAGTCGCCAGCGCCTGGCCTATGGAAGGCGGGCTTGGGGTAGTCACGGCACGGGCCCCGAGGACGGGTCGTGATAAATTGGTATCAGAGGCGGTCGGTTCTACCGCAGACTCTGATCTTTCTTCTATGTAGAGCAATAGTGTTTAGCGTATTGAGTATGGTTATCAGTCCATGGAGTCCAGTGTTGGTGCGGCGGCCGACGTATCCATACACCAGGACCCTGACTTCTGATTCCCGACTTAATGAACGAAAACATTGATTGCATGTGTGTTTCAAGTTTTCCTTGTGATTACTTGTGTCAGTGGCGATGTCTCTAGTTCCTCCAAGACTATGACTTTGAGATAGTCTATAATCCTGGGAAGGGGAACGTGGTAGCTGATGCCCTCAGCAGGAGGACGGGCATCCAGCTACTTGAGGAGGCGACAGAGAAGCTAGCCGCTTTGCAGATATCCTTGGTGGATAGAGACGGAGCAGCCTTCCTTCAATCTCTCACAGTCTCTCCTCCACTACTGCAGTGGGTCAGAGAGGCACAGTGTGGGGACACTGACTGTGAGACATGGCGTGCACATATATCCTCGGGACAGGCACCTGATGGTTTCTCCCTTGGAGTAAAGCACGACATCCTTTTCAGAGGACGTACCTTGGTACCAGTCGCTTTACAAGAGGAGGTGCCGAGAGAGTTTCACACTTCTCCTTTAGCGGTACATCCAGGAGTGGCGAAGATGTACCAGGATCTCAGACGATAGCACTGGTGGCCGGGCATGAAGAAGGCTGTGGCAGAGTTCGTTTCACGGTGCCTCACCTGCCAGCAGGTGAAGGCAGAGCATCAGGTACCAATAGGCTTGGTACAACCCTTAGAGGTCCCGGAGTGGAAGTGGGATGGGATATCTATGGACTTCGTGACTGGACTTCCACGCACTTCCAGAGGTCATGACTCCATTTGGGTGATTCTTGACCGACTCACCAAGTCGGCACATTTCTTACCCATCCGAGAGGAGGGCTCAGTGGAGAGATTGGGGCGTATCTACGTTCAGGAGATTGTACGGCTTCACGGTGTGCCATCGACTATCGTCTCCGATCGGGATGCTCGCTTTACTTCCCGGCTTTGGAAGGGGTTGCAGGAGGCGTTCGGGACGCAGCTACATCTGAGCACCGCCTTTCACCCTCAGACGGATGGTCAGACGGAGAGGACCATTCAGACTCTCGAGGATATGCTCCGCACATGCGTCCTCGACTTTGGTCGTTGCTGGGAGGACCACCTACCCTTGGTGGAGTTCACGTACAACAACAGCTACCACTCCACCATCAGGATGGCACCCTATGGGGAGTTGTACGGCAGGCCTTGCAGATCTCCTTTGTGCTGGACAGACCCTGGGGAGTTAGCACTTGTGGGACCAGAGATGGTTCGGGCCACGAAAGAGAAGGTCCAGGTCATCCAGGAGCAAATGAGGACAGCACAGAGCCGGCAGAAGTCATATGCTAATAGGAGGCGGAGGCCACTAGAGTTTGAGGATGGCGACCACGTCTTCTTGCGGGTCTCACCTATACGTGGTTTGCGGAGATTTGGCCAAGGCGGCAAGTTGTCTCCACGCTTCATCGGGCCTTTCCAGGTCCTCTGCAGGGTTGGCGAGGTGGCTTATCACCTAGCTCTACCACCTCAGTTGCACCAGGTGCACGACGTCTTCCACGTATCCCAGCTGAGGAGATATGTGCACGACCCGACGCACATCATTGACTATGGGGAGCTAGACGTGGATGATGGGGAGACTTTTGCGGAGGTCCCAGTGGAGATAGAGGATCGACAAGAGCGGGTCCTACGTGGGAAATCGATTCCTCTTGTGCGCATCAGATGGCAGCACGGGAGCCTCCAAGAGAGCACATGGGAGCGGGAGGCTCAGATTCGTGCTCAGTACCCACATTTGTTTCCCTAGTTTTTGATATATCTTTACGGGGACGTAAAGCCCTGAGGTGGGAGTAATGTAAAGACCCATAAATTTCAAGTAAATTTTTTTTCTTAATTTTCTTTGGAATTTTACAAGAGCGCAGTCTCTGACGGCACCTGATTCCAAGGCCCGGTGTACCCGAAATCATTTTCCGAAGTTTGGCTCGGGTACGTTCAGTGAACGGACGAGCGGGTTTTTCTAACTTTTGAACCGGTTCCCGGAATCGAATTCTGAGGGCACCGATGAAATCGCAACGCCGGTATTCTCTTAGAAACTCGTCTTCCGGAGTTGCGTTTGCTGGGGTGTGGTTTTTAATTTTTGGGCTTAAAGTTAAGAAATAAAATAATTTTGTGACAACTTTATTTTATTTCACATAAGCCACTTGGAAGCCACTTGAAGCCACTTAAAGATGGCTTAAACTGATTTGATCCGGATAGGATGATATCCAGAAATATCCTACCCCCTTGGTAGGATATTTGTGAGGTGGGGCCCGCACGAGCCCCGCCATTTCTTTCCGCTAAGTAATGCACCCGCGAAAACCCGTCATTATGAAAGTCAACTGACACGTTTTCTTAATTTCTTAACAGACCATTTAATTGGGCGGTTTATTTCGTAAATTAAATGAGCTGTTTCTTTCGTTGAATTAATTCAACGAATTGATGGGTCGTTACTTACCCTTTTTCGTGTGTTGGCATAATAATAAAATAAGACCAACCAGTCTTTTGAAAGTTTGGGCGTTGAGAGGATTTGACAGAATCCTTGTACCTTCTTTCTCCTTCCCGAAGAACGCGAAGAACGCGAAGAACGCCGTCATCCGCGGAAATCGACGATGCTCCAATCCGAGACGTTCTTCCCCGCCCCGATCTCCGATCACCAACCGTTTGAGGTGAGTGATTTTGGGTTTCATCTAAAAGTTCTTTGTGGTTTAAAACGAAACACAGATTTAATTATTTATAATTAAAATCTGTTGTTTCTTGGTCCGTCGTGTTCGTCGACGCTACGCTGGATTCTGCGACGACGCGACGCCCTTCCACAACGATGCGACGATCTCCACCTTCCGCGATGAGAAATTCCGCGAAGAACGCTCACGCGCGACGACTACGAGGTAGGGTTTTTATTTTTGGAATTACCCCTTTTTATTATTCCAGTAAATGTTTCTTTAAAAAGTTAAAGAACCGGATTTGAAAACAATTTTAAATTTATTAAAATTGTTGTTTCCTGTGTGGAATAAAAATTCTCTCGTTGTTTATATCTAACGCGGAGGGTGCGGGCCAAACGATCACGGCCCGACGACCCTCCGCCGTTCTTCTTTGTTATGCGGATTTGACGGGCGATGACAGAACGTGCCGCAACGGAGGTTTGATGATTCCGCAGTGAAGAACGAGTCCCGGGATGAGCAACGACGCAGACGGGAAGAAAATCGGGCCACGGGACCGACTCTGGTGGCCCGCGGAAGCCGCCGGCGGGCAGGTCGCCAGCGCGGTGCGCCGGCAGCCGGGAGCGGCGGGGACACCGGCGCGCCGCCGGACAAGCCCGCCGGGGCAGAAGCTGCGGCGGCGGCACTCGCGGACCCGCGGCCGCACGGGTCCGGTGCGCGTGGGACACGGCTGAAGCCGCGTCCGGGTGTCCGACCGACACCCTGCGGGTGCCGTGAGGTTGTCCCGTGGGGGCGGCGGCTCCCCCCCCCCCCCCACGTCGCTCGGCTCACCAGGAAGACACCCCGCGGGTGTCGCGGGGGTGCCACGCGGGGGTGGCGGCTCCCCCCCGCGCCGCTCGGCCGAGCCGAGCCGGGCTGGCCGAGCCAGGCCGGTCCGACCGGCCGGGCCGAACCTGGTCCGACCGGGTCGGACCGGGTTGACTCGGTTTGGAACGGGATGACCCGGTTCGGCCGACCCAGGGGGGGTCGGGCCGGGTCGGCCCGGACCCCCCCGTCTTCGGACGGTTTTCGTTCAAATGGTCGTATCTTAAGCTGCGGACCTCCAAACGACTCGCCGTCAGCGGAAATGCGATCCTTGGATCGAGGCGGTCGCTTCGGTATATCGCACTCAAGGTTTCGGAATACTTTGAGTTCGGCCGGGTTGGTTCGTACACGAAACCAACCGGGCCCTCGGAGCGGAAACACTCATATATTGAGCTATGGACGTCCGATTGACGTGCCGTCAGCTTCGTTGAATTCCTCTAAGTGAGACGGATCTTTTGGCACACTCCGCCCGAGGTTTGGACGCAGGTGGAGTACGGTCGGGTTGGTTTTGCCTAAAAAACCAACCGGGCCCCTGGGACGAAAAAGCCAATGACTTTCAGACCGGGCGTCTGATTGACGCGTCGTCTGCGACGTTGAGTTCCTGTTGACAATATGGAACTTTTGGATACATCAACTTCGGACTTTGTGTCAGTTGATGTATCAGCCTCTCGGCTCGTGGAGCGGACCCTCCCGAACGAGCTTGCTGTGTGCGGGAACCCTAGAGCTGGCTACGACTGCTTCTTCGACAGCGACGACCGTGCAGAGATCCTCAGTGGACTGCGGCGACGACCGCGCAGAGATCCTCAGTGGACTACGACGACGACTGTGCAGAGATCCTCAATGGACTGCAACGACTACAGCACTCAGCGATCCTACGTGGATCAGTGCTACAGATCTTGTGTGGGCCCGATCCTTTGTGGGTCTGATCCTTGTGGGTCCGTGCTCAGCGGTTCTGTGTGAGCCAGTGCCTACAGGTCCTGTGTGGGCCCGATCCTGTGTGGGTCATTGCGGGGGTTAGTTACCTATCGATCCTTCGCGGGTCCGACGACTTAGATGGATCAGTGATCATCTTTATCATCATCGGAAGAAGTATACCTGTGTGAGCTGAATTTACTGTTTACTCTCCTTTGTGGATTGTGTTGAGCTATCCTGTGTGGATTTACTGTTTACTCTCCTTTGTGGATTTTGTTGTGCTATCCTGTGTGGGTATACGTTTTTCTTTCCTGTGTGGACTGGGTTGTACTTGGGCTCGGACGTTGGAGCCGAATGGGAATTGATGACTTAGGTATATGTATGGGCATATACCTAAGCAGTGTCGGTTTTTACTTCATGATTGTATCTTTCCTTCGTGGATTATCCTTTGTGGATTTTGGGAGACCTTCGTGGGTCTCAGGGTCCCTACTGAGTAGCTTATACTCATCCCTGCACGGGCTATGCCCGCACTTCGTGGTGTTGGTTGCAGACGACGGGCAACGCTGATCGTGGTGGAGGCGTGCGGAGCAGGATGGTACCTGGAGGTGGACCACTGGGCGGGACGTACTCGGAGCGGTCAGGTGGACCCGAGGAGGAGTGGAGGCTATCTGTACCCACCCTTCAGGTGGGACTTCCAGAGGATGGCTCGACGCTGCAATTTTTCCTTTCAGTTTCTGTTTTTCCTTTCAGTTGTACTTTATAGTTGAGCTTGTATTTCCGGCCCCTTTTACTTTCAGCACAGCTTGTACCGTTTTTACTTAGTGTTTACTTTTCTGCTTGCTTACTCTGTGTTGCTTGTTTACTTTTCAAAGGAAATGCCTTCTCTTTTTGTTGGGATTTACTCCTTGGTGCTAGTCGCCAGCCCCTGGCCTATGGAATGCGGGCTTGGGGTAGTCACAGCACGGGCCCCGAGGACGGGTCGTGACAAATTGGTATCAGAGGCAGTCGGTTCTACCGCAGACTCTGATCTTTCTTCTATGTGGAGCAATGGTGTTTAGCGTATTGAGTATGGTTATCAGTATAGGGAGTCCAATGTTGGTGTGGCGGCCGACGTATCCATACACCAGGACCCTGACTTCTGATTCCCGACTTAATGCACGAAAACATTGATTGCATGTGTGTTTCACGTTTTCTTTGTGATTACTTGTGTCAGCTCACCAGGTATACTGTTCTGACCATGGCACACTTGTTTCCTTTTCAGGATGGCCCGACGACAGCATCCAGCTAGGGTTCCGAGAGTAGAGAGCGACAATAGCCCGCCGAGTGACGAGGCCTCGGTACAGGGCCCTTTAATAGCAGAGGCACCGGCGGTACCTTTACCCGCCGAGCCCCCGATGCTTCCAGCACTGGCAGCTGACGATGCACGATGCCTCGGAGCTCTGTACGAGTTCCAGCGCTAGCGACCACCTAGGTTCCGTGGGGAGACAGACCCCCAGGTAGCCGAGGACTGGATGGAGGCGGTCGTCCGAGTTTTCAGGCTAGTGAGGACACCAGCAGACCTCATGGTGATCCTCGCGGCGAGCCTACTGCACGCAACAGCATGACGATGGTGGAGCTTGATGCTACAGGTACACGATGAGGCCACCCTCATCTGTATGGACTTCGAGAGCCTCTTCCGCTCAAAGTTCGTCCTGGCCACCCTCCGTGCGGTGCGCATTTGGGAGCTTCTTCAGCTGCGGCAGGGCAGCTTGATGGTCGCTCAGTACGCGGCGAGGTTCGCCGATCTTTCTCGCTACTCGACCGACATGGTACGGGGGCCCTTATTTCGGGCCCGGACCTTCGATCAGGGTTTGAGACACGAGATCAGGGCATCGCTGATCTCCCTCAGCATCCCGACCCAGGCAGGAGTGCTAAAGCGAGCCCTCCTGATTGAGAGCTTTCTGGCTGAGTCTACAACGAGACCTACCGCAGGGCGGCAGGTAGTGGAGTCTTCGGCAGCTGGTAGCCGATGGATGACTCAGGGTTCCAGGCAGACCAGGCCTTCCGGCAGACAACCTCAGGACAGTGGCTCAGCAGTGCGGGGCACACAGCGCGGAGCCAGCCTTCCGAGAGGTAGGCAGTGCTACTCGTGCGGCGGGCAGGGCCACATTGCTCGTGACTGCCTGACCCGCCGTACCGAGGAGCAACAGACAGTGGAGGGGCCACCCAGGCAGATGCAGAGGGTCGACTGTGGCGGTCCGCAGGGAGGAGGCGGACGAGGCAGAGGAGCAGGCCGACCAGCAGGTGGTGGGTGACGCTATGAGGCTCTGCCACCACCACCACCACGAGGACCGCCCCGACCACAGGGAGTTGGCGGTCAGAGACAGGCACAGCTCCAGGCAGCATAGGCCTACGACCACGGCGCACCAGAGATGATTCAAGGTATGATCTGTGTCTATTCCACCCTTACTTCAGTTCTTATAGACACAGGAGCGAGTCACTCTTTCATATCCATTGCCCTTGTTCGGAGCTCGGAGATTCCGATAGAGCCGTTGGCTCGATCCTTACGGCTAGAGACTCCTACAGGAGCAGACTCGATGATTACGCACTGGTGCCGACAGTGTGAGATTACTCTAGGAGGCAAGAGCTCAGCTGAGATCTTCTTGTAGCGGCGTTGAGGCCTTACGATGTCATCTTGGGCATGGATTGGTTATCTACAGTCCATGCTCAGATTGACTGTTTTAGGCGCAAGGTGCGATGTGTGCGCACTGACGGGAGAAGGTTCACCTTCACCAGCGAGAAGGGAGCCTTAGCAGCACAGGATGGACTCACGCAGAGGAGAGGACAACCCATCACTCATCAGTTGGCTAGCCTCATCCTTGGAGCAGTTGACGTGCGGAGTCCTAGTTTTCCTGCAGTGTTGGATCAGTATGCGGACGTCTTCCCCGACGACGTTCCAGGGCTACCTCCTCGTAGAGAGGTATACTTTTATATTGATCTGTACCCCAGGACAGCCCTGATATCCACTCCAGCATATCGGATGGCCCCCGCCGAGCTTCGAGAGCTACGGGTACAGTTGGAGGACTTGCAGGGCAAGGGGTTCATGTGACCCAGTGTTTCACCCTGGGCTTCCCTGATATTGTTCGCCAAGAAGGCGGACGAGAGCTTGCGACTGTGTGTCGATTATCGTCACCTGAACGAGGTGACAGTGAGGAACAAGTATCTGCTACCAAAGATTGATGACCTCTTCGATCAGCTCAAGGGATCACGGTGGTTCTCGAAGATAGACCTCAGGTCAGGCAATCAACAGCTCAGAGTTCGAGACGAGGATGTGCAGAAGACGACCTTCAGATGTCGGTATGGACACTATGAGTACTTGGTTATGCGTTTCGGCATAACCAACGCTCCAGCAGTGTTCATGAGCCTCATGAATAGGATCTGCCAGCCATACTTTGATCGATTTGTCATGGTCTTCATCGACGACATTTTGGTGTACTCGACGACGGAGGAGGAGCACGCCTACCACCTATGGGTTGTACTAGACACACTCCGAGAGCACCAGATTTATGGAAAGCTCTCGAAGTGTCAGTTCTGGTTACGTGAGGTCCACTTCTTGGGGCATGTATTTTCTGAGGCGGGAGTTGCAGTGGATCCCGCGATGATCGAGGCAGTGCTAGCTTGGGAGCCACCCAAGAGCGTGACAAAGGTGCGGAGTTTCTTGGGCCTACCCGGATACTATCGGAGATTTGTGCCGGACTTCTCCAGAATTGCGGCCCCACTCTCAGTGTTGACGAAGAAGGGGAAACCCTTCATGTGGTCAGACAGATGTCAGCAGAGCTTCCAGGAGCTGAGGCAGAGGTTGACCAACGCACCTATCTTGAGGTTGCCTGAGGAGGGAGTTGGATACATAGTCTACTGTGATGCATCAGGGACCAGACTCGGGTGTGTCCTAATGCAGGAGTGGGCCGTGATTGCCTACGGATCACGTCAGTTGAGGCCGCATGAGCAGAACTACACCACCCATGACCTGGAGTTTGCAGCAGTGGTCTTCGCTCTGAAGACATGGCGGCACTATCTGATGGGCGAGCGCTTTACAGTCTTTTCTGACCATCAGAGTCTCAGGTACGTCTTCTCTCAGAAGGACCTGAACCTGAGACAGCGGCGATGGCTCGAGTTCCTCCAGGACTATGACTTTGAGATAGTCTATACTCCTGGGAAGGGGAACGTGGTAGCTGATGCCCTCAGCAGGAGGACGGGCATCCAGCTACTTGAGGAGGAGACAGAGCAGCTAGCCGCTTTGCAGATATCCTTCGTGGATAGAGACGGAGCAGCCTTCCTTCAGTCTCTCACAGTCTCTCCTACACTACTACAGCGGGTCAGAGAGGCACAGTGTGGGGACACTGACTGTGAGACGCGGCGTGCACATATATCCTCGGGACATGCACCTGATGGTTTCTCCCTTGGAGTAGAGCATGACATCCTTTTCAGAGGACGTACCTTGGTACCAGTCTCATTACGAGAGGAGGTGATGAGAGAGTTTCAAACTTCTCCTTTAGCGGTACATCCAGGAGTGGCGAAGATGTACCAGGATCTCAGACGACAGCACTGGTGGCCGGGCCTGAAGAAGGTTGTGGCAGAGTTCGTTTCACGGTGCCTCACCTGCCAGTAGGTGAAGGCAGAGCATCAGGTACCAGCAGGCTTGGTAAAACCCTTGGAGGTCCCGGAGTGGAAGTGGGACGGGATATCTATGGACTTCGTGACTGGACTTCCACGCACTTCCAGAGGTCATGATTCCATTTGGGTGATTGTTGACCGACTCACCAAGTCGGCACATTTCTTACCCATCCGAGAGCAGGGCTCAGTGGAGAGCTTGGGGCGTCTCTACGTTCAGGAGATTGTACGGCTTCACGGTGTGCCATCGACTATCGTCTCCGATCGGGATGCTCGCTTTACTTCCCGGCTTTGGAAGGTGTTGCAGGAGGCGTTCGGGACGCGGCTACATCTGAGCACCGCCTTTCACCCTCAGAAGGATGGTCAGATGGAGAGGACCATTCAGACTCTTGAGGACATGCTCCGCGCATGTGTCCTCGACTTTGGTCGCAGCTGGGAGGACCACCTACCTTTGGTGGAGTTCACGAACAACAACAGCTACCACTCCACCATCGGGATGGCACCCTACGAGGCGTTGTACGACATGCCTTGCAGATCTCCTTTGTGCTGGACAGACCCTGGGGAGTCAGCACTTGTGGGACCAGAGATCATCCGGGCCACGAAAGAGAAGGTCCAGGTCATCCAGGAGCAGATGAGGACAGCACAGAGCCGGCAGAAGTCATATGTTGATAGGAGGCGGAGGCCACTAGAGTTCGAGGATGGCGACCACGTCTTCTTGCGGGTCTCACATCAACGTGGTTTGCAGAGATTTGGCTGAGGTGACAAGTTGTCTCCACGCTTCATCGGGCCTTTCCAGGTCCTCTGCAGCATCGGCGAGGTGGCTTATCACCTGGCTCTGCCACCTCAGTTGCACCGGGTGCACGACGTCTTCCACGTATCCCAGCTGAGGAGATACGTGCACGACCCGACACACATCATTGACTCTGGAGAGCTAGATGTGGACGATGGGGCGACTTTTGCGGAGGTCCCAGTGGAGATAGAGGATCGACAGGAGCGGGTCCTATGTGGGCGATCGATTCCTCTTGTGCGCATTAGATGGTAGCACGGGAACCTCCAAGAGAGCACATGGGATCGGGAGACTCAGATGCGTGCTCAGTACCCACATTTGTTTCCCTAGTTTTTGATGTATCTTTATGGGGATGTAAAGACCTGAGGTGGGAGTAATGTAAAGACACGTAAATTTCAAGGAAATTTTTTTTCTTAATTTTCTTTGGAATTTTACAAGAGCGCAGTCTCTGACGGCACCTGATTCCGAGGCCCGGTGTGCCCGAAATCATTTTCCGAAGTTTGGCTCGGGTACGTTCAGGGAACGGACGAGCGGGTGTTTCTAACATTTGAACCGGTGCCCGAAATCGAATTCTGAGGGGACCGATGAAATCGCAGCGCCGGTATTTGCTTAGAAACGCCTCTTCCAGAGTTGCGTTTTCTCGGTTGTGGTTTTTAATTTTCGGGCTTAAAGTTAAGAAATAAAATAATTTTGTGACAACTTTATTTTATTTCACTTAAGCCACTTGGAAGCCACTTAAAGACAGCTTAAACTGAGTTGATCCGGATAGGATGCTATCCAGAAATATCCTATCCCGTTGGTAGGATATTTGTGAGGTGGGGCCCGCACGAGCCCCACCGTTTCTTTCCGCTAAGTAATGCACCCGCGAAAACCCGTCATTAAGAAATTCAACTGACGCATTTTCTTAATTTCTTAATAGACCATTTAATTGGGCGGTTTATTTCGTAAATTAAATGAGCTGTTTCTTTCGTTGAATTTATTCAACGAATTGATGGGTCGTTACTTACCCTTTTTCGTGTGTTGGCATAATAATAAAATAAGACCAACCAGTCTTTTGAAAGTTTGCGCGTTTAGAGGATTTGACAGAATCCTTGTACCTTCTTTCTCCTTCGCGAAGAACACGAAGAACGCGAAGAATGCGAAGAATTCGAAGAACGCCGTCATCCGCGGAAATCGACGACGCTCCAATCCGAGACGTTCTTCCCCGCCCCGATCTCCGATCACCAACCGTTTGAGGTGAGTGATTTCGGGTTTCTTCTAAAAGTTCTTTGTGGTTTAAAACGAAACACAGATTTAATTATTTATAATTAAAATCTGTTGTTTCTTGGTCCGTCCAGTTTTTCGACGCTACGCCGGATTCTGTGACGACGCGATGCCCTTCCGCGACGACGCGACGATCTCCACCTTCCGCGACGAGCAATTCCGCGAAGAACGCTCACGCGCGACGACTACGAGGTAGGGATTTTATTTTTGGAATTACCCATTTTTGTTATTCCCATAAATGTTTCTTTAAAAAGTTAAAGAACCGGATTTTTAAACAATTTTAAATTTATTAAAATTGTTCTTTCCTGTGTGGAATAAAAATTCTCCCATTTTTTATATCTAACGTGGAGGGTGCGGGCCAAACGAACAAGGCCCGATGACCCTCTGCCGTTCTTCGTTGTTATGTGGATTTGACGGGCGACGACGGAACGTGCCGCAACAGAGGTTTGATGATTCCTTAGTGAAGAACGAGTCCCGGGAGGAGCAACGGCGTAGACGGGAAGAAAATCGGGCCACCGGAGCAACTCCGGCGGCCCGCGGAAGCCGCCGGTGGCGTGTGTCACCGGCGCGGCGGCGCCGGCAGCCGGGAGCGGCGGCGCCACCGGCGCACCGCCGAACAAGCCCTCCGCGGCAGAAGCCGCGGCGGCGGCACTCGCGGACCCGCGGCTGCGCGGGTCCGGCGCATGCGGGACGCGGCTGAAGCCGCGTCCGGGTGTTCGAGCGACACCCCGCGGGTGCCGCGGGGTTGTCCCGTGGGGTCGGCGGCTCCCCCCCCCCCCCCCCCCCCCCCCCCGCGTCGCTCGGCTTTCCAGGAAGACACCCCGCGGGTGTCGCGGGGGTGGCGGCTCCCCCCCGCGCTGCTCGGCCTAGCCGAGACCCGGTTCAGCCGACCCAGGGGGGGTCGGGCCGGGTCGGCCCGGGCCCGGACCCCCCCCGTCTTCGGACAGTTTTCGTTCAAATGGCCGTATATTGAGCTACGGGCCTCCAAACGACTCGCTGTCAGCGGCAATGCGATCCTTGGATCGAGACGGTCATTTAGGTATATCGCACTCAAGGTTTTGGAATACTTTGAGTTCGGCCGGGTTGGTTCGTACACGAAACCAACCGGGCCCTTGGAGCGGAAACGCTCATATTTTGAGCTACGGACGTCCGATTGACGTGCCACCAGCTTCGTTGAATTCCTCTAAGTGAGACGGATCTTTTGGCACACTCCGCTCGAGGTTTGGACGCAGGTGGAGTACGGTCGGGTTGGTTTTGCCTTAAAAACCAACCGGGCCCCTCGGACGAAAAAGCCAATAACTTTCAGACCGGGCGTCCGATTGACGCACCGTCTGCGACGTTGAGTTCCTGTTGACGATATGGAACTTTTGGATACATCAACTTTGGAATTTGTGTCTATTGATGTATCAGCCTCTCGGCTCGTGGAGCGGACCCTCCCGAACAAGCTTGATGTGTGCGGGAACCCTAGAGCTGGCTGCGACTGCTTTTTCGACAGCGACGACCGTGCAGAGATCCTCAGTGGACTACGGCGACGACCGTGCAGAGATCCTCACTGGACTGCGCCGACGACTGTGCAGAGATCCTCAGTGGACTGCGACGACTACAGCACTCAGCGATCCTACGTGGATCAGTGCTACAGGTCCTGTGTGGGCCCGATCCTGTGTGGGTCCGATCCTGTGTGGGTCCGCGCTCAGCGGTTCTGTGTGAGCCAGCGCCTACATGTCTTGTGTGGTCCCGATCCTGTATGGGTCATTGCTGGGGTTAGTTACCTATCGATCCTTCATGGGTCCGACGACTTAGATGGATCAGTGATCATCTTTATCGTCATACGAAGAAGTATACCTGTATGAGCTGAATTTACTGTTTACTCTCCTTTGTGGATTATGTTGAGCTATCCTGTGTGGATTTACTGTTTACCCTCCTTTGTGGATTGTGTTGAGCTATCATATGTTTGGGTGGCTGACCCGCGGTACTCAACAGGAGGAGTACCTCAACAGTCTTAGGTTAGTGAGCTGTACCTCGGTGTCGTGACAGGACCACTGTACACTCCAGAGACGGGGCTCTTCAGCAGTTACGGTTTCGATAATGAAAATCCTGGTTTGAGCTGAGTCTATGACCATTGTGTTTACCTCATGATTGAGATGGGTCACTTGATAACATAGGTATATGTATGGGCATATACCTGGGTAGTGGTTATCTGTTGATTTCATAATCTTAGTGTTTTCTCATGATTGAGATGGGTTACTTGATAACTTAGGTATATGTATGGGCATATACCTATGTAGAGTTTATCTGTTGAGATCTTTCTTTGTGGTTATCCTTGTTGGATTTAGTGAGACCTTGAGGGTCTTAGGGTCCCTACTGAGTATCGTTATACTCACCCCTGCATGGGCTATGCCCGTACCTCGTTGTGTTGGTTGCAGATGATGGACAGCGCTGACAGAGGCCGAGTGTTCGAGGACTGGACAGTACCCGGAGGTGGATCTCCAACAAGACAGTATCCAGATGTGGAATTCACAACCTGACGATACTCGGAGGAGGTTAACGGGCGAGAGTGTTGTGGAGGCTATCTATACCTACCCTTCAGGTACGATCCGTGGTGGACGATCCAGGAGCTGCGCTATTTGTACCTACCCTTCAGGTAGGATCCGTGGTGGATGATCCAGGAGCTGTGCTATCTGTACCTACCCTTCAGGTAGGATCCGAGGTGGATGACCCAGGAGATGTTTCTTTTCTTCCAGTTGTTTGTCTTTTTTTTTGTATTTCCTTTCAGTTGTAGCTGTTCTTTTCAGTTGGGTTTGTATTCTGGCCATTTTTACTTTTCAGCACTTTCTTTTGTACTTAGTGTTTTACTTCCTCTTGTACTCTGTGGTGTTTTGTTTACTTTTATAAAGGCAATGTCTTCCCAGTTATCGGGATTTATTCCTTTGGTGCTAGTCGCCAGCCCCTGGCCTATGGAAGGCGGGCCTGGGGTAGTCACGGCATGGGCCCCGAGTACGGGTCGTGACAAATTGGTATCAGAGGAGTTCGGTTCTACCGCAGGACTAAGGACTATGATCTTTTTCTATGTGAAGCAATAGTGTTAAGGGTACCGAGTGTGGTCTTCAGTTCAGGGAGTCCAGTGTTGGTGCGGCGGCCGACGTATCCGTACACCAGAACCCTGACTAATGATTTTTGACTTTTTACACGAAAACAATGATTGCGTGTGTGTTTCAAAAGTTTTAAAGTTATATCAAACCAGGTCATCTCACCAGGTATAAATCATTGACCGGGTCGCATTTTTTTAGGATTTCTCCACACAGACAGTCAGTTGGAGTTCCGAGAGAGTACTCGATGACGGCCCACCGAGCGGTGAGGCTCCAGTGTGGGGCCCTTTTTACTATGTTGGCACCCTCGGGTGGTGTACCAGAAGAACCACCACCTGTTGGGCAGCAGATCCCACCATCCTTACTAGCGAACTGTGCACGCTGGCAGAGCGTGTAACACGAGTTCCAGTAGCAGCGGCCTCCGAGGTTACGAGGCGAGGCAGATTCCCAGACAGTAGAGCACTTGCTGGAGGTGATTTCTAGAGTTTTCCGCCTAGATGAGACATCAGTAGAGTGGATGGTGGTCTTGGATACTAGTGTTTTCCAGTGAGTGACCATGAGGATGGTCCACATAGCGATGAGGCTTTGGTACGTGGACCAATTCCTGAGATAGTGCCTTCGAGTAGTGTCTCATCTATACATCACTACCTGTTGGTCTGTAGTTACAACCGGTGGTACCGGTAGGTGACACATGTAGGCTTACTGCCTTACACGTGTTCCAATATCAGATACCCTCATGTTCCGAGGTGATCCTGACTCACAGGAAGCTAAGAACTGGCTTGAGGAGGTGGCTGAGAGTTTTCTAGATCTTATATAGCTTCGGCAGGATGATGTTTTAGAATCTGAGTAATCATCGAGGCGTACCAATAGTTCTTGGTACTTGATGACTACGATATGAACAGTGCTTTAGATCTCGGACCTCAGAGTGAGGTGTGTTTAATGGATATATGGGTAAGCACTCTTTTCTCTACACATTCGTACTTATGTTAGGGTGCTAGAAAGAACCTTTGTTGTTGAATGTTCTTTGGCTGATCGGTTTTAGCCGGTGAATGTTAACAGTGGGAAGATGCGAACTGGCGTCAGTCTTAGAGACTTGGGCATGTGAATGTTTCAAAAAAAAGGAATTGTTAAGGACAGATGAATCTGCAGAGTAGCAGATCTGGAGGCAGAGCTAGGAGAGCAGCATGAGGTGGTGTATATATCAACATGTTACAACCACCCGCCTTTGTTTTTCCGTCCAGGATCAGGGAGATGGAGGGCAGGGAAAAAGAGTAGCTGCATGAGGTCAAGGAGAGTGACCCAATGGCTCTAAGAATGATTTCAGGGATAGTCTATGTCCACTACAAGCTGACGTAGTAACAGACGTTGATACGAATCATTCCTTCCTTCCACGAATCTTGTCCCAGACCTAGAGTTTCCGGTTAAGTCATTGACTTGACCTTCACATCTGCAGATACCTTGGGAGGAGACTCTATAATCACACTTATGCCGACAGTGTGATCTGACCCACGAGGCGAGAGTTTTGGTTGGAATCTCTTGGTGGCAGTTTCGAGGCCTTATGATGTTGGTCAGAGTATGGATTAGATCCAAAGTTCATACACGGATTGAATGTATTAGGAAAAAAGGATGTGGTTTATCTACAATGTTGGGATGGTGTTTTCCTTGGTCGGTGAAAAGGAAAACCCGGGCAGCACAAGATGGGATCATGCATAAGAGGGTGAATTCGATCACTCAGGAGATGGCCAAACATACCTTTGTGCCAGAATTCTCCAGAGTTGCGGCACCACTTCCAGGAGAGCTTTTATGATCTGGGTTGACCGGTGTGCCCAACCTGTGGGTGTTGGTTACATAGTTTACTGCGACGCATTAGTTACTGGACTTAGGTGTGTCCTGATGTTGGATTGGGCAGTGATCGTCGATGGATCACTGCAGATGAGACTGCACAGAGATGACTGGAAGCCTCTAGAGTTCAAGGATGACGACCACGTCCTCATACGGGTCTCACCTCGATGAGGTTTACGGAGATGTGGACGAGGCGGCAAGTAATCTCTGAGGTTCATCGGACCTTTTCAGGTCCTCATCTGTGTAGGTGAGGTGTTTTACCACTTGACCCATCCACCACAGTTGCACCGGGTGAATGAAGACTTCCACATATCTCAACTGAGGAGATATGTGCTTGACCCGACACATGTCATGGACCATGGAGAATTGGACTTTGGCGATGGGGTGACTTTTTCGGGGTTCTAGTAGAGATTGAGGATTGACAGGAGCGGATCTTACGAGGACAGTCGATTCCTTTGGTGCACTTTCGCTGGCAGTACGGAAACCTCCAGGTGAGCACATGGGAGCAGAAGTCTCAGGTGCATGCTCAGTACCACTTTTGTTTCCCTAGTTTGTGTTAAAGCTTTACGAGGATGTCAATACCTGAGTTGGGAGTAATGTAAAGACCCATAAAATTTAGGGGAAATTTTTTCTTAATTTTCTTTGGTATTTTACATGAACTCAGTTTCTGACGGCGCAGGATTCCGAGGCCCATTGTGCCCAAAATTAATTTCCGAACTTAGGCTCAGGTACGTTCAGTGAACAAACAAGCGTGTTTTTTTAAGATTAAAACCGGTTCTCATAATTGAAATTTTAGGGCACCGATTAACTCGCAGTGCCAGTAATTTCTTAAAAAGTCCTTTTCCAGAGTTGCGTTTGCTCGGGACGAGTTGTTTAGTTTTGTGGATAAAGACTTCCGAGAAATAAACTTTGTGCAACTAATTTTATTTCTTTTAAGTGGTTAAATCCTAAGGATGGAGGTTGGGTGAACCTAACTACCTAAGTGAGGTTAAATGTGAGGTGGGTCCCGCATAAACCCCACCCCTTCAAATTCCCTAACCCCCATAACTCTTCCTCTTAAAACCCCCTTGTATTAAATCATGTGACTTCCTTTCACATAAAATACATGCCAACACTTTGTAATTAAGAAGTTCAACCTCTTTAATTAATTTTAATTTGAATAGTTTGAATTTTGAAGAGGATTGTATTAAATAAAATAATAAGGTAGCTTATTATTGTATTTGGGGGAAAACATCTTGGGTGAGAGATCTTGAGTTTTTGGGGAAGAACACTGACTCTTCGACGAAGAACGCATCCGACGGAGAACGCAAAGACACCGACAATGTGCCTTATCTTCTTCTTTCTCCACGTCAAGGGAGGAGACACCACCGCGGGGAACGTCTCCATAGACTTGGCTCTTCCTCCGATGACAACGGAATCGGCACCGTTCTTCCGTGATGACCGATCATCACGACGCTTGCCTCTTTCCGCTGCACGATGACATGCGACGTCTTTTCGAGGTAGGGAATTAATTTGTGAATTTTAATGATCCCCATGTTACTTCCTTCTAAATAAAAGAACGAAGATCAACTAAATATTAAGTTGATCCACGGAGAATATGTTTGCGGGTTGGGAATTTTTTATTGCAGGGAAAACTGTTGGGGTTGATTACTTTTGTTCGTGAAAAATCATTGTCGTTCTTCGTCTTTTGGACCTCTTGCTATCGATTAATGGGAGGGGTCCGGACTATACAAACACGTCCGACCCTCCTCCCTTGTATGTTGTGTTGTTGTGGTTCGAAGGAAAGTGGCACGGTGTAATGACACCACGCGAGATCATACGGAAAGGGTGCACGACGTCGTCGCGCCGCGCCGTTGAAGTCGAACAAAGGCGCAGCGCTATCGCGCCGCGCCAAAGAATCACGAAAACACCGCGGCCAGAGAAGGGCTGTGGCGGAGGGGTGCGGCGTCATTGCACCGCGCCGGGCGGACAAAGGCCGCGGCGGAGCAGGGACCGGTGGCCAATTCCCATCCGCAGGCGTCGAATCAGGGGGACCGGCCCGCGCCGGTTCCGTGGTGCAGCAGCCGGCCGGCCGGAGCAGTCCAGCCGGACAGGGAGAGAACTGTGGATTTGAAACCCCCAGCTGAAGGTAGGAGTGGCCCCCATGTGGGGGCTTCATTAATTGAGACAGGGGGCAGCGCCCCCCCCCCCCCTCTGACCGCCCGCTCTGTGTAACCGAGCTGGCTAGCTAACAGCCAGAGCGCCAGGCCGCGCTACCCAGGCTGGGCCGGGCTGGGCCACGCCCAGGATAGGCCAGGCCTGGACCCGGGTTGGGTAAACCCGGTTCGGGCCAACCTAGGGGGTCTCGGGCTTGGCCAGACCGGGCCCGAACCCCGTATTTTCGGACTCTTTTCGTTATTTTTCCCATATTATGGGCTACGAGCCTCCGAATGACGCATCGTCAGTTGAGATGTGATCCTTTGATCGAGACAGTAGTTTCAGTATATTACACTCACGGTTTTGGAGAACTTTGGGTATGGCCGAGTTGGTTCGAACACGAAACCGATCGGGCCCTCGGAGCGGAAACGCTTATATCTTGAGTTCCGGACGTCCGATTGACATGCTGTCGACTTTGCTGGATTCCTCTTGATGAGACAGATCTTTTGGAAAACTTCACCCATGGTTTGGATGCATTTGGAATATGGACAGGTTGGATTGTACCCAAAATCCAACCGGGCCCCTGGAACGGAAAAACTGATAACTTTCAGACCAGACGTCTGTTTGACGAACCGTCAGCGGTGTTGGTGATCACATTGAGAAACGGTCCCTATGAGTATACCCTATGAGAGTTCAGGGTGTAGTTGAGATACAGCTAGGTTGGTTCACACACGATACCAACCGGGCCCCTGGGACGAAAAGGCTAATAACTCACAGACCGGGCACCTGATTGACACGCCGTCTGTTGTGTTGAGACCCCTTTGATGAGGCGGTCCTTTGAGATACTTGTTCGTGGGACTTTGAGATACTTGGAGTATCGAGCTATAGATCTTGGATCGGACCCTCCTGGAGATGAGCGTATGGAGTACGGAGACCGTGTAGCCGGCTGAGACTTGATGACTGCTTGACTGACTCGACTTGGAGTGAGTCGACTAACCCAGTGGACGGAGCAGTACTTTGTTTGGGTGAAGAACCATGGCGGACGGAGCACTACTGTGTGACAGTGCAGACCCATGGTACTCATCCGGAGAGTACCTCTACAGGCTATTAGGGGGTGTGCACTACTGTGTGATGGGTTATTTCCTTTATTAAAATGTGTTTTCAAGGATGTTTTGAAAAACTGTTTTGAAATTAAATACTCAAATTTAGTTCATGAAGTGGATTTCAAAATGGTTTTTTTGGTTTTGATATGGCATCAGTTGGTTAGAGTTTTTTTAGTAACTATTCTCAATTTAAATAAATGATTGTTTGAGAAAGGTGAAGGGGTGTGTGGATTTGAAATAGATTATTTAGTTGGGAATGTTTCAAAATCATTTTATTCAGTTTTGGAAAACATGGAAAAATTTTGAGAAACAAAATAATTGATTTTTTTATTCAATAAAATATTATATATAAAAAAAATACATTCAATTTTTTTCTAAACTATAATTTATTAATTTCCTTAAGAAATATGTTCTATATATTTGGTGGGTTTTGGTGACCAATTGGTATTTTAAGATTATAACTATATGTTTTAGGTTTCAGTCTCCTAGTAGGACCCGTTCTTCATTATTAGTGGCTGACGTGGGGTGAGATGGGTTATGGTGAGCAATTAGTGTCTTCATGGATATGGTCTCAATCTCTTCTTGAGTTATTTTCTAGTTGTTTTATTTTTTGTTTATGTTGTATCTATTATTTTTTTTATCCTCCAATTCATGGATGGTGTTTGTGTTTATATTTATGAAAATGGATTAAATTATTTTTTTTGGTTAGGAACTTTTTGGAATGCTTCATTAATTTATCTCTTTATTTATTCTTTTAATTTTTATATCTTTTTGAAAGAAAACATTACTGAAGGGGTTCGTATGATAACAAGGTAGTAGTTCCCAGCCCAAGGAGATCGAGAATGCCCTTAGGGGCTTGTGGTAGGTTGGTTTGGGTGCTTGGTCATATGAAATCCTAGTTTAGTTCAATAAAAATGTTTTATAGTAGGTTTTGGGTTTCCTTAATTAGGGTACATTATTCTTGACATACACCTTTTTATTTTGGGATGTCATGGAATAGTGGAGAAAAAGGTTGTCGAATAATGGGAGGTAATGGAGAGGAGATTCAATCTATCTATGTCTCTTCTTAAGCCTCAAGCTACCAGGGGATGATTTGGTTTTGAGTTAAAAATTTGGGTTTTTTTAGTTTTTGCGATGGATTTTTATCTGAAATAAAGTTTTAATCCTTATTGAGTATTTATGTGATATTGGGGGTTGTTCATTGGTTTTGGGATGGAAATGAAGGAGGACCTGATCTGAACGGTTAGAATGCATAGCTTGGGGAACTATGTGGTACTAGTTTGGTTGGGTCTGCCTATTTTGAAGAGTGTGTTTCAAAGTTAGAGCACATTTTCCCAAATACGAGTTGCATTGATGTGTGTTTTGATTCAGTTTTTGTTGTGATTTTTGTAAAAATTATTTGAAGGGTTCTATAGTGCATTGTGTGAACTTGATTTTAAAAACTAATTTTTTGAAAATGAATGGTTTTTTAAAAAATTATTATAAAAATGGGATTTTATGAATAAAAAGGAAGAGTTAATTCATTTAGTTCAAAAAATTATTTTATAAAATAGTTGTTTTTCTTAAAGTATTTGGAAAATGGTATGTTTCAAACTTACTTCCTTGGGTATTCGAAAAAGTAATTGATTTCATAATGGGGTGTTTTATGAGAGTTTCGATATAAAAAATGATATTTTCTTTGGAAACAAATTTTTAAAGTGTTCTGAAAAATGGAAATTAATTTTAATGAGCATTATTTTTATGCATGGTTATTAAATGATATTGGATTTTGGAAGGAATGTTTTATGAATTAACTTATTGGGGAAATGTTTTTGTGTTATAATGAGGTTTTTCAATTTTAAAATTAAGGTTTTATTGGTATTTTAGTGATAAATATTTATAATATGATTTAAAAATTGATTGGTGTAAATGGTTGTGTCAAAATAAATGTTCTTCAAGTGTAAAGGATTGTTCCTTGTTTGAAGGTTTGTTTTTTTTCCTTGATTCCTAGAATATGGTTTAATTATTTGGTTTTTTAAGAATTAATTTATGTTGTTCATCTATTTTTTATTTTTTTTTCTCCCAAAATGATTGAAAAGGTTTCTCCAGTTCTGGTGAACCTAGGCTCCATGTGAAGTGGTGATGTGGAAACTTCTGTGATATTGAACTCAGTTTTAGAATTATTGAATCTGTATATGACCTATTTCATTGCAGATTAGGGGTCATTATAAGTTTTTATGTGGTTTTAATAGATTTATATTACCCTAATTACTCTTGTAACTCCTAGAACATCATGGATTAGAGCAATCAAGATTTTTCTTGTCAGATTGAATCAATTTTGGTGGGAATCGATGGTACCTCCCCAACTGCATGAAGGTATGCATTAAGAGATTTTAAAGATGGAGGTTTTCTATTAGTTTTTTATTGAGGTTGTGAAAGGTGAGAAATTTCTTAATATCATGGGTTTTCATCTTAGTGACCGATCAGTGAGGAAGTACTTCAATCACTTTTTGAAATTGGTCTTCTGTTCTCTAAAGATGGTTATCAACAATTCTGATAAAGTTAATTTCTTCAAGGTTCCCCTTCACCAAGATCTTTTATTACCTATACTTGTGTCAGGTCAGACATATTTTCAAGCAGTTATCATCAAGTCTATTCTAATAGAAACAGAATAGTCTTGGTTGTTAGTGGTGGGTGATGCCTCAGTTCCATCAAATGGGCATTAGTATAAACCAAAAAATGAGGAGAATAAATATAATTATCTTGATCTAGAACCAAATGTTACTTTTATTTATAATATAATATCTCTCCTATTATTCTAGGGTGGGGCTATAGGGTATAATAATCCCTCCTATCTTAAGTATCCTAGGTTTTTCATCTGTTTTGGAAGTTTGGTTCATCACTAAGAAGTTTTTTAAGATCGGTTATTGAAAGAGGTATTGGTTTTAACACTTTGAGTATGGGTTTTTTTTTGGTACATTTCCTTGGATTGTTTTGATATTGGTTTTGGAGGTTTAATTTTTTTTATAATCTTATTGATGATTCCTCATTGTAGATTTTTATTATGGATATTTTTTATTTCCTTTTTATGGAATGATTTGATTCTTTTTTGGAATGCTTCCCCTCCCTTGTGAGTGGATATTGAGTTTTTTCGCTAGGTTGCCTCTCTTTTTATGTTTGTTTATGGGTTCTATTTCGTGGAGAATAATTATTTTTTTATATTTTCTTGATAGTAGTATGTTTTAGAGATTTATATGTTGATACTTTGTGGTTCTCATCATTTGGTCATGAGAATAGTCATGAGTTCAAAATTGGGAAACTATGGTATTTTTTCTACTAGTTGAGTTGGTATACTAAATGGTTTTTTGAAGATTACATTTTGGTATATTCTATGTTAGGTTATCTATTTCTTAAATATAGATTATCCATGTGTATCATGAATTGAGATGAGATCCCATTTCATTATTTTAAGGATATTTGTGGGTTATTTTACATCTCCGTATCTGTATGCTATTTTGGTTTGATAGTGTGTTTCTCCATTGGTTTTTTGGTTGTACTAGGAAGCATTTAATAGTAGTTATTCATAGGTGTCACCATGTTAGAGGAATTATAAATGGTAGGGAGACCATTTTAGGCCTCTCATTCAAAATATGGCTTCTTGTTTGTAGTTTCTGTTTCAGTTGTACTTTGATATGTTGGGTAATATTTTGGTTTATCAATTTCATATTTTTTTAAGATATTTTTTTTGTTTTTGAGGTTAGAATGTTTTGACTAGTTCTTTTGGTTAGGTCCTCTTGGGATCTTCCATTTTATCTTTCCCTTTATTCGACTGTGAAATTTTTGGGGAGAAAATGTGGCATGGTGGGTAGTTTGTGACACCCTCTATTCACTAAGTTGTTTGTTTTACATTATTTTATATGGTTGAGGTTTGGTTTGATTTTTCATGGGGTTTCATCTTGTAATATTTAAATTCTCATAGGCATGTGGTTAGAGGGAAACTGTGTGACTTCCCATCATGAGGAGCCTCCTCAAATTCATTTTGAACTATGAACAACTTGTCAGCATGAGAAATGAAATTTTCTATCCAAACCATTTGATCCCCTAGGTGAATCCATGTGTTTTTTCAAGCGTTTATAAGGTGTGACACATGACATACACATGATTTGTTAAATTGTATTTCAAGAATAAAAAGTGGATCTAGTTTTTTACAGTGCCTAATGGCATGGTCGGAAGATGGTCTATCTAACTGTGTAGTGCCCAGGTTGAAATGTGTGAGGGGTGTCCGGACTGGGTAGTGGCCAAGAAAAGGTTGGTTCATTGTTTGAAAAACCATGTAACCAAATCATTCATAGTTCCATAGTGTTTAATGATTTGAAAATTACCATTTTTTCCTCATTGAATTAATAGGGGTTTTAATCCTATTCTCCCTTGTTCATATCGAATGACTCACAGGATCCCATGAAGGAGCTCCAAAATCACCCACCTTTGATCCTTACATTCTCTTTTGCAATTTCCAAGAGATATTGAGTTATTTCTTCCATTTTTTCCTTTCTTCATTTACCTTTCTCTCCTCTCTTGGCATTGTCTTCCTCCATGAACCTTAGACATGTTTTGGATTATTTTAGTGCTTTATGATTCAATAAAGCTAATATTTTTGGTTTCCAGGGTTTGTTTATGTGTTTTCTATCCCTGTGGGTGTGCTAATTGATTATGATGACACATTTCTTCTTGGTTTATGCTTCTTCCAAGTAAGTGTTTCTGTGAAATTAATCCATTTTGGAATTTAATGTTTTCATATCCTTTATAAATTCGATTTTATTATACTTATGATTATATGTGATAACATTTTGATTTTTTCAAAACCATTTCATTGTGTTTTGAGATTTTCATAATTGGTTTCTCTTTAAAATTCCATGTTTTGATATTTAAAATGGATTATTTAGAAGTACCATGATTTTTTGAAATTAATGATGGTATTTTTGAAATTCTTTTCATGATTTTTGTTGGTTTTTGATCTGATTTTAGTTTTCAATGAGTGAAAATTATATTTAAATGTGAGATTTTCCATAAAGTGAGTTTTTGAACTCAAAGTGATTTACAAAGAAATTCTTTAATATATTTTAAACAGTTATTTTTTTTTTGTGTGGTTTACCCATTATAAAAATGACTCAATAGATCTATTGAAATGTGTTTGATGCAAATAAAGGCCTTGTGCCTTATTTTTTATTAAAAATAATAATACCATTGTGGGAGGTTGGATTTAAATTTTTTTAAATAGTGTATGATTTCCATCATTTTACAAAATATTATTGGAATAAAATTATAAGAAATGGGAAAGGGATTAGAATATCGAGTCCTATTTTGTTGTTAATAGTTATGTTGACACTTTGGTTTTAAATTTTTTAATGTGAAAGGTAAAACTTTATTTCCCCTTGATTTCATTACCCCTTGTGTGGGTTCTTTATCACTATGTGGTGCTTTTCATTTCCCTTGTGTTAGTTATTGATCTCTATGAGATAATTATTTCTCCCATTGTGTGGGAATGTTCTTGATTATTCTATAGGCGCATTTGTTATATGGGGATATTAATTTTTGACTATTGGGGGTGAGGTTAAGCTATGGTTATTCCATGTGTGTTAGACTTGGCATACATCACTCATCTCTGATCATCCTGAGAATCACTTAAAAAAGGACTCTTATTGATATCACTAAAATTTAGAGGGTTGGGGGAGGAGGATATATCTTCATTATAGAGAGTGTTCTTAGAGAGATTATCTCTAGGTATTGAGAGAATTATCCTTAATTAATTACCCAAATATACAAAAAGAAACCCATTGGGTTGGTAATAATATAATTTGTTTTAAATATTTTTGGGGTTATAAAATAATAATTTCACTAGTTCCCTTAGTATATACAAAATACCTATAGTTCCACATGTCTATAAAAAAATAAAAATATTATTTATTAACATTTGATAACCCATTGAATTAAATAAATAATATTTTTGGAATAATATTATAAAAAAAATTCAAATGTAATTAATATGTATTATTTCTCACTGGACTATTAAAATTGGTACGTCATTTCTCCACAATATTTATCAATCCTTCAATAATAATGATTTTTTTAATAAATATATATCACATGTTTATTTTCTAATAAATAAATAAATTTTATATTCAATTAATATAAAATAAATATTTATTAAATATTTTTATCACAAAATATTCTCTAAACTAACTGGTGATGGAATATATGTGATCAATAAAAGGATAAATAATTAGTAAACCATATTAGTGAATAATATTTATTCAAAATGTTAGATGATAAATTTTATTATTACTAGACTAAGGTTCTAGATACAATTAGAATGTGACTCTTTAGGCCTATTTATCTCTGGCATTAGGCAGGGCCACGCAAAATCCTTGGTTAGTATCTAGTAACATGTCAAGGTACCCATATTTTCATAATGACATAAAACGACGTACCAAAACATTTTTTAATGTAATCCCCTTATCATGATATCTCTAATCAACCATGTTTCATGTTGGTATCATAAACCTATGTACTTGATGTATCTTTCTTTGACATTCTATAATTGAACCTGCCCATATAACACCACAACGAGGGATTTATTTGGGAATTCTAATTTTCTTTGATGGTCCTGATATATAAACAAATATTAATTAATAGAAGGGTAAAAGTCTTTCTTATTTTATTTATTAATTCAATATTACTCATGATTCACCCAATATATCCTACCTAACTGCAAATATATTTCATCATGTTTTCCATTAACACATCAAGCATTAAGCTAGTGATATTAATTAATAATATTATTATTCAATTTTACTGATCAATACACATGTACATAGATAATAACATCCATTTACACATATAAATGTGTATTTCCTACTGGTGGGTTAGGTTCTCAAAATCTTCTACACCAGAAATTACAAAGGGAGAACACCAGGAGAAAGTGCTTCAAGAACCTATGGGTCTCCATACCTAATGGCCTATATCATTTGTGTCTAGTCAAATGATACCATATGACTATAGAATATATATTTTAGAATATTTTCATGGAACTTCTAGGCTTTCATCATAGTAGGGAAAAACTATAACCTTTTAGTATGAAAACGAATCTTAGTACATTATCACATAGTATGTCAAGAAGAAGAAAATCATGATATGATAAAAGGATTATTAATATTAAATAAAATGAATAAGTGTAACCATAAAGTACATAGAGGTTGGTTCTAGGGATCAAACTCCCAATTTTTCTATAGCTAACTACAATAACCATAAATCTATTAGCTCACATATGATAATAATGATTCTACATAGATAAGGATTTAGGTAAGGGGATCACCATGTTTTCTTCCATGGATACTCTTATTACAAAAACGTCACCCCTCTAATAAAATCTTCTCAAGCGGTGTTACATCCGATGTTTCTTATTTTTTTCATTGGTATTCCCTTGATTCTTTTTCAAGATCCACTACTAGATTATTATCACAATATAATGTGATAGGGTATTTACTGTTGGGTACCACATCAAGATCATAGACAAAATTGAGTATCCAAATAGATTCTTTGCTACTTCAAAGGCCTCTATATATTTAGACAATATTTTATAATCAATGGAAATGGCTATTTTGAAATCTTCAAGCTCAAAAATCCTCCATTAAGACTAAATACATAACCTGAATAAAAAATCATATCGTTCTAGTATTTTTAAAAGCTAGCATGAATATAACCACTTATAACTAGATCCTCATCTCATTGATAGAATATGAAAATATACATAGTTCTTTTTAAATACTTAAGGACAACCATAATAGAAAACTAATCGTGTTGACGTGGGTCATCGTGATATATTCCTAAAATGTTCAATTCATAGACAACATCAATCCTAATATATAACATGGGATACATGACTGACCCTATCATATTAGTGTATGATACCCTACTCATTCTATATTTATCCTCATGTGTCTAAGGACAAATTTTATTGGAAATATGTATTCTATGTGACACTAGAAGCAATACTATCTTGGATTGTTCAATTATAAATCACTTTAGTATATGGTCAATGTTTTTACCTTTACATAGGCCAAGAATCCTCTTAGATATATCAAAAATGATCTTGATCCCTAGAATATTGGCTACTTCACCTAATTCTATCATTGATAAGAATATATTTAACCATTATTTAATTGAATATAATACTGGTATTTAATTTCCAATAACTAATACATCGTAAACATATATTAATGACCACACTCCCACTAAAGCAGATGTAATCACGAGGATCACATTTTTTCTTAATGAAACAAAATTCTTTTACAGCTTTACCAAAATTAATATTCCATAACCTAGATGATTTCTTCTATCCAAAAATGAATCTCAACAACATGGAAACTTTTTTATAATTAGTTAGTGTCAAAAAACTTTTTATTTGTTCCATATGACATCTTTATGAAGGTTTCTATTAAGGAATACTATTTTGGCATTCATCTTCCAAATTTCATAGTCATGGTAAGCAGTAGTAACAAGTAGAATTCTAATGGATTTAAACATAGAAACTATATAAATTTCTCCTCATAGTAATTTCCTTTACACCTATTAAACTTTATAGAAACTAGCCTTTCATTATAGTCACATTACCTTCAATGACCAATTTTCTCTTGAATACCTATTTTCATATAATAGGATTTACGTCAATTGGTAGATTGGCCAAAACTAAAACGTGGTTATGATACTTAGATTCCATATAAAAATTAATGGCTTACATTTATTTTGTAGCTTCTCATCTCTCTATTACCTCGTTTTAGGAGAGAGGTTCATTATTATCTACTAATAATGAGTCACTATATTTGGTGACAAGTAAAAAATATCTTTTAGGATTAAATTATTCCATGGGGACCTATGTAATTTAATCCAATGCCAACTCTTATGTATCTTGAGCATCAAATTCATCAAAGTAAATCAGGCTCAAATTATCCTTCTTGGGAATGGTATAGAAAATTAATAAAGGAAGTGAACCATGAACCACATAGAGGGAACGATTCTTGGAATAGAAAATAGTTAATGGTGAAGACTTTCCATTCAAGGGTGGAAAATTGTTCACATAAGGTTTGTGATATGTAGGAGAGCTCATAATTTTTGGAAATGAGAGGGAGATATGAGATTTCATGAAAGGAGAATGGTGGTACGCATACCACATAGGTAAAATAGTTCCTGGGTGAAGCAGGACACGGTGAGGATGTATGGTATTGAAGATTCGGGAAATCTAGGATCAGAACGATTTTCGGATCTATTTTACTATATAAAGAGGGATGATACCTTATTTAGAGTGAGTGATTCAAATTAAAAATTTCATAATAATTTTGAGAATCCCAGAGTGTTTCATGAGAAGAAAACTCCATGAAGGAAAAAAGTTGTTTACAGAGGTGGAAAATGGTCCATAGAAAGAGTGGTGGTCCGCAGGGGAGAAAACAATCCATAAAAGAGAGTGCAGTTCGAGGAGGAATCTCTCAAAGTACGTAGAGTAGGGTAGTATGTGGTGGAGCAGGGATGTACATAGAGGAATCTCTCATAGCACACAGATCAGGGTAATACACAGAGGATGTATTCGTGGTATGCGGTGTAGTACAGTTCGCGGAGGAAGGAGGCCAGTTCGCAGATGAACTGTCTATGAACTAAATTGTTCATGAAAAAGTGTATAATATTTAAATGAAAAAACATGACATTAAAATACAATACATTTATATTTGAGGACGCATGATTTAATTTTAATCCATTGAAGGGACATTCTAGTTGATAAATTGAGTCCATATCCTTCCAAATGTATTGAGAAATGGGGAATCAACGGATGTGTGTTGATGAATGTAGTGTTATATCCCTAATTTATTCTAAAGGATGGATGCATAGAATATAGTGAATATGTTTAAACTTGTGTACTCCCCAACTAGTGAATAATAGTGTATTTTGGTGTGACCGAAACAACATCGGCGTATGCTCCTTGGATGTAGCCCTAAGCGGTGAACCAAGTAAAATTATTGTGTGTCATCTATTTTCATGTGAATGTTTGATTAATGATCATACCTATCATATATGTTTAATTAGTTCCTTACAATGTGGAATCGAGATCCATAATATTAAAAAAAAAATTGACACGCACCCCTCCCCTCCCAGGGTGTCTTGGGATTGTTAATATGGGTTCCCTCTAAAAATATATGACTTGTCCCACGATATTCACTTTTTTTCCTAAAGGGTCATATATTAAATATACCTTGGATTCCTTGGGATATCTTCTAAATACACATTTCATGGCTCAAGGTTCTATTTTGTTGCTAAACATGGCCTTAAAAATGTCTCACATCCCGATACATGTGTATCAAACCAAGTAAGTTTCTTTACAATCCTTAACTTGATGGGAATTCTATTTTACACTTTATTTGGTACTATATTTAGTCTGTATATCATAATTTTTATTACATATACCTAAAAAATATAATGGAAGATCTACATGATTCGCCATAAAACTTACCATGTATATCAAGGTATAATTCTGTCATTCACTAACATCATTCCACAAAGGTGTATAAGGTGGAATGATCTAGATATATTCCCAAACTTCAAGAGAAACTTGATAAACCCTTGGTTAAGTTATTCACCACCTTGATTAGTTAGACGGTTCATTATACTCTTACCAAGTTGATTCTTTACATAATTATTGAATTCTTTGAATTTCTCAAAGGCCTTATAATTATACCACATCAAGTAGAAAAATCCATATATATTCAAGAAATTTGTAAATGTGATGAAGTAAGAATATCCACCTCTATCTTCCACTAGAAGAGGTACACACACATCAATATGTAACAATCTTAGAATCACAGTGGCCCTTTAATTCTGTCCTCCCAATGGTGGTTCAGTGAATTCTCCTTGAAAACATGCATTATATATTTTATTTGGGTTTATATCATAAGAGTATAAATATATCTCTTGATATAACTTTTTGAAATAATTATTTTTTATGTGATCAATATGGTGATACCACAACATTGTGTTATATGAGCCATGATAACATGATTCATTGTCAATTTTTAATACTTTATTCTCTTAATTTGATACATAATACCGTTATTTAGTTGTGTCATACCATAAAAAATGTTTTCTTTGTAAAATAAGAGTTCTTTATTTCGAAATTTTAAAATTAATCCATACACGTCATGGAATGAAACATAGATGACTTTTTTAGGAAACATTTGCATAAAATAACAATTCTATTAAACCAAAATCATTTCAGTTGGTAACAAAATGAGTTGGTATATTATATCCATGTTTTAAAGTTTTTCATCATTGGATACTGAAAGATCAACCATTCCTCTAGAAATCTCTTGAAATATACTTGGTTCTTTCATTTGGATAAAAATGTGATCAGCACATGCTATATTTAATACCCAATGTGTAGATGATGAAATATCAAACTCGATAATGAACACACATTTATCTTCCCCTTGATTTTTTTTGCAGATCCTATTACAGTGGACCAACATACCACATTAAAAACAACATTTTGTTTTCCTTACTAGGAATTTTGATCATATTCTTCATGGATGGACGATGCTCAGGAGGTTTAGACTTATAGTGAGTTTTGGGCCCATTTTCATTACTCTTACTTTTCTTATTCACTATAAAGACTATATATTGTTCATTACCCATTCCCTTGTAAACTTAGAAAATGAAAATAATATGTTCTGAAATATTCTTATCACCACTCTACATGTTGTAATCCACAATTAAATTGGTGAAGGATTTTAGTAGTGTAGATAGTATGAGATATGTATATAGCTCATCCTGGAATTTAATTCCCCTGATGTAAAAAAATCGGTATCCAATCATCTTGACTGCATGAGGCCCAATAGGCACTGACCATCCAAGATTTCTTTTGAATAGTATATTATAGATCTCATATCTCTCTTGTCTCAACTTCCCTTGATATAGATCAGGAAGGTGATACATCATGTTATACACATCCATTTCCCCATATTGCTTTAGAAGCTCCTTGGAAATGGAAGCAAAAATGAAATATGGGTCATATTTGGCATCATAAAAATATTTAACACAATGAGAAAATTATTCCTCACATCCCTCTTGGCCAGGTGCTTCAGGAATTGGGTATTAAAGCGCATATAATTTCTTTTCATGATGTAGAATAAAATATAATCACCTTTTCTATTCTTTAAAATTAGTTATAGTGTGAATGTATTCCCTATCAAGTAATAATCATAGTGATATGTTTGATTTCCTGTCAATTATCATGTTTATAACTAAAATGATAATAATATTTGTACTTTATATAATAAAATTAGATAATAAATATTAAATTTTTTAATCTCCCACTATTTTATTGTAATCTATTAGCTCTCACCATTGGTTCCTAACATCACATATCTTGGAAATTATAGTTTCAAAGGCCCATATTTCACTTATCATAATCGATACAATAGAGTAAGATGTTTTCTGAAGGGTTTAAAGTTGGTATAAAATTTCTAACTACAATAACATGCAATCCCTTGATATATTGAGTAGACTCTCCAATCCTAATATCCCAAAATTTAAATTTCTTCAACACTTTCCTCTCATTACTAATTTGGTAATCAATTATTCATGTGAAATAATTTATGTTGTCCCAAAACCAAGGTTATATTTCCCTAAAACCTAAAATGAACCCAACTTTTTTTCCATTAAATCACTTTGAACTATTGTTCAATTCTAACTTAAGTAGTAGAAGGCTACACTGAATTACTATATATAATTAATGTATTTTTATATTTTTATTTATAAATTTACTAATTTTTATATTTATTACTTGATTTTTAATTTTAGGTGGATTTACATAAGCGATTAACCATGTATTAGATAAATTTTGAGCATAATATAATTTATTTTTGTTCTAACTTTCATTCTTGTTAAATCATTAATTCATCTGATCACAATAACACATCCATAACAAAAATAACCATGAAACATGAAATAATTAAAATAATAAGGGTCGTATAATCATTATCTTTTCCCAATGGTTATTTAATTTAGAGTATGGTTATCTAATCATTGACTTAGGGAAAAAACATGAACCATGGATTGGTTCATGTTGAAACTTTCCACCTATCCACTTTTGTATCTCTTGGAATCATTTTTCCTTATCTCCAAACATGAAACATCTCCAATATCCTATGAACTCTATCGATTACTTATGTTTTTACTCACACAGAGGTGAGGGTATCCAAAGGATTAGTTATGGGGTATTACATAAAAGGAAACCATGGGCACATAGGCTGTTACATAATGAGATGATGGGTGATGTGTATTCCATCAGTATAATTTAATAATAAATTTAAATGAAACCGTCACAGAAAATGTTCAGGTATATGATCATTATCATCCACATACATGTAATTAATTACACATTTAATAAATATAATTCATTCCTAATCATTCTTATTTTAGAGAGATCCTTGTAGAATCATTAATTATATTCTTCAATAATCAACTATTTTATCTTAATTATCATCCAAACATTATTGAGATCCTCATCCATAATAAAGTTCTAAATTTTAAATAAATTTATTTAAAATTGACTATATAAAAAACACATACATTGTAGACAACATATAGAGTGCCCATAATAACGACCAATCATGTGTTATTTTCATATAACTTTTACTCATGTGACATGTAGCATAAAAAAAATCACATAATTTCATGGAATGTATGAGTAAATTTAATGACACATGAAACACACGTTATTTAATTTGTGTGTTATGTTTTAATACCGATAAAGTAATCATTGTATTACAACTTGTACATGATATTCTATTAAAAATATTAAACAAAATATAATTAGACATTTAGTTTACATAAAACCATTACATAACTTTTAGAGTTGACTGAATAACAAACACAACACATATAAAAATGTTTTAAATTATCTAATAAATTAATTTTAAATTTCACATAAGCAGGTAATATACACAATGTGTAATATCCTAATAAATTTCTTGTATAGATCCTCATTTTATATCCACAATGCATACTTAGCAAAAAGGAATGTGTTCCTTCCATGAAAATTTATGGATTACACAACATGTACATGGGAAAAAATCATGTGGTCTATGAGTTTTATAGTTACTAGTTTTTTAGGTCATGTAAGAAAATACATGGTCCATTTTTGAATAATGGACTACATGTCATGTACTCTAATTACACATCATGTAGTTCGAATAACTGTGCACCAAGATGGACTGGTAAACAAATAGAGGATTAAATACAAATCACGTTTAGTAAATTCACATACTCCAAATTAATTTCAATTTATTTTGTGATTTTCCTTGGTGAATTAAAAATGGGTACATGATGTATACCAATGGTATTGACACCATCTAATCTTATCCCATATGTCTAGAATCATTCACACCACCGAATGATTTCTTTAAATGAAATTCATTCATAGTTAACCTATTTATTGATTATGTTAGTGAGAATGAAGGGGAAGAAGAGAATATATCATGATTTCAATTAAAGAACAATTAAACCATGATTTAATACTAACATTAAATTCATAAATCAATCAATAATATTTAAATAATTATAAATAATTATGTGACCCCTTTGATACAATTTGATATCACAAGTGTTGGGAGGGAATGACCAACACATACATTAGTCATAATAAATTGTTAAAATATTATTTACATAGATAAATAATGTTGTGACCAGTGTAATTATATCAAATATTAATTTACAGGAAATCAATATAACCAAACATAGGATAATCATATAATGATTTATAATTAATTTAAATATTTTATGAATTCCCTTGTAATGGATTATTTACTGGATAATAAATAAAAAAAGTATCTATATAGTATGTTAATTTCATGATAAGAATCTAGTATAAATTTACTCTAGTGGTGTTCTACATGCAATCCATCAACATTAAATCATCACCCTAAGAATTTTGGAGTGCTTGTGTGGTACATCCTAACTCTTGTGTTATTCATCTATGATCCTCATGTGAATTTCTTAAATGAAATATTCTTCTTTATATCATTAGAATCCAGAGGGATGGGGGTGGTTGGTCTATCTCCATTTTCAAGAAAATTCTTGGAGAGGTTCTTTTAAGGGATTGAGAGAATTATCCTTGAGTTGATGTGAAAGACAAAAACAAAATTGAAACTGTTAGGGTTGTAAATATTATAATTGGGTTTAAATAGTGCTAGGGTAAGAAAATAATAATTTCACATGAATCCTTATTATTTTCTTAATCACCATAGAAACCCATGTATAAAATAATAATAATAACATTATTTTTAGATATGTGAAAACTAGAATATTAATTAATTATTATTTATTGAATAAATTGTTTAAAATTTACTCAAATATTATTTAATATATATTATTTAGTACTATACTATTAATCTAGGCCAGTCACTCTTACACAATCTTTGTATGGCCTTAAAAATTACTATTTATTTAATAAATAAATATCACCCCATTACTTTACAATAAATAAATAAATATTATATTCATTGTATAAAGAATAAATATTTATTAAATGTTATCCTCATAGAATATTCTCTTGAATGACAAGAGAATAAATAAATGAAATAAGCAGAAAATTGAATAATTATTAAACCAATAATGGGAATAATATTCATTAAACTTTTTAAATAAGGAATATTAATATTATTTAACTAAGATACCCTTAGTGTGCGATTCACTACCTCTTTCATAGGGACATTAGGTGGGGTCACCCAAATTCCAAGGATATAATCTAGAAACACTCTAAGAAATCCATAGATAAAAAATTTAATTTCACAATGACATAAAACATCCTATGAACTATTACTGTGTAATATAATCCCTTTATCATGATATCTATAATCAAGTAGGTTGCATGCTGGTGTCATTAACCTATGTACTCAATGTCTCTTTCTTTGACATTCTGAAAATGAACCCACCTAGAGAAATATAAGTCCATGTATTTATTTGGACTGCATAATATCCATAATTCTTCCTAAGATATCAAATCCCTTTAAGACCATAACATAAAAATTATTTATCACGTTATTCATTAATGAAATATTACTCATGATGCACCCAACATATCCTACATCATCACAAACATATGTTGTCAGATTTTTCATCAATACATCAATTTAAATGGAAAAAAAATTCATTAATAGTAATATTAATGTCTAAGGGTTAATATAGGCATCCAAATATAGGAACATCCAATGACACATGTGAACGTGGCTTTCCAACTGGGAGGTAATGTTATTATTACCTATTGTATTGGAAATTAGCAATGGAAAACACTTTGACAAAGTGTATCAAACTTCTATGATTCTATACACCTAATTGCCTATATAATTTTCATCCCATCAAATGATATCAGCCAACTATAGAACATATATTTAATAATATTTTTGAGGAACTTTTTGGATTACAGAATTATAGGAAACTGATATGATCTTTCAGTTTGATAACCACTATTAGAACATTATCAAATACTATATCATTAAAAATAACAATTATTATATTATAAAAGGTTCATTACTATTCAAAACAATGCATATAGGTAACCATAATGTATATATAATTTTATTCAATGAAACTAACAAAAACATTATTTATTTGTTTTGGTTTTCATCTATTGAACCTTTCCATGCTATGATGGTTGAGCCCCTTCAATCATATGGATTTATTTTAGTGTTTAGGAGAATAATCAAAGTTGGGATTTGATTAAATTTTTTTTCTTATGGGAGAGTGGTGATATGAGATCTACAATATTTTTTCCTTCTCATTTGAAGAACATTGGAATCCTTATGGTATGTGATTCATTGATTTTCAATGTTTAAGTGAAATTGTGATGTTATCATTATGTTTATCAATGGGTGGTAGTGAAATTAACCATAATGAATATTAAACTATAATTAATGGAAGAAATGGTTATGAGAAATAAAAAACTCATGGTGTTCCATATTTTTTTATGATATAGTTGATCATGTTTTTATGTTTGAAAACTAGATAAATAAAAAAATGATAGAAAAGATTGATGACTAAAATAATTTAAATATCATGTTTAATTGAAATCGTACTTCCATATAATTTATGGAAATGGATGTTATGCTTGAATAATGTTTAAATAATTTTTACCTATTGATACTTGATTCCTTAGGATTCATATAGTTTTAACCAATGATAAATTAATTGGTTAATTCATGTTGGTAATAAATTGGTCGTTTGAAAAATATATATTTTTTGGGGATGAGTGAGATGGTTTTCTTAAGAAGGTTGGATGCCTTGGTTTAGGGGCCAAGATTCATTTTTAACTGCTTGTTTTTTTCTTTATTCCTTGTAAATTTTCTAAAGATGTGATACTCACTATATAAAATGAGGTGATCATATGATGTTTGATGGTTTTGTGAGAAATGGGTATTGGTGACCAAGCTTGTGGATATAGTTCCTGAATGAGACGGCAGGATGGATGGTGAAATTCATAGTAGTTTTTGGGAAGACATCGAGACTAATTGGGCTAGTTAAATCTATTTAATCACATTGAATGTTATGAATAAATTTATGATGATTACTTGTTATAAATGTTATTTGAATTTTGAATTTCTAGGTTTCTAATTTGTCCATTTTTTTCCACAACAGTTAATGTAACTAGATGCGCATGGTTTATGCATCTTTTAGGTTTTCTTAGGACATGTTCTATAGTACCTAGAATAATGGAATGCAATGAATAATAAACTCTTAATACAAGATGTTGAGTGATAAATGGTTAACATAGAATAACTATCCAATAATTAATATATTTTTAAAATCTTTAATGAAAATATTAAATAAGAATCCCTTCGAATGATTATTTTCTTATAGGATGTCTAGTACTTCACCTCAATAGTCATTTTTCTATGTGATGATAGCTTCTATCAAGGTTAATTCTAGGTATTTGTTCAATGTATTGTTTTTGAGATATATATATAATCTATCAATTTTTTTATTTTATATGAAACCCCACCCATTTCAGTTGGGTGGAAGACACCCTATAAACTATAGACGGTGTTCTTATTAATATTTAGGTTGGTGAGGAACATATGGCTTACTACCCCCTCTTTCCCCACTATCTTAACCTAGTAGTATTATGTGCGAGAATTCACAATATTTACTTTCTCATATATGTGTGTAGATTGATGTGATCTCTTCTGGTTATTTTTTCACACATATATCTGTCGATATTGTATCTTATTGATTACTATAAGCAATTGTGTACAAGATATAACGGATTAAGGTACAGTAAATGGTGTAGAGGTAGTATTGGATCCTAGAAAACTACCTTATTACTATCTAGGGGTGGTGATGTTTAGGACATTATGAGATTCATGATGTGCAGGTGATTATAAATTTTTCTTTGATGGATGAAAATTATATTTATAGAGATAGATCTAGACATGTGATGTTAGGGTAGAGCTATAAAACAGCGTGGAAGTGGCGGTGGGGTACCTTAAATTTTATATTTTGTTAGATATTATATTATTACATGTATGTGATACTTGGTGAGAGATACATAGTGAGGTTGAGAACTTATCAAATCTCACTAGGTAACAGGTGGGTTTCACTACTTACTCACCGGTCCTTAGTATGCTCTCTTAATATTTTTTGTGAGAGGATCTAGGAAAGATCCAACTATGTATACCAGTTATGATCACCCTACATATAAGTAAAATATTTTTCATGTATGGAAAAAATAATTATTGATAAAGATGTAAATAACAAACTCATGGTGTTTTCCATGAGCTATTTGGGCATTGAAGCCACTATTGGGGATTTTTCTTTTGATAATTGTAAATTTCTTATAGTTTTTCGTCTTGTATGACATTACATAAATGTATTGGGATTTTTTTTTCAATTATACGAAGATTTCATTGGGTGTTTCTTTCTTATATCACCTTAATTGTTCTTTTTAGAAGGTAATTCATCCCATATGTGTGTATGGTATACCCTCAGTGATAGTTTCCTACTAGGATCATATATGGGTAATAAGGAAATGTAAATAACCATAAGAAATCACCATTAATGGAGAGCACAACTCATGTTAACACCTGAATCAGTCCATGTAAAATAGTTAATATGAGAGACACAATACTAAGTAACTTCATACCTCAAATTCATTCATGTAGAACATCATGGTGTGTCAATGGATCATCACCTGAATATCATCCATGTATTAGTTAGTTCCAACCACTCTCCAAGGATTCCTAGAACTAAGGAAAACTATTTTATTTCAAAAAATATATAAAAACACATGATATAATATTTTCTCCCTCCGAGATAATATCTAATAATTTCAAATTATTCCAACACATCATTTAGTAATTCCTTAAAGAATAATTTTAAAGCCATGTGTGATAATACTTTATCTCTCTAGAATAATCCAAGATAAATATGCTTTTTTCATAATTTTTATTATTCATTAATAATTATTTTATATTATCATTTAAATAATTATTTATCAAATTCTATAATGTTTTGGAGTGTTTAATTTTCAAATATATCATGAATGGATATGTGGAAATTATTCCCATAAAACACTTCACCAAACAATGGAAGAGGGAGAGATAAATTTTCCATGCATGGATACCATAAGAAGGTCAAGAATCAAATTAATAAGTATTTAGTGATATGTTATGAAGTAACTTTGGGATTCTTGAACTCATGATGGTATCTAAAATATGATGGCATCAAGGGTTTTTATATTTTCAACAAGGCAAAGCACATACTAGTATGCAGCATTATGAACCAAAAATTAACTTTCCTATTAAATTTTTCTTTAAAAATTCCTAATTTTAGAGTGTTTAATATAATCCATAAAAGGCTTTGTAATCCTAAATGATACAATTGAATATATTCCTCAAGATTTCATGATTTTAAATTCATTAAAAGGGGTTACTAGAGCATGTTGTGGAGGATGAAATGAAAAATTATTCTAAAACACTATTTCCCAAAAATGGAATTGTGTAAGGGTAATTTTTTTTACACTTATGAAGATCCTATAAATCACATGTGGTTACGTATTTTTACCCTTACAAAGAGAATAAATTTTATGCCACCCATATAAAACTCTATCTTTACCCTTGTGTAGCCTTTAGAAATTAAGAGTTACCCATAGGCATAAACAAGGCTACCATTATATAATGAAATGAATATTCCTCTTACCCATGCATAAAATAAGGAACTAGATTGTTAACATTATAAATAATTTAGATATATCAACATAATATTATGAAGATTATAGTTAACACTTATATATCCTTTTGAAACATTCGTCTACCTTTCCCTAATAACTAGAAGAAACACCATTCCCTTAAATAAAAAATGTTTTCCATTATGTAACCCCTAAAAATTTAGTGTTTATATTTATGTAATACCCAAAAATACAACCTTTTTATTGGTTGAAGCCTTTTTTCTTAATGTTGTCCCTAGTCTATGAATAACGGTAAAAAATGATGAAAATTATTTATTTTCCACAAAATGAACATATAAAACAAAACAAAAAGGGGGTTTTGGAACATTTAAAATCTATGGACAATACATTTATCCCTTATGATGAATTCTCACCATCAAGAAGTGTCTATAGTTGTCTTGATTGAATAACTCAAGAAACTGAGCTCAAACATTTGAATGTTTCCACATCTCCTCTTGATCTATCCATATTGTCATAGGATTTGAACATGTGGAACCATGTTAACCCAAACTTAACCTTCTCATACTGGTATGTAGTATGAAGTGGACGCTACTCATATGATGCATCTGGATCTAGCACAACATCCTTATAGTCCATAACATGCATAGTGATAGATGTATACCTTTGGAGTTGAGATTCTTGAAACACATCATGTATACCTTGGTAGTGTGAAGGATGATGCAGAAAATAATCCATTTTCCAAACCTTATCTATGATATCATTGAGAGAGATCAAATTAAACAAATGGTGGTCTACTCAGAGTCCAAATAAGGGAGATACTTCAAATTCTAGATTGAGATCCTTGAGGATCATCAACAGGATAGGAGGGTTGTGCATGGAAGAGGAAAGAAAAATAGGTGTGTGAGTTATAATGGAAGATTGTAAGAAATATCATTTTACCCAGTTTTAAGATGTTTTATGGTTGTGCCTCACGATTGGACAAACTATACACCAGATGTGCGAGATCCACTATCCAAGGGAACCGCTAAAATGTAAATCCCACGTAGTTTGAAAAAACCTTGATACAACCATGCAGTGTCACTGCCTAAGTGGAACTAAGGGTGGGGCTAGCTGCGTAATTTCCCAAACCATGTGTAGCCAATGAAAATACCCTCTACAACATGTCTATAGTTTTTATCTTAGTCATATGGAATCTGTTGTATGGGTTTCAAACTATGATACCTTATATATGGGATGCACAATTGAGCCACATGATTACTACTAACCATTTTCCAATAATGTGCCTCATACAACTTCTCCAAAATATAGATCTTTGGGATTTGAATAAGTCCTGGATGCTCTCAAACCCTCCCTTAAACTAAAAGGAAAATTTATAAGATTAAAATATAAAATAAATGAGTTTATAACTTAAAATAAAAACTAGGGTGTTATAGGTACTCTAGGTGCTAGTGTGCCAAGAAAACCCTATTTACTTATTCACCATTGATCACAAAACGAAAAATTTCAGTATTAAAATACTATCTCCTTTTTCTCTTCATATTGATAGGTAGGTGGAGGATGATTTTATTTCATTCTAAAGATAATTCTTGGGAAAATATCATTATGCACAACAATTCTCCCTATCTACCTAGCATTTTTATACATTAGATTATATACATAGGTTTGGAGATTTAGTGATTGTACAGAGTCCCCTTACCTAACTTATATATTCTATGTAAACCCTATTTTAAAAAAATAACAATATTATCATTATATTCCATTACATGTGTTAAATCATTGATATTTGAAAATAAGTTCTTAAATAAATCAATCAAAATTGATATAAATGATATTAAATAAACTATATCATTTCATATCGACCCATAACTCAGTCCATCTATCCCCCTCATCATTTATCAGACTGTAAATAATAAATATATATTTAAATAAACAAATATCACTATAATATTTATTTAGAAAACTAATAATTATTATATTCACTGATTGGACAATATATATTTTTTAATATTCTCATAACCAAATAAATAATAACTTTTTAACTTGATAATATATAATATACAAATAAATATTATATATTTTCTAAATATAAAATAATATTTATTTTATATTCAACTCACATATATTATTTAAAATAATAGGTGATTGAATTTATGCAATAAATGATACTATAATACTTATTAAACCATAATCCAAGAGTATTATTTATTCAAATAATTACATTCAAATAGAAATTAACTGAGATTATGGATACACTCAGTGTGTGGCCCTCTAGGAAATTTTATTAATATCATTAGTTTACCAGGACTAAAGTCCAAGATTAGAATCTAGAAACATGTCAAGGAACCCATAGAGAAAGATGTTAATGTTATAATGACAATAAAACTCCCACAGATGCTCATTGTGTGGTATAATCTCTTTGTCACGATATATCATCAAGCAAGTTACATTCTTATATTATCAACTTATATGATTGATTTATCTTTATTTTATTTACTGAAATGAAATCATAATGAAACCACCATCTCCATGGATTTAAGAAGATATTTTTATTCTAATAAAATGACCAATGATGTATACCTTCATTAAAGTGTAATGGACAAATCATTTCTTGTCTTATTTATTAATGTCATGTTACTTATGACGCACCCAACGAATGCTACTTCACCAAGAGTATATGTTGTCAGAGTTTATTCTAAAACATAAGAGTACAAAATTCATGATATAAATTAATAATAATTTAAAATATGTGGACCAATACACACATTTTTATATGAGAACATCCAATGATATATAAATATATAGAATCTATATTAGCTGGTCTATTATCATAACCACGTCTCTTAGAGATTACTAAGTGAAAACTTTTTTATAAGTATTTTAATTTTATTATGAGATCAAATCACATGATATTAAGACAAAATATGTTTCCAATCCGATAAATGTCATCAAAACATAGGATTTATGTTTATGAATAATTCCATAACACTTCAACATCCACATCAATGTGGGGAACTACTATGACCATTAAATTAAAAAAATACTAATAGGACATTATCACATTAATTTTATGTATAAGAACCATCATCATGTGATAATATATTTAATAATATTTATTTCTATGAATATATTGGTAATTGGAAAGTAAAATATAAGTTGGTTCCAAGTACCATCTCTAACACCTATTTAGTACTCCCTACTATTTTCCAAACTCAAACACTTAAGTTTTCATCTAGTATTTCCCTCCATGGTTCTCTATTAGATGTAGGTTTTGAATACTCAGGAATGTTTCTTGATAAATAACTCCCACAAATTCTATATCATATCATTGATTTTTGTATCATAATTCAATGATAATTGTTGATAATTAACTAGAGATAGACCCCATAAATCTGTATGAACCAACTCTAACTTATGGTTTTTTGGTGCCTAACTTTTTATTTATAATGAAACATTTTATTTCATTATATGGATATTAACATTTAATGTTCCATACTCTATTCCTTTGATATTTAGAATTCCCTCAGAATATAATATTTTCATCACTTCCCCAATCATGTTACCTAGATAGGCATTCCATAACTTTGTAGAAGATACTTTTCTATCATAGATTGCACCATATAATGCTCATGTTAGGTACAAAGTTCCATCCTTAACTCATTTTGGAAACCACCATGGAACCACATGTAAATTTATATAAACCTTCATTTTTATAGAAATTCACAACATCTAAATATCTAACATAAATTATGTCATTCCTTGATCCTATTATATGCCACACTCCTTGAAACTCCAGTTGGCCTCTGTTGCTTTTCCTGATGGAGACATCGAACATTTATAAGATATTGAGAGCATTTTTATTTTAAATATGAACCCTACAAAAAAGTTATGATGTATAATCCTTCATACTCCCTCTCATGGAAATTAAGTGAAATAATGCTCTAGATTCCGACACCCAAGACTCAAGTGAATTAGGAGAACTTAGTACAAGAACACTCATATATTTTGATGTACTATTTTCATTTCCACTTATAGAATAATATACTCCATATTTGAAAATTTATTCATTACAATATTTCGTCAGGTGACATTTCTTCCAGTAATTCCAACACATGGGACTACCTTTTTCCAATATACTCTTTCTCTAACATCTTCTTCCTTTTCCGTTATTATGTCTTTTCCATGTTATGGAATGTACCCTACCATCCACACTATTTGAATTTCTTGTCGATGACTCTATATACTAAAAATGAATTTACTCATTCAGAATATGATCAATAACATACATAAATTCCAATCCTACCTTACTACAAAAATTTATCATCACATTAACCGTTAAAACCCAAGACTCTAAGACCACTGAAAGTAGGTGTAGCGCCCAATTTGAAACTATAAAGTTCAAAATCACAAATTATAACTAACACCAAAAGATTTTGAATTCATTAATATGATCAGTTTTCATATTACCATCTGACATCCTTGCATGGAACAGACTTTTCAAGTGGACCACTTTTTTCATTGTTATCAACTTCTCATATATATCGGTGAGTGTATTCATATGTTTTGAAGCAGTATTCACCTCCCAGATGTTATAAAAAAATTCTAGTCTTTATACATCCAGATCATGCTGAGTACTTTCTTACCTTACCTTTCCCATTATTCTGAATTCATTACATCTAGCTTAGTATCCATTAATAGAAGATCAAGATCCCTCTTTAGTACACAATCCTTTACCTAAATCATCTAATATCAGAAATCCTTATTATAAAACTTCTCCACTAGAACCTGACCCTCCTATAATTCTATTAGTTTTTAATATAGGAACCTAAAAGTAATTTTTTAAAACATTGAGGTATTTAGAAGTACTTATCAAAATGATCGTATAAGGAAAAGGGAAGAATGATGCTTCTAAAATGAGTTTTGAATCACCTTCACCAGGGTTTAGTCATATAAGTCTTTAAAAGTGAATATTTTATTATACTTATTAGGTTTGATAAATTTTTTGATAAAACCATTGGATGTTATGACTCCAAAACATACAAGGCAGAAACCAATAAACCAGAATGAACCCATGAACTCAATATACCAAAACATAGAAGACTATATCTCCCATGTAAATTTACTAATTGAAAAAGTCAAATATGAACTTATAAAAGAAAATGATCAAAAAAAAATAATGAAAAAAAGAAAAACACAAGTATTTACGTGGTTCTAACATGAGTATTAATCCACTGGGGGAAGACCACAATCACTTTTATTAAAGAATTTGAAGATGTTTTCAATTCACAAGTGTATCAAACAAATTTTCCACCCCATGAGTTATTGTAGAATCAAACTAGTGAAATTGGTCACCACTTCCTTTTGATCTTCATGGGAGGAATGAGACCACCTATGTATAATCTTCATGGGTGTCCTTCAACATGAACACAAACCTCTCCTTACTTAACCATCACTTATAGTATACAATTCATGATTCTGAAACTCATATGATCTTACCCTTATGTATCCTCCCATTAAAAGATCCCTACTAGAAAAGACTCTTATGGATTTACTTTGGGCCTATATGACCTACCTTCATCCTATAAATGATTATTTTTTGGATACCTATTTTAAAATTTCATAAATTAATATGTATATTTCAGACTTGTAGAGTTAGGTTATTGTGTAATTAACCAAACGGGTTCAACTAGGAAAGTCACCCAAGAAGGACTGCCACATGGTAAGGTGTAAAACACAACACAACTATCATATGTTACAAACAATAGACATATTTCAAAGTGGATGAAAAATATTAAACCATGATACATACAACATCAAGACCAAGGAGATAAAAAAGAAAGTAAAACAAGATAATCCAAATTTTAAGTTCCATGTGACCATTCATCACCACCAAATTGTCCCACTATGAAGGGGATGAAGACCAAGATAAGATGATGAATGATACAATTCACTTCCCATTACCTAATTCCTAAAAAACCACATCTACAAACACACAAATTAAAATGTAGGGTATGAAAAAAATTCCCAGTAGGATTTCATTGAAGAATCTATAAAAAGTATATTACCATTAAAATGTTAGAATTGGATTTAAAAAACTATTTTAAAAAGAATTTTTGAAGGGTAACCATTTTCTAAACCATCCTTTGGTTTTTCTGAAAAGCCTTTTATATTTACAAAAAAAAATTAATATGAAAGTATTGGTGATAAATCATGTAATATTATGAAAGACAATCCATGCATACACTATATGATAATCAATTGATTAACTGAACATGAAATATACCACCATGTATAAAACCAAAAATAAATCACAAAGCACACCATTTTGGCTCTAACCTATGGGAATATGTACTTGGACATAATATAAAGTACAAAACCTAGCATCTAGTGAATCCAACCAATATTGATTCATATCACATAGATTGATGATATCAACCCTCTAGTGGTAGAACACACACTAAGAGTGATAATCCCATTTCTCTATGCTCCCAAGGTTCAAAATGTGACATTCTTTTCAAAACAATTTTAAAACAATTCTAAAATTTTATAAAAACATTTTCACAGAAACTACTTACTTCTTCCATTCTTGAAACCCCTTTTTAGAATCAAACCAAACTTAAAGGAATTAAATCAACACAATGTGTTTCCAAAACCCATTTTCAATGAAACCACCGTTAATAACATTTAACTATTTATATAAAACAACATTGATATTAGATCCATCCATTTCATAAAACCAAACAATCTATTTTACAAGAACATAAAATAATTCAAGAGTTAGAACCTTTTTATAGACACACATACCTCAAGAATTGAGATACAATGCAAATAATTGATCTCCCAAAGCTCAGAGTTGAATATAAAAAAAATGGAACTTCAAGGCCTTTAAAACATATATTGGAAACCTATGGTTTAAGAAAGAAAATTGGAAGAATAACTTGATTGGAGGGAACTTTAGTTTTTATACCTTATCGGGAAAATATATAACCACAAAACTGAACCCCCATTCACTCCACTATCATTAGGTTTTTACCTAAGACTATAGTTCCACATATTGTGCTATACCACAGTCACACTTAATAAAACTGGCCTTAAAAAAATAACACAAACCTCACAGAAATTCTATTATCCTGGTATAAGACTATAGCACAATCCAGACACCTTGCAACATCTACCCCCCAAAAAAGGCAAATCCACAAAACTAACCCAAATGAAACTAAATGTTGTATCCTCTACTTCTATGCCACATCGCGTAACCAAATAGATGAATTATACCACATCCCTTTCACAATGGTGCATCCTGGTAAAAATTTGTAGTGGCACCCACATTCCGCCTCTAGTACCCCATGTTGAAGAAATTTTTCCCATATTGATTCCAGTATCTCTATGGTTAGTCCACTCCCAAATATAGTGATTATATCGAAACCCCTTCACCATGGTCCACATAGGATTTATGACGGGTTTTTTATCACCAATGTCTTCCAGATCAACTAATCCATTTTTGTTGTCTCCAAAATAAGGCTCTGTCCAACCAAGGACTGATCCCCCAATTCTACCTGACACAAGTGAGATCTACATGGATACCCATACAATGATTTTTTGGGAACCATATTAATAAAATCATAATAACTATTATTATAGGAATATATGGAATGAGGTAGATTCTTTTCCCAAGAACCACCAAAATCAAGAATACATGCGCTAAGAATATCCTCAATAACATGAATAGAATTATTTATCTACACGTCTATTTGTATATGGTATGTCTTGATTAATTTGAATTGGGGAACCATAACCTCTTGAAAAAAATTCCAAAACCTATATGTGAACCATAGGTCCATATCAGAAACAATCATATAGGTAACCCCATGAAGCCTCACAACCTCTTATATATACAATTACCTAAGATTCTCTACCTTTTCACCATTTTAATAGGGAAAAATGTGATAATTTAATAATCCAATCAATGATCACCCAAATCTCATCCTTCCCACTAGGGTTATGTGGTAAACTAAGAATTAAGTCCATGGAAATCTCATCCCACTTCTATAATGGAATGATTAATGGCTACCACAAACCTACATGAGTTCTTTTACTTAATTCTTTGATAAGTAAGGCACCATGATACAAAATATGTAGTAGGCTGCCTCATTCCGAGAAACTAATAGTGATATTTCATTTTAGGAATCCTCTTGGTAGTCCCTAGTTGAATAGACCTATAGGATCACTTTCCACTATCCATCAACCCCTCCCTCATAGAAATCAGAATGCCCAAACTACTTCAGAAACTCAAAGCCCTAGTAGGATACCAAGACCAATCTACTGAGGTCTCCCCACCATTTTGTATTTTACTAAAACACTAGAAATATTTATTTATTACTTATTTTAGATGAACCAACGAATCAAATGATGATTTATCCTTCATATAATCCATGAACACCTCCCCACCAACATCTTCCTCTCCCAAGATCATCTTAGAATGAAAACTCATCGAAGACCATTCTTCAACTGATTTCTTCAAGGATTGAATTTTTAATTTCTTTCAAAAAGAGTTAGAGACCACATTATCTTTCCAAGCAGTGTAATTAATATCAAAATCTAAAATATTAATATACTAAACCCATTATATCTATCAAAATTTTAAATCCCTCTGAGTAAAAACATACCTCAATATATAATGATCATATATACCATAAACATCTTCCCAAAGATATAGGGATTCCACATTTTCTGTGCATGAATAACCATTAAAAAAACTATATCATGGGTAGTGCAGTTATTCTCATGAGGTAATAAATATAAAGATCCCTAGGCCACCAGATTGTTCCATTTCATCAACACAATCCCTAAACCTATACTTGATGCGTCACTGAAAATATCATAACCTAAACATGTTTTGGGAAGAATTAAAATGTAAGCTGAATTCAGCCTTTTTAAATATTCTCAAAGGATCTATGACATTTTTCATTCCATTAATTATTAAAACCATCACATGTCAAAGCTTTCATTGGAGATGCATTCTTGGAGAAGTATTGAAAAAAACACTTATAGTAACATGTCAAACCTGAGAATCTCCACATCTCAAAAACCTTTCTAGGATGCTCCTATGACATTACCACCAATATATGTCTAGGATCTACTAATATTACACTATTATATATAATATTATTTATACACTTTAATTACGAGATCCAAAATTCACATTTGGAAAGATTACAATTTTAAAATTGTTTGTTCTTTTTTATAAAGATCATATCAAAATGATCCATGTGATCCTCATTTGACTTTGGGTTTACAAAAATATCTTCCACAAACATGACTACAAATGAGTCAAATAATTGATAAAAGATCTAGTTTACCAGCACCATTAATACCACAACAGTGTTAGTGAGACCGAATGACATAATTAAAAACTCAAAACACAAATACTAGATATTAATCATTTTATTAGGTATACCCTTTTATCATACAATCAACTGGTGGTACCCTAGACAAAGGTTAATATTTGAAAATAATTGATCTCATCTAATTCAATAAAAAGATTATAAATTATTTCCAAGGGATACATTTATTTAAAGTCACCTAATCTAACTTTTGGCAATCAAAACAATGTATGAGGTTTCTATCATCGTTATTGTAAAATAAAATAGGTGAATACCATGGTGACATTCAAGAACAAATAAATCCATTGGACTAAAGTTCATCAAGCTTAACCTTATGTTCTTATAATATAGCAGGTTCCATTTGATAAGGTGGCATGAAAATGGGAATTGTACTAGGAATTTTTTCAATAGTAAACTCAACCTCTATCTATAGTTGTAGCCTAGAAAAATAATCTAAAAGGCCTTAGGGTATGTATTCACCACTTTTGGGAGTGGACTTCTCAAGTGAGATTCAATATAATCAAGTAATATCTCCAATAACTAGCATGTGATCACTCTTCAATAAGGAACAATATCCCTCGCTCTCTTGAATCTAGTATCCCACTCACCCTTAATGACATTAGTTACTGCATCGGGATATACAAACTAAAATAAACTAAGATAATAGTCGACATGGGACTTAACACTAATAATATATTTCAATACAATAATTTGGTAAAATATTTCAATATCAAGAACCATAAAATCGCACACCACATCAAAGTCGTCTATCGACAGACGACATGTGGGACATTTGAAACCTTATTATGACCTCTTTCCTAAAAGAATGGAATGATCAAAAAACAATGGCATATGTTCATTAAAAAATCCAAAATTATCAATAAATATTGATGTCATAAAAGAATTAGAAGTACTATTGTCAGATATAACAAGTACCAAATATGTTCAAATAAACATCATACCTCTTATAGTAACCAGCCAAACCACAGAATCCTCCAGCACATACTCTATTACATATAGACATCCATTCCAAGCCTCTCCATGAGCTTTAATAGACACATATACATCCCCCTTGGCCTTAAGTTAGTACCCACCACCCTTGGAAGCATCAAAATAAACCTATTAACCCTCGGTAATATTGGATCGATCTTTACATGCTTCAAACATCCTTCAGAAATCCTTCTAAAAAAATTCTTCATAATTCCAAATTGTAAAAAATTAAAAAATGTTTTGGGTCCTTCTGAGATGATCCAGACCCGCACTTCCAGATTTGGTGCTAAACATGCCTACTTTTTGAATACATCACATGAATTACAACAAACTCCCAAGATTAAAAGTTTATTGTATTTGGTAACGAGGAACATTTAAAATTAAATAGTGCAAAACAAATTTATTCCATGAGTATTCTCCACACATGTGGTTCCATTATATGTATCCCATTCATTTTAATTATAGGGGAAATGATAAAATGTAAGAAAATGGTGATCTATAAAACCAAGTAAGGGATAAAAAATAAAACCATATCATAAAATAACATCACATGAAAGTCATGATGGATGATATAATAACCTGAACATGGGAGAAAGAGGCATAACATGATCATGATTACAAAAGTAATAACACAATCTTAACTAAATGTGGCATGCAATGATCATCAGTGCATGAGGCATAACCAGAAAATGTGGTTACAACATAACATGAGAAATTCATAAGCATAAAAATAGGGTTCATTACCAATGTGCCCTAAAACAATAACAAGGAATACTTACAAGGTATCATGAACATGTCAGTTCTAGATAATAATTCTTTACCCAATTCATTAGAGTGATATCGTGGTGAAACCTTCATATATCTTAATTCATGAGAGATATATAAGAAAAATATTCATAAATACGTCAATAATCATAGAATGATAAATCCAATGGAAATTAAATGGGTATATAATGAAATTCATTAAATTTCTAGGTAAATAACCATGAATAGAAATAAAGAAATCTAAGGAATTTACACTATATATATAAAGGGTATTTGATTTAGTCAATAATTTTCCCAATACATTGATGTATCGGTAAATATGTGAATAAAATTAAATCATAAGAAGTATGAAAGGATTTTCACAAGGAAAGAAATGATTATGCATAGCTGATGATAAGGAATGGTAAAGGTAGTGGTGGATCATTCGGGTAAGAGATCATGTTTTTCACTATATAACATGTACATAGAAACATAGAACTGTATAAGAAAGGTAAAATACAAGAGAAAGATGGATGGTGGAAGAAAACATGAACATTAGTTATAAATTGGGTGGGAATAAAACACTTTCAATGGATTAATTTGGTTATATTGGTAAACAGATGACATGTGGGAATTGGTTCTCTAGAACCAACATAATGAACTTTATGATACACTTGTATTATTTGTTTTGAATATTAATAAACTACTTATCACATCATGATTTTTCTTCTGTGTGACATAGTATGTGATAATGTCTTAAGAGTAGTTGTTGTACTAAAAGGTCATAAAAGTTCCCTGCTATGATGAGATCCTGGGGTACTAAGACACTATTCATGAATAAATTTTATATAGATAAATGGTATCATACGAGGGACAAAACTTTTACATGCTATTAGGGGTGAGACTCATAAAAATTTGAGGCACCTTCTCATGGTGCACGCCCTTGGTTATATCCATTATGATATTATGAGAACGACCCCCGCTATTAGAAAATACACTTTTATATCTGTCATTGGATGTTCCTATATGCAGATGTGTGTATTGGTCCTTATAATTTATGATTTTTATTAATCAGTTTTATGAGTTGTTCACTTAGATGTATTAACGAAAACGTGATGAAAGATGTTCACGGTGAAGTAGGATATGTTGGTTACACCACGAGTAATATTGTATTAACGAATAATGAGAAAAATGATTTATCCCTTCTGTTCTATAATGGAAGTTAATATCTACGTCCCTTTGATGGAAATGATATAGCATAAATAAATCCCTATCCATGGTGTTCTATAGGCACGTTCAATTTCCAAAAAGTCAAAGAAAGTGATATCGAGCAAATTGGTTGATGGCACTATAATGAAACTTTATCGATAAGGGATATTATGAAAAAGGTATTATATTACACATTATGTGTTCTTATGTGGTAACATATCATTAATAAATTAACATCTTTCTCTATTGGTGCCATGGAATGTTTCTAGATGCTAACCTTGGACTTTAGGCTGCGTCACATAATGCCACTGAGAAAGAGGCCTAGAGGGTCAAACACTAAGTGTATCTATAATCTAAGATAAATAATATTTTATTATTTATTATTTAACATGATGAATAAATAATATTCCCACATGTGGTTTAATAATTATTCAGGTAGGTTTGATCACATTTATTCTATCACTAGTTATTCGATAGAATATATTTTAAGTGGAATATTTTATAAATATTTATTTATTTATCAGGGAATAATATAGTGATTTTTTTTAATAAATAAATAACCATTATTCAAGGTCTGATAAATATTGTGGAGGAATGGATAACCGAATTTCATGGTCCAGTGAAAAATTACAACAATAAATATTATTTGATTAAATAATATTTAATTATAATTCACAAGTTATGCTCATTTAGAGAAATATTATTATTATTATTTGACATAGCGATTTTCATATATTAAATAAAATAAGCATGAGCACATGCGAAATTATATTATTTTAACCATAGAGATATAAATATCTATTTATGTTATTTTCTCAATAGCCAATTGAATTGTGTACAACAATCTTGGAGAATATTATCAATCTTAGAGAGCTCCCTTCTCAAAGAACGCGTCTTAGAACGGTGAGAAATCTTCCTCCACCAGATTAAGGATAATGCTTTGAAAGTAAATCTTGAGATGATCAAGGAAGATGATGCAAGTTCAAGGATATTCTATGCTATCACCCTGATACTCGTTTAGTGATGTCTATAGATTCTTGGAACACATGTGGATAACCAATAGAGGAAATCTATACTTGGTTTCAACAATGCAATGATAGTGCACCACAGATCTTCCGCCAGATTCATCATCGAAGAAATAATTCCTTAGATTCAAGTCATTATCCAGTGAAAATAATAATAAAAAATATTTGTTGGTCTGTTCTATCTCTAGTTTTGCCATGGTTACCCTTGTCAGATCTCATTGATCTATTTCGTATATCACAATGTTTACCGTCGTTGATCTCATATTGGTCATCAATCATGATAAAAAGTAAATTTGGGCACCGCCCTTCCCTCTCTACCATTGTGCCTGGAACCTAGAATTGGTATCAAAGCAGGCACATAATTGTTTATAATTATTTGAAAATCATTGGTGATTTATTCATTTGTATTTTATTTTTTCAATTCATGTTTTTTTCATTTTTTTACTCTGAATTGTGAGATATCATTCTTCCTACTTTCTCTCTTGTAGATCTAACCATGATGTTTAATTTTACGATTAAAATAAAATCATGGAACTCATACAGAGGTTCTATGGTTTCTATAATGACAACACTAGACTATATGTCATGTAATCAGACTTACATGCCTGGTAATAATGTTCAACACATAAATATTTGATTCATAATTCAATGGAATACAATGAATTGATTATTGCATTAATTTCACCATTTAATACACTGTGTGTTGACCAAAACTAAATGGTGCGTGATCAGCTGGACTACATGCCATGTAGCCCACATACACTACATGTAGTACCTTTGGGTTCGAGCAGAGTCGTGTATTCTATACAAAACCTAATTGACATGTGACCGTGTAACACATAGTTAATATAGCATATGGCCCATTGGACACACCATGTACACAAAACGTTTTAAGGTATGTTTTACCCACCGAGTCCCTAGTTGTTGTACCTTGGGTTGACGGTGAATGGTTTACACGTCATGTAGATCGGATCTACACACTGTTTACTTTTATTAAATTAAATAGATTTAACATTTATTTATTTTACTATAAAAACATCGAGGCATGTACTTGCGTTTGTTCGTAATGATAGGACATTCTATGCGATAGTTTTTAATATACATAAATATTTAAATGTTTAATAAATATCTTCATAATGTTCATATATGCATATCAAGTATGAGTCATATAATGAACTAGTTATTTATAGAATAATAACTTTTTAATTATATTAATACTTATGAATATGATATTAATTTTACATTAAATTGTAAGTTTTTTCTGATGGCATACTCGACACGCAACATGGGGTTTCTCCGAAATCTTATGTTGCACAAAACATTGAGATATACCAAAAAATAATACAATAATATTATTATTATTTTAAATGGAAGCTAACACCTAGAAATTGTAATTTTGGGAATTAAAAATATCAAATGAATTTTTAAATATGGTTACATTGTGTTTAAATAACGAATCATTGGTTACTAAATTTATTAGAAATAAAAATCTAAACCAATTGAATATAAAGGATGTGTTTTTATTAAAACCTATTTAAAAGAGAATAATTGTGTTTTCATATCAATCTTTATGGATTTTTATTTAATGAAATATATATGATATATATTCAATGTAATGTTTTAAATTCATCTTATATGTTTTCTAGATATGATATAGTAAGAAATTCAATTTTTTGAATAAAAGAAGTATTTTTTCTAAAACAGCAATTTTACCGTCTTTTGATGATGAAGACTTTTTAAATATAGTTTGTCACTTTTATATGTTCTATTTGACAAAATAAACATTTTTTATAGAATTGGGACATCAAAATTTTTATTGGATGAAATTTTGTAATTTTTCTGATAAAATTAATTTTTTTTAATAGTGAAAAATACAGTATTTGAATTAAAAAATACCTTTTAATATAATTTATTTATATAGTTAGATTATTATTTTTATTGGTATTAAATTTTAATTTGAATATATTTTTAAAATTTAATCCAATTTTGGTAATTTAAAGTAATTTCAATTTGAAATTGGACATAAACATATGTCCATCTTTTGAAAGTTTTTACTCTTTAAAAAACACGCTTTATGGTTTTGACAACGGGAATAAATTTTAAATTAATTTCTGAAACATATGTGTTATGAATTTAGAAAAATGGATTCCATATTTGGAATTATATGGTTAAAATTGTGTGAATAGTTACCTTTTATTTTTGGACATTATGATTAGTAACTTCAGTAATTATTTTATTTACCATGGTTAAAGGATAAATTTGTAAATAAGGATAAAAATAATATTATAATAATATTAAGCTACCCTAACACGTGTCCAAATCTAATTGGATGATATATTAACTACCATGGGATTCCTTGGGTCTTTTTTGGGACCCCATGGAGCCGTTTGGATGTGAAAATGACATTTGAAAATAATTAATTTAAAGGAAAGAAAAATGTAATAGAAACATATATCTTTTCGTAAAATAATTTTTATATGGGGTAATATAAGTTAACTTTATGATTATAAAAAGTAATTATAAATCTTAAAAGATTTAGTACATCATTTTATTTTATTTATAATTTTTAGACATCAAATAAATAAATATATTTTTTACACAATGATGATGTAGTGATTACTTTATTAATGAATGATTTAAATAAATGAGATTATAAATATTAAAATAAATTTATTTTGAAACTTTTTATGTCATACAATAATTTTAGGTATGATAATTAATTTTTATATTTGAATTAAAGAGGTTTTTTTTTAAATAATCAAGTTGTTATAGATTATTAATAACTCATGATATGAATATTATAAAAATTGAAATAAATGACTTTAAAAAAATAAAATTTTAAAAAATGATATAATATTACTAAAAATATAAAATTTATCCAAATGACTTGAATAATTTTTTAAATTTCATTAATGAACCACTTGAGGTTCGATTGGAAATTTATGGTAACTATATTAGGCATATAGTATGAATATACAAGAGGACATGGTAAGAGTTAAATTAGTTGACTAAGGGTTAAAGATAAATGAAATGGTTAAATTTGAAGTAAAAACTTATCTAAAACCTATAGGATGTGAGGATTTAGAGTAATAATAATCCTATATTCTAATTAAATTAGTTTTGGACCTTTTAAAAATTTAAATTCAGTTTATAATAAAATAATATTTCAAGACATTCCTAAAGTACCCCTCCTCCCTCTTAAAAAAGGGCACCAACTATACCCATTTAATAAGACCTCTCAAGCCCCTTGTCTCATCCAAACTCTGCACAAATAATCTCCCAAAATCCCTACATTACTCCTAGAGGCCTTACCTTATGATTAAGGAAATTCAAGCATTCCTTTTGGCTCAAATCAAAGGGAGTTAACCGTTTTAAGAGGCTGCGTCTTCTCTAAAGTTTCATTCCATTATTTTACTTATCCTCTCCCTATTCTATTCTATTTATTTTATTAAATAATAAAACTAGTATCCTTAATATATTAATATGTTTTTATGAGAATTATTCGAACTACACTTATACACACCTTCATATAATGGATATGAACATATTGTTTTTCTGTACGACGAACTACTACCTCACAAAACGAAGATTGTTCGATTTTCCTCTACCACCTATGATGGTGGACATTATTATGGAACTATATTTATATATGATATATGTTATATTTGTTTTCTCTATGATACTTTAATTTTTTTTACAACATACCTTCATGCTTTTCATGATGTTTAAACATGATAATTTCATTTGAGGAAGTGCGGAATACCGCCCCCTCAAGGTGATATGACATGTTCATTCCATACATGGAACGTAAAAAGGATGGCCTTAATGAACTTATTTAACATATATAAAATATTATATTATACTATAATTACAATATACATATGTATCATTATGTTTTCATTCCTCTGAATATGAAATAGAATTGAAAGTAGTGTTCATGCATACATATGACTTACCATCCCAATGAACAGTGAATTTCATTTATTATCTCCAAATGTTATGGGCTATTATAAATTCATATATACTAGATTTATATGATATTTAAATCATGAAGACTATTCTGCAGATAATTTATATTTTACCACATGGAAAATTTTTAATTATAACAAGTTCATTTTTGACTAAAGTACCAAACATTGACAAAACGACCAATATGAACTTGAATAATTATATTATTATTATAGAAAGGTAATAAGTGATATAAAAGGAATAATAATATTAAAAAATATTCTGAAGAAAGTTGAAATTTACTTATATTTTTTATTCAATAATATAAAGAATTAACGAGATAGGCCAGACTCAAGGTAAGGGAACCTTTCACCCTCCACTTTTAGTCAAATACTTCTTTTATGTTATGTATTTTAATATAAATTTTATTATATAAGGATATATTCTTCTATATCCTATTGAGGTATATTTTATTTCTAAGTGATGATAGACCCTTTTATCTCTCATCAATTCATTTTTTAAATTTTTATGTGACATCGCCAGGCTGCTAAATTTTCGTAAGAGAATTTCTAAACTCAATTTACACTTATTGGGTTTTACACATTCTTAGTTGATTATTTAATGACAAGATTATGTGTGGAATCACTGTTTTTTTATTTATGTTGTAATTTCCTCTTCCCTTTGTGTGGATATACGGTTTCTACACATAATTACCCCATTGATAAATTCTTATATCATTTATATGAACTTTGTAAGGGAAATCATAACTCAATATCATTTAATTTGAGTTAAATATCCATGTAATTGGTTTTGTTTTTTCATGAATATGTGTGAATGAACTTTGATTTGTTTTACACTTAATATTTTATTATATTGTGTGTATTAATATTTTTCACACATAATTATTTCTTTGATTTATCATTAATCTAACGATATGATCTTTGTAAGGGACTCCGTCTCAATATCATTTCATTGAGGCATATTTTGGTTTATAAATAGACTTATTTTATACAGTTTATAATTAAACCCTATTTCTTTTAATTTTATTCAAAAAAATTCAGAATTAATGTTTTCTTTATGAAACATTTTACTAAACGATAAAAAAATAATGTTTCTTTTTAACGTATGCGGTGACAACGACCTTTGCACCACCGTGATCATTATTTGTTATTTGGCATACTTAACAAGATGTAACATTTTTGAAAGGAAAATAAATACCATATACCCTTTTTATGTATTTTTTTTATTGAAAATAGTTTTGAGAAATCATTGATTATGTCAAGATCTTAAAATGATATATTGTGATTGCAATGTGGAAATGTTATCTTTCCTTTATACTTTTTATGTGTTATGAACATGTTATGGGTCATGGGAATTGTTTATTTATATTGGTGGTTCTGTGATAAAATAAGGGAGAGTGAGCCTGGTATATTTCTCCAATTCATTGGGTAATGTGACATTGGTAAATGTTAGTGTTTCTCCAAAATGATTTATGGAATATACTTTAATGTGTATTCCAAACGTAACTCCCTACGTAGCTGTGAAAGCTACAACGTAATTTTTTTATGGATTCCACAAGTGACCTTTATGATTTATTATTTGTATGTGTCATTCATAAATATTATGATTTCATGAGGTATGTTAAATATATTATGTTTTATGAGTTAAAAATATGATTTCATTGATTGCATGTATTTATGGACTAATGTTTTATTTTATTATTTTATAACCCTTACTAAAATTTTTATCCTCATCCCACATTTTTGAAATGTTTTTCACAGGGTTTAAGGAAGTGTAAGGGAAAGGAAGGATTCAAGAATATTTATATCAAGAAAGTAATTCTAGTTTTATTTGATGAGTTTTATTGTCGTAAAAAATTGGTTAGAGTAGAAGTGTCTACTTGGAAATATTGAAGATGTAATGTAATAGTTATGGCCTAATTCTATAAAACACTAAACATGAAAAGATCATAAATGTCAAATTCATGAATTAACTCGAGATTATGTATTGTTTAAAGCTGGGGCCTTACAATTGGTATCATAGGTCGGTTTAGATAACTTTAGAGGTTAGGGTGTTATTTAATCATAAGTGACAAAAACATAATGGTTAGCAAATTAGAAAGAGTAATAGCTATTTTAGATAAATTTAATGACTTTAAGATAACATGAATAAGTATATCTTAATCAAAATTTAGTATATGATGATTTTATTGATATACTAACACTAAAATTTTGGTTTTTAGAAATTGGATAGATCTAGTAGGCACCAAAGTAACAATGGATGTGAAGGAAACTATAGTGGTTTTATGAATGAGAAACCAAATGAAATGGGAGATTCAATGAGAACTCTTGTGGTTATTCTTAACCAACTATCTAGAGTCATGATGGACCACTTGATCCTTGGTAATTTTTAAAAGGAATCATGTATGAGAGAAACAATTCCCAATGTAAGTCAAGGTAATAATTATAATGGTATTTATATTAAAAAACCTATGTGTTAAGGATGTGGAAATAAACACCTAGGAAAATGCTTCAAATTTATTGGAAGATTTTTTAGATGTGGTAATGAAGGTCATAATGCAATAACCTTCCATGGAAAAAGGAAGCATCCAATTGACTCTAAGAAAGGGAATGAATTTATTTCTGAATAATCAATTGAATGTTTTAAATGTGGTGTTCATGGTAATTATAAAAATATATTTCCTATGAAGAAGGATCGTGAATGGGATCAGAAGGACCGTACAAATATATGTTTACAAATTCCTAATGCCATTCCAATTGAGGTTAAGGAAACATAAAATGAACTATGAAAGGTATGGATTATTTCTTAGCTCAGGTTTTGACATTATTTAAATCTTAGGACATTATGCATGCTTTTATTGTAGGAAGTAAGTATAAAATAATAATATGAAAAAACATAGATAAATTATCATGAAGTAATGTTTGATGATTCAGATGTCCAAATTTTAGGAATTGAAGAGTTATGTAGGATATATGGATGATGATATGTTTAAATGTATTAATGGTGGGGTTACTTTGGAATACTTTTAGTATTTTTCACCCTTAAGGGTTTTATATAAAAATATTAATTGAGGAATAATTATCTTTTATTTTCTGGATATAGTAGTAATGAACCATTAGGGTTTATATGATCCGAGAATTTGAGGTAATTACAAGTTATTACTTTTTGGATGAAAAATGAGTGGTATGATATGACCTTTGAGGATAAATAATCTTATGGTTATTTTTAAGGATTTTATCTCATTTTTTTTAATTTTATTATAATTATAGAGTTTTTAAAATATGACAACACGCAGAATGGGTGACAACCTGTCATGTCAGACAAAGATGTGGGAATCGAACCACCAACCTAAAGTGTAACTAGGATTTATTGCCTACCACTAGACTACATGAAGTCCCTGGTTTGTATAACTAACTATTTTTAGTTAAATGATTTTATGAATCAATAATAAGATTATTTTTCGGAACATATGTTTTACCAAATGGATATCTTTAGTGTAGGAATATTATTTGGTGATTAAGTGATAAATGTTATTTTGGAAGACTTTCGCTCTATTGGGAAGACTATAAGCCTAAGGAAAATAGAATACAATAGGATTTCATTTGTGGAGTAATGGTTGTAATATTATTTTGGAAGATTATATGTTTCTATTGTAGATATATGGCTGTTCGGGAAATGATTAACATATCATAGAGAATATGTGATTAGGTTAATTAATTTTTAGTATGAGACTTTAAGATTACTTGATGTTATTTGGAGATAAATGTTAAAGTTTACTATCGAAGAATATGTGATTAAATCCTTCAGAGTTATATGTTTCAATATTATATTGGATTATTTTGAAGAATTTTAAGGATAATTTTTTATTGAATGTTCTTTATTGAACATTGGGTACTGTTTGTTGAATTTTGGAGATTAATATTATTATTTATTTTTATAAAGGATTATCCTTTTTGGGATTATCTGATCTCGTAAAAACCATTTTGGTATCGTTTAATGTCTAATGATATGGGAAATATATATTTCATCTTTTGTAGATTATGTGATTCTCTAGAAGTTGAATCTAGCACTTCAGGTGTGACCATTGTTATAGTCTGTGTCCAAGAACCAACTATTTGTACTTTGATTGCATGTTTATTTAATGTATTACATATTGTTCATTGTTTTTCATAATTATGATGTAATAATGTCCTAGATTATTTTTTGCATTGTTAAGGTCATGGAAGTTCCCTGTTATGATGAGAAAATTGAAACGATATAACAATATTTTTAAATATAGTTCTGTGGTTCGATGATATACTATGATGGGACACATAGCCTACAAACTGTCAGGTGTGAGTACTCGTAAGCAGATGCGACTTCCTCTCATGAAGTTTGCACTAGGTAATCTCCAAGACAAGAGATTATGAGAACAGATCACCCAGTAGGAATTCCACAGGTTTTGGTGTCATTGGATATTCATATCTACGAATGTGTGTAATGATCCTTAGTCTTTAAGATTATCATTAATATGTGTCACAACTCACGCACTTGGATTTACGGATGAAAACCATCATGGAGATAGTTGGCATGAAGTAGGGTATGTTGGGTGTGTCATTAGTGGCATGATATTAATCGATAAGTCGATGAAGAAATTGTCCCTTCCATTTATAGAAGTTGATATCTCATCCCATTGATTGAAATAGAACCGTCACACGAAATTCCAAGGCCATGGTTTAACGATGACTTTATTTCAGGTAGTCCAAGAATGACGTATCAAGTACAAAGGTTAATGACACTATCACAAAACCTTATAGATGATATATTACGATAAAGGGATTATATTACACAGTTAGCATTCGTATTTGTATTTTCTTGTTGTGACTTTAAGTATTTTATCTTCAGGTCCATGACCCGTTTCTAGAAAGTACTCTTGGACTTTAGGAAATCCAGCCTAATTCCAACAAGAAAGAACCCTATAGAAATCTTTGTTAAATCACTATATATTTATTTTCTTAATGTATTAATTAACTTCATATCAACATAAGTTATAGTTTGTCTGAGATTCCTGTAAATGTGTTTTTAGTGTTTTGAAAAACTAAAGCATGTGTTTAATGGTAAAAACCCTATAAAACGAGCTTAGGTTGATGTTAAATCATGGTAAAACCACCAATGAATTATTTTTGACTTATATGAGGATAAAACAGGTCCATTCAATGGTTGGTGTGCTTGAATAGACTCAATAAGTTGTTTTAAAAGATACCAAAACGTTAAAAAACATGTGTGAGGTGGTCAAAACCAAAGAAACATCATCAAATTATTATGAAATCATAGGACAATGAATGTATAATAATTTTTGAAGTGTAGGAACCAAATCCATTATAATCCAATTTACAATTTTCCTAGGATTATTGTAAATACATTTTTAGTGTTTTAATAGACTAAAACATGTGTATAATGATCAAAACCATTGAAAAACAACCTCAGATTGATGTGAAATCATGAGAAAAACACCGTTTAATTATTTTTTAAATATAGGAAATGATTTCATATAAAGGAATTTAAAATTATATTATTGATTAATTTTATGAACATCACAGGTAAACTTAAAATTTACTACATTTTTATATATTTATCTATTTTCAGTTCCAAATGATGAATCATATCTTAAATAGGTATGTTTATGTTTTTAAAGTGTTAGTAATGATATTGATTTATGTTTAAATATATTATGTTTTATTAAAAAACAAAAACTATTATGTGAAAAATTATAAATGTATTTTGTGTATATTCTCTTCTATATTTCTTTTCTTAAATGTTTTGTTTGTATTGTATGTGATTGATTCTAGTAGTAGGAAGGAGTTTTACCATTCCGATCCACATCATTCTTCACAAGGTAGTCATGATGGTTCTTCGTATCTTTGGTATGGTTAAATATTATCAAAGATTATACTATAATTAATATTTATTATGTTCAGTCATGGTTTCTATTTTCTATTTGTTCATTTATGACATCATGTAGTTAGTTTTTCATATGATGGTCATATATATGGAGGTATATGGATGTGATGGAGGTCATGGGTTGGATGTATTGGCCATGGGTTTCTATTCATAGTATATATAGGTTATCATTATAGGTGGGAAATTCTATAACCTATTGATATGATAAATAATCTATGAAAGTTACAATGTAAATTGTGGATGTAGATTTTTTCACACTATTACGAAATGTATTCATCATGCATAACTCTGTATATATGATTCAGTATTTAAACATTAATTTTCATGTTTGGTCAAGGGAACCAGCTTTTATAATACTCCAAATTTCATCAGAGACAACTTGTCAACGGTCAAATTGTTAGTTCTCACATGATAAGATCATGATTATACAGACTTATGGCTTTAGTCATTGGGACCATTATGTTTTCCTACATGGTTACTCTATTATATATGAATTTTGTTCTTTGAGTGAATCATCCCATGAGTTGACATCATAGAGTATAAAATTTTTATCCACTATTATAATCTTGACAACTTGGTTAGTTTCAAAAGTAAAATTCCATGAACTAGAAGAAATCATTAATTATATTATACTTCTTTAGCTACATCAAAAGCTGAAACGTACATGATATTTTTATATATGGATACCAATATCTTGAATGATCTTCTATTTTTCAGTTTTTTTGAATATCTATGATATTAGATCATTTTTTGATATCCCCTATTTCAATGTGACGTTTTTTTTGTATTATTATATGAGGTTGAGTTTTTATTGGACTTTATAATGGGTTTTACCTCGAAACATGTAAATTATCAAAGGTTAAATACTATGCATAGTTAAAGTGAATGATTAGAGGGAAACTATACAACCTCAATTCATGAGAAGACTCCTTAGATAATTTTGAACTCTGCGTGACTTTTGAGAATGGCTATTCATGGTTATGTCTAAAATGATGGATCCATAAAGAAAAACTATGCATGTTCCCTGGTTTGTCTAGAGTGTGATGCATTGATTTCTTATAGTTTTGTAAACTGTGGGGAAATAATTAAAAGTGGATTTATCTTTTGATAGTGGTAAATAGCATGGTTGGAGAATTTTTTTTCTAACTTTTCGGTACCGAAGGTGGACCATATGAGGGGTGTCTATTCTAGGTAGTGTCCAACAAATAGTTAGTGTACAGTTTGGAAATCTATGTCATAAAAATGTGCTACTTGACCAGGTGTTTTTACATTTCCCATCTTTGATTTAATAGGTTTTTACCCCTCTTATCCCCCATTCTTATCATATAACTATTGGGATCCCTTTTAGGAGAACTACTATACACCACCTTTGATACTTTCCTTATCTTTGTTGATTTCTATGAGGTTTTATGGTATTTGTTCCTTTCTTTATCTCTTATTCCCTTACATCTATCTACTATCTTTTAATTGGTTTCCCCTGTGAATTTTAGACATATGGTGGATTATTTCATAGTTTTGAATGGATATAATTTTGGGATTTTTGGTGTCTTGGGTTTAAATAATCTATTCTTATCCCTATAGGTGTGCTCTTTGTTTAGGTTGACTTGTTTTTGGATTTTCGTTCACCTCTTCCTAGTAGGTGTTTTCATGTAATTGTTTCATTTTATAATTCATTGTGTTATTATTCTTTCTAAATTCATTTCTATTGAAAGTATGATTATATTTGATGCCCATATGATGTTTTAAAAACCATTTTGTTCTATTTTGAGCTTAGTGTAATTGGTTTCTATTTTAAATTCCATTTTCCATGTTTGGAATAGAATATTTATATGTGTTGAGATTCTATGAAATCCATGAGGGGCATTTTAAACATTTTTTCATGATGTTTGTTAGATAGTGACCCAGTTTTGGTTTTCAATGAGTGAGAACTATATTTGAACGTGGGTTTTGGCATACCTCAATTTGATTTATAAAGGGGTTCTTTAATGGATTTCAAATGGTTATTTAAAATTTGTATGTGTTTTAAACCCTTTAAAAATATTAATTAATATCTCTTTTGAAATGTGTTTGATAGAAATAAAGGTCTTCATCCACATTTTATATTTCCAAGAAGAAGACCCTTTTTGTAGGGTTGATTTTAAATGTTTTTAAATGGTCTGTGATTTCTGTCATTTTATAAAGAGTGTTTGGAATGTCATTTTATGAAATGTGAAAGGTATTGGAATCATAAGACATGTTTCGGTGTTAAAGGACTCTTTTACAATTTATTTTTAAAATTGTTAATGTGAAAGGAACCCCTTGATTTCTCCATGAATTGACTACACCATATGTGGGTTATTTATCACTATGTGAGGCTTTTTGGTTCCCTTGTGTGGGTTACTGATATATATGAGAGCCTTGTTGATCCCATTGTGTGGGAATGTGCTTGATTAAACCATGGTACCATTTTTTATACGGTTATTCATTATTGGGTGTTATGGGTAAGGGTTAGATACGGTTATTTCTTTTGTATTAGACTTGGATTTCATTTTATTATGCCTTGATTCCATTCTGGTCATGGGAACATGGGTAATAAGTGTGTGATCTAATCTATTATTCTAGTTAGTTCACACACCACTGGTGTCCCTCTAGTTGTTCTAGGTACACTGTCTAGGAGGATTTTTTCATCACAATGAGGCCCAAGTGGTCTAGTCAAAAGACTTATGGTTTGAACATTAGTACACGACGGTTTCTAGTTAGTGATTTTGTATAATTTTATATAGTTAGGTTATTTATATGATAAGAATACAAATGGTAGATCCCATGGAATACTCAATTACTTAGTTAGTTACTGATTGAGGGAATTTTGATATATTGTTTATTTGTATCATTTCCCATAAATTATTTAATATGGAACTATTATTGCTTATATTTTATATATGACTTATTCTGTGGATGGGTCCTATTTTTTATGTTTGATCCTCTTGTGTGTTTGGTCATTTCCTTTGGAAAAATGAAATTTTTAGGTTTTTTAGAAAATCTGTTTTTAAGTTAAAGACTCTTTTTTGGTTCTTAAACTAGATTTCAATGTGGGTGTTTTGTTTTTGAGATGGAATTAACCGGTTTGATGGTTTAAATTAACCATTTTTATTTAAATAACTAAAATGAGTTGTTTTATTGAGAAATGTGAATGAGTTTTTGGATTTTAAATGCCTTAGGCTAGTGGGAAAATTTTCAATGAAGTGTAATCAGATTTGGAAAACCATGGGAAAGTTTTTAAAGATAATTATGGAATTGTTTTTATTTCCATAAAAGTTATATATATAAAATTTACATTCTATTTTATTTTCAAACTAGAAGTTTTAAATTGCTTTATGAAATATATTTCATAGATTTATTAGGATTTGGTGACCTAATGATATTTTTATCCCACACCTATACAATAAAGTTCAAGGTTCTTATTTTGATCTGTTCTTTGTTATTTGATTCCAATGTGGGGTGAGTTGGGTGGAAGTGATAATATTTTTGTTTCATAGATACTTTCTCATGCTTCTATTGAGTTGGTTTGTTTTTTTCCTCATACTGTATCTATAAGTTTAGTTTATGGTGAGTTGGTTTGTTATTATGACCTATTTTGCATGCTTCCTTATTTTTCCTAAAAATTTATTCCACACTCTTTTATATCTAGTTCGGCAAAAATAATTTCCAAAGAGAATACCATGATTCTTAGGAACTAGTTTCCAACCCATGGGGATCAGGAATTCCCTTCATGCCTTATAGTGGGCTGAGATAGGTGTTGGGTCGAATGAAAGCTCTCTTTGGTCTGTTACAAAATGGTATCTTAGAAGGTTTTGGGGTTCCATTATAATTTTTATAATATTATTGAGTTTCCCTTATTATTTGGTTATTTCATGGAAAATAGGTGATTAAATTTGTCAAATCTTGATAGGTAAGGGTGGGGATAGTCTATCTTACTCTTTCTCATCATGACCTTCATGCTTCTATGGGGTGTTTTTATTTCAAATAAATAATTTGAGTTTTTTTTAGTTGTTAAGATTAATTTTAATTAGAATTGATTTTTAATCCCCATTGAGTATGTAGTTGAGATTTATGGTCATTACATAGTTTTTTAATTAAAATGGAGGATCAAATAAGCTGCACGATCGACATGAAAGACTTGGGAAACTATGTGATGCCCATGCGGTGAGGTTTGGCTCTTTTACAGAGTGTGTTTTATGGTTGGATCCTGATTTCCCAATTTGTGTTACCAAACCATGAAAATCAATTTTTATTCCCTGTATGATTTTTTTGTACTTCTAATGGTTTTGGACTTCTTATAATGTGATTTTTTTCATGCAGGAGGTGGATGGAGGAGTGTATTGTTTCCCTTTTTGGTTGTGATTTCTATGAAACCTAAATAAAGGGTTTTGTGGTTCCTTGAGATATATTGGTTTTAAAACGTTTTTTTGGAAAATGAAGGGATTTTTTGAAATATTTATTGTCAAAAATAGGTTTTATGAATAAATGGGATCAGGGAAATCCCATACTCTTATGAAATGTATTAAAAGCGTTTTTTCCCTTGGATTTTGGAAAATATGATGTTTCAAACTTGATTACTCTGGTATTCCTAAAATCAATTAATTTCAAAAGGGGTTTTTAATGTTTTTGGGATCAAAAAGATAATTTTGTATTGAAACAAATTTAGAAAGTGTTTTGAAAAATGGAAATTAATTTTGATTATAATTCTCTAGATCTCATCATCAATAATTTTGATAGAGATTATTTCATTGAATACTTCCTTTTATAAATTCAAGGTTAAGCTATACTTGCATCAGGTTTGACATAATTTTAGATGGGTTTTAATGTGACCATTCAAATAGAAGCTGATTAGAATAGGAATCCATTGGTTAGTATTCTTGTCTAAAATCTCTATATTTTCTAAGTAAAAAAGCACTCGAAGGCCTCCAAAACTGAGTTTTTATTTGGGATACACATGTTTTTCAACATTTGATGAAATTTATTCTTTTATAAGAGGATTTTCTTGTACTTTTTCAATAGAGACATAATTTATATCCATTTATTAGTTTCATATAGATATTATTGTTTTCAAATATTATTATTTTTCGTATTTCACTACTACAAAAATGGTTTTATCAACACTAAAATGTTTTTATCATCCCTAAAGAAACATTGATAATCGAGGCGCTATTAAAATGGGATCCCTTTCTTTAGCACTCAAAATAACATTGATAAAAGTCAAGAAAAAAATTAAAAAAATTCTGTAAATCAGAGGGTAGTACCACACCCTTTTAACAATACTTGATCCAATTTCTACAATTCTAGGAAGACCAACCCATGCGTGTCGCCGACCCCCCTTTAACAACCCTTGGTGCACCCCCCCCCCCCACCATATAACAGTGCTAGTATCTACTGCACCCACCCTCACACCCCTACATCCACTTGGATTTGGATATGAGACCTCTCCCTTGCGCGACTGCACCTTCACCACTCATCCATCTTGTTTCCTTCTCCCTTTAATGATATATCTATTTTTATATATATTAATTGTATTTATTTTTATATTAATATATATTTATATTAAAATAAATATATTTAGTTTTATTAATATATATATATAGAGTTTCTTATATTTATATTTATATTTATATTTATATTTATATAGTTATATATTTTTATCCAAATATTTTTTCATATATTAATACATATTTATAAGACTACTTTCAAATACATTTATAAAATATGTTTTCTTGTATGTGTTTATAAATAAATAAATACAACATACATACACATGTATATATTATATATATGTGTGTATCTGTAAGTATCATTATACATAATTATATATATTTTATATATTTACTTATATTAGATATTAATATATATATTCATATGTTAGAATATATAGATAATATATATCTATTTTTTAATACAAACACATTCTAATATATATATATATAGACACCTACACACACACATTATATAGGAATATAAATATTCATATATTTTTATTTTAAATAAAATAAATATTAGTTTTTATTTAGATAAGGATTATATATTGAGAAATATATTTTATATGTAAATATTATTAATTATTTATCTATAAAATTAAATTTTTATGTGTGAATATATAATATTTATATATCGTTATATATTATATTATGAATAATAATACATTATGAAAATCAATAAAATTACAGTGTTATAATATCAATATGAATGTAATCCCTAGGAATAAATTTAGTATCCACTAAAAAAGGGAAAAAGACCCCATTAAACAAGGATGAAAAGCATTTGAATTTTAAAAAAAATTGGATATCCTAACTAAAAACTCATTTTTGATGGCATTATGCGCCTTTTTTAGCCTAAAAAAATGTGACAGAGGGCTCCCCTTGGTTATCAGTTTGTAGAGGTCGTCACATGCTTCAATTTTATATGTGGTAGAGCTCAAACGGACACACGGATCAAAAGTTATGGTCATTTGAAGTTTGAGTTACGTTTTCAAGTTATTTTAGATATTTTATTAGTTTTGTGTGTTTTTGTGTCACCAAATTGTTTTTAAATGATTATTACTCTATAATAATTAGTAAATTATCAATTAATATTATTTTTATAAATATTTTATAATCCATTTTCACTAAATATCTTCTATATTAGGTGTAAATATCTATTTATACACATCTAAATCATATTTAAAAAATATATATTATATTTACATCAATATATATAAATATATTATTAACTATTCTTGAAATATACCCTTTATTAGCACTAGTAAGAAAACTGCTGAAAAGATCCCCTTTATCTACGCTACTAAAAAAGCAACGATAACAGAATTCCCTTTAACAATGCTAAAAAAATATTGATAAAGGGGGTGCCTTTATTAGTGATAAAAAATCATTGATAAAGGAATACATTTAATAGTACATTTTTATCACTATTAAAGGGTGGCACTGTGAAAACCCATTTTGTGGTGTTATTTTTTGGTTATTTAAAATTAAAACATATACATATATATTGTTGAAAAGATATGATATCTAAATTATCATTAATGCTTTAGATTGAGGTTAAGGGGATATTTATGTTTTTTGATCTACAATGGAAAACCCTAACACATGGCATCTAAGCTATAATTTTGGGAGTTTCCCTCTATTGGTAATGAAGGTAATCATGTTACCCATTTTTCTACCTCTCTATGGGGTGGTCAGGATCCCTTTTACTGGTTTTCTTGTTTTTCCTCCTGACTTGCGTAATATTTCTTTGGCTAACCTTTTAATACAAGGCCTACCATTCTTTAATATGTATTTATAATTATATAATTTGATATTTAAATTTAATTGTTTAAATAAAAATTAAAAAAATTATATAAAAATTCTTTTTAAATATTTATATATATATATTTAAATGAATATTTATTATCCATTTTATTAATATAAATATTTATCAATTTTATTTACCATATAAAAAAATATGAATATGTACATACCTAAAAAATTTCACGTAGCATTTCTGAGTGCCGAGAGAGGAGAGCCATATTTGGAAGGGAATAAGGAAAAAATATTACACCCAGAGAATGCGGAGGGAATAGAAGACTGGTTCGACATGCATACTTCCATGACACGTCACTGTGAAGTGTTTTAGGGACAAGACACCCTGATGTTTTGGAATTTCCATGGGTGGTGTGCTATTGTCAAGCTCTGCCACTGCCGACCGCCACTGTCACCTCCGACCACTATCTCTTACCGTCAAGTGCAATGATGAATATTTTTTTCCAGCTACTACCTACCATTGTTTTCAATGGTGGATGGTGCACCAACTCCACCTAATAGAATGGTAGGTGGCTCTTATGGGAGAATTCCATGGTAGGTTTCAGCCAAGAGCGAAGTCGTTAGGTAGGTGGGGGATTGGTGGGAGTTGTGTTAAACTTGACATCATCCACCATGTCTATTTAAGGAGGGATACGAGAGCTTCCTTCATCATTAGTTGAGATAAGAGATCTCTTCCATCCAAGAGAGGCTTTAGAGCTCCATGTGGGAGGAATAAAGGGAGGTGTGGGATGGGAATATTGAAACCTTTGTTTTTGTGCAATAAAATCCATGTTTTCTCCCTCCATTCATCTCTCTTAGTGGTCAGAAAAACACAACAAGTGGTATCAGAGGGATTTCTGGTGCATCGGCAGTGAGCAGTTGCAGTTTTCTAGAGACCTTAAAATTGTAGTTGCTTGGAATCCTATTTTGAAGTTAGATTTTGAAAGCTCATGGTGAGATAATTTCTACATCGCAAACAGTGTCACAAATGGAGCTAAAATGATATTTCTTGGCTTGATCTAAAATTGGTCAAATATATGTGCTATAATGCCTCCTTTCTAGAAAAGAAGGTAATATTCCGGTACATGAAACATTTTCAGTGAAATTCCAGTAGCTGCTCCAGCATGCCACACTAGCACCACATCATCAGACCATCTCGACTATTAATACTATTTTGATCATATATTTATCAATCGTTGTCCTATTTTGATGGTAGAGGAGTTTATTCTACTATTTTCAACAATTCAAGATGTAACAATGAGCTCCATTTTTCTAGATTTTGTACAAAATGTTTCATAATTGAAATTTCCCTTTAGGGACCATCCAAGGGAGGTGGTGAAGGGGCCGAAAACGGATGCCAAAGAAAAATTACACCTATATATGGAAGGATACCATCATAAAAATGTTATCATTGTGGCATTATGGGTCACATTAAGAAGAACTGTCGAAGGTTTCTACAAGAAAAGGGTCAAAGTATCAACTAAAAAAGGAAATAGAGACGCGCACGTGACAGTCTCTAGAGAAATCATGCTTTTCTCCCAATATGATGAAGATACATGCCTTTATACATTAGTCCAAGACACAAAATTGGTGGTCGATACTGAAACCTCATACCACGTCACTCAACATCGTGACAATTTCTTGATTTTTAAAACTGGTGACTTTGGTGCTGTCAAGATGGGAAATACCAGTTTGGTAAAGATTTTTGGAGTGAGTGATATCCCAATAAAGATGAAAATTTGATACAAAATCACCCTAAAGGATGTTAGGCATGTTCCAAGACCTTGACTCAACCTATTATCATGTATTTCCAATAATCGACAATGGCATGACAACATATTCAGTAATGGGGTGTGGAAGATGTTAAAAGGAGCCATCATCATTTATCTAGGGCACATATGTGGTACATTGTAAAACAATCATGTGAAGATATGTGCAGACTGCCTCAATGTGGTAGAAGGAGATATTTCATCCAATCTGTGGAATATGAGACTCGGCCACATGAGTGAAATAGGGTTATCTATCCAGATGAAGAAGAAGTAAATCAGTATTGAAAAAGATTCATCACTTGATCCTTGTAAATAATTCTTTTATGGGAAGAATCATAGAGTCTCATTCAATACTGCTTCATCAAGGAAATATGATTTGATGGATCTCATGCACATTGATATATGTGGCCCGATAGAGGTAGATTCACTAGGAGGTAACAAATATTTCGTATCCTTTAGTGATGATGCATCTTGAAGGGTGTGGGTATTATTTATGTGGAAGAGGGACCAAGTACTTGACTAATTCAAGATGTTACATGCCATAGAGGAGTGTGAAAATATAAGGATACCAAAGTTTATTCATTCATAAAATGGAGGAGAGTACACATCTGAGGAATTTGAAGCCTATTATAGGAGTTAGGGAATCCAACATGAGAGAAAGGTCCCACGCACCACATAACACAACAGAGTGGAAGAATGGATGAATAGAACCATCAAGGAGAAGGTCATAAGCATAGTGAGTTTTTCTAATATCCATAATCCATTATGGGGAGAATATGTTAAGGTTTCATGCTACCACGTCAATATATCACCATCAATCCCATGGAATTTTGAGATCACACAGAAGATATGGTCTGGTAAACATCAATATTACTCTCATTTATGAGTATTTGGATGTTTGACATTTTCACATGTATCCAAGGATCTCAGAAAAAAAAGACGCAAGATCTGCTCCATGAATCTTCATCGACTATGTAGATGAAGAATTTGTAGAAAATCTTTGGGACCCGAAGGATAAGAACATGATTATAAAAAAATATGTCGTGTTATATGAGAACCAGATGATTGAGGAAATTCAAAATCCTAGAATGTCTTGAAGGGAAAGTGTCAAGGACTCAATTCATAATCAAACACCTGTACCAGCACCACCTATCAATGAAGAGGATGAGGTGTAATAAGTCTCATGGGTAGTGGACCAAGAGACATTGTAAGAGGATATTGAGCAGGGGAGATGCAATCCTCTCTATAAGAAGTTAAAAAAACATCACAGGATCATGGTGATCTTGCACTTCCCAAACCTTGCATTTCATAGGTTTCAAGATCTTCACGAGGAAGGATTCCATCAACAAAATATTCAGAGTCAAATTACCTATTTCTAACTGATGAGGGGGATCCAAAAGGTTACCAGGAAGTAGTGTCTCATCCTAAAAAACTCAAGTGGCTGAATGCAATGGAAGATGAGATGGAATCTTTGATGAAGAACCAATCATATGGTTTGGTGGAATTAGCCTAAGGTAATAAGGCACCGATGAACCAATGGGTGTTTAGTCTGAAGAAATATAGTAGAAAAAAGGAGGCTAATCACAAAGATCAGTTAGTTGTCAAGAGATTCCTTCAAAATAAAATGAGTTGACTTTGATGAGATGTTTTAACCCATTGTGAAGATGGATTCAATCCAAGTTATTTTTGGATTGGTAGATACCTTGTACTTGGAGCATGAATTGATGGATGTGAAGAAAAATTTTATTCACAATGACCTCTCCGAGGAGACCTATATGAAGCAGCCTAAAGGTTTTACAGTTTCTGGATAAGAAAACCTCGTCTGAAAATTGAAGAAGAGCACGTACGCACTGAAAAATTCTCCTAGATAGTGGTAAAAGAAGTTTGACTCACTCAGGGTGAGTCATGGATACAAGAGAACAAAGGCAGACCAGTGTGTTTACATCAAGAGATTTCAAGATGGTAACTTTGTTGGTCTTTTACATTATGTTAATGACAAGTTGATCATTGAGAAGAATGCAACAAAGATCAGTAAGTTGAAGGATTTATCCAAGTCTTTTGATATCAAGGATTTGGGAGTAGGATAACAGATTTTCGGGATGAAAATCATTAGTGACATAAAGAGGAAGTTGTTATGGCTATCTCAGGAGAAGTATGTTGAATGTGTTCTGAAATGTTTCAATAAGGACAAATCCAAACTTGTGAGAATTCTTCTTCCCGACAATTTGAAGTTGAGTAAGAGTTTATGACCATCGTCCAAGGAAGAAATAAAGGAGATTGAGATGATATCATTATCATCAGTAGTTGGAAGATTGATGTACGTTATAGTGATTACAAAACCTGAAATTTCTCATAAAGTGGCAAAAATGATCTGGTTTCTCTCCAATCCCACGAAGAAACACTGGGATGTAGTAAAATGGATTCTGAGATGTTTTAAAGGTACTTTAAAGATATTATTATGCTAAGGGGGATCTGAACCACTATTAGAGGGACATACATATGAATATATGGCTGGAGATCCAAATAGTATGTATTCTATATCAGGATACATCTATAATTCTTTAGGAGGAGCTGTATCATGGAAGTCATGGTTGTAGAAGTTCATTGCTTTATCCATGATAGAAGTCGAGTACATTGTTGATTTAGAAGATGGCAAGGAGATGTTGTCACTAAAGTGTTTTCTCTAAGAGATTGGATTCATCCAGAAGAATTACATCGTTCATTTCAATAGTCATTGTTCTTTAGACTAGATCAAGAATTCCAGGTACCATTCTCGGACAAAGGACATCATCATTCGCTATCATTGGATATGTGAAGTGATGAATCAATAACTATTATGACTTGTAAAGATGCACAAAAAGGATATTCTGAAGTATATGTTGAAAAAAGTGGTTTCTTGAGAGATTCTAGACCTTTACAGATTCTTTTGTATATTATAGTTAGAGGGGGATTATTTATGGGGATTTTTTTTCCAACTGTTTCCCACCATTGCTGTCAAAGGTGGATGATGCACCAATCCCACCGAATAGCATGGTATGTGGAAGCCATGGGAGAATTCCATGGCAGGTGGAAGAGATAGGATAAGTCATTGGGTATGTGGGGGATTGGTGGGAGTTACATCAAACTTGACACCTAACTCCCTGACTATTTAAAGAGGGCCAGTGGAGCATCCTTCATCATTAATTGATCCATGAGTGCTCTTCCATCCAAGATATCCTTGAGAGATCCATGTATGAGTAATAAAGGGAGGTGTGAAAGGGTTACATTATAACCATTGATTTTGTGCAATAAAATGCTTGTTTTCTACTTCCATTCATCTACCTTAGTGGTTAGAGAACCAAAACACGCTATCAGTATTTATATGTCTAGGGGTGTGCTGCTATCGTTAGCTACAACCAAGTCGTACAGTCATGTTTCACCATCACCTTCGAGAATCGGTCCTTCCCACCGTCACATGATACCACTTAGGGTGCCTCACCTCTCTTTGATAACACTTTCCACTATTGATTCCTACTACCATTGTATGAATCTATTATAGATAGTATCTGTTACCTGCTACTATTGGAGTTGGTTCAAACAACCACAACTGATGCCTTCTACAGCCAGTTGTGAACATTATCTCATAATACCAAGTATATATCTACAACTGCATGGAACATTTCTATCACCATCGTCACCCTTACAGCCATCTGAAAGGTTCAAGGAATGTATGAATTGTCATTGTAGGTCTGGATCCTCTAAAACTCTATACTCTCCATCGATGGGGCTTGATCATATCACTGTAAAGACCTGATAATGATGATAATGGAAACCACCACTAAAACCTCGAAGGAAAATTGAGTTGAAATAGAACAATATTGAACCCCATGTGGATATCCCATAGATGAAATGAATTTATGAACAAAGGGGAGATCAAATTAAAAAATACCAATCCCTATGTTTGGTTGGAATAAGGATTACAAAACCTTAAACACTAGAAGAATTCTTACACAAAAGTGGAATAATTCATGAGATAATAAATGTTACATAGGATGTAATAGTTATGAATTTAATATGCATATGATGTATATTAAATTGGTGGAACCTTAAAATAAATCCGCGCAATACATGTGAGATTACAACCAAATAGAAAACTGTCAAGACCTCAATCATCCAACTGTGTAGGTCATGCTAATGTTTAGAGACTCTAGTTCATCTTTTGTAAGGAAAGAATTCAATGAGTGACTCTCGATTATTCTGTGGGAGTGTCATGCTAAAGTTGGGTGTCAAAGTTAGATACACAATATATATATATATATAATATGACATTATATATAAAGTGTATATTTAATTAAATGTATTTGATTCATGTAATTCCCATATTAAGTATATGTAATAATAAATATATATATGTGATATATGTTTATTTCTCCTAAATGGTTTAATTATTAGTTATAATCCATTATTAACTGATTAACTAGCTTGAATGATCATTGAATATGATTCAATGAATTGTGAGAATAAATATATATGGATACATTAATATTTCCAAAGTGTTTTCATTTGATGAAATTTATCATGGATTTCTATATAAAGGGATGAGATCCCTCCTGTAAATATAAAAAATTCTGAGTAAGCATATCATTTCTCTCTTATTCACACAATATTGTTCATCGTCTTAAACAAAGGCGCTAAACCCCCTTAAACATTTGGTTATTCTCGTGATATGATCATGAATCCATTGGTTGATTTACCCTCTTTAGAATTACGGTTTTTTATGGCAAAGTGATCTTTATCAAGCATTCTCCTTCACCGAGAATGAAGAAAATGACAGTCATTGATGATTTATAGGTAAACTATTTATACTCTTACGTGTTTATTCACAAAGATATAACTTTATGTGTTTGGGTTGTCTTCCATTGAACACGGTCATGTGATGATCATAAAAAACCGAATACTAGAATCATAGGCACATACTTCATTAACAAATCAACATATTTATTAATTTATGAAAAATATTTTTTAATAGTAAAACAAGATTTTTCTCAAACTTGGAAATTAATTTGAAATATTAATATATATATTACTGTTGTTTATATGAAAACAGATGAAATATATATTTTAATAAAGAGGATTCAATTTTGAAGTGAATTATGTTATTTATAAATAGTTTATAAATAATGAAAATGGTATCATGAAATATTTATATATAAATTTATTAATGTGTTTTATACATTAGTTAACAATAAAATGTTTATGGTTAACTGTTAAATATTTTTGTTTATAAAATTACCTTTTGAAAAAATAAATGGCATGATTTATGATATAGAAATAAATTGTTTTTATAGAAATCAGAAAAGACAATTTATAAAGAGTTTATACATTCCAACATATATGATATTTTTATTATATAAATTTTTTATATAATAGATATTGAATTATAAAAGGTTTATAATTCATGATATATCATATAAATTCCATTTAATATAAAATGTGAAGGGATAATATAGATAAGAATATAAAACTTATATGTTATTACTAATTTATAAAATGGTTAAAATTTTCATCTATTTACGAATAGTTCATAAATGTATTATATTTTGGAAAATTAATAAAATTTTCATTTATTAAATATCCTTAATATTAATGTTTATTTCATAATTAATTAATTTGAAATTGTTCAAATTAAATGGGATTTATTTGGATATTATTTTTTACACATCAAAAGGTGGTTAGATAATTAATATGATCAAAGATTAAAAAATAATTCTGTATATGATATTAATTTTATATAAAATGATTACATAATAGAAATTGAATTAAAAATATTTTGTAATTTAAATAATATTACATAATTAAAAAGTAAATGCATTATTAAGACAAATATGAATGAATTTGTATTGGAAATAATATAAAGAGTTTATATTAAAAATTAGGGTATTTCCATGATGTTAAATGTGAAATTATAAAAGAGTTTATAATTAGATTTTATTTATGAAATTGTTTATAAATGTTAATCTCATGATTAAATATTTTCATTTTTCAGTTATTTAATTATTATTCCATATTTTATTCATAGTTAAAAATAAGTTATATTATGAATAACTATAGGCCAAAATGTATATGATGAATTTTTTCTAACATAGTGCCTTTCATATCATGCTAGGTTTGATATAATAAAATTTTGTTTCCATCTACCTTGAACATAGTTTGTAATTTTGGTTTTGATCTTGATATTTTTTGTTGGGAATAGTTTTTCATATAAGGTTTAAGAGTTTTCAAGAATTGAATTATCTCTAGAGTAAGGTTTCCCTAGGTAGAGGGACTTGGGGTCAGACCACGCACATTTGTAGAGGTTCTCCTTTGTTAGTAAAGTGGATGAGGTTGGATATCTACCTCTCTGGTCTTACTGATGTGGAGTTTTCCAATCTCATATAACATTATGACTTTACATGAAGTGTTAATGTACCTTATTCATATGATGAATTTGTATATGTATGAATATACTTAACTTCTATTTTTTTGTGTTTAAGAAAAACTTGTGGGTTGTGTAACGAGTTACACATTAATGTGGTGTGAACAAATTAATTTGGTTATTATAGTAGATATTCTAAAACTAAATCACTAAAAGAATGCATAAAAAGAAAGGGAATAAGACATGAGAAAATAATTATTAAATATTTTTTAGTAGTTATGAATTTAATATTCATATGATGTATAATAAATTAGAGATACCGAAAAAGAAAAAACCCTAAAAATACTAAGTGATAGATTTGTTCCAAATAAACCCTTGTTAGGACCGCAATCATCCTACTGGGTAGGTCATGCTAAATTTTATTTCCTTTGGTTTATATTGTGTAAGGAAAGAAAGAAATTCATGACTCTAGATTATTGTGTCTGTGGGTCATTCTAAATCTGGGTTCCCTTGGATTGTGCTTTGTGAGCATGTTTATACCATTTTCTTTGGGTTACAATGCCAGGGAGACCCTAATAGGATTAGGTTACCAGTGGAATAGAGTTAAGTGAATCTATGGATGGATTTTGATAAAGGTTTATCCACTCAACTATCTAAGATTCACAACTATTGTAATTGGGATGACGACCAACCTAAATAGCTATGTAATGGGAGAAATGATAAATCAACCTTGAGTTTAGTGAAATATGGATCCTGGATCACTAAATGGATATGATGTATGGAGTCATCAATTTTAGTGGGAAATCTGTCATTAAAATACCTTAATGAAAAGATAGAAGACACGATTAACATCTGATTAAAAGTTATATTGTAGATAAATGAATCATCATCATCTAACTAGACTTCATATTAATCCTTGAAATAAGGAGCTTAAAGTAAAAAAATCCTAAAACTAGTAGCTTAAGAATAGTTCTTAAGAAAGATAGATATTCTATGTGATTGAACAATTCATTCCTGAGTAACCAAGTGTTAAAGTTGTTCTATAACTGAATTCAGTTTCTTATAGAATCATGAAATAATTCATTTATAGTTTCAAAGGAATTTAATTCAAAATTGACCTATAGAATTATAGTCTTGTACACTCAATATTATTTGGTATTCCCATGATATTCAATAAGATAGAATATGTTTGGAATGAATGAATAATTCCTAAAAAAGATTTTTTGGGTTATTGAATTCATAGTATTTTCATTTATTGAAATGTTCTGAAAATGTGAATGAGTTCAATAAAAGTTTTCCTAATATACTAAAAGTCTTGAGAATGGATGGTCTAGGCATATAATGTCTGGATTCTAGTACTATATAGAAAGTATAATTGGGTAAAAGTTCGAACTAGAAGAATAAAAGTTAGTTGAAAATTTCAGCAATGTTTCTTCAAGTAGACAATAATGTTCATTTAAACATAGGGCTTTCAGGAAGGAATAGTTATAAATCAACATGATTAGATTATCCAAAATATACCTGAAGAAGTTTGGGAACTCCAGGAAATGTCCACGACATGTATGAATGTTTTATAAATTAATTATTTGATTTTGAATAGTTTTTTATAGAAATTAAATGTTTTATAAGTGTTGTAAATATATAAGAATTCAAATTCAAATGAATAATTTATTGAGTTCATATATTGAATTCAAATGATTAAATAAATAGTTACTACATAGAGAATTTGAATATAAAGGAATGTGTAAAACATGGATGAATCTAAATAATAAACGTGTCTCTTCATCTCAGTTCACTTATAGGATAAGAGAGGATTCATAATAAAAAATAGATGTTATGACATGATTAAATGTATGCACGTGGTTTATGATTCATCAATTTATAAAGAATGTTTTTGAAGAAAATATTCGGATAAAAGTGTATATCTAGGATAAATTTTTTATCTAATTTTTTTTAAATATATGGAGATGTGTTCCTTCCACTCATTGGTAGGATATTTTATTAAAGTCTTCTTTTCATTAAATAACTTTCTAAACACATAAGTTTAAATATTTGTTATAGAAACAATAATTTATTTGTTTAATATTAATACTAAAAGGAAATAAATTTTATTTCCAAAAACACAAAGTAGATTATGTAGTATTCGAAATATGTTCTTATAAGAATATTGTATCTAAGAATCTAGTGAGAATATGTTTGAACATAGAAAACTTCAAAATTAAAAAATAAATTATTACAAAACATTTATAATAAGATATTATTTACAATATAACCTAAAGAGTTAGGATATTTTACAATAAATAAAAATTTAAATTGTTATATTTAGTTAATGCAAGAAAGTGAATATAGAAATTAACTAAAAGATTATACTAGTAAAATAATATTGTGATTCTCCAATAAATGTACTAAAGACTTTTTGATATATTAAAATAAAAAATGTAAACATTTACACTAAGTTACCATTACAATATAACATCAATATTCCAAAAATCATTATACTAGATAATAATCAAATTATTACACATTATATCCCAAAAGAGTTTAGGGTATAAATTTATAAAAAATATAAATATTTATATTAGTTACCATAAAAAAAATGATATCAATTAATCCTAAATGTAATACCCCAAGCTTCCACGATACGTTTCCCTTTGAGTAATGCAATAGTTTGCGTTATACACAACTTCGAGATTTTAACACACCACGACCAATCAAACTAGCCGTTATGAATAGTAATGCCCACTTTTTAAAATTTTAAAAAATTTACCTATAAAAATGGACTTCATTTTTGTGTTCAGAATATCGCAATTTTCTTAGGGTGAATTTTTTGTATTTTTCTAAAAACATTCAATTTTTGATGAATAGTGAAAAACGCTGCGTTAGTGGTTAAAACTGATTTTTTATTTAAATAATTAGTTATTTTATTTAAATTTATATTAATTAAAAATACTTACGTAATACTTATATATGTTCAATTTAATTCTTGGATTCATTTTATAATATGTTTAGATAAATAAAAATTTATTGATACTTTCACCGTCTTTTACCCACCTCATATGAGCATTCACAAATTTTCATAAAACATAATTTTACCGCTTCTATGAATTGAATTTAAAAAATCCAAGAGACACGGCTAATATCAGTACGTAAAATTTTATTTAATGAGATGAAATTTTTTTTGGTAAATAATAACTTTTGACTTTTATTTACCACGGTTAAAAGTAAATACGGTAATTAAAGGTAAAAATGATTTTATTATTACCATAACACATGTCCTAATTATATTGGATAAGTTTATTTAGACTAAAAACAACCTTAGGAATAAAATATGATCCCTTAGGTCCACTTGGATTAGATTAGGACATTTATTATTATTTTATTTAAAGAAGAGTTAAAAGTGATAAATTAAACATTCAATAACTAAACTATTTTTAATATAGAGTTATTCATAAAATAAATTCGTCTATAAATATTCATTAGAAATATAAAAATATTTCCTCCATAATGTTATTTTATTTATATTTTTTTTAGATATTAAATAATTTAATTTATTTATGACACAATGATGATGCAGTAATTACCTTATTAATGAAATATTAAAATAATTTATGTTATAAATATCCAAATACATATAAATTGAGACTTATAATGAATTAAAATAATTTTATTGGTTAATATGACATGTCAGGATTTATTTAATTAACGTTTTTCGAAGTAGTCATGCTGTTATGATTTTCAAAAAATCAAAATACCAAATAGTGTCAAAATTGACATAATTGAGTTTTAAAAATAAATAATGTATTATTAGTTGATATTATATTCATAAAAATATTAGGATTGGAAGAAGGACTTAGATAAGGATATATATATCAATAATGAACCACTTGGGGTTCTTTTGGAAGTTGATAGTTTGTTTATTAACCATATAATATAAAAATAAAAGGAGACATGGTAAATGTCAAACTATTTAACTATGAGCTAAATATAAATGATAAGGTTAATATGGTGACCAAAACCTGTCTAAAATCTATTTTTGGAAAATATTTAGACCCATACACACCTTATGCTCAAAATAAATCATTTTGGAGCCTTTATAATCCGAATATGAATTTATTATAAAATAATATTTTAATGTTTTCCTAAGGTTCCTCTCACCCCTCTTATAAAAGGGCACTCTACTTTCTCTCAAATTAACACCTAAAAAGCCTTTTGGATTGGCCGAAACCTACACAAATATCCTTTAAACTATCCCCCCTTTAGCCTAGAGGCCATCCTTTGGTCATAAATCCAACCTAAGGAGCCCTTTTGATCAAATCAGAAGAAAGAACCCGAAGAAAAGTTAAATATTTAATCACCTCTTTCAAGTTATTTTCTTCTTCAACTTCCTATTTATTTGTTGTTTCCATTATAAAACAATAACTCCAGTATCTTCTATATAATTTGAAGTTATTATAAAAATGGTACAACCATATTAATTATTCTATCCATCCTATAAATGACAATGTCACTATACATGCGTAGGTACGGCTTACCGTCTCCACGTCGTGGTGATGTTTTTTATTCAAACACTTCATTATTTGGATGGGTATAATAATGAGTATAAATGATGTAAATAATAATTATAATATGATAATGATCTATATATATGATATACCATCAAATTTTATATGATTTTAATATTAAAAGAATGATATTGTCGCTCGTGCATATGTACGGATTACCGTCTCCACGAACGCGATGAGATTCACTTCCCCATCGTAATCATTCATGAATAACTTTCATTTGATGATTAAAAATAATTTTTAAGTACTTAATATAATTCTGTATATGAATCATATACATCCTATCTATAACAAACACGATTTATGTAACAAAACATATAAAGGAAAACAAATCAGTTAACACCTGAAACGACGATAATACTAAAATATTATTAACAAAGAAACATTAAAAGATCATATATGATACAATATTTATGTATATGGTTCTTGTATAAATTAATATCAATTATTTAACAATTATAAATGAGGTTAATGTACCCTTGACCAAGTAAAAGTACAAGGTAAGGGTAAAATTTCACAATCTCTTTATTATCTGAGGTTGTTTATGCGTGAGTATCTATTGGGACCACATTATCATCCACATCCATGTTTTCATAAAAATGTATCTCAAAAAATTGTTACTATCTATTAGACTATGGGTTAAATTCATTTATACCATTAATTTACCTTATATGTTTTCAAAGGAATCTTTCCTTCATTTTCTAAACAAGGTACTTTATGACCTTTTCGACAAAATTAATGTAAGGATGTTTTTTTAACTTATATGGCAGGTGAATCTATTTTCCGCCATTATAACATCATCTAATCTTACCTTAAAACCTTATAATAATAGTTTAAAAAATAATGTTTTTCTTTTATATTTTGTAACAGTTAAATGATTTAAAAAAATACAGAGATATTTTTCTCAAATAGATTTGATTTCATATGTGTCAACATCCTTTGATGGATCATACACTTGTTTGAAATTAATTCATTATGATAAAAATATTCCATATTTTATTAAAGGATTTGTGATATGTTTGACTGTGTATGTGTTATTTTTATACCATTAATGTTTTATATTTCAAGTATTGACATTTCGTATGGTAGTTTTAATATGAATGTTTATGTTATGTTTAAACCTTTTCATACAAGGAATGAATTGGACTTAGTAAGTGACGAGTGGAGCCCGATTTAGCTCCTCGATGCATCGGTAGGTCTCATGAGACAAATTTTTGTCTTGACAGAAGGCCTTGACAAAATTTTATTTGTAGACATGGAACAAGGGCTTGACTATGTGGTTATGATGTCTGGAATTATGCATTCTATCATTATGAAATTGTCTATTGATTTTGCATGTGATTATTCAACTATAGAATATACTTGTGAATAATTAAATAACATTATCTGATTTATTTTTTCAATATTATGCTGAATTTTATGTTTAAAAGGCTTATGTTTTACTTTTATTCATTGCCTTAAATTTTTATTCTTATTTATGAATGTTTCAGCTATATTTTTATCCTTACTGAGCATTTAAGATCACCCATTTCCCTGTCTTATTTTTCCCAGGATGTGAAGAAATATATTATGACTAACCCACAGGGATAAGATAAGGGATATAAGTGTGTTCAAAGGGGAGAAGATGTTGTTGTTGTTTTTTTTCATGATGTAATGTAAAACTTATGAATGTATCTAGTGCTTAGAAGCCTACTAAAATGATCGGTATTTCGGGATTTGACCCCTTGTGATCTTTCCAATGTTATGTAATAATGCACCGACTCTGGGTAATTGGGGTTGGGTCATTATAGTTGGTATCAGAGTAAGTTTAGTAAAAACCTTCGAAACTAGATTAATAAAAAATCTGATTAGAGAACGTTAACCTAAGATAGACTTTGAGGATTAGTATATAAGAACTTCCTAGAATTTTGGTAATGTAGAGATTTTTTTATTTTTCCATGAAATATATCCCTATCTGGATACGACCTGGTAGAGGTGGCTCTGGCACATATGTACCTAGGTGTAAAACCCCAAAACCCCACTTTGAGCTAGGCTCCAACGGGAACTGATGAATGACAATGGTCCTTGCTGCACTCTTGGTTAGGACACTCCTGGGGGATATGTTTAGGATAATTCTCATTTTCTTTACAAACCATTTTAAAGGATTTATGAGTATATACATCCTCAAGGAAAATATTTTTATGATGATGGATTATATCCGTAAACTTCTCAATTTGTGTTTAGTGTTTTACAATTTTTGAATTATGTATTGCGATTCATAAACTAATCTAGTGTATGTCATTGTTTAGAAATGGTGCATAGTTGAATGAATGGAAACCATATCAATGCACGTAATCCATGTAGGGATTTCCCTCCTACTCAAGAAAATTATAGTGGAACTGGTGATGCAACTGGTGTTAATCAACTTATCACCATACTAAGACAACTCACTCAGGTTATGAATAATAACATTACCCATATAGAGCACCTTGATCCACAACAAGGCGGATCAATATTAGACCTCTTCATGAGGAAAAAGCCACCAACGTTCAATGGGACTATGAATCCATTGGTAGATGAGAAATGGATAAGTTCCTTCAAGAAAATATTTCATGCTATGGGGAGTAACGAAAGGGAAAAAGTTGTCCTGATAGTTTATCACCTCACAGGAGATGCAGATCAATGGTGGTCATTAATACAAAGCACAAAGGAAGATAAAAAAGTATCAAGTATGTAATAGAGGGAGTTTAAATAGATTTTCTTAGAAAAATACATGCCTCGTGATCATCGAGCGGATATGGAAAGGCAATTTCTGAGTCTGAGGAAAAAGGAGGATGACAATGTCGCAAAGTATGAAGCTAACTTTACAAGGTTAGAAAGGCATGCTGCAGATTATATACACAACCCATGAAGTAAGATTGATAATTTATTTGATGGGTTAAAACCATTTCTCCATCAAGCATTAGTATCGTAATCATTTTCATCATACGAACATATTGTATCATGTGCTATCCAGACAGAAAAGGAATTTTCTAAGTCGTACAACTTTAAATAAAAGAAGGAGAAGAAGAGATATGCTTATCACTCTGGAAATTGAAATAAGGGGAAGAAGGTAAAAGTTGAATATAAATCCTATAGTAAATGTGGGTAGTAACATCCTGGTACTTTCCTTAAGGTAATGAGAGTCTGTTACAAGTGTGGTGAAAAATTCCACCAAGATCGTGATTGTAAGGGAAAGAAAAAGGCTGTCAATATTGAATGCAACAATTTTAGAGAAATTGAGCATTATGCAAATTAATTTCCTATGATCCAAGGAAACATACCTCATAAAATTACAAGGGATAAAGGCCAAACATATTCGATCACTAATGCTAAGTTTGAAGCTCCGAAAGACGTGGTGGCAGGTAATTTATTGGTTTCCTCAAGTTTATCCAATGACTTATTTGATTCTGTATCATCACATTGTTTCATATATTCCAAGTTTTCTATGAAAATTAGATATTTAAAATTTTATTTAACAAGGTATGGGTCATTCAAAACTCCTAAGGGAAGAATCATTGCAACAATTTTTTGTGAATCAATCCCCATTAGAGCATAAAAATGTCCTTTATCTGCTGATCCCATCATTATACCCATGAATGAATTTCATATAATCCTCGATATGGATTAGCTTTTGGACCATGATGCAAAAATTTATTATAAGAAGAAGGAGGATACAATTTTTGAAAATGATAATGAGTACATTATCTTTAGAGAAGAAATGTCACCACCTAATTCTTATCTAGATCCTCCCCCTATAGCTCAACTAAATTAAATTATTGTGGAGGAAGAGAATGAAATAACTCCGGGTGAGGAAGGGAATGTTCAAATCAAGGATGTACCTATTTTTCCTGAATATGTTGATGTGTTTCCAGAGGATTTACCTAGACATCCTACAGAATGAGAAATAGAGTTTTCTATTGATTAATTCCTTGTTCAAGGCACATATTGAAGACCCCTTATAGAATGGCCACTATGGAATTAGTATAACTAAAGAAACAACTATAGGAATTGAGTAATAAAGGATTTATTATCCCTAGTGTTTCTTCATGGGGATCCACAGTTATTTTTGTCAATAAGAAATATGGATCTATGAGGTTGTGTATTGACTACAGGGAGATCAATGCAATAATAATAAAGAACATGTATCCCCTACCTCGAATTGATGATTTATTCAACCATCTTCATAGAGATCAATATTTTTCCAAGATTTACCAATGATCTGGATATCATCAGTGGTGTGTGAAGAAGGAAGACATTATGAAAACAGCATTTCGAACGAGGTATGGGCATTACGAATTTACTGTAATGCCTTTTGGGCTGACTAATGCACCCTCTGATTTCATGTATCTAATGAATAGAGTATTCAAGGAATATATTGATGACTTTGTAGTGGTATTTATTGATGATATCTTGGTATAATCTAAAAGCTGCTAAGATCATGAAAATCACTAGCACATTATTCTGAAAACCCTTAGAAGAAATGAATTATATGGGATGTTTTGCAAGTGTGAATTCTAGCTTCAAGAGATTTCTTTTCTTGTCCACATTGTCTCTATGGATGGAATCTCTGTTGATACATCTAAAACAAGAGCAATACAATAATGTCCAGAACTGACAAGTACAACTAAGGTACACAGTTTTATTGTTTTAACATGTTATTATCAGCGTTTCGTCCATAATCTTTCCTGATTGGCTAACCCATTAACCAAGCTCACACATAAAGGGGTCAAAATTTTTTTGGACAAAAGAGTGTGAATAATGTTTGAAAGAACTGAAGATAAGATTATTCAATGCTTCTATATTGACTCTTCCATCAGGGAATGATGAGTTTGTTATTTATAGCGATGCTTTAAATAAAGGACTTGGTTTTGTCCTTATGCAGAATGATAGAGTTATTTCATATGCATCATGATAGCTAAAAATAATGAATAAAACTATCCTAATCATGATCTTGAGTTAGAAATTGTGATCGTTTCTTTGAAGATATAGAGACACTATCTCTATGGTAAAAAATGTGAGATATATACCGATCACAAGAGTTTGAAGTATATTTTCTCACAGAAGGAACTCAATATGAGGAAAAGGCGATGGCTTGAACTACTCAAGGATTATGATTTCACTATACACTACTACCAAGGGAAAGAAAATGAGGTGGTTGATGCTTTGAGCAGAAAGGATCATGGAGTTTTGAACAAGAAGAGAGTTGAAAGAGATCCTATTTTCATGGATCTAGTAAAGATGGATATGGGGATAACCATGGAAGGTGAAACATCAATACATTTTCAAATGGTTTCCAAACCATCATTACTTCAAAGGATAAGGAGTTCTTAGACTGATGATGAGGAATTTCAAAAAAAGATTATAGCTGTGAATGAGGGGATATTGAGTGACTTTATATATAAAGATAGAATTTTGAAATTTGGGAAGAGACTTTGTATTCCTAATATACCTAATTTGAAAAGGGAATTGTTGGATGATGATCATAGCTCCAATTTCTCTATACACCCTAGGAGCACCAAGATGCATAGAGATTTGAAAGAAAATTTATTTTGGGACCACATGAAGAGAGATATTGCTGATTTTGTGTTGAGATTTACAGTTTTCCAACAAGTAAAAGCTGGAAGACAACATTATAGAGGAGTCATGCAACCTCTTCCCATACATGAGTGAAAATGAGATGATATTAAGATGGAATTTTTCATGGGGCTACCAATGAATCCAAGAAGGAATGACGCAATATGGGTCATTGTTGATCATCTAACCAAGTCAGCACATTTTCTTTCTTTGAGAGAATATTTACCACTAGAACGTTTAGAAAGACTATATATCAATGAAGTTGTAAGACTTAATGGAGTACTCCTATCGATTGTTTCGGATCGTGATCCCCATTTTACATCTTGATTTTGGAAAAATAATCAGAAGTCCTGGGATAATAAACTTTGTTTGAGTAATGCCTACAACCCTCAAACAGATGGACAATCAGAATAGACAATTCAAACCTTAGAAGACATGTTGAGATCTTTCTCACCTGACTTTCAAGGTATATGGGATCAATATTTACCTATGGAAGAATTTTCATATAATAATAGCTTCCATTAATGTTTTCATATGGCTCCATATGAAGTGTTATATGGAATGAGATGTCACACACCATCTTGTTGGGATAATTTCGGTGAAAGAAAAATAATAGGCCTAGAAATTGTTCAGTAAACAATGGAAATGGTGAAGGTTATCCAAACCCACATCAATGTAGCTCAAAGTAGGAAAAAGTGATATGCTGATAACCAAAGGAATGATTTGGAATTTCAAGTAGGATATCATGTTTTCATGAAGGTATCTCCATGGAAGGCTGTTATAAGTTTGAGTAAGAAGGGTAAATTGAGTCCCAAGTACATTAAACCTTTCAAAATTATATAACAAATTGGGGCTATAACTTATCTTTTGGCAATGCTTCCAATTCTCTCCAAAGTTCATGTTCTGTTCCACATATCACTATTTAGAAAATACATGCCTGACCCAATGCATGTACTCACCTATGAGGAAATTGAACTCGAACCTGATCTGTCTTTTTGTGAAGAGCCTATCAAGACTATTGATACCAAAGAACAAGTGTTGAGATACTGGACAGCTCGTCTCGTAAAAGTTCTATGGAGAAACCATAAGATGGAAGAGGTGACGTGGGAACCTGAAGAACATATGATGAAGAACCACCCAAATATTTTTCTGTAGTAATATTCTAGGAGGGAAAAATTATTTGAAGGAGGGGATAATGTAACCCCCAAGATTCCACAGTACGTTTCCCTATGTGTAATGCAATAGCTTGCGTTGTATGCAACTTCGAGATTTTAACACACCATGACCAATTAAACTAGCCGTTATGAATAGTAATACCCACTTTTTAAAATTTTATAAATATTATCTCTCAAAATGGACTTCATTTTTGTGTTCTGAATATAAAAATTATCTATGGGTGATTTTTTGGTATTTTGCTGAAAACATTCAATTTTTGAAGAATAGTGAAAAACGTTGTGTTATTGGTTAAAACTACCTTCTTATTTAAATAATTAGTTATTTTATTTATATTTATATTAAGTAAAAATGGATACGTAATACCTATATATGTTCAATGTAATTCATTGGATTCATTTTATAATATGTTTAGATATATAAATTTTTATTGAACTTTTTTCTGTCTTTTACCCACCTTCTAGGAGCATTTGGAAATTTTCATAAAACATAATTTTACCGCTTCTATGAACTGAATTTCAAAAATCTAAGAGAAATTGTTGACATTAGTAAGTAAAATTTGGTTCAATGAGATGAAAATATTTTTTGGTGAATAGTAACTTTTGAATTTTATTTACCATGTTTTAAAGTAAATAGGGTAATTAAAGTTAAAAATGATATTAGTATTACCCTAAAACATGTCCTAATTCTATTTGATAAGTGTATTTTGACCAAAAACAACCTTAGGAATAAAATATAATCCTTTAGGTCCACTTGTATTAGATTAGCACATTTATTATTATTTTATTTAAAGAAGAGTAACAAGTGTCAAATTCAAACATTAATAACTAAACTATTTTTAATATAGGGTTATACATAAGATAAATTCCACTATAAATATTAATTAGAAATATAAAAATATTTACTACATAATTGTATTTTTTTATGTTTTTTAGACATTATATAATTTAATTTATTTATGACACAATGATGATGTAGTAATTACCTTTTTAATGAAATATTAAAATAATTTATGTTATAAAAATACAAATAAATTTAAATTGAGACTTATGTTGAATTCCACTAATTTTATAGGTTAATATTATATGATAATATTTAATTAATTCACCTTTTTAGAAGTTATCATGTTGTTATGATTTTCAAAAAAACAAAATACCAAATAGTGTCAAAATTGACATAATTGAGTTTTAAAAACATATACTATATTATTAATTGATATTATATTCCTAAAAATCTAATGTTAGGCCAGGGGACTTGGATAAGGTTATATATATCAATAATGAACTACTTGGGGTTATCTTGGATGTTTATAGTATGTTTGTCAACCATATAGTATGAAAATTCAAAGCGACATGGTAAATGTAAAACTATTTAACTAAGAGTTAAATATAAATGATAAGGTTAAAATGGTGACCTAAACCAGTATAAAATATATTTTTTGAATGTATTTAGACCCATCCCCACATTATCCTAAAAATAAATTATTTTGGAGCCATTATAAAACGAATATTAATTTATTATAAAATAATATTTCAATCATTTCCTAAGGTTCCTCTCACTCCTCTTATAAAAGGGCACTCCCCCTTCTCTCAAATTCACACCTCCAAATCCTTTTGGCTCAAAATACCCCTGCCCAAATATCCTCTCAACTATCCTACATTCATTTTAGAGGCCTTCCTGCGGTCAAAAATCCATCCTAAAGATCCCTTTTGATCAAATCAAAAAGAAGAACCCGAAGAAGAGGTAATATTTAATATCCTCTTTCATGTTCTTTTCTTCTTCCACTTCCTCTTTCTTTGTTGTTTCAATTATAAAATAATAACTCCAGTATCATCTATATACAATGAAGTTATTATAAAAATTGTACAACCATATTCATTATTCTATCCATCATGTAAATGACAAAGTCACCAAACGTGTGTACGCACGGCTTACCATCTCCACGTCGTGGTAAAGTTTGTTATTCAAACACATAATTATTTGGATGGGTATAATATTGACTATAAATGATATAAATAATAAATATAACATGATAATGATTCTTTATATATGATATACCATCCAATTATTTATGATTTTAATATCGAAAGAATGATATTGTCGCTCGTGCGTAAGTGCGGATTACCGTCTCCATGAACGCGATGAGAATAATTTCCCCATCATAATCATAAAGAATAATTTTCATTTGATTATTAAAAATAATGTTTAATAACTCAATATCATTATGTATATGAATCAAATACATCCTATCCATAACAAACATGACTTATATAACAAAATATATAAAGGAAAACAAATTAGTTAACACCCAAAACGACGATAATACTAAAATATTATTAACAAAGCAATATTAAAAGATCATATATGATATCATATTTATGTATATGGTTCTTTTATATTTTACTTCAAATTATTTAACTATTATATAGGAGGTTAATTTACCCTTGACCAAGGAAAAGTACAAGGTAATGGTTAAATTTTACAATCCCTTTATTATCCGAGGTTGTTTATATGTGAGTGTCTGCTGGGACCTCATTATCATCCACACCCGTGTTTTCATAAAATTAAATCTCAAACACTTTTTATTATTGAATATACTATGGTTTAAAGTTATTTATAAACTTATTTTACCTTATATGTTTTGAAAGGAATCTTTCCGTCATTTTCCAAACAAGGTACATTATGACCTTTTCAACAAAATTAAGGTAAGAATGTTTTTTTATATTATACAGCAGGTGCGGATATTTTCCACCATTATAAAATCATCAAATATTACCTTAAAACATTATAAGAATATTTTCAAAATAATGGTTTTCTTTTATAATTATGTGACATTTAAAATATTTAAAAAAAGAGACATTTCTCTCAAATAGTTTTGATTTCATCTATATCAACATCCTTTGATGGATTTTACACTTGTTTGAAATTGTTTCATTATGATAAAAATCTTCCATATTATATTGATTGTTTTGTGATATGTTTGACTATGGATGTGTTATTTTTATACCAGACATGGTTTATAGTTAATGTATTGATATTTCTTATAGTAGTTTTAAAACGAATGTTTATGTTATGTTTAAACCATTTCATATTAGGAATGCTTTGGACTTGGTGTGTGACGGGTGGATCCCACTATAGCTCCTTGATGCATCGTTAGGTCTAATGAGACAAACAAGTGTATTTGAACCAGGACTTGAAAAAATATTATTTTTAGTCTTGGAACAGGGCCTTGACTATTTGGTTCTAATGTCTAGCATTATGCATTCCATCATTATGAAATTGGATATTGATGTTACATGTGATTATTCGACTAGTAGAATATCCATGCGAATAATTAAATGTAATTATCTGATTTATTTTTTCCATATTATGCTAATTTTTATTTTTAAAATGGTTATGTTTTAGTTTTATACATTCCCTTAAATGTTTATGCTAATTTATTAAAAGTTTCCACTCTATTGTTATCCTTACTGAGCATGTGAGCTCACCCCTTTGTTTTATTTTTTCTAGGATGTGAATAAGTATATTATGATTGACCCACAGGGATAGGATAAGGGGTATAAGTGTGTTAAAAGGGGACAATATGTTGTTGTTGTTTTTATTTCATGATGTAATGTAAAACTTATGAATTTATCTAGTGCTTCCATGGCTACTAAATTGATCAGTCTTTCGGGATTTGATCCCTTGTGATCATGCCAATGTTATGTAATAATGCACTGACACTATGTAACAGGGGTTGGGGAATTACACTAAAAGAGTTTAAGATGTGATGAAAAGTGATAAAGTAAACAATTATATTATTTATAAAATATTTCAAGGGTAATGTTTGATGAAAAGGGTTCCTAGGATGATGATGGTGTACGAAAATAATATTCTTACGTAGAAAATGAAATATAACCTTATAAAATTTTATGTTATGATGATAGAATGTTTCCAGTAATGTTAAAAGAGAAGAAATTAATGAATATAATTCCAATATCTCACAATTATTTAAACTCGCGTTCTTCATAAATGATTCTCACTGAGAGTTTAGTGGGATTACTTTATCATATGGTGACATAAATATGGGACATGAATTACATTTTTATGTAATATTTAAAACTAATTACTATAACAATTTCATGAGGGTCGTGTGATATCCTTATATGTTCGAAACTCCATAGATTGGTTGTGATGGTTGTAAATGTATCATGTTATTATAATAATTGAAATCCACATTTACCATTCATTCATGTGTGATTCAATTTATTTTACATGAACAGTCGAATGCTAGATATCCCCTAAAATAAAAAACTTTGGGTTTTCCCTAACTGGTGGTCATTATGGAGTTTAATGTGTTTTGATGAAATTTAATTTTAGCATGAATAGATTCTTATTTCTATTTGAAAGGTTTGTATATGAGATATTAAAGAATAAATTATTGATGTAATAATTAGAGTCTTATTACTTGGATTGATCCACTAAATTATATCTCATGGAATGTGATACGGTCATATATATACTTAGGGGTGTATGAGATTTATCAATCTTTCTTACATGAGGTTGGAGAGATACTTATCATGAGAATATTCACACATTGATTCCCTACTTATGAAAGTCACCATATGATCCTAGAAACTAGGGGTGGTTGGGTATGTTGTTGATCATGTCATTCGTTGGAGTGAAACCAATAAGGTATTTATCCACTTATATGATAAGGAATGGAATGTATCCCTTGATTGAATTAGTTAGAGGAAATTATTGTCCATGCTTAGTTGTTTCAAATATGATGTTCTCATTTACTTGGATAATTGAAAAGTGATATTATCATCATATAGACTAATAACATGTGATATATTTATCCACATGGTTAGTCTTTTTCAGAGAATCATGAAAATAATGAGACGAATTTACTAGATTGTCATGTTCCATGCCTAGTGGTTGCTCGATTTCATAGACAAAGGTATTATATAAGATACATATGGTGTATATGATTCATCTTGGGGTGTCAATCTTCATATAGAGATATGATTATGTTTTATAGAGATCACACCCAACCCCTTAGTAGCTTGAGTAACACTAATGATTTTATAGAGGTCACTCTTTTCTTGTATCTATAAAATAGAGATTTCATTGATGTTGTCAATGTTAATAAGGCCTGCAGGGTCAAACAATTAGGCCCTTGGATGAGGTAAAAATTTTGGAAGAATTATTTTTTAAAAATTAAAGGACTTTGATGAAAAAAATATATCCAAAAGAGTTTGGATGGATTAAAAAAGATTTGTGATGTTATTCATAAATTACTTATGAGATTTTAGTTCACGTGGGACATTATTAGATATGCACTAAATATATATATAATATATGAAATTATATATATATACATTGTATATTTAATTTCATGAATTTGATGCATGTAATGAATGTATTAAATACATGAGATTATATATATATATATATTTGATATATATTCATTTCTCCCAAATGGTTTAATTACTTGTTAAAATCCATTATAAACATATTAATTATATTGACTTCTTATTGAATAATATTAAATGAATTATATGAATAAATTTATATGGATACAATAATATGGCCAACATGTTTTCATTTAAAGAAATAATTCATGGATTGATATATAAAGGTATGTGATCCCTCATTTAAATATAATCAATCATGAGTAAGCCTCTCATTTATCTATTATTCCTACACTACTTTTCATTGTCTGATATGAAGGCATTATCAACCCTTCACCATTTGTGCATCCTCATGATATGATCACCGATCCATTGGTTGCTGTACCCCCTTGGAGGTTGAGTGATTTGTTTCACTGGTATGTGATCTTCATCAAGCAGTGTCCTTCACCGAGAAAGAAGAAAACTATTTCCGTTAATGATTTCTAGGTACACTTTTTAAACAATTTATTTACATGATGATTATAAAAGATAGATTTTACTATGATTGGTTTGTCTTCCACTGCACATGGTCATTTGATGGTCATACAAAACCCACAGATACCACCATGTAAAAATGAGGTGAGATAAAATAATCATGATCCCTATGTTTATATCCCATGGCCAACATGAATGCATGAACAAGGAGGTGATAAAATTGAAAAACTAGAATTCACTCTACGTTGAAATGATCATTTTGTACAAACATGCATCAGGAATAAAAGTAAAGGTTTCACTCCACCATTTTTTATGAATAATAAGTCCTTCAGTGGAACAATAATTAGAAACATGAATTACTTGCCTTGTAGTTGATTGTGGAATCCCAAAATCAAAGCACCCATTGAAATAACGTTTTATTCCATGTTGAATCCCCAACAGAGGAAAATGTTTTGTCAGGGTACCTCATCCCTTTCACATGTGATCTAGTGTTTACAGACAGAGTATACTTTGGTCAAGACACCTCATTCCATGGACATGAAATATAAGGATAGTGATGAGTCAAATGACACAAGGTAAAATTAATTTATCTAAAATGGATGATGATGTAAAATTAAATCTTAATATGGACATGGGTGAATATAAGGACAAATGGGAAAGTCAAAGAAATGTTATCTCTATCATGGATAATTAAAGGATCATTTAATAGTAACATTTTCATTGAATTAAAATAGGAAAATTTTACCAAACTCAAAGATAAAAAACGTTTGGGAATTTGAAAAGAAGATTTTGATATTCAACGACCAGATCATTTAGTTTTTGATGCCTATAAATACAGTGGTTTCATGCAGCTGATGGTGGATCAAAAACATCACTATGAAATTACGATGAAGCTATTACTTTCTATTATGATAAAGTTTTTAGTTTTAATTCTTTTTCATGAAACATAATATGCATATTAAATTAAAGTGTTCCTAGATTATCTCTCTCTCTCTCTCTTCTATTATCCACTGTGAACTCTCATACTCATGATTTTGATTAAGTGGCCTTAGGAATATCCAAGGGGAGTAATTCGGTGTTGAACTGAAGTATATTATTTATATTCTATTTATGATAATCCAAGGATAATTTTTTTTGGGTGTAATCCTCACTGTGGTCATCTAAAGTTTACCTTCATATTCTATACCCATTCCCCATCGATTGAGCAGGTGGATGGATGATGTTCATGGTGATTATTGTGTTCACAATGTAATCTAAACTGGGATTTAAGGTGTTCACACATATAAAATAGTGTGTAAATTAATTATATATAATTCAAGATGATGAAGTTTCTACACTTATGAATCTCTTGGGAGAATTTCCTTTCTACTCTACCATCATTCATTCTGTTTCCATCAAATTCTCATGTAATTTTATGTTTTTCATTATATTATCCTTCCCCTGAATTTAACATTTTTTTTCATAAAATAGGAAAACTCTAAGAAATACAATATGTGAACTAGGAATTAGTGAGTTATCGACCATGAAGCTCCTCAAGTGGGAAATCCATAGTGAGACACTATGCTATACTTGGATAATAATTGTAGTTTTTTGGACACCATATGGTTGGTGTGTCATGTAATAATAAAACACACACACATATATATTTATGTATATATTTTAATATATGTAGATATATATATATATACTAAAACAAGTATATATATTTCAATGTATACATACATATATATATAAATATATCAATATATCGTACGTAAAATAATTTATTATAGTGTTAACTATTATTTTTTGTGTTTCTATAAATTTAGTTATCATTATAAATTGAAAAAATAAATATTAAAATAAATATACAATCATATATGTGGACAGACACACACATGTAGAAATACTCAAGAAAAAACATTCACACACACACCCAAATATTAATGTTTTTTAATAAAAAAAGATAGAGAAGTTATAAGGGACTAATCTTTAAAGGAGTGGGTTCCATGATTGAATATAGGTGTGTGGGGATGTGTAGCAGTTGGGAGTCATGCTGATAGGAGGGGGGATCAAGTACTGATAAAATGGGGAATGGGTGGAAATCACATGTAAATAGAAGGCTGGGCTTGGTGACTTGACCATTGATAAATGTGGGATTCAATCCCTAATAAAAGGGGGGGTGAGAAATGGAATAAGAAATTTTTAATTTTATTTAGTTTATTCAACGCTAAAAATGGATTAATAAATGAACTAGTTATCAACACTAAAAAGAACAGATAAAAGTATTCCTTTATCAATGCTAGAAAAAGAACTGATAAAAGGGTGACTTTATTAATGCTTTGTTTAGAACTGATAAAGGGTTCCTTTGTCAGCAATTTTTTATCCCTACTAAAGGTGACCCCCTTTTATCATTTCTTTGAAAATAATTTTTATTTAGCATTGATAAATTTATGTTATAATGATGAAAAATTCTAATTCTATAGTTCTTCACTTTCCTCATATTGAGAACAAGTGGTTTTGTTATATATTTGAACAATAAAGGAATATTTATTTGTGTTTTATTTTATTGTCAATATAGAAATCCATTGAAAAAGTTGAGTATTATTTATAAAGTTTCTAAAAAAAGAACACCAGATTGAGAAATTTAGGATGAATGGAAAAAGGTTTTCTGAGGAAGTAGATCGAACTGTGAATATCCTACAGAGGGGAGAACCAAATGCTTATTCCAAAGAATTCATTGTTTTCATTGGATTGAGTACTTCCAGACAAACTAAATCAGTTTACCGCCTTTAGATATATTCCATTTGAATAAAAATAGTTGTGGGTTCCTCAGAAAGAGGAATGTTTGTATGTTCACTAAACATGTGATTTTTTTAGAAAAATTTTACCAGATGAAGAATGAGAATAGAGAGATCAGAAAAAGGTTTTAGAGTGATTTTACTAGGTATATAAAAGTTTGTGATTCCATTTTATGATCATTTGAAATGACCTCAGATATACGATTCCAAGAAAAAGAATCAAATAGATATTTCTAAGCTAATTCGACCGGGAATATTAACTAGTAGTCATATGATAAAGGAAAAATATAGATCATTATAGGACAGTGAAGTTCCTACAGTGGTGTATCAAATAGAACATTACGAGATGGAGCACAAAGATAAATTTTAATATAGATAGTGAAATTTCAAGAACACAACTCTTATAGGAAAACACAGGATCAGTGGTAGTCAACAATGAAAAATTATTTTGTCTTTATATTTTAGAGTATGAAAGGAATGATCCCAAAGGAAATTTATACTCTTATATATCATCCTTCCAATTTAATTTTAAACTCTATAAATCATTATAAAATTTTCAGAGAACACATACAATATCCCATAACTTTTAATGCTTATTTATTTTAGTTCTTATATCAAAGATCATCACTTAAAAATAATATTGACAGGGTACTTTAGTTAAGAATAATTATAAATTGATGTATTCTATTAATAAAATAAAACATTTAGAATTATATTTATAGAAACCGTATGATATTTCCATCGTACATGCGGTGTGCCGAGAATGGCAAAATAAATAGTTTTAAAATATAATAAACCCATTAAAAACAAATTTTAGGTGTAAAATTCAAAGAAAATGTGTATAATGTCTTTGAAATAATAGGAAAAATAAATATATTAATTTTTGAAATGTATGAACTGACACCAAGTCAATCTGAGATACAGTTTTTTGAGGATTCCTATAAACCCATTTTTAGTGTTTCAAAACACTAAAATGTTAATGAAATTTCAAAAAGAAGAAAAAGATCTCATATTGGTTTGAAATCGTGGGAAAAGAACTTTTTAATTGTTTTTTATGTGAATGCGTAGACAACATATCCATACGACATGTGGTGTTCTTGGAGTGACTCAATATGCAGTTTTAAAAGATACCCAATCCTTTAAAAAAATGTGTCTGAGGGTCACAACTAAGAAAAAGATTTATGATGACCATTAAATAATAAGAAAATTATTGTATATTTATATTTGAAATGTGGGAACTCAATCTACCTCAATCCATGATATGATTTGGTTGTGATACTTGTAAACACATTTTTAGTGTTATGAAACACTAAAATGTTAGTGTAACAGTCCAAACCATATAAAACAACATCAGATTTACTTTAAATCATGGGAAAATGAAAATTGAATTATCTAGGATTTGTAAGAGAAGACAACATGTCCAACTTACATGCGGTGTGCTTAGAAAGACACAATATGTAGTTTTAAAAGATACCAAAGCCTTTAGAAACATGTTTTTGGGGGTCAAAACCTATCAAAGAGTGTCAAATGGCTATGAAATTCTCTGATAATGACTATATATTTATTTTTGAAATGTTGGTACCAAATCCATGTTAATTCAAGTTATGGTCTGGATGATATATCTATAAACACATTATTAGTATTTTAAAACACAAAAACGTGGGTGCAATGGTCAAAACCATAGAAAATGACATCATATTAATATGAAATCAATGTAAAACCACCTTTTAATTATTTTTGATGTAAAATAGTAGAATAAACATCCATATAATGTGTGGTGTGTTCGGAATGACTCAATAAATAGTTTTAAAAGATTCTAAAGCCTTTAAAAACATGTGCCTGAGGGGGGGCGGGGGGTAAACAAAGGAAACAACATCGGATGGCCGTAAAATCATATAAAAATGATTTTAGATTGATTTGTGAAATTTAGATCCAGCACTGCATGAATTTTAGTTAATATTTTACTTGTATGCCCATAAATGTGTTTTTATTTTTTTTAAACACTAAAATGTATGTGTAATAGTGAAAACCATAAAAATCCTCAAATTTACATGAAATCATAGAGAAAACACCATGGAATTCTTTGTTATGTGTAAGATCACAAAAAACATCTATATGACATGATGTGTGATCTTAATGCCTCAATAAGTAGTTTTAAAATATACAAAAGCCTTTAAAAATTTGTGTTAGGGGGGAAAACCAAGTAAAATGTGTCAGATGGTTGTGAAATAATTAGACAACAACGATTAGTTTATTTTTTAAATCTAGGATTGGATTACATGTCAATCAGAGTTACTTTTTTCTTAATATGATTGTAAATTTATTTTTAGTGTTTTAAACAAAAGAGCGTGCATTTAATGGTCAAAACCACATATAACACCCTTAGATTGGCCTGAAATATTGGGAGAACAACCATTTAATTATTTTTGATGTTTTTGAATATAAAAATGTTCTTCAAATGTGTGGTGTGATCCAAATGACTCAATAATAATTTTTAAAATTTACTAATGACTTTTAAAACATGTGTTTGGGGGTCAAAACCATACAAAAAATGTTAGATGGCTGTGAAATCATAGTAAAACAACCATATAATGATTTTTAAAATGTAGGAACTAATGTCATGTAAATTCGAGTTATAGTTTGTATGAGATTCCTCTCAACACATTTTTAGTGTTATAAAACACTAAAATGTGTGTCTAATAATCAAAACCATAGAAAATGGCCTTAGATCAATCTGAAATCTTAGGAAAACCACCGTTGAATTATTTTTTATATGTACAAGAAAACAAAACATTCATCGAACATGTGTTTCACTCCAAATGAATCCTTAAGTAGTTTTAAAAGGTTTTAAATTCTTTAAAAATAGGTGAATGTGGGTAAAAATAATATAAAAAATCACAAGACCATGAAATAATAAGAAAATGAATTTAGATTTATTTTTGAAATATAGTAAGCAACACCATTTGAATCTGAGTAACGGTTTAGTCGAGATTACCATAAATGCATTTTTAGTGTTTTAAACTCAAAAACATGGGTGTGACATTCAGATCCATAGAAAACAACCTCATATTGATATAAAATCATGGAAAAGCAACTATCAATTTATTTATTATAACGACCCATACTTTACATACATTATTATTACTTTAGAATTGAATCACACTTATTACAACATATAACAAAACCAGGAAAGGAACGTATAGGTATAGTGTCTTTAGAAACTGGGAAACATAAACAACTGGTTCATAAAGCATCTACTTTGCCTCCCATTTATTTCATCATATCTAGAGTCCAATTTGGCATATCCTACTTAATAACCTTCTTCCTGACCTGGGGAAATAAAACATACAAAAGGGTGAGCTCAAATGCTCAGTAATGGTAAACAAAAGAAATATCAATCACATCATATATGTAAGAACATATTTTTTGGAAATCTTAACCTGCAAAAGAAATACTAATTTAATAACATGGGATAAATCATAGAAGTGAAATGTAATCCCAATAATCATAACCTAAAAAATTAAACTTTGTGGCATACACACATAATCATAGAGAATCATTTCTTATTAGTCAAGACTCATTGCCAAGACTATCTTAGTGGACAAATACCATTTCTGAACCGAGTTCACTCCTCGTTTCAGTCCTGTTTCAGTGGACCGGTTTAACCTTCCATTCTAGCCATGTCTATCTCATGAGATATAAAGTCTTTACCCAATTAATTTGAGGGATATATAGGTCCCACCCATCTCATAATTATACCATTCTTATGTGTGCCACAAAATCATAAATCATACATCATTGCATAACCCATGTAATAAAAATGGGATTATTAAACATCGTGACATCATAAAACAATTCATATAAGACAGAGGAATTCATAAAAATAATTCCATCACAACATAATCAAATCAATGGAATAATAGGGATAGAAACAGAACCCTATATTATCTTAGATGGAAAATAATTTTGATAAAACACTTGAACTCCATTCTTGAGGAAAATATCCTTTCTACTTCAAAAACACTTTTCCTTTCTTAACATGTCATACAATTCTAAACTAAAAGAATTTGATTAAAAATAAACCTGAAAACTTGTAAATGAATCTTCTTGGAGATAATTTTTTAAAAATCCATTCATGTCGTACAAGTTAAAAAAACATTCTTCTCGTACTTTTGTCGGAAAAGTCAAAAAGTACCTCGTACGAAAAATGACAAAAGATTCCTTTCATATATTTTTACTAAAAACTCACCGAAGGGTAAAATTGGATTTAAACAATTGTAGGTGGATGGAAATAATATTACATATGGAGGAAACATGTATGTGGATGATAAAATACACCCTAGTAAATACCAAAGTATAAACAATCTCGGATAAAAATGAGATTGTAATATTTCCCTTACCTTAGGTCCGATTTTCTTTGTAAGTGTCCGAACCTCCTGTATAATGATTTAAATAATGTTATTGACTTATTACAGAATCATACTTATTGTTTTTATATCATATATGGTCATATTTTTAGCTTCTTATTAGTAATACTTCATTATTACTTGTTATTCGGGTGTTTATTACTTTTTGTTCTTATGCGTGTTTTGCCGAATAAATTCTTATTCTTCTCTTTAGGTTATAGATACCTCGTTTCCATAATGGTATTAGTGTAATATATATCATATTCATTCATTCAATTCATTTATATAATCATTATGCAATGAAGATCGTGTAGAATGAGTAGCATCACATCGTGGAGACGGTATTCCGTATGTACGCACGAGTGATGATATTGTTCCCATGATCGTGGAATTGTATTAGAGTCTATGTATAATATTTCAGAATCAATCTAATTTTACAATAATCATATATTTTCATTATTTACACCATTATACCCATCCATGTAAGGTGGTGGTGGAAAATAGATTACACCACGGCGTGGAGACGGTATTCCGTACGTACGCACGCACGGTGATTTCATTTTCCGTAGGATGGATAGATGGTTAAATAGGTTTGTTTCATACTTATAATAAAATATTAGTATATGAGGGATACATATGTTATTAACTAATAATGAAACATCTAAAGAAGAAGAAGTTGAAGAAGAAAGAAATTGGAAAGGATCGGTAATGGATATTACCTCTTCTTTGAAGTGCTTCTTTGAGACCTCCTTTTAGGGCACTAAAATTGGTCTATGAAGAAGACAAGGACCTCTAGGATGTCTCTAGGGAAGTGGAGAGGAGAAAGTGTTAGGGGTTGGCCGAGCTTGAAGGCTCAAAGTGGTGTGATGAAGAGAGGGAGGAGGTGCCCTTTTATAAGGGAGGAGAGGGGCACCTTTGGAAAAACTAAAAATATTAATTTATTATAAAGTCATATTCGGTTTTAAATTGCTCCAAATTGATATATTTAGAAGCTAAGGTGGGTATGGGTCGAAATCCTCTCATGAAATAGAATTTAGACAAGTTTAGGCTCCTATTTTAACCTTATCATTTAGATTTAACATTATGTTAAATAATTTTACTTTTACCATGTCTTCTTCTGTTCTTATACTATAAGGTTAATAAACTTACTATAAGCAGTCAAACGAACCCCAATTTGTTTATTATTAATATATATAACCTTAGCTAAGTCATTTGGCCGAACCATAGATTTTTAGGATTAAAAGAACAATTAATAATATAATATTTGTTTTAAAAACTATTTTATGTCAATTTTGACACTATTTAGTAATTGATTTTTGTGAAAATCATAACAGAATTATTAGCTCGAAAAAAGTTAATAAAATCAATATTAACATATCATATTAACCTATAAAATTAGTGGAATTAATAAAAAGTCTCAAATTATATTTATTTGGGCATTTATAACATCAATTATATCAATATTTCATTAATAAGATAATTACTGCATCATCATTGTGTCATAAATAAATTAAATTAAAAAATTACAAATAAAATATCATCATGTAGGAAATCGTTTTAGCTTTATATTTAATATTTATAGTCGAATTTATCTCATGTATAACCCTATATTAAAAATGATTTACTTATTAAACTTTGATTTTAACTATTTTAACCCTTCTTTAAATAAATTAATATTAAATGTCCTAATCTAATCCTAGTGGGCCTAAATGGTCATATTTTATTCCTAGGGTTTTTTTCGGTCGAATTACACTTATCCAATATAATTAGGACATGTTTTAAGGTAATAATAATATCATTTTTACCCTTAATTACCCTATTTACTTTTAACCGTGGTTAAAAAAGGTAAAAAGTTACTATTCACCAAAAATTATTTTCATCTCATTGAACCATATTTTACTTACTGACATCAACTGTGTCTCTCGGATTTTTGAAATTCCACTCACATAAGCAGTAAAATTATGTTTTATGAAAAATTCAGTTTTTTTAACAGCCACTTAGTAGTTTCACTGTTCATCAAAAATTGAAAGTTTTCAGAAAATTAAAAAAAATTCACCCTAGGCTAATTTCGATATTCCGAATCCAAAAATGAAGTCCATTTTGAAAAATAAAATTCATAAAATTTCAAAAAGTGGTTATTATTATTCATAACGGCTAGTTTTAATAATATTTTAATAGCATATCGTTGTTTAGTGAAACTCAGTATTGCGTAGGATGCAAGCTATCGAGGAAGGTCGTGACAGCGTGTAAAGCAAGCAAAGCAAGTGTTATGTGTAGTGAAAGATTCATTTGATGATTTATATAACATAAAAGTCTCGGGTGTTACATTCTACCCCCCTTAAAATGAATTTCACCCTCGAAATTCGTCACTTTGTAACAAACAGATGAGGATACCTCTCCCTCATCATATCCTCAAGTTCCCATGTAGCTTCTTCTAATTGGTGGTTCCTCCATAAAACTTTCACCAATCGAGTGGTATTGTTTCGTAGGACTTTTTCGCTACGATCCAGAATCTCTATCAGCTACTCTTCATAAGAAAGATCTTACTCCAGTGGTAAAACTTCTGAGCTGAGTACATGTGAAGGATCAGGTATGTACTTTCTTCGGAGAGATACATGAAACACATTGTGAACTTGAGAGAAATTCAGAGGAAGCGCCATTCGTTAAGCTACCTTCCCAATACGATCCAGTATTTTGAAAGGACCAATATATCTAGGTCTCGATTTCCCCTTCTTTCCAAATATCATGACCCTCTTCTAGGGAGATATTCGTAAGAACACTTTACCACCCACTTCAAACTCTAGGCCTTTTCTTCATTTGTCGGCATAACTTTTTTGTCGACTCTGAGCTGCTCTTATGTGTTGTTGAATAGATCTGACATTTTCTTCCATTTCATCAATGAGATCAGATCCGAATAGATTCCTTTCCCCAACTTCATCCCAGAAAGTTGGAGTCCTGCATTTCTTTCCATATAGAGCTTCATAAGGAGCCATATGAATACTGGAGTTAAAGCTATTATTATAAGAAAATTACACCAAAGGTAGGTGTTGATCCCAACCACCTTTGAAATCCATAGAGAAATCTCTCAACATATCTTCTAGAGTTTGAATTGTTATCTCAGACTGACCGTCTGTCTGAGGATGATAAGAAGTGATGAAACTCAAATCTGTATCCAGAGTATGCGGAAGACTTCGCCAGAACTTTGAGGTAAACCTTAGATCCTGATCAGATATAATAGAAAGTGGTACTCCATGCAATCTTACTACTTCCTTCACATATATCCTAGAAAGCTGATCCAGAGAGAAATCCTCCCTAATAGTGATGAAGTGTGCAGACTTTGTAAGACGGTCAACTATGACCCAGATAGCATTATTGCCTTTGGATGTTTTAGGAAGTCCTGTGACAAAGTCCATAGTGATGTTTTCCCATTTCCATTAGGGTATGGGTAATGGTTGTAACATCCCCTTAGACTTCTGTCTCTCGGATTTAACTTGCTGACAAACCAAGCATCGAGAGACATAATCAGCAACATCTCTTTTCATTCCATCCCACCAGAAGTACTCTTTCAGGTCCCTATAGATCTTCGTGCTTCCGGGATGAATAGAGAATAAAGAACTATGAGCCTCATCCAGCAACTCCTTCGTTAATTCGGGGATGGGAGGAACACAAACCCGATTCCGGAACTTTATTATCCCATCATAATCAAGGATGAGTTCAGGAATATTTCTCACCTTCTTTTGTAACTCCACATCTTCTTTCTGTTCCTCTTAAATCTTCACATGTATAGATGGTTGAACATTCATTTGAGAAAGATACGATTTCTCCCCTTTCATTATAATTCCAAGATCCATCCTTTGTAAATCCATAAATATTCGATCTTTTGTGATCCTCATCATGGATAAACAGGCATGGTCTTTTCAACTTAATGCATCTTCCACCTTGTTTGCTTTCCCAGGGTGGTAATGAATTGAGCAGTCGTAATCTTTAATCAACTCTAACCATCTTATTTGGCGTATATTCAGCTCCTTTTGTGTGAAAATATACTTTAAACTTTTATGATCAGTATAAATGTCACACCTTCTCCATAAAGATAATGCTTCCAAATATTTAATGCAAAGATTACCACAGCTAACTCCAAATAATGAGTTGGGTAATTTTTCTCATGTATTTTCAACTGCAGTGAGGCATAAGCTATCACCATATAATTTTGCATAAGAACACACCCCAATCCCTTCTGGGATGCATCACTGTAGAACACAAACCTTTCTCCACTACAAGGAAGTGTGAGCACAGGTGCACTGGATAACCTTCTTTTCAACTCCTTGAAATTCTCTTCACATTCCTCCATCCAAACAATCTTAATTTTTTTCCGAGTCAACTTGGTTAGTGGATTAGATAATCGTGAAAAATCTTTCACAAAACGTCGATAATATCCAGCCAAACCAAGAAAACTTCGGATCTCAGTCACTGTTGTTGGTCTCTACCATCTTTCGATAACTTCTTTTTTTGCTGGATCCACAGATATCCCCTCTTTTGAGATTATGTTACCCAAAATTGAAACTTTTTAAGCCAAAATTCACACTTGGTAAATTTGGCATAAAGCTTCTCCTTTCTTCGGGTCTTCAATATAATTCTCAAGTGATCTTCATGTTATTCCTTTCTCTTTTAATAGACAAGAATATCGTCTATAAAGACTACCACAAACTGATCAAGATAGTCTCTAAAGACTCTATTCATCAGATCCATGAAGATAGCAGAGGCATTAGTAAGACCAAATGGCATCACTATAAATTCATAGTGTCCATACCTCGTACGGAAAGTCATCTTTGGTATATCCTCCCTTTTGACCCTTAATTGATGATATCCTGAACGAAGATGAATCTTGTAATTGTATTGAGATCCGCGTAGTTTGTCAAATAAGTCATCAATGTGTGGGAGAGGATATTTGTTCTTGATAGTGATCTTGTTATGTTCTCGAAAATCAATGCAGAGTCTCATTGATCCATCTTTCTTCTTAACAAAAAGAACAGGTGCTCCCCAAGGTTACGCACTAGGGAGTATGAACCCCTTATCAAGATTATCTTGGAGTTTCTTCTTCAATTCCTGCAACTCAATTGGGGCCATTCTATAAGGTGTCTTTGAAATAGGTAAAGCACCTAGTATGAGTTTCTATTGAAAACTCAACTTCACGATTTGGTGGAAGACCTGATAATTCCTCCAGAAAAAACATCATCAAACTCTCGTATAATGGGCATATTCTTAATCTTGAGTTTCTCACCAACCATTTGAGATAAATAACCTTCATTTAGTGGAAACAAGACCCATAATATAGAAGCAATTTCCACTGGAAGGTTATGTTAATCCTTGCATCGATAGACGATCATAGATTGATCTGGAATATGAAATGTGACTTCCCTTCTTTGGCAATTTATATGAGCTCTATATAAAGAAAGCCAATCCATGCCAAGAATCACATCAAATTCCACTATAGGAAGGATCACAAGATTTGCAGCAAGCACTTTCCCACAAACTTCAATCGGAGAATAATTATAAACTTTTGATACTAATGTTGTGCCATTAGGAGTTGTCACAGCTAACTCAACATCTAATTGTTGAGGTAATACGTCGATACCCTTAGAAAATTCTTCATAAATAAAAGAGAGGGTGGATCCATAATCAAATAAAACATTTCCTACTTTAGAGTGGATGGTAAGTGTACCTTTCACCGCATCGTTATCGTACTCCACATCGCTGATATAAATTGCATGTGAATTTCCTTTGTCTTTGGCCTTATGAGTTTGTTGACGTCAACCATCATCATCAAACCTTGGATTTGGGCATTGATTGGCATAATGCTCCATCTCCTTGCACTTGAAACATTGTAGTTTAGTAGGTTAATTCTATGTATCCTTTCCTTTGTTTTCATCATTAGACATCTTCTTCCCATCATTGTGGCATTCAAATGCCTGATGACCATCCTTTTCCACATTTGAAAAATTTACTTTTCCCTTTAAGACAACTTCCTCCATGTTTCTTTCCACACTTTGAGCATAAGGGAAAGCTCATCTTCTTTTTAGTGTGCTCTTTAGATTTTCCTTTGAATTCCATTTTCCTCTTCTTATCAAACCCATATGACTGATGGGTTACTCCAATCTCCATCTCGACTTTGAGATCACATCGAACGATTTCCTCGTAGCTATTTAAGTCCCTTATGTCTAATTCCCTTCGAAGACTTGGTTTTAAGCCACTAAAGAATCGATCGATCTTACTCTCAGGTTGGATAATAATACCAGAAGTGTACCTTGCAAGTCTTGTAGAAATTGCTTCACAAGTACCAACAGATTCATCATCCTTTTGCTTCAATTCAAGAAACTTTTTCTCCATCTTTGTTCATAGAATACGAGGGAAGTACTTATTGAAAAATAAGTTCTTTAACTCGTCCCATTCCATGGACTCAATTTCATACCTTTTCCTCATATTATTAATAAGATTCCACCATCGATCAGCATCACCTTCTAAACGATAAACTGCTAAGATGACTTTATCATGTTCAGAACATTGAAGAACTGAAAATATCTTTTCAGTAGTACTAATCCATTGTCCAGCAACTAATGGATCAGTAGACCCACTGAATGAAGGTGGAAGCTGCCTCATGAAGGATTCAATAGAATGTTGCTCCTTCCTTTTCTCGTTTGGAAGTCCTGCATGATTCATAGCTTGAGAAATTTGTGTGAGCATGGCTACAATATTTTTCATTCTAGCTCCCATAATGTCTGGTTTCTCAGGGGGACAATTGTTGCATTGTCCGTCGCATTCCGCATTAACACGGTTCCTTCGGGTTCCAGCCATTGACTAAAACCAAGAAGAATAGTGTGAGCAACACTAATTATAATAGGAAAAGAATAAAATTTCACACTTAGGGTCTTATCATAGGTTGTTCATGGACATTTCTAAATAACTAAGATTGTGTTCTATGCTTAGACTTATCCTTAGGGTTCTTACTAAGTCTTTCACATCCTAGTTTCTAAAGGTTTACTATACCTTTCCTCTGATACCAACTATAACGACCCATACTTCACATACATCATTATTACTTAATAATTGAAGCACAATTATTACAACATATAAAAAAACCAGGAAAGGACCATATAGGTATAGTGTCTTTAGAAACTGGGAAACATAAACAACTGGTTCATAAAGCATCTACTTTGCCTCCCATTTATTTCATCATATCTAGAGTCCTTTTTGGAATATCCTACATAATAACCTTCTTCCTAACCTGGGGAAATAAAACATACAAAAGGGTGATCTTAAATGCTCAGTAAGGGTAAAAAAAGAAATATCAATCACATCATATACGTAAGAACCTAATTTTTTGGAAATCTTAACCAGCAAAAGAAATCCTAATTTCATAACATGGGATAAATCATAGAAGTGAAATGTAATCCCAATAATCATAACATAAAAAATGAAACTTTGTGGCATACACACATAATCATAGAGAATCATTTCTTATTAGTCAATACTCATTTCCAAGACTATCTTAGTGGACAAAGTCCATTTCTGAACCGAGTTCACTCCTCGTTTCAGTCTTGTTTCACTGAACCGGTTTAACATGCCGTTCCAGCCATGTATATCTCATGTGATATAAAATCTTTACCCAATGAATTGGAGGGATATATAGGTCCCACCCATCTCATAATGATACCATTCTTATGTGTGCCACAAAATCATAAATCATACATCATTGCATAACCCATGTAATAAAAATGGTATTCTTAAACATCGTGACATCATAAAACAATTCATATAAGATAAAAGAATTCATAAAAATAATTCCATCACAACATAATCAAATCACTGTAATAATAGGGATAGAAACAGAACCCTATATTATCTTATATGGAAAATAATTTTGATAAAACACTTGAACTCCATTCTTGAGGAAAATATCCTTTCTACTTCAAAAACACTTTTCCTTTCTTAACATGTCATACAATTATAAACTAAAAGAAGTTGATTAAAAACAAACATGAAAACTTGTAAAGGAAGCTTCTTGGAGATAATGTTTTAAAAATTCATTCATGCCGTATAAGTTAAAGAAAACATTCTTCTCGTACTTTTGTCGGAAAAGTCAAAAAGTACCTCGTATGAAAAACGACAAAAGACTCCTTTCATATCTTTTACTAAAAACTCACCGAAGGGTAAAATTGGATTTAAAAAATTGTAGGTGGATGAAAATAATATTAAATATCGAGGAAACATGGATTTGGATGATAAAATACACCCCAGTAAATACCAAAGTATAAACAATCTCGGATAAAAATGAGATTGTGATATTTCCCTTACCTTAGGTCCGATTTGCTTCGTAAGTGTCCGAACCTTCTGTATAATGATTTAAATAATGTAATTGACTTATTCCAGAATCATACTTATTGTTATGATATCATATATGGTCGTATTGTTAGCTTCTTATTAGTAATACTTCATTATTACTTGTTATTAGGGTGTTTATTTCTTTTTGTTCTTATGCCTGTTTTGCCGAATAAATTCTTATTCTTCTCTTTAGGTTATAGATACCTCGTTTCCAGAATGGTATTAGTGTATTTTATATCATATTAATTAATTAAATTCATTTATATAATCATTATTCAATGAAGATCATGTAGAACGAGTCGCATCACATCATGGAGACGGTATTCCGTACGTACGCACGAGCGATGATATCAATCCCATGATCGTGCAATTGTATTAGAGTGTATGTATAATATTTAAGAATAAATATCATTTTACAATAATCATATATATTCATTATTTACACCATTATACCCATCCAAGTAAGGTGGTGGTGGAAAATAGATTACACCACGGCGTGGAGACGGTATTCCGTACGTACGCACGCGCGGTGATGTCATTTTCCGTAGGATGGATAGATGGTTAAATAGGGTTGTTTAATACTTATAATAACAAATAAGTATATGAGGGATCCTTATGTTATTACCTCATAATGAAACAACTAAAGAAGAATAAGTTGAAGAAGAAAGAAATTGGAAAGGATTGGTAATGGATATTACCTCTTCTTTGAAGTGCTTCTTTGAGACCTCCTTTTAGGGCACTAAAATTGGTCTTTGAAGAATAACAGGACCTCTAGGATGTATCTAGGGATGTAGAGATCAGAAAGTTTCAGGGGTTGGCCGATCTTAGAGGCTCAAAGTTGTGTGAGGAAGAGAGGGAGGAGGTTCCCTTTTATAAGGGAGGAGAGGGGCACCTTTGGAAAAACTAAAAATATAAATTTATTATAAAGTCATATTCGGTTTTAAATAGATCCAAATTGATATATTTCTAAGATAAGGTGGGGATGGGTCAAAATCCTCTCATACAATAGAATTTAGACAAGTTTAGGTTCCTATTTTAACCTTATCATTTAGATTTAACATTAACCTAAATAATTTTACTTTTACCGTGTCTTCTTGTGTTCTTATACTATAAGGTTAATAAACTTACTATATGCAGACAAACAAACCCCAAGTTGTTTATTATTAATATATATAACCTTATTTAAGTCATTTGGCCGAACCGTAGGTTTTTAGGAATAAAATAACAATTAATAATAAAATATTTGTTTTAAAAACTATTTTATGTCAATTTTGACACTATTTAGTAATTGATTTTTGTGAAAATCATAACAGAATTATTAGTTCGATAAAAGTTAATAAAATCAATATTAACATATAATATTAACCTATAAAATTATTGTAATTCATAAAAAGTTTCAAATTATATTTATTTGGGCATTTGTAACATCAATTATGTCAATATTTGATTAATAAGATAATTACTGCATCATCATTGTGTCATAAATAAATTAAATTAAAAAATTACAAATAAAATATCATCATGTAGGAAATATTTTTAGCTTTATATTGAATATTTATAGTCGAATTTATCTTATGTATAACCCTATATTATAAATTATTTACTTATTAAACTATGATTTTAACTATTTTAACCCTTCTTTAAATAAATTAATATTAAATATCCTAATCTAATCCAAGTGGGCCTAAATAGTCATATTTTATTCCTAGGGTTGTTTTGGTTCTAATTACACTTATCCTATAGAATTAGGGCATGTGTTAGGGTAATAATAATGTCATTTTTACCCTTAATTACCCTATTTACTTTTAACCGTGGTAAAAAAAAAGTAAAAAGTTACTATTCACCAAAAATTATTTTCATCTCATTGAACCACATTTTACTTACTGACATCAATAGTGTCTCTCGGATTTTTGAAATTCCACTCACAGAAGTGGTAAAATTATGTTTTATGAAAAATTCAGTTTTTTTAACAGCCACTTAGTAGTTTTACTATTCATCAAAAATTGAAAGTTTTCAGAAAAATACCAAAATTTCACCCTAGGCTCATTTTGATATTCCGAATCCAAAAATGAAGTCCATTTTGAAAAATAAAAATCATAAAATTTCAAAAACTGGTTATTACTATTCATAACGGCTAGTTTTAATAATATTTTAATAGCATATCGTTGTTTAGTGAAACTCAGTATTGCGTAGGACGCAAGTTATTGAGGAAGGTTGTGATTGCGTGTAAAGCAAGCCAAGCAAGTGTTATGTGTAGTGAAAGATTCTTTTGATGATTTATATTACATAAAAGTCTCGGGTGTTACATTTATGATGTGTATGGATAGAAAAAACATTCATCTGATGTGTGGTGTGCTCATAATAAATCAATAAACAAATTTAAAAGATACTAAAGCCTTTAAAAACATGTTTCATTGGGCCAAAATGAAGGCAAGGACATCATAAGACTTGTAAAACATTGTTAAATCACTATATATTTGTGTTTTAATGTAGTAACTGAATTCATATCAATCTAAGTTACAGTTTGGTTGAGATTCATGTAAATGTGTTTTTTTTGTGTTTTGAAAAACTAAAGCACAAGTGTAATGGTCAAAAACCTATAAATTGAGCTCAGGTTAATGTGAAATCGTGGTAAAACCAACAATGAATTATTTTTGAGATGTATGAGGATAAAATATGTGCATTTGATGTGTGAAGTGCTCAAATATACTCAGTAAGTTGTTTTAAAAGATACCAAAGCTTTTAAAAACTTGCGTGGGGGGGTCAAAACCAAAGAAATGACATAATATTATTATGAAATCATAGGACAATGTATGTATAATAATTGTTGAAGTGTAGGAACTAAATCCATGTTAATCCAAGTTATAGTTTTTTTGGGATGTTTGTAAATACATTTTTAGTGTTTCAATACACTAAAACATATGTGTAATGGTCAAAACCATAGAATCAACCTCATATTGAATTGAAATCATGAGGCGAACACTGTTGAATTATTTTTGGAATATATGAAATGTTTTTATATAAAATACTTTAAAATTTTATTATTGAGTAATTTTAGGCACATCACAAGTCAATTTAAAAATTGATTATATATTTATATATTTATCCCTTTTTAGTTCCAAATGCTGAATCATATCTTAAATAGGTAAGTTTATGTTTTTAAAGTGTTAGTAATTATATATTTTTTTATGTTTAAATTTATTATGTTTTATTAACAAAATAAAAACTATTATGTGAAAAATTATAAATGTATTTTTTGTATGTTATCTTCCATATTTCTTTTCTTAAATGTTCTGTTTGTATTGTAGGTGAAAGATTCCAGTAGTAGGAAGGAGTTTTACCATTCTTCACCACATAATACTTCATAAGGTAGTTATGATGGTTCTTTATATCAATGGTATGGTTAAATATTATCAACGATTCTACTATAATATATATTTATTATGCTCAGTCCTAATTTCTATTTTCTCTGTGTTCATTGATGACATGATGTGGTCAATTTTTCATATGATTATCATGGATATGGAGTTTATAGATGTGATGGAGGTCATGGTAAGGATGTATTGTCCATGGGTTTCTCATCATATTATATCTAGGTTCTCATTATTGGTGGGAAATTATATAACCTATTGATATGATAAATAATCTATGAAAGTTACAATGTAAATTGTGGGCGTAGAATTATTGATACTATTATGGAATGTATTCATCCTATATAACATTGTAGATATGATTAAGTATTTAAACATTAATTTTTCAGTTTGGTCCAGGGAACCAACTTTTACAAAACTCCCAGTCGTATTAGAGACAACTTTTTAATGGTCAAATTCTTAGTTCTCACATGATAAGATCATGATTATGCTGACTTATGGCTTTAGTCATTATGACCAATATGTTTTGTAACATGGTTACTCTATTATCTATAAATTTAGTTCCTTGAGTGAATCTTCCCATGAGTTGATATCATAGAGTATAAATTTTTTATCCTTTGTTATAATCTTGACACTTTGTTTAGTTCCAAAAGTATAATTCCATGAACTAAAAGAAATCATTAAATATATTATAATTCATTAGCTGCATCAGAAGTAGAAACATACTTGATATTTATAAATATGGATACCACTAGCTTAAATGATATTCTCTTTCTCATTTCCATATAATATATACAATATTAGATTATTTTTTAACATATAATTTGTCATTGTGTTGTTTTTTTTGTATTATTTTATGTGTTTGAGTTTTGATTAGACTTTACAAAGGGGTTTTAACACAAAACATGAAAATTATCATAGGTTAAATTGTATGCATGGTTAAAGTGAATCAATAGAGGGGAAATATTTAGCCTCCATTCATGATAATCCTCTTTATTTAATATTTAAATGTGCATAAATTTTTAGTATGGATATGTGTTGTTAAGTCAAAAATGTGGGATCCATATGGAGAAACTGTGCAAGTTCCCCGGTGTGTCTAGAGTGTGTTGCATGTATTTCTTACAGTTTGCTAAATTGTGAGGAAAGAATGCAAAGTGAATTTAGTTTTTGATAGTTCAAAATAGAATGGTTGGAGCATTTTTTTTTCAATTGTTCAGTACCCAATGTGGACTATGCGAGGGGTTTCTATCCTAGGTAGTGTCTAGAAAATAGTTATTGTACAGTATGGAAATATATGTTGACAAAATGTGCAACTTGATAAGGTGTATAATTTTTTTGTAATTTTCCATTGTCCCTCTTTTATTTAATAGGTGTTTCACCCCTCTTCTCCACCTTTCTTATCATCTAACTATTTGTGTAAAGAACTGTAAAATTCAAGGGATTTTTTTTTTAATTTTATTAGGGATTTTATAAGAACACAGTTTCTGACGGTGCCTGATTCTGAGGCCCGGTCTGCCCGGAATTAATTTCCGAATTTAGGCTCGGGTATGTTCTGTGAACGAACAAGCGGGTTTTTCTAACTTTAAAACCAGTGCTCGGAATTGAAATCTGAGGGCACCGATGAACTCGCAGCGCCGATAATTGCTTATGAAGACTTATTCCAGAGTTGCATTTTCTCGGGACGAGTTATTTAGTTTTGTGGATAAAGACTTCTGAGAAATAAAATTTGTGAAACTAATTTTATTTCTTTTAAGTGGTTAAATCCTAAGGATTGAGGTTGGGTGAACCTAACTACCTAAGTGAGGTTAAATGTGGGGTGGGGCCCGCACGAACCCCACCCCTTCAAATTCCCTAACCCCCGCAACTCTTCCCCTTAAAACCCCCTTGTATTAAATGATGTGACTTCCTTTCACATTAAATACATGCCAACACTTTGTAATTAAGGAGTTCAACCTCTTTAATTAATTTTGATTTGAATAGTTTGAATTTTGAAGTGGCTGGTATTAAATAAAATAATAAGGTAGCTTATTATTTTATTTGGGGGAAACCTTCTTGGGTGGGAGCTCTTGAGTTTTTGGGGAAGAACACTGACTCCTCGACGAAGAACACCTTCAATGGAGAACGTGAAGACACCGACGACGTGCCTTCTCTTATTATTTCTCCGTTTCAAGGAAGGATACTCCACCATGGCGAACATCACCATCGACATTGGCTCTTCCTCCAATGACAATGGAATCGGCACTGATCTTCGGCGATGAACGATCATCGCGACTCTTGCCTCTTTTCGCGGCACGACGACATGCGACGTCTTTTCGAGGTAGGGAATTAATTTGTGAATTTTAATGAACCCCATGTTACTTCCTTCTAAATAAAAGAACGCAGATCAACTAAATATTAAGTTGATCTGCAAAGAATATGTTTGCGGGTTTGGAATTCTTGATTGCGGGGAAAACTGTTGGGGTTGATTACTTTTGTTCGTGAAAAATCCTTGCCGTTATTCGTCTTTTGGACCGCTTGCTATCGATTAACAGTGTAAAGACCTGTAAATTTCAATGAAATTTCTTTTCTTAATTTTCTTTGGAATTTTACAAGAGCGCAGTCTCTGACGGCACCTGATTCCGAGGCCCGGTGTGCCCGGAATCATTTTCCGAAGTTTGGCTCGGGTACGTTCAGTGAACGGACGAGCGGGTTTTTCTAACTTTTGCACCGGTGCCCGGAATCGAATTCTGAGGGCACCGATGAAATTGCAGCGCCGGTATTCTCTTAGAAACGCCTCTTCTGGAGTTTCGTTTGCTCGGGTGTGGTTTTTAATTTTCGGGCTTAAAGTTATGAAATAAAATAATTTTGCGACAACTTTATTTTATTTCACTTAAGCAACGTGGAAGCCACTTGAATCCAATTAAAGACGGCTTAAACTGAGTTGATCCGGATAAGATGCTATACAGAAATATCCTACCCCCTTGGTAGGATATTTGAGAGGTGGGGCCCGCGCGAGCCACGCCGTTTCTTTCCGCTAAGTAACGCACCCGCGAAAACCCGTCATTATGAAAGTCAACTGACGCGTTTTCTTAATTTCTTAACAGACCATTTAATTGGGCGGTTTATTTCATAAATTAAATGAGCTGTTTCTTTCGTTGAATTAATTCAACGAATTGATGGGTCGTTACTTACCCTTTTTCGTGTGTTGGCATAATAATAAAATAAGACCAACCAGTCTTTTGAAAGTTTGCGCGTTGAGAGGTTTTGACAGAATCCTTGTACCTTCTTTCTCCTTCGCGAAGAACACGAAGAACGCGAAGAACGCCGTCATCCGCGGAAATCGACGATGCTCCAATCCGAGACGTTCTTCCCTGCCCCGATCTCCGATCACCAACCGTTTGAGGTGAGTGATTTCGGGTTTCTTCTAAAAGTTCTTTGTGGTTTAAAACCAAACACGGATTTAATTATTTATAATTAAAATCTGTTGTTTCTTAGTCCGTCGAGTTCGTCGACGCTACGTCGGATTCTGCGACGACGCGACGCCCTTCCGCAATGACGCGATGATCTCCACCTTCCGCGACGAGCAATTCCGCGAAGAACGCTCACGCAAGACGACTACGAGGTAGGGATTTTATTTTTGGAATTACCCCTTTTTATTATTCTCGTAAATGTTTCTTTAAAAAGTTAAAGAACCGGATTTGTAAACAATTTTAAATTTATTAAAATTGTTGTTTCCTGTGTGGAATAAAAATTCTCTCGTTGTTTATATCTAACGCGGAGGGTGCGGGCCAAACGAACACGGCCCGACGACCCTCCGCCGTTCTTCATTGTTATGCGGATTTGACGGGCGACGACGGAACGTGCCGAAACGGAGGTTTGATGATTCCGCAGTGAAGAAAGAGTCCCGGGAGGAGCAACGGCGCAGACGGGAAGAAAATCAGGCCACCGGAGCGACTCCAACGGCGCTGGCAGCCGGGAGCGGCGGCGTCACCGGCGCGTCGCCGGACAAGCCCGCCACAGCAGAAGCCACGGCGGCGGCACTCGCGGACCCGTGGCCGCGCTGGTCCGGCGCGCGCGGGACGTGGCTGAAGCCGCGTCCGGGTGTCCGAGCGACACCCCGTGGGTGCCGCGGGGTTGTCACGCGGGGGCGGCGACTCTCCCCCCGCGTCGCTCTGCTTGCCAGGAAGACACCCCGCGGGTGTCGTGGGGGTGTCACGCGGGGGTGGCGGCTCCCCCCTGCGCCGCTCGGCCAAGCCGAGCCGGGCTGGCCGAGCTAGGCCGGTCCGACCGGCCGGGCCGGACCGAGTCCGACCGGGTCGGACCGGGTTGACCCGGTTCGGCCGACCCAGGGGGGTCGGGCCGGGTCGGCCCGGGCCCGGGCCCGGACCCCCCGTCTTCGGACGGTTTTAGTTCAAATGGTCGTATCTTGAGCTACGGGCCTCCAAACGACTCGTCGTCAGCGGAAACACGATCCTTGGATCGAGACGGGCGTTTCGGTATATCGCACTCAAGGTTTCGGAATACTTTGAGTTCGTCCAGGTTGGTTCGTACACGAAACCAACCGGGCCCTCGGAGCGGAAACACTCATATCTTGAGCTACGGACGTCCGATTGACGTGCCGTCAGCTTCGTTGAATTCCTCTAAGTGAGACGGATCTTTTGGCACAATCCGCCCGAGGTTTGGATGCAGGTGGAGTACGGTCAGGTTGGTTTTGCCTTAAAAACCAACCGGGCCCCTGGGATGAAAAAGCCAATAACTTTCAGACCGGGCGTCCGATTGACGCGCCGTCTGCGACGTTGAGTTCCTATTGACGATACGGAACTTTTTGATACATCAACTTCAGACATTGTGTCAGTTTATGTATCAGCCTCTCGGCTCGTGGAGCGGACCCTCCCGAACGAGCTTGCTGTGTGCGGGAACCCTAGAGCTGGCTGCGACTGCTTCTTCGACAGCGACGACCGTGCAGAGATCCTCAGTGGACTGCGCGCGACGACCGCGCAGAGATCCTCAGTGGACTGCGACGACGACTGTGCTGAGATCCTCAGTGGACTGCGACGACTACAGCACTCAGCGATCCTACGTGGATTAGTGCTACAAGTCTTGTGTGGGCCCGATCCTGTGTGGGTCCGATCCTTGTGGTCCGCGCTCAGCGGTTCTGTGTGAGCCAGCGCCTACAGGTCCTGTGTGGGGCCGATCCTGTGTGGGTCATTACGGGGGTTAGTTACCTATCGATCCTTCGTGGGTCCGACGACTTAGATGGATCAGTGATCATCTTTATCATCATCCGAAGAAGTATACCTGTGTGAGCTGAATTTACTGTTTACTCCCCTTTGTGGATTGTGTTGAGCTATCCTGTGTGGATTTACTGTTTACTCTCCTTTGTGGATTGTGTTGTGCTATCCTGTGTGGGTATACGTTTTTCTTTCCTGTGTGGACTGGGTTGTGCTTGGGCTCGGACGTTGGAGCCGAAGGGGAATTGATGACTTAGGTATATGTATGGGCATATACCTAAGCAGTGTCGGTTGTTACTTCGTGATTGTATCTTTCCTTTGTGGATTATCCTTTGTGGATTTCGGGAGACCTTTGTGGGTCTCAGGGTCCCTACTGAGCAGCTTATACTCACCCCTGCACGGGCTATGCCCGCACTTCGTGTTGTTGGTTGCAGACGACGGGCAGCGCTGATCGTGGTGGAGGCGTGCGGAGCAGGACGGTACCTGGAGGTGGACCACTGGGCGGGACGTACTCGGAGCGGTCAGGTGGACCCGAGGAGCAGTGGAGGCTATCTGTACCCACCCTTCAGGTGGGACTTCTAGAGGAAGGCTCGACGCTGCAGTTTTTCCATTCAGTTGCTGTTTTTCCTTTCAGTTGTACTTTACAGTTGGGCTTGTATTTCCGGCCCCTTTTACTTTCAGCACAGGTTGTACCGTTTTTACTTAGTGTTTACTTTTTCGCTTGCTTACTCTGTGGTGCTTGTTTACTTTTCAGAGGCAATTCCTTCCCTTTTTCTTGGGATTTACTCCTTGGTGCTAGTCGCCAGCCCCTGGCCTATGGAAGGCAGGCTTGGGGTAGTCACGGCACGGGCCCCGAGGACGGGTCGTGACAAATTGGTATCAGAGGCGGTCGGTTCTACCGCAGACTCTGATCTTTCTTCTATGTGGAGCAATAGTGTTTAGCATATTGAGTATGGTTATAAGTCCAGGGAGTCCAGTGTTGGTGCGGCGGCCGACGTATCCATACACCAGGACCCTGACTTCTGATTCCCGACTTAATGCACGAAAACATTGATTGCATGTGTGTTTCATGTTTTCTTTTTGATTACTTGGGTCAGGTCACCATGTATACTGTTCTGACCGTGCCGCACTTGTTTCCTTTTCAGTATGGCCCGACGACAGTAGCCAGCTAGGGTTCCGAGAGTAGAGCGCGACGATAGCCCGCCGAGTGACGAGGCCTCGGTACATGGGCCCATTAATAGCAGAGGCACTGGGGATACCTTTACCCGACGAGCCCCCGATGCTTCCAGCACTGGCAGCTGACGATGCACGACACCTCGGAGCTCTGCACGAGTTCCAGTGCCAGTGAACACCCAGGTTCCGTGGGGAGATGGACCCCCAGGCATCCGAGGACTGGCTGGAGGCGGTCGTCCGAGTTTTTAGGCTAGTGAGGACACCAGTAGACCTCATGGTGATCCTCGCGGCGAGCCTACTGCACGCAGCAGTAGGATGATGGTGGAGATTGATGCTCCAGGTACACGATGAGGCCACCCTCATCTGGACGGACTTCGAGAGCCTCTTCCGCTCAGAGTTCGTCCCGGCCACCCTCCGTGCGGTGCACATTCAGGAGCTTCTTCAGCTGTGGCAGGGCAGCTTGATGGTCGCTCGGTACGCGGCGAGGTTCACCGATCTTTCTCACTACTCAACCGACATGGTACGGGACCCCTTCTTCCAGGCCCGGACCTTCGAGCAGGGTTTGAGACACGAGATCAGGGCATCGCTGATCTCCCTCAGCATCCCAACCCAGGTAGGAGTGCTGGAGCGAGCCCTCCAGATCGAGAGCTTTCTGGATGAGTCTACAACGAGACCTACCGCAGGGCGGCAGGTAGTAGAGTCTTCGGCAGCTGGTAGCCGACGAATGACTCAGGTTTCCAGGCAGACCAGGCCTTCCGGAAGACGACCTCGGGACAGTGGCTCAACAGTGCGGGGCACACAGCGCGGAGCCGACCTTCCGAGAGGCAGGCAGTGCTACTCGTGCGGCGGGCAGGGCCACATGGCTCGTGACTGCCCGACCCGCCGTACCGAGGAGCAGCAGACGGTGGAGGGGCCACCCATGCAGAGGAAGAGGGTCGACCATGGTGGTCCGCATGGAGGAGGCGGACGAGGAAGAGAAGCTGGCCGAGCAGTACGTGGTGGGCGACGCTTTGAGGCTCTGCCACCACCACCACCAGGAGGCCCGCCCCGACCACAGGGAGCTGGCAGGCAGAGACAGGAACAGCTCCAGGCAGCAGAGGCCTATGACCACGGTGCACCAAAGATGATTCGAGGTACGATCTGTGTCTATTCCACCCTTTCTTTAGTTCTTATAGACACAGGAGCGAGTCACTCATTTCATAGCCACTGCCCTTGTTCGGAGCTCGGAGATTCCGACAGAGCCATTGGCTCGATCCTTACGGCTAGAGACTCCTACGGGAGCAGACTCGACGATTACGCACTGGTTCCGGCAGTGTGAGCTTACTCTAGGAGGTGAGAGATTCGGCTGGGATCTTCTTGTAGCGGCGTCGAGGCCTTACGATGTAATCTTGGGCATGGATTGGTTATCTACAGTTCATGCTCAGATTTACTGTTTTAGGCGCAAGGTGCGATGTGTGCGCACTGACGGGAGCAGGTTCACCTTCACCGGCGAGAAGGGATCCTTAGCAGCACAGGATGGACTCACGCAGAGGAGAGGACAACCCATCACTCATCCGTTGGCTAGCCTCATCCTTGGATCAGTTGACGTGTGGAGTCCTAGTTTTCCTGCAGTGGTGGATCAGTATGCAGACTTCTTCCCCGACGACGTTCCAGGGCTACCTCCTCGCAGAGAGGTAGACTTTTATATTGATCTGTACCCCGGGACAGCCCCAATATCCACTCCAGCATATCAGATGGCCCTAGACGAGCTTCGAGAGCTACGGGTACAGTTGGAGGACTTGCAGGGAAAGGGGTTCATCCGACCAAGTGTTTCAATCTGGGCTTCCCCGATATTGTTCGCCAAGAAGGCGGACGGGAGCTTGAGACTGTGTGTCAATTATCATCTCCTGAACCAGGTGATAGTGAGGAACAAGTATCCGCTACCGAGGATTGATGACCTCTTCGATCAGCTCAAAGGAGGACGGTGGTTCTCAAAGATAGACCTCAGGTCAGGCTATTATCAGCTCAGAGTTCGAGACGAGGATGTGCAGAAGACGTCCTTCAGATGTCGGTATGGCCACTATGAGTTCTTGGTTATGCCTTTCGGCGTAACCAACACTCCAGCAGTGTTCATGAGCCTCATGAAAAGGATCTTCCAGCCATACCTCGATCGATTTTTCGTGGTCTTCATCGACGACATTTTGGTGTACTCGACGACGGAGGAGGAGCACGCCTACCACCTATGGGTTGTACTAGACACACTCCGAGAGCACCATCTTTATGGAAAGCTCTCGAAGTGTCAGTTCTGGTTACGTGAGGTCCACTTCTTGGGGAACGTCATTTCTGAGGTGGGAGTTGCAGTGGATCCCATGAAGATCGAGGCAGTGCTAGCTTGGGAGCCACCCAAGAGCGTGAAAGAGGAGCGGAGTTTCTTGGGCCTAGACGGATACTATCGGATATTTGTGCCGGACTTCTCCAGAATTGCGGCACCAATCTCATCATTGAAGAAGAAGGGGAAACCCTTTGTGTGGTCAGACAGATGTCAGTAGAGCTTCCAGGAGCTGAGGCAGAGGTTGACCAGCGCAGCTATCTTGAGGTTGCCTGAGAAGGGAGTTGGATACGTAGTCTACTGCGATGCATCAAGGACCGGACTCGGGTGTGTCCTGATGAAGGAGCGGGCCGTGATTGCCTACGGATCACATCAGTTGAGGCCGCATGAGCAGAACTACGCCACCCATGACCTGGAGTTGGCAGTAGTGGTCTTCGCTCTGAAGACATGGCGGCACTATCTGATGGGCGAGCGCTTTACAGTCTTTTCTGACAATCAGAGTCTCAGGTACATCTTCTCTCAGAAGGACCTGAACCTGAGACAGCGGCGATGGATCGAGTTCTTCCAGGACTATGACTTTGAGATAGTCTATACTCCTAGGAAGGGGAACGTGGTAGCTGATGCCCTCAGCGGGAGGACGTGCATCCGGCTACTTGAGGAGGCGACAGAGCAGCTAGCCGCTTTGCAGATATCCTTCGTGGATAGAGACGGAGCAGCCTTCCTTCAGCCTCTCACAGTCTCTCCTCCACTACTACAGCGGGTCAGAGAGGCACAGTGTGGGGACAGTGACTGTGAGACGCGTCGTGCACATATATCCTCAGGACAGGCACCTGATGGTTTCTCCCTTGGAGTAGAGCACGACATCCTTTTCAGAGGATATAACTTAGTACCAGTCGCTTTACGATAGGAGGTGCTGAGAGAGTTTCACACTTCTCCTTTAGCGGTACATCCAGGAGTGGCGAAGATGTACCAGGATCTCAGACGATAGCACTGGTGTCCGGGCATGAAGAAGGCTGTGGCAGAGTTCGTTTCACGGTGCCTCACCTGCCAGCAGGTGAAGGTAGAGCATCAGGTACCAGCAGGCTTGGTACAGACCTTGGAGGTCCCAGAGTGGAAGTGGGACGGGATATCTATGGACTTCATGACTGGACTTCCACGCACTTCCAGAGGTCACGACTCCATTTTGGTGATTGTTGACCGAATCACCAAGTGGGCACATTTCTTACACATCTGAGAGCAGGGCTCAGTGGAGAGCTTGGGGCGTGTCTACATTCAGGAGATTGTATGGATTCACGGTGTGCCATCGACTATCGTCTCCGATCGGGACACTCGCTTTACTTCCTGGCTTTGGAAGGGGTTGCAGGAGGCGTTCGGGATGCGGCTACATCTGAGCACCGCCTTTCACCCTCAGACGGATGGTCAGACAGAGAGGACCATTCAGACTCTCGAGGACATGCTCCGCGCATGTGTCCTCGACTTTGGTCGCAGCTGGGAGGACCACCTACCCTTGGTGGAGTTCGCATACAACAACAGCTACCACTCCACCATCGGGATGGCACCCTACGAGGTGTTGTATGGCAGGCCTTGCAGATCTCCTTTGTGCTGGACAGACCCTGGGGAGTCATCACTTGTGGGACCAGAGATGTTTCGGGCCACGACAGAGAAGGTCCAGGTCATCCAGGAGCGGATGAGGACAGCACAGAGCCGGCAGAAGTCAAATGCTGACAGGAGGCGGAGGCCACTAGAGTTCGAGGATGGCGACCACGTCTTCTTGCGGGACTCACCTCGACGTGGTTTGCGGAGATTTGGCCGAGGCGGAAAGTTGTCTCCATGCTTCATCGGGCCTTTCCAGGTCCTCTACAGGGTTGGTGAGGTGGCTTATCGCCTGGCTCTACCACCTCAGTTGCAACGGGTGCACGATGTCTTCCACGTATCCTAGCTGAGGAGATACGTGCACGACCCGACGCACATCATTGACTATGGGGAGCTAGACGTGGATGATGGGGCGACTTTTGCGGAGGTCCCGGTGGAGATAGAGGATCGACAGGAGAGGGTCCTACGTGGGCGATCGATTCCTCTTGTGCACATCAGATGGCAGCACGGGAACCTCCGAGAGAGCACATGGGAGCGGGAGGCTCAGATGCGTGCTCAGTACCCACATTTGTTTTCCTAGTTTTTGATGTATCTTTACGGGGACGTAAAGCCCTGAGGTGGGAGTAATGTAAATACCCGTAAATTTCAAGTAAATTTTTTTTCTTAATTTTCTTTGGAATTTTACAAGAACTCAGTCTCTGACGGCACCTGATTCCGAGGCCCGGTGTGCCCGGAATCATTTTCCGAAGATTAGCTTGGGTACGTTCAGTGAACGGACGAGCGGGTTTTTTTAACTTTTGAACCGGTGCCCGGAATCGAATTCTGAGGGCACTGATGAAATCGCAGCATTGGTATTCTCTTAGAAACGCCTCTTCTGGAGTTGCGTTTGCTCGGGTGTGGTTTTTAATTTTCGGGCTTAAAGTTAAGAAATAAAATAATTTTGCGACAACTTTATTTTATTTCACTTAAGCCACTTGGAAGCCACTTGAAGCCACTTAAAGACGGCTTAAACTGAGTTGATCCGGATAGGATTCTATCCAGAAGTATCCTACCCCCTTGGTAGGATATTTGTGAGGTGGGTCCCGCACAAGCCCCTCCGTTTCATTCTGCTAAGTAACGCACCCGCGAAAACCCGTCATTATGAAAGTCAACTGACGCGTTTTCTTAATTTCTTAACAGACCATTTAATTGGGCGGTTTATTTCATAAATTAAATGAGTTGTTTCTTTCGTTGAATTAATTCAATGAATTGATGGGTCGTTACTTACCCTTTTTCGTGTGTTGGCATAATAATAAAATAAGACCAACCAGTCTTTTGAAAGTTTGGGCGTTGAGAGGATTTGACAGAATCCTTGTACCTTCTTTCTCCTTCGCGAAAAACACAAAGAACGCGAAGAACGCGAAGAACGCCGTCATCCGCGGAAATCGACGACGCTCCAATCCGAGACGTTCTTCCCCGCCCCGATCTCCGATCACCAACCGTTTGAGGTGATTGATTTCGGGATTCTTCTAAAAGTTCTTTGTGGTTTAAAACGAAACACAGATTTAATTATTTATAATTAAAATCTGTTGTTTCTTGGTCCGTCGAGTTCGTCGACGCTACACCGGATTCTGCGACGACGCGACGCCCTTCCACGATGAAGCGACGATCTCCACCTTCCGCGATGAGCAATTCCGCGAAGAACGCTCACACGCGACGACTACGAGGTAGGGATTTTATTTTTGGAATTACCCCGTTTTATTATACCCGTAAATGTTTCTTAAAAAAGTTAAAGAACCGGATTTGTAAACAATTTTAAATTTATTAAAATTGTTGTTTCCTGTGTGGAATAAAAATTCTCCCGTTGTTTATATCTAACACGGAGGGTGTGGGCCAAACGAACACGGCCCAACGACCCTCCGCCGTTCTTCGTTGTTATGCGGATTTGATGGGCGATGACGGAATGTGCCACAACGGAGGTTTGATGATTCCGCAGTGAAGAACGAGTCCCGGGAGGAGCAACGGCGCAGACGGGAAGAAAATCGGGCCACCGGAGCAACTCCAGCGACCCGCGGAAGCCGCCGGCGGCGCGGCGGCGCCGGCAGCCGGGAGCGGCGGCGCCACCAGCGCGCCGCCGGACAACCCCGTCGCGGCAGAAACCGCGACGGCGGCACTCGCAGACCCGCGACCGCGCGGGTCCGGCGCGCGCGGGACGCGGCTGAAGCCGTGTCCGGGTGTCCGAGCGACACCCCGCGGGTGCCACAGGGTTGTCACGCGGGGGCGGCGGCTCCCCCCCTCCCCCGCGTCGCTCGGCTTGCCAGGAAGACACCCCGCGGGTGTCGCGGGGGTGTCACGCGGGGGTGGCGGCTCCCCCCCCCCCCCCCCCCGCGCCGCTCGGCCGAGCCGAGCCGGGCTTGCCGAGCCAGGCCGGTCTGACCGGCCGGGCCGCGCCCTGGCCGTGCCGGACCGGGTCAGACCGGGTTGACCCGGTTCGGCCGAACAAGGGGGGGTCGGCCCGGGCCCGGACCCCCCGTCTTCGGACGGTTTTCGTTGAAATGGCCGTATCTTGAGCTACGGGCCTCCAAACGACTCACCGTTAGTGGCAACGCGATCCTTGGATCGAGACGGTCATTTCGGTATATCACACTCAAGGTTTCGGAATACTTTGTGTTCGGCCAGGTTGGTTCGTACACGAAACCAACCGGGCCCTCGGAGCGGAAACGCTCATATCTTGAGCTACGGACGTCCGATTGACGTTCCTTCAGCTTCGATGAATTCCTCTAAGTGAGACGGATCTTTTGGCACACTCCGCTCGAGGTTTGGACGCAGGTGGAGTACGGTCGGGTTGGTTTTGCCTTAAAAACCAACCGGGCCCCTGGGACGAAAAAGCCAATAACTTTCAGACCGGGCGTCCGATTGACGCGCCGTCTGCGACGTTGAGTTCCTGTTGACAATACTGAACTTTTGGATACATCAACTTCAGACTTTGTGTCAGTTGATGTATCAGCCTCTCGGCTCGTGGAGCGGACCCTCCCGAACAAGCTTGCTATGTGCGGGAACCCTAGAGCTGGCTGCGACTGCTTATTCGATTGCGACGACCGTGCAGAGATCCTTAGTGGACTACAGCGACGACCGTGCAGAGATCCTCAGTGGACTGTGCCGACGACTGTGCAGAGATCCTCAGTGGACTGCGATGACTACAACACTCAGCGATCCTACGTGGATCAGTGCTACAGGTCCTGTGTGGGCCCGATCCTGTGTGGGTCCGATCCTTGTGGGTCCGCGCTCAGCGGTTCTGTGTGAGCCAGCGCCTACAGGTCTTGTGTGGGCCCGATCCTGTGTGGATCATTGCGGGGGTTAGTTACCTATCGATCCTTCGTGGGTCCGACGACTTAGATTGATCAGTGATCATCTTTATCGTCATCCGAAGAAGTATACCTGTGTGAGCTGAATTTACTTTTTACTCTCCTTTCTGAATTGTGTTGAACTATCCTGTGTGGATTTACTGTTTACTCTCCTTTGTGGATTGTGTTGTGCAATCCTGTGTGGGTATACGTTTTGCTTTCCTGTGTGGACTGGGTTGTGCTTGGGCTCAGACGTTGGAGCCGAACGGGAATTGATGACTTAGGTATATGTATGGGCATATACCTAAGCAGTGTCAGTTGTTACTTCGTGATTGTATCTTTCCTTCATGGATTATCCTTTGTGGATTTCTGGAGACCTTAGGGGGTCTCGGGGTCCCTACTGAGTAGCTTATACTCACCCCTGCACGGGTTATGCCCGCACTTCGTGGTGTTGGTTGCAGACGACGGGCAGCGCTGATCGTGGTGGAGGCGTGCAGAGCAGGACGGTACCTGGAGGTGGACCACTGGGCGGGACGTACTCGGAGCGGTCAGGTGGACCCGAGGAGCAGTGGAGGCTATCTGTACCCGCCCTTCAGGTGGGACTTCCAGAGGACGGCTCGACGCTGCAGTTTTTCCTTTCAATTGTTGTTTTTTCCTTTCAGTTGTACTTTACAGTTGGGCTTGTATTTCTGGCCCCTTTTACTTTCAGTACAGCTTGTACCGTTTTTACTTAGTGTTTACTTTTCCACTTGCTTACTCTGTGGTGCTTGTTTACTTTTCAAAGGCAATGCCTTCCCTTTTTGTTGGGATTTACGCCTTGGTGCTAGTCGCCAGCCCCTGGCCTATGGAAGGCGGGCTTGGGGTAGTCACGGCACGGGCCCCGAGGACGAGTCGCGACAAACGGGAGGGGGATGGACCGCAGATACACGGCCGACCCTCCTCCCTTGTATGTTGTGTTCTTGCAGTTCGAAGGAAAGCGGCGCGGTGTAACGTTACCGCATGAGATCATACGGAAAGGGTGTGTGGGGCCGTCGCACCGCGCCAGAGAATCACGAAAACACCGTGGCCAGAGCCGGGCCGTGGCAGAGAGGAGCGGCGCTGTCGTGCCGCGCTGGTCAGAACAAGGCCACGACGGAGCAGGGACCGGTGGCCAATTCCTGGCCGCAGGCATTCGAGCAGGGGGACCGGTACGCGCCGGTCCCGTGGTGCAGCAGCCGGCTGGCCGGGGCGGGCCGGCCGGACAGGGGGAGAACCGGGGTTTCGAAACCCCCGGCTGGAGGCAGGATTGTCCCCCACGTGGGGGCCATGTTAATTGAAAAATGGGGGAAGCGCGCCCCCCCTTGACCGCCAGCTCGGTGTAACCGAGCTGGACAGCGAACAGCCAGCGCATCGGGCCGGGCTGCCCAGGCCGGGCCGGGCCACCCAGGCCAGGTCGGGCCACCCAGGCTAGGTCGGGCCGTGCCCAAGCGGGCCGGACCCAGACCCGGGGCGGGTCGCCCCGGTTCGGGCCGACCCATGGGGTCTCGGGTCGGGCCGGACCGGGCCCGAACCCCCTATTTTCGGACTTTTTTCGTTCTTTTTCCCATATACTGGGATACGGACCTCTGAACGACGCACTGTTAGTTGAGATGTGATCCTTGGATAGAGATGGTCATTTCGGTATATTAAACTCAAGGTTTCGGAAAACTTTGGGTACGGCTGAGTTGGTTCGAACACGAAACCAACCGGGCCCTCGGAATGGAAACACTTAAATCTTGAGTTCCGGACGTCCGATTGACGTGCCATCGACTTTGTTGGATTCCTCTTGATGAGACGAAACTTTTGGCATACTTAGACCATGGTTTGGATGTAGTTGGAATATGGCCGGGTTGGATTGTACCCGAAATCCAACCGGGCCCCTAGAACGGAAAAGCTGACAACTTTCAGACCGGACGTCCGTTTGAAGAACCGCCAGCGGTGTAGGTGATCACATTGAGAAATGGTCCCAATTAGTATACCCTATGAGATTTTGGGGTATAGTTGAGATACGGCCAGGTTGGTTCGCACACAAAACCAACCGGGCCCCTAGAACGAAAAAGCTAATAACTCACAGACCGGGCACCCGATTAACGCGTCGTCTGTTGTTTTGAGACCCCTATGACGAGGAGGTACTTTGAGATACTTCTTCTTGGGACTTTGAGATACTTGGAGTATCGACCTGCAGCTCGCGGATCGGACCCTCCCGGAGATGAGCGTACTGAGTGCGGAGACCGTGTAGCTGGCTGAGACTTGACGACTGCTTGACCGACTCGACTTGGAGTGAGTCGACTAGCCCAGTGGACGGAGCACTACTTTGTTTGGGTGCAGAACCATGGAAGATAGAGCACTACTGTGTGACAGTTCATACCCACGGTACTCTTCCAGAGAGTACCTCTGCAGGCTATTATGGTGTGTGGACTACTGTGTTTGGGTGGCATACCCCAGCGTGAAGCACTACTGTGTTTGGGTGGCTGACCCACGGTACTCGACAGGAGGAGTACCTCAGCAGTCTTAGGTTAGTGAGCAGTACCTCAGAATCTTGACAGGACCATTGTACACTCCAGAGACAGGGCTCTTCAGCAGTTATGGTTTCGATAATTATAATCATGTTTTGAGCTGAGTCTCTGACCTTTGTGATTTCCTCATGATTGAGATGGGTCACTTGATAAAATAGGTATATGTATAGACATTTACCTAGGTAGTGGTTATCCGTTGATTTCATAATCTTAGTGTTTCCTCATGATTGAGATGAGTTACTTGATAACTTAGGTATATGTATGGGAATTTTCCTAAGTAGAGGTTATCTGTTGAGATCTTTCTTTGTGGTTATCCTTGTTGAATTTAGTGAGACCTTGAGGGTCTCAGGGTCCCTACTGAGTATCGTTATACTCACCCCTGCACGGGCTATGCCTGCACCTCGTTGTATTGGTTGCAGATGACGGGCAGTGCTGACAGAGGCCGAGTGTTCGAGGACTGGAAAGTACACAGAGGTGGATCTCCGACAAGATAGTATCCGGAGGTAGACTTCATGATGTGATGAAACTTGGAGGAGGTTGACGGGTGAGAGCATTGTGGAGGCTTTCTGTACCTACCCTTCAGGTCGGATCTATAGTGGACGATCCAGGAGCTGCGCTATCTGTACCTACCCTTCATGTGGGATCCGTGGTGGACGATCTAGGAGCTATGCTATCTGTACCTACACTTTAGGTAGGATCCGAGGTGGACGACCCAAGTGTTGTTTCTTTTCTTCCAGCTGTTTGTCTTTTTTTTGTATTTCCTTTCAGTTGTAGCTGTACTTTTCAGTTGGGTCTGTATTCTGGACCTTTTTACTTTTCAGCACTTTCTTTTGTACTTAGTGTTTTACTTCCTCTTGTACTCTGTGGTGTTTTGTTTACTTTTATAAAGGAAATTCCTTCCCAGTTATTGGGATTTACTCTTTTGGTGCTATACTCTAGCCCCTGGCCTATGGAAGGCGGGCTTGGGGTAGTCACGACACGGGCCCTGAGTACGGGTCGTGAAAAATTGGTATCAGAGGAGTTAGGTTCTACCGTAAGACTATGGACTCTGATCTTTTTCTATGTGAAGAAATAGTGGTAAGGGTACCGAGTGTGGTATTCAGTGCAGGAAGTCCAGTGTTGGTGCGGCGGCCGATGTATCCGTACACTAGGACCCTGACTAATGATTTCCGACTTTGTACATGAAAACACTGATTGTGTTTGTGTTTCCAAAGTTTTAAATTCAGCTCAAACCAGGTCAGCTCACCAGGTATAAATCGTTGACTGTGTCGCATCTGTTCAGGATGTATCCACGCAGACAGTCAGTTGGAGTTCCGAGAGTGTACTCGATGACGGCCCACCGAGCAGCGAGGCTTCAGTGTGGGGCCCTTTTTACTATGTTGGAACCCTAGGGTGGTGTACCAACAACACCACTACCTGTTGGGCAGAAGATTCCACCAGCCTTACTAGCGAACTGTGCACGCTGGCAGAGCGTGTTACACGAGTTCCAGCAGCAGCGGCCTCCGAGGTTACGAGGTGAGGTCGATTCTCAAACAGTAGAGCACTGGCTGGAGGCGATTACTAGAGTTTTCCACCTAACTGAGACATCAGTAGAGTGGATGGTGGACTTGGATACTAGTGTTTTCTAGCGAGTGACCATGAGGATGGTCCGCATAGCAATGAGGCTTCAGTACATGGATCGATGCCTGAGATAGTGCCTTCGAGTAGTGTCTCAGCTATACATCACTACCTGTTGGTCTGCAGTTACAACCGGCGGTACTAGTAGGTGACACATGTAGGCTTACTGCCATACACGTGTTCCAATATCAGATACCCTCAAGTTTTGAGGTGAGACCGACTCACAGGAAGCTGAGAACTAGCTTGAGGAGGTGGGTGAGAGTTTTCTAGAGCTTATACAGCTTCGGCAGGATGATGTTTTAGTAGCTGAGTAATCATTGAGGCATACCAATCATTCTTGGTACTTGATGACTACGATATGATCAGTGATTTAGATCTCAGACCTCAGAGCGAGGTGTGTTTAAAGGATATCCGAGTAAGAACTCTTTTCTCTACGCATTCCTACTTATGTTAGGGTGCTAGAAAGAACCTTTGTGGTTGAATGTTCTTTGGCTGATCGGTTTTAGCCAGTGAATGTTAACAGTGGGAAGATGCGAAATGGCGTCAGTCTTAGAGACTTGGGCATGAGAATATTTCAAAAAGAGGAAATGTTAAGGATAGATTAGCAGACATGGAGGCAGAGCTAGGAGAGAAGCATGAGGTGGTGTACATATCAACATGTTACAACCACCCACCTTTGTTGTTTTGTCAAGGCTTAGGGAGCTGGAGGGTAGGGTAAGAGAGTAGCTGCATGAGGTCAAGGAGAGTGACCCAATGGCTCTAAGAATGATTTGAGGGACAGTCTGTGTCCACTACGAGTTGTCGTAGTAACAGAAGTTGATACAAATCATTCCTTCCTTCCACGAATCTTGTCCCAGACCTAGAGTTTCTGGTTAAGCCATTAACTTGACCCTCACGTCTGGAGATACCTTGGGATGAGACTCGATAATCACACTTTTGCCGACAGTGTGATCTGACCCACGAGGCGAGAGTTTCGGTTGGAATCTCTTGGTGGCAGCGTCGAGTCCTTACGATGTTGGTCTGAGTATGGATTGGATACATAGTTCATACACGGATTGACTGTATTAGGCAAAAAGGATGTGGTTTATCTACAAGGTTGGGATGAGATTTTCCATGGTCGGCGAAAAGGAAAACCCATGAAGCATGGGATGGAATCATGCATAGGAGGGTGCATTCGATCACTCCGGAGATGGCCAAACTTACCTTTGTGCCAGAAGTCTCTAGAGTTGTGGCACCACTTCCAACAGAGCTTTCAGGAGCTGGGTTGAATGGTGCGCCCAACCTGTGGGCGTTGGTTACATAGTTCACTACGACGCATTAGGGACCAGACTCGGGTGTTTTCCCATGTAGGATTGGGCAGTTATCGCCGATGGATCACGGCAGATGAGACAACACAGAGCTGACAGGAAGCCTCTAGAGTTCAAGGATGACGACCACGTCCTTATATGGGTCTCACCTTGATGAGGTTTACGGAGATGTGGCCAAGGCGACAAGTAATCTCCGAGGTTCAGTGGACCTTTTTATGTCCTCAGCTGGGTAGGAGAGTTGGTTTAACTCTTGACCCATCCACCTTAGTTGCACCGGGTGCACGACGACTTCCATGTATCTCAACTGAGGAGATATGTGCTTGACCCGACGCATGTCATCGACCATGGGGAACTGGAATTTGGCGATGGGGTGACTTTTGTGGGGTTCTAGTAGAGATTGAGGATCGACAGGAGCGGATCCTACGAGGATAGTCGATTCCTTGGGTTCACTTTCGCTGGCAGTACGGAAACCTCCAGATGAGCACATGGGAGCGGAAGGCTCAGGTGCGTGCTCAGTACCACTTTTGTTTCCCAAGTTTTTGTAAAAGCTTTACGAGGATGTAATTCCCTGAGGTGGGAGTAATGTAAAGACCTGTAAAATTCAAGGGAAATTTTTTTTAACTTTCTTTTGGATTTTACAAGAACGCAGTTTCTGACGGTGCCTAATTCCGAGGCCCGGTGTGCCCGGAATTAATTTCTGAAATTAGGCTCGGGTACGTTCAGTGAATGAACGAGCGGGTTTTTCTAACTTTAAAACCGGTGTTTGGAATTAAAATACGAGTGCACCGATGAACTCTTAGCGCCAGTAATTGCTTAAGAAGACCTTTTCTAGAGTTGCGCTTGCTCGGGACGAGTTGTTTAGTTTTGTGGATAATGACTTCCGAGAAATAAAATTTTTGCAAATAATTTTATTTCTTTAAAGTGGTTAAATCCTAAGGATGGAGGTTTGGTGAACCTAAATACCTAAGTGAGGTTAAATGTGAGTTGAGTCTTGCACAAACCCCACCCCTTCAAATTCCCTAACCCCCATAAATCTTCCCCTTAAAACCCCCTTGTATTAAATGATCTAACTTCCTTTCCCATTAAATACATGCCAACACTTTGTAATTAAAAAGTTCAAACTCTTTTATTAATTTTGATTTGATTAGTTTGAATTTTGAAGTGGCTTTTATTAAATAAAATAATAAGGTAGCTTATTATTTTATTTGTGGGAAAACTTCCTGGGTGGGAGCTCTTGAGTTTTTGGAGAAGAACACTGACTCTTCGACGAAGAACGCCTCCGATGGAGAACGCGAAGACACTGAAGACGTGCCTTCTCTTCTATTTTCTCCACGTCAAGGGAGGAGACACCACCACGGGGAAAGTTTCCATCGATGATAACTCTTCCTCTGTTGACAACAAAATTGACACCGATCTTCCGCGATGACCGATCATCGCGACGCTTGCCTCTTTCCGCGGCATGACGACATGCGACGTCTTTTTGAGGTAGGGAATTAATTTGTGAATTTTAATGAACCCCATGTTACATCCTTCTAAATCAAAGAACGCAGATCAACTAAATATTACGTTGATCCACAGATAATATGTTTGCGGGTTGGGAATTCTTGATTGTGGGGAAAACTGTTGGGGTAGATTACTTTTGTTCGTGAAAAATCTGTGTCGTTCTTTGTCTTTTGGACCGTTTGCTATCGATTAATGGGAGGGGGTCAGATCGCACAATCACGGCCGACCCTCCTCCCTTGTATGTTGTGTTTTTGCGGTTCGAAGCAAAGTGGCGCGGTGTAAAGGCACCACGAGGGATCATACGGAAAGGTTTTGCGGCGCCGTTGAAGTCGAAGAAAGGCGTGGTGTCGTCGTGCCGCGCCAGAGAATCACGAAAACACCACGACCGGAGTGGGGTCATGGTGGAGAGGCATTGTGCCGTCACACCACGCCGGTCGGACCAAGGTTGCGGCTGAGGCCACGACAGAGCAGGGACCGGCGGACAATTCCCGGCCGCTGGCGTCGGAGCAGGGGGACCGACCCGCGCCGGTCTCGTGGTGCAGCAGTCGACCGGCCGGAGTGGGCCGACCGGACAGGGGGAGAATCGGGGGGGTTTGAAAACCCTGGCTGGAGGTAGCAGTGGCCCCCATGCGGGGGACACATTAATTGAGACAGGGGGGCAGCGCCCCCCCCCCCTCACCGCCAGCTCGGTGTAACCGAGCTGGCCAGCGAACCGCCAGCGCGCCAGCGTGCCGGGCCGGGTGGTGCCGCGCCCAGGCTGGGTCGGGCCGCGCCAGCCAGGCCGTGCCGCACCAGCTGGGCCAGGCCACGCCCAAGTGGGATGGAACCGGACCCAGGTCGGGTCGACCCGTTTCGGGCCGACCAAGGGGGTCTCGACCCGGGCCGGACCGGGCCCAAACCCCCTATTTTCGAACTGTTTTCGTCATTTTTCCCATATCATAGGCTACAGACCTCTGAACAACACACCGTCAGTTGCGATGCAATCCTTGGATCAAGAAGGACGTTTTGGTATATTACACTCAAGGCTTCGAAGAACTTTGGGTATGGACAAGTTGGTTCGAACATGAAACTAACTGGGCCCTCGTGCAGAAACGCTTATATCTTTAGTTCCGGACGTCTGATTGACGTGCTGTGGACTTTGTTGGATTCCTCTTGATGAGACGGAACTTTTGGAATACTTTTACCATGATTTGGATGCAGTTGGAATATGGCCGGGTTGGATTGTACCCGAAATCCAACCGGGCCCCTAGAACGGAAAAGCTGATAACTTTCAGACCGAACGTCCGTTTGATGAACCGTCAGCGGTGTTAGTGATCACGTTGAGAAAAACGGGCCCTATGAGTATACCCTATTAGAGTTTGAGGTATATTTGAGATATGGATAGGTTGGTTTGCACACGAAACCAACCGGGCCCCTGGGACGAAAAGGCTAATAACTCACAGACCGGGCACCCGATTGACGCATCGTCTGTTGTGTTGAGACCCCTATGACAAGGCGATCCTTTGAGGTACTTCTTTGTGGTACATTGAGATACTTGGAGTATCAACCTGTAGCTCGTAGAGAAGACCCTCCTGGAGACGAGCCTACGGAGTACGGAGACCGTGTAGCCGGCTGAGACTTGACGACTGCTTGACCGACTCGACTTGGAGTGAGTCGACTAGCCCAGTGGATGGAGCACTACATTGTTTGGGTGCAGACCCATGGCGGATGGAGCACTACTGTGTGACAGTTCAGACACGCGGTACTCATCCGAAGAGTACCTTTGCAGGATATTACGGGGTGTACACTACTGTGTTTGGGTGGCATACCCCAGCGGGAAGCACTACAATGTTTGTGTGGCTGACCCGCGATACTCAACAGGAGGAGTACCTCAGCAGTCTTAGGTTAGTGAGCAGTACCTAGGAGTCGTGACAGGACCACTGTACACTCCAGAGACGGGGCTCTTCAGCAGTTACTGTTTCGATAATGAAAATTCTGGTTTGAGCTGAGTCTATGACCATTGTGTTTACCTCATGATTGAGATGGGTCACTTGATAACATAGGTATATGTATGGGAATATACCTGGGTAGTGGTTATCTGTTGATTTCATAATCTTAGTGTTTCCTCATGATTGAGATGGGTTACTTGATAACTTAGGTAAATGTATGGGCATATACCTAAGTAGAGGTTATCTGTTGAGATATTTCTTTGTGGTTATCCTTGTTGGATTTAGTGAGACCTTGAGGGTCTTAGGGTCCCTAATGAGTATCGTTATACTCACCCATGCACGGGCTATGCCCGCACCTTGTTGTGTTGGTTGCAGACGATGGGCATCACTGACATAGGCCGAGTGTTCGAGGACTGGACGGTACCCGGAGGTGGATCTCCAACGAGACAGTATCGAGATGTGGACTTCACAACCTGACGATACTTGGAGGAGGTTAACAGGCAAGAGTGTTTTGGAGGCTATCTATACATACCCTTCAGGTACGATCCGTGGTGGACGATCCAGGAGCTGCGCTATTTGTACCTACCCTTCAGGTAGGATCCGTGGTGGATGATCCAGGAGCTGTGCAATCTTTACCTACCCTTCAGGTAGGATCCGAGGTGGACAACCCAGGAGCGGTTTCTTTTCTTCCAGTTGTTTGTCTTTTTTGTTGTATTTCCTTTCAGTTGTAGCTGTTCTTTTCAGTTGGGTTTGTATTCTGGCCATTTTTACTTTTCAGCACTTTCTTTTGTACTTAATGTTTTACTTCCTCTTGTACTCTGTGGTGTTTTGTTTACTTTTATAAAGGCAATGTCTTCCCAGTTATCGGGATTTATGCCTTTGGTGCTAGTCGCCAGCCCCTGGCCTATGGAAGGCGGGCTTGGGGTAGTCATGACACGGGCCCCGAGTACGGGTCGTGACAAATTGGTATCAGAGGAGTTCGGTTCTACAGCAGGGCTAAGGACACTGATCTTTTTCTATGTGAAGCAATAGTGTTAAGGGTTCCGAGTGTGGTCTTCAGTTCAGGGAGTCCAGTGTTAGTGCGGCGGCCGACGTATCCGTACACCAGGACCCTGACCAATGATTTTCGACTTTTTACATGAAAACACTGATTGTGTGTGTGTTTCCAAAGTTTTAAAGTTATCTCAAACCAGGTCATCTCACCAGGTATAAATCGTCGACCGTGTGGCATCTGTTTAGGATGTCTCCACACAGACAGTCAGTTGGAGTTCCGAGAGAGTACTCGATGATGGCCCACCGAGCGGTGAGGCTCCAGTGCGGGGCCCTTTTTACTATGTTGGCACCCTCATGTGGTGTACCAGAAGCACCACCACCTGTTGGGTAGCAGATGCCACCATCCTTACTAGCGAACTGTGCACGCTGGCAGAGTGCGTAACACGAGTTCCAGTAGCAGCGGCCTCCGAGGTTACGAGGCGAGACAGATTCCCAGATAGTAGAGCACTTGCTGGAGGTGATTGCTAGAGTTTTCCACCTAGATGAGACATCAGTAGAGTGGATGTTGGTCTTGGATACTAGTGTTTTCTAGTGAGTGACCATGAGGATGGTCCACATAGCGATGAGCCTTTGGTACGTGGACCGATTCCTGAGATAGTGCCTTCAAGTAGTGTCTCGGCTATACATCACTACCTGTTGGTCTGTAGTTACAACCAGCGGCACCGGTAGGTGACACATGTAGGCTTACTGCCTTAAACGTGTTCCAATATCAGATACCCTCATGTTCCTAGGTGATCCCGACTCACAGGAAGCTAAGAACTGGCTTGAGGAGGTGGCTGAGAGTTTTCTAGATCTTATATAGCTTCGGCAGGACGATGTTTTAGTAGCTGAGTAATCATCGAGGCGTACCAATAGTTCTTGGTACTTGATGACTACGATATGATCAGTGCTTTAGAGCTCGGACCACAGAGCGAGGTGTGTTTAATGGATATATGAGTAATCACTCTTTTCTCTACACATTCATACTTATGTTAGGGTGCTAGAAAGAACCTTTGTTGTTGAATGTTCTTTGGCTGATCGGTTTTATCCAGTGAATGTTAACAGTGGGAAGATGTGAACTGGCGTCAGTTTTAGAGACTTGTGCATGTGAATGTTTCAAAAAAAGGAAATTTTAAGGATAGTTGAATCTGCAGAGTAGTAGATGTGGAGGTAGATCTAGGAGAGCAGAATGAGGTGGTGTACATATCAACATGTTACAACCACCTACCTTTGTTGTTCCGTCCAGGCTCAGGGAGATGGAGGGCAGGGAAAGAGAGTAGCTGCATGCGGTCAAGGAGAGTGACCCAATGGCTCTAATAATGATTTCAGGGATAGTATATGTCCACTACAAGCTGACATAGTAACAGACGTTGATACGAATCATTCCTTCCTTCCAAGAATCTTTTCCCAGACCTAGAGTTTCCGGTTAAGCCATTGACTTGACCTTCACATCTGCAGATACCTTGGGAGGAGACTCGATAATCACACTTATGCCGACAGTGTGATCTGACCCACGAGGTGAGAGTTTTGGTTGGAATCTCTTGGTGACAGTGTCGAGGCCTTATGATGTTGGTCAGAGTATGGATTAGATCCAAAGTTCATACACGGATTGACTGTATTAGGAAAAAAAGGATGTGGTTTATCTACAATGTTGGGATGGGGTTTTCCTTGGTCGGAGAAAAGGAAAACCCAGGAAGCACGGGATGGAATCATGCATAAGAGGGTGCATTCGATCACTCAGGAGATGGCCAAACATACCTTTGTGCCAGAATTCTCCACCGTAGCTGCACCACTTCCAGGAGAGCTTTTAAGATCTGGGTTGATCGGTGCACCCAACCTGTGGGCGTTGGTTACATAGTTTACTGCGACGCATTAGGGACCAGACTTAGGTGTGTCCTGATGTTGTATTGGGCAGTGATCGCCGATGGATCATAGCAGATGAGACTACACAGAGCTAACTGGAAGCCTCTAGAGTTCAAGGATGACGACCACGTCCTCATACGGGTCTCACCTCGACGAGGTTTACAGAGATGTGGCTGAGGCGGCAAGTAGTCTCTGAGGTTCAGCGGACCTTTTCAGGTCCTTAGCTGGGTAGGTGAGGTGGTTTACAACTTGACCCATCCACCACAGTTGCACCGGGTGCACGACGACTTCCACATATCTCAACTGAGGATATATGTGCTTGACCCGACGCATGTCATCGACCATGGAGAATTGGACTTTGGCGATGGGGTGACTTTTTCGGGGTTCTAGTAGATATTGAGGATCGACAGGAGCGGATCTTACGAGGACAGTCGATTCCTTTGGTGCGCTTTCACTGGCAGTACGGAAACCTCCAGGTGAGCACATGGGAGCGGAAGTCTCAAGTGCATGCTCAGTACCACTTTTGTTTCCCTAGTTTTTGTTAAAGCTTTACGAGGACGTAAAGCCCTGAGTTGGGAGTAATGTAAAGACCCATAAAATTGAGGGGAAATTTTTTCTTAATTTTCTTTGGGATTTTACATGAACTCAGTTTCTGATGGCGCCGGATTCCGAGGCCCGTTGTGCCCAGAATTAATTTCCGAAGTTAGGCTCAGGTACGTTCAGTGAACGAACAAGCGTGTTTTTCTAAGATTAAAACCGGTGCTCAGAATTGAAATTTGAGGGCATCGATTAACTCTTAGTGCCAGTAATTGCTTAGGAAGTTCTTTTCCAGAGTTGCGTTTTCTCGGGACGAGTTGTTTAGTTTTGTGGATAAAGACTTCCGAGAAATAAAATTTGTGCAACTAATTTTATTTCTTTTAAGTGGTTAAATCCTAAGGATGGAGGATGGGTGAACCTAACTACCTAAGTGAGGTTAAATGAGAGGTGGGGCCCGCATAAACCCCACCCCTTCAAATTACCAAACCCCCATAACTATTCCCCTTAAAACCCCCTTGTATTAAATGATGTGACTTCCTTTCACATTAAATACATGCCAACACTTTGTAATTAAGGAGTTCAACCTCTTTAATTAATTTTAATTTGAATAGTTTGAATTTTGAAAAGGATTGTATTAAATAAAATAATAAGGTAGCTTATTATTTTATTTGGGGGAAAACATCTTGGTTGAGAGATCTTGAGTTTTTGGGGAAGAACACTGACTCTTCGACGAAGAACGCCTCCGACGGAGAATGCGAAGACACCGACAATGTGCCTTCTCTTCTTCTTTCTCCGCGTCAAGGGAGGAGACACCACCGCGGGGAATGTCTCCATCGACTAGGGCTCTTCCTCCGATGACAACGGAATCAGCACCATTCTTCCGTGATGACCGATCATCACGATGCTTGCCTCTTTCCGCGGCACGACGACATTCGACGTCTTTTAGAGGTAGGGAATTAATTTGTGAATTTTAATGAAACCCATGTTACTTCCATCTAAATCAAAGAACGCAGATCAACTAAATATTATGTTGATCCGCGAAGAATATGTTTGCGGGTTGGGAATTGTTTATTGCGGGGAAAACTGTTGGGATTGACTACTTTTGTTCGTGAAAAATCCTTGTCGTTCTTCGTCTTTTGGACCTCTTGCTATCGATTAATGGGAGGGGTCCGGACTTCACAAACACGGTCGAACCTCCTCCCTTGTATGTTGTGTTGTTGTGGTTCGAAGGAAAGTGGCGCGGTGCAATGACACAACGTGGGATCATACGGAAAGGGTGCACGACGCCGTCGCGCCGCGCCGTTGAAGTCGAACAAAGGCGCAGCGCTATCGCGCCGCGCCAGAGAATCACGAAAACACCGCGGCCGGAGAGGGGCCGTGGTGGAGGGGTGCGACGCCGTTGCACCGCGCCGGTCGGAAAAAGGCCGCGGCGGAGCAGGGACCGGTGGCCAATTCCCGGCCGCAGGCGTCGGAGCAGGGGGACCAGCCCGCGCCGGTTCCATGGTGCAGCAGCCGGCCGGCCGGAGCAGTCCAACCAGACAGGGAGATAACTGGGGGTTTGAAACCCCCAGCTGAAGGTAGGAGTGGCCCCCATGTGGGGGCTGCATTAATTGAGACAGGGGGGCAGCGCCCCCCCCCCCCCCCCTCTGACCGCCCGCTCTGTGTAACCGAGCCAGCCAGCGAACCGCCAGCGCGCCAGGCCGGGCTTCCCAGGCTGGGCCGGGCCGGGCCGCGCCCAGGCTGGGCCAGGCCTGGACCCGGGTTGGGTAAACCCGGTTTGGTCCAACCCAGGGGGTCTCGGGCCGGGCCGGACCGGGCCCGAACCCCGTATTTTCAGACTCTTTTCGTTCTTTTTCCCATATAATGGGCTACGAGCCTCCGAACGACGCAAAGTCAGTTGAGATTCGATCCTTGGATCGAGACAGTAGTTTCAGTATATTACACTCAAGGTTTTGGAGAACTTTGGGTATGGCCGAGTTGGTTCGAACACGAAACCAACCGGGCCCTCGGAGCAGAAACGATTATATCTTGATTTTCGGACGTCCGATTGACATGCCGTCGAATTTGCTGGATTCCTCTTGATGAGACGGGTCTTTTGGAAAACTTCACCCATGGTTTGGATGCATTTGGAATATGGACGTGTTGGATTGTACCCGAAATCCAACCGGGCCCCTGGAACGGAAAAACTGATAACTTTCAGACCAGACGTCTGTTTGACGAACCGTCAGCAGTGTTGGTGATCACATTGAGAAACGGTCCTTATGAGTATACCCTATGAGAGTTCAGGGTATAGTTGAGATATAGCTAGGTTGGTTCACACACGATACCAACTGGGCCCCTGGGACGAAAAGGCTAATAACTCACAGACCGGGCACCCGATTGACACGTCGTCTGTTGTGTTGAGACCCCTATGACGAGGCGGTCCTTTGAGATACTTGTTCGTGGGACTTTGATATACTTGGAGTATCAACCTATAGCTCTTGGAGCGGACCCTCCTAGAGACGAGCATACGGAGTACGGAGACTGTGTAGCCAGCTGAGACTTGACGACTGCTTGACCGACTTGACTTGGAGTGAGTCGACTAGCCCAGTGGATGGAGCACTACTTTGTTTGGGTGAAGAGCCATGGAGTACGAAGCACTAATGTGTGACAGTGAAGACCCACGGTACTCAAACGGAGAGTACCTCTGTAGGCTATTAGGGGGTGTGCACTACTATGTTTGGGTGGCATACCCCGGTGGGAAGCACTACTGTGTTTGGGTGGCAGACCCACGGTACTCAACAGAAGGAGTACCTCAGCAGTCTTAGGATAGTGAGCAGTACCTCAGAGTCGTGACAGGACCACTGTACACTCTAGAGACTGGGCTCTTCAGCAGTTACGGTTTCAATAATGAAAATCTTGGTTTGATATGAGTCTATGACCTTTGTGTTTACCTCATGATTTAGATGGGTCACTTGATAACTGAGGTATATGTATGGGCATATACCTGGGTAGTGGTTATCCGTTGATTTCATAATCTTAGTGTTTCCTCATGATTGAGATGGGTTACTTGATAACTTAGGTATATGTATGGGCATATACCTAAGTAGAGTTTATCTGTTGAGATATTTCTTTGTGGTTATCCTTTTTGGATTTAGTGAGACCTTGAGGGTATCAGGGTCCCTACTGAGTATCTTTATACTCACCCCTGCACTGGCTATGCCCGCACCGCATTGTGTTGGTTGCAGACGATGGGCAACGCTGACAAAGGTCTAGTGTTTGAGGACTAGACAGTATCCGGAGGTGGATCTCCGACGAGACAGTATTCGGAGGTGGACTTCACGACGTGACAATACTCGGAGGAGGTTGACGGGCAAGAGAGTTGTGAAGGCTATCTGTACCTACCCTTCAGGTAGGATCCATGGTGGAGGATCCAGGAGCTGCGCTATTTGTACCTACCCTTCAGGTAGGATCCGTGGTGGACGCTCCAGGAGTTGCGCTATCTGTACCTACCCTTCAGGTAGGATCCAAGGTGGACGACCCAGGAGCTGTTTCTTTTCTTCCAGCTGTTTGCCTTTTTTTTTTGTATTTCCTTTCAGTTGTAGATGTACTTTTCAGTTGGGTTTGTATTCTGGTCCTTTTTACTTTTCATCACTTTCTTTTGTAATTAGTTTTTTACTTCCGCTTGTACTCTGTGATGTTTTGTTTACTTTTATAAAGGAAATGTCTTCCCAGTTATCGGGATTTACGCCTTTGGTACTAGTCTCCAGCCCCTGGCCTATGGAAGGAGGGATTGAGGTAGTCACGGTACGGGCCCTGAGGATGGGTTGTGACCATTGGGATCCATTTTAGGAGCTCTAACCTACTCCACCTTTGATCCATTCCTTATCTTTGCTGATTTCTATGATATTTTATTATATTTATTCCTTTATTTCTCTTCTCTTCCCTTCCTTCTCTCTCCTTTATTTTCTTTGGTATCCCCTATTAATTCTAAACTTATTGTCGATTATTTCATTGTTTGGATTTGATGTGATATTGGTATTTTTGGTTTCTTGGGTTTACAAACACTATTCTTATCCCTGTGGGGGTGATCTTTGTTTAAGGTGACTTGTTTTTGTCTTGGTTGTCATGTTTTCCTAGTAGGTGTTTCCATGGAATTGTTTTATTTTATAATTTAATGTGATCTTTTTCTTTCTAAAATCATTTCTATTGAACATATGATTATATTTGATACCCTTAAGATGTTTTAAAAACCATTTTGTTATGTTTTGAGCTTGGCATAATTGGTTTCTCTTTTAAATTCCATTTTTCCATTTTTGAAATGGAATATTTATATGTGTTTAGATTATATGAAATCCATGAGGGGTATTTTGAACTTTTTTTCATGATGTGAGTAATATATTGATCCAGTTTTTGTTTTCAATGAGTGAGAACTATATTTTAATGTGGGGTTTGACAGACCTCAATGTGATTTTTAAAGGGGTTATTTAATGGATTTAAAAAGGTGATTTGAAATTTTTATGTGGTTTAAACCCTTTGAAAAATTAATTGATAGCTCTTTTGAAATGTGTTTGATAGAAATAAAGGCCTTCATCCTTGTTTTGTATTTCCATGAAGAAGACACATTTTGGAGGTGTGATTTTTAATGTTTTTAAATGGTCTTTGATTTTTGTCATTTTCTAATGAGTTTTTCGAATGTCATTTTGTGAAATCTTAAAGGGATTGGAACCCTAAGACATGTTATGGTGTTAAAGGACTAGTTTTCACTTTTTTTAAAAAAAATTAATGTGAAAGGCACCACTTTATTTCCCCTTTACATGATTACACTGTGTATGGGTTATTTATCACTATGTGAGGATTTTTGTTTCCCTTATGCAGGTTACTGATATCTATGAGATTCTTGTTAATCCCATTGTGTGGTAATGTGCTTGATTATACTGTTGATCCATTTTTTATATAGGGTTATTCATTATTGGTTGTTAGGGGTGAGGTTTGTATATGGTTATTTCTTTTGTGTTATATCTGGCTTGCATTTTCTTATGCCTCAATTCCTTTCTGGTCAGGGGAACATGGGTAATAAGTGGGTGATCTAGTCTATTATTATAGTTGTTTCACACACCACTAGTGTCCCTCTAGTCGTTCTAAGTACAAGGGGTCATAGACTTTTTTCATCGCATTGAGGCTCATGTGGTCTAGTCAGAAGACTTGTGGTTTGAACATTAGCACATGATGGTTCTTAGTTTGTGAGTTAGTATACATTAATATGGTTAGGTGCTTCATATGATAATAATATAAATGGTAGATTCCATGGAATACTCAATTACTTAGTTTGTTACTGATTAATGGAATTTTGATCTAGTGTTTATTTGTATCATTTCCCTTACATTCATTAATATAGAAACTATTCTTTGTTATATTTTATATATGCCTTATTCCATGGATGGTGTCTATTTTTTTATGCTTGAAATGTTTGTGTGTTGGTTCATTTCCTTCAGAAAAATGAAATTTGAAGGATGTTTGGAAAACCAGATTTGAAATTAAAGACCCCTGTTTGGTTCTTAAACTGGATTTCAAGGTGGGTGTTTTGTTTTTGAGATGAAATTAACAGGTTTGATGGTTTAAATTAAAAATTTTCATTTAAATAAATAAAATGAGTTGTTTTCTGGAGAAATGTGAATGAGTTTGTGGATTTTAAATGGATTAGGCTAGTGGGAAAATTTTCAATGAAGTGTATTCAGTTTTGTAAAATCATGAATTTTTTTAAAGATAACTATGGAATTGTGTTGGTTTCCATAAAAGGTATACACAAAAAATTTAAATTCTAGTTTATTTTAAAATTTTCAATTTTTAATTTCCTTATGAAACATATTTCCAAGATTCATTGGGTTTTTTGGACCTAATGATATTTTTAACTCACACCTATACATTTCAAGTTCATGTTTCATAGTTTGATCTATTCTTCATTCTTTGATTCCAATGTGGGCTGAGTTGGGTGGTAGAGATCTTTTAGTTGTTTCATAGAGATTTTTTCAGGATTTCATAATGTTGGTTTGTTTTTTTTATTTTGGGATCATGTTCTATATATTATTATTTTTCATATCCTCCGGTTTATGGATAGTGTTTTTGTTTACTTTTATCAAAATGTGTTGGATATGTTTAGTCACTATGACCTATTTTCCATGCTTCCTTATTTTTTCTCTTTATTTATTCTACACTATTTTATATCTAGTTTGGGAAAAATAATATCCAAAGGGACTACCATGAATCATAGGAACTAGTTTCTAGCCCCTAGGGATCAGGAATTCCCTTCATGCCTTGTGGTGGGATGAGTTTGGTGTCGAGATGGATGGAAGATGTATTTGGTTTGTTACAAAATGGTATCCAAGAAGGTTTTGGGTTTCCATTATAATTTTCAGAATATTATTGAGTTTCCCATGTTATATGGTGATTTATTGGTAAATAGGTGACTAAAGTTGTCAAATCTTGAGAGGTAAGGGTGGGGATAGTCTAGCTTTCTCTTTCTCATCCTGGTCCTCAAGCTTCCATGTGATGTTTATGTTTCAAATTAATAATTTCAGTTTGTTTTTAGTTGTATACATGTATTTTAATTAGAATTTATTTTTTTATCTCCATTGAGTGTGTAAATGATATTGGTGGTTATAAAATAGTTTTTTGGATTGAAATAGAGGATAAAATGAGATTCATGATTAGCATGCAAGACTTGGTAAACTATGTGATGCCAATGCGGTGAGTTCTGTCACTTTAACAGAGTGTGTTGTATGGCTGAATCCCGGTTTCCCATTTTGTGTGACCAAACCATGAAAGTCACTTTTTATTCCTTGGTTTATTTTTTTGTACTCCTAATGATTTTGGACTTCTCCAAATGTGACTTTTACATGTAGGAGGTGGATGGAGTAGTGTATTGTTTCCCTTTTTGGATGTGATTTCTATGAAACCTATTTGAAGGGTTCTGTGGTTCCTTGAGAGAGATTGATTTTAAAACCAAATTTTGTAAAATGAAGTGGTTTTGTGAAATATTTGTTTTCAAAAACTGGTTTTATGAATAAATGGGATCGGTGAATTCCCTTACTCTTATGAAATGTTTTTAAAAACGTTTTTTTATTTTGGAATTTGGAAAATAGGATGTTTCAGACATTCTTAATCTGTTATTCCTGAAATTAAATAATTTAAAAAATATTTTTTAAAGTTTTTTGGGATAAAAAAGAGAATTTTTTTAAAACTAATTTGGAAAGTGTTTTGAAAAATATAAATGAATTTTGATCATCATTCTCCAGATCTCATCTTCAATAAATTAGATAAAGCTCATTTAGTTGAATATTTCCTTTTCTGAATTAAAGTATAAGCCGTACTTGCATCAGGTTTGACATCATTTTGGATGTTTTTCAATGAGAATATTCTAATAGAAGATGGTCATAATATGAATCTTTTAGTGGGTGATACCGTAGTTCTATCCAATGGGGGAAAGGATAACCTATAAAGTATGGAGAAAATTAGTATGATCTAGAGAAAAAAATCAAAGGTATTTTCTCCCAAGAATTGGTTATCTCTCATGTGCTTCAAATGTGGGAATCCAGAGAATAATAAGATATATTATCTTATGTATCATATGGTTTTCCTCTATCATGACCAATTTGGGCCATCTTTAGAAGTTTTTTAAGAAGGGTTTTTGGAAGTGGTCTCATGTTTAATCCTTTGAATATGGGTTTTTATACTGAGGCATTTACATTTATTGTTGTGATCTTTGTTTTAAATATTTGGATATTGATCATATAATCTTATGGATGGATCCACTTTGGAGATGATTCTTTTTAATGGTTTTTATTGTTATTTTATTTAATTCTTTGTTTCATTTGTGGAATGTTCCCCCTCCCTCTATTGTGGATGTATTTTTAGCTTATTATATGGGTTGCCTATCTTTTTTCAGTTGGTTGTGGGTGCCATTTCATTGAGCCTCATTATTTGGGTGAACCACTCTTAATATTAGTGGTATGTTAGAATTATTGTGTTGGGATTTAAGGTGCTCATTTTTTGTATATGACAAAGTTTTTAGTGCATGATTGGGTAACTATAAATATTGTTCTACTAGTTGAGTTGGTTTGCTAAATGGTGTTTGGCCTATGAAATTTTGGTATGCACCTTGTGAGGGTGATCCAGTTCTTGACCCCAAGTTAACTATGTGTATCATGACCAAAGATAAGATTTTATGTAATTATTTTGAGCCTATTTGTTGTTTATTTTACATCATTGTGGTTTTTATTGATTTTGGTATTAGAGTGAGTATATACCATGGTTTCTTAGTTGTTTGAGGATGAATTTATTGGTATTTATTCCTTGGTTCCACCATGTTAGAGGAATTATAAATGGTAAGGATACCTTGTTAGGTATCCCATACTTCATAGGAATTCTAGTTGAAGTTATTTTTTACATTGTTCATGGAGATGTTGGGTAACCTTGTGGTTGGTCAATTTGATAATTATTGAAGTTATTGGTTGTTGGTTATGATATTATACCATGTTGAGTAATTCTTTTGGTTTGGTATTCTTGGGATATTCTATTTTATCATTCCCTTAATCTTGAATGTAGACTTTTAGGGATAAAATGTGTCATGGTGGTGATTTTGTGACACCCGTAATGTCACTCTGTTATTTATTTTATATTATTTTATGAATTTGAGGATCAGTTTTATTTTCCATGAAGTTTTGGCTCAGAAATTTCACTTTATCATTAGTTTCCTTCTATATAGAGTTAAGGTTAATTGTTAGATGTAAATGTTCTGGCATCCCTTCATGAGGTGCCTAATAATTTCATTTTTAACAATACATGGCTTGTCAGCACGGGTTGTTCATGGTTTAAGGACGTAGCATGTAACCCCCCATGAGAAATTGTGTGGGTTCCTTAATGTTTTTGGGGCGTGACACATAACTTACACAAGGTTTGGTATATTTCGTAGCAAGTGCGTGGGTTTGGTATTTTTTTACATTGTATATAGGTAAGTATGGATCACTATTTTTAGAAACCATGTAGTGATCATGGTAATCTATATGGGGGGTTTCTGTCCTAGGTAGTGTCCATCACATGGGTGGCACATTGTTTGGAAACCCATGTGGCCACAATGTAAGTACAACCTAGGTTTATAAATTTTTAAGAGTTTCCCATTAATAAATATTTTAATTAAGAGTTGTTTCACTCCTCATATATTACATTCATATCTAATGACTCTTCGGATCACATGGAGAAGCTCGGACCTCCTCCACCATTTTTTACTTCCCTTCTCTTTGGATATTTTCAAGATATTTTGATGCATTTCTTTCTCCCTTTCCCCCTTTTTTCCTTTCCCTATCTATCCTCTATTGGATTTGGTTCCCACCATGAACCCTTTAACATTTTTTAATTATTTTAGGGTTCTAAATGGATATAATTTTTGTGTTTTTGGTTATGGGGTTTTTAGATTCCATTTCTATCCTCATGGGTGTCCTCATCATTGAAGGTGATGTGTTTTTACTTGGTTTTCACTTATTTAAAGTAGGTGTATCTATAAAACTATTTCATTATGGGATTCAAAGTGTGATATAGTTTTCAAAATTCTTTTTTAGTGAAATTATGATTATATGTGATACCCTTATGATGTTTTAAAACCCACTTCATTTTTTTATCTTATTATAAATGGGTTCTCCTTGAAATTCCATTTTTTCATGTTTGAAATAGAATACTTAGATGTGTTGAGATTCATTGGAATTCCTGAGGGTATTTTTGAACTAGATTTTATGATGTGTGTCAGATGTTGATCCGGTTAAAGTTTCCAATGAGTTAAAACTATATTTTAAAGTCTTTTTGACTTAAATTTAGGAGTTGACCTCAAAGTGATTTATAGAGGGGTTCTTTAATATATTTAAAATTGTTACTTGAAATGTGTGTGCAGTTTACCCCTAGTAAAAACACCTAAATAGATATTTTGAAATATATTTGATCAAAATTAAGGTCCTAAACCAACTTTTTTATTTCAAAGAAGAAGACCCATGTGGGAGGGTGGCTTTGAAATATTTGTTAATGGTGTGTTATTTCAATCATTTTACAAATAGTTTTGTACTGTAATTTTATAAAATGGATTAGGGATTGGAAAACTGATCCATGTTTTGATTTAAAAGGCCTGGTTGTAACTTTGGTTTTAAAATGGTTATTGTGAATGGAGCCTTTTGATTTCACCTTGATTTTATTACCCATTATGTGGGTTCATTATCACGATGTGATGCTTTCCATTTCTCTTGTGTGGGTTATCGATCTCTTTGAGATTCTTATTGCCACCCTTCTATGGGAATGTGTTTTATTATACCATGGGGGAATATATTATATGGTTTTGTTCAATATTATGTATTTGTGGTTAGGGTTTTCTATGGTTATGAATTGTGTCTTAGACTTAGATCCCATATTATTAGGCCTTACATTCATTTTGGTCATGGGAACCGTGGTACTAAGTGGGAGATATTGTATATTATGCATGTTGGTTCAAATGACACTAGTGGGACTCAAGTCATGTTATTTATAAGGGATAAGAGGATTTTTTTATTGAAAAACATTTTATTCATGATAATTAGATGACATATTTTTTATATTCATTGTGCATTAGTATTTGGTTTATGATTTGGTATACTTTAATGTGGCCTGGTTATTTTCATGTTTGGAATACATAAGATATATACCATGATACATTAAATTTCATTATTTTAATTGGTTATTGGGAGTTTTATCCATTGCTCATTTGTATCATTTTCCACATATTCATTGAAATGGAATATATTCTTGTTTACATTATATATATGTCTCATAATGTGGATGATGCTGGTATTTTTGTGATTCACCCATGTGTGTGTTGGATCTTTTACATTAGATAATGAGTTTTAAAATATGTTTTCAAAGTTTATTTTGAAATTAAAGTCTATTTTTTAGTTTTTAAAGTGGATTTCAAAATGGATATTTTATTTTATGGATGGAAATAACTGGTTAGATGTTTTAAAGTGCTGATATTTATTAAAAAATGAGTTTTTTTGAAAAATGTGAATGGGTGTGGGTATTTAAAATAACTTAGTATTCTTGGAATGTTTTTAAACCATTGAAATCCATTTTAGAAAATAATTAGAATTGTCTTCAATGAGAATTATGAATTTTTTTTTGGTTTCTATAAATGTTATATGTGAAAAAGTAAAATTCATAGTTTACATTAAAACTATAATTAATTAATTTGTTTCTGAAAAATATTTCATATATTTGGTAGGTTTTGGAAACCAATAGATCTTATAATCTCAGGTCTATATATTTTATGTTATAGGTTCCCAGTTGGATCCATTCTTTATTCATTAAGGCTGACATGGGGTGAGTTGGGTGGTGATAAGAAATTTGTGGTAGCATAGAGATGGTATCATTATTATCTTGACTCTTTTAAAAGTTTTTTATATTTTTTATTAGTTTTGTATCTTTTATGATAAATTCTATCCTATTGTTTGCGGAAAATGTTTGTGATTAATTTTATACAAATGGTTTGATTTAGTTTAGTTGGTTATGACCTATTTATCATGCTTCTTTATTTTGGATCATTATTTATTACACTATCATTTATCACTGGTTTGGTAGAAATAATTCCCAAAGTGATTCTTATTATTCATAGACACTAGTTTCTTTCTTTTTGGGGTTGGGAATTCCCTTTGGTCCTGGGGAAGGCCAAGGTGGGTTCTGTGATGGATGGAAGCCCAGTTTGGTTTGTTACAAAATGTTATCAGAGCTTTTGTTGGGTTTCCTTTTGCAGGATCCCAAGATTATTGAGTTTACATTTTTATTTTTGGGATGTCCTGATATAGAAGAAACTATTAATTTTAGATATTTAGAGGTAAGGTTAGGGAGAGTCTAGCTTGCTCTTACTCATCCCAACCCTTGTGATTCCATGGATAATTTGGGTATTGAATTGAGAATTTGAGTTTGTTTTTAGTTATTGTAATGGATATTCATCCAAATTGATTTTTTATCTTATTTGAGTATGTAAGTGATGCATGTGTTCTTTCATTGGTTTTGGGAAGGAAATATAGGAGCACATGAGTTTCATGTATAGCATTGAAATATTGGGAAATCATGTGGTGCCTATGTGGTTCGGTCTACCTCTTTTAAAGAGCATGTTGCATTGTTGGATTATCGTTTCCAAATGCATGAGTTAAAATGTACACATCAATTTTTCTTCCCTATTTTAGTTTTTTAGACTCCTTGAGATTCCTGATATCAATTAATTTGATTTTCACTTATCGGTGGTGGATAGAGGAGTGTTTTCATAACCTTTTTTGATGTGACTTTTGTGAAACTTTTTTAAGGGTTTTGTAGTTCCTTGATTTTTATTATCTTTAACACTATATTTACGAATATGAAGGGGTTTTTAAAATTTTTAATATCAAAACCTGGTTCTATGAATAAATGGGATGATTTAATTCCCTTAGTTTTATGAAATTTTTTATAATTTTCATCTTTTTATGGTATTTTAATGATGAGATATATAAAAAATTCTTCCTAAGGTATTTTTGAAAGAAATAGATTCAAAAAAGAGGATTTTGAAGCATTTTTATATCAAAGGATATTTTTTAGGAAAAAAATTTGGAATGTGTTTTTAAGAGAGGAAATAAATTTTAATGATCCTTAATTTGAACCTTGGTTTTTAAACCTATTCGGTTTGAAATGAATCCTGTGTAACTTTCCTTACTAGATAAATGTGTGTTTGTTCAACCAAGTCTCTTTTGTTATGAAATTTTTTACAGTTTGGTTTTTGAGAAAAACCATTCTAGAGGAATATTTTATAATTCGATTTTGAAAACGGTGTTTTCAAAATAAATTTTATTTAGGTGTTAATACTTGTACCTCATTTTAGGGTTTTTTGTTTTTTCCTTAACTATTACCTTATAGTGTAATTGTTTAGTTTTTTATTGAGGAATGAATTGATATTGTTCGTGTGTTACTCATTTTTATCACCTAGAATAGATGAAATGGTTTCTCTTCTTCTGGTGCCTACCACAAATCCAAGTGGATTTGTGGATGTGGAACCTTCTTTGAGATCATACCCCATCTTGGAATTCTTGAATCAGCATTTTCCTTTTTAAGTGGCGATTAGGGGTTACTGAAAGCAGTGTGGTTATTGTAAGAGATTGAGTTGATCCTAAATTTTATATTAAAGCCTAATGATTCATGGATTAGAGACATCGATTGCTTTCTTTTTAGTTTTAATCTAGTTTAGTTAGAGTTATTGGTACCTCGCTAGCTTCATGAAGGTATGTAATGGGGGATTTTCATAGGGAAAGTTTTCTAGCGGTTCACTCAAAATATGTGAAAGGGGGGAAATATAAATTATCTCTCCGATATTCTTTAGGGTTACCGATTAGTGAGGGAGTACTTCGATCACTTTTTGAATTTGGAACTCTTTTCTCCAAATATACTCATCAGTTATTCTAATAATTCTCATTTCATTGGAGGTTCCCTTAAAATAGATCTTGGTTCGATGACACACCCTCCTCTATGCACTCTCTTGGAAATGCCCTAAGAATCAATGGATGAGATCTCAGATCCCCCATCTTCTATAGAGTGGTTTGGTTACCTCCATCCATACACTTCAAAGGAATGCCTTCGGTCCTTTCTCCCTTTTTTGAATCCAGATTTTCTTCCAACATTTCTAGAGAACTCGGTTTTCCCAAAAGTCCTAGATCTCTATGAAGTTGTTCCTAAACTTTCAATATTGATGTTAGAGTTGAAAAATGCTTCGTATCACTTCAACTTGACCTTAGTGTCTTGATTAATTCATCACCAACCTTCAGTATATGTGTTCAAATATTTCTTTTTCGAATCCTAGGGTTTATAAGAGTGATCAATAGTGGGGCTTCTAGACATTAGGCATATTATGACCAGATTTTCATCGATGGGTGATCTGATTATTTCTTTGTCCAAATATCCTGAAAAACGAAATTAATGTTTCTTCTATATTATCTAGTTTACCTTTTAATTTCACATGAATCAATACACCATAGTTGCATTGATTTTGGTATTCTTCCCTGAGCTCCAAATTCCCTTTTAAAACCCTTCTATCTTGTGGTTACATAGAAACATGGTTGGTCATTTTTGGTGATCTTATAGTCGAAAAGATGTTGTGAATCATACTATTTTCCCATGAATTTGTGTGGAGGTTTATGTCTCTAAGATGTTAGTGGACTGGGTGTGGATAACGGTTGGAGAGGAATTCCAGTAGACACAAGTTGTAGTCTTTGAATCGTAGACAGATCGCTCTGAATTTGGCGGTCGACTAGGTAATTTGGCTTCAATCATCCATAGTGGACATATAAATATATAGGTGGAAGACCCGAAGGAAATTTAGTTTTCATGTCACAATGGACTTGAAGTTATATATTTGAGGACGTATTAGAAAGATAATTCTAATGTCATACTAAAATTGGAAAGAATGGTTATTGTGAACCCCTCAGAGATGTAGGCCAGGATAGCACAGGATGCGTCAACTCAGTATGAGGAATGCACTAAGCTCTATAATACTAATGTGGAGGTAGTTTTTTTCACATTTAAAACATGACCTTGTTTCCATTAGGTCGATGTAGGACACATCTAAATTCAGAGGAGCTGAGGAGGTGCGTACAATAGCTTCTATGGAACCTAACTCAGAGTCTATTTTCCCCGATAATGGATTCACATATAAAGTGAAACTTTAGGATGTTTCTAAATTTGATTCAAAAGGTGATAAGAGCTAGAAGAGAGTCCTTAAAACATCATAGGGGTCAAAGGAGAAGCCACTTAGTAGAATCCCATGTATAAATATGAGAAACCATTTTACAGGGATGGTTAAGGAAGAACCAAGTCTGGAGGATAGAGATTTAGGTCAAGCTAAATCCTAATGCCCAACTTAGTGTTGTCAAACTAGTCTGGGTATGCACTCAACTTTTCTAGTTGAAAATCCTAGAGTATATCAAGATCTTTCTGAGGCTTATTATGATTCATAGATAGCTATTCAGCTCTCATTTGAGAGTGTGGAAGGAAGATGTGATAGAGGGATATATAGATTAAGGAATAATAAGGATTGGAAAGGGAATAAAGATGTGGGGGGATGTATTATGGTTAAATGTAAAATAACTAAAGGTTAGAAGGATTACTCTAAGCTACTGAAGCTGATGGAAATAAGGTATTCTAGAAGATCTATGGTGAAGAATGGTGGTTGATCGGTCCAAGATTAGGAAAGAAAGAAGATCCTGAACCCACAAATTGGGAAGATTGAAGATCATTTAATAGGGAATAGTGGTACAGAGGGAAGGGTAGAGGGGAATAAAGAATTTTGGGATGGAAAAGGAAAAAACACATCTACCTCTTATATTACATTCTAATGTTTAATTACAAAGAGCTCCAATCCAGATCAAGGCCTCTAAGTATGAGGTGTATAGAATCCTTGAAAGATAACTATGTGTTAAAACTAATGAGGTAAAATGGGTTTGGATAAAAAATCATGAAAAAATATAGCATACGTATTCAATGAGAAAACGATTAATGTAGAAGAATACATTCAAACATTGTACATACTAGATACATTTTTTGAAGATTTACTCAATGATTACCCAGACATAAAAGTAATTTATCTTCACTGGAGTCTATATAAGGAAAGAGACTCTAATAATTTTAGTCTTGTTTTTACTAATTTAGTAATTTTTTACTATGTTTAACACTACTTGACTATACTGTTATAGTTTTTCACTTTTTTAACAAACATGTTCGAATAATAAATTTAATTTGTAGTCAGTCTGACATATTTTTAAGAGGCTATAAATGAGGCCATTAAAATGGATGTTGACCAATATAGGTAGCCAGTGGAGTTTAAATCCTTAGTTTTATCCAATGGGTTTAAGGATAACCTAGAAAATAAGGAGAAAATATAGAATGATCTAGAGTTAGAAGTAGAGGGTCCTTCTCCTGAGAAGAGGATTTATATAATGTAGTTACAGTTTTGAGATCCATGTCACGCTAATCCCTCATTTCATAAGTATCCTAGGGTTGGCCTCCATCATTGTCATTTTGTCCATCTATAGAAGTTTTGTATGATCATATTTTGGAAGTAGTCTTGTTTTTAATCCTTTGAGTATGGGTTATTTATTTGGAGAAATTTTTTATAATGGTTGTGATTATGGTTTTGGAGAATATGATATTGTTATTGTAATATTTTGGATGGTTCTCCATTGGATATGTTTCTTATATACTGTTTTTAATTTCATTTTATTTCATGATTTGTTTCATTTGTGGAATAATCCCTCCTCCATCCCTTGTGGATGGATTTTGTGGTTGTTCTCTAGGATCCCTCACTTTTTTTGGTCAGTTTTGGGTGAAATTTCATTGAGATTTATTTTTTGGGATAACCTTTATTTATATTATTGGGTTCTTCCAGTTATTTTATTGAGCCATTAATGAGATCATTAGTAGGACATGATAAAGTAATTGAGTGAATGATTGGGAAACTAGGGTGTTTGTTCTACTAGTTGAGTTTATATACTAACCAGTATTAGGATTATACCATTTTGGGATGTACCTTATGAGTGGGATCTAGTTCTTGACCCTATGTTGTCCATGTGTATCGTGAACTGAAATGTGATCTCATGTCATTATTTTGTGGTTTTTTGGTTTTTTTTTCAATCCTTTGGTTTGAAAGTGATTTTGTTTTGAGTGTGAGTTTCCCTCACGGTATCTTGGTTGTTTATGAATGAATTTATTTGTAGTTATTCATTGGTAACTATATTTCCCTATCAATGAGAAACCTAGATCAGATGATACGATTAAGATCTGTCTTCCTGTCTCCAAAATACCTCAGTCAAACCAGATTGAACATATTTATTAAAAAATAAAAATTATATAAGAAATTTAGAATCCTCACTCAGATTCCTTATAATTAAAACATTATAAATATTTAAAAAGATCTTGTAATAAGATGTTACAACTCAGTAATCTTCAGATGGATTGATTTGAAAAGGTGTGTACTTCCTTCTCCTTTAACTCACCCCTTTCTATTGGTAAAGCTCCAGTGGTCATATTTTGTGATTGTTGGAGTTAGTTGAAATGGTATGGGAGGAACTTCTTCTTAACTTGGATGTTCAACACATATTTTATCTGATGTTCATTATGATCAAATCATCATAATGATGTTAAGTTATCTTTTTGGTAGATTAAACTTAGTTCATCGATTTATAAATATAGTAATAATAAAATTCTAAATTTTATATCATCCAATTAGAAAGTTTCAAGCATCCAATTAGAAATTTTTCATCTTTCTGTTAGAATGTTTTTTTCATATGATTAAAAATATATTTCAAAATGAAAAAAATATCTCAACATCTTGTAAATATATGTCTTCTACAAAAATATTCTAAAACCTTGGGAATTCATAAAGTTAGTAAAATAAGTTATTTAAGAAATTATGTTCTGGTTTTTAAAATTAAAGATTAAAAAGTGTCAGAAGTTGAACATTCAGCTCAATAATTTATTATTTCATCTATTCTTGTAGATTTTTTCTAAACATGTGGTTAATCATTTTATTCATTATTTAGAATCCTAGTTGATGTTTTTGATGATAAAAATTGTTGATTAGTGCATTTTGTTAAGTCCTCTTGGGAACTTCCATTTTCTCTTGACCTTATATTTTACTGTGGTATTTTTTTGGGGGGAAATTTGTATGGAGGAGAGTTTTTGACACCCCCATTCCAATATGTTGTTTCTTTTATGTTATTCTATGAGGATGAGGTTTAGTTTGAGTTTCCATGGGGTTTTGGCTTGGAAATTATAAATTATCTGTGGTTTCCTTTTATGCATTATTAAGGTTCATGGTTAGAGGGAATGTGTGAGACCCCACTTTGTGAGGACAAAATTCATTTCATTTTGAATTATTAATGCCTTTTTAGAACAAACTTCACATTTTCATGTCCAAACTATGAGATTCCCTCATAGAAACTGTGCATGTTCTCTGTTGTGTCTAGTGTGGCACACAACTTTCTCACAATTTGAAATATTATTTGGTAAGCTTGTGGTGTGGATCTTGTTTTTTATTACACCAAATTTCATAGTTAAATAGTATTTTTTTTATACCATTTAGTGCACAAGGTGACCCATGAAAGGGGTTTATAGACAAGTCAGTTCCCAATTCATAGCTGTCACATAGTTTGGGAAACCATATGGCTTTCATATGTGTTTAATTTTTGGGAATTTTCTGTTTTTACCACATCCCCACATAAAAATCAGTTCACACTTGAGATACCATTTTTGGAGATACAAACTCCTCTATCTGTAATCCTTTCATTCTCTTTGGTGATTTACATGTGGTTTTGTTGCAATTGTTCCTCTCTTTCCATCTTCTTCCATTACATCTCTCTCCTCTAGTGGCTTTAGTTTTCCCCATGAACTGTAGAAATATTATGTTTAATTTTAGGGTTACGAATAGATATAATGTTGGGATTTTTGGTTTCTAGGGTTTTTATACACTATTTCTAGCCCCATGGTTGTTATCTATGTTGAAGGAGACATGTTTCGAATATCTTTCGGCACCATCCAAGTTGATGTTTTTATACAATTGTATCATTTTGGAATTAAAATCTTTATTATGCTTTATAATTAACTTTTTATTAAAATCATGATTATAAGTGATACACTTATGAAGTTTTAAATACAATTTCACTCTGTTTAGAGCTTATAAGAAATGAATTCTCTTTGAAGTTCTATGTTTTCATATTTGAAATGTAATATTTTAATGTGTTAAGATTTTGTGAAATTTCTATGGGGATATATGAAACAGTTTTCATGATATGCATTTGAAATTGATCTAGTTTTTGTTTCCAATGAGTGAAAAATATATTTTAACGTGGAATTTCACTTAAAAGTGAGGTGGTGAGCTCAAATGGATTTATAAAGGGGTCATTTAATGGATATTAAATTTTTATTCAAAATGGGAGTGTTTTTTACCCTTTGTGAAATATTCCTTAATGGATATTTTGAAATATATTGATGGAATTGAAGGTCTTAGACCTTGTTTTGTATTTCAACAATGAAGACCCACATGAGATGGTGTTTTGGAAATGTATTTAAATGGTTTGTGATATCCATTATTTTCAAAATAGTGTTAGGAAAGTCATTTTATTAAATATGAAAGGGTTTGGCTTCCTAATCCATTTTTTAGTGATAATGACCTAGTTTAATATTTTTTTAAACATGGGTAACGTAAAAGGAACCCCTTGATATCCCCTTTATTTTATTACCCCTTGGGTGGGGTTTTTATCACCATGTGATTTTTTTAATTTCCCCTATGTGGGTTATCAATCTCGAAGAGATTCTTGTTTCCCCAAATGTTTTGTAATGTATGTTGTTATGTTGTGGTTCCATTTTTTATATGGGGATATTCATTGTTGGGTTTCATAGTAGAGGGTTATCAATAGTTACAACTTGTGTGCTAGACTTGGCTTTCATGTTCTTATGCCTCACGTCCTTTTTGGTCATGGGAACCCAGATACGAAGTGGGTGATCTTGAATATTATGAATGTTGGAACTCATTCCAATAGTGGCCCTCCATTCATGATAGGAACAGTGTATAGGAAGGTTTTTTTATTATAATGAGGAATTTAGGTCTTTTTTGATGACTTGGGTTAATTATCAGTGCATGAATGTGGCTGCTTCTTAGGTTGGTATAATCATATATAGCTAAGTTATTTGAATTTTTAGATAACCTAGGGTAGATCCCATGAAACATTCAATTTATTGGTTTGTTATTTATTGGCTGTTTTTTTATATAGTATTCGTTTGTATCATTTACCTAGATTTAGTTGATATTGAACCTATTCTTGTTTACATTTGATATATGCCTTTTTCTAGGGATGGTGTTTTTTTGTTGTAGTTGACCTTTGTGTGTTATGGGTTATTTCCTTTATAAAAATGTGTTTTCAAGGATGTTTTGAAAAACTGTTTTGAAATTAAATACTCAAATTTAGTTCATAAAGTGGATTTCAAAATGGTTGTTTTGGTTTTGATATGGCATGAGTTGGTTAGAGGTTTTTTAGTAACCATTCTCAATTTAAATAAATTATGGTTTTAGAAAGGTGAAGGGGTGTGTGGATTTGAAATAGATTAGTTAGTTGGGAATGTTTCCAAATCATTGTATTCAGTTTTGGAAAACTTGGAAAAATTTTGAGAAACAAAATAATTGATTTTTTTATTCAATAAAATATTATATATATAAAAAAATACATTCAATTTTTTTTCTAAACTATAATTTATTAATTTCCTTAAGAAATATGTTCTATATATTTGGTGGGTTTTGGTGACCAATTTGTATTTTAAGATTATAACTATATGTTTTAGGTTTCAGTCTCCTAGTTTGACCCGTTCTTCATTATTAGTGGCTGACGTGGGGTGAGATGGGTTATGGTGAGCAATTAGTGTTTTCATGGATATAGTCTCAATCTATTCTTGAGTTATTTTCTAGTTGTTTTATTTTTTGTTTATGTTGTATCTATTATTCTTTTTTTTTGTATCCTCCAATTCAGGGATAGTGTTTGTGTTTATATTTATGAAAATGGATTGAATTAGTTTTTTTGGTTAGGACCTTTTTGGAATGCTTCATTAATTTATCTCTTTATTTATTCTTTTACTTTTTATATCTTTTTGAAAGAAAACATTCCCAAAGGGGTTCGTATGATAACAAGGTAGTAGTTCCCAGCCCAAGGAGATCGATAATGCCCTTAGGGGATTGTGGTAGGTTGGTTTGGGTGCTTGGTCATATGAAATCCTAGTTTAGTTCAATAAAAATGTATTAGAGTAGGTTTTGGGTTTCCTTAATTAGGGTGCATTATTCTTGACATACCCCTTTTTATTTTGGGATGTCATGGAATAGTGGAGAAAAAGGTTGTCGAAGAATGGGAGGTAATGAAGACGAGATTCAAGCTATCTATGTCTCTTCCTAAGCCTCAAGCTACCAGGGGATGTTTTGGTTTTGAATTAAAAATTTTAGTTTTTTTAGTTTTTATGATGGATTTTTATCTGAAATAAAGTTTTAATCCTTATTGAGTATTTATGTGATATTGGGGTTGTTCATTGGTTTTGGGATGGAAATGAAGGAGCACCTTATCTGAACGGTTAGAATGGATAGCTTGGGAAACTATGTGGTACCAGTTTGGTTGGGTCTGCCTATTTTGAAGAGTGTGTTTCAAAGATAGAGCACATTTTCCCAAATACGAGTTGCATTGATGTGTGTTTTGATGCGGTTTTTGTTGTGATTTTTGTAAACATTATTTGAAGGGTTCTATAGTGCATTGTGTGAACTTGATTTTAAAAACTACTTTTTTGAAAATGAAGGGTTTTTTAAAAAATTATTATAAAAATGGGATTTTATGAATAAAAAGGAAGAGTTAATTCCTTTAGTTCAAAAATTTATTTTATAAAATAGTTGTTTTTCTCAAAGTATTTGGAAAATGGTATGTTTCAAACTTACTTCCTTGGGTATTCTAAAAATTAATTGATTTCATAATGGGGTGTTTTAAGAGAGTTTCGATATAAAAAATGATATTTTCTTTGGAAACAAATTTTGAAAGTGTTCTGAAAAATGGGAATTAATTTTAATGAGCATTATTTTTATGCTTGGTTATTAAATGATGTTGGATTTTGGAAGGAATGTTTTATGAATTAACTTATTGGGGAAATGTTTTTGTGTTATAATGATGTTTTTCAATTTTAAAATTTAGGTTGTATTGGTATTTTAGTGATAAATGTTTATAATATGATTTAAAAATTCATTGGTGTAAATGGTTGTGTCAAAATAAACGTTCTTGTAGTGTAAAGGATTGTTCCTTGTTTGAAGGTTTGTTGTTTTTTCCTTGATTCCTAGAATATGGTGTAATTATTTGGTTTTTTAAGAATTAATTTATGTTGTTCATCTATTTTTTATTTTTTTTCTCCCAAAATGATTGAAAAGGTTTCTCCAGTTCTGGTGAACCAAGGCTCCATGTGAAGTGGTGATGTAGAATCTTCTGTGATATTGAACTCAGTTTTAGAATTATCGAATCTGTATATGACCTATTTCATTGCAGATTAGGGGTAATTATAAGTGTTTATGTGGTTTTAATAGATTTATATTACCCTAATTACTCTTGTAACTCCTAGAACATCATGGATTAGAGCAATCAAGATTTTTCTTGTCAGATTGAATCAATTTTGGTGGGAGTCGATGGTACCTCCCCAACTGCATGAAGGTATGAATTAAGAGATTTTAAAGATGGAGGTTTTCTATTAGTTCTTTATTGAGGTTGTGAAAGGTGAGAAATTTCATAATATCATGGGTTTTCATCTTGGTGACCGATCCGTGAGGAAGTACTTCAATCACTTTTTGAAATTGGTCTTCTATTCTCTAAAGATGGTTATAAACAATTATGATAAAGTTAATTTCTTCAAGGTTCCCCTTCACCAAGATCTTTTTTTACCTATACTTATGTCAGGCCAGACATATTTTCAAGCAGTTATCATCAAGTCTATTCTAATAGAAACAGAATAGTCTTGGTTGTTAGTGGTGGGTGATGCCTTAGTTCCATCAAATGGGCATTAGTATAAACCAAAAAGTGAGGAGAATAAATATAATTATCTAGATCTAGAACCAAATGTTACTTTTATTTATAATATAATATCTCTCCTATTATTCTAGGGTGGGGCTATAGGGTATAATAATCCCTCCTATCTTAAGTATCCTAGGTTTTTCATCTATTTTGGAAGTTTGGTTCATCACTAAGAAGTTTTTTAAGATCGGTTATTGAAAGAGGTATTGGTTTTAACACTTTGAGTATGGGTTTTTTTGTTTTGGTACCTTTCCTTGGATTGTTTTGATATTGGTTTTGGAGCTTTAATTTTTTTTATAATCTTATTGATGATTCCTCATTGTAGATGTTTATTATGGATATTTTTTATTTCCTTTTTATGGAATGATTTGATTCTTTTTTGGAATGCTCCCCCTCCCTTGTGAGTGGATATTGAGTTTTTTCGCTAGGTTGCCTCTCTTTTTATGTTTAGTTGTGGGTTCTATTTCATGGAGAATCATTATTTTTTTATATTTTCTTGATAGTAGTATTTTTTAGAGATTTCTATGTTGAGACTTTGTGGTTCTCATCATTTGTTCATGAGAATAGTCATGAGTTCAAAATTGGAAAACTATGGTATTTTTTCTACTAGTTGAGTTGGTATACTAAATGGTTTTTGGAAGATTAAATTTTGGTATATTCCATGTTAGGTTATCTATTTCTTAAATATAGATTATCCATGTGTATCGTGAATTGAGATGAGATCCCATTTCTTTATTTTAAGGATATTTGTGGGTTATTTTACATCTCTGTATCTGTATGTTATTTTGGTTTGATAGTGAGTTTCTCCATTGGTTTTGTGGTTGTACTAGGAAGCATTTCATAGTAGTTATTAATAGGTGTCACCATGTTAGAGGAATTATAAATGGTAGGGAGACCATTTTAGGCCTCTCATTCAAAATATGACTTCTTGTTTGTAGTTTCTGTTTCAGTTGTACATTGAGATGTTGGGTAAGATTTTGGTTTATCAATTTCATAGTTTTTTAAGATATTATTTTTGTTTTTGAGGTTAAAATGTTTTGACTAGTTCTTTTGGTTAGGTCCTCTTGGGATCTTCCATTTTATCTTTCCCTTTTTTCGACTGTGAAATTTTTGGGGAGAAAATGTGGCATGGTGGGTAGTTTGTGACACCCTCTATTCACTATGTTGTTTGTTTTACATTATTTTATATGGTTGAGGTTTGGTTTGATTTTTCATGGGGTTTCATCTTGTAATATTTAAATTCTCATAGGCTTCCTTCTATACATGGTTAAGGCATGTGGTTAGAGGGAAACTGTGTGACTTCCCATCATGAGGAGCCTCCTCAAATTCATTTTGAACTATGAACAACTTGTCAGCACGAGAAATGAAAATTTCTATCCAAACCATTTGATCCCCTAGGAGAATCCATGTGTTTTTCCTAGAGTTTATAAGGTGTGACACATGACATACACATGATTTGTTAAATTGTATTTCAAGAATAAAAAGTGGATCTAGTTTTTGACAGTGCCTAATGGCATGGTCGGAAGATGGTCTATCTAACTGTGTAGGGCCCAGGTTGAAATGTGTGAGGGGTGTCCGGACTGGGTAGTGGCCAAGAAAAGGTTGGTTCATGGTTTGAAAAAACATGTAACCAAATCATTCATAGTTCCATAGTGTTTAATGTTTTGAAAATTACCATTTTTTCCTCATTGAATTAATAGGGGTTTCAATCCTATTATCCCTTGTTCATATCGAATGACTCACAGGATCCCATGGAGGAGCTCCAAAATCACCCACCTTTGATCCATACATTCTCTTTTGCAATTTCCAAGAGATATTGAGTTATTTCTTCCATTTTTTCCTTTCTTCATTTACCTTTCTCTCCTCTCTTGGCTTTTCCTTCCTCCATGAACCTTAGACATGTTTTGGATTATTTTAGTGCTTTATGATTCAATAAAGCTAATATTTTTGGGTTCCAGGGTTTGTTTATGTGTTTTCTATCCCTTTGAGTGTGCTAATTGATTAAGATGACACATTTCAGCTTGGTTTATGCTTCTTCCAAGTAGGTGTTTCTGTGAAATTAATCCATTTTGGAATTTAATGTTTTCATATCCTTTATAAATTCGATTTTATTATACTTATGATTATATGTGATACCATTTTGATTTTTTCAAAACCATTTCATTGTGTTTTGAGATTTTCATAATTGGTTTCTTTTTAAAATTCCATGTTTTGATGTTTAAAATGGATTATTTATAAGTACCATGATTTTTTGAAATTACTGATGGTATTTTTGAAATTCTTTTCATGATTTGTGTTGGTTGTTGTTCTGATTTTAGTTTTCAATGAGTGAAAATTATATTTAAATGTGATATTTTACATAAATTGAGTTGTTGAACTCAAAGTGATTTACAAAGGAATTCTTTAATATATTTTAAACAGTTATTTGTTTTTTGTGTGTGGTTTAGCCATTATAAAAATGACTCAATAGATCTATTGAAATGTGTTTGATGGAAATAATGGCCTTGTGCCTTATTTTTTATTACAAATAATAATACCATTGTGGGAGGGTGGCTTTAAATTTTTTTAAATAGTGTATGATTTCCATCATTTTACAAAATATTATTGGAATAAAATTATAAGAAATGGGAAAGGGATTAGAATATCGAGTCCTATTTTGTTGTTAATAGTTATGTTGACACTTTGGTTTTAAATTTTTTAATGTGAAAGGTAAAACTTGATTTCCCCTTGATTTTATTACCCCTTGTGTTGGTTCTTTGTCACTATGTGGTGCTTTTCATTTCCCTTGTGTTAGTTATTGATCTCTATGAGATAATTATTTCTCCCATTGTGTGGGAATGTTCTTGATTATTCCATAGGTGAATTTGTTATATGGGGATATTAATTGTTGACTATTTGGGGTGAGGTTAAGCTATGGTTATTCCATGTGTGTTAGAATTGGCATACATCACTCATCTCTGATCATCCTGAGAATCACTTAAAAAAGGACTCTTATTGATATCACTAAAATTTAGAGGGTTGGGGGAGGAGGATATATCTTCATTATAGAGAGTGTTCTTAGAGAGATTCTCTCTAGGTATTGAGAGAATTATCCTTAATTAATTACACAAATATACAAAAAGAAACCCATTGGGTTGGTAATAATATAATTTGTTTTAAATATTTTTGGGGTTATAAAATAATTATTTCACTAGTTCCCTTAGTAAATACAAAATACCTATAGTTCCACATGTCTATAAAAAAATAAAAATATTATTTATTAACATTTTATAACCCATTGAATTAAATAAATAATATTTTTGGAATAATATTATAAAAAAAATTTCAAATGTAATTAATATGTATTATTTCTTACTAGACTATTAAAATTGGTATGTCATTTCTCCACAATATTTATCAGGCCTTCAATAATAATGATTTTTTTTAATAATTATATATCACATGTTTATTTTCTAATAAATAAATAAATATTATATTCAATTAATATAAAATAAATATTTATTAAATATTTTTATCACAAAATATTCTCTAAACTAACTGGTGATGGAATATATGTGATCAATAAAAGGATAAATAATTAGTAAACCATATTAGTGAATAATATTTATTCAAAATGTTAGATGATAAATTTTATTATTACTAGACTAAGGTTCTAGATACAATTAGAATGTGACTCTTTAGGCCTCTTTATCTGTGGCATTAGGCAGGGCCACCCAAAATCCTTGGTTAGTATCTAGTAACATGTCAAGGTACCCATAATTTCATAATGACATAAAACGACATACCGAAACATTTTTTAATTTAATCCCCTTATCATGATATCTCTAATCAACCATGTTTCATGTTGGTATCATAAACCTATGTACTTGATGTATCTTTCTTTGACATTCTATAATTGAACCTGCCCATATAACACCACAACGAGGGATTTATTTGGGCATTCTAATTTACTTTGATTGTCCTGATATATAAACAAATCTTAATTAATAGAAGGGTAAAATTATTTCTTATTTTATTTATTAATTCAATATTACTCATGATGCACCCAATATATCCTACCTAACTGCAAATATATTTCATCATGTTTTCCATTAACACATCAAGCATCAAGCTAGTGATATTAATTAATAATATTATTATTCAATTTTACTGATCAATACACATGTACATAGATAGTAACATCCATTTACACATATAAATGTGTATTTCCTACTGGTGGGTTAGGTTCTCAAAATCTTCTACACCAAAAATTACGAAGGGAGAACACCATGAGAAAGTGCTTCAAGAACCTATGGGTCTCCATACCTAATGGCCTATATCATTTGTGTCTAGTCAAATGATACCATATGACTATAGAATATATATTTTAGAATATTTTCATGGAACTTCTAGCCTTTCATCATAGTAGGGAAAAACTATAACCTTTTAGTATGAAAACTAATATTAGTACATTATCACATATTATGTCAAGAATAAGAAAATCATGATATGATAAAAGGATTATTAAAATTAAATAAAATGAATAAATGTAACCATAAAGTACATAGAGGTTGGTTCTAGGGATCAAACTCCCAATTTTTCTATAGCTAATTACAATAACCATAAATCTATTAGCTCACATATGATAATAATGATTTTACATAGATAAGGATTTAGGTAAGGGGATCACCATGTTTTCTTCCATGGATACTCTTATTACAATAACTTCACCCCTCTAATAAAATCTTCTCAAGCGGTGTTACATCCGAAGTTTCTGATTTTTTTCATTGGTATTCCCTTGATTCTTTTTAATGATCCACTACTAGATTATTATCACAATATAATGTGATAGGGTATTTAATGTTGGGTACCACATCAAGATCATAGAAAAAATTTAGTATCCAAATAGATTCTTTAGCTACTTCAAAGGCCTCTATATATTTAGACAATATTGTATAATCAATGGAAATTGCTATTTTGAAATCTTCAAGTTCAAAAATCCTCCATTAAGACTAAATACATAACCTGAATAAAAAATCATATCGTTCTAGTAGTTTTAAAATCTAGCATGAATATAACCACTTATAACTAGATCCTCATCTCATCGATAGAATATGAAAATATATATAGTTCTTTTTAAATAATTAAGGACAACCATAATAGAAAACTAATCGTGTTTACGTGGGTCATTGTGATATATTCCTAAAATGTTCAATTCATAGACATCATAAATCCTAATATATAACATGGGATACATGACTGACCCTATCATATTTGTGTATGATACCCTACTCATTCTATATTTATCCTCACGTGTCTAAGGACACATTTTATTGGAAATATGTATTATAAGTGACACTAGAAGCAATACTATCTTGGATTGTTCAATTATAAATCACTTTAGTATATGGTCAATGTTTTTCCTTTACATAGGCCAAGAATCCTCTTAGATATATCAAAAATGATCTTGATCCCTAGAATATTTTCTACTTCACCTAATTCTATCATTGATATGAATATATTTAACCATTATTTAATTGACTATAATACTGGTATGTAATTTCCAATAACTAATACATCATAAACATATACTAATGACCACACTCCCACTAAAGCAGATGTAATCATGAGGATCACATTTTTTCTTAATGAAACAAAATTCTTTTACAGCTTTACCAAAATGAATATTCCATGACCTAGATGCTTTCTTCAATCAAAAAATGAATCTCAACAACTTGGAAACTTTTTTATAATTAGTTAGTGTCAAAAAACATTTTATTTGTTCCATATGACATCTTTATGAAGGTTTCTATTAAGGAATACTATTTTGGCATTCATCTTCCAAATTTCATAGTCATGGTAAGCAGTAGTAACAAGTAGAATTCTAATGGATTTAAACATAGAAACTATATAAAGTTATCCTCATAGTAATTTCCTTTACATTTATTAAACTTTATAGAAACTAGCCTTTAATTATAGTCACATTACCTTCAATGACCAATTTACTCTTGAATACCTATTTTCATATAATAGGATTTAAGTCAATTGGTAGATTGGCCAAAACTGAAACGTGGTTATGATACTTAGATACCATATAAAAATTAATGGCTTACTTGTATTTTGTAGCTTCTGATCTCTCTATTACCTCGTTTTAGGAGAGTGGTTCATTATTATCTACTAATAATGAGTCACTATCATTGGTGACAAGTAAACAATATCTTTTAGGATTAAATTATTCCATGGGGACCTATGTAATTTAATCCAATGCCAACTATTATGTATCTTGATCATCAACTTCATCAAAGTAAATCAGGCTCAAATTATCCTTCTTGGGTAATGGTATAGAAAATTAATAAAGGAAGTGAACCATGAACCACATAGAGGGAACGATTCTTGGAATAGAAAATAGTTCATGGTGAAGACTTTCCATTCAAGGGTGGAAAATTGTTCACATAAGGTTTGTGATATGTAGGAGAGCTCATCATTTTTGGAAATGAGTGGGAGATATGAGATTTCATGAAAGGAGAATGGTGGTACCCAGACCACATAGGTAAAATAATTCCTGGGTGAAGCAGGACACGGTGAGGATGTATGGTATTGAAGATACGGGAAATCTAGGATCAGAACGATTTTCGGATCTATTTTACTATATAAAGAGGGATGATACCCTATTTAGATTGAGTGATTCAAATTAAAAATTTCATAATAATTTTGAGAATCCTAGAGTGTTTCATGAGAAGAAAACTCCATGAAGGAAAAAAGTTGTTTACAGAGGTGGAAAATGGTCCACAGAAAGAGTGGTGGTCCGCTGGGGAGAAAACAATCCATAAAAGAGTGTGCAGTTCGAGGAGGAATCTCTCAAATTACGTAGAGTAGGGTAGTATGTGGTGGAGAAGGGATGTATATAGAGGAATATCTCATAGCACACGGATCAGGGTAATACACCGAGGATGTATTCGTGGTATGCGGTGCAGTACAGTTCGCGGAGGAAGGAGGCCAGTTCGCAGATGAACTGTCTATGAACTAAATTGTGCATGAAAAAGTGTATAATATTTAAATGAAAAAACATGACATCAAAATATAATACATTTATATTTGAGGACGCATGATTTAATTTTAATCCATTGAAGGGACATTCTAGTTGAGAAATTGAGTCCATATCCTTCCAAATGTATTGAGAAATGGGGAATCAACGGATGTGTGCTGACGAATGTAGTGTTCTATCCCTAATTTATTCTAAATGATGGATGCATAGAATATAGTGAATATGTTTAAACTTGTGTACTCCCCAACTAGTGAATAATAGTGTATTTTGGTGTGACCGAAACAACATCGGCGTATGCTCCTTGGATGTAGCCCTAAGCGGTGAACCAAGTAAAATTATTGTGTGTCATCTACTTTCATGTGAATGTTTGATTAATGATCATACCTATCATATATGTTTAATTAGTTACTTACAATGTGGAATCGAGATCCATAATATTAAAAAAAAATTGACACTCACCCCTCCCCTCCCAGGGTGTCTTGGGATTGTTCATATGGGTTCCCTCTAAAAATTTATGACTTGTCCCACGATATTCACTTTTTTCCTAAAGGGTTATATATTAAATATACATTGGATTCCTTGGGATATCTTCTAAATACACATTTCATGTCTCATGGTTCTATTTTGTTTCTAAAAATGGCCTTAAAAAATGTCTCACATCCCCATACATGTGTATCAAACCAAGTAAGTTTCTTTACAATCCTTAACTTGATGGGAATTCTATTTTACACTTTATTTGGTACTATATTTAGTGTGTATATCATAATTTTTATTACATATACCTAAAAATATAATGGAAGATCTACATGATTTTCCATAAACCTTACCATGTATATCATGGTATAATTCCGTCATTCACTAACATCATTCCACAAAGGTGTATAAGGTGGAATGATCTAGATATATTCCCAAACATCAAGAGAAACTTGATAAACCCTTGGTTAAGTTATTCACCACCTTGATTAGTTCGATGGTTCATTATACTCTTACCAAGTTGATTCTTTACATAATTATTGAATTCTTTGAATTTCTCAAAGGCCTTAGAATTATACCACATCAAGTAGAAAAATCCATATATATTCAAGAAATTTGTAAATGTGATGAAGTAAGAATATCCACCTCTATCTTCCACTAGAAGAGGTACACACACATCAATATGTAACAATCTTAGAATCACAGTGGCCCTTTCATTCTGTCCTCCCAATGGTGGTTCGGTGAATTCTCCTTGAAAACATGCATTATATATTTTATTTGGGTTTATATCATAAGAGTATAAATATATCTCTTGATATAACTTTTTGAAATACTTATTTTTTATGTGAACAATATGGTGATACCACAACATTGTGTTATATGAGCCATGATAACATGATTCATTGTCAATTTTTAATACATTATTTTCTTAATTTGATACATAAATACCGTTATTTAGTTGTGTCATACCATAACAAATGTTGTCTTTGTAAAATAAGAGTTCTTTATTTCCAAATTTTACAATTAATCCATACACGTCATGGAATGAAACATAGATGACTTTTTTAGTAAACATTTTCATAAAATAACAATTCTATTAAACCAAAATCATTTCAGTTGGTAACAAAATGAGTTGGTATATTATATCCATGTTTTAATGTTTTTTATCATTGGATACTGAAAGATCAACCTTTCCTCTAGAAATCTCTTGAAATATACTTGGTTCTTTCATTTGGATAAAAATTTGATCAGCACATGCTATATTTAATACCCAATGTGTAGATGATAAAATATCAAACTCAATAATGAACACACATTTATCTTCCCCTTGATTTTTATTGCAGATCCTATTACAGTGGCCCAACATACCACATTAAAAACAAAATTTTGTTTTCCTTACCAGGAATTTTGATCATATTCTTCTTGGAAGGACGATGCTCAGGAGGTTTAGACTTATAGTGAGTTTTGGGCCCATTTTCATTATTCTTACTTTACTTATTCACTATAAAGACTATATATTGTTCATTACCCATTCCCTTGTAATCTTAGAAAATGAAAATAATATGTTCTGAAAGATTCTTATCACCACTCTACATGTTGTAATCCACAATTAAATTGGTGAAGGATTTTAGTAGTGTAGATAGTATGAGATCTGTATATAGCTCATCCTAGAATTTAATTCCCCTGATGTCAAAAAATCGGTATCTAATCATCTTGACTGCATGAGGCCCAAAAGGCACTGACCATCCAAGCTTTCTTTTGAATAGTATATTATTGATCTCATATCTCTCTTGTCTCGACTTCCTTTGATATAGATCAGGAAGGTGATACATCATGTTATTCACATCCATTTCCTCATATTGCTTTAGAAGCTCCATGGAAATGGAATAAAAAATGAAATATTGGGCTTATTTGGCATCATAAAAATATTTACCACAATGAGAAAATTATTCCTCACATCCCTCTTGGACAGGTGCTTCAGGAATTGGGTATTAAAGTGCATATAATTTCTTTTCATGATGTAGAATAAAATATAATCACCTTTTCTGTTCTTTGAAATTAGTTCTAGTGTGAATGTATTCCCTATCAAGTAATAATCATAGTGATATGTTTGATTTCCTGTCAATTATCATGTCTATAACTAAAATGATAATAATATTTGTACTTTATATAATAAAATTAGATAATAAATATAAAATTTTTTAATCTCCCACTATTTTATTGTAATCTATTAGCTCTCACCATTGGTTCCTAACATCACATATCTTGGAAATTATAGTTTCAAAGGCCCATATTTCACTTATAATAATCGATACAATAGAGTAATATGTTTTCTGAAGGGTTTAAAGTTGGTATAAAATTTCTAACTACAATAACATGCAATCCCTTGATATACTGAGTAGACTCTCCAATCCTAATATCCCAAAATTTAAATTTCTTCAACACTTTCCTCTCATTACTAATTTGGTAATCAATTATTCATGTTAAATAATTTATATTGTCCCAAATCCAAGGTTATATTTCCCTAAAACCTAAAATGAAACCAACTTTTTTTCCATTAAATCACTTTGATCTATTGTTCAATTCTAACTTAAGTAGTAGAAGGCTACACTGAATTACTATATATAATTAAGGTATTTTTATAGTTTTATTTATAAATTTACTAATTTTTATATTTATTACTTGATTTTTAATTTTAGGTGGATTTACATAAGCGATTAACCGTGTATTAGATAAATTTTGAGCATAATATAATTTATTTTTGTTCTAACTTTCATTCTTGTTAATTCATTAATTCATCTGATCACAACAACACATCCATAACAAAAATAACCATGAAACATGAAATAATTAAAATAATAAGGGTCGTATAATCATTATCTTTTCCCAATGGGTATTTAATTTAGAGTATGGTTATCTAATCATTGACTTAGGGGAAAAATCATGAAGCATGGCTTGGTTCATGTTGAAACTTTCCACCTATCCACTTTTGTATCTCTTGGAATCATTTTTTCTCATCTCCAAACATGAAACATCTCCAATATCATATGAACTCTATCGATTACTTATGTTTTTACTCACACAAAGGTGAGGGTATCCAAAGGATTAGTTATGGGGTATTACATAAAAGGAAACCATGGGCACATAGGCTGTTACATAATGAGATGATGGATGATGTGTATTCCATCAGTATAATTTAATAATAAATTTAAATGAAACCATCACAGAAAATGTTTAGGTATATGATCATTATCATCCACATACATGTAATTAATTACACATTTAATAAATATAATTCATTCCCAATCATTCTTATTTAAGAGAGATCCTTGTAGAATCATTAATTATATTCTTCAATAATCAACTATTTTATCTTAATTATCATCCAAACATTATTGAGATCCTCATCCATAATAAAGTTCTAAATTTTAAATAAATTTATTTAAAATTGACTATATACAAAACACATACATTGTAGACAATATATAGAGTGCCCATCAGAATGACCAATCATGTGTTATTTTCATATACCTTTTACTCATGTGACATGTAGCATAAAAAAATATCACATAATTTCATGGAATGTATGAGTAAATTTAATGACACATGAAACACACGTTATTTAATTTGTGTGTTATGTTTTAATACAGATAAAGTAATCATTGTATTACAACTTGTACATGATATTCTATTAAAAATATTAAACAGAATATAATTAGACATTTAGTTTACATAAAACCATTACATAACATTTTAGAGTTGACTGAATGACAAACACAACACATATAATAATGTTTTAAATTATCTAATAAATTAATTTTAAATTTTACATAAGTATGTAATATACACAATGTGTAATATCCTAATAAATTTCTTGTATAGTTCCTCATTTTATATCCACAATGCATACATAGCAACAAGGAATGTGTTTCTTCCATGAAAATTTATGGATTACACAACATGTACATGGGAAAAAACCATGTGGTCTCTGAGTTTTATAGTTACTAGTTTTTTAGGTCATGTAAGAAAATACATGGTCCATTTTTGAATAATGGACTACATGTCATGTACTCCAATTACACATCATGTAGTTCGACTAACTGTGTACCAAGATGGACTGGTAAACAAATAGAGGATTAAATACAAATCACATTTAGTAAATTCACATACTCCAAATTAATTTCAATTTATTTTGTGATTTTCCTTGGTGAATTAAAAATGGGTACATGATGTGTACCAATGGTATTGACACCATGTAATCTTATCCCATATGTCTAGAATCATTCGCACCACCGAATGATTTCTTTAAATGAAATTCATTCATAGTTAACCTGTTTATTGATTATGTTAGTGAGAATGAAGGGGAAGAAGAGAATATATCATGATTTCAATTAAAGAAAAATTAAACCATGATTGAATACTAACATTAAATTCATAAATCAATCAATAATATTTAAATAATTATAAATAATTATGTGACCCCTTTGATACAATTTGATATCATAAGTGTTGGGAGGGAATGCCCAACTCATACATTAGTCATAATAAATTGTTAATAAATTATTTACATAGATAAATAATGTTGTGACCAGTGTAATTATATCAAATATTAATTTACAGGAAATCAATAGAACCAAACACCGGATAATCATATAATGATTTATAATTAATTTAAACAGTTTAAGAATTCCCTTGTAATGGATTATTTACTGGATAATGAATAAAAAAAAGTATCTATATAGTATGTTAATTTCATGGTAAGAATCTAGTATAAATTTACTCTAGTGGTGTTCTACATGAAATCCATCAACATTAAATCATCACCCTAAGAATTTTGGAGTGCTTGTGTGGTACATCCTAACTCTTGTGTTATTCATCTATGATCCTAATGTGAATTTCTTACATGAAATATTCTTCTTTATATCATTAGAATCCAGAGGGATGGGGGTGGTTGGTCTATCTCCATTCTCAAGAAAATTCTTGGAGAGGTTCTTTTAAGGGATTGAGGGAATTATCCTTGAGTTGATGTGAAAAACAAAAACAAAATTGAAACTGTTAGGGTTGTAAATATTATAATTGGGTTTAAATAGTGCTGGGGTAAGAAAATAATAATTTCACGTGAATCCTTATTATTTTCTTAATCACAATAGAAACCCATGTATAAAATAATAATAATAACATTATTTTTAGATATGTGAAAACTAGAATATTAATTAAATATTATTTATTGAATAAATTGTTTAAAATTTACTCAAATATTATTTAATATATATTATTTAGTAATATACTATTAATCTAGGCCAGTCACTCTTACACAATCTTTGTATGGCCTTAAAAAATTACTATTTATTTAATAAATAAATATCACCCCATTACTTTCCAATAAATAAATAAATATTATATTCATTGTATAAAGAATTAATATTTATTAAATGTTATCCTCATAGAATATTCTCTTGAATGACAAGAGAATAAATAAATGAAATAAGCAGAAAATTGAATAATTATTAAACCAATAATGGGAATAATATTCATTAAACTTTTTAAATAAGGAATATTAATATTATTTAACTATGATACCCTTAGTGTGCGATTCACTACCTCTTTCATAGGGACATTAGGTGGGGTCACCCAAATTCCAAGGATATAATCTAGAAACACTCTAAGAAATCCATAGATAAAAAATTTAATTTCATAATGACATAAAACATCCTATGAACTATTACTGTGTAATATAATCCCTTTATCATGATATCTATAATTAAGTAGGTTGCATGCTAGTGTCATTAACCTATGTACTCAATGTCTCTTTCTTTGACATTCTGAAAATGAACCCACCTAGAGAAATATAAGTCCATGTATTTATTTGGACTGCATAATATCCATAAATATTCCTAAGATATCAAATCCCTTTAAGACCATAACATAAAAATTATTTATCACGTTATTCATTAATGAAATATTACTCATGATGCACCCAACATATCCTACATCATCACAAACATATGTTGTCAGAGTTTTCATCAATACATCAATTTAAATGAAAAAAAATATTCATTAATAGTAATATTAATGTCTAAGGGTTAATACAGGCATCCAAATATAGGAACATCCAATGACACATGTGAACATGGATTTCCAACTAGGAGGTAATGTTATTATTACCTATGGTATTGGAAATTAGCAATGGAAAACACTATGACAAAGTGTATCAAAGTTCTATGATTCTATACACCTAATTTCCTATATAATTTTCATCCCATCAAATGATATCATCCAACTATAGAACATATATTTAATAATATTTTTAGGAACTTTTTGGATCACAGAATTACAGGAAACTACTATGATCTTTCAGTTTGATAACCACTATTAGAACATTATCAAATACTATATCATTAAAAATAACAATTATTATATTATAAAAAGTTCATCACTATTCAAAACAGTGCATATAGGTAACCCTAATGTATATATAATTTTATTCAATGAAACTAACAAAAACATTATTTATTTGTTTTCGTTTTCATCTATTGAACCTTTCCATGCTATGATGGTTGATCCCCTTCAATAATATGGATTTATTTTAGTGTTTAGGAGAATAATCAAAGTTGGGATTTGATTGAATATTTTTTTCTTATGGGAGAGTGGTGATATGAGATCTACAATATTTTTTCCTTCTCATTTGAAGAACGTTGAAATCCTTATGGTATTTGATTCATTTATTTTCAATGTTTAAGTGAAATTGTGATGTTATCATTATGTTTATCAATGGGTGGTAGTGAAATTAACCATAATGAAAATTAAACTATAATTAATGGAAGAATTGGTTATGAGAAATAAAAAACTCATGGTGTTCCATATTTTTTTTATGATATAGTTGATCATGTTTTTATGTTTGAAAACTAGAAAAATAAAAAAATGATAGAAAAGCTTGATGACTAAAATAATTTAAATATCATGTTTAATTGAAATCGTACTTCCATATAATTTATGGAAATGGATGTTATGCTTGAATAATGTTTAAATAATTTTTAGCTATTAATACTTGATTCCTTAGGATTCATATAGTTTTAACCAATGATAAATGAATTGGTTAATTCATGTTGGTAATAAATTGGTCGTTTGAAAAATATATTTTTTTTGGGGATGAGTGAGATGGTTGTCTTAAGAAGGTTAGATGCCTTGGTTTAGGGGCCAAGATTCATTTTTAACTGCTTGTTTTTTTCTTTATTCCTTGTAAATTTTCTAAAGATGTGATACTCACTATTTAAAATGAGGTGATCATATGATGTTTGATAGTTTTGTGAGAAATGGGTATGGGTGACCAAGCTTGTGGATATAGTTCCTGAATGAGATGGCAGGATGGATGGTGAAATTCATTGTAGTTTTTGGGATGCCATCGATACTAATGGAGCTAGTTAAATCTATTTAATCACATTGAATGTTATGAATAAATTTATGATGATTACTTGTTATAAATGTTATTTGAATTTTGAATTTCTATGTTTCAAATTTGTCCATTTTTTTTCCACAACCGTTAATGTAACTAGATGCGCATGGTTTATGCATCTTTTAGGTTTTCTTAGGACATGTTCTATAGTACCTAGAATAATGGAATGTAATGAATAATAAACTCTTAATACAAGATGTTGAGAGATAAATGGTTAACATAGAATAACTATCCAATAATTAATATATTTTTAAAATCATTAATGAAAATATTAGTTAAGAATCCCTTAGAATGATTATTTTCTTATAGGATGTCTAGTACTTCACCTCAATAGTCATTTTTCTAAGTGATTATAGTTTCTATCAAGGTTAATTCTAGGTATTTTTTCAATGTATTGTTTTTGAGATATATATATAATCTATCAAATTTTTTATTTTATATGAAACCCCACCCATTTCAGTTGGGTGGAAGACACCCTATAAACTATAGACGGTGTTCTTATTAATATTTAGGTTGGTGAGGAACATATGGCTTACTACCCCCTCTTTCCCCACTATCTTAACCTAGTAGTATTATGTGTGAGAATTCACAATATTTACTTTCTCATATATGTGTGTAGATTGATGTGATCTCTTCTGGTTATTTTTTCACACATATATCTCTCGATATTGTATCTTATTGATTAATATAGATAATTGTGTACAAGATATAATGGATTAAGGTACAGTAAATGGTGTAGAGGTATTATTGGATCCTAGAAAACTACCTTATTACTATCTAGGGGTGGTGATGTTTAGGATATTATGAGATTCATGATGTGCAGGTGATTATAAATTTTTCTTTGATGGATGAAAATTATATTTATAGAGATGGATCTAGACATGTGATGTTAGGGTAGGGCTATAAAACAGCGTGGAAGTGGCAGTGGGGTACCTTAAATTTTATATTTTGTTAGATATTATATTATTACATGTATGTGATACTTGGTGAGAGATACATAGTGAGGTTGAGAACTTATCAAATCTCACTAGGTAACAGGTGAGTTTCACTACTTACTCACTGGTCCTTAGTATGCTCTCTTAATATTTTTTGCGAGAGGATCTAGGAAAGATCCAACTATGTATACCAGTTATGATCACCATACATATAAGTAAAAAAAAATTCATGTATGGAAAAAATAATTATTGATAAAGATGTAAATAACAAACTCATGGAGTTTTCCATGAGCTATTTGGGCATTGAAGCCACTATTGGGGATTTTTCATTTGATAATTGTAATTTTCTTATAGTTTTTCGTCTTGTATGACATTACATAAATGTATTGGGATTTTTTTTCAATTATAAGAAGATTGTATTGGGTGTTTCTTTCTTATATCACCTTAATTGTTCTTTTTAGAAGGTAATTCATCCCATATGTGTGTATGGTATACCCTCAGTGATAGCTTCCTACTAGGATCATATATGGGTAATAAGGAAATGTAAATAGCCATAAGAAATCACCATTAAAGGAGAGCACAACTCATGTTAACACCTGAATTATTCCATGTAAAATAGTTAATACGAGAGACACAATACTAAGTAACTTCATACCTCAAATTCATTCATGTAGAACATCATGGTGTGTCAGCGGATCATCAGCTGAATATCATCCATGTATTAGTTAGTTCCAACCACTCTCCAAGGATTCCTAGAACTAAGGAAAACTATTTTATTTCAAAAAATATATAAAAACACATAATACAATATTTTCTCCCTTCGAGATAATATCTAATAATTTCAAATTATTCCAACACATCATTTAGTAATTCCTTAAATAATAATTTTAAAGCCATGTGTGATAATACTCTATCTCTCTAGAATAATCCAAGATAAATATGCTTTTTTCAAAATTATTATTATTCATTAATAATTATTTTATATTATCATTTAAATAATTATTTATCAAATTCTATAATGTTTTGGAGTGTTTAATTTTCAAATATATCATGAGTGGATATGTGGAAATTATTCCCATAAAACACTTCACCAAACAATGGAAGAGTGAGAGATAAATTTTCCACGCATGGATACCATAAGAAGGTCAAGAATAAAATTAATAAGTATTTAGTGATATATTATGAAGTAACTTTGGGATTCTTGAACTCATGATGGTATCTAAAATATGATGGCATCAAGGGGTTTTATATTTTCAACAAGGCAAAGCACATACTAGTATGCAGCATTATGAACCAAAAATTAACTTTTCTATTAAATTTTTCTTTAAAAATTCCTAATTGTAGAGTGTTTAATATAATCCATAAAAGGCGTTGTAATCCTAAATGATACAATTGAATATATTCCTCAAGATTTCATGATTTTAAATTCATTAAAAGGGGTTACTAGAGCATGTTGTGGAGGATGAAATGAGAAATTATTCTAAAACACTATTTCCCAAAAAGGGCATTGTGTAAGGGTAAATTTTTTTTACACTTATGAAGATCCTATAAATCACATGTGGTTACATATTTTTACCCTTACAAAGAGAATAAATTTTAGGCCACCCATATAAAACTATATCTTTACTCTTGTGTAGCCTTTAGAAATTAAGAGTTACCCATAGGCATAAACAAGGCTACCATTACATAATGAAATGAATATTCCTCTTACCCATGCATAAAATAAGGAACTAGATTGTTAACATTATAAATAATTTAGATATATCAACATAATATTATGAAGCTTATAGTTAACACTTATATAGCCTTTTGAAACATTCGTCTACCTTTCCCTAATAACTAGAAGAAACACCATTCCCTTAAATAAAAACTGTTTTCCATTATATAACCCTTGAAAATTTAGTGTTATATTTATGTAATACCCAAAAATACAACCTTTTTATTGGTTGAAGACTTTTTCCTTAATGTTGTCCCTAGTCTATACATAACGGTAAAAAAATGATGAAAATTATTTATTTTCCACAAAATGAACATATAAAACAAAACAAAAAGGGGGTTTTGGAACATTTAAAATCTATGGACAATACATTTATCCCTTATGATGAATTCTCATCCTCAAGAAGTGTCTATAGTGGTCTTGATTGAATAACTCATGAAACTGAGCTCAAAAATTTGAATGTTTCCACATCTCCTCTTGATCTATCCATATTGTCATAGGATTTGAACAAGTGGAACCATGTTAACCCAAACATAACCTTATCATACTAGTATATAGTATGAATTGGATGCTACTCATAAGATGCATCTGGATCTAGCACAACATCCTTATAGTCCATAACATGCATAGTGATAGACGTATACCTTTGGAGCTGAGATTCTTGAAACACATCGTGTATACCTCAGTAGTGTGAAGGATGATGCAGAAAATAATCCATTTTCCAAACCTTCTCTATGATATCATTGAGAGAGATCAAATTAAACAAATGGTGGTCTACTCAGAGTCCAAATAGGGGAGATACTTCAAATTCTAGCTTGAGATCCTTGAGGATCATCAACAGGATAAGAGGGTTGTGCATGGAAGAGGAAATAAAAATAGGTGTGTGAGTTACAATGGAAGATTGTAAGAAATATCATTTTACCCAATTTTAAGATGTTTTATGGTTGTGCCTCACGATTGGATAAACTATGCACCAGATGTGCGAGAGCCACTATCCAAGGGAACCGCTAAAATGTAAATCCCACGTAGTTTGAAAAAACCTTGCTACAACCATGCAGGGTCACTTCCTAAGTGGATCTAAGGGTGGGGCTAGTGGCGTAATTTCCCAAATCATGTGTAGCCAATGAAAATACCCTCTACAACATGTCTATAGTTTTTATCTTAGTCATACGGAATCTGTTGTATGGTTTTCAAACTATGATACCTTATATATGGGATGCACAATTGAAACACATGATTACTACTAACCATTTTCCAATAATGTGCCTCATACAACTTCTCCAAAATATAGATCTTTGGGATTTGAATAAGTCCTGGATGCTCTCAGACCCTCCCTTAAACTAAAAGGAAAATTTATAAGATTAAAATATAAAATGAATGAGTTTATACCTTAAAAAAACTAGGGTGTTATAGGTACTCTAGGTGATAGTGTGCCAAGAAAACCCTATTTACTTATTCACCATTGATCACAAAAAGAAAAATTTCAGTATTAAAATACTATCTCCTTTTTCTCTTCATATTGATAGGTAGGTGGAGGATGATTTTATTTCATTCTAAAGATAATTCTTGGGAAAATATCATTATGCACAACAATTCTCCCTATCTACCTAGCATTTTTATACATTAGATTATATACATAGGTTTGGAGATTTAGTGATTGTACAGAGTCCCCTTACCTAACTTATATATTCTATGTAAAACCTATTTTAAAAAAATAACAATATTATCATTATATTCCATTACATGTGTTAAATCATTGATATTTGAAACTAAGTTCTTAAATAAATAAATCAAAATTTATATAAATGATATTAAATAAACTATATCATTTCATATCGACCCATAACTCAGTCCATCTATCCCCCTCATAATTTGTCAGACTGTAAATAATAAATATATATTTAAATTAAAAAATATCACTATAATATTTATTTAGAAAACTAATAATTATTATATTCACTGATTGGACAATATATATTTTTTAATATTCTCATAACCAAATAAATAATAACTTTTTAACTTGATAATATATAATATACAAATAAATATTTTATATTTTCTAAATATAAAATAATATTTATTTTATATTGAACTCACATATATTATTTAAAATAATAGGTGATTGAATTTATGCAATAAATGATACTATAATACTTATTAAACCATAGTCCAAGAATATTATTTATTCAAATAATTACATTCAAATAGAAATTAACTGAGATTATGGATACACTCAGTGTGTGGCCCTCTAGGAAATTTTATTAATATCATTAATTTACCAGGACTAAAGTCCAAGATTAGAATCTAGAAACATGTCAAGGAACCCATAGAGAAAGATGTTAATGATATAATGACAATAACCTCCTACAGTTGCTCATTGTGTGGTATAATATCTTTGTCACGATATATCATCAAGCAAGTTACAATCTTATATTATCAACTTATATGATTGATTTATCTTTATTTTATTAACTGAAATGAAATCATAAAGAAACCACCATCTCCATGGATTTAAGAAGAGATTTTTATTCTAAAAAAATGATCAATGATGTATACCTTCATTAAAATGTAATGGACAAATCATTTCTTGTCTTATTTATTAATGTCATGTTACTTATCATGCACCCAATGAATGCTACTTCACCAAGAGTATATGTTGTCAAAGTTTATTCAAAAACATTAGAGTACAAAATTCATGATATAAATTAATAATAATTTAAAATATGAGGACCAATACACACATTTTTATATGATAACATCCAATGATATATAAATATATAGAATCTATATTAGCTGGTCTATTATCATAACCACGTCTCTTAGAGATTACTAAGTGAAAACTTTTTTATAAGTATTTTAATTTTATTATGAGATCAAATCACATGATATTAAGACAACATATGTTTCCAATCCGATAAATGTCATCCAAACATAGTATTTATGTTTAAGAATAATGCCATAACACTTCAACATCCACATCAATGTGGGGAACTACTATGACCATTCAATTAAAAAAATAATAATAGGACATTATCACATTAATTTTATGTAGAAGAACCATAATCATGTGATAATATATTTAATAATATTTATTTCTATGAATATATTGGTAATTGGAAAGTAAAATATAAGTTGGTTCCATGTACCATCTCTAACGCCTATTTAGTACTCCATACTATTTTCCAAACTCAAACACTTAAGTTTTCATCTAGTATTTTTCCCCATGGTTCTCTATTAGATGTAGGTTTTGAATACTCAGTAATGTTTCTTGATAAATAACTCCCACAAATTCTATATCAGATCATTGATTTTTGTATCATAATTCAATGATAATTATTGATAATTAACTAGAGATAGACCCCATGAATCTGTATGAACCAACTCTAACTTATGGTTTTTTGGTGCCTAACTTTTTATTTATAATGAAAAATTTTATTTCATTATATGGATATTAACATTTAATGTTCTGTACTCTATTCCTTTGATATTTAGAATTCCCTCAGAATATAATATTTTCATCACTTCCCCAATCAAGTGACCTAGACAGGCAATCCATAACTTTGTAGAAGATACTTTTCTATAATAGATTGCACCATATAATGCTCATGTTAGGTACAAAGTTCCATCCTTAACTCATTTTGGAAACCACCATGGAACCACATGTAAATTTATATAAACCTTCATTTCTATAGAAATTCACAACATCTAAATATCTAACATAAATTTTGTCATTCCTTGATCCTATTATATGCCACACTCCTTGAAACTCCAGTTGGCCTCTGTTGCTTTTCCTGATGGAGACATCGAACATTTATAAGATATTGAGAGCATTTTTATTTTAAATATGAACCCTACAAAAAAGTTATGATGTATAATCCTTCATACTACCTCTCATGGAAATTAAGTGAAATAATGCTCTAGATTCCGACACCCAAGACTCAAGTGAATTAGGAGAACTTAGTACAAGACCACTCATATATTTTGATGTACTATTTTCATTTCCACTTCTAGAATAATATACTCCATATTTGAAAATTTATTCATTACAATATTTCATCAGGTGACATTTCTTCCAGTAATTCCAACACATGGGACCACCTTTTTCCAATATACTCTTTCTCTAACATCTTCTTCCTTTTCCGTTATTATGTCTTTTCCATGTTATGGAATGTACCCTACCATCCACACTATTTGAATTTCTTGTCTATGACTCTATATACTAAAAATGAATTTACTCATTCAGAATATGATCAATAACATACATAAATTCCAATCCTACCTTACTACAAAAATTTATCATCACATTAACCGTTAAAACCCAAGACTCTAAGACCACTGAAAGTAGGTGTAGCACCCAATTTGAAACTATAAAGTTCAAAATCACCAATTATAACTAACACCAAAAGATTTTGAATTCATTAACATGATCAGTTTTCAGATTACCATCTGACATCCTTGCATGGAACAGACTTTTCAAGTGGACCACTTTTTTCATTGTTATCAACTTCTCATATATATCGGTGAGTGTATTCATATGTTTTGAAGCAGTATTCACCTCCGAGATGTTATAAAAAATTCTAGTCTTTATACATCCAGATCATGCTGAGTACTTTCTTACCTTACCTTTCCCATTATTCTGTATTCATTACATCTAGCTTAGTATCCATTAATAGAAGATCAAGATCCTTCTTTAGTACACAATCCTTTACCTAAATCATCTAATATCATAAATCCTTATTATAAAACTTCTCCACTAGAACCTGACCCTCCTATAATTCTATTAGTTCTTAAGATAGTGAACTAAAATTAATTTTTTAAAACATTGAGGTATTTAGAAGTACTTATCAAAATGATCGTATAAGGAAAAGGGAAGAATGATGCTTCTAAAATGAGTTTTGAATCACCTTCACCAGGGTTTAGTAATATAAGTCTTTAAAAATGAATATTTTATTATACTTATTAGGATTGATAAATTTTTTGATAAAACCATTGGATGTTATGACTCCAAAACATACAGGGCAGAAACCAATGAACCAGAATGAACCCATGAACTCAATATACCAAAACATAGAAGGCTATATCTCCCATGTAAATTTACTAATTGATAAAGTAAAATATGAACTTCTAAAAGAAAATGATCAAAAAAAATAATGAAAAACAGAAAAACACAAGTATTTACGTGGTTCTAACATGAGTATTAATCCACTGGGGGAATACCACAATCACTTTTATTAAAGAATTTGAAGATGATTTCAATTCACAAGTGTATCAAACAAATTTTCCACCCCATGAGTTATAGTAGAATCAAACCAGTGAAACTGGTCACCACTTCCTTTTGATCTTCATGGGAGGAATGAGACCACCTATGTATAATCTTCATGGGTATCCTTCAACATGAACAAAAACCTCTCCTTACTTAACCATCACTTATAGTATACAATTCATGATTCTGAAACTCATATCATCTTACCCTTATGTATTCTCCCATTACAAGATCCCTACTAGAAAATACTCTTATGGATTTCCTTTGGGCCTATATGACCTACCTTCATCCTATAAATGATTATTTTTTGGATACCTATTTTAAAATTTCATAAATTAATATGTATATTTCAGACTTCTAGAGTTAGTTTATTGTGTAATTAACAAAACGGGTTCAACTAGGAAAGTCACCCAAGAAGGACTGCCACATGGTTAGGTGTAAAACACAACAAAACTATCATATATTACAAAACAATAGACATATTTCAAAGTGGATGAAAAATATTAAACCATGATACATACAACATCAAGACCAAGGAGATAAAAAAGAACGTAAAACAAGATAATCCAAATTTTAAGTTCCATGTGACCATTCATCACCACCAAATTGTCCCACTATGAAGGGGATGAAGACAAAGATAAGATGATGAATGATACAATTCACTTCCCATTACCTAATTCCTAAAAAACCACATCTACAAACACACAAAGTAAAATGTAGGGTATGAAAGAAATTCCCAGTAGGATTTCATTGAAGAATCTATAAAAAGTATATTACCATTAAAATGTTAGAATTGGATTTAAAAAACTATTTTAAAAAGAATTTTTGAAGGGTAACCATTTTCTAAACCATCCTTTGGTTTTTCTGAAAAGCCTTTTATATTTACAAGAAAATTTTATATGAAATTATTGGTGATAAATCATGTAATCTTATGAAAAACAATCCATGCATACACTATATGATAATCAATTGATCAACTGAACATTAAATATACCATCATGTATAAAACCAAAAATAAATCACAAAGCACACCATTTTGGCTCTAACCTATGGGAATATGTACATGGACATAATATAAAGTACAAAACCTAGCATCTAGTGAATCCAACCAATATTGAGTCATATCACATAGATTGATGATATCAACCCTATAGTGGTAGACCACACACTAAGAGTGATAAGCCCATTTCTCTATGCACCCAAGGTTCAAAATGTGACATGCTTTTCAAAACAATTTTAAAACAATTCTAAAATTTTATAAAAACATTTTCACAGAAACTCCTTACTTCTTCCATTCTTGAAACCCCTTTTTATAATCAAACCAAACTTAAAGGAATTAAATCAACACAAAGTGTTTCCAAAACCCATTTTAAATGAAACCACCGTTAATAGCATTTAAATATTTATATAAAACAACATTGATATTAGATCCATCCATTTCATAAAACAAAACAATCTAATTTACAAGAACATCAAATAATTCAAGAGTTAGAACCTTTTTATAGACACACATACCTCAAGAATTGAGATACAATGCAAATAATTGATCTCCCAAAGCTCAGAGTTGAATATAACAAAAATGGAACTTCAAGGCCTTTAAGAAAATATATTGGAAACCCATGGTTTAAGAAAGAAAATTGGAAGAATAACTTGATTGGAGGGAAGTTTAGTTTTTATACCTTATCTAGAAAATATATAACCACAAAACCGAACCCCCATTCACTCCACTATCATTAGGTTTTTACCTAAGACTATACTTCCACATATTGTGCTATACCACAGTCACACTTAATAAAACTGGCCTTAAAAAAATAACACAAACCTCACAGAAATTCTATTATCCTGGTATTAGACTATAGCACAATCCAGACACCTTGCAACATTTACCCCCCAAAAAAAGGCAAATCCACAAAACTAACCCAAATGAAACTACATGTTGTATACTCTGCTTCTATGCCACATAGCGTAACCAAATAGATGAATTATACCACATCCCTTTCACAATGGTGCATCCCGGTAAAAATTTGTAGTGGCACCCACATTCCGCCTCAAGTACCCCATGTTGAAGAAATGTTTCCCATATTGATTCCAGTATCTCTATGGTTCGGCCACTCCCAAATATAGTGATTATACCAAAACCGCTTCACCATGGTCCACATAGGATTTATGACTAGTTTTTTATCACCAATGTCTTCCAGATCAACTAATCCATTTTTGTTGTCTCCTAAATAAAGCTCAGTCCAACCAAGGACTGATCCCCCAATTCTACCTGACACAAGTGAGATCTACATGGATACCCATACAATGATTTTTTGGGAACCATATTAATAAAATCATAATAACTATTATTATAGGAATATATGGAATGAGGTAGATTCTTTTCCCAAGAACCACCAAAATCAAGAATACATGCGCTAAGAATATCCTCAATAACATGAATAGAATTATTTATCTACACATCTATTTGTAGATGGTATGTCTTGATTAATTTGAATTGGGGAAACATAACCTCTTGAAAAAAATTCCAAAACCTATATGTGAACCATAGGTACATATCAGAAAAAATCATATAGGGAACCCCATGAAGCCTCACAACCTCTTATATATACAATTACCTAAGATTCTCCACCTTTTCACCTTTTTAATAGGGAAAAATGTGAAAATTTAATAATCCAATCAATGATCACCCAAATCTCATCCTTCCCACTAGGGGTATGTGGTAAACTAAGAATTAATTCCATGGAAATCTCATCCCACTTCTATAATGGAATGATTAATGGATACCACAAACCTACATGAGTTCTTTTACTTAATTATTTGATAAGTAAGGCACCATGATACAAAATATGTAGTAGGCTGCCTCATGCTGAGAAACTAATAGTGATATTTTATTTTAGGAATCCTCTTGGTAGTCCCTATTTGAATAGACCTATAGGATCACTTTCCACTATCCATCAACCCCTCCCTCATAGAAATCAGAATGCCCAAACTACTTTAGAAACTCAAAGCCCTAGTAGGAGACCAAGACCAATCTACTAAGGTCTCCCCACCATTTAGTATTTTACTAAAACACTGGAAATATTTATTTATTACTTATTTTAGATGAACCAATGAATCAAATGATGATTCATCCTTCATATAATCCATGAACACCTCCCCACCAACATCTTCCTCTCCCAAGATCATCTAAGAAAGAAAACTCATCGAAGACCATTCTTCAACTGATTTCTTCAAGGATTGGATTTTTAATTTCTTTCAAAAAGAGTTAGAGAACACATTATCTTTCCAAGAAGTGTAATTAATATAAAAATATAAAATATTAATATACTAAACCCATTATATCTATCAAAATGTTAAATCCCTCTGAGTAAAAATATACCTCAATATATAATGATCATATATACCATAAACATCTCCCCAAAGATATAGTTATTCCACATTTTTAGTGCATGAATAACCATTAAAAAAACTATATCATGGGTAGTGTAGTTATTCTCATGAGGTAATAAATATAAAGATCCCTAGGCCACTAGATGGTTCCATTTCATCAACACAAACCCTAAACCTATACTTGATGCGTCACTGAAAGTATCATAACCTAAACATGTTTTGGGAAGAATTAAAATGTAAGCTGAATTCAGCCTTTTTAAATATTCTCAAAGGATCTATGACATTTTTCATTCCATTCAATATTAAAACCATCACATGTCAAATCTTTCATTGGAGATGCATTCTTGGAGAAGTATTGAAAAAAACACTTATAGTAACATGTCAAACCTGAGAATCTCCACATCTCAAACACATTTCCAGGATGCTCCTATGACATTACCACCAATATATGTCTAGGATCTACTAATATTACACTATTATATATAATATTATTTATACACTTTAATTACGAGATCCAAAATTCACATTTGGAAAGCTTACAATTTTAAAATTGTTTGTTCTTTTTTATAAAGATCATATCAAAATGATCCATGTGATCCTCATTTGACTTTGGGTTTACAAAAATATCTTCCACAAACATGACTACAAATGAGTCATATAACTGATAAAAGATCTAGTTTACCAGCACCATTAATACCACATCAGTGTTAGTGAGACCAAATGACATAATTAAAAACTCAAAACACAAATACTAGATATTAATCATTTTATTAGGTATACCCTTTTATCATACAATCAACTGGTGGTACCCTAGACAAAGGTTAATCTTTGAAAATAATTGATCTCATCTAATTCAATAAAAAAGATTATAAATTATTTCCAAGGGATACATTTATTTAAAGTCACCTAATCTAAATTTTGGCAATCAAAACAATGTATGAGGTTTCTATCATCGTTATAGTAAAATAAAATAGGTGAATCCCATGGTGACATTCAAGAACAAATAAATCCATTGGACTAAAGTTCATAAAGCTTAACCTTATGTTCTTATAATATAGCAGGTTCCATTTGATAAGGTGGCATGAAAATGGGAATTGTACTATGAATTTTTTCAATAGTAAACTCGACCTCTATCTATAGTTGTAGCCTAGAAAAATAATATAAAAGGCCTCAGGGTATGCATTCACCACTTGTGGGAGTGGACTGCTCAAGTGAGATTCAATATAATCAAGTAATATCTCCAATAACTAGAATGTGATCACTCTTGAAACAGGAACAATATCCCCTGCTCTCTTGAATATAGTATCCCACTCACCCTTAATGACATTAGTTACTGCATCGGGATATACAAACTAAAATAAACTAAGATAATAGTTGACATGTGACTTAACACTAATAATATATTCCAATACAATAATTTGGTTAAATATTTCAATATCAAGAACCATAAAATCACACACCACATCAAAGTCGTCTATCGACAGACGACATGTGGGACATTTGAAACCTTATTATGACCTCTTTCCTCAAAGAATGGAATGATCAAAAAACAATGGCATATGTTCATTAAAAAATACAAAATTATCAGTAAATATTGATGTTATAAAAGAATTAGAAGTACTATTGTCAGATATAACAAGTACCAAATATGTTCAAATAAACATCATACCTCTTACAGTAACCAGCCATACCACATAATCCTCCAGAAAATACTCTATTACATATAGACATCCATTCCAAGCCTCTCCATGAGCTTTAATAGACACATATACATCCCCCTTGGCCTTAAGTTAGTACCCACGACCCTTGGAAGCATCAAAATAAACCTATGAACCCTCGGTAATATTGGATCGATCCTTACATGCTTCAAACATCCTTCAGAAATCCTTTTAAAAAAATTCTTGATAATTCCAAATTGTAAAAAATTAAAAAATGTTTTGGGTCCTTCTAAGATGATCCAGACCCGCACTTCCAGATTTGGTGCTAAACATGCTTACTTTTTAAATACATCACATGAATTACAACAATCTCCCAAGATTAAAAGTTTACTGTATTTGGTAACTAGGAACATTTACAATTAAATAGTGCAAAAAAATTATTCCATGAGTATTCTCCACACATGTGGTTCCATTATATGTATCCCATTCATTTTAATTATAGGGGAAATGATAAAATGTAATAAAATGGTGATCTATAAAACCAAGTAAGGGATAAAAAATAAAACCATATCATAAAATAACATCACATGAAAGTCATGATGCATGATATAATAACATGAACATGGGGGAAAGAGGCATAACATGATCATGAGTACAAAAGGAATAACACAATCTTAACTACATGTGGCATGCAATGATCATCAGTGCATGAGGCATAACCAGGAAATGTGGTTACAACATAACATGGGAAATTCATAAGCATAACAATAGGGTTCATTACCAATGTGCCCTAAAACAATAATAAGGAATACTTACAAGGTATCATGAACATGTCAGTTCTAGATAATAATTCTTTACCCAATTCATTAGAGTGATATCATGGTGAAACCTTCATATATCTTAATTCATGAGAGATATATAAGAAAAATATTCATAAATACATCAATAATCATAGAATGATAAATCCAATGGAAATTAAATGGGTATATAATAAAATTCATTAAATTTCTAGGTAAATAACCATGAATAGAAATAATGAAATCTAAGGAATTTACCCTATATATATAAAGGGTATATGATTTAGTCAATACTCTTCCCAATACATTGATATATCGGTAAATATGTGAATAAAATTAAATCATAAGAAGTATGAAAGGATTTTCACAAGGAAAGAAATGATTATGCATAGCTGATGATAAGGAAAGGTAAAGGTAGTGGTGGATCATTCGGGTAAGAGATCATGTTTTTCACTATATAACATGTACATAGAAACATAGAACTGTATAATAAAGGTAAAATACAAGAGAAAGATGGAAGGTGGAAGAAATCATGAACATTAGTTATAAATTGGGTGGATATAAAACACTTTCAATGGATTAATTTGGTTATATTGGTAAATAGATGACATGTGGGAGTTGGTTCTCTAGAAACAACATAATGAACTTTATGATACACTTGTATTCTTTGTTTTGAATATTAATAAACTACTTATCACATCACGATTTTTCTTTTGTGTGACATAGTATGTGATAATGCCTTAAGAGTAGTTGTTGTACTAAAAGGTCATAAAAGTTCCCTGCTATGATGATATCCTGGGGTACTAAGACACTATTCATGAATAAATTTTATATAGATAAATGGTATCATATGAGGGAAAAAACTTTTACATGCTATTAGGGGTTGAGACTCATAAAAATGTGAGGCACCTTGTCATGGTGTACGCCCTTGGTTATATCCATTAGGATATTATGAGAACGACCCCCGCTATTAGAAAATACACTTTTGTATCTGTCATTCGATGTTCCTATATGCAGATGTGTGTATTTGTCCTTATAATTTAAGATTTTTATTAATCAGTTTTATGAGTTGTTCACTTAGATGTATTAACGAAAACGTGATGAAAGATGTTCACGGTGAGGTAGGATATGTTGGTTACACCACGAGTAATATTGTATTAACGAATAATGAGAAAAATGATTTATCCCTTATATTCTATAATGGAAGTTAATATCTACACCCCTTTGATGGAAATGATATAGAATAAATAAATCCCTATCCATGGTGTTCTATAGGCACGTTCAATTTCCAAAAAGTCAAAGAAAGTGATATCGAGCAAATTGGTTGATGGCACTAGAATGAAACTTTATCGATAAGAGATATTATGAAAAAGGTATTATATTACACATTAATTGTTCTTATGTGGTAACATATCATTAAGAAATTAACATCTTTCTCTATTGGTGCCATGGAATGTTTCTAGATGCTAACCTTGGACTTTAGGTTGCGTCACATAATGCCACTAAAAAAGAGGCCTAGAGGGTCAAACACTAAGTGTATCTAGAATCTAAGATAAATAATATTTTATTATTTATTATTTAACATGATGAATAAATAATATTCCCACATGTGGTTTAATAATTATTCATGTATGTTTGATCACATTTATTATATCACTAGTTATTCGATAGAATATATTTTAAGTGGAATATTTTATAAATCTTTATTTATTTATCAGGGAATAATATAGTGATTTTTTTAATTAATAAATAACCATTATTCAAGGTCTGATAAATATTGTGGAGGAATGGATAACCGAATTTCATGGTCCAGTGAAAAATTACAACAATAAATATTATTTGATTAAATAATATTTAATTATAATACACAAGTTATACTCATTTCGAGAAATATTATTATTATTATTTGACATAGCGATTTTCTTAGATTAAATAAAATAAGCATGATCACATGAGAAATTATATTATTTTAACCATAGAGATATAAATATCTATTTATATTATTTTCTCAATAGCCAATTGAATTGTGTACAACAATCTTGGAGAATCTTATCAATCTTAGAGAGCTCCCTTCTCAAAGAACGCGTCTTAAAATGGTGAGAAATCTTCCTCCACCAGATTAAGGAGAATGCTTTGAAAGTAAATCTTGAGATGATCAAGGAAGATGATGCAAGTTCAAGGATATTCTATGCTAGCACCCTGATACTCGTTTAGTGATGTCTATAGATTCTTGAAACACATGTGGATCACCACTATAGGAAATCTATACTTGGTTTCAACAATGCAATGATAGTGCACCATAGATCTTCTGTCAGATTCATCAACGAAGAAATAATTCCTTAGATTCAATTCATTATCCAGTGAAAATAATAATAAAAAATATTTGTTGGTCTCTTCTATCTCTAGTTTGTCCATGGTTACCCTTGTCTGATCTCATTGATCTATTTCATATATCACAGTGTTTACCATCGTTGATCTCATATTGGTTATCAATCCTGATAAAAAGTAAATTTGGGCACCTCCCTTCCCGCTCTACCATTGTGCCTGGAACCTAGAATTGGTATCAAAGCAGGCACATAATTGTTTATAATTATTTGAAAATCATTGGGGATTTATTCATTTGTATTTTATTTTTTCAATTCATATTTTTCACATTTTTTTACTCTGAATTGTGAGATATCTTTCTTCCTACTTTCTCTCTTGTAGATCTAACCATGATGTTTAATTTTATGATTAAAATAAATTCATGGAAATCATACAGAGGTTCTATGGTTTCTATAATGACAACACTAGACTATATGTCGTGTAATCGGACTTACATGCCTGGTAAAAATGTTCAACACATCAATATTTGATTCATAATTCAATTGAATACTATACATTGATTATTGCATTAATTTCACCATTTAATACACTGTGTGTTGACCAAAACTAAATGGCGCGTGATCAGTTGGACTACATGCCATGTATCCCACATACACAACATGTAGTACCTTTGGGTTCGAGCAGAGTCGTGTATTCTATACACAACCTAATTGACATGTGACCGTGTAACACATAGTTAATATAGCATATGGCCCATTGGACACACCATGTACACAAAGCATTTTAAGGTATGTTTTACCCACCGAGTCCCTAGTTGTTGTACCTTGGGTTGACGGTGAATGGTTTACACGTCATGTAGATCGGATCTACACACCGTTTACTTTTATTAAATTAAATAGATTTAAAATTTATTTATTTTACTATAAAAACATTGAGGCATGTACTTGCGTGTGTTCGTAATGATAGGACATTCTATGAAATAGTTTTTAATATACATAAATATTTAAATGTTTAATAAATATCTTCATAATGTTCATATATGCATATCAAGTTTGAGTCATATAATGAACTATTTATTTATAGAATAATAACTTTTTAATTATATTAATACTTATGAATATGATATTAATTTTACATTAAATTGGAAGTTTTTTCTGGTGGCATACTCGACACGCAACATGGGGTTTCTCCGAAATCTTATGTTGCACTAAACATTGAGATATACCAAAAAATAATACAGTAATAATATTATTATTTTAAATGAAAGCTAACACCTAGACATTGGAATTTTGGGAATTAAAAATATCAAATGAATTTTTAAATATGGTTTCATTGTGTTTAAATAACAAATCATTGGTTACTAAATTTATTAGAAATAAAAATCTAAACCAATTGAATATAAAGGATGTGTTTTTATTAAAACCTATTTAAAAGAGAATAATTGTGTTTTCATATCAATCTTTATGGATTTTTATTTAATGAAATATATATGATATATATTCAATGTAATGTTTTAAATTCATCTTATATGTTTTCTATATATGGTATTGTAAGAAATTCAATTTTTTGAATAAAAGAAGTATTTTTTATAAATATGCAATTTTACCATCTTTTGATGACAAAGACTTTTTAAATATAGTTTGTCACTTTTATATGTTCTATTTGACAAAATAATCATTTTTTATAGAATTGGGACATCAGAATTTGCATTGGATGAAATGTTGTAATTTTTCTGATAAAATTAATTGTTTTTTGAATAATAAAAAATACAGCATTTGAATTCAAAAATACCTTTTAATATAATTTATTTATATAGTTAGATTATTTTTTTAATTGGTATTAAAGTTTAATTTGAATATATTTTTAAAATTTAATCCAATTTTGGCAATTTGAAGTAATTTCAATTTGAAATTGGACATAAACATAGGTCTATCTTTTGAAAGTTTTTACTCCTTAAAAAACACGCTTTATGGTTTCGACAATGGGAATTAATTTTAAATTAATTTCTGAAACTTATGTGTTATGAATTTAGAAAAATGGATTCCATATTTGGAAGTATATGGTTAAAATTGTGTGAATAGTTACCTTTTATTTTTGGACATTATGATTAGTAACTTCAGTAATTATTTTATTTACCATGGTTAAAGGACAAATTTGTAAATAAGGATAAAAATAATATTATAATAATATTAAGCTACCCTAACACGTGTCCAAATCTAATTGGATGATATATTAACTACCATGGTATTCCTTGGGTCTATTTTGGGACCCCATGGAGCTGTTTGGATGTGAAAATGACATTTGAAAATAATTAATTTAAAGGAAAGAAAAATGTAATGGAAACATATATCTTTTCGTAAAATAATTTTTATATGGGGTAATATAAGTGAAATTTATGATTATAAAAAGTAATTATAAATCATAAAATATTTAGTACATCATTTTATTTTATTTATAATTTTTGGACATCAAATAAATAAACATATTTTTGACACAATGATGATGTAGTGATTACTTTATTAATGAATGATTTAAATAAATGAGATTATAAATATTAAAATAAATTTATTTTGAAACTTTTTATGTCATACAATAAATTTAGGTATGATAATTAATTTTTATATTTGAATTAAAGAGGTTTTTTTAAATAATCAAGTTGTTATAGATTATTAATAACTCATGATATGAATATTATAAAAATTGAAATAAATGACTTTAAAAAAATAAAATTTTAAAAAATGATATAATATTACTAAAAATATAAAATTTATCCAAATCACTTGAATAATTTTTGAAATGTCATTAATGAACCACTTGAGGTTCGATTGGAAATTTATGGTAACTATATTAGGCATATAGTATGAATATACAAGAGGACATGGTAAGAGTTAAATTAGTTGACTAAGGGATAAAGATAAATGAAATGGTTAAATTTGAAGTAAAAACTTATCTAAAACCTATAGGATGTGAGGATTTAGAGTAATCTTAATCCTATATTCTAATTAAATTAGTTTTGGACCTTTTAAAAATTTAAATTCAGTTTATAATAAAATAATATTTCAAGACATTCCTAAAGTACCCCTCCTCCCTCTTGAAAAAGGGCACCAACTATACCCATTTAATCAGACCTCTCAATCCCCTTGTCTCATCCAAACTCTGCACAAATAATCTCCCAAAATCCATATATTACTCCCAGAGGCCTTACCTTATGATGAAGGAAATGCAAGCATTCCTTTTGGCTCAAATCAAAGGGAGTTACCCGTTTTAAGAGGCTACATCTTCTCTAAAGTTTCATTCCATTATTTTACTTCTCCGCTCCCTATTCTATTATATTTCTTTTATTAAATAATAAAACTACTATCCTTAATATACTAATATGTTTTTATGAGAATTATTAGAACTAAACTTATACACACCTTCATATAATGGATATGAACATATTGTTTTTCTGTACGACGAACTACTGCCTCACAAAACGATGATTGTTCGATTTTCCTCTACCACCTATGATGGTGGACATTATTATGGAACTATATTTATATATGATATATGTTATATTTACTTTCTCAATGATAATTTAATTTTTTTTTACAATATACCTTCATGCTTTTCATGATGTTTAAACATGATAATTTCATTTGAGGAAGTGCGGACTACCGCCCCCTCAAAGTGATATGACTTGTTCATTCCATACATGGAACGTAAAAAGGATGGTCTTAATGAACTTATTTAACATATATAAAATATTATATTATACTATAATTACAATATACATATGTATCATTATGTTTTCATTCCTCTGAATATGAAATAGAATTGAAAGTAGTGTTCATGCGTACATATGACTTACCATCTCAATGAACAGTGCATTTCATTTATTATCTCCAAATGTTATGGACTATTATAAATTCATATATACTAGATTTATATGATATTAAAATCATGAAGACTATTCTGCAGATAATTTATATTTGACCACATGGAAAATTTTTAATTATAACAAGTTCATTTTTTACTAAAGTACCAAACATTGACAAAATGACCAATGTGAACTTGAATAATTATATTATTATTATAGAAAGGTAATAAGTGATATAAAAGTAATAATAATATTAAAAAATATTCTGAATAAAGTTGAAATTAACTTACATTTTTTATTCAATAATATAAAGAATTAACGAGATAGGTCAGACTAAAGGTAAGGGAACCTTTCACCCTCCACTTTTAGTCAAATACTTCTTTTATGTTATGTCTTTTAATATAAATTTTATTATATAAGGATATATTCTTCAATATCCTTATTGATTTATATTTTATTTCCAAGTGATGATAGACCCTTTTATCTCTCATCAACTAATTTTTTAAATTTTTAAGTGACATCGTCTGGCTGCTGAATTTTCGTAAGAGGATTTCTAAACTCAATTTACACTTATCGGGTTTTACACATTCTTAGTTGATTATTTAATGACAAGATTATGTGTGGAATCACTGTTTTTTTATTTATGTGGTAATTTCCTCTTCCCTTTGTGTGGATATACGGTTGCTACACATAATTACCCCATTGATAAATTCTTATATCATTTATATGAACTTTGTAAGGGAAATCATAACTGAATATCATTTAATTTGAGTTAAATATCCATGTAATTGGTTTTGTTTTTTCATTAATATGTGTGAATGAACTTTGATTTGTTTTACACTTAATATTTAATTATATTGTGTGTATTAATATTTTTCACACATAATTATTTCTTTGATTTATCATTAATCTAAGGATATGATCTTTGTAAGGGACTTCGTCTCAATATCATTTCATTGAGGCATATTTTGGTTTATAAATAGACTTATTTTATACAGTTTATAATTATACCCTATTTCTTTTAATTTTATTCAAAAAAATTCAGAAGTAATGTTTTCTTTATGAAACATTTTACTAAACGATAAAAAAATAATGTTTCTTTTTAACGTATGTGGTGACAACGACCTTTGCACCACCGTGATCATTATTTGTTATTTGGAATACTTAACAAGATGTAACATTTTTGAAAGGAAAATAAATACCATATACCCTTTTTATGTATTTTTTTATTGAAAATAGTTTTGAGAAATCATTGATTATGTCAATATCTTAAAATGATATATTGTGATTACAATGTGGAAATGTTATATTTCCTTTATACTTTTTTATGTGTTATGAATATGTTATAGGTCTTGGGAATTGTTTATTTATATTAGTGGTTCTGTGATAAAACAAGGGAGAGTGAGCCTGATATATTTCTCCAATTCATTGGGTAATGTGACATTGGTAAATGTTAATGTTTATCCAAAAAGATTTATGGAATATACTTTAATGGGTATTCCAAACGTAAATCCCTACGTAGCTATGAAAGCTACAACATAATATTTTTATGGATTCCACAAGTGACCATTATGATTTATTATTTTTATGTGTCATTCATAAATATTATTATTTCATGAGGTATGTTAAATAGATTATGTTTTATGAGTGAAAAATATGATTTTATTGATTGCATGTGTTTATGGACTAATGTTTTATTTTTTTATTTTATAACCCTTACTAAAATTTTTATCCTCATCCCACATTTTTGAAATGTTTTTCACAGGGTTTAAAGAAGTGTAAGGGAAAGTAATGATTCAAGAATATTTATATCAAGAAAGTAATTCTAGTTTTATTTAATGAGTTTTATTGTTGTAAAAAATTGGTTAGAGTAGAAGTGTCTACTTGGAAATATTGAAGATGTAATGTAATAGTTATGGCCTAATTCTATAAAACATTAAACATGAAAAGATCATCAATGTCAAATTAATGAATTAACTCGAGATTATGTAATGTTGAAAGTTGGGGCCTTACAATTGGTATCATAGGTCGGTTTAGATAACTTTAGAGGTTAGGGTGTTATTTAATAATAAGTGACAAAAACATAATGGTTAGAAAATTAGAAAGAGTAATAGTTATTTTAGATAAATTTAATGACTTTAAGATAACATGAATAAGTATATCTTAATCAAAATTTTGTATATGATGATTTTATAGATATACTGACACTAAAATTTTGGGTTTTAGAAATTGGATAGATCTAGTAGGCACCAAAGTAACAATGGATGTGAAGGAAACTATGGTGGTTTTATGAATGAGAAACCAAATGAAGTGGGAGATTCAATGAGAACTCTTGTGTTTATTCTTAACCAACTATCTAGAGTCATGATGGACCACTTGATCCTTGGTAATTTTTAAAAGGAATCATGTATGAGAGAAACAATTCCCAATGTAAGTCAAGGTAATAATTATAATGGTATGTATATTCAAAAACCTATGTGTCAAGGATGTGGAAATAAACACCTAGGAAAATGCTTCAAATTTATTGGAAGATGTTTTAGATGTGGTAATGAAGGTCATAATACAACAACCTTCCATGGAAAAAGGAAGCATCTAATTAACTCCAAGAAAGGGAATGAATTTATTTTTGAATAATCAATTGAATGTTTTAAATGTGGTGTTCATGGTAATTATAAAAATAGATTTCCTATGAAGAAGGATCGTGAATGGGATCAGAAGGACCGTACAAATATATGTTTACAAATTCCTAATGCCATTCCAATTGAGGTTAAGGAAACTTAAAATGAACTATGAAAGGTATGGATTATTTCTTAGCTCATGTTTTGACATTATTGAAATATTATGACATTATGCATGCTTTTATTGTAGGAAGTATGTATAAAATAATAATATGAAAAAACATAGATAAATTATCATGAAGTAATGTTTGATGTCTAAGATGTCCAAATTTTAGGAATTGAAGAGTTATGTAGGATATATGGATGATGATATGTTTAAATGTATTAATGATGGGGTTACTTTGGAATACTTTTAGTATTTTTCACCCTTAAGGGTTTTATATAAAAATATTAATTGAGGAATAATTATCTTTTATTTTGTGGATATAGTAGTAATGAACCATTAGGGTTTATATGATCTGAGAATTTGAGGCAATTACAAGTTATTACTTTTTGGATGAAAAATGAGTGGTATGAGATGACCTTTGAGGATAAATAATGTTATGGTTATTTTTAAGGATTTTATCTCATTGTTTTTAATTTTATTATAATTATAGAGTTTTTAAAAAATGACAACACGCAGAAAGGGTGACAACCTGTCATGTCAGACAAATATGTGGGAATCGAACCACCAACCTAAAGTGTAACTAGGATTTATTGCCTAACACTGGATTACATGAAGTCCCTGGTTTGTATAACTAATTCTTTTTAGTTAAATGATTTTATGAATCAATAATAAGATTATTTTTCGGAACATATGTTTTACCAAATGGATATCTTTAGTGTAGGAATATTATTTGGTGATTAAGTGAAAAATGTTATTTTGGAAGACTTTCTCTCTTTTGGGAAGACTATAAACCTAAGGAAAATAGAATACAATGGGATTTCATTTGTGGAGTAATGGTTGTAATATTATTTTGGAAGATTATATGTTTCTATTGTAGATATATGGCTGTTCGGGAAATGATTAACATATCATAGAGAATATGTGATTAGGTTAATTAATTTTCAGTATGAGACTTTAAGATTACTTTATGTTATTTGGAGACAAATGTTAAGATTTACTATGGAATAATATGTGATTAGATCCTTCAGAGTTCTATGTTTCAATATTATATTGGATTATTTTGAAGAATTTTAAGGATAATTTTTTTATTGAATGTTCTTTATTGAACATTGGGTACTGTTTGTTGAATTTTGGAGATTAAGATTATTATTTATTTTTATAAATTATTATCCTTTTTGGGATTATCTGATCTTGTAGAAACCATTTTGGTATCGTTTAATGTCTAATGATATGGGACATATATATTTCATATTTTGTAGATTATGTGATTCTCTAGAAGTTGAATCTATCACTTCAGGTGTGACCATTGTTATAGTCTGTGTCCAAGAACCAACTATTTGTACTTTGATTGCATGTTTATTTAATGTATTAAATATTGTTCATTGTTTTTTATAATTATGATTCAATAATGTCCTAGATTATTTTTTGCATTGATAAGGTCATGGAAGTTCCCCGTTATGATGAGAACCTTGAAATGATATAACAATATTTTTAAATATAGTTCTATGGTTGGATGCCATACTATGATTGGACACATAGCATACAAACTGTCAGGTGTGAGTACTCATAAGCAGATGAGACTTCCTCTCATGAAGTTTTCACTAGGTAATCTCCAAGACAGGAGATTATGAGAACAGATCACCCAGTAGGAATTCCGCAGGTTTTGGTGTCATTGGATATTCATATCTACGAATGTGTGTAATGATCCTTAGTCTTTAAGATTATCATTAATATGTGTCACAACTCACGCACTTGGATTTACTGATGAAAACCATCATGGAGATAGTTGGCAGGAAGTAGGGTATGTTGGGTGTGTCATGAGTGGCATGATATTAATTGATAAGTCGATGAAGAAATTGTACCTTCCATTTATAGAAGTTGATATCTCATCTCATTGATTGAAATAGAACCGTCACACGAAATTCCATGGCCATGGTTTAACGATGAGTTTATTTCAGGCAGTCAAAGAATGACGTATCAAGTACAAAGGTTAATGAAACTATCACAAAACCTTATAGATGAGATATTACGATAATGGGATTATATTACACAGTTATTATTCGTATTTGTATTTCGTTGTTATGACTTTAAGTACTTTATCTTGGGGTCCATGACCCGTTTCTAGAAAGTACTCTTGGACTTTAGGCAATCCAACCTAATTCCCACAAGAAAGAACCCTATAGGGTCACACACTAAATGTTTCTGGTGGTATCAATTTAATTCTATTTGAACTTAATTTAATAAAATATTCTCAAGACTTTAGAATAATTTTATTCACATTAAAATAATTTAACAAATTAATCAATTTTTTATTCACTGGATTGTGGGTAAAATATATTTATTTTTTTTATTGAACATTTAATAAATATTTATCTTCTATATTCTAAATAAAATATTTATTTAACAGAATAAATTATTAATTTATTTATTTAGTTGTTCAATAAATGGTAGTTCAGTTTGATTAGACCATGGCCGGTCTCATTGTCAACTAATTATTTTCATGACGATAAATAATTATTTAATTAGTTGGAAAAAATTAAAATAATGCTGCTATTATTTTGTGACATGGAATTTTACTTATAATTCCATTTTTCACAAGTTGGATCACAATTAATAATTATGAAGTATTATTATTAATATCATGGGTTTTTTCTAAGGATATGAATGTATTTAATTATTGTTACGTAATTAAATATTGTAACTGAAGCCCCATGTCATGAAATATACACAGACATCTATTGTGTCGTGTACCAAACTGCACACCAGGTGAATTGAGAATTGTTGAGTTAAATAATTTCTCTCTCGAGCCCTCTTCCTTCCACTCTCAATAATGATAGACTTTTTTCGAGGCCTAAGAACAAGCGACCAAGAATGACCGACACCAGACACTCGCTTCCCCATGCTTGCACCCGTAGAATGAGTGGTGTTGATTAGAAGCCATCAGAGCACGTGTGGATCACCAATAGAGGGATTCTAGTTTGGATCCTTACAAGAACATCAATATAATATTGAAGGGTCATTCTGGATGATCAACATCATCAATGAAGAAAATACTGAAGATCCAGGTATTATTTTCTTTATGAAATTAATTAAATTAATTACAAACATGATGTGAAAGATCCTCTCTAAAGGTTTCAGGAATCTTTCTTATTTATCAAAATCGTTGATTCTATTACATGGAGATTGGTGTTCATCGTCGTATTGATCCTAGAATAATCATTGATCATGGTAAAAATTAAAGATGGGTGCCGACCAAAGTGCAATTCCGCTACGCCCGGAACCTACGAGTCATATCAGAGGGGTTACATCATAGTTTATAATTATTTAATTATTTCATTTATTTTTTTCACATTTAATAATTTTGTTGTTTCAATTCAAGTTAATCGTTCAATGAATATGAATCTCGAGATATCTTCCTCCTCTTTCATTTATCATTCAACTTAAAAAAACAATGTTTTATTTTAATTTTTATTAAAATAAAACAGATTATCTCATCCGGAGGTTGCAAAGGTTTTTGTCTGTACAAAAAAAACAGACAATGTGTATTTGACATTACACACCATGTAGTCATGGTTCAAGGCATTGGTGTTTTCCCTCCAAACCAAGTTGTTTCATTTGGTTTGTCTATGTATTAAGGACTCCGTGTGTTGACTAGGAATAGGTGGCATGCGGTTTCTGGATTACACATCATGTGGACCACTGGACACAGTGTGTAGTCCCTTTGGGTTAGGGTTGGATCGTTTACCCCACACATGGCTTGTCCAGCTAGAGACCATGTAATAAGGAACTACACGATGTGTGGCCCATTGTACACGTCGTTTAATCTGATTATTTTCGAAGTACACTCACAGGCAGTTTCCCCAAGTGTGTACTTCATATGGATTGTGAAAATTAGTACAAACTATGTAGTTGGAAATACACGATGTGTACCCATCCAAATTACATAGAATTATTATATTTTTTTATTATATTACTCAAACCCTTGAGACATCTACCATCGTGCGGACGTAAAGCTAACGAGAAACAAGTGATATGTGTTTTATACATATGTGTTTAATTTTACATTTGTGTAATGTTCATTTCTAATCATTGGGTAGTTATGAATAGGAATTCACCGGGTTGCCTCCAAGGTACAAGTTATGTACAATGATAATTTTAAATGAATATATTTGTTAAAAATTATGATGGATTATAATCTCAATGAAATTCAGAAAAGGGTTTAAGATAAATGTATTGATTAATTAAAGATGATAATTAATTGATTCGAATGTGATTTATCTTAAACAATAACGGTTATAGAATTGTATAATAGTTTTATTTATATGTAAATGTCATTCCCTGTATGGATGATCATAATCTATACTAAGACCATTGAACGTGGATGGTTTCTTTTAATTTATTTGTTTAAATTAATTTCTTTGGTGGGCTTTATCTTCATTAATATATAGGGCCTGCATGCCCAAGGTTTCTTTCATGTAAAAACCCTTTTTACCCCTCACCAGCATGTGAGTTAAAAAGGCATATGTAATGAATGGAACTCCCAAGTTATCGGAGGTGGTTCAAGCTGGAGCTGAGATGAAATAAATCTTAGGAGATACAGAGGTAGACAGGTGGAATGTTCTAACCATGAACCCAAAACGTTCAAGGGGTTTCTACCCTAGTTTAGGGTTTTTTTATCAACCTCTAGATAAAACAACCATTATAAAAGCTAATGATCATGCCCTTTACATTATTGTATTTCTATCAGATGCATGGTTTATCATTATGAATGTGTTTTCATGATCACATAATTAATGAATTAAAACAAGCATGCAATATGGAACTAAAATAAACCATGCTTATGCATAAATATTATCAAGACATGGTTAATCACTTCAGTAATTTCCACTTAATATTAATAATCATGTGATAATGATAATAATAAATTCACGCATAAGAGATAAAAATATCTCAAAGAAAATATTAAGTTCGAATAAGCCTTAAGTTACCTGATTAAGGGAACAACTCAATAAAACTATGTGTTTGACCAACCATTATTAAGACACCTACTTTTATATAGGAAGCCCTTATGAATGGTTTTAGTTTACTTAACCATATTTCATCAAGAGGAGTAACCCTTTTTAGACTTGTTGAATATTGGAGGCAAGAGTTGAGGAATCCCAAAGTCGGGATTTCCGGATTGGGGAGTCAAATCAATAGATCATGGAGCTAGAAGACAACATTTCACAAAGACATTCCTACCTAAATGCCTTCAAATAGCTTGAACAACCATTTTGGGGTTATTAAAATGCTAATATGGAACCTTTCCACTAGAATGTCATCGAAAATCGACATTCTGAGTTTAATGGTGAGGGCCATTGGGACTTGATAAAATCATAGGAGACTTAATAATATTAATTTATTATTTATCATAAAAATGTAATCATGAATGTACTAATGATTTTCTCTTTTAATTTTAGAATAAAAATGACAAGATCGTTAACCACACAATCCCTACGATCAATTATAGATAAAGATAACATCCTCACGGGCAGTAACTTCTAGGAATGGATTAGACGCCTTCGGGCTATCCTACGCCATGAGCGGAATTATTACATGTTGGAGTCAACATTACCTGATCCGCCTACAAAAGAGGTGAGTGATGAGTATTTCTTGGACTATGAGAAACATATGAACGATGTAGTAAACATTATATTTTTGATGCTATAATCAATTTCTAGTGAGCTCATGAAGTTTCATGAAAAAATTGATGCCTATATCATGCTCGACCACCTCCGTGGTCTTTACAATGAGAGAGAAAGACATGAAACGTTTGAGATATCCAAGGAACTCTTTTAGAGTAATCTTGGAGAAGGTTCCCAAGCTGGGCCTCGTGTAGTCAAGCTCATTGGATTCATTGAGTGCTTGGGGGTTCTTGGGATTAAACTCCCCAATGAACTGGGCACCAATATTATTCTTACATCACTCCCTCAGAGCTTCTCCATATTTGTAGTTAACTTCCACATGAACAACATTTTGAAGTCTCTATATGAACTTCTTATTCTCATTCTCCAAGTGGACAAAGATATGAATCATGAAAAGCTTTCTTTACTTATGGTGAATAAGAGTAAAGGGAATGTGATGAGCTTTAGGCCAAAAACTCAGAGGGAGTGTTGATGTTGGGGACAACCACTTCACATTTCCAACTGGGATGATCTTTGTGTTAAAATGTTTTTTATGTTCCTTATGTAACCAAAAAAATAATTTCTATATCCAGACTAGATACAGATGGATTTGTTTTCATGTTTTTAAATAATTTTTATTCTTTTATAAAGATAGCATTTTTTGGAAGGGAACATTTATGCAACAGTTTTTATGTGTTGGATTACAGAAACCAAGTAATGCCAATCAATAACAAAGATACTTCACGTGACTCATTCCACACCCAACTTTGGCATCACTAGCTAGGTCATTTAAACAAGAAACACTTGACAATGTTACATCAAAATGGATATTTAGATTCTTTTGAAAAAAACAACATGGCGTATGTCATGCATGCTTACAAGGAAAAATCACCAAGTCCCCATTTGGTAGGAAAGGTGAAAGGGCTAAAGAGATTCTTGAATTGGTTCATACAGATGTGTGTGGATCATTTGTAGTTGAAGTAAGGGGTGGGTACAAGTAATTCATAAATTCTACTGATTATTTTAGTAGATGTGGATATATCTACATAATGGTGTATAAGTCGGATTCCTTTACTTATTTCAAGGAATACAAGAATGAATTTGAGAACCATCTTGGTAAGAAGATTAAGAAACTCCGCTCAGAATGAGGTGATGAATATCTTAATTAGGACTCCATTGATTACTTACATGAGTTTGGGATCCTATACCAACTAACTCCTCCTAACACACCTCAATGGAATGGTGTAAGTGGAAGGAGTAAACACACCTTTTTGGACATGGTGAGACCAATGATGAGTCATGCAAGTCTTCCATTATCCTTTTGGGGGTATGAATTATGAACAGTGGAGCACATACTAAACCAAGTTCCAACTAAATATATAAATGGTATTCCATATGAGTTTTGGAGTGGAAGAAAATCCATGTTTGCAAATTTACATGTGTGGGGTAGTGAAGCATTTGTTAATGAATCTTTAGGTAACAAACTCTCACCCCATGGAAAAAATTGTACCTTTATAGGATACCCCAAGGAAAAAAGAGGATATTACCTATAGAACCCCTCAGAAAAAAGGTTTCTGTAGAGAGACATGCCATATTCCTCCAGATGGAGCGCATATCCAAAATATATAATGGGTGTGAGATAGACTTTGATGAAGTTGAGTCTCAAGGTACACAAGATTAGGTATAAGAACAGATTCCACGAAGCCCACTGGAAGAAGAATCTTTTTGAGAGACACAAGTACTGCGTAGTAGTACAAGAGAGGTTAGAGAATCGGAACGGTATGGTTTTCTATTTACTGAGGATGTAGAATCATTAATAGTTGACAATAATGATCATATTATCTATAATGAAGTAGTTAGTGGCACAAGAATTTTCCAAGTGGTAAGAATCCATGAATTCTAAAATAGATTCCATGTACCAAAACCAAGTCTGGATTTTGGAAGATCCTCCAGTTGATGTAATGGTTGTTTGTTGAAAATGGGTATTCAAGAAGAAACTAGACATGGAAGGAAACATTAGTACCTATAAGGAACGACTAGTTGCAAAAGGGTTTAAACAACATCAATGAATTGACTATGATGAATCCTTTTCAATAGTTTCAATGTTGAAATCCATCAGAATTCTACTTGCCATTACGGATTACCATGACTATGAGATTTGGAAAATGGATTTCAAAACATCCTTCCTTAATGGGAACATTAAAGAAGATGTCTCCATGACCCAACCTAAAGGGTTTGTGAATCTAATGGATTTCAGTAGATAATTCAAGTTACAGAAATCCATTTATGGATTAAGGAAATCATCCAAGGCATGTAACATTTGTTCTGATGAAGCCATAACATAATTTTTCTTTATCAAGAATGAATGTTATCATTCTGTCTAAAAATGGTTTAGTGGGAGTGAAGTTGTTTTCCTAATATTATATGTCGATGACATATTACTTATTGGAAATGAGATACCAATTTACAGCCTATTAAGTAATGGTTGAATCAAATATTATACTAGAAAACCTTGGGAGAGGCAGCATATATTCTTGGGATCAAGATCAATCATGATAGATCCAAGAGAGTGTTGGGCTTAAGTCAAAGTACATACAATGATATGATACTTAAGTGAATCAGTATGGAACAATCCAAGAGGGAATTTTTTCCAGCAACACATGGCATTCATCATTCTTCAAAAATGTGTCCTCAAACACATGAGTATAGAACGATAATTTCAAGAACTCCATACACATCAACAATTGGGTCAGTCGTGTATTCCATGCTATTTACTAGGATGTATGTTGCCTACACATTGAGTGTGGTTGACAGATATCAAGCTGACCAAGGTGGCCGCCATTGGATGGTAGTCAAGACTATCCTAAAGTATCTGAGGCATACTATGGATATGTTCATGGTTTATAGAGGAGATGAGGAAGTAGTCATCATAGGATATGCATATTCTAGTTTCCAGACTAATCAAGATGACATGAAGTCATAAACGGGATACATATTCAATTTTAATGGAGGTGCAGTGAGCTGGAAGAGCTCAAAGAAGAGTGTGGTCATAGATTCTACAGCAGAGTCCGAGTTTATGTCATTGTTTGAGGTAGATAAAGAAGCAGATTGGATGTGAATTTTCATCTAGGAGAAAGATCTGATACCTAGAATTAAAGATCCCATAACACTTTGCTGTGATAATACTACAAAGGTGGATCTTGTAAAAGATCCAATGCCACATCAGTGAATCAAGAACATAATTAAGAAGTATAATATGTTGACTGATTTTTCTCAGAGTGTTGAAGTTGTAGTGAGCATTATTTCCACAGAAGAAAACGTGGTGGACCCCTTGACTAAAGAATTGACTCAGTAGAAACATGATCATCATGTGAGGTATAGCGGACTGAAAGTCATAGGAAGTTGGCTCTAGTCCAAGTGGGAGTTTCTTAGAGTTGGTGTCCTAGAACCAACTTTTTATACTGTGATTACATGGATATTTAATGTATTACATATTTTTCATTGTTCTTCATAACTATGATGTAATAATGTCCAAGAGAAATTTTTTCATTAATAAGTTCATGACAGTTTTCCGCTATGATGAGGACCTTAAAATGCTATAAAAATATTCTTAAATATAGTTATGTGGTTGGATGTCATACTATTATGGGACACATAGCATACATACTATAAGGTGAAAGTACTCGTAAGTAGATGAGACGTCCTCTCATGAAGTTCGCACTTGGTAATATTCAAGACATGAACTTATGAGAAAATACCCGCTAGTATAAATTCTGCATGTTTTGGTGTCATCATATATTCCTATCTAAAAGCGTTTGTAATGATCCATAGACATTAATATTATCATTATTATGTGTCATTACTCACACACTTTTATTTACTAACAAAAACCACTATACAGAAAGTTGGTGGGAAGTAGGGTACATTGGGTGCATCATGAGTGGCATCTTATTAATGGATAATTCAAGGAATAATTTATATCTTCCATTTATGGATGTTGATATCTTGACCCTTTGATTGAAATTGAACCTTTGAGAAAAATTCTGTGGCCATGGTGTAATGACGTGTTTATTTCAGGTAGTCAAAGAATGACATATCAAGCACAAAGTTTGATGACACTATCATGAAACCTTCTTGATGAGATATTTTTATAAAGTGATTATATTAAACAATGAGAATTAGTATGTTGATGTTTTTGTTGTGACGTTAAGTTCATTATCTTGGGTTCCTTGACCCATTTCTAGATAGTACTCTTAGTCTTTAGGAAATCCCACCTAATGCCAACGAGAAAAAATCCTAGAGGGTCACACAATAAGTGTTTCTGGTGGTCTTGATTAAATTTTATTCAAATTTAATTAATAAATATTATTCTCAAGAAAATTGAATAATTTTATTCAAGTTAAAATTATTTCATAAATTAAATAAATATTTATTCACCGGGTTCTGGGTAAAATATATTTATTTATTTTATTGAACATTTAAGAAATATTTATTTACAAGTTTTTTAAAAAAATATTTATATAAGAGAATAAATTATTTATTTATTTATTCAGGTTTTCAATAAATTGAAGTGGAGTTTGAGAGGACTAAGGCTGGTCTGGTTGTAAAATAATTATTTACAAGATGATAAATAATTATTTAACTAGTTGGCACAAATTAAAATAATGATGCTATTATTTTGTGATGCAAAATTATATTTATAATTCGGTTTTGCAAAATTTGGCACACCATAAATAATGACGTGGTATTACTATTAATAGAATGTTTTTTTCTAAGTTTATGAATGTATTTAATTGATGTTATGAAATTAAATATTGTAATTGAAGCCCAATGTCAATAAATAGACACATTTGTTTGTTGTGCAATCTACTAAACTGAACGCCCAGTGAAATGAGAATTTTTGAGATAAAAAATTTCTCCCTCGAATCCTTTTCCCACCCCTCTCAAGTATGAGAGATTTTATTCAAGGCCGAAGAACAAGCAATCAAAAATGACTAACACAAGACACTTGCTTCGCCGTGCTAGCACTCGGAGAATCAGTGGTGTCAATCGGAGGCCATCAGAGCATGTGTGGATCTCTGCTATAGGGATTCTAGATTGGATCCTGGCAAGCACAAAAAGATAATCTGAAAGTGAACTTCCATATTATCAACATCGTCAATTAAGAAAATAATGAATATCCAAGTATTATTTTCTTTATAAAATTAATTAAATTATTTATTAACATGATGTGGCAGATTCTCTCTAAAGGATTCTGGCCTCTTCCTTCTTTATCTAAATCATTGATTCTATTCCGTAGATATTGGCGTTCATCATCATATTGATCCCATAATAATCATTGATCATGGTAAAAATTAAAGTTGGGTGTTGACCAAACTACACATCCGTTGTTCCTAGAACCTAAAACCATGTCATCAACAATACTTATCGTTTGGAGAAAATACAATTTTGTGGTAGAAATTTATTAAAGGATGAAACTCCACTTGAAAGTTAAGTATATTTCCTTATATTTTTAGTCAAACTCATAAATAAATTACTCAAATTTATGAAAATGACCTGGAAACAAAAACTTTTCTAGTTTACTTTTCCTTCTTGGAAATCAAATACTGTTTAACCCATCAGATGTTTTGGGTTTTCAGATCGTTAACTTTCTTCAGATCATATTTTCTATCACTCTCCATCAGAACATGACACTTAGTTTATCTTCCACATCTATGTTTACCTACATGGAATACTAGTTTGTGTTATCTCATGTTACCTTTTTACATCACTTCATTTCTTTTAAAGTGATGGTTTTATTGACTCTTTTTTTGATGTGGGACTTTCAATGAAGTTTCTGAGACCAATTTTAAAATTGCAAGGACATAATTTCCAAAAGGGGAAGGATGTAACGAACCATGTATTTAGAGATTAATAAGTTTTTATTTCCATTAATACCTATGAATAATATATTAATTTTATGTTAAAGGGGATTATTTTTTTTGTAGCGTACTCAACACTCAACAAGGGGTTTCTTCAAAATCTTATGTTTCAAACAACATTGAGATATACAAAAAAATAATACAGTAATAATATTATTATTTTAATTGGTAGTTAATGACTATCCATTTGAAGGGAAGGAATGAATAATATAAAATTAATTTTTAAATTTTTTTTACTTCTGTTTAAATAATGATTCATATGTTACCAAATTTAGTAGAAATGGAAATAAAAACCAATCGAACATAAAGGATGTGTTTTTATGAAAACATATTTAAAAGAGAATGATTGTGTTTTGATACCAATCTTTATGGATTTTTATTTAATGAAAAATATATGATATATATTCAATGTAATGTTTTCAATTAATCTTATATTTTTTCAATATATGATATAGGAACAAATTCAATTTTTCAGATAAAAGAAGTTTTTTTCTAAAAATGCAGTTTTACAACCTTTTGATGGAGATGATTTTTTAAATAAAGTTTTTGTCACTTTTATATGTTCTATTTTACAAAATATAATTATTTTATAGAATAGGGACATCAAAATTTACTCTGGATGAAATTTTGGAATTTTTCTAATAAAATTCATATTTTAATGAATAGTGAAAAATACTGCATTTTAATTCAAAACTGCCTTTTAATATATTTTATTTATTTAGTTATGAAGTGCACTGTGTTGCATTTGTTGTCAATGAGACATGTTGTTGTCTTAGAATGAATGGATGTCAAGAATTGTCAAGATGTGAATGCCAAAGGTTGTGATGGTGTTGGTGGTGAAGGAGAATGGCCATGGTACTAAGATGCATGTCACTTAGGAGATTCACTAAGTGGTATTGGAAATTGTGGTTGAAACATTCTCTAGTAATATCTGACGATTGTTGAACTGGTCTTTATGTTCAAAGAACTTGTATCCTGATGATACAATGTCACACCGATGTTTGAAGACCATGCATTGTATTGACAATGCATGAGGAGTTGAATGGGATCCATCCACAACTTCTAAGTGGATGAAGTGGATTAATGAAGTCCATGCACTAACACTTAGTGCATGTGAATTAGAAGGAGATCCAATTGATCTCTGATTGGATCAATGAAGAACATTGAAGATTCTGTGATTCAGGAGCTCGGTTGATGAAGAAGACCCTTCGGGAATTCCACATTCTATGTATTGAGAATATGTGAGCAGGATGGAGGAATTCTAATGAAGAAGAAAAATGAAGAAGGATGAAGTGGCATTTGGCTTGGAAGAACTTGGGTAGGCATTTATACATTGGGAGAACTTTGTTTTTTAACAAAGTGTTTATTCAACACTTGGCCAAAAAGTAGCCACCAAGGAAGGCCAGCCGAGGGTCATCACCCAAGGCTCATGTGGGACTCGAGGTCACCACGCCCATGGGGAACCCTCAGGCCAAGGCAGCATGTCCCTGAGGCAGAAGGGTCGGGGCCGTGTATAAGCCCCGAGGGCACGCGGTGGTGAAGCCCGCGCACCCGAGTGTGCATAGTGGGCGCTAGGAGCGCGCCCGCAGAGGCGAGAGTGGGCGCAGAGCGCGCCCGCAGGAGAACACGGTGCGGGGCAGCACCGTGGAGGGAGGAAGTTCAATTGCTGAGCTGATGGAAGCGCTTGGGTAATAAACCGCGGAAATTCCGCGAGGCGTTTCGATGTGGGACGAAAAATTTCTCCGCGGATCAGATCTGAGCCGTCCGTCTCATCGCGCGCTCGATCTCCGCCGCTCATCGCATCGCGCCGCTCCTGTTCTGATCGCGGCCGTCCGATGTGTTTCATTCCCCCGATCCAACGGCTCCTGGCCCATATCCTACCTCGAGCTCGCTCGAAGCCACCCGCGAGCCTCCGACGAACCAGGCGCCATCCGAGGGATGATTTCGAGATTCCGGCCACCTCCGGTCGAAGTAATGCGTCCATGGTGATCGTCTGGCCAAGACGAACCGATCCATGCTTTAAAATACACATGCATGCAAAAAATGAGGGAATTCGATGAAGGCTGAAGGCAAACGAAGTGTCGAGGCCTCGGTGTGTTCGTGATTTTCATGGATTGGAAGAAAAGAGGTCGTGCATGCGTTCTAAGTTGCATTCACGTGAAGAAGACCGAAGAAAAATAAAAATGGAACCCGTGTTTTACAGAAAGATGAAAATAAAAATTTTGAAGATTTTAAAAGCCCGAAAAACTCGGGGATTCAAGATATCTCACGCAGAAGATATGAGGCATTCCTTTTCCTATAAAAAGAGAGCCCGAGCCCTCTTAGAAGCTTGCTGAAACTCTGTTGAAAATCCGAGTCCCGCGTGAGTCTCTGCCTCGCGAAGAAGAAGCCCCGCGCAAGTAAACTTGCACGGCTGGAGTCCCTTGCACGCAACATCTTTGCGCGACAAGAAGAAGTTAGGGTGACCCCTGCGCGCCTTCCCCTTGCGCGACAGAGGGTACCCAAGACCCTGCGTGCTATTCCTTGCACGTCAGGAGAGTTTGGGCAGCGCTCTTGCGCGCCCTTCTTGTGCTCGCGGCAGTAGCACCTGCGTGCCCGTGGTAACACCTTGAATGCCCGTGGTGTCTCTACCCTGCACGGTAGTGTTGAGAAGTTTGGCTACAACCCTTGCGCGCCTGCATACAAGTAGAGTTCGGGTTGTGTTTTACACACATTGTGTGTGTGCCAAAGAAGGCCGAGGCCTTGCCTCGTGTGTGTGCCAAGTGGAGAAGAGGACCCGAGGATTGCATGCCTTGTGTGTGCACCAAGTGAAGACACATTTTGTGTGTGCAAAATTGAAGAACAACCTACGGGTTAAGGGTGTGCAACAAGAAGAGGGAAGAGGCCAAAGTCAAGTGTGTGCAAAACAAAGAACAATTTATGTGTACATGAACACGTAACAAAGAAGTGGCCGAACCTTAGTGTGTGTGCAAACCAAAGTGTGTACACACTAAGAAGAAGAGAAGATATCCACACTAGTGTATAACACACATTTATGTGTGTAATCAAAAGAGAATAAAGTGTGTGAAGTTTAGTGAGAAGGTGTGTGCTTAAAGTGACTACACCCTTTGAGGGTTTATTGCACCAAGAGGGGAAAGAGGAGAGTGCATGCATGCATGCATGCACGTGCACACGTGAACAAAGCCAAATCTGGTTGTGTGCATCTGAGTTGTCCAAGACCAAGAGTTCTTGAAGAGAATTAAGAGGGCATGCGGTCAGTGCATGAGGAAGTAGAGATACCATGCACTCAGTGCATGAAGTTGATGTGAAGTGAGACTGGACCAGACTGAAGTTAAAGATATCAGTTGTCTGAGTATTCAGTAGTTGAAGAGAGAAGCCAGGTCATCCTTAGAATAAGGAGATAAATACTGAGCAAGACGAGAAGACCTAATCATCACAAGTGATCAGAGGTACAGAGCAAGGCCAACAGTCTTTATCCCAGACTGCTGAAGATACTTGAAGAAGCTTAAAGTGAAGAAGAGCTACTCGTGCGACTCGAGGAGCCAGGAGAAGACCCTGTGGGACTCAGGGAGAAGAAGTCTTCAGTGGGATTCTAGAGCAGGCCAGTGGGACTCTGGTAACACTGTGGGACGTAGTATAAAGACCCTCCTGTGGGACTTAGGAGAGATACAGTGGGACTCTGTATCGACCATTGTAATACTAATAGATTATAATGGGAGAAACCATGTTGGGGCGTATAACCAACATGGCAAGGACGTAGGCCTTTGGTGCCGAACCATGTAAATCCTTGTGTCCAGTGCCTTTACATTTACTACATCATTCGTGGAAAGGTGAGAGATACAAGAAGAGTGGATCGAGGCTTTAACCAGCCATAGAGGTTTAATTGATAAAGAATCAATTAGTAAAAAGTTTTAAGGGATCACTGATTCACCCCCTCCCCCTCTCAGTGATTCACACTGATCTGGGCACTTCAATTGGTATCAGAGGGAAGGTTACCTCTAAAAGATCCAAGAGAGTCTTTATGGAGTGCAGATTTGAGGAAATGAGTGACCAGCCTCAATGGAGATATCTGCAAAGACTCAGAAAAATAGAAAGAAGAAACAGGCCAAGAAGATGAAGAAAGCCTGTCCTAGCTGTGATGAAGTTGGAACAATGAAAGATCTTCAAAGTGCAATCGAATATCTTCAGAAGAAAGTCCCCAAGGAAGTGGCAATGTGTATAGCTACAGGAATCCTTGATCTTCAAGAAGAAAAATCACAGCTAGAAGAAGAAGCCAATGCAATGGAAGATCAATTGGCTAAAAGGGTTGGCATAACCAACACTCTCAGAAAGCTGGTGAAGGCTAAAGATGAAACAGTATCGCTTTGCAATGAAAGATATGAAGACACTATTGAAGAATTGCAAAGAAGCCTTTCTGAGAAACAATTCTTTAAAGTAATAATCAAAGATGTTTACCATGCACTGGAGAAGAGGCATAGAGTATCAATGGTTGTTAAAGATGCTCAACTTGAAGACAAAGTAAAAAGGGTGAAGGAGCTTGACAACTCATTGCTTGAAATGAATAAGGTGCATGAAGACCAGATAAAGCAGCTGGAAGAGAAATGGGAAGGAAGGCTATGAACTATTGAGGATGAGAAGAACTCCCTCAATATGAAATGCTTAGAACTGGAGGTGATATTGAACAATCAGCAATCACCCAAAGCCAAAGCCTCCCAGTCAGCTGGAAGAAGACATGTTGCTACTCAAGTATGCTTTGAGCAGGATGATTCTAAGAGAAAGACATCCTCTAATAAAAGTGCAACATCTTCTAGAAAGAAGGTACCATCCATACCATCTTGTACTGATGCTTCTAAATGTGTTTCCACAAAAAGCACAGGATGGAAGAATAATTCCAAAAAAATATGGATGAAGACAGTAAAGAAGCAGAGCTCTCCTGAAACAGCACAACAGGTCAAGAAAAGTACCCTACAATCAGAAGGACTGAAGAGGTCAAGATTTGTGGGTCAGTGTTGGTGTTGTAACAAGTATGGTCATTGTGCAAAGGATTGTTGGTACAATCCACTGAATGTCAAAGCACAAATGAAGCCCATGCCAAGGGGGAGCAAGCCAGAAGAAAAGAAGCAGCATCCACAGGTCCAGAGACATCTGTTTACTGCAAATAGATTTGGATTACTTGACAAAATCTGGGATGATTGCAAAAGTGGTCAAAAAGATACATGTCAGTCTCCAACTGTTTCCAGAGCTCAAAAGAAGAAAAGATCACAGAACCTGGCTCAGAAAATCCTTGGGAAGCAAGAAGAAAGTTGAAGATTCTCCCAAGAAGATTATGAAAAAGGAAGAGAAGACCTTGGAGTCTAAATCCAAGAAGGGTGATGCATCCAGAAGGACCACCAAGAAAACATGCTTCTACTGTGGAAAGAAAGGACACATCATGGACCTTTGTAAAGAATCCATGAAACTAAATAGAAGCAGACTGAACTCCAAAAGACAATCAATCCAGAAGAAGAAGGGATTGATTGAAAATAAGTTGCCTAAGAGAGGTAGCTTAGCAGCATCCAAAGAACCATGTGGAACTTCCAAAACTGAGGCCACTCTTCCAAATGATTTACTAGTCATATGGCCAAATCAGTTGCAACTTGCCAAAGATCTGCAAAAAGCTGAAGATAACGTTCTGGCAATTGCTAAGGCAAAAGGGAAGAAGAAGATTTCACAAGAAGATGTTTTGAGAACCACACCAGCACAATCATCAATGAAGATCAAATGTGCAAGTGTGAAGACTGTTGAAAATGGGACATCTCGGTTGAGAGAATCTTCTCAACCTTGTTGTTCACATTGATGAACCAAGGAGGTTCCATCTTATTCCCTAATCACTTGTATTTACATGTGCTGACATTGCAGGGAATTGAAGATGATGATCATTCTCAACTGGAGGATGCTTTGGACAGAATGGAGTGCACCCCTTGAGGGGGAGCCAATCTGGAGAAGATGATGTTCTGAAATTAATATCATCTTGAGAAAGTAGATGAAAGGGGGAGCTTTATCTTTGCACCTGAACATTCTAATGTGTTTTGTGAAGTATGTGCAGGATTCATCAATTCATTGAATATCTGAAAAATTCAACCCCTAAGCATGATCTCACATGTATTGTGAATGTTGGACAGCATTGAGTTCCTTGGTTATATCACTCTTTTTTTCTACACCGGGTTAGCCCAAGTAGACTTAGAGTTGATCAACTAAAGGTTCTTTGCTAAAGAAGAACATGTGACATCATCCCTCTCCTAGTGTTTTTCAAGAAGATGCTATTCGAAGGGAGGAAGAGATATTGTGGAAGAGTACCACACCACACCTTTGCATTTGATTGCCAATAAGGGGGAGAAAATATTGGCACACATATTGACCCATTCATATGTGCTAAAGGAGTGTATTTACAACAAATACAAAGGGGGAGATTGAAGTGCACTGTGTTGCATTTGTTGTCAATGAGACATGTTGTTGTCTTAGAATGAATGGATGTCAAGAATTGTCATGATGTGAATGCCAAAGGTTGTGATGGTGTTGGTGGTGAAGGAGAATGGCCATGGTACTAAGATGCATGTCACTTAGGAGATTCACTAAGTGGTATTGGAAATTGTGGTTGAAACATTCTCTAGTAATATCTGACGATTGTTGAACTGGTCTTTAAGTTCAAAGAACTTGTATACTGATGATACAATGTCACACCAATGTTTGAAGACCATGCATTGTATTGACAATGCATGAGGAGTTGAATGGGATCTATCCACAACTTCTAAGTGGATGAAGTGGATTAATGAAGTCCATGCACTAACACTTAGTGCATGTGAATTAGAAGGAGATCCAATTGATCTCTGATTGGATCAATGAATAACATTGAAGATTCTGTGATTCAGGAGCTCGGTTGATGAAGAAGACCCTTCGGGAATTCCACATTCTATGTATTGATAATATGTGAGGAGGATGGAGGAATTCTAATGAAGAAGAAAAATGAATAAGGATGAAGTGGCATTTGGCTTGGAAGAACTCGGTTGGCATTTATACATTGGGAGAACTTTGTTTTTTAACAAAGTTTTTATTCAACACTTGGCCAAAAAGTAGCCACCAAGGAAGGCCAGCCGAGGGTCATCACCCAAGGCTCATGTGTGACTCGAGGTCACCACGCCCATGGGGAACCCTCAGGCCAAGGCAGCATGTCCCAGAGGCAGAAGGGTCGGGGCCGTGTATAAGCCCCGAGGGCACGCGGTGGTGAAGCCCGCGCACCCGAGTGTGCATAGTGGGCGCTAAGAGCGCGCCCGCAGAGGCGAGAGTGGGCGCAGAGCGCGCCCGCAGGAGAACACGGTGCGAGGCGGCACCGTGGAGGGAGGAAGTTCAATTGCTGAGCTGATGGAAGCGCTTGGGTAATAAACCGCGGAAATTCCGCGAGGCGTTTCGATGTGGGACGAAAAATTTCGCCGCGGATCAGATCTGAGCCGTCCGTCTCATCGCGCGCTCGATCTCTGCCGCTCATCGCATCGCGCCGCTCCTGTTCTGATCGCGGCCATCTGATGTGTTTCATTCGCCCGATCCAAAGGCTCCCGGTCCATCCCCTACCTCGAGCTCGCTCGAAGCCACCCGCGAGCCTCTGACGAACCAGGCGCCATCCGAGGGATGATTTCGAGATTCCGGCCACCTCCGGTCGAAGTAATGCATCCATGGTGATCGTCTGGCCAAGACGAACCGATTCATGCTTTAAAATACACGTGCATGCAACAAATGAGGGAATTCGATGAAGGCCAAAGGCAAACGAAGTGCCGATGCCTCGGTGTGTTCGTGATTTTCATGGATTGGAAGAAAAGAGGCCGTGCATGCGTTCTAAGTCGCATGCACGTGAAGAAGACCGAAGAAAAATAAAAATGGAACCCGTGTTTTACAAAAAGATGAAAATCAAGATTTTGAAGATTTTAAAAGCCCGAAAAACTTAGGGATTCAAGATATCTCACGCGGAAGATCTGAGGCATTCCTTTGCCTATAAAAAGAGAGCCCGAGCCCTCTTAGAAGCTTGCTGAAACTCTGTTGAAAATCTGAGTCCCGCGTGAGTCTCTGCCTCGCGAAGAAGAAACCCCGCGCAAGTAAACTTGCACGGCTGGAGTCCCTTGCACGCAACATCTTTGCGCGACAAGAAGAAGTTAGGGTGACCCCTGCGCGCCTTCCCCTTGCGCGACAGAGGGTACCGAAGACCCTGCGTGCTATTCCTCGCACGTCAGGAGAGTTCGGGCAGCGCTCTTGCGCGCCCTTCTTGTGGCTGTGGCAGTAGCACCTGCGCGCCCGTGGTAACACCTTGAATGCCCGTGGTGTCTCTACCCTGTGCGGTAGTGTTGAGAAGTTTGGCTGCAACCCTTGCGCGCCTGCATACAAGTGGAGTTCGGGTTGTGTTTTACACACATTGTGTGTGTGCCAAAGAAGGCCGAGGCCTTGCCTCGTGTGTGTGCCAAGTGGAGAAGAGGACCCGAGGATTGCATGCCTTGTGTGTGCACCAAGTGAAGACACATTTTTTGTGTGCAAAATTGAAGAACAACCTATGGGTTAAGGGTGTGCAACAAGAAGAGGGAAGAGGCCAAAGTCAAGTGTGTGCAAAACAAAGAACAATTTATGTGTACATGAACAAGTAACAAAGAAGTGGCCGAACCTTAGTGTGTGTGCAAACCAAAGTGTGTACACACTAAGAAGAAGAGAAGATATCCACACTAGTGTATAACACACATTTATGTGTGTAATCAAAAGAGAATAAAGTGTGTGAAGTTTAGTGAGAAGGTGTGTGCTTAAAGTGACTACACCCTTTGAGGGTTTATTGCACCAAGAGGAGAAAGAGGAGAGTGCATGCATGCATGCATGCACGTGAACACGTGAACAAAGCCAAATCTGGTTGTGTGCATCTGAGTTGTCCAAGACCAAGAGTTCTTGAAGAGAATTAAGAGGGCATGCGGTCAGTGCATGAGGAAGTAGAGATACCATGCACTCAGTGCATGAAGTTGATGTGAAATGAGACTGGACCAGACTGAAGTTAAAGATATCAGTTGTCTGAGTATTCAGTAGTTGAAGAGAGAAGCCAGGTCATCCTTAGAATAAGGAGATAAATCCTGAGCAAGACGAGAAGACCTGATCATCACAAGTGATCAGAGGTACAGATCAAGGCTAGTAGTCTTTATCCCAGACTGCTGAAGATACTTGAAGAAGCTTAAAGTGAAGAAGAGCTACTCGTGCGACTCGAGGAGCTAGGAGAAGACCCTGTGGGACTCAGGGAGAAGAAGTCTTCAGTGGGATTCTGGAGCAGGCCAGTGGGACTCTGGTAACACTGTGGGACGCAGTATAAAGACCCTCCTGTGGGACTCAGGAGAGATACAGTGGGACTCTATATCGACCATTGTAATACTAACAGATTATAATGGGAGAAACCATGTTGGGGCGTATAACCAACATGGGAAGGACGTAGGCCTTTGGTGCCGAACCTTGTAAATCCTTGTGTCCAGTGCCTTTACATTTACTGCATCATTCGTGGAAAGGTGAGAGATACAAGAAGAGTGGATCGAGGCTTTAACCAGCCATAGAGGTTTAATTGATAAAGAATCAATTAGTAAAAAGTTTTAAGGGATCACTGATTCACCCCCTCCCCCTCTCAGTGATTCACACTGATCTGGGCACTTCAAGTTAGATTATTATTTGAATTGGTTTTAAAGTTTAATTAAATTATATATTCATCATTTAATCCATTTTTGATCATTGGAAGTAATTTAACATTGAAATTGGACATAAACACATTACAATCTTTTGGAAGTATTTACTTCTTAAGAAGCACGCTTTTTAGTTTTGACAACGGGAATTAATTTTAAATTAATTTATGCAACTTATGTGATTTGAATTTGTAAAAATTTATTCCATATTTTAAATAACAAGGTCCAAATTTTGTAAATAGGTATCTTTTATTTTTAAACATTATGAATAGTAATTTAGTAATTATATTATTTACCTTGGCAAAATGATAAATCTAGTAAATAAGGGTAACAAATAATATTAAACTACACTAAAACGTGTCCAAAACCTATTTTATGATACATTATATACCATACGAATCCTTTGGTCTGTTTTAGGACCCCATGGAGCCATTTGGATGTGAAAATGACATTTTAAAATAATTAATTTAAATTAAAGTAAAATGTAACATAAACATGTATCTTTTCATAAAACAATTTTTATATGGGGTTATATAAGTTATATTTATGACTATAAATAGTAATTATAAATATTAAATGATATAATACATCATGTTATTTTATTTATAATATTTAGAAATCAAATAAATAAATATATTTTTGACACAATGATGATATAGTCATTGCCTTATTAATGAATCATTTAAATAAATGAGATTATAAAAATTAAAATAAATTTATTTTGAAACTTTTTATGTCATCCAAGAAGTTTTGGTATGAGTATGACTTGTTATTTTTGAATTAATTATGTTTTTTAAGGAATCAAGTTTTTATATATTATTAAAAAGTCATGATATGAATCATATAAAAATTGACATCATTGAGTTTAAAAAAATACTATTTTATTAAATGATATAATAGTCCTAAAAAACTAATATTTGTTCAAATGACTTAAATAATTTTATAAATGTCATTAATTAACCACTTGAGGTTCTATTAGAAATTTACGGTAACTATATTAACTATATAGTATGAATATACAAGAAGTAATGGTAAGAGTTAAATTAGTTAACTAAGGGTTAACGCTAAATGATATGGTTAAATATGAAACCAAAACAAATATAAAACCTATTGGTTGAGAGTATTTCAAACAATAATCATCTTATATTCTAATTAAAATAGATTTGGACCTTTTTTAAATCTAAGTTCAATTTATATTAAAAATAATCTTAAAAACATTTTTGAAGCACCCCTCCTCCCTTTTATAAAACGACATCACCTATACCCATTTAATTAGACCTATAAAGCACATTGTCTCGTCTAAAATCTTCCCAAATAATCTCCCTACAACCTTCCATTAATCCTAGAATCCTTACCTTAGGAAGAAGGCAATTCAAGAAATCCTTTTGGCTCAAATCAATGAGAGTTACCTGTTTTAAGAGGTAGTGTCTTCACTAAGTTCCTTTCCATTATTTTTCTTATCCACTAACTATTACATTATTATTATTTGATTAATTTAAAAAACCAGTATCACAAATAAACTAGGATGTTTTTATTATTTTTATTCAAACTACACTTACACACACCTCCATTTAATGGATATGAACTTACTGTTTCTGTGTACGGCGAACTACTGCCCCTCGAAAAAATGATTGTTCGATTTTACCCTACCACCTATAATGGTGGCCATTATGATGTAACTTTATTTAAATATGATATATTTTATATTTACTGTCTCTATTATACTGTAATTTTTATTTAAAACATGTTTTTTATGGTTTTCGTGATGTGTAAACACGATAATTTTGTTTGAGGAAGTGCAGACTACTGTCCCCTCAAAGTGATATGACTTGTTCATGCCATACATGGAACGTATAAAGGATGTAATTAATTAAATTATGTAACATATATATAATATGTTATTAAACTTTAATTATAATATACCAATGTATCATTAGGTTTTAATTCCATTAAATATGAAAAATAAATGAAAGTTGTGTTCATGCGTACGTACAGCTTATCGACGACATGAACGATGCATTTCATTTGTTATCTCAAAATGTTTTGGTCTATTATAAATGAACTTATAATGGATATATATGTTATTTAAATCATGAATAATATTATTTATATAATTTAGTTTTTACGTCTTGGACAATTTGTAAATATAACAAGTACATTTATTACTCAAGTACCGAACATCGACAAAATGACTGATATGAACTAGAATAATTATATGATTGTTATAGTAAGGTAATAAGTGATATAAAATGAATAATAAAATTTCAAAAGGTTTTTAAAGAAATAATAAAATAACTTAAGTTTATTATTTAGTAATATAAATATTAAATGAGACAATTCGTACTCAATGTAAGGGAACCTTTCACCCTCCTCTTTCATTAAAAAGACTTATTTTATGTTATATCTTTTAATTTCCATTTTATTATGTCGGTATATGTACATATATTTCCTTAATTCTTTAAATTTTATTTCCATGTGATGGTATACCCTTTTCTCTCGAATCCACTCATTTTCTGACTTTTAAAGTGACGTCGTTAGGCTACCTCATTTCCGTAAGGGAATTTCTAAACTCAATTTCCACTCATTGGGTTTTACAAATACTTTGATGATTATAATATACCAAGATTATATATGGAATCACTTATTATTGATTTATGTTGTAATTTCCACTTCCCTTTATGTGTATATACTATTTATACACATAATTACCTCATTGATAAATTCTTACGTCATTTATAAAAACTTTGTAAGGGAAATATTAACTCAATCTCATTTCACTAGAATTAAATATCCATGTCATTGGTTATTTTTCAAAAATATGTGTAAATGAACAATTTTTTGTTTTACACTTAATATATATTTATTGGGTGTATATATATCTTTCACACACAATTATATCTTTGATTTATCCTCAATATAAAGATATGATCTTTCTACGGGACTTTATCTCAATCTCCTTTGATTGAGGCATATTTTGGTTTATACATGAACTTATTTTATAATGTGTATAATTATAACCTTTATCATTTAATTTAATTCAATGGTTTTCAAAAGGAATTTTCCTTTACGAAGAGTTTTACTAAATGACAAAAATAATGTTTCTTTTTAACGTAAGTGGTGACAACGACCTTTCCGTCGCCGCGAGAATTATTTGATTTTTGGATTCCATAACAAGACATAACATTTTTAAAAGGAAAATAAATACCATATACACTTTTTACGTATTTTGGTATTAAAAATTGTTTTGAGAAATCATTTATTATGTCAATATATTAAAACGATATATTGTGATTGAAATGTGGAAATGTTACATTTCCTTTATATATTTTTTATGTGTTATGAACATGTTATGGTTCTTGGGAATTATTTATGTATATGGGTGGTTCTGTGATAAACCAAGGGAGAGTGAGCCTAATATAGTTCTCTAATGCATTGGGTAATGTGACATAGGTAAATGTTAATGTTTCTCCAAAAATATTTATGGAATATACATTTATGGGTATTCCAAACGTAACTCCCTACGTAGCTGTGAAAGCTACAATGTAAGTTTGTTATGGATTCCACAAGTGAACTTTATGATTAATTATTTCTTTGTGTTATTCATAAATCTTATGATTTTATGATGTATGTTAAAGAGATTATGTTTTTTGAGCGAAAAATATGATTTCATTGATTTCATGTGTTGATGGACTAATGTTTTCTATCATTATTTTATAACCCATACTAAGATTTTTATGCTCATCAATGTTTTGGAAATGGTTTTCATAGGGTATAAGGAATGGTAAGATAAAGGGAGAATTCAATAATATTAATATCAAGAATGTAATTATTGTTTTATTTAATGAGTTTTATTGTTGTAAAAAATTGGTTACAGTATAAGTATCTACTTTTAAATATATAAGATATAATGTAGTAGTTATGGCCAAATTCTCTTAAACTCTAAACCTCAAAAGGTCCTACACGTCAAATTATTTACTTAACTCAAGATTATTTAATTTTTAAGGATGGGGCCTTACAAGTCATGTTACAAGTTGGTACTCTACGTGAATTGAAGCATAACATGTGACCAAAAGGTCATGTATTTCTTATAATCATCTGTGAAGTTCATGTTGTGAATGTAGATGATAAGTCGTGTATGCCATATGTCCTTAGAGTAAAACAGTATATTAGTATAATACATTTTTGGTATATTTGGACGGATATTAATTGTGTTTCCTACAAGGTAAATTTTTGAACAAAGTTATTTTAAAATGAATTTATTTAAATTGTTTAAAATAATAATGGATGAGAATCTCAAGGAAATTAAGATAAGGATTATGATAAATGGGTTGATTAATTATAGATAATAATTAATCAATTCGATAACAATTTATCTTAAATAATAACGATTAAGAATTTAATATTAGTTTTATTAAATGAATAATTCATTTCATGTATGTAGATGATCATGAGCTAGAATAGACCTTTTGTATGTTATTGGTTTCAATTAATTTATTATCAAACTAGATTTTTTGGATTCATGCCTTCTATCCTTTCATTATGTATGTCCAGTGTGCCCATGTTTTATTTTATGTAATCCCCTCTTCCCCATCAACTGCGTGTGAGTAAAAGAAAAATGTAATGGATGGAGCTCCCAAGCTAGTGGAGGAAGTTCAAGTTAGAGATGATGTGAAACTACTCCAAGGAGACTCAAAGGTGGATAGGTGGAAATCTATAAACACAAACCTCAATTGGTTCAAGGTGTTTCTACCCTAGGTCAACAGTTAGTTTATCAAATTCTAGATAAAATAACTATCAGTATAATCTCATGATCATACCATTTATTTTATTTCCATTAGTTTCATAGTTATTTCATTATAGATGTCTTTTCTCAATCACATAATTAATGAATTAATGAAGATGAAAGATAGAACGAAAATAAAATAGATTATGTGTAAATATTATCTAAGACATGGTTAATCACTTAAGTAATCTCACTTAATATTGAAAATCATGGGATCGAAATAATAATCACCAATTTACACATAAAATGATAGAGTCCCTGAACAAAATATTAAGTCAGTATATCCTTCCATTACTTCGATAGAATTGATCCATAGTTCAAAAATCTTGAGTAGCCAATGTTGGGGTGCTTTAAATTATTGAGGAATTCTAAATTGAGATTTTGGGTGGACTTAACTTATTTTACATCAAGGTCTAACATGAAAATCAAGACTTGGTATCATTGAGAGGCAATTTTTAAGGAAGTCCTATTGAAGGATTTGAGGATTAGGGAGTCCAATCATTGGATCAAGGAACTATGAGTTAATGTAGTTGAAATTTTTAATGCCTACCTAAAACCATTCATTTTTCATGACCAACCAATGTTGGGGTATTGAGACAGTGAATATGGATCCTTGACACTAGAATATCCAAGAAAAAAGTTATTTTTAAGCCAATGATAAGGGATATTAGGTTATGATAAAACAATGGGAGACTAATAAATATAATATTTATTTATTTGTCTAAATTTTATTAGATAAAGTGCTAAAATTATTCTTATCTTATTTTGAAAAAACAAAAATAAAATGACATCAAACATGGCATTGCAATCCACACATTACAATTAAAACCTTCTGACCAACACAAATTTCCAAGAGTGTCTAAGGCGCCTACGTTTCATCCTTCACCATGAGGAGAAATTATATGTGCACGAAAAACCTTTACCAGTTGCACCTGGCAATGAGGCAATTGATGAAGTGCTACCTCTCTATGATAAACATATGAATGATGCTATAGATGTTAAATTATTCATGTTATCATCCATGTCCATTGAGATTCTAAATGAACATAAGGATATAGATGCCTATAGCATGATGTCTCGCCTTAGGGAACTTTATCAAGAGAAGTTGAGACAAGAGAGGTATGAAATCTATAATGATTTGTTCACAACTAATCTTGGAGAGTCTGCGCTAGTTGGGCCCAATGTAGTCAAGCTTATCAGCTACATTGAACACCTGGACATCTTAGGGATTAAATTCCCAGATGAGTTTCATACAGATCTCATACATTCATCATTTCCCAAGACATTGTCCAAATTTATTGTTAATTACAATATGAGTAATAGTGAGAAGAGTCTTCCATAGATTCTTACTTTAATTCACTTAGTGGATAAGGACATGGGGAATAACAAACCTATAGTTCATATATTTAATAATAAAAGGAAGGATGAGGCCAAGGGTCCAAAGATAGATAAATAGTCTAAAGCTCCTGAGCATAGTCCTACTAAGAAGAATAAGATCCCGAGGAAGGGGAAGGAAAACACGGCAATATGTTTTTCATGTGGAAGTCAAGACACTAGAAGAGGAACCACACCAATAATCAAGGGGAATATGGATGAGAGTTGGATATAAAGTGTAATATATCAATATCTACACATTTGGTATTAGATATCGCTTGTGGGGATCAAAAATCATTCCAATTGCAGGAACCAGGTAGATTTTGAATGATTACTAGAGGAGAGGTGGATTTGAGAGCTGACAATAGAGCGAGGCTAGCTACCCTAGCCATTAGTTACTACCAAATTTTATTTATAATGAGAATGATTTTGGTATTAAAATTGTATTATTATGTACCTATAGTTTCCAAGAACATAATTTATGTATCATGCCAAGATACAGATGGGTTAATTTCCAAATTAAGAAAAAAAAATTGTTTCTTTTATAAGGAAAACATATTTTATTGTAAGGTTCATTTAAATAATGGTCTTTATATATTAAATTATGAAACCAAGTGTTGGAAATTGATGACTAATAATGTTCACATGACTCATATAACACCTAGCTGTGGCATCACCATCCTGGTCATGTAAACAAGAAGAGTTTGACAATGATCTATCAAGATGGTTATTTAGAATCTTAGGATCTAAACCCACTTTATATATGTCATTCTTGATTAAAAGTAAAAATTACCAAACCACCATTCAGTGGACAAGGTAAAAGGGCAACAAATATTCTAGGATTGGTGCAAAATAATGTGTGTAGACCATTTCTAGTAGAAGATGGAGGTGGATATTCATACTTCATAAATTTTACTAATGACTTGAGTAGATATGGCTATATATAAATAATGAGGTATAAGTCTGAGTACTTTGATAAATTAAAGGAATTCAATAATGAAGTAGAATATCAGCATGGTAAGAAGAAAAAGAAGCTATGATCAGATCGAGGTGGTGAATATCTTAACCCAGGGATCATCAAATTTGTATAGGATTTTATGATTTTATCTTAACTCACTACTCATTACACACCATAGTGGAATGGTTCTCGTGAAAGGAAGAACCATACCTTGTTAGACATGGTAAGGTAGATGATTATTCATGCAGATCTTTTGTTATCCTTTTGGGGATATGCATTACAAAATGTGGCATACACATTAAATTGAGTACCAAATAAATAAGAAAATATAATTCCCTCCAAGTTATATAGTGTAAAGAAACCAATTTTATCACATACATGTTTAATGGGATGTGGGGCATTTATATAGTATCCCATGTAAACAAAGGGATACTACCTATACAACCCCTTGGATAATAATTTGAATGTCACCAGAAAATACATATTTTTTAGAGGGAGGACACCCTAAAAAAAGGATATTGGGATTAAGATTAACTTTTAGGAAGTTGATACTCATGATACACAAGAGTTAGTACAGGAATATATTCCATATAACCCTTTAGAAAATGTAGTTCTCGAAACACAAGTATTGTGTAGCAGTGTAAAATAGGTAAGAAAACCATAAAGATATGTTTTTATAGTCATTGAATATGGTGATTCTTTTTTGGTTGAAAATAACGAACCTATCTCTTACAAGGAGGTATTAGAGATCTTGAAATATGAAATATGGAAAGAATACAAAAATTCTAAAATGGATTCCATGTATCAGAACGAAGTTTTGGATCTGGTCAATACAACAGTTGATGTAAATCTTTTCCAATGTGGATTTGTATTTAAGAGGAACCTAGACATGGAAGGTAAATTAAGAACTTATAAAGCAAGGCTAGTGGATAAAGGGTTTAAGCAGCATCAACGAATTGATTACAATGAAACATTTTCACCAGTTTCCATGTTTAAATCTATGAGAATTATAATTACTATAGTATCTTACCATGACTATGAAATTTGGAAGATGGATTTCAAAACTGCATTCCATAGTGGTAACCTTTAAGAAGACGTCTTTATGACATGGCTAGAAGTGTTTGTGACTCCAAGAGATGCTAAAAATATTTTCAGGTTGTAGAAATCCATTTATGTAATGAAGAAAGCATCAAAGTCATGGAACATTTGATTTGATGAATCTATAAAATAATTACTTTTCATTAATAATGAGTGTGATACATGTTTATACAAGATGTTTAGTGGAAATTTGGTCATTACCCTAGTAGTATATTTTGATTACATATTACTTATTGGAAATGATATAACGATCATATATTATGTTAAGGACTTGTTGAACAAGTGCTTCTCCATGAACCACTTAGGTTACGTAACATATATTTTAGGGATCAATATCATTCATTTTTGAATAAAGAAGCTACTTAGACTAAGTAAAAGTACATATATTTACCAGATAATAAATAGATTTAGTATGGAATGATCAAATATGGGATTGGTTCTAGTGTCACATGGTTCACATATTTCTAAGAAATTGTGTCCTCAGACACAATAAGGGAAAGATAGAATGAGTAAGATCACATACAGTTCAGCCATAGGATCAATCATGTATGACAGGTTATGTACTTGAATAGATGTTTCATATTCATTGATCATGGTAGGAAGATATCATGCAGATATAGGAGAACAACATTGTACTGCTATTAAGGATATCCTTAAGTATCTCCGAAGAACTAAGGATTTGTTCCTGGTGTATGGAGGAGACGATAAGGTGGTCATTAGGGGTTATATTGATGTTGGTTTTTAGATATATCATAATGATTTGAAGTCACAATAATGATATGTTTTCTATCTCAACAGAGGATCTATGAGGTGGAAGAGTACAAAGAAGTCTGTTGTTGCTAATTCAACAGTAGCGCTTGAGTATACAAAGGATTCTGATGCAGCCAAGGAAGAATTATTGATTTGAAACTATTTCTAGGAGCATTATTTGGTACCTAGTAGTGAAGGACCTCTCACATTGTATTGTGATAATACTAGAGTGGTGAACCTTTCAAAATATCCTACATCGCACCAACGGAAAAAGTACATACTCTGGTGGTATAACCTCTTGAGGGATTTTTATCTATGGGGTGAATTTTTAGTGAGAATATTAACCATGTAAGAAAATGTGGTAAACCCATTTACTTAAGTCCTATATTATTATAATCATTAGTATCATATAAGAGATAAAATAATGAAGGTTTTTAGCAGTTAACTCTATTGTTGGTGAGAGTCTGTTAGAATTGGAGCCCTAGAACCAACTTCTATATAATTTATGATAAAATTGTAATAATTGTTTTTTAATATTAATAAAATACTTATAACATCATGATTATTCTTCTGCATGACATATTATGTGATAATGTCCTAAAAATAGTTTTTTTCTAAAAGTTCGTAGGAGTTCCCCGCTATGATGAGAAATCATAGGTGCAACAAAACTATTCTTGAATAAATGGTCTATAGCTGGATGATATCATTTTAGGTACACAAATGATATAGGATATCAGGTGTGGAGACTCATAGGTCACTGAGGAACCTTCTCGGGGTGTACTCCCTTGGTAATATCCGGTAGGATATTATGAGAATGAGACCCACTGGTAGGAAATCCACATTTTTATGTGTCATTGGATGTTCCTATCTACGGACGTGTGTATTGATCCTTATACTTTAACATTATTATTAAGAAGCATTTTGAGTCATGCACATATATGTATTGATGAAAACCATGAAGATATATGTTCACGACAAGGTAAGATATGTTGAGTGAGTCACGAGTAATATAACATTAATGATTGATGTGAGAAAGGATTTATCACTTCCATTCATTAATGGAAGTTAATATCTATGTCCTTTTGTTGGAAATGATATAGCCTAAATAAATCCATGTACATGGTGATAAATAGGCATGTTCTATTTCCGGAATGTCAATGAAATAGATATCAAGCATATAGGTTGATGGTACTAGCATACCACTTGCTTGATTAGAGATATTTTGATAAAGGGATTATATTACAGAATAAGAATCTGTATATGGTAACATGTTGTTGCGACATTTCCATTTTTATCTATGGGTTCCTTCACCTGTTTTCATATGATATTCTTATATATTAAGCTACTTCACCTAATGAAACTGATAAAAAGTCTGAGAGATTCACACACTAAGTGTATCCATAATATCAGTTAAATAATATATTATTATTTATTATTTAATAGTTTGAATAAATATTATTCCCTCAATTGGTTTAATAATTATTCATGTATTCCTGATCACATTTATTCCATAACTAGTTATTTGAGAGAATATATTGTGAGTGGAATATTTAATAAATATTTATTTTCTATATATTGAATATAATATTTATTTATTTATCGATGAGTAATGTAGTGATATTTATTTAATAAATAAATTTCTATTATTCAAGGTTTGATAAATACTGTAGAGGAATATCGGACCAAGTTTAATGGTATGATGAGAAATAATAATACATAATATTATTTGATTAAATAATATTTAATTATATTATGAATGTTAAGTGAATGTAGAGAAAAAATAATAATATTATTATTTGACATGGGGTTTTGATAGGATTAAGTAAAATAAGAAAGGTAATTTGTGAAATTATTTTATTTTAACAATAGAAATATAAATACACAGTTATATTATTTTCTCGATACCCAATTCAGTAGTGAAAAATAATCACGGAGAATCCTCTCAAGCCTAGAGAGCTCCCTTCTCTAAGAATGCTTCCAAGAATGATGACCAATCCTCCTCCACCAGATCAAGGAGAATACTTTGGAATTGATTCTCATGGGGATCATGGAAGACGACGCAAGCAAAAGGATATTTTGTGTTATCACACATAGACTCATTTGATGACATTTGGAGATTCTTATAACACATGTGCATCAACACTAGAGGAAATATACACTTGATTTATACAACTCAATGATGGTGCACCACAAAATTTCGGTTGGATTCATCAATGAAGAAGGAATTCCTTATAGGTAATTCATTATCCAATTAAATTAACTATAAAAAATATGTGTTGATATCCTCTCTCTCTCTCTCTATCATTCTATTGTGATTACCCTTATCTAATATCATTGATAAATTCCATAGATCCTAGTGCTAACCATTTTATATCTCGAATTTTTCATCAATCATGACAAAAATCAAATTTGGGCACTACCATTCACATGCTTCCACTATGCCCTGAACCTACCAAACAATCATATTAGGAACAATAGGATGTTCACATTGAAAAAGGAAGTAATCTAATTGTGGTAATGAGACTAATAATTATTTAAGTATTCATTCATGGAATTGGTTATTAATTAAATATAAATATCAATCCATATATTTTAATCATTTATTATGGCGCATGAAGAGCATGTGAAATATCCAAAGGAAATCCCCCAAGAGAGTCAAACTCGGTGCACTGTAAGGACCCACTCACCGTGAACCAAAATCATGGAAGAGATATACCTAAAAAACTATTTTTTTAGTCACTACATGCATATAATCTAAAACAATGTTTACTTGTAGTATCCAAATAGGTATTTCATTGCAAGAAAAACCATACACACTTTTCTTTAACAAATTTAATATGGATTTATGGCAATGAGAAACCATTATCATTAAAATGAATATGAAAGGTAGTATAACGAGAGGTAATTGTGTTCTATAATTCATAAAATAGTAATTAAATTACAATAATGACATATAATAATATTTCATATTGAAACAATAAGGAATTTCAAATTTCTTGTAAAGTTAGTCATAAAATAGGGGTGAAGAACCATTATTTTGGTAGAGTAGTGATTTAGGAAAAAGATATAATGTTAAGGAAATTAGGTATCTCATTAACAATATATCATATTCATAGTAATAGGGTTATTTAAAATCACTTTAAAAAATAATAAATTGAGAATCAAAGGCTTATGCAAAATAAGAACTTGAATCGAAAGAAATGGAAGAAAAGATCCCTAACCTTGGGAGGATACTTCTTAAATATAAAGAGTGACTCCTTAGAACCATAACACAACATTTTAGAGAATATTTAGAGGTTTATTGAGAGAAAAGTCATTATAAAATTCTTTGGCGAGGAAAGTTTGGAGGGAAATTGGTATTTATACTTGAGGAGGGGTGGTTTTAAGGGTTAAAATAAAAGGTATTTTATTATATAAGTGAACCTATTATGGGAAAAATCAATTACAAACAATTATATATATTATTAATGAGTTTTAAAGAGTTTATGTATTTTAAAAGGCTCACTAATTAAAAAAATACCTTCCATCCAAGCTAATTAATGCACACAATCCAAAAATTAATTTTTTAAAAAAAATTCTATTTTTGGTTCCAAAATTTAACGAATAAATTTATAAAATAAAATTAATATTTTAAGTTCATATTAATAAATATTAAATTAGATTTTTATTAAATTAAATTCTTCAAAAAAATAGTCATATTGACATAATAATTATGTCATAAAATCATGGTACTTTATAAATTAGCAATTTTCACTTTTTCACCAAAAAATAAACATTATTGAAAATTCCCAAAAAAATAACCCTAAGATGATTTTGATGTTATGCATTCAAAAATTAAGTTTATTTTATCGAAATAATTATCTAAATATTATAATTTTAACATTAAATAAATAACCTCAAATATTTAAATTTAGCAATATCGTTGAAAAATAAAATCCGCACAATTATAAAAATTATTTAGGATATAGTTAAAATATAATTTCATTTTATAACGTTTTTTTATAAGATTATTTCATAAGAAAAACTTTTATATAAACCTTATAAATTTATCATAAAATAAATTTTTAACATAATATGTTTATAGTTTCTAAAAAATAATACAATTTTGATTGTATCATTAAATAATCCCTTTACTCTTGGTAGATGTCGTTCTCCATGATGTGTAAAGATATTATTAAATGTAAAAGTATTTATATATTATAATAATAGAAAAAATCCCTATAATATAAGAGTTAAATTAATAATATGAAGAAATTTTTGGGGCATTACATTCTTCCCCGCATAAAGAAATTCTATGCTCACAATTTTACTCAATGAATAACACTTAATAAATCCAATTGTTCACTTCATTTTTTTCTATAGAAACTAAACGTTATGAAAAAAGGAGATGTTAATCTTATGTGGTCATAGTGGTTATCCTTAACCAAGTATTATAGAGAAAATATTTATCTATATAAGGCTCTGTACCAAAATATTTCAAATCCTAAATCCAAAAAATTACCAAACTAAGATCTATTGCCAAATGAAACACCCCATACTGGCACTTTCAGATATGGTGACAAAATAAGTTTATTAATACATTATTGGTGATTTATTAGAGATGACGGAGATCCAATGGTCATGTTAACCCCTCCATAACATGGTAATACACTATTTCCCTTTGTCCATTAATTTAGGGTTTCACTGAATTAAATTTATTTTGTTACCATATTTTAACATGATTCCCTTAAATTTGAAAATATTCATTCCACCTTTTATAGCATTAATTTTTAAAATTTTAAATTTTATTTCATTTTAAAATACCAATGGTCATGATAAAAGTAAAAGAAAGGGATTGTAAATTGATTGAATAATTACATACAAACAAATACATGAATAAAGAAAAAGAAATCAATCCAATAGAATCATCAAAATTCTATTACATAACCATATCACAAGTTGATTTTACCCCCTCATCATAGTTATGAGATAATAAGAGGGATGGAATAAAGAAAAATAAAGTACAATGAAAAAGGAGATGAAATTGGGGAGGACCTTACACAACACAACATCTTGCTCCAAGCTTTAGTCTCTAGGATATTATTCATAGTAGCAGCATGGACTTCTATTTATAGAGTTCATATGGGCTCTTGTAAAATTTAATTTCATTAAATATTGGTATAAAGTGGTAATGGAAAATTCCTAGGTCTTAAAACAGTTCAAAAGTTGAAGATGCATCGAATCTGGCCATTTTTATCCCATATCGACCTTTTAAAAGTCATGTAGTGTTTATACCACCTATAAATCTTGCACCATGAGTACCATATTTATGACATGTAGTATATATGGAAATCATCACTTTTGTAAATGCATGACACATATAGACTTCTCTTCTAGACACATTAATCTACTTCAAGACTTGTATTTCTTTCACAACTTCCATTGGTACACAAAGTGTAATGGTTACAAAATGTGTAATGTCATTTTTCTGCTTTATGGGCCTTGTTTTTACTTAGTTATTTAGTTATGTTCCTTGTAAGTGATCCATGATCATCATATTTTTTAGAATAACTTCATTTGATACATTCTTTATTGTTTCATCTTCTTTTAATCATTTTTCATAACCTGTTTCATCCTAAAATAAATGAGAAAAACCTCAAGGATATATGCATGCATTATTAATTAAATCATCAAAATCACTACCCATTAATATAAAAATATATATATAATAAATTCACTAATCACCCCCACACATGAATTCATACTTCTCCTCGGGGAAGGAATCACAACGTATTACAATAAATGCTTACTCTAGCATGATTTAAATACAATGTCAACAAAAACAACTAATCAAATGGAAAATTAAATGTTCTATAATCACATGTATAAAATTTACTAACACCTCATTTTTTAAAGAATAAAAATTTACCATGTATTTTAATTTCCCTGTTTTTATGTATTCAAGTATTTTCATTCATCAATTTGTATTTTTTAATTAATTATTAATATTCATACCCTCTGTAATTTACCTCATGTGAATTTTTTCACTCATCATAAAGGTAAAAATAAATAGAATGATTCACATAACTCAAGAACATTTCATTGACCATATAATTACTAGGAATATATAATCTCCACTATGTAAAGACAAAATCACAATTAATCAGGAGGGCATCACCATTTAAGCTCCAATGACTCTGAGGATAATAGTAGGTAGGAAAATGATATAAATCAAGTAAAACTCAAAAAAGGAGGTTTCTCTGTAGTGTGCATTACATAATAACAAATAAAATAATCTCAATACAAATCTCCCTTCATATATTTCATTTCTCTCCCCGCCAAAAATCTCAAAGTGGGCATGTGATATATGTAATCACAATGAATGAATAAAACTCTCTTTATTTTTCTTTTTTCCTTTTTTTAAGTTTTTTTTAAGACAAATATCACATCTACCACCTAACAACATTCGATCAAAAGATCATCAATCTGGAAAATAGTGATTTTTCATTCTCCAAAGTTACAACCTTTTTTTCTATTTTTTTCAAATTTTTTTAGCATGATAGGTGAATAATTAATTACAATGAAACATACATGGCTAATCCCCAAATCACAATGGATAATAACCCAAAAAAATATCATCGGTAAATTATTTATTGTTATAACCATGGAAATACCTCCCCCGCACTTATTCTTTTGAATATCATGAAAATTATTTAGAGGATTATAGGAATGAATAAGATAGTCTTGTAACTCAAATCATTTACTAACAATAATGTTCATGGATTCTACGTACTTAAAAAGGATTAATGCAAGTTGAGACTCAAGATTAGGGATAAAAAGAGATAAATATAACATATTAAAACTATTTTTTTTAATTTATATATTCGATAAGTTACAAAGAATGTTTGAGAAGAAATCATTCATGAGTTTAACAAGAAATATACTATAGAAATAATGGAACATATTTTCTTAAAGGATATCTCAGGAATGATACGAATGGTTGGGGAAAATGATCATGGAATAGAATATGAAATATTAAATAAATTAATGAAAATATTATAAATTTATATCATGGTCAAATCTCAAAAAACAATACAATTATTGACATGATCCTAAAATCATGGTTTTTTCACTCCTAATCCACATGCTTATCCACACAACTTATTTGTCGAATTTTTCACATTAAAATTTATTGAAAAATAAATATAAATTCAGGTAATGGTAATTATCCTTGGTATTTTTTGTCTCCTAGTTTGGTTTACTAAATAATGAATCAAATGTAGAGCATTCAATTGAACGTTAGAAACATCAATTAAATGTGGGTGAAATGATGAATTTAAACACTGACTTCCCTTTTTAGTGTTGCCTTGAAGTTTTTTCTACATGTTTTTCTTATAACAATACATGATGCATACTTTTTTCTGGATGTGTAATTGTCTTATAGGATCCTCTTATGTTTATTACTCCTTGTTACCAATTTGGGTCTTGATGGTCCTGTAAATTTAAAATAAACATGTGAAAGAACAAGCCATTATCAATGTAGTATGGTTCCTATTATTCATCTCTAAATTGATTAATTCTTCTTGATGGAATAACTTTCTTAATATCTATTAGACTGATCCACCATTTCTTCCTTAATCATGATGAACTAAATAAAATATCATGTACCATCCTTACCTATTGTCCTTTCTCAAATTTAGTGGAGTAGAATTCTCCTTTGGTTTTAGTTATCTTGGTCCTCATATTCTCTTTTTTCTTTAGTTAAGAATAATATTTCACAAAATTAGTTAACTCATTTACCTAATTACCTTCAGCAGCACCCTCAGCATCAGGTGTATTGTTTTCTCCAAAATCATTTCATCATGCTCATCACAGTTCATTATTTATAGAAGGATGTTGAAACTTACTTGAACATAGCCAAATATTAGACAAAGTTATCTTCTTTGGACATTGATCAGTTCAAGCCTAGTGGATAAAAATGGCCTCTTTAGATTTAGTTGAATTTTATCCTCTTCTATATCCAACACTAAGAATTCTAAAGTTAAGACAAACTTGGCAATTTTGATCAGTATAACCTTGATGAATCTTTAAGGGTACTTCACTATTCATTTTACTAATTGAAGTGAAACTCTTGTGGTATTCAAGCCTTCTAGTTCCAATCTCTTGAATGTCATGTAAAACATGATATTGAAAGTCACACCTATGTCACACATAGATTTTTCACATTTTCTGGATCTAATAAATATAGAAATTCAAAATATATCTTGATCATGTTTCTTCATAGGCATGTCCCTTGATACAACCATCGAACATTCTCATGTGAGTGGAATGGTTCTAATTTCTTCCGAATTCTTCTTATTGGTTACTATCTATTTCCTGATTATTTCATAGGTCGACATGTTTGGGAGAGACTCTGAAAAAAGGAATATAAATATATATTTTTTGAAGTATTCAAAAAAATTACCATTTTGTGCATTAATCATCACTTGTGACCTTAATTCTATAAAATTCAGTCATAGTTTGTAATATAGTGGTTCTTCTTCAGTTTATTCAAATATTTTTCCTTCCTATTCTCAATTTCATTTTAACTTTATTTCATTGGTTTTTCTTCATTACATTCTATAAATTCAGTACCACATACATTTTTTTGATTCCTACTACTAAGTAGTAATGATTTTAAATCACTACATGGGAATACTTCAGGGAATCCTAGTAGTGCTCTTTTAGGTCTCTCTATGATCTAATTAGAAATTTGGATAACTTGTTGCTAGAGATTCAAAAAATGTAGCATTTTGGTTCATTTATTCTTCTTTTATTCCATTGAGTACAACCCTAGTTGTGGTCATGAATATTGCTAGCATCTCTTCCAATGTATATAACTAGCTCATCAGTGTGGTCTCATCGGGTTCTTGTTGTTGGTACCCTTATGGCCTTGGTTGATATCCTTTTCCTTTTTGAGGCTGCCAAACCTAAACTTTATTACCATGATTGTAATCAGTATAATTTTTATCTTCTATATACATACATTGGGGGGTTTTTCTTCTATACAATAATTATTTCCATATTCTTGGTTAATAATTCTAGTTGTGCCACCATCCATTCATTATTTTTTATTTTTTGAACACCTTTTCATTTTTTCCTTCTCTTTACCATTGGAAACTATTTCTCACTATTTCATCCAAAATGTTCTGGCTCACTATAGGCGACTTCTTTATCATTGATCCTCCATCTTAAATGTCTATAATTAACCTATTTCCTTATGAAAAAATTATAGAATGTTTGGATTAGAATCCATATATCTATACCATGATGGGGGATGTTTCTTTTCATATCTTCATATGTTTCCCTTGAAGAATATAGAGACTCATATTCAAATTGAAAAAAAGGATATTTACTTATATATGTATTGATTTGGAATGTGGGAAGAATTGGGTAACACAGTTTTATGCTAGATCATCCCATGTTTTGATGGAATGTGTAGGTGGGTTTGGATCCAATCTAAATCTCTATCATGTAATTAAATTAGAAAAATATAGATTCCTAACGAATTTCAGGAATCATTTTGGAATTTGAATGTGTCACAGAGCTCAAAGATGTTTCCCGGATTTGTGTTCGATTCTTCATGCAATAGTACCATGAATTGAATGTTGTTTGAGATCATATAGATGATTTATGGATTAATATCAAATTGGTTTGTAGCTAAATGAGGCGTAAGGACGCTCAATTTAAATCATGTGTTTGATGGCTTCTTGTAGTCTATGAGCTTCCACAACCCTTGATCTCTTTTAAGAACTCCTCCAGTAGCTGGATATTTCTCTGGTCCAACCATGATTGTATCTTCCTTTTTCTTCCTTATTCTTTTCTCCAGTTTGGGATTGAATACAAAAATCACTTTACATTTTTCTCTTGTGTTGTCGTCATGCCTTTAAAAATTAAAAAACTGAAATTCACAGAATGAATACACCCACCATAAATAAAGAAATTAAAAAAAATAAATATTAAATGAAACCTAAAAACTAACTTATAACTATCCCTATAAAAGGAACTAGTTTTTTATAGGATTGAAGTACATCATTATTTCCCTATGGGTATAATAAAAACACAAAATTTATTATTACTCAAACTATGCATCTCAATTAATTAAAATATTGTATTAGTAAAGTATGAGGTCAAACCCACAAATATGGTCAATTAGTTAATTTACATTTTCAAAATATTTTCTTTGATTGAAATTATTAAATAGGTGAATAATGAGATTTGGGTTTTGTAAATAGTTTTAATGAAGTAGAATGAAGATAAAGTGGATTGATTATTTGGTTTGAAATCAAATTTGAAAGGCGTGTCTGGATTTTGTAGTTTTAGGGTTCATGTGAAATTGGATTTTAGGAAAATAATTTTATTAATGCATGATTGGTTTTAGAGTCGAGGTGGGGGAAATCCAATGGTCTTGGTATCCCTTTCCTGATGTGGAAATCTCTTATTTCCCATGGTCTTGTAATTTAGGGTTTCACTGAATCATGTTTGTAGTAATACTATATTCAAACATGATTCCCCTAAATTTGACAATGGTAATGCCTCCTTTTATGATTGAAAATTTTGAAACATTAAAGTTAATTTAAGAATCAAATACCAATGGTTGTGATAAATGTAAAATAAATGGATTGGAAATTGATTAAAGAGTTATGACCAAAATGCAAGAATAAAAAAACGGAATGAATCCAATAGAACCTTCCCCTTATATTACCTAAACCTAGAAAAAGGTGAGTTTAATCCCACATAATAGTGATGATAAAATAAAAGGGAAGGAATAAATAAAAATAAAGCATAATTGAAAAGGAGATGAAACTTGGGAGGACCCTGCACAGCGTAGCTTCTCACTCCAAGCATTGGTCTTTAGGATCTATTTCATATGATCAAACTAGTCCTCTAATTATAGAGTCCATATAGGCTCGAGAAGCATTTAATTCCATTAATTATTTTTCAAAAAGTGTTCATGGGTGGGTCAAAGTTAATATAATTGGTCAAAATTTGAAGATACATCAAATCTTGACATTTTTATCCCCATCTAACCTTTTTCATGTCATGTAGTTATTATACCATGTGTAAATATAGCACCACATGTATTTTATTCATGACATGAATCATTTCTGGGTATCATAACTTGTGTCATGATGTGACACATATGTGTCTCATGGTGAAACATATCAACTTCATTGATGGATTTCTTCCACCACTTCCTGAACTATAGTTCATTAATGACATGCAACAATACACTATATAATGACTAATGTCATTTTTATGCTCTAAGAGCCTTATTTTGACTTGGTTCTTATGATATGTTCCTTGGAAGTGCTCCATGATCATCATATTTTGTTACCACCTTCATTTGATGGAATTATTTGTCGTTTTATCTCCTCCTACTCAATTTCCATAACCTATTGCATCTTGAAAAATATCAAAAAAAAACACCAGGGATATATGGAAGCATTAATAATAAAATCATCAAAATACCTTCATTTTAATACCAAAATATATATAATAAATTCACTCATCATTAGTTGAAAAAGAGGGGTGAGGTACCCATATTTTGGTAAAGTAATGACTTAGAAAAAATCTATAATGAGAGGGAACTGCATACTATCATTTACAAGACATAAAATTCACAATAATGTGGGTATTTAAAATAAATTGATAACAAAATAAATAGGGAATCAATGGCCTAGATAGTATAATAACTTGAATTGAAAGAATTGGAGGAAAAGATCCTCTACCTTGGAAGGATGATTCTTAACGATATATAAATACTCCGTGAAACCTTGAAACCACCTTTTAGGGAATATTGATAAGGATATTAAGAGAAAGCATTCTCAAAATATTTGGTGTGGAATGTGATGATGGAAAGGGGTATATTTATACTTGAGGAGGGGTGGACATAAGGGATAAAATATAGGTTATTTTATTATATAATCAAACCACTTCTGGATGAAATCAATTCCAACCAATTTTTTGGATTATGTTAGGTTCACTAGGGTAGAATCCTTGAGAGGGGGGTCAATCAGGGTATGTCAGATTAAAACAACTTCCCCTTTGAAATTGTCTCATTGTTAGACCAATATATCTTCTCTCTCGTTGCTATTGTAGATTGTGAACAAATCTTTAATCATGCATAGGACACAATAATTTTACTCGGTTCACCCTCACTTGTCTACATCCAATGATCATACCCTGACAATGTGATGATATACCAAATCCACAAAAAGTGCACTACTGTTTACAAGTCCTAAGCCGACTCACTATCCCTCCTAGTTGACAACCATTAAAAATTTCAGAACTAACTACTATTTCAATAGAAGTGAGCTCACTGATTCTTCATAAGATCCAATCGCCATTTTAAGACTTGTTGGTCCTGCCATTATCTCTATTGATTTCATCCTTCACTGGATGTAGATGATCCATTGAAGTCCAAATTTCATCAACTGATGAATAACCCTCTGCCACTAATCACTGGGAAACATCCATTGAAAATACCTTTGCAAACCTTTCTATTTCACGAAGCTCCCAATTTTGAAAAGCTCAAACAAGCCTTCGCGATGTCCCTGATACATTGCAAAGCACAAACATTCATAGAGCAAACTTCATCGCAGAGCACACTGCTTCCCAAGGCTCAAGCCTTCAAAGATCTTAGGCTATCACAGATATCACGCCTTCGAAAAGATACATCCTTTATGAAGCTCACTGATCCAATGCGAAACAAAACTCTTTCGGGGAGCTAGATTACCCACTACGAAGATCCTAAATTTCATGTAGCACACCACCTCTGTGAACCTCCTTTGCGATTCGAGAGCTAAAAATATTTCTTGGAAAACTATCTACTCTTCTTAAGGGGCTCGAGGCCTATTTATAGTCTATTCCACCGACTCAAGAACCTTCTGTATAATGTCAGCTCCACGTGATCCTAAATCGCAATGCTCTGAAATTCCTACCAAAATTCCCTCTATGACACGAAGCACCATAGAAATTTTTAGATTATAGAGATTTCCATAACCGTAGAGCATTCTATTATTTCCTTTACATCACTACCACAATTCTCCCTCACAATTCTCTAAACCTCTACTATTTGGGAAGCTCTTCGTAATCGCAGAGATCATTGTCATCATTCTTCCAGCCTTTGCAAAATCTACTTCATGAAGTTCATCTTTTCCAAACTCATTCTATAACCATATTTTGATCAGATCGTCAAGGAAATATAATTTTCGCGATGCTCACCAAATCCAAAATTTTGCACCTAAAAAATTTGGAAAAAATTGGAAAATGACACCATATTTTATTTGTTCTATTGTACCGCCTCTAGTTCATACAATCTTTTGTCAACATGGATTGTCAACAACTTCTTTGGAACTCGATAATTCACCATGAAAACCTACTTTTTCAACAAACACAACCAACTCAAAAAATATTGCAATGTTACCTTGAGGGATTTTTTCACAAAAGATTATTAATGAGGGGGAGAGATTTTTGGGACATTCAAAGGAACCCTAATTCAAAACATTCCTTATATTGAACCTAAGTAATGTATAGAATCCAAAAAAATAATTTTTATCTTAAAATTATAATTTTTTCTTCCAAAATGTAAGGCATAAATTTCAAAATTAAAATTAAAATTTTTAAATTCATTTTTATAATTATGAAATTATATTTTAATTAAAAAAAATTCATATATTTTTATTCTTGTTGAAATAATATCAATGTCATAAAATCGCAGTGCTTTATAAATCCAAAATTTTCACTTTTTCACCAAAAATTAAACTCTGTCATAAAATTCCCAAAAAATAACCCTAAGATAATTTTTGTGTTCTATGTACAAAAATATATTTTATTTTTATCAAAATAATTCTCTAAATCAAATAATTTTATCTTTTAAATAAATATCTTTATTCATTGAAATCTAGAAATTTTATTGGAAAATAAACTTTAGGGCCTTTATAAAAATTATTTAGGAATTTATTAAAATCTATTATAATTTTAAAAAGTGTTTTATAAGATTATTTCATGAAAATAAATTTAATTTAAAAATTATACATTTATCATAAAATAATTTTTAAAATAATATTTTTGTAGTCTCCAAAAAAATAATACAATATTGATCATATCATTAAATAATCCATGTATTGTGCTTATATATAGTTATATATGATGTATAAAGTTATTATGAAATGTAAAAGTCTTTATATGTGGTCATAATAAAAAACTCATTATAAAATAAGATTTATGTTAATAACACAATGTAATTTTCAAGGAATTATAAATTCCATATATTTATGCATGATATGCCCAAGACTTTCACACTGATAGCAAACAACATGATGTTTTTCTATTGAAGCCCCTAAAAATACTCCCAAAGAAAACTGAGCACACTTGCATTTTATTTTCTGTATAGAATAAACACCGTGTGTAATAGCCACACCAACTAAAGCTCGACCCAAACATATTCTCCCAACTATGTCTATATAATTCATTGGATCTTTTTCTACAACCTCCACAATGGTCAGAATGCATAAGAGAATCAACATCGACTGAATACCAGCCCTCAGGCCAAACTCAATCCTTCAAGCCTTAAGGTAATCATTTATAAGAACCTCTGGTGCTAGGTGCACTAACTTTGCGAAATAGGTGGAATAATCCTAAACTATACACTCACATTTCTCTAAGGTTATAAATTCCCAATTATTTTCCACATGAAATGTTTCAGGATAAAACTTCTGATTGAAGGGTTTCTTGAAAGAAGGTCGGGTAAAATTATCATGCAACATAGATTTCCCGATGGAGTCCCACCATCACCATCCTAGTACTTTAAGAATATTCATTGAAGAATCGACCTTAGAGTCTTAGATTGTTTTTAGAAAAGGGAATATCCTTTCAATCTACTCAATAAGTTCCTCAGATTCTTTGGGTCCTTTATAACCAAGGAAGATGGGTAGATTCTAATTAGTGTATTTTGATCCAGCATCCACCATTCATCCATGTTATCCAATAGCAACCTGACCTAGAGTCTGGATAGTGTGGAATATAGCTTCCACTAAATAAGGGTCCACGGGAGGATTTTTCTGCGATCTTTTCCCATAGTTTCATCACTCAAATTCTAAAGTGCTCCTTTTGGAGGAATTTTCTAATAAATACAACAAAATAACGAATAACCTTAATATAAAATTCCCAAATCATAATACCAACTTCCAAAATCTATATTAATTCCTTTAAATAATAATAATTAAAAGAAATAATAGATTCTAAAAATGAAATACAAAAAAACAAAAGGAATAAGTCCATCTAATAAACCCCATATCTATTTTATTCAAATAACCTCAACCAGAAATCTCATGCATGGAAAAAATCCTTGGGCACCCATGGTAACTTGAGTTCAGATAGTGAAGTGAGATAGTCATGCACCCTCCCTCACTTACTAACCAAATTATTATAGTCTTAAAATTTTTCTACCAATGAAAATAAAACTAAACCCAAGCAGTTTCATAGAAATTTAGGCTTCTTAAACCCCTCTCATACAATTTTTTTAAAGAAATCACACATGTAAACTAGCCATGTCTCCCATGAAGGTCTTCCACATGGTTTGGTGAAAAAAACAAGCAACAAAAGTCTCATGTATAACCGAAGAACAAAAATATTTCAAAGTGGAAGAAAAATATGTTACCGTGAGACATAAAATTTCAATCCCAATGTGCTAAACCAGAATGTAAAATAAGAAATTCCAAAGTCCAAGATCCATGTGATATTCCATAACCACCAGACTGTCCCACTGTGAAGGCGACAATAACGAAGAGAAGTTGGAGAACTGCATGACTCCCTTCCCTTTATCTGAGTCCTAAAAAATCACATCTAAAAATTACAAGAATAAAAATTTGGGTGTAAGAATAATTCCTAGTAATATTTATCAAAAGAATATAAAAAAATTCTAATACCATTAAAATGTTATCTCTCTATTTAAAACATAAAAGTCTATACAGAATTTCCAAAATATAACCATTATGTAAAGCGTCATTTTGTTTTTCATAAATGCCTTTCCTATTTACATAGACATGGAATATGATAAGTATAGGTGGTAAATCATGTAAGAATATGAAAAACCATCCATGGATATGCATGTGATAAAAAAGGGATCAACGAACCATAAAATATACTATCATGTATAAAACCAAGAATAAATGAAAAATCACACAATTTAGTCTATAAAAAATGGAAATATATACTTTTTCATAAAATAATCCACTAATATAAGAATCATTCAAATCTAGAAAATATGTATTCCTAACCCACAGTCTATTGATATCAAACCTCTAGTGTCATAGCATAGACTAAGAGTGACAAGTCCATTTCCTGAAGCACCCAAGGTTTCCAATGTTCTATACTTGGTAACACCATTTTAAAACCGTGATCACATTTTATAAAAACATTTTCATAGTGTATATTTATGGTTTTAATTCTTGAAAAACTATTTTATAATCAAACTCACCTTAAGAGAATTTCATCAACAAATATTTTGTTCAAATCATTATTTAAATAAAAATCCCATTAAAAAATGTACCTCTTTACACGAAACCCCATTGATATCAAATCCATACAATAAATAAAACAAACAAAAAATTATTTACAACAACATTAAGTAATTCATGAGTTATAACATTTTTAAAGAGACACCTACCTAAATAATAGAGATAAAACACCATGAATTGATCTCCCAAGCCCTAGGGTAAAATTTTATCATAAAGGGGACTAAAGACCTTAGAAAAAGTCTCTTTGGTGCATATGGTTTGAAAGATAAAATTGGAAGAATAAATGATTTGGAGAGAAGTTGGTTTTTTGTACAAAATCTGAAAAATATAAGACCACAGTGCAGAACTCTCATCCATTCCACAGTCATTAGGTTTTTACCTAAGATTATGACCCAACCCATTTCACTACACAAAAATCACCCCTGATCAAATGGGCCTATATAAAATTTGGTGTATACCATGCCCAAATACTATTATTCCATCACATTTACATGGAATAACCCATGAACCATGCCACAATTACCCAAAAAAAGGGACAACCACCAAACTCACCTCTGTGGAACTCCACAAAACAACCTCTACCTCAACACCATAGAGCTCAGCCAAATGGAAGGCCTATACTTCATCCCCTTCACCATAGTGTAGCCTGGTTAATATTGGTCGTGAAACCAATATTCCACCTCTTGGGCCCCATGTCACAACCGTCTTCCCCATTCTATAGAAAGAAACTCCACATCATAGAAAATCCCATTTCTGGTTCACACTACTAGAGAAAAGTCTTTTAACTGTACTAGAAAATTCCATCAACAGTGGTAAGAAGTGTTTTTGATCAAAGTGTTGTAAAAAGGGGGCCCCTTTTTTACTTCTAGAAAAGCACTGATAAAGTTGTACTTTATATGTGATAAAAAACACCAATAAGGGTGGGCCTTTATCAATGCGATATTAACAAAAATGAGGGTTCCCATTTGTCAACACTAATTCTAGCGAAGATAAAGTCCATGCTTCTACAATGTGTTGTTAAAATTACAACATAATATAGCAGTAAATACTATCACCAAATATAGACAAAAACAACAAATAAAGGATCTAAAAATTTAATAATTTAATTAAAATAAATACTACATAAAAATTAAAAATATATATTATAGATATTTACATTTTTTTGTACAATTACATTTGCGAGAACAATTTATCCTAGAAATTCAAAAACATCAATGGTTTCATTGTCTTTGGAACCTGACCCCCTCTCAAAAAGTTCAATCATGGTATCATTTGTTGAAAAAACCACCCCATCTCAAGTTATAGTGTCCAACTGTATATGAAAAATTTTATTATGTTACTTATATTATAAATAAATAAAATATACATAAATATAAAACAATAAATTAATAAAATGACAATTTTGAACTCATAACTGACAATTTGTTTCATACCAGTCACACTATGTGTTGGATTAAGGTGTGGCTGATTCCTACTCATCAAAAAATATATATGGATCATTTTCTTATAGTATGAAAACAAACATAGTTTTTTATATGTTTTTATTATGTCGCTTGTTTTTTGACTAAAATGTCATTTTAAACTCAAAACATGGACTTTGAGTCATATTATACACAATATGTATCATTTTTAGGTGAGAATTATTCGTACACATAAGAAATGTCTTATGAATATATTTACTAAATTATCAAGACAATCCAATCATGTTTTCTTGGTTTTCATTGAGTGAGACATGTTTTGGACTAAAATGTCAATTTTAGACTAATAAGAGACACATTGAGTTATACCAGTCATACCATGCGTCTGATTAAGGTGAGGTTGATTCGTAAATTCCAAAAATGTCTTATTGATATTTTTATAAAGTATAATGATAATAAAAATGAGTTTTCTCATTTTTTTAGTACACCACTTGTCTTTTTTTACTAAAATGTCAATTTTAAATAAAAAGAAACACTTTGAGTCATACCTGTCACATCATGTGTCAGATTAAGGTGTATCTATTCATTACAAAAAATAAATCACTTAGTTATATTTTTTTATAATTTATTAAAACAATATTAATGAATTTACTCAGTTTTGAGCATGTTAGTTGTGTTTTTTACTAAAATTTCATTTTAAACTAAAAACATCCACTCTAAGTCGTACCGGTCACATCATGTGTTGGTTTGATGTGATATTAATTCCTACACATCACAAATGAATTATGAAACATTTTTCTTAATTACTAGGATAATAAAATAATATTTTCTAAGTTTTTAATGAGTAGCACACATTTTGAACTAAATTATCAATTTTAAACTGATAAAAAACACTTTGTGTTTTATCAAGAACACTATGTATAAGATTGAGTTGAGGTTCATTCCTATACATTAAAAATTACTTACGCATAATTTTACTGAAGTATCAAAACAATTAAAAAAAATTTATTGGTTTTGAGTATGTGACATGTGTTTTCAACTAAAATTTCAAATTTAAACTGAAAACACGCACTTTGAATCATACCAGAAAAACCATGTGTCATATTGAGGTGTATATAATTCCTACACATAATAAAGTACTCATGGATAATTATAATAAAGTATCAAAGAAATATGAATGTATTTTATCACTTTTTAGTATGAAACTTTTTCTTCTTAAAAAATATCAATTTTAAATAAAAAGACACACTTGGAGTCATACCGATCAAATCGTGCATCAAATTGTGGTGTGTATGACTCCTACATGTCACAATATATTTTATGGATTATTTTCCTAAATTATCAGATCAATCCAAATGATTTTTCTTGGTTTTGAGTTTTTCACATGTGTTTTTTACTAAAATGTCATTTTAAATTGAGAACACACACTTTGAGTCATATCGGTCACATCAAGTGTTGGTTTAATGTGAGAATGATTCATACATGTCACAAATGAATTATGGATCATTTTATTAAATTATCAATACAATATAAGTATTTTTTCACAGATTTCATTGAGTGGCGCACTCTTTGAATTACAATGTAAATTTTTAACAGATAAAGGGCACTTTCAGTTATACTAGGCACACCAAGTATTAGATTGAGGTTTTATTAATTCCTACAAATTAAAAATGACTTATGTATCATTTTAATAAATTATCAAAACAATATGAATTCATTTTCTCAGTTTTGAGTGTGTGGCATGTGTTTTCAACTAAAATGCTAATTTTAAAGTGAAAACACGTAATTTCAGTCATACCGGACACACCATGTGTAGGGTTTTGGTGATATTGATTGATACACATAAAAAACAATTTATGGATCATTTTACTATAATATGAAAATAACCATAATGTATTTTCTCAGTTTTGAGTATGCCATTTGTATTTTTTACTAAAATGTAAATTTTAAATAAAAATACACACTCGGTGTCAAACCGGTCACAATATGAATTGGATTGAGGTGAGGCTAATTCATACACATCAAAAATTAATTATGGATCATTATATTTAAGTATCAAAACAATTCAAATGAGTATTCTTGGTTTTGAGTATTTCACTTATGTTTTTTACTAAAATGTCATTTCAAACTAAAAACATGCACTTTGAGTCAAACCAGTCACATCATCTATCATTTTGATGTGATAATAATTCCAAATATGTCACAAATGTCTTATGAATCATTTTATTAAATTATAAAGAAAATATTAGCATGTTTTCTTGGTTTTTTGTGAGAAAAATATGTTTTTAACTAAATGTTCAATTTTAAACTAATAACGGATACTCTGAGTCATATCGGGCACACTATGCATCAGATTAAGGTAGGTATGATTATTAAATTTCAATAATGACTTATGGATCATTTTCATAAAGTATAAAAATAGTCTGAATTTGTTTTCATGGTTTTTAGTATGTCACTTGTCTTTTTTACTAAAATGTCAATTTTAAAGAAAAAGACACAAGTGGAGTCATATTGGTCTAACCAAGTGTCAGATTGAGGTGAAGAAAATTACTACACATCATAAATGGATTCGAGATTGCTTTACTAAAGTATAAAAACAATAAAATTGTGTTTTCTCTATTTTGAGTATGTCACTTGTGTTTTTTTCTAAAATTTCATTTTAAATGGAAAACATGCACATTGAGACATACTGGTCACACTGAGTGTCAGTTTGAACTGATATTAATTTATACACATCAAAAATGACTTATGAATAATTTTAATAAATTATCAAGACAATATGTTCATGTTTTCATAGTTTTCAATCAATGAAACATTTTTTTTAACAAAATTGTCAATTTTAAACTCATAACAAGCAATTTGAGTCATAGTGGGAACACCGTGTATCAGACCAAAGATTCTATGATTATTACATATCAAAAATGGATTATGGATAATTTTAACAATGTATTAAAACAATAAAAATGTGTTTTCTTTGTTTTGAGTATATCACTAGTATTTTTTACTAAAATTCCAATTTTAAATAAAAAGACATAGTTTGAGTAATACCGGTCAAACTGTTCATATCATTGAAATGAGGCTAATCCCTTCCCATCAAAAATTACTTAAGTATTATTTTACTAATGTATAAAAACAATCCAAATTAATTTTCTTATTTTTGAGAATGTCACTTGTGTTTTTTACTAAAATATCATTTTAAACTTAGAACATGCACTTTGAGTCATACATGTCACTTCATGTGTTAATTTTACACGATACAAATTCTTACACAACAAAAATGAATTATGAATGTTTTTCCTTAATTATCAAGACAATCCAAGTATTTTTTTCTCAGTTTTTATCAAGTGTTGTATATTTTGAACTAAATTGTTAATTTTAAATTGATAAGAGAAACGTTGAGTCATATAAGGCACACCCTGTATAAGATTGTGATGATGCAAATTCTTATACATCATAGGTGAATTATGGATTTTTTTCCTAAAATATCAAAAAAAAAAAAATGAGTGTGGATGATTAGTTTTGAGTATTTAATGTGTGTTTTCAACTAAAAAGTCATTTTAAAACTGAAAACACACACTTTGAGTCATATTGGACACACCATGTATCAAATTAAGGTTTGGTTGATTATTACATGTAAAAAACGACATATGGATCATTTTCCTAAAGTATAAGATAAAAAGTATAAGGAAATTAACTAACAAGAAGATAAAATTATGAGAAAATCCACTATATAAGTAGTAGGTAGTCACATTTTCATGATGTATGTATATATTCTAACACCAGGTATGTTTTCTATTCATTTATAAAAAAATATATTTCCTCTTTTGAATATTAGTAATTTCTATAGTCCTGGTAGTACTAAGAAAATATAAATAAATAAAGGACTAATAAATATTTTAAATGAACTCATAATTACCTTTGAAAATACTCTTTTGGGATGCTAGTTTGTTGATGGAATAATATATATTTCATTAATTTTCCAATATAATAACCACAATCTTTTCCATTGGTTTTTTAGAACACTATAGAAAGATGGATAAAAATAAATAATTTTATTTGATATATGTTTTTATAGTGAAATATTATTTTATATTCCCTAATACATATCCACTTATATTAGTTGATAGGTGCCTTCTTTTTATGGACTATCCTCATGCCCAGATTTTGACGATATTTAAAAAAGACCATATCATCACAGAATTTTTATAAAAAATAATATAAAAATTATAAATTTAAGTTCAATTGTAAAACATTGAATGCAGTGTATTATAAATTGATAATCATTAGAGGCGTGTGTGGTCATATTTTTGGGTATCCATGCATTGAATATAGAAAATAGATCTTTGGAGTATCCAAATTTACTATAATGAGTAACCAATTCTACCTAAAAAAGTAATAAAATGAATGAAAATATATTTTATATGATTAAATTGTAGTGTTTTACCCCTTCATCATGGGTATTAAGAAGAGTTTGTCACCTATTAGTTTGATTTCTATCATTTTGGCCAGTCTACCCTCTATTACTTCAATTTTCTTTGGTTCCATTTTTTTTATTGTATATAAGTGATGTGAGGACTAATGATTCCAAATTTATTTTCAAATTGTTTTCCCTTTGAATAGTATTTAAATACAATTTTGTAAAAATATGAATAGTATTCATTCATAATTATCATTGTATATCAGCTATTGGATATAGATATCATGAAAACACAACTCATGTAAGCATTTACAACTAATAATCCTATCCATTGATGCATGAGGATTTACTTTACTATATCACGACTAATATATTTTGTAATGGACTATCTATTCAATTTTTCTTCACAATCATTTGTATTCATAGCACCAATTTCTAACGTTGAATCTACATGAACCATTAGTGTTATTATATGTTGAAGTTGAACAGGTAGGGTAAATGTACTTTATTAAGATATTTTTTAATTCATTGGTTGATCCTTTAGTTTGTTTTTATTTGAACTTCCATTTCACCCATTTCCCTTTTTCCATCAATAAAAAATTTCATCAGTTCAATCCCTTTTTGATTAATTGTTCAATTTTTTTCATGAATTGATTTTGGAAATGAATACCGCTTTCTCGATATGTTATTTACAAGAACTAATATTTATTCTATGAATGTTTCAATAGATTACACGATTATAACAATATATGCATCATCAGGTGGAATAGGTATCTCAGAGCTCGGATCATGATCAATGTTAATCCACACTCTTACATGACCTCTTGGATGTTATCTATTGTATAGGTTATATCCTTGGATTTTGAACACAGTTTACCTCTCAAAAAGGTGATTGGTGGGTGTATATAGATATAAATCACAATCATTCTCACCATATATTATATCAGTGTAGGAAATGAATTAGTGAATTCTTGGTTCATATTTCACAGAAAAATTTATGAAAAATATTTATTATCTCTTCTAAGAAAACTCTTTGACGGGAATGGCTCACCTCAAAGACGGTGGGGGTGGGGGGTCTTCACATAGTGGTAGTTCATATGTTGTTTCTTATATTTTATTTCTTTTAAATACATGTATTATTACTTATAGGACTTTGAAATATTTTAATATATATTTCCAGAACTAGGCAATGAGAAGACATGTGATTCCAAGGCCCGATGTACCCAGAATTAATTTTATAAAAATATTAATTATTTTATATTATGCAAAAATTGTTTCTTAAAGAAAACATGATACCTATAAAATGGATTCCCAAATCATAAATTCAATACCATGGTTGATACTCTAACATGTTGTTTACCCAAGGAATGATTAAAATTGGTCGGCACAGGACATTTATACATCTTGACCACTGGCGGCATGTTTAGTGGATAAATTAATTAATTAATTTAATTGATTTATTTATTTATTTAACCTAACTGAAATATCTACATTATACTACCACGGTGGATTTTCTAGGGTTAGCCTTATAATCTTAGGATCTCTAACAACTTATCCTCCTTTCATTGACAAATCTTATCGGATGATGATGAAACTCTGGATCAAAGTAGATTGGGATGCAGTGAATGCAACAACTTCCTTTGATCATTGGTGAGAATATTCTATGAAGAAAAACAATACAATCTATAGTTATGAATCGTCAATTTGAGTTTTATGTCCATTTGATTAGATGGTTTCAGAAAATGAATCCCTTGTATTGATCTATGCTAATTGTGGTTCCATTGTATGATCCTATTTACCGAATAAATTGGTTTTTATGTTTTTATAACCCGGTTTTCCCCATTCTTGAAAATTATCCAAGAACAGTTGGAAATGATTATTGAGAATATATTCTAGTTCTATTCTCCCCCTTTTTCTTCACTTTATTCACTAGTAGGACCTCGTGGTCCTAGTTCGAGATTGTCGGGTGGTACCAAGCCCAATCAGACTCCCAGAATCCTGACGAATTGATGATTAAGGCTTGGATCCATGAAACAAGGATAAATCTGAGGTTTTTTAGGCCATGTAAGATCATTTTGATGATAATTTATCAAATCATCATCAAAAGAAGAAGTTAGATCATGTGCGGTGCGAGTTGACAAGTGCAGGGATTTTTTAATTGAGTTTCTAGCAACAAGAGGGCTAAAATATTCCAAATGATGCTAGATCCATTAATATCAAGTAGATATTGGAGCAAAATAAAACTGAAGAGGATATATTTGAAGCATGGATCATATATTTGGATTTTTGAGAAAACCAATTACACGTCGTGTACTGTGATGAACACACGGCATATAGCCCCTTGGCTATGGTAGCTAGGTTTTCAAGAATCCATAAAGATGGAATTGTGTTTATACCTTCTACACACTATTCACTTCATCCTTGTGTGGAAGAACCATTTGGTGGAAAAAATGGGAAAGACACCATGTGGGAGTACATGGACACCCTGGACACCATGTGTCTTTCCCATGTGTTCCAGCAAATGGTTCGTCCACATGGGGATGAGGTGAATAGTGTGTAGAAGGTAAACATGGACAGGCCCATGTCCATGTACCAAAGTACACAGACATGAGGTAAAGTACACAGACACGACGTGGATACATGGACATGACCATGCAAAAGGGGACCTCGAGTGGAGGGGGAACACCATATATATCTCCAACACGACATGTATACTTCCATGGTTGGTGAACTGTGTACCTCCAAGGACACAACCAGGTGATGGAGTGGGACCACACACCGTGTGGGTTCCCTCACACACCATGTATACGTTGTATCATTTTGGGTAAACATCAACATTCTGTATGTCCATCATTTGAACATAGATTTTGGCATGTGGGTAGCCTACCATGAATTTGTTTCATTTATAATGAGATGGTTCTCTCATTTGTGGAATTTTTTATAGGATATGGAATGTTTTGGGAATGGATATTAGTTAGGTGATGCTCAGTGATGGCACTGATCAGGCAGGATCACTATAGGATTCCTATTGAGTGGAACCCCCCATCATCTTGGGTATGGATCCTCTACAACTACTTACCAAGTGGAACAACCCTATCAGATAGTTCTTAGGTCCTCAATGACTTGAGTGGAACCCCCATGCCACACTTGGGTGTGGTTCCTTGACCTATAGAGTGGAAGCCCCATCAGTATGGGTGCAAGTCCTTTATAACTACTTATCAAGTGAAGCCCCTAAAATATCGGGAATGTGTCCTCAATCACTAGAGTAGAACCCCCTGTCACACCAGTGCATGGTTCCTTAACCTGTAGAGTGGAACCCCCCATCAACATTGGTGTGGGTCCTCTATAGTTACATAACAAGTGGAACCTCCCTATTGGATAGGGTGTGGGTCCTCAATGAAAAAAGTGGAACCCCTATCACACTGGGTCATGGGTCCTTATCCTATTGATTAGAAACCCCATTATCTTGGGCGTGGTCTCTCTACCTACATTGTGGATCCCCCTATCAGATAGGGTGCGGGTCCTCATGACACTAGAGTAGAACCCCCCATCAGCATTGAGAACATGTCCTCTATAAATATTTATAGAGTGGAACCCCCAAGACACACTAAGGTGTGGGTCCTCTATATATTGATTGTGTCCCCTGAATTGTATGTCACAGTGATGAGGCATGGACTTTCACATGGTTACTTCTAGGAAAACACATGAGATGTTGGGCATCATTGATGGAATTTTTGAATTGTGGGTTACTCTTCTTCTGAGACTGATCAGTGATATTTATATCCCCTTACTCCCTATTCTATGATTCATTGACATAGAATATATATATATATATCTTGTATCTATACCTTTGGAATTGGTTACTCACTTTCCATGAGATGCGAAGATATGCGAGGTATGCCACATTCTTTTTGTGTTTATCTTATCATGGTTGGATGAGTTTACTCTCCTACTATAGGTGGAAAAGACACGACATGTGGTTCATCTGTAAATCTTATTAATCCTATTGTGTTTGGATATGGTTACTTCAACTCTTGGTTTGGGTTGAGATATTATCTTTCATTGTATCCTTCTTTCTATTTTCTATCTATAGTCTCTCTATTCCTATTGTATCTCTTAATTCCTCCCTCTTTGTCTTTCAGGGCTTCCTACTAGGTATTTATACACTCACCCATGCATGGGATTTTCCTGCATGTTTCATGTCTTAGGAAGATTATGGATAGGTCGGTGGTGACTTTAGAGGAGCTTAGGGATACCAAGTACTTTGGAATGAATTTAATGTCGTATCTTGGAGATCAGAATATAGGATCTATCAGCATTTTACTTTCTAGTTTCTTTAGGTTGGGAAATATTTCTAGTCTGGTGTGTATTTTTTCCCCTTTAAATTTTATTTTACATTATCCTACATCTTCATTATCTATAGGTTTTACATTATTGGTTGTTTCACTAGTATTTTTCATATTTTACATTTACTGCCTCTGTAATTATGCATCATGATAGTTGTGATTGTGCATATAGGTACTTAAGAAAAGTACATTGCATGTTAGTTATGCCTTCAGATCTGGTCTTCATCCCCTTTCCTATAGAGGTGGGCTTGGGGTAGTTTAAGCTCCAACCATGGCTTGGGTGGGGTCATAAAAGATTGGTATCAAAGGTGGTTTAGTCATTGGGATGTTGTTTGGAGTAGTCCCCATACATGGAATTAGTTGGCAATAGGGAAACAAATTCCATGTGTCTCGAGTGCGGTTCTTAGGCCAAGGAATCTAGTGATGGTGTGGCCATCTAATTTATCAATCCACTAGGAACCGTACTACCTCCTAGTAGAGTCAATATACCGAGATAGCGGTTGTAGGGATAAATGGTACATGCATTATATAGGATTGAATCTTTGACTATCCTTATTGAGTCCTTCCAAATTGTTTATATATATATATATATATATATTTGTGTGTGTGTGTGTGCTAATTTGACTATGGTATATCCTGATTAAATTTCAGGATGCCTCCATGATTAAATCAGGTCAAGATACCAGTTTTGGATCATGATGATGATATGATGAGTCATGAAACTTTTGTTCAGGGTCTGACATGTGATCTTTTTTCTCCAAGAGGGTAGGTAGTAGCACCACCCCTATCAAGTAGTAAATTATACAAGTCAAGGAGGATAGGGATGCATGTAGCCCCAGTGCACTCAACAAGTTCTAGCACCAAAGGTGGCTGAGGTTCCATGGAGATCCAGATCCTTAGGTTGCATAGGATTTTCTAGACTTAGTGGTTAATGTCTTTCAGATCATCTATAAATCGATGGATCATGGGGTTGAACTAGTAGCTAGCCTTTTCCATGTATCATCAAGGTGATTTTGAATTATTATTACCCTTATGTGTGATGACTCGACACTCTCATGGCTTGACATCCAGTAGCTATTCTATGAAGAGTAATACCCCTCCTTCATACAATCAGTTTATATTTAGGATCTTTTGTAGATACAATAGTAAGGGATGAAAGTGGCTGAGTATGCAGTGAGGTTCACACACCTTACCCGGTATTCCCTTGACATGATCGGGGACAACTACTTTCGAGCACATAAGTTTGATCATGGACTCTAGAAAGAGATCTGTGGCAGTGTGGTGCCTTCCAAATCCCCACATATGAAGGGGTACTATAATGAGAACCGGTGATAGATATATTTCTATCAAATGTATGCTAGACATTGGTAGATGGTAGTGGGTGTCACATGGCTGAGTTATCTGTAGTAGCTAGAAAACATTATACAATAGGATATCAACATAGAAGACCTCCCCATGATCAGACTCAGACAGGTTGTTAGGGAGAGCGAAGAACACTGGGGAATCATGAAGAGGTTTAGTTCTATACTTGTGAAGCGTGAGGTCACATGGAGTGAGACTACCTAATTGAACATGCTGAGCAGCATAAGCAGATAGCTAACATACTTCCACAACATAGGCATCACCTTGATCAGGGATCTCCCAGGAGAGGTAAGGGTGGTCCCCAGGGAGGTAGAGCTAGAAGTGGAGCATGAGAATCTATGGGTTGTGGAAGATTCAATGAGATCCTTCCACCACCTTCACTAGGTATCCCATGTTAGGTTCAAGGAGCAGGTGGTTGGGGTCGCAGATAGCTGCAGGCTTTGGAGGCTTATGACCCTGTAGCACATGATATGATTTGAGGTATGATATGTTTTTTTACTCTTTCCATGGTATTAGTAGAAATAGGTGAAAATAATTCATTCATATCAATTCTCTTAATTCTAGGGCTAGATCTCCCATTTGATGTGCTATCCTAGCATCTTCATCTTGATATTCCTATAGGGAATGATTCTTCTGTATCTTTTATATGTCAGTTGTGTGAGCTATTGCTTGGTAGAGAGAGGTTCACATGGGACCTTTTGGTCATCATCATAGAAACCTATGACATCATCTTAGGTGTGGATTTGTTTTATATGGCCTGATCCCAAATTGAATTTCATAATAGATGAGTCAAATTACTTCTCATTGAAGGGATGAGATTCACATTTATGGGAAAGATAGATCTCATGGTGGGACAAGTGAGTTCTATGAGAAGGAAGCTAAAACCTATCACCTATCATTTAGTGATTATATCCATTGGTGTAGAAGTCTATTTAGTCATCTATATTCCTTCGATTGTGGAGGGTTATATGGATTTATTCCCTAAGGACATTCTGGGACTACAACCAAGGTGGGAGATGGAGTTTTTCATCAATTTATATCCCGAGAACGCTCTGATATCATCTATGGCATATCGAATGGCCTCTACTGAGATTGTAGAATTGTAGTTACAGTTGGAGGATCTTATAGAGAAGGTTTTCATCTTACCCAATGTATCCCCCAAGGAAAATATAGTGTTTTTTTGCGAGAAAAGTCAGACGAGATCGTGAAACCTTTCATAGATTATCATAATCTGAACTAGACCCTGATAAAGGATATGTACCTATTTCGAAGGAATGATGAACTCTTTGACTAATTGCGAGGTCTAAGATGGTTCTTAAAGATAGATATCTAGTCTATCTACCACTAGTTGAGGGTTTGTGAGGCTGATATTCAAAAGATTGAATTCTGATATCACTACAGACACAATGAGTTCTTTGTGATGCCTCCTGTGGAGACGAATACCCCACAATGTTTATGGATTTGATGAACCATGTTTTTCATTTATACATGAATTAGTTATTGGTTGTCTTCATTGACAATATACTCACCTACTCTGTATCGTAGGAGGGAACATTCATGGCACTTAAGGTTGGTTTGGGATTTTCTATAAGAGCACCAGATTTATGGGGACCACTAAGAGTGCCCATTCTAGATTCATGAGGTTCATTTTTAGGGAATGTCATATTTGATCATGGTTTAGACATGGACCCAGTGATTTTCACTATAGTTCTTTCTTGGGATCCACCCAAGGTCAAGTTAGAGGTGTGGTGATTTTTTGGTTTGGCATGGCACTAAAAGAGGGTTTTGGTAGACTTCTCCAAGATAATATCCCCTTTGACCAACTTGATGTGTAAAGGGTATTCATTTAACTGGTCTGAGTAGTGATAGAGGAACTTCTAGGAGTTTAGGATGAGGTTGATGAGTGCTCCTATGTTGAGACGATGAGAGGAGGTCATGGAGTACAAAGTATATTGAGAGGCCTTAAGAGATGGTCTCAATTGTGTGTTGATGTAGTGGTAGGTAGTTTTTGTATATGGGTTGAGGCAGTTGGGACCCCATGATCATAACTACACAACTAATGACCTAGATTTAGCGGTGGTAGTATTCACCCTGAGGATGTCTAGGAACTACCTTCTAGGAGATCACTTTATAGTTTACTTAGACCATGAGAGTGTTATGTATGTCTTCCCATAGATATACTTGCACCTGAGACAATGGTGCTATATAGATTTATTGTAGGAATATAACATTGAGATATTCTATACTCTTGGGAAGGTAAATATACTAGCATATTCCCTTATAAGGAAGATCGAGGCTTACTTTGTGTAAGTGGATTTAGAGCAGTTGGCCTCCTTGCAGTTGACCCAAGTGGAGAAGGAGGGTACAACTCTTCTATAGCTGATGGTGTTTACTCCTTTGCTTATCAGGCGTGTGAGAGGGTCCTAATTGGGATACATCGAGTGTGAGGTTTTAAGTGACCAAATATCCATGGGGGATTCACCAGAGGGATATTCTAAAGTAGGAAATCACATCATCATTTTACTAGGATGGACGGTAGTTACAGTCATTCTTGATGAGGAAGTGATGTAGGAGTTCCACACTTCTCCCCTAACTATAAATCATGGTATGGTGAAGTTGAATAAAGGCCTTCAGTAGTAGTTTTTGTGGTCTGGCATGAGACAGAGTATTTTTTAGTTTGTCTCTAGATTCATCATCTGTTAGTAGGTGAAGGCTGAGCACTATGTTCTAAAAGGTTTATTTCAGACCCTTGAGATCCTGAAGTGAAATTGGGATGATATATCCATAGATATTGTTATAAGGATTCCACACACAACTAAGGGACATTATGCTATCTGGTTGATAGTTTTCTGACACACGATGTTAAAAAAGTTCCTTGCTATTTGGGATCAGATTTTGGTAGATATTTTGTGGTAGATGTACATACAGAAGATCATTTTCCTTAATGGGGTTCCCTCGATGACTGTCTCCAATCATGATGTGCAGTTTATGTCATTATTTTGGAGAGGCCTACAGGAGGCATTTGGAACCCAAATGAGGATGAGTGAAGCATTTCACCCCTATATGGATGGGAAGACCAAGAACATTGTCTAAGTGTTGGAGGATATGTTGATTGATTCAATGTTAGACCTCATTCGGAATTGATAGGATCACATTCCCTTATTAGAGACTGAGTACAATAATAGAAACCACTTTACAATCGGCATGGAACCTTTTGGGGCCCTGTATGGGAGACCCTTCATGTCACATTTTATCTAGAAAGTGATTGACGAGAAATCTATTATGGTTCCATAGCTGGTTCAGGAAATGATGGAGAAGGTCTAAGTCATCCGAGAGCAGATGAGGATAGCTCAGAATAGAAAAACAATCGTACACAGATCACCATCGTAGGCCCTTGGAGTTCAAGAAGGAAGACCACATTTTCCTATGATTCTCCCCATGATGAGGATTTTTGAGGTTCATCTAGTGAGGTAAGCTATACCTAAGGATTATCAGGCTGCTCAAGATTGTGTACAGGGTTGGAGAGGTTTCTTACCACCTTTACCTATCCCCACAGCTTGATTGGGTGCACGATGTCTTCAATGTGTCCTAGCTAAAGAAATATGTGCATGAACCTAAACACATCATCAAATGGGGAGAGATAGACATCGAGGATGAATCTACCTTTATATAACACCTAGTAGAGATCGAGGATTTGTAGGAGAGGACCCTGTCTGTATAGACCATATCCTTGGTCCATGAGTTGTGGTATTACCAAAATGTGCAGGAGAGTTCCAAGGATTGGGAGAGCCAAATGTGTGCTCAATATCCCATGTTTTTTCCCTAGTTTTTCTTTTTTAGGATGAAAATATTAAAGGAGTTAACGATTTTGAGACCCATTTTGTTCCTTGTAATACTTTGAAATATTTCTATATATATTTCAGGAGCAAGACACTAATATGACATGGGATTCCAAGGCCCAGTTTTCCTATTTTAAATTTCATAAAAATATAAAATGTATTGTATATTTTGTGAACATAATTTCTTAATGAAAATTTAATAACTTTATTTATAATCCTGGATTAGAAATTTCAGACCATGATTGAGTCTGGAATTTGTTTTTTACTCTAGTAAAAACCTAAAATCGGTTGGCATGGGGAGCTCGGATATCATTCCAACTGGCAGTATGTTCATTAGATAAATTAATTAATTAATTTAATTGATTTTTTTATTTAACCTAAATAAAATATCTATAGGTATTATTCCATGGATAATTGATTAGGGTTATCCTCATAATCCTATGATCATAGAGAGATTCTCCTTCCATCTTCTATGGTAGAATCACATTGGATGATGATAAAACTCTGGATTGGAGCATATATAGACGCAGGAAACACAATGAATTCCTTCAATCATTGAAGAGTGTGTTCTTCAATGATGAATGATCCTATATCCAGGTAGGAATCTTAAATTTTATGTTTAAACTCTTTTTATAAAATTCTTTGAACTTATCAATCCCTTATATTGATTTTCACCCATTGAGGATCCTTAGAATACTCTTGTATACTGATTAAATGGTTTTTCATGTTTTTATAACCTTTTTTTCCATTCATTATCGTTGGACAAGAATAATTTTCCAATTATAGTTAAATATCTATTATTTTTATTTTCTTCCCCTTTTTCTTTACATTCTTCACTTGTATGACCTTGCAGTCTCAGTTTTATGTAGTCGAGTGATACCGATCCCAATCGGACCCCCATAATCATGATGAATCAATGAAAAAGGCATGAATCAATGAATCAAGGATATATATAGGATTTTTCATGATTTATAAGATATTTTGGACAATCGTATATCGAATCATCACTGATGGAAGAAAACAGAGCGTTGCGGAGTGAGGCGACGCATGTAGGAATTCGAGAATTGGGTTTTTGGCCACTAAAGGGCCAGAATATTCTGACTGATGATATATCCACTAATCTCAGGAAAAGATAGTTCTGAACTCAAAGTTTAAATTACATATTTTAAGTGTGGATCATTGATTTGGATTTCTAGAAAAACCATGAATAAACTATGTTTTCTATGATGAACACACGTCATGTAGCCCCTTTGATTTGGCTGCTAGGGTTTTGGGAATTCTTATAGATGGCATGGTGTGAAGACCTCCTACATGTCGCATACCTCATCCCTGGGTGGATGAGCCACATGGAGGAACACTTGGGATGGAATGCATGTGGGAGTACATATCCAAACACATGGTTATGTACCAAAGTACATGGACATGGGGTAAATTACTTGGACACGAGGTGGATACATGACCAAGAACATTGCAGCGACCTCGATTGGCATGCGAACACCCTGTATTTCCCCTACACATCATTTATACATACACGATTGATGAACTGTGTACCTCATGGGACATGTCCCAGGTGAAGGAGCAGGACCACACATCGTGTGATTACCCTCACACGTTGTGTACCCCTTGGCTCTTTTGAGGAAATTTCAACCACTAATATCTCTTTAGTTCGAACTCTAATTTTGGCCTCAAGTAACCTATTCTGAGATTTTTTTCATGTAGAACATGATAGTTCCCTTGATTGTGGTTTTGATGTATGATGTAGAAAGTTTTATGCATGGAACTTGGTTAGCCGATTCTTTATGATGGTATTGGTCTAGAGGGTTCACCATAGGATTACTATAGAGTGAAACCCTCCCCCCTCAAATTAGGTGAAAGTCCTATACAACTACTTACCGAGTAGGACATCCTATAAGATAGGGTGTAGTACCTCTAGGACAATAGTGGAACCCCCTGCCACAATAGGGAATGGTTCCTCGACCTATAGAGTGGAACTATCCATCATCTCGGGCAGAGGTCCTCTATAGCTACATACCAAGTGGAACCCCCTATAGGATAGGTCATGGATTCTTAGTTACCTGAGTGGAAACACCTATCACACTAGGGCACGGGTCCTCTACGTATAGAGTGTAACCCACCATCAGCATGGGCACATGTCTTCTACAACTACTTTCTTTGTGGAACCCCCTATCGGATGGGCCACGGGTCCTCGACGACCATATTGGAACCCCCTTATCACACCAAGTCATGGTTCCTTGACCAATAAAGTGGAACCCCCATCATATTGGTCTTGGTTCATCCACATACTGAGTGGAACACCCTATAAAATTGGGTGTGGGTACTTATGACACTATAGTGTGACCCACCATCAGCATTGGTCATGGGGTATGCCACATGATTTCTATGTTTGTCTTATCGTGGTTGGATGATTTTACACTACTACTCTTGGTGGAAAAGACTCAACGTGTAGTTTATCTACACACCATTTTGATCCCCTTATGTTTAAATGATGTTACTTCCACTCTTGGTTTGGGTTGAGATACTATGTTTCACTATATCATGATTTCAATTTGTTGTCTATAGTTTTTTATTCCTATTGTAACTCTTATTACTCCCCCTTTAGCTTTTGGGGAATCCTACATGGTGTGTATATACTCTCCCCTACATGGGCTTTGTTCATATGTGTTGTTTCTTATGCAGAAAACAAACAGGTCGATAGTCACATCCGAGGAGCTTAGGGAAACATGGTACGTTGGACCTCATATAGTGTTTATAGCTTAGAGATTGTGATTTGGGATCTCTCAGCATTTTTCTTTCCATTTTTTTCACGTTGGTACGTATTTCTGGTTGGGTGTGTATTTTTACGCATTTATTTTTCAGTTTACACTATCGTACTCTGGTATTGCCTAGAGGTTTTACATGCATTATTGTTTCCCTGTATTTTTCATCATTTAATATTACTACCTATTCACTTAAACATTTATATGGATGTGTATTGGCCTAAAATTACATAGTAAAAGGCCCCCTATTTTAGTTATTCCTTTAGTGCTGGTTGTTGTCCCGTAGCCTGTGAAGGGGGCTTGGAGAAGTTGTGGTTCGAGCCACCACTTGGGCCGGGTCTTGACAATCCATCCAATAAAATTTTCTAATAAATAATATCTCTAATTAAATTTTTCTTATATATAATATAATCATTCTTGCGACAATTACATTTTTTATCTTTGTCCCCATATTAATTTATTTCTTAAAATATGTTTTGGGTGACACCCCAAAACCCACACCACTAACCCAACCATACTTTTATAGCCACATAAAGTCCACTGATAGCAGCTATTCATTGGTTAAAGATAATTATGATTCTTATGTCTAATATATATAAATAATATATGAAAATAAGTAATCATTATTATGTAATACAAATTTAAAGGAAAATTTTTTTTTATTATGTCATAATTACGCATTTTTCCCACACATTTTCTAAGTTTTAATCTATTAGTATAACTTGTTTATTTACACATGTATCCATCCATAACACATTATGTGGGATGGAAGTGGATTTTGATTTTAATTCATCAATATTCATACAAACAAATGAACATAATTATATTGTTAGTTTATATCACATAAAATTATTACAGTAGATTCAAACTATTATCCAATTTTTTTAAGTGAAGCATACCCCATCCATTCATTAGGGTAGAGGTATGTTGGTTTTGATTCCTGTTTCTTATTTTCAGCACTCATTTTTTGTGTCCTAAATTAACAATTCTTAATAAATATGATTAATACATGTGATGTATATAAATGTATCACCACTCATAATGTACTTGAAAAGATACCTCCTCATGATAACTAAGAAATGCCTCGAATTCTTGTCGGTTTATAATGTGTTCATACATTTATGATGGGTGAGGTTTTTTTACCTTCAACATATTTGATAAAAACAATTGTAAGAATTGGGTGAGAGAATGTGTGAGCACTTATAGAGAGAATTAATAAAAATTTAATATGGGGTTAGTCTACTATAAATAAACTCTGAAATGGATAATGAAGAGTAAGAAAATGTAGAATTATTTTTTTTAGTAAGATAAATAAAGTATATCATAATGTTACACTAATATCTTCCCAAGTCGGTTTCTTAAATTCAAGAACACCATTGTTCCATGAAACTATGTCAATTGGCACACGCATGAGATTGGTGAGCCCAATGTAACTAATGAACATGTCCTTGTTGGGGATATCTAGCTAGGCACATGAATTCCACCAACCTAGAATTTTATCCCTTTTTTTCCCACCTTAATAATCTTTTCTAACACCATCATGATACATAGATATTTTTTTTATAGTAGTTGTTCACCTTATACCATTTCCTTATATTAAAAATTGTCAATATTTTTTTCCTCTAGATTGGTCTAATCTGCATGTGTAGAAGGTTGTAGTTCCTCTACATTAGAGAACCAACATTTTGAGAAACTTTTTGTTCCTCATGATTGGGAGCATTGACATTTACAAATGTCATTATATATAGAAGTGATTGAACATTTAATTTAGATAATGTAAATGTGGTATTGAATAGATAATAATATGAGGTAACACAATGTATATTAAAAAATATATAACCTGATTATTGAACTCTGTTTTTATGGTTTAAGGGTATTAAACCCTTTATCGAGTATTCAAATCCTTTTATTGTGTTCTACTATGACATACAAGACCTCATCTACAATAGGACCACTGTGAAATTATTACAATGTCCTAAAGAAAGGTTCAACCTCAGTAGAATTGACATTTGACCCTTTGGTGGTTTTGGTCGATAATAGAACAATTGACCTCTTTTGGTTTGTGGGATCAAAAACATAAAATAATTTGACTTCGTATGATTCCATTATAAACAGTCCATCTTCGTACCCTTCCTGATAGAGATCTATATTCATTAATTCCAATTATTCTTTTTTAATAGCACTTGTATTATCAACCAACTTGCATTGAAAAAATAGTTCTTCTAATATTGTGTAATCAAACTCCCATATTTGATTGATGATTCCAAAGTATGAAATATTCACATAAATTGGATTTCCTTCCTTGGAACTATATATAAGAATTCCTTCAGCCACAAGTGTAACTCCACAATTTTATATGCTACTATGTTAATCAAGTTCATTTGTATAGAACATATAACCATTATAATATAATTCATGCACACTTGGTCCTCTAGCTACCCATTGAAGTTGTTTTGAAATTGAATTTATATTTTTAGAGGACTCCTTAAAAATATAGTCTAAAAAGAACCTATAAATTATTGGTTATGTGTATTTTAAATCTAAACATCACCCCTTATTGAATTCTAATACCTAATAATTTTTATGGGTTTCAAAATATGGGGTATACTCTAAAATGATATGAAAAACATAAACATGGTCCTGAACCTGATCTGTAATAGTGATTGTGACAAAATCTCTTCCAAAAATAACATCACCCAAACCCCACCCAGAGTGAAGATATTTTCATAGACCAATGCTTTCCGCAATAGATTGGTTGTCATTATAGAATTAAACAACTTCCACAACAACCTATCACTCCATAGTACAACTTTATATCCGAAATTCATTTTTGAAACACCCTTTAAAAATATTCTTATATCATTCAATTGGGTGCATCCATATATACTGTACAAGACCACATAGTTGAATATATCTTACCAAGTGAACCATCAATAGAAAAATCAAATCAAAAACATTTGGAGGGTATAACATCTCCAATTCACTTAATATGAAAACAATTTCATTTTCCATTTTTGGAAATCTCATCAGGTCTACATATTTGTTGCATATAGTTTTGAAAAAAGAAACATAGATTGGTTAATGTTTGACGGATATTCATGGAAAAAATACAACATAAAAATACATGCATTAGATCTTACATAAAAACATGAAATTCATATTATTTCAGACCCTTCAACATTAAATTAGTTATTGACATGATATTATTGATATTTGAGTAATACACCTCTATAACCTTTTAATCATTCAAGATGTTTCAAAACAAATATCTCTCCTGTCTGGAAAGAGTGTAAGTAGTTAGAGGAATGAAAGTCTGTTTTTTACCCTTCACTAGAGCCAACTCTTCACGTCTTCGCATGTCAATCATGTCCAACCTAGCCTTAATTCCATCCTTATTGTTTATGGGTGCAATTAGTAATGTTCCAATGACACTATAAAAAACATTTTTTCCATATGCATTACATCAAGAAAAATCCTGATGTACAAAAAATTCTAATATGGTAATTCAAAAAAACACTGATCTCTTTTTCTAACTAGCTTTCATAAGGATTTTCAAAAAAGGATTACCAAAAGAAGTGTCTATATATTTAACTTTATCCAATAGTTTATCACCTATTAGTTGAGATGGTGTAGTGTGTTATTATAAACTCCCATAGAATGATGTCATCCAATATTGGTAGATATATCGTCAGGGTAGAACTATGTGATGTCCTAAAAACACATTCATCAATGAATGTTTCGACCTAATTGACAATATATCTTGTTCACAAATGGGACACCCTTGAGTTAATCTAATGTTATATCTTGAAAATTTTCCTTAAGGAGAAAAGTCATTTATAATTATATACAACATGGATCTCAATGTGAAATATTCATTTCAATAAAAATCATTCAACATAACACCTGAATCCCATAATAGTTTATATATTTGATCAATGGAGCCAAATAAACATCAATATCATTACCAGGTTTTTTAGGTCCTGATATAAGTAGATATAACATGATGTATTTTCATTTCATTTATAAAAATGGTAAAAGTTATAATTTAGAAACATAGTCAGCCATGTAGTGTGATTGTTTCTTGGAAAACCAAAACAATTCACCCCATCTGTAGATAGCACAAGATTAAGGATTCTCAGCTCATTTCCTAATTCATGATACTTGTGATCCAATCTCTTCCACTAAGGTGAGTATTCTAAGTTACAAATTTTCCCATCAATATTTCATGTATCTATAAGCCACATCAATTATATTGAAGTCTCCTCACTTCCATATAGGTTCCTAAACCTTGGAATTATTGGAAAGTACCATGACTTTCATATGACCTAATTCATCATTCTTGTATCAAGAAGCACCAAATTGTTAGAAAATTTTATGTGATTTTTGGTCCTTACAAAACAATATAAAATAATTTGGAAAGAAATGTATTAATTTTGAGATCATAACCATTGAGAAAAAAATATTTTAGAATTATATGTTCAATAATTAATCTCACTATCTTCTAGGATCATATCATTTAAGAGAGTAAGTTGTTCAGTAAAAATGGTGTCACTTCATCTATTTTTGGATTTTAAATTATACAGCTTCAGTATGTATGACAATGCTGTATATTTAGTACAACCAACATACAATGGAATCTTTTCACAACTATTTAACTACCCAAACCATTCTCAACAATCTCAAAGTTCATCTTCAATTATCAATAAAATTTATTCAATATGATCTCTAACATCGTTCAAACCTATAATCACATCCTTGGTACGATCATCATTATTGTCCACAATTCTAATCATATCATTTCATCCATAAAATGAAATATTATCCTAGTCACTAGATACAGTCAATTTTTACCCATGATTAGTCCAACATTTATAACTCTGATCTATTCTATGATACTTCAAGTGTTCTTCAAACTACTCTAGACTAATATGACTTGAATAAAAACTGTATAAAAATACACAAAGGATTTGAGATGGGTCATATGCATGATCTTTTGCAAACTTGATGAACTCTTTCACCCCATCCTTGCACTCTTCGGTCATACGATTGGCATCCATCCAATTTTTATTCATATCCATCCTATTTGATTCGGTAATAATAATATTTAACAAAATAAATAAAGCATAAAAACAATTTCATAGAAAAAGTTCATCTTATGATTAAAATATTAGTGTAAGGTAAGATTATTAATTGTTGCGATTTTAAAGATATAAGTTGGTTTTTTGATGGTTATGATTTTACAAACCTATGTTGTCATTAATCTTTTCTATATTATATAAACCTAATCTACCATCTCTTACACTAATTCGGGCCCCAAGAGAGATCGCTCCCCTATCAAAACACAACATAGAGGTGATCAACATATGACCATTAAAAACAAAGTTGTTCAATGGAGTGAAATGGATCATAAGTGGTCACATACCTTTATTTTAGAATATCATTAAATTTTTATGAAAAAAAAGTAGTTAAATTTTAAACTAATACAAATATATTAATACAAATTTTGAAATTTAAAAAATTGTTTAAAAAAAGTGATTTCATATATTCACTAAAATATTTTACATAATCCTAATATTTATTTACATGAAAAAATATAAATTTAAAAATATTTATCACAATATATTATGGATTATAAAACTCTAAAATAAAATGGAAGAATTTTAATAAATATATTTATATAGATTTACAATTTATTTTATATATATATATATATTAATTATAGATGTATAAATAGTATTTATTTTATAAAAATCTATTAATTATTAATTATAATTATAAATATTATTTTTAATATAAATTAATATTTTTTTAAATTATATCATTATTTATATTAATCTATAATTATATTCATAAATAATTATATTAATACATAAAGAATATTTAAAATATACATTACTTAATAAATATTAATTAATAATATAAGTATTATAATAATATATATTATTTTAAAAAGTTAAATTACCAAAATTCTCAATATGATTTCATTTTATAAATTCATTTAAATATTTAAAGTTTCATTTTTCTCAGTTACTAATTCATATATATTATCATCTTTGTTAACATATATTTGTGTGTGTGTGTGTCTAAAGGACCCAATGACATGTGTGTGTGTGTGTTAAATGAAATCAACACATACATATATATATATAACCAATTATATAAAATGCATGTAATATTAGTTTTATTGTAATTTCTATATAAAATAAACTAAAATTAATTAATAACATCAAAAAATTATTATTTTAATTAGTAATGTTAAATAATTATTAATTTTTATATATTATATATTAATATATATGATATTAGTTGTATTATACATAAAAATTGTTCACATATATGTGTGTGTGCATCTGTAGAACCAAAGGACATAGATGTCTATGTGTGTAATAATTGAACTCAACACATACATGTCTATAATATTAATTTTATTCTAAATTATATATAAAATAAACTGAATGTAATTTCTAATATATATAAAAAATATTATATTAATTAATATTAATTTTTAGGTTCCATAAGGTATTCAAAGAAAAGATACCATAAGTGGGGGTTCATTAAGTTATTGAAATTTTCCAACATAATCACTTTTTCATTAAACTCTCACTACCCAATATGATATAAAGTTCATTATTAGTAGCCTTATATTTTTTAGAAGATGATGATTTTATCATTAATCAAAAATAATCTTTATCCATTTTAGTAGATGATTAAATAATCCTTAAACTACACACACTATTTATTTCTAGAAGAATATAAGAAAAGAGGCAAATATAATAAAATAATTTAAGTTTGTTTCACCCGCACTAGGATAATTCAAAGAGCATACAATCAGCAATGTGATGATGCAAACAAATTAACTAACATAAAATTAATATATATAAATATAATTATATATATATATAACTTATTCCATAGATGATTTTCATAGAATTATTGTAGGAGGGGGAAATTTTGGGTAACTCGAAATTGTCATAGGTGAAATGTCACGTATGACAAGTGTCAATCACCCGAATTTTCACACTCCTTCAAAATACACTTGGGAAGTGTCATGGCAATCAAATACTTTGGTAAAAAATTAAAAACACCCAAATAAACACTAATAATGTAATAAACTATGATATTTAATGTCAATCGGTTTGAGAGAGAGTGAAGGAGAGCATGGGATAGTGCACGACGGTGATAGAGAGTGGTAGCGTGCACGACAGCAAGGAGGGAGAGTGGAGGTGACAATGACATGGAGGGGGAGCAGTGGCGACAGTGGTAGGGAGGGAGAGAGTGGTTCTCATGGTAGGGATATCATAAAGGTAGGGAGGTATAGAAAGGGATGGAGAGTGGTGACAGAGCACGGTGGCTTGGAGGGAGATCGACAGAGAGATATAGCAGTGTCGAGGTTTTACTTCAACATGTTCTTGAAGGAATGGATAAATCACAGACGGTTAGGGTTAAATTTATAAATAAGTGTAAGATATTTATCAATGATTCCAAAAAATATTTTATAAATTGGTATTTTATCAATGCTTCCAAAAACCACAAATAAATAGGGCTTTTAATAATGCTAAAATAAAAAAAACAAAAAAAAACAATCTTTCTCAATGCTAGAAAATAAATGATAAATATCAAATAATAGAATCTCAACACTTGAACATCCCTAGGGTTATGTTTTTTCCTCTTGAACGACCATATATGATTCAGGGTATTCACTGTTATCTCTTAAAAAACTAGGGTTTTGAAGATTGGAGCATGACATCCATAGGTAAGGGATTTTTTCATATAATTTTCCCATCAGAAAATCTTAAATCAACGGAATGGGGGTGTGGAATTGTGTCTCTCATGCCTGGAACTATTAGGCTCCAGAACTAGGATCCATTCATCAACCCCTCAAAGATCATGAAAACAATTTCTTAAGACTAGTTATGGAAAAAGGGTCTAACCTGGTTCTTATGGCACTGAAAGGTCCTTTGGTAAATTGCCTCAGGCATAGAAATCTTCATCAATTTTGAAAAAGGTACTAGGAATGAAAGGATTGGTCACTTTTTCAGGGTACTCATTGAGGTTGATATTATTGATCCAATTATGGAAATGGTTTTTTTGGTAGCTGGTGATTTTATAATAGAAATGTCAATTGCTCTGTAAAAGCATCCTGAATGTATCTCTAGGTGTGAAAACATTGGGAATATTGTTGGAAATTATCATAGGAATCTAATGATGGTAAACTATTAGAAGATGATAACTTTATTCACCATTGTAAATTAAGGAAATCACTCTATCTAGTAGAAAATTCTTTGAAGAATGGGAAATAATACTTGGAATCCATGGATCCTAGGAGTTCACCTGTTCGAATTGGTCAGAACCATGGGGCTCATAGTGTTGGGATACAACCTTATTTTTCTTCTATTGTAGATGGTGGTTTTTCAAATCTTGTGGCATCCCATTCTGACCATATTCATGTTCAAGGTGTGAATCAAAGTATTGTTGTGTACAAAGGAAGGTTATCCCCAGCATCATGGGTGATTCTCCCTATGATTACTAGGGTGTGGGTTTGAGCCCTACTACACATCATGGGATGTTGAATTTGGGATTGATTCCTCTTCAGGAGGCCCATGCTGGATCTTGGGAAGGTATTTTTGATGAATAAGTGAGGTATTTTTCCAGGAATATGTTGTAGCATAAGGGATATTTACTTTTCAAGAAAATGTAAAATTCTAGGGGGGAAACCACACGCAATGAAGGAATAATTATTATTGTAGATGGTGATGAATATAACATGTATGTTCTTTAGCCTTCCAATATGTATCAACATTTGGTTGTCTCAAATCATGGGTAGTACTATAATGATGATACATATGAAGATGATTTGATATAAGATGACTACTTCAATTACAGTGAAAAAAAAGGGAAAAAAGGGATCTGTTGGGGTGATCTCTACAAATAAAAAAACCCAAAAAGGGGGTGGGAGCATGTACACTTTTTTTAGTCATTGTTGGAATAATCTCTGACTAATGAGACTATGACTACAGGTTAAATTCAAGTCTTGCAACTAGGTGAAGTTGTGGGAGCATCCAGAATGGAAGCCTCTGACCCCCCCTCCCATATGTGAAGGTTGGGTGTTCTTTGATCCAAGAAAAACTAAAGGTTGAGAATCCAATTACCAATCCCTCAAGTAAGAGTGATAATGGTTTTGAGAATGTGTAGTGGTCTTATCCACCCAATTTTATTGACTTAATGAAAATTCATATGTATATTTGGTCAAGTCCACATACGAGGAATGTGATATTTCTTAAGAAAAAAACTCAAGTATCATACCTTTAGAGGACAATGAAGGTGAAAGGACAACTGAAGACCTCAGTATGGTAGTGGGGGAATAGTTTTTTTCACAACCTAAAGGGGGCCTTTATCACCACTTTTTCTTATCACTGATAAAGGGATCCTTTATCAGTTCTTTTTTAGCACTGTTAAATTTGGCCTTTAATAGTTTTAAAAAAGCACTCATAAAGGCCCCACTAATAAAGGGGGAAATTTTTTTTGTTCGAACCCGCCAAACCTTTTATTAGTGCTCCCCACCCCCTTTATCAGCACTTATGGGTTATCCCTCCCCCCTTTATCAGGTCCTTAGATAATTCCACTCTCTCTCACACACCCTTGGCTCTAGTAAGTTTCGAACCTGAGACCTCCATCTCCTATGCACATGCCTTTTCCACTCCACAATATTTTTGTTTTCCATTTTATGATATATATATTAATATATATATATTGTTTCATTTTTTTATCCATATATTTATATATATATATATATTTAAATACATATATATAATATTTTGTGTGTGTGTGCATCTATAAATATAATTTGACATATTTATATTTATTTACATATATTATATATTAATATTTATATACATATATTCGAATAAATATCTTGTATTCAGTACACAGACACAAATATACACACACACACACATAATATATACATTAATTGTATAGGTGTATAAATATTCATAAATTTTTATTTTAAATAAAATTGATATTAGTTTTTATTTAAATAAGTATTATATATTGAGAAATATATTTTATATATAAATATGGTTAAATATTTGTTTATAAAATTAATTTTTTTTATGTGTGACTAGATTAAAAATATGTATATTTTATATATATTTCATTATAAATAACAATATAATTAGAAAAAAGATAAAAACATGAAAACCATAATATCAAAATGAATGTAATACGTGGGAATAAATTCATTCTCCAACAAAAAAAGTCAATGAGTCCCCCTTAATCGAGGTTGAGAATCCATCGAATGTTAAAAAAACTAGGGTACCCCGACTAAAAAGTCAGTTTTAAAGGCCTTATGTACCATTTTTTGACTTGAAAAGTGTAGCTGAGATTCCCCCCAAGTTAATAGGGTATAAATATCATCGCATGATTTGATTTGATATGTGATAGATCTCAAACAGACGCCCATATCAAAATTTATGCTCGTTTGAAGTTTGACTTGCATTTTGAAATTATTTTAGAACTTTTATTAATTTTTTTATTTATTTTATCTTTAAATTGTTTTAAAATGACTATTAATCGATAATAATTATAAAATTATTAGTTAATAATATTTTTTAAAATTTATTTATAATCAATTTTCACTAAATATCTTATATATTAATTGTAAATGCCTATTTAGCCATATCAAAAACATATTTAAAAACATATATTATATTTATATCAATATAAATATATTTATATATTTATACATTATTTTTAAATATATATATATATATTTAAATATAATCTTTATTTACTCTTTTTTAATAACGTTGGTAAAGGGCATGTGCCGACCTGAAAATCTAAAGTAGGAACTTTATATTCGATAGTGTGTATGACATGTGACACCAAGCGTGTGAGGATATATATTCCACATAAACTTTAAACTATATTTACTATTTTAAAGAGATTTTATATATTATATATTTCAAAAATAACACAACATGGATTTATCATGTGTTACATGCAAGAGAAATTCTTTTCGGAAGCATACATTACAAGCAAGACCGAGTTTCACTAAACAATAATATATTATTATAATATTATTATCATACGATATAACATAGTCGTTAAATTTTTAGTTATTAATAGTATTAACTAAATTATGAAAAATATGTTTTACACGAATATAATATTAATTAATTTGTTACTAATTAATTTGAAATTAATATAAGAAGCAATTGAATATAATGTGAATATTTTTATAGAAACTATTTTTATGCTCGAAAAGATATTTTGCTATAATAAATTAAATTAATTACAATTAGTGAGTTATATTAATGTAATATATATATTATATGTTTAATAAAATATTTTTTATGTTCATCCAATATATTTGATAGGCATAAGATAAGAACAAACCCAATTTCACACATAAAAACCCTATATTTTTATAAAATCAATTTTCCCACCTTTTAATAGGGAATCCATTTTAAATTATATTTTCGACACTTTAATTGATTTAGTATTTCAAAATAATCATCATATTTGAAATAAAAACATAAAAATTAAGTTAGGTTAAATTTTTGGTATTTTTCTGTGAAGATTCATTTTCTAATGAATAGTTAACAATACTGAATTTTAGTTCAAAACTATTTTTTCATCTAATTGATTTATAAGGATAGATTATGTGTAAGATTGGATTTAATGTTTAATTATAAAATATTTTTATAAATTAATAAAATTTATGCCATCGTAATCAATTTCACACTGAAATTGACTATAAAAATATAGTAAGCTTTTGGATGTTTTTACTTTAAGAACTCGCAATGTCGTCTCGTCCGTGGTGTTAAATTTAAATTACTTTTTGCCACTTTTGTGATTAGAATTTATAAAAATGGATTTTATATTTTTAATCTGAATAATTTTTAATTTAGAATAAGTTTAACTTTGTTTTTGACCAAAAATATTAGTGAAATTAATTAAAATTAATTTCCACCATTAAGTAAAACTTAATCTTACTAAAGGAATAATCCTTTAACTTAAGGGTTCAAATGACCTATAAACATGTCCAACACCCATTTTATATACATAATTCGGTAATTCACCTTCTATAAATTATTTTTTTGGGTTTTTAATACTTTTCTTAGGTAAAAACGTGGGTACACCTAACTTCTTTTGAAAAATACCAAGTGAGTCATTTTCCTCCCCAATAAAAGGTCACCACCTCTTCCCATTACTCACACCTATCAAGACAATTTGGATAGACCAAGATATACCCAAATATCTCCACAAAATATATACCCTTTATCTAGAAGCTTTCCTTCAGGAAGGAATCCACCTATGGAAGCCTTTTGGTACAAACCAAAAAGAGTTACCCGATTTGTAAGGTAGAATTTTCCAACGATCTCTTCTATTTCATTTAAATATATAGAAACTCCAAAATATTTATTATATAATTTTATGACAAAAAGAATATTATAAATATACTAGTTTATTTTTATTATAAGTTATAGACATAAACATACACACACATCCATCTAATGGGTAACGAACAAGCTATTTCTATGTATGGCGAACTGCTTCCTTACAAAACGATGATTGTTTATTTTTCCTTTAACACCTATCATGGTGGGAAAATTATAGAAAATATAAATATATATGAAATATATTATATTTATAATATCTTTATTGTTCTTTAATTATTTTATAACCCATACCTCCGTACATCCGATTTTGCGTAAATACGCTAATGTCACTTGTGGAAGTGTGGACTGCCGCCCCCTCAATGTGATGTGATTCATTCACATTGTACATGGAACATATTGAGGATAGTATTAATAAATATATATCACATATATTGCATTTATATAATACTTTAATTATAATATACTTGAGTATACATATCATTTACTTTTCAAACTTTTAATATACGACAATGAAATGAAAGTAGTGTCAATGCATACATACCACATATCGTCTCCATGAATGATGCATTCTGTTTCCTATCTCCAATTATTATAGATTATTATAAATACATATATGCTGATTATATGTGATAATTAAGACATGGTTTATATTTTTTTAGATGTTAAAACCATGATATAATTAATGTGAACAACAAGTAACATCTTAAAACTTACTTGAGAAAACTAGGAAATTAACAACCAAAATAGTGAAATTAATGAAAGTTTATTAAAAAATGAGTAATGAGATATTATAAGAAGTTAATGGTATTATAAACATTATTAAAGTTATTATATTAATTAATAATATATTTTAAACCACTATAGATGAGGCTAAAGACCACACAACCAAAACGAAGGATAAGGTAAGGAATTCTTGTCTTACTTTTCTTTCAATGTGGAATATGCCATATACAACACTTTCTTATTTTATACCGTGTATCTTATGAACCTTTTTATACATTATATCATGAATCCTTTTATTCGTGGTATGAAAAACCTTACTTCATTGAAATTATGATTGAAATGTTTCCACTAGTATGGGACACTTTGGGATGTTTAAAGATTATTATCCTAAAAAAAGTTCTTAATGTTTATCTTTGAAATCACACTTCATTTTGTGATTGTTGACTTTATTTTGCATAAATAACTTTATTGTAATAATTTTTAATTTTAAATTAACTTGAATATCCATGTTCTCACACAATGGATATTATTATTATTACATAAACCGTATTTCATTTTATATGTGGTGTTCACTTTGACAGTTATTTGATTAACTAGGGAATTATGGATAAATATGAATCATCTATTCAACATAGATACATTTTGATACGGCACATTTTTTATTAAATATGTGATTAATTCTTTGGACTAGTATTACATGAGTGGGGCCCTGCCATATATATCCCCTCGATATATTAGTAGTTTCATATGACGATACATTTGGCCAAATCAGATGGGTTTTTACCCAATTTATTATAATTCGTCTTGTGAAAGGTATTTAGTGTAATGTCACTTTTACCTATGAAACATGGAATCCAATAATAAAGAATTTCCCACAATTATTTTCACTTATTATTCTTTCATGTGATTTTTCATCAACATATCTGTCAATACATTCCATTTTCATGCATCAGTTATTATTTATCCATGATATTTTGCATCGAAATATATATATATTCATTTCATTCTCATTTTATTTGTTAAATGGAATTTTTTTTATTCGCCTTACTTTTTTTATTTTTCCTTATCTAGTTATTTGAATAGAATGCACTAATAGTTATTTACATTTCCATGTTCATTATTCTCATCAATTCATTATTTCCTCCACCTTAATTACCCTTACTGATTATTTGAGCTCACCCTTATTATTTTTCATTTACCAATGTTAAGAAAAAGAAATAATTGAATGAGAATTCAAGGATTTATATAATTTTATTTTATTATATATCTTGTTTTATTTTCATTTCCCAATGTATTATGGGAATAATTTATGTAATCTGGTATTCAAAAACTACTAAACTGATCAGTCCATCATGATTTATTTCCTTTTAATCATGATAATATAATAAAATAATGCACTAGCTCCAAGCTTTTGGGGTTGAGGTGCTACAGTTTCTATCAAAGGAAGTTTATTAGAAATCTTGGGAACTGTATTTAGGAAAAAAAATTATAGAACGTAACCCTAAGATATAATTTGAGAATAATTATAGAATAAAATACTAAAATTTAGGTAAATTAGAGATTATGTAGGTCTTCTTACAAATACAAACTTGTCTGGATACTAAAAGTGGGAATGGTTCTCGAATAGACGTACCTAGGATTAATAACTCTGACAAGGTGTTCCAATCCTAACTCAGGGTAACCTAACACACAACAACGGGCCTTGTTATGCACCTTGTTTGATACTCTCAAGAGATATTTTTAGGATAATGAACATTTTATTTACAGACCATTACAAAGGATTTGTATAAATAATGAAAATTAATAACCTAGGTTAAACCTAATGTGTTTTATATTGAAATTAAGAGGTCATGATTTAAAAATCCAAAAAATGATATTATAGATAAACTCTAGACCAAGGAAGGACCGTTTTGGAAATAAATGGATGAATTATTTATGTATTATGTTTGTATTGAAAATTTTTGTTAAAAGGATATTTAGTAATTATCCTTATTTCAAGGATGTCCATCATATTTAATTTGGAAAATATATCGATTTGGTTTTAGAAAAGGAAAATCTGTATGCCAGGTGATAACTAATCAAGTTTGGAATGACTATGGGACTTGAAATCATGTGTCACGACCTGTCCCACGGGGCCCTTGTTATGACTACCCCAAGCCCACCTTCCATAGGCCATGGGTTGGAAACTTGCACTAAAAAAGGAATATCCATAAACCGGGAAGTCATTTCCTTTAAACCTGTAAAACAAACAAACCAAGAACACAACCATAAGCAACCAAGAAGTAAACTAATGTAGTAAAAAGTGTGTTGAAAGTAAAAAAGGGGCTCGAATATAAGCCCAACTGAAAAGTACATATACCCCTAAAAGAGAAAAAAACTCAAGGATCTTTCACCAAGGATCCTACCTGAAGGGTAGGTATAGCTCATCCCCAGAGCACTCCACATCAGCATGTCTCCTCTGTGTGTTGCCTTGTCCTGGCTCCCTCAAGTCTCAACCCAGATGCTCATCGTCTGCCCAGGACACAACAAGGTGAGGGCGAATCACGTGAAAGGTTGAGTATAAAAATACCCAGTAGGGGACCCCAAGACCCCCGAAGGTCTCTCAACAATCCAAAAAGGAAAACATCACAAGATATACCACAATGGTAACATCACAAGCATGATCTAAATAATCGAGAACAAAGCAAAAGATTCAGATCACTCTAATGGTACAACTTCAAGGTTACTGGGATAGGTGTGTCTAGTCATACATCCAAATGATCCTATCTATAGTAACTCTACTGCTGACCTGTACTAGTCATTAGTGCAGCCCGTATTGGTCACTGGTGCAGAACTGTATTGGTCGCTCTTGCAGACCCGTATTGGTCCCTGTTGCAGACTCGTGTTGGTCACCGGTGCAGACCCATATTGGTCGCTGGTGTAGACCTGTATTTCTTGCTGGTGCACACCCGTATTGATCGCTGGTGCAGACCAATATTGGTCAGTGGTGCAGACTCTTATTGGTCACTAGTGCAGACCCATATTGGTCACTTGTGCAGACCCATATTGGTCGCTAGTGCAAACACATATTGGTCGCTTGTGCAGACTCATATTTGTCACTCTTTATCTTCATGTCACAACCAGCCATTGGATTTCCACTCATAGCACGCTTGATTCTAGGAGAACCGCTCCTCGAGAAATCGGTCATATTTTAACTAGTTTGATGTCCTACTAAAATTATAACCAAGTGACCAACTTGCCATAGAGGTCCCAAAGTGACACACGGTGCGTCGATCAGACGCCCGGTCTGTGAGATATGGACACTTTTGTAAAAAGGGCCCGATTGGATTGAAGTATGATCCAACCCAAGATGCACTTCAAACTCCATCAAAAATATCTTAAAGTATCTCTAAAGGGTATCCTTTTCCTAAGGGTCTTTATGCCACAGACGACACATCTGTTGGACACCCAGTCTATTAGTTAAACCGCTTTCGGTGAAAAGGGGATGATCGCACCTCAGTCTGGCTCTACTCGGTCGGTCCCCCCCCCAGAATACACCAAAGGTACCTCTTACCAAAACGGATCCCAAATCCACGTATGACGTGTCGAACGGACACCTGGTTCTTTAGTTACATGGATTTCTTTATTCGGGGACTGATTGGGTTTGGGCCCAGTCTGACTCGGTCATGCAAGCCTGACGCAACAGATCCTAGGGTCTACCTGACCCTGCTCAGGTATAACTCATTAATGGTCGGCCTAGGTCACTGGGTTTGTCCCGTTTGGGCAGCTCGGTTTGGTTCGCAGGTCCGAGCTACGGTTGGTCGGGCCCAACTGGTGGGGCTCGGCCCACCTGTGTGGGCCCGTTGGGTCAGTCCGTCTTGCTCAGCCAGCCAGTGTTCGGCTTAGTCCACCTTATGGAGAACTGCTTTGCCCATTGTCCCTATGTTTGCAGGGTCGTTTCCCTAGCCTGTGGGGTGAGACCCCACCCAGTTCATCAGTTGGCCATTTGGCCAACTTACTTCTGCCAGCGCGGCGTGGCGTGGGGCCGCACCGCCTCCTCTTCTCGCGGCCTGTTGGTCATGGATGCTCCACGCAGATAGTTGTGCCTATGAGCACCGCCCTTGTCCCGTGAGGCTGGCTCAGGCTGGCCGCCTTCATCCACCACATCTCGCCGTCGTGCGCCACCTTCCACCCCTGCGGCCGGTTGCCACGGGACTTCTCCGACCACCGCTGGCTGCCGCCGACATAGCGCACTGACGGTTCCTTCCGTGGGTCACCTGGAATTCTCCAGTGGTCTGTTCTTGGTGTTGTCTAAACCTACGGGTCTCCCACGCAACCTCTATCATAGTGTGACCCGCTAATTCATGTTGTCATCAATCTGAGGAAATTGTCCCTGAAGAACAAAACATGAGCGATGTAGCAGAGGGTCTGGGCCTTGTTCGTTTGCCTCGCGCCCTCCATGTTAATGTAATTCCAAGAGGGGGAAGGCAAAACATCAAAGATAACTTTTAAACAATCCCCCTACCTAGAAGAGACGTTCGCTTATGATGATCGATAGAACCTCCATCATCGTTGTCATTGGTTCGTGATTTGGTGGCACTCGTCACTGCTCGCTGAAACTGGTCTCATCTTCCAAGTGTTTAGCATTGTAGTACTTTAATAGATCATCATCGCTTGGTGAAGACATACCAAAACTCCACCCCAAGATCCATATAAATAGGAGAGGAGAAGGGTGGGTAATGCATGTGGAATTAAATGAGGTTCATTTAATGCAATGAACATCCCAAATTCTAGCGGTGCAGTTACAAAATAAAGGAGAGACAAGCCATTTAACGGCATGACATGTCGTCAGTGCCACCACCACTTCTCGCTGTTGGAGAAAATGAAAAAGAAAAAATAAATAACTTTGTTATTTTATTATTCTTTTAAATGTCCAGAAACAATATTTTTCTATTAACCTACTACGGTCAAAGTGAAGCCTCCCTTAAGCAAATCCTTATGCTACAGATTCAACTGTGCCCTCATATTTTTAATCTGAGCACTAGTTTAAAAGATACAAAACACCGCCCACATGTTTACTGGACGTACCTTTAAAAAAAAATTGGAAATTCATCCCAGGCACACCGGGCCTCAGAATCATGAGCTGTTAATTTTTGTAGACATGTAATAATCCCAATTAATTTTTTAAAAAATTAATGTAATTACTGGGTCTATACTTTCTCCCCACCTTATGGTTTTACATCCCAAAAATTCAAACTAGGCTACACAAATAGAGAGGGGTACTGGGAACGCATATGAGCCTCTCTCTCCCAAGTTCTCTCTTGGAGATTCACGTGCTGCCACGCAATGCACACCAAAGGTATTGAACTCCCATTAAGGATCCTCTCATGTCAATCCTCTATCTATGTTGGGTACTCCACAAAATTCACACCGTCGTAAATCACCATCTCTCTATGGTGGATGACGTGAGATGTGTCATGCACGTATCTCCTCAACTGGGATATGTGGAAGACATCATGCACCCTCTCTAACTGCGGTGGTAGTTCCAAGTGGTATGCCACTTCACCAATCCTACAAAATATCCGGAATGGTCTGATAAACCTTAGTGAGAGTTTTCCAACCCGTCCAAATCTCTGTAGTCCCCATCAAGGGGAAACTCGCAAGAATACATGGTCCCCCTCCTGGAAATTCAGGGGTCTCCGTCGGCTATCAGCATAGGACTTATGAAGACTCTGTGAAGTCTTGATCCTCTCTTGTATGACCAGAACATTCTTAGTGGTATCATGTACCATTTTTGGGCCCATGAGGGCTGGCTCTCTTGGCTCCATCTAGCATAAAAAAAATTTAATAGTCATCCTTACAATGCCTCAAAAGGGGCCATACCAATAGTGGAGTGATAGCTATTGTTTTATTCAAACTCTACCAAGGATAGGTGGTCCTCTTAACTACAATAAAAATAGGGGACACAAGAATGAATCATGTCCTCAATTATCTGGATGGTCTGTTCATTGTGACCATCTGTCCATGGGTGAAAATATGTGCTCAAGTGAAGTTGAGCCCCAAAAGCCTCTTGCAATCCCTTACACAACCGGGATGTGAAGCATGCGTCACGGTCTAAGACTATCATTGAAGGAAACCCGTGAAGTCACATGATCTCATGAACATAGAGGCGTCCCAAGAATTCTACTGAACCCTTCTCCCAAATAGAAAGGAAGTGGGCCAACTTGTTGAGTCAGTAAACAATCAGCCAGATGGCATCGTGCCCTCTGTACGTATGTGGTAACCCTGTCACGAAGTCCATAAATATCCATTACCATTTTCACTTAGGTATCTCGAGGGGTTGGTTCAAGCCTATTGGTAGCTGTTGCTTGGCCTTCACTTGCTAGCAAGTCAGGCATCTAGAAATAAAATCCGCCACAACTTTCTTCAACCCTGGCCACCAGCATTGACGCCAGAGGTCCTAGTACATCTTCACCACATCAAGATGAACCAATAAAGGGGATGTGTGGAGCTCCCTCAACACCTCCTACGGAAGCGTCACTGGTACCAAAGTGCATCCTCTGAAGAGAAAGACATGATCCCCACCTTCAAAAAAATCCTTTAGGAGACTGTCCTGAGTATATCTGAGCATGTCAGGCCTCGCAGTCAACGTCCCCCAGTTGTGCCTCCCAAACTAGATGAAGAAGTGGGGGAGTTATAGTCATTTACAATAGGTATGTTTCTCCATCTCTATCCATGAAGGATACCCACAACGCTTCTAGCTTCTCTGTCGCCTCACTCAGCAGTTGTAGACCAGACCTCCTACTGAGTGCTTCTGCTACTACATTCCCATTCCTAGGAGTATAGATTATATCAAAGTCATAGTAATGGAGGATCTCTATCCAATGTCTCTATATCATATTTAGATCATTCTATGTGAAGATATATCTGAGACTCTTGTGGTCTGAGTAGACAATGAACTTCTTGCGCATCAAGTAGTGTCACCACATCTTTAGTGCGAACACTAATACTGCCAACACCAAGTCGTGAGTCACATAATTCTTCTCATGAGGCCTCAGATATCATGATCCATAAGAAATAAATGCATTACCATACATCGGGACACAACCGGGTCTGGTCCCTGATGCTTCACAGTAAACCACGTAGTCAGTGCCCTCCTCCAACAACCTCAAGATGGGATCACTGGTCAAGTCCTATCTCAACTATTGAAATCTCTAGTTGACTGTCTCTGACCACAGGAATGGTTTCCCATTATTCTTCAAGGCATTCATATGTTCTTCTACTCTGGAGAAATCGAGCACAACCCTCTGATAGTAGCATGGTAATCCGAGGAAGCTCCGCACCTCAGTATCACTTTTGGGTGGCTCCCAAGAAATTTCTACCTCGATCTTCACTGGATCCACTGCAACTCCATCCTATGAGATGACATGTCCCAAGAAGTGGAACTTCCATATATATAACTCACAATTCGAGAGCTTCCCATATAACTGGTGATGTCGGAGTGTGTCGAGAACTATCCTCAATTGTACAACGTGCTCTTCCTAGGAAGCTGAGTACACCAAGAAGTCATCAATGAAGACAACTACAAACCGGTCTAAGAAGGTCTACAATATCCTATTCATGAGACCCATGAAAACTGTAGGAGAGTTCGGCATGCCGAATGACGTCACTAAGAAATCATAATGTCCATACCGACATTTGAAAGATGTCTTCAGTATGTCCTCATCCCGAGCCCTTAGTTGACGATAGACTGATATGAGGACTATCTACAAAAACCATTGAGCTCCAATCATCTGGTTGAAGAGATAATCAATCCTCCGAAGTGGATACTTGTTCTTCACGGTCACCTTTTTTGGGCACCGATAGTCCACAAAAGGTCTCAATCTTCTATACACATTGTTGGCGAACAAAATCAGGGATGCCCAAGGAAAAAAACTGGGCCTTATAAACCCCTTTCTCTACAATTCCTCCAACTGTACTTGCAAATCAGAAAGCTCCATAGGAGCCATCTGATATGATAGTGTAGATATCAGTGCCATATCAGGGTACAGGTCGACGGAAAAGTCTACCTATCCGTGAGGAGGTAGTCTCAGAACATCATCAAGGAAGACATCATCATATTGATCCACACCTATAGGATAAATAGGACTTCTCACGTCAATATCAGTGAGGGTGAGGTCAGCCAACTTGTGTGTCATCGGCTGCACCTTCATTCGGTTAAGTCTATCATGTGCTGAAAAGGTTCCCTTATCACCAGTGAAGGGAAACCTAGTCCCATTCTCCTTGACACACTACAATTTATACATAAAATAGTCGATCTAAGCATAGACTGAGGATAAACAGCCCATACCCAAGATAATGTAGTAAGACCTCAATGCTTCTGTTAGGAGATCCTAGCCAAAGCTCTTTTCTCCTAGAGTAACCTCACATTGCCAGAAGTAGTGCGTAATCGTTGAATCTTCACCCATAGGAGTCTCTAATCGTAATGATAGAGCCAACAACTTCATAAGAATCTCTGACCTCTGAACGAGTGTCACGGAAATTATAGAGTGACAGGAACCTATGTCTATAAGTACTGTAGCTAGGGTGGAATAAACACAAATTATACATCTAATCATCTCTGGAGCCCTGTGATCATAGGCCTCAGCTACCTGAAGTTGTGATCTCCCATGTCCACCTTATCCCTATGGTCGGGGTGGACCTCCTAGTGGTGGTGATGATAGAGCCTCAAAACACCACCCATCACTTGTTGCACAACCTGCTCCTCTGCCTCATCCACTGCCCTATGGACCTCTTCACTCGAATCTCTGCCTCTCTCTCAGTGGTCCCTCGATAGTCTGGTGATTTTCCGCATAGGGATTTGGAGAGTCAAAAGCTCTGTGACCCTGTACCCCATAGGAAAAATTGATCATGACTTATTGGTGTCTCTATCGACCTCTCTGCTAAACTCCTCTACCTCGCGAGCTCTGCACCTCCGATCCTGCATCCCCTGGACATCCACCAGAGGGTCTAGCCTGCTTGGACATCTGTGTCATTTTCTTACTACCTCTTATGGATGACTCTTCTACCTATCATCCGGTGGGGGCTTTCACTATTGGTGCCTGCTTGTCAAGGATGTTGTCCATCAACAAATCTAGCTCTAACACCCCAGTCTGCATCCAAATGCTAAGAGAAACTTTAGCAGCTATGATCTCTCATCAGAGCCTCTTCTCGAAGGTCAAGGCCCTAAAGTTTGGGTCCCTTACCATATCTGTGGAGTATTGGGATACGTTAGTAAATCTCTCCAAGTACTGGGCTACAATCAAGCTACACTACTCTAATTGAAAGTGCTTCTGAATACGTGCGGAGCATAGTGTCGTTGGAAGGAACTCTGCCCTGAAGAGGCTCTCAATGTCCATCCTGGTGAGGGTCTCCTTATCATGTGTCTAGAGTTCTAGACTCCACAATCTTCCTATCGATCCCTGAATAAGGCTAGAATCCATGATCACTATCTGGTCGGTTGGTGTCTCTACTAAGTGAATAACTCGTGAAACCTCCTCAAGCCATTCATCTGCTTCCTGGGGGTCTATATTTCTTTGAAAACTTATAGGCCTTTGTCTCTGAAACTCAAGAAATATGCTCAACCGGCGTGCATGATCCACTGGTAGCATCTACTTCTCAACGGGTGGTGGTGCTTCCGGTACACCACCCGAAGGTGCCATCACTATAAGAGGGATCTACACTGAAGCCTCGTCGCTTGGTGGGTCTTCATCGTGTACTCTCTCAGGAATCCTGGACGGTTGTCTTAGTGGAAGAATCCTGTAAAAAAAGATGTGCCATGGTCAAAAGTTATACTTCGTGAGCTGACTCAAAAAAGATCAAGAAGACAATTCAAAACAAACACAATCAGTGTTTTTGTCCACCGAGTCAGAAATCAGAATTCAGGGTCCTGGTGTATGAATACATCAGCCACCACACCAACACTGGACTCCCTGAACTGAGAACCACACTCTAAACACTTAACACTATTGTTCATTAAAAGTAGACTCTTAGTATTTCTTGTAGAACCGACTTCCCTCTAATAACACCTGGTCACGACCCATCCCCCAGGGCCCGTGCCGTGACTACCCCAAGCCTGCCTTACATAGGCCAGGGGTTGGTGACTAGCACTAAAAAAGGCATATCCCTAAAATGGTAAGTAATTTCCTTTAAACATGTACAACACACAAACCATGAACACAACCCAAAGCAACAAATAATTAAATTGTTGTAGCAGAAAGTGTGTTGAAAGTAAAAAAGGGCCGGAATACAAGACCAACTGAAAATACATGAACAAATGAAAAGAGAAAACAGCTCATGGATCATCCATTGAGGATCCTACATGAATGGTCATTACAACTCATCTCCACATCACTCCACATCAACTCGTCTCTTCCATGTTCCGCCTAGCCTTGGCTCCCTCATGTATCAACCCAGCTGCTCATCATCTGCACAAGACATAACAAGGTGGGGGTGAAGACCATGCAGGGGTGAGTATAACAATACCCAATAGGGGAACCCAACACCCTCGAAGGTCTATCTATAATCCCCAAAGGAAAACATCAAAATATATACCTCAAAGGTAATATCACAAGCTTGATCTAAATCATGGAGCATAAAGAAAAATAGATAGCTCACTCTAACGGTATAACATCACGGTTACTAGGATAGGGGTGACTAGTCACAAAACCATATCATCCTATTTGTAGTAACTCAACTACTAACTTGTACTTGGCACTGGTGCATACCCGTATTGGTCACTAGTGCAGTCCCATATTGGTCGCTGGTAAAGACCCCTATTGGTCACCAGAGCAGACCCATTTTGGTCGCTGGTGCAGACCCGTATTAGTTGTTGGTTCACACCCGTATTGGTCGCTGGTGAAGACCCATATTGGTCGATGGTGCAGACCCGTATTGGTCGCTGGTGGAGACTCATATTGGCCACTGGTGCAGGCCCGTATTGGGTGTTGTTACACACCTGTATTGGTCACTTGTGGAGACATGTATTGGTCACTCGTCATTTTCATGTCACAGTCAGCTACTAGATTCCCGCTCATAGCAGGATTGATTATGGGAGAACCGCCCCTCAAGCCATCAGTCATATTTCAACCAATATGAAGTCCCACAAAAATTTAACCCAAGGTATTTCCTCATTATATAGTTCCCCATGTGACAGATGGTGCATCGATCGGACGCATGGTCTGTGAGATATGGGAACTTTTGTAAAAAGGGCACGGTTGGATTCAAGTCTAATCAATCTCAAGTCACACATCAAACTCTGTAAAAAATCACTTCGAGTATCTCCAAAGGGCCACCTTGTCACAATGGTCCTTTTTTCATAGATGGTGTGTCGGTCAGACTCACGGTATGTTAGTTACACCCCTTTTTATGAAACAAGGGGGATCACACCTTGGTCCAGCCCGGCTCGGTGAGGCCCCCCAGAATGTACCAAATGTACCGCTTCAAAAAGGGATCTCAACACCACTGACGGCATGTCGAACAGACACCTGGATTTTCAGTTACATGTGTTTCTTTATTTGGGGACCGGTTGGGTCTGGGCCCTGTCCGACTCGATCTAGTTGGCCTAACGCAAGAGGTCCCAGAGTCTACCTAACCCTGCCTGGGTCCGGCCTGTTATGGGTCTACCCGATTCAATAGGTCCATCCCATTGGGGTTAGTTCAGTTTGGTTCGCGGGCCCAGGCTACGGTTGTCTTGGCCCAGCGGGTGGGGCTCAGCCCACCCACCCTGGCCTGCGGGTCCGGCCCACTCGGTCGGCCAATGTTTGGCTCGATCTTCCTGAAGGAACACTATTTACCCCACTTCCCATGCATTTACGGGGTTGTTTCGCAAGCCAGTGGGGTGATGCCACACCATATTTATCGGTCGGCCATTTGGCCAACCGACGTCTGCCAGTATGTCATAGCGTGGGGTTGTGCTGCCTCCTCTTGCCGCAGCCCGCTGGCTATGGCTACTCTGTGCCATTGGAGGAGCCTACAGGCACCTCCCTTGTCCCGCTCGTCCATCTTGGGCAAGCCGCATTTATCCCCCATGGTGTGCCGCATTCCACCGCCTGTAGCTTGTTGTCACGGGTCTTCTCAGGTCGCCACCGACATGGCGCGCCTACGGTTTTTCCTCGGGCCACTGGAAAAGCTCCAGTTTTTTGTTCTTGGTTTTGTCTATGGATACAGATCTCCTGCGCTTCCCCCATCATATCTTGACCCGATAATTCATGATACCATCAATCTAAGGAAACCGCCTTCGAAGAACGAAACATGAGTGAAGCGGTGGAGGGTCTATGCCTTGTTTTTTTTTTGCCTGCTCCCTTCGCATTAATGTGATATCAAGAGGGGGAAAGGCAAAACATCAATGATAACTTTTAAAAAATCCCCCTACCTAGAAGAAACGTTCGCTGACGATGATCGACGGAACCTTCTTCGTCGTTGTCGTCGGTTCATGTTTCAGTGGCACTCTTCACCGCTCACCGAAACTAATCTCATCCTCCAAGTGGTTGGCATCATGGTACTATCCCAGAGCTTTGTCTCTTGGTGAATCCATGCCAGCACTCCACCTCGAGCTCCATATACATATGAGAGAAGAAGGGTGAGCGACCCATGTAGAATTAAATGAGGTTCACTTAATGTAATGAACCTCCCAAATTCTAGCGTTGTGGTTACAAGATAAAGGGCAGTCAAGACATTTAATGGCTTGACATGTCATGGGTCCTGCCACCACTGCTCGTCGTTGGAGAAAGAGAAAAATAAAAATAAAAAAATATTGTAATTTTATTATGCTTCTAAATGTCCAAAAACTATCTTTTTATATTGATCTACTGCGGTCGAAGTGAATCATCCCTTAAGAGAATCTTGACACTATGAATTCAACGATTCCCTATTGTTTTTAATCCAAGCATCGGTTCAAAAGATAGAAAAAACCACCCTTGTGTTTACTAAATATAACTTTAAAATATTTAAGAAATTCATTCTGGGCACACCGGGACTCAGAATCACACACTGTCAATTTTTGCAGACTCATAAGAATCCCAATTAATTTAAAAAAATCATGTAATTTCTAGGTCTTTACATCATTACCAAAGGACGATAAGGGTTTCATGCGAACAACTGAATTACTCAATTTCCTAGTTAATAAGTAACTGTTTTAGTTGAACAATTTAATGAATAAATATTAATGATGAACTAGTAATTTACCTTTTTAGATTTTTAGATTAATATATTAACCAGATTGACTTTGGATAATAGTTAGAGACAAATATTTTGACTCATCACTCATTTATAGGCCTTACGATCCTTTAAAAGTTTCTTTTAGTGCTTCAAGAAAAAAAATCGATACTAGTAAATATTTTTTGGGAGTAAAGGGTTGAATTATAATTAGATCAAAGCACAACCAAAATTTAGGACTGTTCATATAAAATTCAAACCTATAAATTAAGAATATTTTTTTATATTCTTGTTTAGTAAAGGAATTACTCAACATTAGGAAAGTATCTTAGAAAAAAATGTTGTCCTAATACCTTAATTTCTGTTAAACCAATGGTCTTATAAATCATCCCATAATTATGGATTTGAGGCCATAATCTTTCCATTTATCATTCACTTTTTATTGATTGATGGCCTCATTCACTCCGTATAAATAATTATGGTTTTACTCCAAGTACCTATTTTCACTTTCCACCAATATTCTCTTAATTAGAGACCTAGATACATGGTATTCCATGTGGCCTTTATACTTACCATTCTATCATTTCTATAGGATTTTGTATGAACACTTCTTATGATGTGGGATTTCAAACATAGGAAATATCATCAAATCATTCACCAAGATCAAGTTTAAATTGAGGGTACTCAATTTAATTAAGGTGCGGAGAATGTAACGACCTGAAAATATAAAGTAGGAACCCTATATTCGATAGCATGTATAACCCATGACACCAAACATGTAAGGGGATACAATAACCTGATAATGTAAAAAATACTTTCTATTTTAAATAAATTTTATCTATTATATATTTCACAATTCATGCAAAATCATGTAATCTTGTGTTACATGTCATAGAGGCTCTTTTTGAAATCTTACATTACATGCAAGATCGAGTTTCACTGAAAAATAATATATTATTATAATGTTATTATAATTAGATATAACATTTCCTTGAAATTAATAGTTATGAATATTAATAACTAACTTATAAAAATTATGGTTTAAAAAATATTAAATTAATTAATTGGATAAAAATTAATTATAAATGAATATAAGAATCAATTGAATATAAAATGAATATTTTTATAGAAAACAATTTTTATATACAAAAGGTTGTTTTACTCTAATAGATTAAATTAATTATAATTAGTGAGTGATATTAAGGTAATATATATTATTTTTTCAATAAAATATTTTTATATTAATCCAATAGATTTTATAGGCCTAAGATAAGAACCAACCCAATTTCACACATAAAAACCCATATTTTTATGAAGGCTGTTTTACGGCCTTTTATAGGAGAACCCATTTTGAATCTGAATTTTAATATTTTAATTGATTTAATATGTCAAAATAAACTTAATATTTCAAATATAACCATAAAAATTAGGCTAGGTTAATTTTTTTGGTATTTTTCTATGAAGATTCATTTTCTAATGAATGCTAAAATATACTGAATTTTAGTTCAAAACCGCTTTTTCATCTAATTTATTTACAATGTTAAATTATGTTTTAGATTAGATTTAAAGTTTAATTATAAATTTTGTTATTAATTAATACAATTTATTTCATTGGAATCGATTTAACTTTGAAATCGACTAAAAAAATATAGTAAACGTTTGGATGTTTCTACATTAAAAACCTACATTATCATCTCGTCTACGATATTAAATTTAAATTAATTTTTTACACTTATATAATTAGAATTTGGATTAATGTATTTCATATTTTTAATCATAATAATTTAAAATTTATAATAAGTTCAACTTAGATTTTTACAGAAAAAAATTTGAAAGTAATTGAAATTTATTACAATTATTAAGGCAAAATTAAGCTTAATAATGGACTAAACCTTTAACTTAATGGCCCAAATTACCTATAAAATTGTACAAAATATATTTTATGGAAATAATTCTTTAATTAACCTTCAATTATCTCTTTTTTAAGTCGTTAGTTAAGAAAAAATGTGGGTACACCTAAATTCTTTTCAAAAATACCAAGTGAGTACTTTTCCTCCCTTATAAAAGACTGCCACCTCTCCCCCTTACTCACACCTCTCATGAAACATTGGATCTACCAAAATACTAAAAAATAGTTCCTAAAAATCCCTCCTATCTACCGATAATACTCTCTTTGGGATGGAATCCATCTAAATACAAATTTTGGTACAAACCAAAAAGAGTTACTCAATTTTTTTGGTTACATTTTCCAATGATATATTTTCTTTCATTTAATTCTCCACCCACACAATTATCCTTATTATATTCTTGTATAAAAACACTAGTATCTTATATATACTATTATTTTTTTATTCTAATGTTTAATCCTACACTCAAACACACACATCCATCTAATGGGTAACGAACATATTATTTCTGTGTATGGTGAACTGCTGCATCATGAAACGATGATTGTTCATTTTTTCCTTTACCATCTGTCATGGTAGACATTATGAAAGAAAATGTACATATATATTAAATATATTATATTTATAACATCACTATGTATCTTTAATTTTTTTATAACACAAACCTCTATACATTACATTTTTCATAAATACGATAACATCACTTGTGAAAAAAGTGGATTACCTCCCCCTAAATGCAACGTGATTCATTCACGTTATATATGGGACATATTAAGGATGGTATTAATAAAAATATATGAAATATATTACATATATATGATACTGGAATTAAAATATACATGATTATACATATCATTTAATTTTTATTCTTTTAAAATATGATAATGAAATTAAAGTAGCGTTTATTTGTATATATGGCCTACCATCTCCATGAATGGTTCATTCTGTTTCATCTCTCCAATTATTATAGATTATTCAAAATACATATATATTTATTATATTTGATAATTAATTCATGTTTTATATTCTATAGATTATGAAACACTGATATATTTAATCATATCAACAAGTAACAAGTTAAAACTTACTCAAGAAAATTGAGAAATTAACACACGAAATAGTGAAATTAATGAAGGTTTGTTAAAAATTGAATAATGATATATTTTAAGAATTAAATTTTATTATAAATTTATTTTTTTATTTTATTAGTTATTAACATATTTTAGACCACTATATAGGAGGCTAAAGACCTCACAACAAAAAGGGTGGATAAGGTAATAAATTCTTGTCTTACTTTTATTTCTGTGAGGCATACCCCATATTAACAACATACTTATTTTTTGCAGTGTATATTTTTTCCCTTTTGGTAAATTATATCATGAATCCTTTTATTCGTTGTATAAAAAAAGTTACATCATGGAAATTATTATTTAAATGTTTGAAGTGGTATGGTACACTGGGATATTTAAAGATTATTTTCCTCAAAAATATTCACAATGATTGTCTTTAAAATATCACATCCTTTTGTGATTGATAACTTTATCTAGAAAAAAATACTTTATTGTAATAATTTTTCTTTAGAAATTACCTTAAATATCCACTATATCACAAAATGGATATTATTATTACATAAACAGTATATCATTTTACATATGGTGTTCACTTTGACAGTTATTTGATTAACTAGGGAATTATTGATTAATTTTTATATTCTATTCAATATGAATACACTTTTATAAGGCACATTACTTATTCAATATATGAGGAATTATTTGTACTACTATGACACCATTGAGGCCGGATTATAGATATCCCCTTGATGCATCCATAGTCTCATGAGACGAAACATTTGGAAAAATCAGATGGGTTTTAACCCAATATATTGTAAACTATCTTTTGAATGGTTATGATGGTAATGGTACCATATAACTAGGAATCATGGTTTCTAATAATAAACCATTTCCCTTTTATATTCATTTATTATTCATCCATGACATTTTTCATTGATATATCTATGGATGCATTTCATTTTTAAGATTCATTTATTATTTATCCATGAGAATTTGCGTCGACATCTCTATGGATTCATTTCATTCTCAGTTTATTTATAAAATGGCATGTGTTTCATTTTTTCACCTTTCCTTATTTATTTTTCCTTGTCTAGTTATTTTAACCACATGTGTTAACAATTATTAACATTTCTATGTTCATTATTCTCTCCAATTCATTATTTCTTCCGCTTTACTTACCCATAAGAAGAATTTGTTCTCACCCTTATTATGTTTCCTTTCCTCGAGTTATGAAGAAGAAATATTTGAATGAGTGTTTAAGGATTCAGTATATTTTATTTTATTATACACCATGTTTTATTTTATATTCCCAACAAATTATTGGAATAATTTAGGTAAGCTGGATTTCAAAATCTTTTAAACTGATAGGTCCTTCAGGATTTATTTCCTTATAATCATGCCAATATAATAAAATAATGCATAGACTCATTGCTTCTAAGGATATGGAATTACAGGGCTCCCATTTATTAGATATTTTTTAATATCTTTGACTAAGGGGGGAATTTATTGGTGCTTTTTTACAAGCACTGATAAAGGGTTCCATTTTACAACACTATTTTTATCACTGTTAAAGACCCCCTTTAACTGTGCTAAAAAAAGTGTCATTAAAACCCCCTTTAACAGCGCTTTTTCTAGTGCTGACAAAGGGGGTCTTTAATAGTGCTTTTAAATCCCTAGTGATGGATAAACCGAGTTTTTTAATAGTGTGTATACATTTTATACCTTTATTAACCCAGTTTCTTCCTTGTATGTTTTTATTTTATTAATAACTTTGGGGTCATGCATTTGGTTTCCAAATACATGACTGAGTCGTCTTGGTATATATATAATTTTAAATAAATATATTTAAAAACATTTGAATATAATTATAAATATATTTACATAATTAAATATATTTATATATTTTTATATTTTTATATATTTATATATACTTATATAATTATATATAATTTTATAATTATTTTATTGTATATTTATTTATAATTATAATTATTAATATATATATCTAATTATAATTATATATATATATTCATAATTATATATAATTATATAATTATAAATAGAATAAATTTATTTATTATTTTGGTGATAATTCTAAATCTGTTTTGATTATTAATCAATTCCCAAGACAAGATGGGAAGAATATAGGTGTAACGCCCCGACCCCAGTTACCCAGATTCGGTGCATTATTATGTATCATTGGCTTGATCACAATGGATCAAATCTCGAAAGACCGATCAGTTTAGTAGCCTTAGCAACACTAGATATATTCATAAGTCTTACATTACATCATAAAATGAAATACAACAACAATATTGTCTTCATTAACCACATCCATATCCCATAGAATATCCCTACAGGTCAATCATAATAAACTTCGTCACATCTTGGGAAACATAAAACATAGAAAGGGTGAGCTCAGATGCTTATTAAAGATAACAATATAGCGGAAACATTGATAAATAAGCATAAACATTCAAGACAATGTATAAGACTAAAACAAAAGCTTTTTAAACATGAACGTTAGCATAATATGGAAAAGGTAAAATCAAAAAATTCCATTTACTTATTCAAATGGATATTCTACAAGTAGTATAATCACATTCAATATCAAATAGCCACTTTCATATTGATGGAATGCATAATGCCGAACATTCTGAAACATTTTTTCAAGGCCTTAGACAAGACATCTAAAAATGATTAAGGCCTCGTCCAAAACCATAAATCAAATTGGGAAATTCCTCATCCAATTCCATGTTTAGTTATCTCATGAGACCTACCGATGCATCGAGGATCTATAGTGGACATCACCAGTCACTTACTAAGTCCAATGCCTTCCTCATATGAAAAGGTTTAAACATAACATAAACATTCGTATTAAAACTAGCATATGAAATGTCAATACTTTATCAATAAACCATGAATGGTATAACACATCCACATATCACAAAACCTTCAATAAAATATTTAAGTTTTGTATCATAATAAATCAACTTCAAATAAGCTTAAAATACATCAAAGGTTGTTGACAAAGATGAAATCAAAACTATTTAAAAGAAATATCTCCTTTTTTAAATTTTTTAAAAGTAAAATAATTATAAAATAAAACATTCATTTTGAAAATACTTTTATAAGCTTGTAAGGGAAGCTTTAACAATGTCATAATGGAGGAAAATAGTTGCACCCGCCATATATGTTAAAAAACATTCTTACCTTAATTTTTCCGAAAAGGTCAAAACGGACCTTGTTTGGAAAATGACGGAAATATTCCTTTCAACTCATTTTATAAAAATTCAAACAAGGGTATGAATTACATTTACCCATAGTCTAGTAAATAGTAAAAATGTTTTGAAATACATTTTTGAGAAACATGGATGTGGATGATAAAGAGGTCCCAGTATATAATTATGTAAAAACAACCTTGGATAATGAATAGGTTGTGAAATAAACCCTTAACTTGTACTTTTCCTTGGTTGTGGGTAGGTTAACCTCATGTATAATGGTGAAATAAATGTTATTAAATTATACAAGAATCATATACATTAATATGATGTCATATATGATCATTTAACATTGCTTTATTAATAATATCTTAGTATTATCGTCATTTCGGGTGATAAATGATTCGTTCTCCTTATATGTTTGGTTACGTAAAACATTATTATTATGGATAGGTTGTATATTATTCATATCCAGAATGATATTAAGTCTTTAAACATTATTTTTAGTCACCTAATTAAAATTATTCTTGAATGGATACGATGGAGAATGAATCTTATTGCATTCGTGGAGATGGTATTCCATACGTACGCACGAGCGACAATATCATTATTTTGACATTAAAATAATATATAACTGGATGGTATATCATATATAAAGAATAATTATCATGTTATTTTTATTATTTACATAAGTTATACTCATTATTATACCAATCCAAATAATAATGTATTGAATAAAAATTACACCACGACGTGGAGACGGTAATTCGTACGTATGCACGTATGGTGACATGTCATTCAAAGGATGCATAGAATACTGAATATGGTTGTACCATATTTATAATAACATCACATTATATATAATATACTGGAGTTTTTATTTTATAATGGAAATAAAAAAGAAATAATAAGTGGAAGAATAAAGGAACTTGAAAGAGGGTGGTGAAAACATTACCTCTTCTTCAGGTTCTACCTTTTGATTTGATCAAAAGGGATCATTAGGATGGCATTAGGATCAAACTAAGGCCTCTAGGATTAATGGAGGGAAGTTAAGAGGATATATGGGTAGATTTTGTCCGAGACAAAAGGCTTTAAAGGTGTGATATTGAGAGAAGGTGGAGTTCCCTTTTATAAGAGGGGTGAGGGGAACCTTAGGAAAAGAGTGAAATATTATTTTATTTTAAAATAATCTTCATTTTCTAATGGTTAAAAAGTGTATTATTTATATTAAAAGGTGGGGATGGTTATAAATCCACTCAAACAATAGGTTTTAGACGGGTTTGGGTCATTATATTAACCTTATCTCTTAGATTTAACTCCTAGTTAATTAGTTGACATTTACCACATCTCTTTGTATTTTTATATTATATGTTTAATAAACATATTATATACATTCAAGAGAACACCATGTGGTTCATTAACGATACATATATCATTATATAAGTCTCTTGTACGATCCTTAGATTTTTAGGAATATAATATCAATTAATAATATAATATTTGTTTTAAAAACTCTTTTATGCCAATTTTGAAAATATTTAATCATTGATTTTTGTTAAAGTCCTAACAACTTTATTAATTCTAAATAAATTAATATAATAAATATTAACATGTAGTATTAGCCTAGAAATTTTTTTGATGGCAGATAAACATTAAATTATTTTTATTTCATCATTTATAATACCATTTATTTCATTCTTTCATTAATAAGGAAAATACTGCATCATTATTGTGTCATAAATAAATTTAATTATTCAATGTCTAAAATTTATAAAACAATTATCATGATATAGGAAATATTTTTAGATTTCCAATGAATTTTTATAGTCTAATATATAACATATATTACCCTATGTAAAAAAAGTTTAGTAAATGATATATGCTTATGTCATCTTTATATTAATTTTAACTTAATTATTCTAAAGTGTCATTTTCACTTACAAGTGGCTCCATGGGGTCCCAAAATCGACCAATGTATGCCCATGGTCGGACATGTATCATCCAATAGGGTTGGGACATGTGTTAGGGTAATTTTATATTATTATAATATTATTTTTTTACCTTTATTTATTTGATTTACCCTTTAACCACGGTAAATAAAATATTTACCGAAGTAATTATTCGAAATGTCTAAAAATAAAAGTTACCAATTTACACAATTTAGACATCCTGATTCCAAATATGTAATCCATTTTTCTAAATTCAAAACATAGAAGTGGTAGAAATTAATTTAAAATTAATTCCCGTTGTCAAAACAAAAAGCGTGTTTTCATGAAATAATAACTATCAAAAGATTGACACTTGATTATGTCTAGTTGAAATGTCAAATTACATCCTATGACCAAAATTGGATTAAAATGTAAAAATTTATTCTAATTATAATTTAAAACCACTTAATAGTATAATTTATCACTATAAATTATTTTGATTAAAAAAGTTGCTTTTAATTAAAATTTAGTATTTTTTACTATTCATAAAAAATTGAAAGTTGTCAGAAAAATACCAAAAATTCACCCTAGGCTAACTTCGATATTCCAAATCCAAAAATGAAGTCATTTTTGAAAAATAAAATTTATAAAATTTTAAAAAGTGGGTATTACTATTCATAACCACTAGTTTGATTGGTTGTGGTGTGTTAGAACTCGAAGTTGTGTACAACACACACTATTGTATTATTAAAAGGGAACCGTACCGTGGAATCTTGGGGAGTTACATTCTCCCCTCCGTAAATAAATTGAATCCTCACAATTTGAAATTATTATTTGAAAATAAAATGTTGAAAATAGAAAATACTTTTTTGAAAAACCCATATTGGAAATAGGGTTAATACAATTTAGTTTTATTAAGAGGGAAAGGGAAATGAGAATGTCACCACCAAATTAGGGTTTCAAATAGGATAAAATTGGTGGAAATTATAGAAAGGTAATTAGAGGGAAAATGTAAATATTTATAGGGAGTGATTGAGTTCATCAATCACAAACAAGTGTAAAATTGGGGGCCTCAAAGCCATCAATTTATGATGACTTAAAATATCATCAATTCAAAAAAACATAAGGTATTAGGATAACACATTTTTGTTTTTAATATACCTTCCCTAAAGTTTAAGAATTAATTTCTTCATATAATAATATAAATATATATATATATATACTTGAAAAATAGAGTTTCATCCTTCAACTAATTTCTACCACAAACTCATCTTTCACTCTAAGAACTTAAAAAAATATTCTATTTATCCTAATCGTATAGGGTTCCAAAAAAATAATGACTTTATAATTCAAATATCAGATCTAAAAAAAACTACATTATTCAATCCAGGACATCACATGGGTCAGTGGTAGGTGATACACCCTTGTCGCCCTTCGGTTGCGAGTTTAAGTCTCGCGACCTTGCTAGATGCGACAGGTTGCCGCCTGACCTCCGAGTTTGCTTTTTATGGAAATCCAAAAATAACTTATCAAACATAATCCATTACAACCTTTAGACTTATCATAAATAAGTCTATCCAAACTCACATTCCAAAAATTATAAGGAAGTTAAACACAATGAAGATCCTTTTTCCACATAATAACATGTGAATAACTTTATCATGTATTCTTTTAAAATACGACAACACCCTGAATTACTATAAAAACTTATTGATTACATTCATGCTCCCTTATTCCTTATAGAATACTAGATATATTCCATATATCCAAAAAATTGAATACTCCAACAATTATGAAACAAACAAACCATTAATCGATTCCAAGGTAGTAATGAATGTCCAATATAATTTATCCAAATCAACCATCTCTTGTTCCAAAATTACTACCTTAGTATAAGGACAATATTAAGGGATACCTTTCCTTCAACCATGTATTTTCAAAAAAAATTAACTAGATGTTGTGTCACTTTTCATAGTACCATATAATCTCAAATCCTTAATGAAATAGTACTGCAGTACAATCCTTATTTATTTTCATAATTCATATAACTGGAACATCAACGATACAACAATGAAATGATATAATTCCTTAATAAAAACATAAGAACACTAGTCATTCCTCTTCATCTTTTGTAGTATCATAACATGATTATTATCCAATAGTAGAATTTGAGGTATAATTTGATGATTTGGACATTGATTCACGTAGTGTCCCAACTCCTTGCAGATGAAGCATTGTACATTTGAAACTTTTTCTTACCCTTGCAGTCATGTACTTGGTGTCCTTTTTCTCCACACTTATAAGAAACATTCATTCCCTTTAGGAAAGTTCCAGGGTGTTTCTTCCCATAGTTATCACATATGGGAAAATACATCTTTCCCCTCTTCCCTTTATCCATCTTTCTCTCTTTCATCCTTTCCTTCTCTTGCTTCCCTTCAAATCCATAGGCCTCAGAGAATTCATTACTTATCTTATTAACACATGATGCAATTTTTTCATATATTGAGAATAAATGGGAGACTATGTCCCTTCTAAATGTTGTCTTAGTACCATGAAAGATATGATCCATCTTACTCTTTATATTATACGTATTTTTGGAGTTCTCATTCCTTTTACTGGGCACCATTTCTAAACAATGGCATACACTAGGTCAGTTTATGAATCACAATTCATAATTCCAAACTTGTAAAACACTTAACATAAACTGAATAGTTTATGGATATAATCATTAATCATATAAATTTTTCCTTAAAGAGGTAAATACTCATAATCCCTTCCTAACGGTTTGTAAAGAAAATGAGAATTGTCCTAAGCATATCCCCCGGGAGTGTCGTAACCAAGAGTGCAGCAATCCCCGTTGTCATGCACCAGTTCCTGTTCGAGTCTAGCTCAAAGCGGTGTTTTCAGGTTTTACACCTAGGTACATTTGTGCCAGAGTCGACTCTACTTGCTCGTATCCAGATAGGGATGTATATCTTGGAAACTCACAAAATATCTACAATACCAAAATTCTAAGAAGTTCTCCTTACTAACCCTCAAAGTCTATCTTAGGGTAATGTACTCTAATTAGAGTTTATCTAAATCTAGCTTCAAGGATTGTACTAAACTTCTATGATACCATCTATAATGCCTCGACCCTAGTTACCCAGAGTTGATGCATTATGACGTATCATTGGAATGATCAAATGGGATCAAATCTCGAAATAATGATCAGTTTAGTAGCCTTGGAAACACTAGATATATTCATAAGTCTTACATTACATCAAAAAATGAAATACAACAAAAATATTTTCTTTATTAACCAAATTTATATCCCATAGACTATCCCTGTAGGTCAATCATAATAAACTTCTTCACATCCTGGGAAATATAAGACATAGAAAGGGTTGATCTCAGATGCTCAGTAAGGATAACAATATGGCGGAAACTTTGATAAAAAAGCACAAACATTAAAGGAAATGTATAAGACTAAAACAAAATCCTTTTAAACATGAACTTCAGTATAATATGGAAAAGATAAAATCAAATAATTCCATTTACTTATTCACATGGATATTCTACTAGTTGAATAATCACATTCAATATCAAATAGCCACTTTCATAATGATGGAATGCATAATGCCGAACATTCTGAAACATTTTGTCAAGGCCTCGTCCAAGACGTTTAAAAATGATTAAGGCCTCATCCAAAACCATAAATAAAATTGGGAAATGCCTCGGCCAATTCCAAGTCTATTTTCCTCATGAGACCTATCGATGCATCGAGGAGCTATAGCGGGCTCCACACGTCACTTACTAAATCTAATGCATTATTCATATGAAAAGGTTTAAACATAACATAAACATTCATATTAAAACTAGCATATGAAATGTCACTAATTTATCCATAAACCATGAATGGTATAACACATCCACATATCACAAGACCTTCAATAAAATATGGAAGTTTTGTATCATAATAAATCAACTTCAAATAAGCTTAAAATATATCAAAGGATGTTGACATAGATGAAATCAAAACTTTTTGATAGAAATTTATCTTTTTTGAAATTATTTAAAAGTCACATAATTATAAAATAAAACCTTTATTTTGAAAATACTCCTATAAGATTGTAAGGGAAGCTTCAATGGTGTAATAACTACGGAAAATAGCCGCACCCACCGTATAAGTTAAAAAAACATTCTTACCTTAATTTTGTCAAAAAGGTCAAAAAAGGACCTTCTTGGAAAACGACAGAATGATTTCTTTCAACCCATGTCATAAAAAGTCAAAAAAGGGTATAAATGACTTTAAACCACAGTCTAGTAAATAGTAAAAATGTTTTGAAATACACTTTTAAGAAACATGGATGTGGATGATAAAGAGGTCCCATTAGATAATTACGTAAAAACAACCTCGGATAATGAAGGGGTTTTGAAATAAACCCTTACCTTGTAACTTTCCATGGTTGTGGGTAGGTTAACCTCCTTTATAATTGTTAAATCATTGTTATTAAATTATAAATTAATCATATATATTAATATGATATCATATATGATCATTTTACATTTATTTATTAATAATATCTTAGTATTATCGTCGTTTCGGGTGATAATCGATTCGTTCTCCTTACATGTTTGGTTACGTAAGCCATGTTTGTTATGGATAGGTTGTATATTATTCATATACAGAATTATATTAAGTCTTTAAACATTATTTTTAGTCATCTAATGAAAATTATTCTTGAATGGATATGATGGGGAATGAATCTTATCGCATTCGTGGAGACGGTATTCCGTACGTACGCACGAGCGACAATATCATTCTTTTGATATTGAAAATCGTATATAATTGGATTTTATATCATATATAAAGAATAAATATCATGTTATATTTATTATTTACATAAATTATACTCATTATTATACCCATCCAAATAATAATGTGTTGAATAACATTTACACCACGACATGAAGACGGTAATCTTTACGTACGCACATCTGGTGACATGTCATTCAAAGGATGGATAGAAAACTGAATATGGTTGTACCGTATTTATAAAAACATCATAGTATATATAATATAATAGAGTTATTATTTTATAATTGAAATAACAACGAATGAATAAGTGGGAGAAGAAAGGAACTTGAAAGAGGGTGGTGAAAACATTACCTCTTCTTCAAGTTCTTCCTTCTGATTTGATCAAAAGGAATACTTACGTTGGATTTATGATACAAATAAGGCCTCTAGGTTTAAGGTTTTTATGTTTAGAGGATATTTGGGTAGATTTTGGTCTATCCAAAAAGCTTTGATGGTGTGATATTGAGGGAAGGGGGGATTCCCTTTTATAAGAGGGGTGAGGGGCACCTTTGGAAAAGAGTGAAATATTATTTTATAATAATATCATTTTCGGTTTCTAATGGTTAAAAAGTGGATTATTTAAAGGATAAGGTGGGTATGGGTCTAAATCCACTCAAAAAATAGGTTTTAGATAGGTTTGGGTCATTATATTAACCTTATCTTTTATATTTAACTCTTAGTTAATTAGTTTGACATTTACCATGTCTCTTTGTATTTTTATATTATATGGTTAATAAAATTACTATATACATCTAAGATAACCCCAAGTGGTTATTTAATTATACACCTATAATTATATAATTCTCTCGTCCAAACCTTAGAATTTAGGAATATAATATCAATTAATAATAAATTATTTGTTTTAAAAACTCGTTTACGTCAATTTTGACACTATTTAATAATTGATTTTATTTAAAGTTCTAAAAACATTATTAATTAGAAATAAATTAATTTAATCAATCCTAAAATGTCATATTAACCTAGAAAATTATTTTATAGTATCAAAACATTAAAATTATATTTATTTCAACATTTATAATACAATTTATTTGATTCTTTCATTAATAAGGAAAATACTACATCATTATTTTGTCAGAAGTAATTTTAATTATTAAATGTCTAATAATTATATAAAAATTATCATGATTTAGGAATTCTTTTTATCTTTTCAATGAATATTTATAGTCGAAGAGATAACATATAAAACCATATGTAAAAAAACATTTAGTAAAATATATATGCTTATGTCATCTTTGTATTTATTTGAACTTAATTATTCTGAAGTGTCATTTTTACTTACAAGTGGCTCCATGGGGTCCCAAAATCGATCCAAGTATGCCCTTGGTCTGAAATGTATCATGCAGAAGGGTTAGGACACATTTTAGTGTTATTTTATATTATTATAATATTATTTTGTTACCCTTATTTACCTGATTTACCCTTTCACCACGGTAAATAAAATATTTACCGAAGTAATTATTCAAAATATCTAAAAATAAAATTTACCTATTTAAAAAATTTGGAAATCCTAATTACATATATTGAATCCATGTTTCTAAATTCAAAACACAGAAGTGGCAGAAATTAATTTAAAATTTATTCCTGCTGTCAAAACAAAAAACATGTTTTTATGAAATAATAACTATAAAAAAATTGACACTTGTTTATGTCTAGTTTAAATGTGAAATTACATCCAATGAACAAAATTGTATTAACTGTTAAAAATATATTCTAATTATAATTTAAAACAACTTAATAGTATAATTTACCTCTATAAATTATTTTGATTAAAAAAGTTTTTTTTAATTAAAATTTAGTATTTTTCATTATTCATCAAAAATTGAATGTTTTGAGAAAAATACCAAAAATTCACCCTCGGCTAATTTCGATATTCCGGATCCAAAAATTAATTCCATTTTGAAAAATAAAATTTCAAAAATTTCAAAAATTGTGTATTACTATACATAACGGCCAGTTTGATTGGTTGTGGTGTGTTAGAACTCGAAGTTGCGTACAACACACGCTATTGAATTATTCAAAAGGAAGCGTACTATGGAAGCATGGGGTGTTAGAATAGGGGATGATAATCATCAACATAGTGAGGCACTACATTATTATGAAAGTGAGGTTCTTGTCCAATGTGTTGCACCAAAGGACTCTCCTTTACAGCCTGAATGGAATGGTTGCATTATGAATCCAGTGACAATGGTCTTCTTAGGACTTGTTCCACGGGAGGATTGGTCTAGGAAATTTTATGATCAATAGAAAATGAATTATTTCCAAAAGATTCAGAATGCATTCATTTATTTAGTAGTTTCTTGTAAATGGGGTAATATCTCAGATGATGGAAGTAACAATGTGCAACTAGTGGTTTTATTGCACACCACTAATCTTAGGACTCTAGGTAGTGGTGGTGATGTTTCCATTAATGATGTTGTCATAAATGGAATGTGAATGATGATCAAAAATGAAGGTTTAACACTAGTCCCACAAAAAATATGGTTGCGGAAGGATTATGCCAATATTCCAAGGAATGTGTCTACCAGAACATCTTCCAAGGTATCAAAGATCCAGTTCACTTCAGAGCAATAAAGATCCAATATAGAAATCCTTAGTATTCTCAACCAAGGAAATTCACAATTAGAGTGGGAAACTAAAAATGAATTTGACTATGACTATGAAAATTATCCTTGATCTTAAGCTCATTAAGTTTCATTTTTGAATGATGGAATGTCTTTTTGTTTGACCTCTTATGTTTTCTTGTTATCTTTTTCTTTCATCTTTTTATAAAAGGTAAAGAAATTTGATTCTTACTAGACCTTTTTCGTATATTTACTATTTAAATATATTTTTTATTATTTTATAATTATTTAAATATTTTTATATATATTTATTTATAATTTTAATTATATAAAAATTATTTTAATAAATATTTGTATATATTTGTAAATAATTGTATTTTTTACAGTTAGGTCAAGGTCAAAGCCACTTTATTAAAAGAGGAGAAGAAAAATAGCACAAATAGGATGATTAATATTCATACATGACAACTCTTCCCTCATTCAAAAATAAAAAAGATAGAGAAAACATCAAAGATCATATTCCAAACTATTACAATCTTTAAATTCCTCATCCCATTCAAATTTTTCTACTAATGAACTGAAGTAGCTAGCATAAGGATTCCACCCATTTTTAAGAGATGTTTATTTGGTTATCATAGTGGGATCAAGATGGGTGTAACCTTTTAAAGGTCTATATTTATTCATTTAGGCTGATGAGAAACCTTCAACCTTCTTCACCTTACCATTAACAATAATGTCTCTAAAGGATCGCTTCGGATATGGGTCATCTTCCTACATATCCTTCTATTTTCTCTCAATCTTGTTATGTTTCCAATGATCTTTATGATCTTCCAATCATTAATAACATACAATGGATTAGTAATTAAAATCTACATTCATTAGGTGAGCATTAATTCCTTCTTATCTAACTGGTCCCAGAGAGCTCCCTAAAGCTAGAGTGAGCATAAATTTCTTTACGTATCCAAAATCAGAAATAAAGGATAGTTGAAAAGTTTGATTTCCCTCATAATGAAGCTTTCACAAGACATGCTCTATACTAGACTCTCCCCTCTTATAAAAACTAGAATCCACCATATAGGCTTTCTTTCCATTTTGGTTATCTAAAGATTCATAAGAGACTCATTTAATTTGTAAAAGAGGTCAAATATTCTATGAAAAATGCAAGCCTACTCTTAAAAGGGAAGATCCCCCTTTAAATGAAACTAAATTTATTTCTACTGGAGACATCCCAAGCCTAACCTACTCACTGTCTAATACTTGTACCTATTTATGAATGGATGAGACAAGTCCAGATAACACACCAGTAGCAAATGTATCATCTGTTGAGTGAACTAACACATTAGATGGTTGTTGTGGAACTAAGGTTTTATCTCAAGCTTCATCATCCTCTCATTGGGAGTTAACTCTGAGATATTGACTCAATTTAGAATTAGCTTAGCCAATATTCGACTGGGGATTTCTAGAATCTCAAGAAAGAGTAGAAATGGGCCATATTTTAGTTTTCTTCTTTTAGTTAACCACATCATGCCCATAGAATGAATAAAAGGGAAACAAATCCCCCCCTATAGTTATAATTAGAATGACCAGTACAATTGAAAATAGAACCAAATTTAGGTAGCTTCTCGTAAAATGCCTAAGATTTAATTCATCATCATGAGTGGCCAAAACAACTTTTTTAGTAAGCAGTGAATTCAGATCCACCACAACTAACACATGGGAGAAATACCCACACCTAGCATGGTTGGTCTCCCTATCCATTTTGATAGGGAAACTAATTGAATAATAAATTTCATATAGGTTTTTAGGATTCCACAAGATCCAATTTAATCTAAAAATTTTCCCCAAAACTGGACTAAAGGATTTTTTTATTACAAAAAGATTGAAACTACTCCTGAACACATAGCATACCTATTTTAAGAGACACCAATCCATGACCCCATTATCTTCCCTTGAGTTTATAAGACCGAAACTAGAAGAGAAAAAATCCACGACCCATGGGAACACATCATCAGTTAGAAAATACATAAATTAAGTATAAATAGAGAACAAGATCATAAAATTTAAATGGATTCTCACCTCTCAGAATAATGACTTGACCAATAATGGAAAACATACACTGAACTAGCCTTTCAGAAATTGCATCTGGTCCTATTTATACCTGGTCTCCTTTTTTAAGAACCATAATAGAACTGGCATCTTGAAGGGGTGTAAAGAACCTTTGATTCCCCAGATCTCAAATTCCTTGAAACGTACCCCTTGGATGAATGGAGCCTCGAGCCTTGGATTGCTTCTCAAGAAAAGGTATACTTTGATGTTTTTCATGAGTGATATAATAATATGAATGAAGATTCACACTCCTCATATGACAATCACTGAGGTAATGAGTAGTAGGGTGGGTCACCGATTGATTGAGGTTTTTTCAGTATGTGCTAATTTAGGACACTTTTAGGCATTTTAGCTTGTTTTTTGTCAGCCATTTTTTCTATTTTATTGGTATTCCTTTTTCTGTTGGTGGTTTTTCCCGGCATGTGGATGGGAATTCAGTTTCAGTGGGACTTGTGGTGGTATGATAAACTATTGGGGAGATGATCTCGGGTACCAAGAGTTTCCAATGGTATGGAATGCCAGTAGTGAACATATCCCTCTAATGGCGTACTATCACTGGCACATCTGGTGATAGGTATTGGGGATGACCTCGATTGTGTGAGCAATGATGCTGATGGGCATGACAATTTCCTCGACATGGATGATCTGGCGTCCAAGATGATGACCTCAGGTGGTGTGAAGTTTGTGAGACTCATTAATGCAGTTGGGTGTGCGAGATTTTTAGGGATGGCAATTGTCGGCCAAATCATGACTGCTTCTGATAGTGATGGTGTTTCTGGGTTTTTAGGCCATTTGATGTGGGACTTCATGGATTTTATATGGGTCTTGAGACTTCTTTTTTGTTTTGAATGGTGATTTTATCACTTTTATGTTTTGGTGACATTTTTTCCTTTACATTCCATGTATTTGATGTAATTTTATTTTAATTAATAATTTTTTAGGGTTGGGAATGCTTGGTGCATAAACATTCCTAGTATATATATGTATTTTTTATTAATTTATATAAATAAAAATTAATTTTTGAAAAAAAATATGATAATTTTTTATTTATTAATAAAACATTATTAAACGTTTTTATCACAGCTATAAATAACACTGATAATGATGCACATTTATCAGTGCTTTTAGATAACATAGATAAATGTAAAATTTTTATCAGTGCTTTATGTTTAGTACTGATAAAACTCAGCGCTGGATAAGTTGTGATCTTTGGTAGTAGAAGATGCTTGTATAATTCTAGGATAACTCCATATCCAATCCAAAAACACCAGAACTCAAAACACCACTCCAAAACATTTAAAATTAGTGTACTAAAACCTGGAGGGAGTCACATGCTAACACATAGCCATCTCCAACTGAGCAATGGAAGTTAGACTTCTAGAATCACTCATTTTTAAAGATCAAATTCCATAGCTAGAAAACTGTTTTCAAAACTGAACCGAACAATTACTACGATAAAAAATGGACATTATGCCATTTATGGTCGAACTTACATTGCCTAATCCAAAAAACGATTAGAGAACCACTTATCCTAGAAAACTCATTTAATATGTAATATATTTTTTTATGAGCATGCACACCCATAGTCATATATATTTATCTAAATCAATTTACATTTGAATTTAGTTATTTATTTATATTTAATATTGACACACATGAATGCACACACATATGTATGTGTGTGTGTGTGTATAATATTATTATAAATAAATATATAATTTTATTAAATTATATTTATATATTTAATATATTTATTTTTATTTATATATTTTATATATTTATTTCCATTTATATATATATATATATATTCAATTGTTTTTTCAATTTTAATTATCATTATAAATTTCATTTTTATTAAAATATATATTTTTTCGTTTCAAATTATATTATAACATATATATACACATAAATTTATTTTTCCCATTTTCTTAAAGTAGATACACATTATATTTATATATTTAAATACTCTCTCTCTCTATACAGTAAATATATTATAAATCAGATAAATATAAATTATATTTATATAAATAAAAAAAATGTACTTACTCAAATAAATGTAATATAAATTATATTTAAATATAAAAACTATTTATACATATATATATATATAAACAACAACTTTTCATTGTATAAAATTTAGATATAATATTTTTTTCTGTTAATATAGATTTTTTATTCTAAATATATTATTTCTTTAAATTGTACATATATATATTATCTAATTTTAGTTCAATATGTACGTTTAATAAATTTATTTCTATTTTTATATACATTTGTTAATTTTTTCACATTTAATTATTATTTTATATTTTATTTTCATACAAATATTTATTTCATATTCAAAATATATTTTAATACAGATATATGTATATATACATTTCATTTATATACATACAATAATTTTTATATATGTAAATACTAAATATATTATAAATATGATACATATAAATAATTTTTTAATTTCCTATATATTATAAGTAATGGAAACCACAAACCGACTCACGGACTAGTAATGACATGTTGTACTCCTTCCAAGGGTTGACTCACTCCGTATCCAACTCATTTCAATTGTTATAACCTGAAGGTCCAACATTTGGTGGCCTAAAGAAACCTGCTTTGTTCCTACCATACCACTCGTGTTGTGCTGCAATGTTTCCTTATCCGTACTGGGGCCCTCATATTCTAGCAATAAATGGCCCATAAATCCCCCATAAATGAGACTTCTAGGATTTAGACTTTGGTTAATTCTAGAATAATAGGGAGACTTTACCACTCATACAAGACTCTTATTTCCAATGGAGTAAGGGTTATGAGGGTATTGGTAGATTCCACACCATACCATTCCTAGTCCTTACCTTAAACCCCGAGTACTATCCACACCTATCTAAATTTATAATTTTGTGTTTTTGAATGTGTAACTAATTAAATGTCATTTCAATATATAAATATATAATGTAGATAGATACATGCATATACATATTTGTACACTTTCATATGATTATTATTAATATCTTAATAATAATATAAATAAAAGACACCCATTTATATGTGTAGTTGTCTAAATATTCAATATATATTTATAAAAATATATGTATACTTAAATATTAATTTTTTAAATGTAAATAATATTTTCATATCTCTAAAAATGGCCATTGAGATGGAACCATTTTTTTACAGATACGTTTCCAGAAGAAACACTCTAAAAGAAGCTACATGTGAGAAGAAAGTTATCTTCATTATCAATATATTATAATTTTATCTTATGTGCCACCATCTCCATTTAAGAACAATAAATTATATGGGAGGCATGGTGAAACATACATTTTAGTGGTAGGATAAAATCAACACGTCGTCATGTATTTAGCATCAAAAAGTTAGTTTGCATTTGATGTTGCAAAATATTTTATATTTTTATTTTTCAAATATGAATTAAAATGTAAATTAGGAAATATTTTACAAAGTTGAGGGAAAAAATAAATTATATAATATATATATTCCAATATATTCATTTTAAATAAAATATAGAAAGAAGTTTTTTCCAAAAAATATATCAATTTCATTTTTACGATTTGAAAAATGTTTCTCATTTATATAATTCAACAAATTTCAAATACATTTTTAGAAAATGAAAACATAATTTATTTTGTCTAACCATATATAAATTTAATTTTTTATGAATGTATTTACAGTAAGAATAATATGTAGCTGTGTTTTTCAAGTGCAAAATGATTTGAATCAGATGGATATAATTGTGTGGTATTTGGTTTCCCACATCGGTTTCCTCAATGGTTGGGGGTTCACATATAATTTTGGATGAGGAATTTCTGCTAACCCTCATGGGTTTTTGGAAGGAATCCTATAAAGTCGTATGTGTTGGACCTGAAATGACTCAGATTGGAGGAATTGGATCCCAACATGGTGTTCTTCGACATGACGATCGACGGACCTCATGTCAATTGAATCTTAATGGATCTCTTTACCAATAGAACTCCCAAGATGGAGGAGAACATTCATCCATTGTGCACTAGCAAGAGGGGTGTAGGCCAATATTCCAAGTTGTTTCACTCTTTGTAATTGGCGATTACCACCGCCACTGGCAGAGAATCCATATACATATCCAATTTTGGACACCACCTCTATCAATTACCATCACCATCGATCAAAAAATTATTTCATGTATATTTCTCTTTATATGAAATAGATCTTGAAATGAAAAGAATAAGAACTTGTTTGGCACGAGGTATTTGGGGGAGAAAATAAAAGATATGATGGGATGAATCGATTTCATCTGTTTTGCGGTCTTAAATTAATCGGAAGAAATGATATGCGGTGAAACGAGAAATCTTCTATAGATTTTAAATCATCTCAAAATTGGGATGATTTTGATAGAAATGATGGTCGTGAAATATATTATAATATAATTTATTTTCTTTTATTTTAAAAATGTAAACAAAAATATAGAAGATAAATTAAAATCATTCCTTTTATTTTACTAAATTATTGGATCCGAAAAAAACATGAGTACTAGTTTTTCACCAAATAGTCTATGATTTGGATCACAAAAAATAAAAAAAAATTTTATGTTCAAGAAATATTAAGTGACTTTTTTAAATAATTTAATGTGTAAGGAAAAATGGGTTTTTCTAATTAAAATAAAGAGCATATATTCACATGTCATACCTGCTTCACTACCACATATGTCAACGCTTCAATCAGAAATTAATAAGTAATAATTAATTTTTAGAAAATTATTAATATTTAAAAATTATTATTTATTAAATAATGAGTCTTAATTATTTAATATTTTAAATAAATAATAATAATTTCTTTCTAAATAATAAATAATAAACAATAATATATAATATATAATGAATTATAACAACAACAACAAAAACAATAATTCAAAAATAAAAAATATATAATTATAAATTAAAAAATAAATTTTTTTAAAGAAACAAAAAAAATTAAAAAAATTACAAACTACCACTTATTACTTAGCAAGGGTTTAAATCATTGCAAAATGAACCGCATCTAAATAAAATAACCATCGTTAATTAGTGATAGTTTTCTAAAACCACATATAAATAAATAGAAATTAAAAAAATAGCAATGGTTTTAAAAGCCGTTGATAAATAAAATCTTGCTAAACACCATTCTTACAGTGTCCTTCCAGAATACTCACCATAGTTTCTAATCTCAGACACGTAACATTATGCCTTGTTTCTCTCACCACCATAGTTTTTCCCTAAAAAGATCCAAAAACATCAAACTTGTGTTTCATGCACATTAAGGACTACAAAATCATGGGCAAATGGGGTATTTTTAACAACAATAAATAAAAGCACCAATAAATGAAGTCTCTATGAGCACTACAAAAGTGATGATAATGGCTAGATATTATTAGTGTTTTTTAGAGTTGATAAATACCTCCTTTATATGTTTTATTCTTAACCATTATCATCAATTGTTTTATGTTGACAAAGGAGCCCTTTATAAGTGTTTTTCTTTATACGGATAAAAGTCATCCATCATAAAAAATATATAAATTATTAAAAATTAATTTTGAATATATTTATATATTTTAATTGATATATATAAAATATATTTTCCAAAATTTGAATTATATAATACTAAATATTTATTTACACTTAACATATAATATATTTTGTGAAAATGGTTTAAAAAATAATAAAAACCTAATACTAATTATTAATTTGAAAATTAGTATTTATAGTTATTTCATTACAATTATGTGGTAGAAAAAAATTAATTAGTAAATTAATATCTTAAGATAAGTTGAAAACATTACCTTAACATCAAACTTCCATAAATTCTCATCCAACTATCTGTTTGGCCTCCATTAGATATTAAACTAAATCTTGATAAGCTCTCTACATTTTCAAGACCCAAGGGAACCCCCATTAATGTTATTCTTAGTAAAAACCTCCCTAAAGGCCTCTAAACGGATTTTTTAGTTGGGATACCAAGATTTTTCATCATTTGATGGAATTTATGTTTTATTTAAGAGGGTATTCTTGTACTTTTTCTATGAAGAGTTAATTTGTTCTAAAATATTACATATATATATATATATTATGGTGTTCAAATATTAATATTTTTCATATTTTATGGTTATTTATAATTAAATATATACATACATATTGTAGACAACATCGGATTGAAAAATTATCATTAAAGCTTTGGATCAAGGTGAAGGTGTTATTCATGTTTTTGGATCAAATGTGAAAAAATAATCTTGATAATGGAATTTAACCTATCACCTTGTGAGTTTTTCTTTGTAGGTAATGAAGGTAATTTTTTTGCCGATTTTCTTACCACATTACAGGGTGGTCGGACCCTTTTTGTTGGTTTTATTTTTTTCCTCCCAAGTTGTGTAATGTTACATTTGCTAATCATTTAATATAATGAATACCTTTATTATTTAGTAGCATTGATAAAGGAGGGTCTTTTTCAATACATTTTTTACTAGATTTGATAAAGAGTATATTTCAAAAAAAATATTTCATAAAAAAATATATATAAATATAGAAATATATTTATCTTGATATAAATATAATATATATTTTTTAAATATGTTTCAGATAAATATAAATAAACATTTTCACATAACATCTAAGATATTTTGTGAAAATGGTTTATAGATTAATTAAAAAAATATTATTAATTAACAATTTGCTAATTATTATCAAGTAATAGGTATTTAATAACAATTTTAAAACCCAAAAATTCCTAAAATCAATAAAAGATATAAATAAGTTGAAAACATAACTCGAACATGAAACAATCATAACATTTGATTTGGTTGTCTATTTGAACTCTACAACATATCAAATCGAAGCTTGCGATGAGCTCTACGCTCTTAGTGACACAAATAAATCTCCCCCACATTTTTTGAGCCCTAAAAGGCCCTAAAGACTCAAAAACTATGTTTTTATTAGGATACCCAAAATCTTTAACATTTTTGGAATTTCAAACTCATTTAAGGGGGTATCTATAAGGACCTAGCCATAAACATTACTTAATCTTGAGATATTTCAAGAATACACATTGAGGATCTTTTCAGGTTTATAGTTTTGGAGGATTAGATCATAAATCATGCATTACATTCCACATTGAAACAAAGTGGTTACATAAAAAACAATATTCATATTTCCCAAAAAAGGAAACATATTCAAAATAAAACATGGATTCTTTCTTGACACTTCCTCGACACTATAATCACATCATGTACTTTTCCCTTGACCTGTGAAAAACATTTCAAAAACTTGGGATGAGAATAAAAAGCATAGTAAGGGATATAAAAAATACGGAAAGAAAACCTTAGTCCATTTATACATAAGAATAAATGAAATCATTCTTAACTCATAAAACATAAGAACTTTATCATACCTCAGGATATCATAAGATTTATGAATAACTCATAGAAAACATAAGACATAAAAGTAACATGAGGAATTTATAGCATTCTTACGTAGGGAGTAACCCTCATGGTTACATTTGGAATACCCATCACAGTATATTCCCTAAATCTATCCGGAGAAACCTTAGCGTTTAACCCATTCTTGTTACCCAATGCATTGTAGAGCTATATCGGGATCACCTGCCCATAGTTTATCACGGAACCACGAGTCTTCATAAACAATTCCCAAGAACCATAACATAATCGTATCACATAAAACATGCATAAAGGGACATAACATTTCCACATTTCAATCAAAAAATATCAATACAACACATTGATAAAATAAAAACATTATCAAAAACATTTTCAATAACAAAATTAAAGAAAATTAAGACATGGTATTTATTTTTCATTTAAAAATAGTTATGGCTTGTAGAGGAAGCTGAAACTCAAATAATGGTCACGACGGCGGAGAATTCGTTGTCGCCGCATACGTACGACAAAAACATTCCCTTTTGTCGTTTAATAAAACGCTTTGTATAAAAAGATTCCTTTTGAATATATGTAAAAGTAAAAGGGTTTCATACACCGTATAAAAGAAATTTGTGTATAAAACACAATATTCCTCAATGAAAGGAGATTGAGACGAAGTCTCATACCTCGTGTCCGACTTGACTCGATCGTTCTTTAATCTCCTGAATAATAAACTAGAGTTAATTTCTACTTGATTGAGAACCATTTTCAAGTTCATTTTTCCTTTTATATCACTTATTACCATGTTATGAATATTATGTAATTATTTAAGTTAATAACGGTCGTTTTGTCGATCTTTGGTACTTTAGCCAAAAATGGACTTCTTATAATTACATGTTGTTCATGTGGTCAAAGGTTAATTATATCCAGAATTATATTCATGATGTAGATATCATATATATCATATATATCCAGTATATACATGCATTTATAATATTACATAACATTTAGAGGTAAAAAAATGAAATGCACCGTTCATGGAGATGGTAAGCCGTACGTACACATGAACGCTACTTTCATTTCTATTTCTTACTTAATGGAGTGAAATCAAAATGATATAAAGGTACATTGTAATTCCAGTATAATATCATATATAATATTATTAACTCTATCCTTTACATGTCCCACATATGGAATTAACAAATCAAATCACTTTGAAGGGGCGGTAGTCCGCACTTCCTTAAATGAAGATATCGTGTTTACCCATAATGGAAACCATAAAGGTATTCCATAAATGAAAAATACAGAAGCATAAGGAAAACATAAACATAATATATATCATATATAAATAGATTTATATCTTAATGGCCACCATTAAAGGTGTTAAAAAAATATTGAACAATCATCATTTCGTGAGGCAGTAATTCACCATCCACAGAAACAGTATGTTCTTTAACCATTAGACGGAGGTGTGTTTAAGTGTAGCTCGAATAAATCCTATAACAACATACTAGTATATTTAATATATTGGTGTTGTTATAAAATATAGGAATAAAAAGATTTTATGGGGTCGGAGAAGCAAAATAAAAGAAATGAACATTAGAGAAGAATTTACCTTTAAATCGGGTAACTCCTCTTGGTTTGAACCAAAAGGGTTTCATGAAAAGCTTCCTGCCTATGGTAAGGCTTCTATGATGAAGTGAGGGATGTGGAGAGATGAAATGTGCAGTGTTTGGCCGAGCTAATGGCTTGAGAGGTGTGGGTAAGTAGGTAGAGGTGGGGGCCTTTTATAAGAGGGAGGAGGGACACTCTTGGAAAGTCAAGAAATGTTACTTTATATTAAAATGAGTTTAGGATTTTAAAGGTCCCAAATTGATATATTTTGAGGATAAGGTGATAATGTTTCGAAATATACTCATCCAATAGGTTTTTTACAAGTGTAAGTCTTATATTTTACATTATCTTTTCATTTTATTAAAATCGTTCATTAGTGAGATAATCGTTGCATCATCATGATGTCATAAATAAATTAATTTATTTAATGTCTAAAATTTATAAATAAAATACTATGATGTTGGAAATATTTTTAGAATTCCAATTAGTATTTATAGTCTAAGATATATTTTACACAGACAAAAGTAAAATTGTTTTACTTGGGTGATATACTCTTTTGTGATATTCAACATTCTTGAAATATAAAAATATAAAGTGTCACTTTCACTCAAAAGTGATTCCATGGGGTCCCAAAGGTTGGAAAAAGGCATCCCATGGTCGGACATTACACAAACAGTAGCACTAGGACATATTTTGGGGTAATTTGTTATTATTATGATATTATTTTATTATCCTCAACTACCTGATTACTAATTAATCACGATAATTAACGATAATTACCGTCATTACTATTCACAATGTCCAAAAACAAGAGTCTTAATTACAAAATATGGACCTTATGATTCCTAATATGGAATCCATTTTACCAAATTCCAAACATAAAAATTGAAATACTTAAATTAAAAATAATTCCCATTGTCAAAACAAATAGCGGGTTTTTTAGAAACAATTTCTATCAAAAGTTTGACAATTGTTTATGTCCAATTTGAAAGTGAAATTAATTATAATGACCACCATTGGATTAAATGGTAAAAATTTATTCTAATTATACTTTAAAACCAATTAAAAGGACAATCTAACCATATATTTTAATTAGATGAAAAAGCAGTTTTGATGTAAAATGTAGTATTTTTCACTATTCATAAAAAAAATGAACATTGTGAAAAAAATACCAAAAATTTATCCAAAGTAAATTTCAATGTCCCAATAATAAAGAATAATTTTATTTTGAAAAATAGAGCTTATAAAATTTTCCAAATTTTGATTTAAAAATGGTTTTCCATCAAAAGGCAGTAAAACAATCTTTTAAAAATATTAGTTTATTCCATGCTTAAGATTGGATTTATTCTCATTTTAAGCCTCTAAAACACAATATAATTCATAAATAGACATAGATAGGAATATCAATTATTCATTACTTACTTGTGATGTTACATCCTTCCCCCTTTAGAAAATTGCGTCCCCACAATTTATTTACTTATCGAATAAGTGGGGGTATTTATCCCTCATTGCATTTTCATATTCCCATGTTGCCTCTTCAATCATGTGGTTTTTTTCACAAAACCTTTACTTGATGAATTACCTTATTACATGAAACTAGCTCCCTGTGGTCAAGAATCTGGACCAGTTGTTCCTCATAAGATAGATTCTCTTCCAGCTAAACTACCTCTGGACTCAAAACATGAGATTGATCTAGCATGTACTTTTTTAACATTGAAACATGAAAAAAAATGTGTACCTGAGATAAACTCAGAGGTAAAGCCATTTGGTATGCAACTGATCCAAATCTCTCCAAAATTTCATATGGTCCAATGAACATTGGACTCAACATTCCTTTCTTACCAAATCTCATCACACTTTTCCCTGGTGAAACTTTGAGAAAAACATGATCACCTACCTCAAAAGAGAGATCCTTCATCCTGTTGTCCGCATAACTCTTCTACCTGCTCTGAGCTGTTCTCATGTGTCTCTGTATCATCTGAACTTTTTTTGCCAACTCTTCTACCAATTCTGGTCCAATCAACTTCCTTTCACCTACTTCATCCCAAAATGCTGGAGTTCGACACCACCTCCTATATAATGCCTCAAATGGTGCCATCTGTATACTGGAATGAAAACTGTTATTATATGAAAACTAAACCAAAGAAAGATGTTGGTCCCAACTTTCCTGATAATCCATCAAAAAAGCACGTAGCATATCCTCCAATGTTTTAATTGTTCGTTCTGACTTCCCATCTAATTGAGGATGAAAAGCTGTACTAAAATTTAATTCAGTACCCAACGACTTCTGAAGGCCTTTCCAAAAGTTAGAAGTAAACCTGGGATCATGATCAGATACAATGGAAAGGGGAACTCCATGTAACCTGACAATCTCTTTAAGATACAAACGAGAAAGTTGATCTAGGGAAAAAGTATCTCGTATAGCAAGGAAATGAGTAGATTTTGTTAAGCGATCAACAATAACCCAGATTGAATTATTACCTCGAGGTGTCTTCGGCAATCCCACAACGAAGTCCATAGATATATTCTCCCATTTCCACTCTGGTATTGGTAAAGGCTGAAGAATACCTTTTGGTAACTACCGCTCTGCTTTAACCTGTTGAAAAGTCAAACATTTCCATGTAAAATCAGCAATATCTTTTTTTATTCTGTCGCACCAGTAATACTCCCAAAGATCTCTATACATCTTAATACTTCCTGGATGAACTGAAAACAGAGAACTATTAGCTTCACATAACAACTCTCTCTTCAACTTTGAATCACAAGGCACACACAATCTCTTCCCAAATCTCAAAACACAATCATTATCAATGTTGAATTCAGGCTACTTACCCTTCTAAACTAGCTCTACCTTTTTCTGCAACTCACTGTCTTGCTTCTATGCTTTCTTAATTCTATCTGATAGAAAAGATTTCACTGATACCTAAAACAAAACAGAAGAACATCCTGCACCAACAAATTCTATGCCAAAGTTCACCAAATCCTTAACCAAAGGATCATGTTCCAAACACAAGATTGTTAATGAAGCATTACTTTTTCGAATCAAATCATCAGCCACTTTATTTTCTTTTCCTCGATGGTAATAAATTGTACAATCATAATCCTTGATTAGTTCTATCAATATCCTCTATCTCATGTTCAATTATTTCTGAGTGAATATATACTTTAATCTTTTGTGATCAGTATATATTTCACACTTTACTCCATACAAATGATGCCTCAAAATTTTTAAAGCGAAAACAATAGTAGCTAATTCCAAATCATGTGTAGGGTAATTTATCTCATGAGTTTTTAATTGTCGTGAAGCATAAGTAATTACCTGATCATTCTGCATTAGGACGCAACCAATTCCTTTCAATGAAGCATCACTGTAGATAACAAACTCACCATTCCTGGAAGGTAGTTCCAAAACTAGAGCATTCACCAATATTCCTTTCAGTTCCTGAAAACAATCATCACATTCTTTTGTCCAGATAAACTTAACACCCTTCCAAGTTAGCTTAGTCATTAGACTAGATAACCGTGAAATTTGTTTAACAAACCTTTGGTAATTGCCTTCCAAACCAAGAAAACTAAAAATCTTGGTTACATTTTTGGGTCTTGGCCATTATTCAACAACTTTATTTTTGAAGGATCAACAGTTATCCCATCAATAGAAACAATGTGACCAAGGAAAGAAATTTGTTGCAATTAGAACTCACACTTGCTGAATTTCCCATACAATTTCTTTTCTTTTATGGTTTGTAAAATAACCCTTAAATGTATTCCATGCTTCTCTTTACATTTAGGAAACACCAAAATATCATCAATGAAAACCACCACAAACTTATCCAAGAACTCATGGAAAATTCTATTCATAAGGTCTATGAATACAGCAGGTGCATTGGTTAGCCCAAAAGGCATAACTGCAAACTTATAATGGCCATATCTTATATGAAACGCGGTCTTCGGAATATCTGCTTCCTTTACATTCAACTGATGGTACCCCGATCTCGGGTCAATCTTGGAAAAATACTGAGCTCCCTGGAACTGATCAAACAAATCATTGATATGAGGCAAAGGAAATTTGTTCTTAATAGTGATGTTATTCAAGGCTCTATAATCAATGCAAAGTCTCATTGAACCGTCTTTCTTTTTAACAAATAAAACAGGAGCACCCCATGGTGATGTGCTAGGTCGAATGAAAGCTTTCTCGAATAAATCTTTCAATTTCTCCTTCAAATCTAAAAGTACAATTTGAGCCATTCGATAAGAGGTTTTGAAATTGGCTTAGCATGAGGAACTAAGTCAATAGTAAATTCAACTTCCCGATCTGGTATTATTCCAGGAAACTTGTCAGGAAAAACATCAGGATACTCATTATCACTGAAACATCATTAATCTGAACGGTTCCTTTATTTTCAACAATATGTGAAAGGTAACATTCATTTCCATCATTTACAAGTTTCTCAGCCTCTTGATATGTTATCAACAGTAAGGGTTCATTCCTATACACAAACTGAAATACTTTCTGAAAATAAACTTCTTTAGATCTAAAATCAATCTTAGCATGGTAAACAGAGAGCCAATCCATACCCAGGATAACATCAAACTCTACTAGAGGTAAACCAATAAGGTTTTCAATTAGGTTTTTTTCCATAGATAAGGTTAGGAAGATTCTTATAAATTCTTTTTGCATCCAAATTTCCCCTAGGTGTTTTTACCACAAGTTCAGCAGTCATTTCTTGAGATAGAATTCCCAATTTACTAGAAAAGTTTTCAGATATGAAAAAATGTGTAGACCCCGAATCAAACAACACATTGACATAATCAGAGAAAACAAACAAATTACCTGATACCACTTCATTTGCTAGCCCAATATCTACTGAAGTAGTTTCAATGGATTTCACCACTCCTTTTTTCTTGTATTCTGACTGCTTCCCATCCCTAGAGCTCTTTGTCAGACACTCGTTTGCATAATGACCCATCTCATTGCACTAGAAACATTTCACTAACTGTAAATAAAATTTGGTATCACCATCACCCTGATCTTTTTCAGTGAAATCACGATCCTTATGTCCCATCTTACCACATTGGTAGCACTTTCCAAAATTCAAAAGACATTCCCCAGCATGCCTTTTACCACATTTATCACAAACTAGAAACTTAGTTTTATTACCATCAGACCTTTTTGAATAATTCTTCCCTTTCTCCTACCACCTCGGTCTCTTCTTCTGTTGGTTATTATAGAACACTTAATCATCATCAAACTCCATTTCCACCTTCTAAGCACATCGAACAATCTTTTCATAACTATTGAACTCACGTGAAGCTAAACCCCTTCGATATTTTGGCTTTAATACTGAGTAAAAATGATTGATTTTACTATCAAGGTCTCAGATAAAATTTGGAGCATACCATGCCAATCGAGTGAACCTTTCTTCATAAGCAGCCACTGAGTCATCCTATTTTCTTAATTATAAGAATTTTTTTTACATCCTAATTTGAATAGCCATAGGAAAATACTTCTCAAGAAACATACCTTTGAATTAAACCTAGTCAAGAGCATCAATCTCATCAGCATCCCTGATATTTTTATCCATCGACCACCACTGATCTGCTTCACCCTCCAAACGGTAAATTGCAGGACTAAAATTTTGATTGTCTAAACACCCCATGACATTAAAAATATTCTCCAGTGATTTAATCCACCCTTCAGCTAGCATAGGGTCAGATGATCCTCTAAATGATGGGGGATGTTGCCTCATGAAATGTTCCACCACTGACATGTTCCTCTGCGGTGGATCTGGCTGATCTCATGCATGGATACCACCACCATTTATCGCTTGAGTCAACTGCACCATTACTACAACAAACTATTCAGTTCCAATTTCGACCATCTCAGGATGCTGATTCGGAAGGTCATTTCCTTCTGTATGCCTTCCAAGCACTGCATCCATATTTCGTCTGTGGAAAACCATTCTGAACAAACATGTCTTAGATGAAGCAACATGGAAATCTTCAAATGATATATCATTTCAATTTGACCATAAAAAAATATTTTTGGATAATCATTTAATAGAATTGTAACTCCTAAAGATATCTAAACCAGCCTCTGATACCAACTATAAGGCCCCAGACTTAAACATTACTTAATCAAGAGATATTTCAAAAATAAACATTGAGGATCTTTTTAGGTTTAGAGTTTTAGAGAATATATCATAAATCATGCATTACATTCCACATTTAAACAAGGTATTTACATAAAAACAATATTCATTTTTCCCATCAAAGGAAACATTTTCAAAATAAAACATGGATTCTTTCTTGACACTTCCTCGACACTATCATCACATCATGTACTTTTCCATTTACCACTGAAAAACATTTCAAAAACTTGGGATGATCATAAAAATCTTAGTAAGGTATATAAAAATATGAAAATAAAACAATAGTCCATGTATAAATAAGAATAAATGAAATCATACTTCACTCTTAAAACATAAGAACTTTAACATAACTCATAAAATCATAAGATTTATGAATAACTCATAGAAAACATAATACATAAAGGTAACTTGAGACATTCATAACATTCTTACATAGGGAGTAACCCTCATCGTTACGTTTGGAATACCCATCACAATATATTCCCTAAATCTCTTTGGAGAAACTTTAGCGGTTAACCCCTTAACATTACATAATGCATTGGAGAGCTATATCAGGCTCAACCGCCCTTAGTTTATCACGTAACCACCCATCTTAATAAAAAATTCCCAAGAACCATAACATAATCGTATCACATAAAACATGCATAAAATAACATAACATTTCCACATTTCAATCACAAGATATCAATACAAAACATTGATATAATAAAAATATTATCAAAAAAAATTTCAATACCAAAATAAAATAAAGGTAAAACATGGTATTTATTTTTCATTTAAAAATAGTTATGGCTTATAGAGGAATCCAAAACTCAAATAATGGTCATGGTGGTGGAGAAGTTGTTGTCGCCGCATACGTATGACAAAAAAATTCCCTTTTTCGTTTAGTAAAATGTTTCGTATAAAAAGATTCCTTTTGAATAAAAGTAAAATTCAAAGGGTTTCATACACTGTATAAAAGAACGTTGTGTATAAAACACAATATGCCTCAATGAAAGGGGATTGAGACGAAGTCCCATACCTCGTGTCCGACTTGACTCGATCGTTCTTTAATCTCCTGAATAATAAACTAGAGTTAATTTCTACTTGCTTAAGAACATTTTTCAAGTTCATTATTCATTTTATATCACTTATTACCATGTTATGGACATTATGTAATTATTTAAGTTAATAACGGTCGTTTTGTCGATCTTTGGTACTTGAGCCAAAAATGGACTTCTTATAATTACATGTTGTTCATGTGGTCAAAGTTTCATTATATCCAAAATTATATTCATGATGTATATATAATATATATCATATATATCCAGTATATACATTCATTTATAATATTACATAACATTAAGAGGTAAGAAATGAAATGCACCATTCATGGAGACGGTAAGCCGTACGTACGCATGAACGCTACATTCATTTCTGTTTCTTACTTAATGGAGTGAAATCATAATGATATAAAGGTACATTATAATTCTAGTATAATATAATATATAATATTATTAACTCCATATTTAACATGTCTCACATATGGCATTAACGAATCAAATCACTTTGAGGGGGCGCTAGTCCGCACTTCCTAAAATGAAGATATCATGTTTACCCATAATGGAAACCATAAACGTATGTAATAAATGAAAAATACAGAAGCATAAGGGAAACATAAACATAATATATATCATATATAAATAGAGTTACATCTTAATGGCCACCATTAAAGGTGTTAAAATAAGGTTGAACAATCATCGTTTCGTGAGGTAGTAATTCACCATCCACAGAAACAGTATGTTCTTTAACCATTAGACGGAGGTGTGTGTAAGTGTAGATCGAATAAATCTTATAAAAAAATCTTAGTATATTGAAGATACTGGTTTTGTTTAAAAATAAAAGAATAAAAAGAGTTTAGGTGGTTGGAGAAGAAAAATAAAACAAACGAACATTAGAGAAGACTTTACCTTTATATCGAGTAACTCCTCTTGGTTTGAACCAAAAGGGTTTATTGAAGAGATTACTACCTAAGATAAGGCTTATATGATAAATAGAGGGATGTGGAGAGATGAAATGTGTAGATTTTGGCCAATACAATGGCTTGAGTGGTGTGGGTAAGGAGGTAGAGGTGGGGGCCATTTATAAGAGGGGGGAGGGGCACTCTTGGAAAGTCAAGAAATGTTACTTTATATTAAAATGGGTTTCGAATTTTAAAGGTCCCACATTGATATATTTCTAGTATAAGGTGATAATGGTTCAAAATATACTCATAAAATAGGTTTTTGACAAGTGTAAGTCTTAGATTTTACATTATTGTTTCCTTTGATTAAAATCATTCATTAATGAGATAATCAATGAATCATCATTATGTCATAAATAAACTAATTTATTTAATGTCTAAAAATTATAGAAAAAATACTATGATGTAGGAAATATTTTTATCTTTCCAATGATTATTTATAGTCTAAAATATCATTTACACAGACAAGAGTAAATTTGTTTTACTTGGGTGATACACTCTTTTGTGATATTCTACATTCTTTAAATATAAAAAAGTGTCAATTTCACTCAAAAGTGATTCCATGGAGTCCCAAAGTTTGGCACAAGGCATCCCATATTCGGAGATGACACAACCAGTATCATTAGGACACATGTTGGGGTCATTTGTTATTATTATGATATTATTTTATTATCCTTAACTACCTGATTACTAATTAATCACGATAATTAACGATAATTACCATCGTTAATATTCACAATGTCCAAAAACAAAAGAGTATTAATTAAAAAATTTGGACATTCTGATTACAAATATGTAATCCATTTTAAAAAATTCCAAACACCGAAATTGAAATAATTAATTTAAAAATAATTCTCATTGTCAAAACAAATAGCGGGTTTTTTGGAAACAATTTCTATCAAAAGTTTAACAATTGTTTATGTCCAATTTCAAAGTGGAAATAATTCTAATGACCACCATTGGATTAAATGGTAAAAATTTATTCTAATTAAACTTTAAAACCAATTAATAGGAAAATATAACAATATATTTAAATTATATGAAAAATCATTTTTGATGTAAAATGCGGTATTTTTCACTATTCATTGAAAAATGAACATTGTGAGAAAAATACCAAAACTTTATCCAAAGTAAATTTCAATGTCCCGATCATAAAGAATAAGTTTATTTTTACAAATATAGCTTATAAAATTGTTAAATGTTTGATTTAAAAATGGTTTACCATCAAAAGGCAGTAAAAAATATTTTAAAAATATTAGTGTATTCTATGCTTAAGATTGGATTTATTCTCATTTCAAGACACTAAAACACTATATAATTCATAAATAGATATAGATAAGAATATAAATTATTCATTACTTGGGATGTTACAGTATCTTTTCCCTTTATCAGCGGGGAATGAATTTATTCCGAGGGATTACAATAATATTAATATTATAGATTTTAAATTTTATCATTTTTTACAATGTACTATTATTTACAATCAATTATATAACAATATATAAATATTTTTTATACATTCACACATAAAAAATTATTTTTATAAGTAAATAATTAATCATATTTACGTAGAAAATATATTTCTCAATATATAACCCTTATCTAAATAAAAACTAATATCCATTTGATTTAAAATACATATATATGAGTATTTATATACCTATATAGTGTGTGTGTTTTTGTATCTATATAAACAAATTTACATTTATTATCTATATATTCTAACATATGTATATACACATTAATATATAATATATGTAAATATATATAAATATATATAATATTGTATAATTATACTTACAAATACATGTATATAAAATATATATGTGTCTCTGTGTGTGTACGTGTGTTGTATATATGTATTTATTTATTTATACACTCACATGAAAAACATATTTTATTAATGTATTTAAAACTGATCATATAAATATATATTTATATATGAGTAAATATATAGATAAAAAATATAAATAAATAAATATAAATAAATACATATAAATATTTATTAATATACAAATAAATATAGAAATATAGAAATATATAAACATAATAACTATATATATATATTAATATATATATTAATATATATATTGATATATATATTGATATATATTGATATATGAATAAATAAATAAATATTACTATATATGTATATATATTAATATATATATATATATATTATAAGAATATATATATATTTTAATATAACTGTATAAATTAAAATAAATGTATAATATATGACTAAATATGACTAAATTTATATATAAATAAATAGATATATCATTAAATGGAGAAGTTAACAGGATGTGTGAGTTGTAACGGTGCTAGCGCGTAGTAGGAGAGGTCTGTGGTTCAAAATCAAGTGGAGTCAAGGGTGCGCACTGGTGAAGGGGGGTGCTAATGCTATTAAAGGGTGGGGCTGGGGCTGGGGCTGGGGCATGCGGGCGAGGCTGGGATGCATATGCATTGTTGAAAGGGTGATCAAGTGCTATTAAAACCCTCTGATTTGTACATATTTTAATTTTTGTGCAATATTTTTTTAACTTTTATTAGTGATTTTTTTAGCGTTCATAAAAGGGTCATTTATAAGAACATTTTAGGAACTGATAAAAGGACTCCATCCCTTTTAATAGTGGCTCGATTATCAATTCTTTTTAGTGCTGATAATGAAAATTGTTAGCGCTGATAAAACCCTATTCGGTGGTTGTGTCACTAAAAATATTTGTATATACTTACATAGATGTATAATTGTAAATAATTATATTAATATATTTATTTGTATGCATGTTTATATCTTTGAGTAAGTATGTACATGCACTACTACAGATATGTCTTTTATCATCTTGAAAAAAGGCCTTTAATATCGCTAAAAACGCATTTTTGTGCTCATAACCATTAAAGGGGGGTCCCCTTTATCTACACTAGAAATAGCACAGATAAAGGCCCAACATGGGGTAGTGTGTTTCTTGTACAACAGCACACTAGAAAAAATACATGTAACCTGTATGTAAAATATATAATTTAATTGAAATAAATTTTAAATCATGAATACAAAACAAAAAACTACTATATACATTTCAAACAATGTTTTGTATAATTATATTTACAATTACTATCCAGAAACATTTAAAAACATTAATGTTTCCTCATATTTGGCGCATGTGATCCCCTCTAAAAAAAGTCTTCCAATTGTATGAGTTGCTGAACAAATCACCTCAACCTGAGCAAAAGAATCCACTTATATAATAAAAAAATCTTATCTTAGTGTTTTATTTTACCCCTTCATTGTTGAATTTATATTATTTTAATATTGTTTTATATGATTTATTTATAACTCAATAAAGGTTGTTCAATTTTCATGGGGTATATGCATGCATGGCACTGGTCATGTGGGTTTTATTTTTATTTCATCCAATTATCTGTTCATTGGAATATTAGTTTTCCTTACTTATTTCGGATGTTTACCTAAACAGTTGAATGGACATCATCCAACAGTCCTGTTTCATCCTGGGTGTGTTTTTTTTCAATTGGTTTCGATCCATGGTGTCACCATCATACCAAATTCGTGGTGACACTTGTCCCAAGTGTTGTCCCACCTTCAATTATGTGAACCAGTAGCCTGATCTGGATCATCCATGCGGTTGTGATCTTGGGTTTCTACATATTCCTCATGATTCTCCCTGGAACGCCATGATATATGCATTGGTTTCTTGGATTCGATCAATCCATTCTCTCAAAGCATCGCCTTTCATCTAACTAAGTTGGTGAGTTATTGATGAGTAGCTCCATAGTTGTGTAGATGGATTCTTGGATAAGAAGAAGACCAAGTTTATCCAGCCACCCACACTCCCCATCTTTGAGATTGTTCTACCTCTAGGAACCAGAGTACTTCCCTGGTAGATACTCAGTGTAGATTGGCTCGTTCCAAGGTCAAGGATGACTGCACATCAAGAAGGTTCCCAATATTGACTTCCTTTTTTATTGTAACCAGGTTTCTGTTTAGTTTCTTATCTCTGTAGCGATCTATTATTTTTTGTCTTGTATAGATCTATATACTTTTTAGGGGGTGTGTGTGAGTCTGTCTAAGAGTGTATGATATTGACTCTACATAGTAGGCTTCATCACTTCCACCAAGTTCAACAAGGCTGGCCTCCTCGGATAGTTTCCATGGTTCTTCTTTTCTTTTCTTCCAATCTGAATTTTCTTTACTTACTTTCTTGCTTCGTAATAAAAGGCTTATCTTGGTGGTGTTCCCACTGTTCATGTAGGTTCATACTGATCTGAAGCATGTTATATCCTCTATTATTTCCTTTCTTCCCTTTTCATTTTCATTCTTCCAGTAGATTGATTATTGAACAAACTCATTCAGGTACTTTGTCTCCAACTGATCAATTGAATATATCCAATAGTCAAACCAATAATACACGTTAGTGGATCTTGGTTGTTTTAGGGTTTAATGGTGTAACCCCAACAAGGTATCAGAGCCTACTGTAACGTTAATAATGGGTTCCACTAAATTTAATATTGAAAAATTTGATGGTGAAAATTATTTCAATCTTTTGGAGAATTAAAAAGATATCCTTACTAGACTATAATGATTTAATTGATTCCCATGATGGTTCTAGAAAGAATATCACCCCTGCCTCAAATGGGAAGACTACCACCACTTACATTTATGTCTTTGAAGAAACCCTTAGGAAATTCTGTAGTTTGACCCTTTTATCTTTAGGAGATAAATTCCTTAGAGAAGTTGCATACTAATCTTATGATGCTGGTATATGTTCTAGGATTGAATTCCTTTATATGACCAAGTCTCTTGTTGATATAATATAAAGAAATGAGATTGTATTCTTTTAAAATGCACCCTAGAACCATAGTCAGGATTAAAATTGATGAATTTATTAAAATCTTGTTATATCTAGACAATATAGAAATTAAATTGGATGATGGAGACTAGACCATTATATTGTTAACATAATTATACTATTAGTTTAATCTTGTTAAAGACTATATAATTTATTTTAAAGATACACTTACTCTTGAAGAATTTAAATATGTTTTACTCTCCAAAGATCTTTAAAGGAAAGTAAATTTTATGATTGAGACTGAGAGTTTATGTATTAGGGACAGAAGTGAAACTAGAGGAAGAAGTGAGTCCAGAGGTAGAAGAATGGAAAGGGGTTAGTCTAAGAAGAAATTTTATAAGTCTAGGTGCAATGTAATCATGTGTTTTCAATGTAAACAACCTATAAATATTAAGAGGAAATGACATAATAAGAAAGTTGACTACATAGACAATAGTAATGATCATTCATTACTATTTGAGCCAGACTTTGACACTATTAATGCGTTGAATGTATCTGACATTACCATCAATAATGAATAAACCATAGATTCAAGATTTTCATTACACATGTGTTCTAGGAATAAATTATTTACTGAGTTGAGGGAAATTGAATCTGGTGAGGTATTTCTAGTGAAAAAACTGAGCTATCAAATTATGATAATAGACTCTGTTTTATTAGTTATTTATGATTGCATTGTTAAGACTCTTGAGGAAGTTAGGTGTTTACCCAAAATAAAAACGAACCTAATATCCCTTGGAATTCTTGACCAAAAGGGGTATAGTTTTAAGTCAAACTCTGGAAGACTTATAGTTTCTTGTGGATCTCTCACAGTTATGAAAGGAATCCCTCATAATGGTCTTTATGTGTTAGATTGTAAGGTTTATATAAGTTGGTTGAACAACTCTTGTAGTTCAAAACTTGATTCCACCAACCTTTGGCATAGAATGTTAGGGAATGTTAGTTCCAAGGGCCTTAGTGAACTAAAAAAACTGAGGCTTTTGAGTAACATATCTCTTAGAAGTCTCTCATTCTATGAGAATTATGTATATGGAAAATCTAGAAGAGTCAACTTTAGTAGGTCAATGTAAAAGTATAAATAATCCCTTGAGTGTGTTAATTCATATCTATGGGGTCCTTATAGGGTCACCTACCATGGTATAGTCTTATACTTTGTGACATTCATTTTTGAATTCTCAAGGAAATTTTGGATTCATATACTCAAACATAACTTTGATACCGTTATGACCTTTCAGTTATGAAAATATGGGGTTAAAATTGAGCCTAATAGGAAAATTAAAGCCTTAAGAACTGATAATGGTTTATAGTATCTATCCACAAAATTCATTGAATTCTGTGGATATGAGGGAATAAAGAGATACCAAAATGTTGTGGAAAGTCCATTGAAAATGGATTAGTATAGAGGATGAATAGGGAAATCCTTGAAAGGTTGAGGTTCATGATGTCCCATAGAAAACTCCCAAAGTCCTTCTGGGCTAAGACTGCCTCAATAACAGTCTATCTTATTAACCATTTCCCATATTCTACCAATTCATTTACGACACCCGAAGATGTTTGGAAAGGATCACCACTGGGGCTTTCACACTTTGGGGCCTTTGGATCCATAGCTTATGCTCATAATTGCAGTGATAAGCTAGCTCCTAGGGATGTGAAGTGTATATTCATGGGATATCTAGACAGTGTTAAGGGGTATCGTATGTGGGTTGAAAAATAGGGTTACCAAAAATGTATAATTATCCGAGATGTCGTGTCTCATTAGTCTGATCTCTCCAATGATAAGGGGAATGAGCCTATAGAGTCCTATGATGAAACTACAGAACCCTCTATATTCTCAACACCCTTAGGTGTTGAAGCCACTTTTGAATCCAATGACCACTCTTATTACGAGACTAGTCCTTCTCCCCCCATTGTCCAGACCCAAGTTGAATCTAATTATAATTCAGATTCTGAACCTGAAACAGAGGACCCAGATGATATGAGAAATTATCATCTCACTCAGGAATGAGAGAGAAGAGTTATTAAGCTTCAATCCCATTTAAATTAGGCAGAATTTGTTGCCTATTTATTTATTGTAGCACTATATTTTTTTAATGATGAGCCTCCAACTTATAAGAAATCCCTTAAGTCTAAAGAGGCCACCAAATGGTTAGGTTCAATGCAAGAAGAGAAGAATTCACTTCTCAATAAAAGCACATAGATTTTTGTTTCTAGACCTAATAACCAGAATTTCATAGGATCTAAATGGATATATAAGAAGAAATAGAAAAATTATGGATAAAATAAAAACAAATTCAAATCCTGAATGGTCTTTAACGGATTTCTTCAATGTGAGGGAATTGATTAGAGTGAGATATTCTTCCCAGTTGTTAAACATTCATATATTATCATTTTTATTTCTTTTTCTACCATGTTGTATTTTCATGTTGAACAATTAGATGTAAAAACTGTTTTTTTACATGGCACCCTTGAAAACACAATTTATATGACCCCTCCTGAATGATTTTTAAAAATGTTCAAACCTATCCAAATTTTTTTATGTATAATTAATTTTATGTGCTTAAACACTATTTGAGACAATTATATAAAAGTATTGATTCTCTTATGATTGAAAATATAATTTCCAGAAGTAAATTTCTTGCATGTGTATACTATAAGACTGCTAAACTCGAATATGGTTACCTTGTATTATATGTTGATCACATGCTTATAATATGTAAGAACATGAGGATTATAGTTTTTTCAAGAATCAAAATAACAATGTATTTGAAATTAGATACATAGAAAATTCTAATTAAATCTTAGTTAAGGACATAATAAGAAACAGGAAGGCTAAAACCTTGTACTTATCCCAATATGCTTATGTTAATAAGGTATTAAGAAGATATTTGTTTGAGCATGTTATACCAGTTGGTATTCCTCTAGGAAAACATTTTAAATTGCCTTTGGATTAATCCCCTAGAAATAATTTGGGGCTTTCTTCATGAATAAGAATCAATTTTCTAATGTTGTAGGATGTATTATGTTTGTTATGGTCTATTCTAGGCCAGGAATTGCATTTGATATTAGTACATTGAGGAAGTTTATGGGGAAATCCAATAAGCCTCAATGGTATACATTGAAATGGATACTCAGGACTAGTCTCTTGGAATTTCAATATGCAGTCAGTGGTTACATTCTCAACTAATGAGGTTGAGTATATTTCCTTGACAGAATCCATAAAAGAGGCTATATGGTTGAAAGGTTTTCTTTCTGAGTTGTATTTATCTAATGATAGCATAGTAATCCACTGTGATAGCCAATCTACGTTGCATTTATCTAAATCCTATGTATTCCATGTTAGATCCGAGAACATTGACATTAGACTTCATTTTGTTAGGGATATTATAAAATCTGGGACAATGAGTGTCACTAAGATACAAACTGGGGTCAATTTGACTAATAGTTTGATTAAGGATATTCCATTGTCCAAATTAATGCATTGCCTTAAATTAATGAATTCAGTCCCAATTATATAACTTATTTTGAGAGGAAATCATCTATAAATTCCATTTAATTATAACGTGGACATTTTTTGTATTTTTCTCCTAAATTTTTTCATTTAAATTCCTTTAATATCATTTTATATGATTTATTCATAATGCATTAAGGGTGTTCAATTTTCATTGGGTATATTAATGCATAGCATTGGTCACATGGTTTTTATTTTTCTTTTATCTAATTGTTTGTTCACTGTAATATTTTTTTCCTTGGTTATATTGGATGTTTATTAGGACCATTGATTAGCCAACATCCAATAGTCCTGCTTCATCTCGGGTGTGTTTCTTTTGCTGGACTTCGATCAGGGGTGCCACCTCAATACCAATCGCATGGCTCCACTTGTCCTATTCATTTTCCCAACTTCAGTTATGTGAACCATCGACCTAATATGGGCCATCCATGTAGCTATGATCCCATTTTTCTACCTGTACCACATGACAATCTCTATCACACCATTATTTCCCCACTGGTAGCTTGGATTTTATCAATCCATTCTCTCAAAGGAGCGCCTTTCATCTAGATCAGTCAGTGACTTCTCGGTGAGTAGCTCCTCTACTGTTCTGAGGGGTTCTCAGAGAAGTAGAAGGGTAATGAGGTTATCCGGCCACCCACACTCCCTATCTTTGATTTCGTTCTGGATCCTAGAACTGGAGTAATTATTCGGTGGAGGCTCAGTGGAGGTCAGCTCATTCCTAGGTCTAAGACAACAGAACATCAATAAAGTTACCAATATTGACTTCTTTTTTTATTGTAACTCGGTTTTATTAGTTTCGTATATCTCTAGCCATCTGTTATTCTCTATCAAGTATAGATTTATATCCTTTTTGGGTGTGTGCATGATTCCATTGAGGAGTGAATGACATTAACTCTATGTGATAGGTTTCACTGCTGCCACCTAGTTTAAGAAGGCCGGCCTCCTGAGATATTTTCTTTGTTTCTTCTTTTCTTTTCTTCAAGTCTTTATTTTCTTTTCTTACTTTATTAATTTGTAGTAAAAGGCTTACTCGGGTGGTATTCTCATCATTCACATTGGATCGTGGTAATCCAAAGCTGTTATATTCTTTGTTATTTCGTTTCTGTACTTTCTATTTTCGTTATTCCAATAGATTTAATATTGAAGAATCACGTTTTGGTTCTTTGTCTACAATTGATCAATTGAACATATTAAATATTCAACCATATAATAAGTGATAGTGAATCTTGGATGTTTTAGAGTTTAAAGGTTTAACCACAATAATTATTAATAATATCAAGAAATAAATTAAAAATTAATATGAAATAATACTTCAATAAAATGTCTATTTAAAATAAAAATACACACTTGGAGTTATACTTGTTACATTTTGAATCGTATTGAGGGGTAGTTGATTTATGCACATCACAAATGAGTTATGGATCATTCTCCTAAAGCACCAAAATAATCTGAATGTGTTTTATTGGTTTTGAGTATGTCACATGTTCTTTTTGCTAATATTATTGTCAATTTTAAATAAAGACACACTTGGAGTTATACCATTCACACTGTGTATCATATTGAGGTCTGGATAAATTCTACATATCAAAATTAAATACGGATCATTTTACTAAAGTACCAAAATAATTCAAATTCATTTTATCAGTTTCCATTATGTCACTTGTGTTTTTAATAAAATTTCATTTCAAACAGGAAACAAAAACTTTAATCCATACTAGCCACATAATGTGTCATTTTGACATGAGACTGCTTCTTATATGTCACAAATGAATTATGAATCACATTCCTAAATTATCATGAAAATTGGAGAGTATTTATTTGGTTTTCAATGAGTGACACACATTTTGAACTAAAATGTCAATTTTAAATTGATAACAGACACATTGGTCATACAGGACACACTGTTCATCATATTGAGGTGCAATTGATTGCTACACATTAAAAATATCTCATGGTCCATTATACTAAAGTATAAAAAATACGAATGTGTTAGCTCAATTTTCAATATGTCACTTGTTCTTTTTACTAAAATTAATGTCAATTTAAAATAAAAAGACACCCTTGGAGTCATATTCGCCACACTATGCATTAGATTGAGGTGAAGTTGATTCCCACATTTCAATAATGACTTATAGACCATTTTCCTAAATTATAAAAATAATATGTATACATTTTCATGGTTTTTCAGTATGTCACTTGTTCATTTTACTAAAATTCAAGTCAATTTTTAATAAAAAGACACACTTGGAGTTATAAAAGTATCATTGTGAATCATATTGAGGTGTGGTTGATTCTTATATGTTACAAATGACTTATGAATAATTTTCCAAAAGTATCAAAACAATCAAAATTCATTGCTCAGTTTTCAGTAAGTCACCTATTCTTTTTAGTAAAATTAATTTTAATTTTAAATAAATAGACACACTTGGAATTTTATCAGCCACACCGTGCATCATATTGTGGTCTTGATACTTCTTACACATCAAAAATGACTTATGCACCCTTTTTTATAAAGTATAAAAACAATATGAATGCTTTTTCTAGGTTTTTAGAATTTCACTTGTTTTTTATGAAAATGTCATTTGAAACTAGAAACATGAACTTTGAGTCATATCGGTCACATCGTGTATCGGTTTGACATGATAATTATTCCTACACATCAAAACTAACAATTTAATTTTTTTCCCAAAATTATCAAGACAATCAGAGCATGTTTTCTTGGTTTTCAATGAGGGATGCGTTTTGATCTAAAATGTTAATTTTAAACTGATAATATACATTTTGAGTCATACCGGTCACATCGTGTGTTAGATTAAGGTGAGTTTGATTCCTACATATAAAAAATGACATATGGATTGTTTTCCTAAAGTATCAGAATAATCAGATTGTGGTTTCATAGTTTTCTGTATATCACTTGTTCTTTTTACTAAAATTAATTTCATTTCTAAAAAATGTCACACATAGAGTTATACCAGTCACACCATTATTCATATTGAGGTAGGGTTGATTGATACATGTTATAAATGAATTATGAATTGTTTTCATAATGTTACAAAATAATCCAATTTTTTTTCATAGTTTTCAGTATGTCATTTTTTCTTTTTACTAAAATAAATATCAATTTTTAATAAATAAACACACTTGGAATTATACGAGTCATATCGTTTGTCTAATTGATGTGTCGATAATTCATCCTTTTCAAAACTAAATTATGTATAATTTTAATAAAGTTTCATGAAAATTAAAATGTGTTTTCTCAGTTTTGAGTATGTCAAAAAAAATTTATATTAAAATGTCATTTGAAACAGAAAACATGCACTTTGAGTCATATAGGTCACATCATGTGTCAGTATGACATGCGACTACTTAATACACATCAAAAATTACTTATGAATAATTTTACTAAATTATCAAAATAAATGGAGCACATTTTTTTTCTTTCAATGAGTGACACATTTTGAATAAAAATATATATTATAAATTAATAATGGACATTTTGAGTAATAATGGTCACAACGTCCACTGTATTGGAGTGTGGTTGATTGTAAATTGTCAATAATGATTGATGTATAGTTTCAATAATGTATCAAAACAATTTTAATTCATTTTATCAGTTTTCAGTATGTCACTAGTTCTTTTAACAAAAATGTATGTCAATTTTAAATAAGAATACACACCCAAAGTTATACTGGTCACACCATATGTCGGATCGAGTTGGGGTTGATTCCTAAATATCATAAATGAATTATGAATAATTTTCCTAAGGTATCAAAACAATATGAATGTGTTGTCTTAGTTTTTAGTATGACACTTGGTCTTTTTACTAAAATATCATTTGAAAATGGAAACACGCACTTTGACTGATATCAGTCACATCGTTTGTCAGTTTAATATGAGGCTACTTCCTATAAGTCAGAAATGAAATATGAATCATTGTTATATGTTATCAAGATAAACCGAGATATATGGTTATTTTTAAGTGAGTGACACACATTTTAAATTAAAATTATAATTTTAAACTGATAATAGACACTTTGAGTCATACCGGTTGCACTGTGCCTCAGATTGAGATGCAGTTGATTCCTACTCATCAAAAATGACTTATAGATCATTTTCATAAAGTATTGAATCAATCATAATTATTTTTCTTAGTTTCTAGTATGTCACTTGTTCATTTTACTAAAATTAGTGTCAATTTTAAATCAAAAGACACACTTTGAGTCATACTGGTCACACTATGCACCAGATTGATGTGTGGTTGATTTATACACATTAATAATTACTTATGGACCATTTACCTAATGTATAAAAACAATTTAAATGTGTTTTATCGGTTTTCAGTTTGTCACTAGTTTTTTCTACTAAAATTAATGTCAATTTTAAATAAAAAGATGCACTTGTATTCATACTGATTACATTGTGCGTCAGATTGAGGTCTTGTTAATTCCTACATCTCAAAAATGGACTCTAGATCATTTTCCTAAAGTATAAATATAATATGAATGTTTGTTATTGATTTTGACTATGTCACTTCATCTTTTTACTAAAATTAATTCCAATTTTTAATAAAGAGATACACTTTTAGTCATATCGATCAAACTATGCATCATATTGAGCTGTGGTTGATTCATAAACATAAAAAATGAAATATGGATAATTGTTCTAAAGTATAAAAACAATATGAATTCCTTTGATTCATTTTAAATATTTTAGTTTTCCGTTTTACTAAAATTAATGTCAATTTTATATAAAAAGATGCACCTGAAGTCATACCACTAACACCATCCCATTGCCATTCTCTATTAAACATCCAAAATATAATATAGTGTCTATGTTATTAGCTGAAAAAACATCCTCTAATATTATAGTTTTAAACAATGAGAAAGGTTTTCTGGATAAGAACATCGACTCAATATTCAATGTTGGTAGTTTAAAAAAGAAATTCAATGGAAAACATGGTATCATTGGTAGAAAGAACATGTTATCTATTTTATGTCTTATTAAAGATGGTTAAAATAAAAATATAACTTCCCAAAATATCAGTGAAAAGAACTAAATAAGTGTTAGATAAAAATGATAAGTAAATTATCTTACAAATAATAGATAAAATTAGTAAAAAAATAATTAAATAAGTAGTAGGAATTCACATTTTCATGATGGATAAAGACATTCTTGACCCATGTCCTCATTGTCATTATCGTAGTTGCAGCCATGAAGTTCAATATCTCATGAGCATGAGTAGATTCGAAAATAAAACCCCAGCACAAGAAAAATAATCCACCTATGGAAGTCACATATTCAGGATATATTCGTATAATTTTCCATTGGATGTTCTTCCCAATATTTTATAAAAAAATCTATGTCTTCTGTGAATATGACAATTTTCTATAGCCATAGTAGAACTAGAAAAATATAAATATAGAAACAATTAATAAATATTTTAAATTAAATTGTAATTATCTTTGAAAATACCTATTCGGGTATGATAGTTTGTTGATGGAATATGATCGCTCTCATAAATTTAAGAACAAAATAACCAAAATATTTTCTATTTTTTTGTTTCAGACAATAATGTTTTTTGATAAAAATAATTAATTTTTTTATATGTGTTTGGATAGGGAAATATTATTATATATACCTCAATACGTGTCCATTTTTAGAACTTATCAAGATAATTGTTGAAATAGACTGTCCTCATGCCATGATTATCATTATTTTTATACACAACCCTATCATAATATAATTATCATTAAAATGTAATATAAATTATATAACATTAAGTTTAGTTCTAAAAATTTGGATGTAGTGTATTAAAAGTTAAGAAATGTCATCATCTGTTGTCGGTTTTTTCGGTATCCATGTTGTGAATCAAGGAAATAAATATTTAGAGTATCCAAATTGACTGCAATGATCATACAATATTGTCTAAAAAAAGGAATAAGCTATTAAAGAAATAAAAATATTATTTATATGGTTAAATTGTATAGTTTTTCCCCTACACCATTGGTATTAAGAAGAGTTTTTCATCCGTGATTTTTCTTTCAAACGATCTGTCTAGTGTTTACACAATTTCATTAGTTTTTTTATTCTATTTCTCTTTATTCTGTAGAAGTTACATGATGAGTAATGAGTCCAAAATTTATGTTCATGGGGTAATCCATTAAATTGTTATTCATATAATTTCCTACAAAAAAATGTGAACTTTGTTTAGTTATAATTAACATTGTATATCAGATATTGAAAAAAAATCTTGAAAACACACCTCATGTAAACATTATCAATTGAGACTCTCAGCCATTCATATTTTCATATTTAATTTAAATTATCAAGAAAAATGTGGTCCGTAACATATGATCTATACATTAGTTTTTTGAAATTAACTATGTGATTACTAAAACTTTGTAACATTTTATTCTTAGGAACCTTAAATGTTGGTAAATGAAGATAATGAACAGACAGTGTAAAGGTGATTTCTGAAGATCTTTTTGATTAGTTAGTTCATCCTTTTGATGGTTTTGATTCGACTATTCATTTCACCCATTACCTTTATCTATCTATAATAAAATTCATTTATTCGTACCTTTTTTCATTAATTATTAATGGTTTAGTATGAAAAATACATCATAAAAAAATACCTATTTATCGACATGTTTTTTATCAGAACTAATGTATATGATATGAATGTTCCAATAGCTTGGTTGACCATATGAATATATATGTAATCAAGTGGAATATTTAGCTCAGTGATCGACTCATGAGCTATGATAATATCAGCTCTCACATGACGAATTATAATTTCTCTCTTATGTAGAGTATCTTCCTAAATACTGAACATAGTATCCCTTGTTAAAAGGTAATGGGTGGATGTTGATAGATATAAATCACAATAATTTTCACCCTATATAATATTAGTATATTAAATTTATTAGTTTCCTCCTGATTCAAGTTTCATAGAAACAATTATGAGAATATTTTTTTACCTCATCTAAGATAGCTCTATGAGGGGAATGGATCACCTCAAATCTGGTGACAGAGGGGCAGGATCTTCATGCATTGGTTGTTCATAAGTTGTTTCTTATCTTTTATTCCCCCCATAAAATTTTCTAGAAACTCAGTCTACCAATAAATATTTTCTTCAAGGTTATATAATATTTCTTTCATCTATTTCATTTCATTATCTTTATCCTCAGGTTGTTTTATTTTCTCAAAATATGTTTTGGTTGTCATGCCAAAACCCGCACCTCTGACGCACCCACACTGTTTTGGATGCTTCAAGGCCACTGATAGTAAGTGTTAATTTGGTACCAGTGTTGATGATTCTTATGACTACGTTAGATAGAAAATATAGTAAAATAATTAACCATTTTTATATAATAGGTATTTAAATAAAAAAAATATTATGTCATACATACACATTAATCCCAAACTTTTATGTGTTTTCATCTATTAGTATCTCATCTTTATTTACACGTGCCTTATTCTATATCACATGTTGTGGGATGAAAGTGGATTTAGATATGGATTCATCAATCTCCATATAAATAGAGTAATATAATTATGTTATTTTTTCATGCCACATAAAATTGTTATGGTAGATTTAAAATACATAACATTTTTTTCAAATGATTGTACCCAATCCTTGATTTATACCATAGGTACATTAGTTTTTCTACCCATTCCATATTTTAAACACTCAGTTGTTGTTTCATAAATAAAAAAGTCTCAATAAAAGTGATGAATACAGGCATTTTCAAAATATGTATTACCATCCACAATGTACCGAAAAAGCTATATCCCCATGATTAGCATTAAATGTATCCCACGATGCTTGGCTTATTAGGTATACATACATAACTGGTTGGTGCATGCTTATTTTTCCCTTCAACAAATTTTAAATAAGATCTCATTAGAATTTTGTGAAATCCTCTATGAATCTTTCCAATAATAATTAATATAAATTTTTAGGGGATTCATCTATTATAAATGAATTCTTAAAGGGATGATTAAGAGAAATTAAATTTTCATTATTTTATTTTCTTAGTAAAATAACAAAAGGATAACATAATTTTACCCTAATCACTTTCCAAATAAATTTTGTAATAATGGCCACAACTTGATTCCATGAATCTACATCAATCAGCACTCACTATTGAGTGATGAGCCCAATGTAACCACTGAACATGGCCTTTTGGGTTTAACAAGTTGGTCACATGCATTCTATCCATCCATGAATTTTATGCCTTTTATTTTAACCTTAATAAATGTTTATAACAATGAAATGTTATGATGCTCTTATTTTCTCTACGACATCAGTTCTTCATCATCTACCATTTTCTCAATTTCAACATCATCAAAATGTTGTTCCTCTAGATTGGTATCATTAGCATGTGAAGAAGGTTGTTGTTCCTCAGCATGAGGAGAAACAGGAGGTTTATAAACTGATTGTTCCTCAGGATTGGGAGAATCAACACATACAAAAGTCATTATCTATAGAAGTGGATTAACATTTAATTTATATTACATAAATTCAGAAGCAAACATATAATAACATGAGGTAACACAATGTATATTAGAAAAATATAAAACCTGATTATTGAACTCTTTTTTTAAATGTCGAATGTATTTGACCCCTCTATTGAGTATCCAAATCCATTCATTGTGGTCTCCTATGGAATACAAAACCCAATCTACATTTGAAACACTGTGAAATTATTGGGACATACCAATGAAATAGTAATTCTCAGTTTCATTTTAATCAACACTTTAGTGGTTTTTATTGATAACAGAACAATTGACCACTTTCATTTTGATGGATTTGGAACATAAAATACTTGTACTACCTATGATTCCATTATAAATGGTTCATCTTTATACCCTTCCTTACTAAAATCTAGTTTCATGAATCCCAATTCAACAATTTTAAAAGTACTCTTTTTATCAACCCACATGAATTGAAAAAATGGAATGTGAAATGTTGTATAATCCAACTATCGTATTTATTTGATGATGCCAATGTATGAAATATTCGTATAAATTGTATTTTTATCCTTAGTACCAAAAACATGAATCAATTTATCCATAAGTGTAACTCCACTAATTTTTATGGCAATGTCTCTATCATGTTCATTTGAATAGAATGTCTAACCATTGTATGATAATACATACAGAATTTGTCCTTTGGCAAGGCATCAAAGCCATTCTGAAATTGCATTTGTATTTTCATCCCTCTCCTTAAAAACATGGTATCAAAACCATTCTAGAAACTATTGATTATGTGTATTTGATATCTAGATTTCATCCCTTTATGGATTAAAATTCTTAAGAATTTCTTTGTGGGTTCCAACTTATGGGACAACCCATAAACTTTTATGAAAAACATAAAGGTTGGCCTAAATCAGATCTATAATATTGACTATGAAATCATATATTCCAATAATTACTTCAACCACAAGTCTCCCAGTGTGTCGAGATTTTAGTAGACCAATTCCTTCCACAACAGACTAGTATTCTGTACAAAATTCAATAGCTTCCTCAATAATATATTGCTCTACAATAAAACCCTTTAGGAGACTTCGATTTTTGACATAACCTTTTAAAATATTCATATACCGTTCAGTGGGGTACATCTATCTATAATTTACAATACCACATTGTCAAATCTCTCTCACCATGTGAAACATCAAGTGAACCATCATATCAAAGAATACTCACGGGAAGAACATTTTTCCAATTCACATAATATGAGGATAATTTCCTTTTCTGTATTTAAATTTTTTTCTCATTCTATAGCATTGTTGCATATAGATTTGAAAATGAAATAGATCTTGGTTAATTTCTGATATAAATTCATGTATAAAATGAAACCTAAAGCTACAGGAATTAGATGTTGCATCAAAACATGACAATCATGTGATTTCAGACCCTTTAACATTAAATAATTCATGGAAATGAAATTATTGATATTCGTTGAATACTGATTTGGAACCATTACATCATTCAAGATGTTTCAAAATATATATATCTCCTACCTTGAAAGAATCTAAGTATTTGGATGAATAAAATATATATTTTCACCAACCACTGGTGCCAACACTTCCTATATTCCCATGTCAATCATGTCCAACCTAGCCTTAATTCCATCCTTTATTTTTATGGGTTAATTTAGTAATGTACCAATGATATAATCACATGCATTTTTTCAACATGCATAACATGAGGAAAATTTCTGACATACAAAAAACTCCAATATGGTAATTCAAAAAAAATTGACCTCTTTATCCAACTGGTTATTGTAAGGATTTTTTAAAAAGGTTTACCAAAATAAGTGTCCATATATTTTCATTTCCCAAAACATTTATCATCTATTATTATAGATGGTGATGTATGTTATTATGAAATCCAATTGAAATATATCATCCAAGATTGACACTTATTTCGTCAGGGTAGAAATCTGTGATGTCCTAAAAACACAGTCTTCGATGAATGCTTCAACCAAATTGAATATATAACTTATTCACAAATAGAAATCCCTTGAGTTAATTTAATTATATATCTGAAAAAAATTATACACAGGAAAGTAATTTATCATCCAATAAAACATGGCTCTCAATGTGAAATATTCATTTATGTAAGCATCATATAACGTAACACCAGAATCCAGAAATAACTTCAAATCTTGGATAAACAAAGAAAAACAAAAATCAATATCATCACCCATTTTTTAGTCCCAGTATAAGCATAGATTAAATAATGTATTTCCATTTTATGCATAACAATGGTGGAAAGTTATAATCTACCAACATAACCAACCTTGTATTGTGATTTCTACTTTGAAAACCAAAAGGATTGACACCATCTGTAGATAACAAAATACGAAGGTTACTCGGTTCATTTCTAAATTTAGGATACTCATAATCAATTCTATTCCACTGAGGAGATTATTTCAAGTGAAAAAGTTTCTCGTATTTATTTCTTGTATCTCTGTGCCATGCCAATTTCCTTATATTCTCCTCATTTTCATATATGAACCTAAACCATAGTATAATTGGAATGTACCATGAAAATTTGGTAAGACCCAATTCATCTTTCTTGTGTCGAGAATCACCACATATTGTTCATTCTTTAAGTGACTTTTTGTCCATGAAAAATAGTATAGAGTCATTTGGATAGACCTGTATTATTTTAGAGATCATACTAATATAACATATCATTCGTTTAGAGTCATAAGTTTGGAAAGGTATCTCATTATCTTATGGAATCATATCATTCAAGAGATTAAGTAGTTCAGTAAAACTAGAGTCACTCCATATATTTCCATATTTTAAATTATATATCTTCATTACGGATAAAAATGTTATGTATTTAGTGCAACAAACATACAATGGTTCCTATGTACAACTCTTTAACATCTCAAATAATTTTGTAAAATCAAGAATTTCATCTTCAATTGTCATTTTAATTTAGTCTATGCGATCTCCATCATCATTCACACCAATAATCACATCCATTATGTAAACTTCTTAATTTTCCACACTTGTAATCATATTAGATGATCCATAAAATGCATTGCTATCCTAGACACTAGCTAAATTTTCTTTTTTACATGTTTTTATTACAACATTTATAACTTTAATCGATTTCATGATATATCATGTGTCATTAAAAAACCTCTAGAGTAATTAGTCTTGAATAAAAATAATTTAAACATGGAAAATGGATTTGAGAAGGGTCATATGCATGATCTTTTAAAAACAAAATGAACTCTTTCACCCCATCTTCATACTCTTTTTCCATACGATAGGATTCCATCCATTCTCTATTCATATCCATCCTATTTTATTCAGTCATTTTAATAATTTAAAAAACAAATACACAAAAAGGGGCCTTTCAAATTAGGGGAGCTGAACATTTGAATGCTACAAATAATTTCATCATGATTTGAAGGAAATGGGTAATTTAATTTAAGAAAATAATTAATCCACTGGTGGTAGGTGTTATCCTTTAGATTCATCTAGAAGGTATTTTAACACCCCAAGCTTACACGGTACACTTCTCTTTGAATAATACAATAGTGTGTGATGTACGCAACACCGAGTTCAAGCGCACCATGACCTATCAAACTAGCCATTTAAAAAGAGGTTATGAATAGTAATAACCACATTTTTAATTATATATATATCCCATATACTTTTAACACTCATATTTTGTTTTTCTTAGACAAAATATAAGGACAAATTCAATTTTTCAGATCAAAGAAGTATTTTTCAAAAAATGAAGTTTTTCCTCCTTTTAATGAAGGACCCTTTATAAATACATTAATTGACACTTTTATATATTAAATTTAATAAAATTAAATTATTATTTATAATTGAGACATAAAAGTTTAGTTTGGATAAATTTTTGGCGTTTTTCTGATAACTTTCATATTTTGATAAATAGTGAAAGATACTAAATTTTAATTGAAAACAACTTTTTTAATAAAAAGAATTTATAGTGTTAAATTATATATATGAATGGTTTTGAAGTATAATCAGATTATATTTTTATAATTTAAACCAATGTCGGTCATTGGAAGTAATTTCATTTTTTAATTGTACATAAACACATATCAATCTTTTGATAGTTTTTACTTCTCAAAAACCTGCTTTCTGCTTTTGACAATAGGAATTAATTTTAATTTAATTAATTAAACTACAATGTTTTGAATTTGGATAAATAAACCTAATTTTTGGATTTGGAATATCAAAATTATATTAGGGTTAATGTTAGGTATTTTTGTTTTAAAACCTTAAATTTTGGATGAATAGTTTAAAACACTACGTTATTGTTTAAAAATCGACTTTTTATTTAAATAGTTATCTATTTTATTTAAAATTATATTAAGTCAAAATATATTCATAATATATATATTTCTTCATTGTAATTCATTGAATTCATTTTATAATAAAATTAGATGTATAAAATTTTATTTATTTTTTAATGTCTTTTAGCCACCTTCTAGGCACGTTAGCAAATTTGCATAAAACGTAATTTTACCACTTATGTGAATTGATTTCCCAAAATCTAAGATACATGGTTGACATAAGTAAGTAAAATGTGGTTCAATAAGATGAAAATAATATTTTGGGGAATAGTAACTTTTGAATTTTATTTACCACAGTTAAAATTAAATAGAATAATTAAAGGTAAAAATGATATTATAATTACCCTAACACATGTCCTAATTCTTTTGGATAAGTTTTTTTCAACCAAAATATTCCTTTGGAAGAAAATATGATATTATTGGTTCAAATTGGATTATATTGGGACATTTGATATTATTTTATTTAAAGAATAGTTAAAAATGTTAAATTCAACTTTTCATGTCTAATACATTTTTAATATAGGGTTATACATAAGATAAATTAGTCTATAAATATTCATTAGAAAAATAAAAATATTTCTCACATAATGTTATTTTATTTATAATTTATAGATGTTAGTTAATTAAATTTATTTATGACACAATGATGATGTAGTAATTACCTTATTAATGAAATATTAAAATAATTGATATTATAAATATTCAAATAAATGTAAATTGAAACTTTTGATGAATTCCCATAATTTTTTGGGTTTATATGACAAGTTAGTGTTGAGTAAATAATTTTTTTCTGAAGTGATAAACTTTTTATGACTTTAACAAAAACAAAATACCAAATAGTGTCAAAATTGACATAAATGAGTTTTTAAAACAAATACTATATTATTAATAGATATAATATTCCTAAAAATCGCATGCTCAGACAAGGTACTTATATAATTATATATTTGTCATTATTTAACCACTTGGAGTTCTATTGGATTTTTATCGTATGTTTATTAACCATGTAATATAAGAATTAAAGAAGACATTGTAAAAGTTAAACTATTTAACTAAGAGTTAAATCTAAAAGATAAGGTTAATATGGTGACTTAATCTTGTCTAAAACCTATTGGTTGATAGTATTTAGACCCATAGCCTCCTTATACTCAAAATAAATCCATTTGGATCCATTATAAACTGAAACTGATTTTATAATAAAATAATATTTCAAACTTTTCCTAAAGTCACCCTCACCTTTCTTATAAAAGGGTACTTCCCCTTATCTCACAATACCACCTCCAAAGACATTTGGCATGGAAAATACCTACTCAAATATCCTCCAATATGCCCTCAATTCATCCTATAGGCCTTACTTTGATTAGAAATCCAACCTATGGATCCCTTTTGATCAAATCAAAAAGATGCACCAAAATAAGAGGTAGTAATTTCACCACCTCTTTCAAAGTTCTTTTCTTCTTCCACATCCTCTTTAATTTTTGTTTCCATACCAGAATAATAACTCTAGTACCTTCTACATATTGTGATGTTATTATAAATATGGTACAACCATATTAATTATTCTATCCATCCTATGAATGGAAAAGTCCACATACATGCGTACGTATGGCTTATCGTCTCTGCGTCGTGGTGTAGTTTGTTATTCAACACCTCATTATCAGGATGGGTATAATAATTAGTATATTTGATGTAAATAAAAAATATAATGAGTTAATTATTATTTATTTATCATATACCATCCAACCACATTCGATTTTACCATCAATATAATGATATTGTTTCTCATACGTACGTACGAATTAGCGTCTCCACGAACAGGATAAGATTCATTCCCCATCATAACCATTCAAGAATAATTTTCATTTTATGATTTAAAAATAATTTTTAAGAATATAATCTAATTTTTTATATGAATCAAATACATCCTATCCATAACAAACATGACTTATGTAACAATTCATATAAAGGAAAATGAATCTGTTAACACCCAAAAAAATGATACTACTTAAATATCATTAACAAATCAAAATTAAAATATCATGTATGATATCATATTCATATATTCAGTTATTTTATACTTTAATAAAAAAAAATTAACTTTTATACAGGAGTTTACCCTACCCTATACTCATGAAAATTACAAGGTAAGGGGTTTTCATCTCACTTTTTATTCCCATGAAATTCATGCTTTATTTTCCACTATTTCTTTTTGTGTGGTGTATGTACGGACCATGATTGTATTATTTATGTAATATACTATAATTTATGGGTATTTAAAACTTCATTGTATGATCCTTCTTTCATGGGTTTTATGTTTCTTATGTTAAAAAATCTGTAAGAGAATTGCTAATTTCAATTTCCACTCATTAGGTTTTACACAAACTTTATTGATTATTTTACTCCAAGATTAAGTGTGAAATCACTATTTTTTATTTATGTTTTCATTTACACTCCCATTTGTGTGGATAAACTTTTTATACACATAATAACTCCATTTATAAGTTATTAATTCATCGATATTAACTTGATAAAATTAATCTTAAATCAATTTCCTTTCATTGAGTTAAACATCCAAGTCATAGGTGTTGTTTTTAATAGAATAGGTGTGGATGTAATATGATTGATTTACACTGAATATACAATCATATTGCGTGTATTTATATTTTTCACACATAATTATTTTATTTATTTATCATTAACCTAAGGATACAGTCTTTATAAAGGATTTCATCTAAATTTACATTCCATTGAGACTTCTTTGTTGTTATGAGCCAATTAACATTTATATGGTTTATATATTATGCTTCAAAATTATATATCATGAATTCCTTTATTCTCATGGTATTATAACGTTTTTATTACCTCAATTATTTGTATTCATGCATCTCTTTTTTTGTTAGGAACTCTAACTAAAATATCATTTTAAATGCTTTAACGGTTTATTCTTCAAAATCATTCCCATTAATGTCCATGTTTTAAAAAACTTTATATGGATTTATTTATATGGACATGAATGTTTTAAAATGGAAATACATTTTAAAAGTTTAAAAGTTGTATGGGACACCTTGATTCAAAAATCTCTTAAACAACTTCTTCGATAAATAGTGAGACTTTTAAATAATTTCAAGAAAAAGGGGATATTTCCCCCAAATAGTTTTACTGATTATTTTCATATATTTTAATATCCTTAATTATATTTTATTCTTTATTGAGGTTTATTTATTATAATAAAATCTTCCATATTATATTTAGGTAGTTATGTTTGACTGTGGATGTTCTATTTTTATACCATTCATGGTTTGTGGTTAAAGTATTGACATTTTGTATGCTATTTTAATATGTATGTTTATGTTATGTTTCATCCTTTTTATGTGAGTAATGCATTGGAATTAGTAAGTGATTGGAGGATCCCACTGTAGATCCTCGATGCATCGGTAGGTATCATGAGACAAACTAGTGTCTTGGCACAAGGCCTTGAAAAAAATACTATTTGTAGTCTTGGAATGAGGCATTGACTATGTGGTTACGATGTCTGGCATTATGCATTCAATCATTATGAAATTGGATATTGATATTTCATGTGACTATTTGAATAGTATAATATCCATGTGAATAAGTAAATTGCATTACATGATTTATATTTTCCATATTATGCTGAAGTTTATGTTTAAAAGGCTTGTGTTTTAGTCTTATAAATTTCCTTAAATGTTTTTTCAAATTTATCATAGTTTCAGATATATTATTATCCTTACTAAGCATCTGATCTCACCCCTTATGTTTTCTTTTTCCTAGTATGTGAGTAAGTATATTATGATTAACCTACAGGGGCAGGCCAAGGATATGAGGGTGTTCAAGGGGAAAATATTTTTTTTTATTTCATGATAATGTAAAACTAAGGTATGTATATTGTACTTCCAAGGCTACTAAACTATTCAGTATTTCGAGACATGATCTATTTTGATCATTCCAATGTTATTTAATAATGTACCGACTCTGTGTAAATAGGGTCAGGGTGTTATATATATGGAGGATGAGTCTGAGGCCACAAAATAAAATAATAACTATTTAGGAGATGAAGTCGATGAGGATGATAGTCATTATTTCATTTTTCTACATGTGACTCATCGCCTTATAATCTAACACCAAATTAGAGAGGATATATATTTGTGGAGTACTCCTATAATTTAAACCATGTAGGTGATGTTGGAATCAGAGCATCTTTAGTATTTGCAATGGGGTTAAACATTAATTCACCTTTTGTAGGCGTTAAGTTGTGAAGGACATCCTATAGGTTAGATAGATTTAGTGACATGCAGTTTCCATGGTTTTATTATAAATATATATTATATAAGAGGTGAATATAGTTCTATATGAAGGAAATGGTTACCATTTTTGGGTTATGAATGCCTGATCTAGATCATTTCAATAAGGGAATTGTGTGAGTCTGATGAATCACGGGGAATGAAAAAATATTCCTAGTGTTTTTCTGAATGGTTTTTGAGTTTAGAGAAGATGTATAAACAAGAAAACCTGTATTTATTTATTAAAATTGGGATGGTTTCTTGGACTATAAATTGTTTTTAGTGAATTATGATTTTGAAAATTTGACTATAGTTTGAAAACCCGAATGTATAGAAGGAAAACAACAGACTGACACATGGATTTTAGAAATATATAATTCAAATACTTAAAAAAATCTACTAAAAAATAAAATATAGGCCAGTTGGAAGTAACTAGGAATACACTGGAAGGCTTTATTAAAACTACATATATGTTTACCTTTTTTCATGGAGTCAACACAAATACACATGGTAGTAGTGGAATTTCTAGGATTTGATTGGATTTGAGGATGTGGATTTGAGTTGGTGGAGGATTCTTTAAAAAAAGGAGTTGGTCAACTGACACAAACACATTCCTCACATTCCCATAGGTTCTAACCAACACTATCACTATAATAGTGTGGTGTAGGTATATAAATAAATAATTTTATAGTCTAATGAACTATCAGTAATTTAAAATTTAAATGTTTAAGATGGAAATTATAAAGATATCTGAATAAAATTTTGTGTATGTTGTAGAACATAAAATATGGTGTTTACATTGGAATATAAATTTGGAAAAATATTTTCCTCAAGAACAATTTATGAGCATGATTTTCAAACCTTGTATGGTAAAGTAATTGGTAATGTAACTTCACATAATCCAACCCGTGATTAGTTATCCATGTGTGTAAATCATCCAAACCTATTTTTATTTAATACATAAAAACTATAATAATATGTTTTTTGTAGGTGTTATCAATTTAAAACCCCATTTGTTATCCTTAAACACCCATTTATTACCATAAACCAACTTTGACTTTGTTTACATTTTTAAAGGGAAATTTTATGGGTTTTCCATCATTATTGAATGAATTTATCTCATAATATATTGAGAAAAATATTCTTCATATTAAGGGTATGAAATTAAATATATTCTTCATTCATTTACCACTCTTAATTTTTATAAAATTATATAAAATTATATATATGTTATAAAAGTATACATAAACTATTGAAGTAAATAGTTTTAAAAATTTATAATGGGGTAAATTTATAATATATAAAAGTAAAATTTATGAAAGTATAAAAGTATAATAATTTATAAGGAATAAAACTATAATTATATATTAATTTATAAATTTATATAATAATAAATGTATAAATAATTAATAAAATTTTATATTTAAACTTTATATTTAAATATTATATACTTTAAAATTTTAAAAAGTATAAAAATTTAATAAAACCCATGATTTTTATTATACACTTAAACAGTATTTATTATATAAAGACCATCACATGGTAAAACATATATGATCAAGTGGGCTATTGTATTTGGGGATTAGGATCATTACATAACAACTTAGAACTTAAAACACGACATCTTTATTGAAAACATTCGTTTACAAGACAACTAAATTCCTTTGTACATAGTATTACATGGGATAACCTGAGGAAATGCATAAGAAAAGGTTATTTATAAAGACTAGTAAGGGAGTAAAAAAGAAATAACATTAATAATAAAATAAAATTTAGGAAATAGGCATATCAATAGAGAATAAGAGAAACATGAACATAAAGGCATGATATAATATGATTAACGTAACATGTAAATGTGGCAACAACATTTAACATGATAACACCAGCCAAGGTCCCTTGAACATGGAGCATGAAAAAACACTCATTTAAATTTTATTATCATGATTAAACCCTCATTTCACTTTACATATCATGATGAAAATCTTTACCCAATTAATTAGAGCACTATCAGGGCGCACCTTTCTTATTCATTACACTTCATGCATAAATGTGCCACGTAGATCATATAAGATGGATTCATTAAACATGATCATTTTTTCCATGATAAAGGAATATTGAATTCATACTTGAAATAATATAATAAATATGTAAATTTTCATCAAGGTGAATACCCTTGATTGAGAAATAGACATGGTATTCACTACACAATGACTGTTGTCTAGAAAATTGCGGTGCATTTTCGGAAGCATAATGGTGTGACATAAGAATTCATAAAAATGGTTCATGATATAGAAAGGGGTGTATCATAATATTTACATTAAATTTAGAGTAAGGGGGTTATATAGTTACATGTCCCAACAATATTAATGTAATTTAGATTCATAACGCAAAAGAATTTCTTGAATGTAAATGAGGAGATAGAAATTCCTTACGGAATTTCGGCATGGTAATGGGTGTACATGAGAGGAATTAATGAGAGTAAAATGGAGTCTCCCATCATTAAAACATAAATATGGTAGTATGGTGGAGGTTTAAAATCATACCCCAACATTTATAATTGAAATTAAAATGGAATAACAACATTATGAAACTTGGATAAAATGAGAAAGGAAGGAATCTCTTACTTGGAAGTGTGATACAAAAGGCTTGGGAGAGGCTTCTTGGGAGCTTGGGAAACCTTGGGAGGATTATAGAGAGAGGAGGTAATATGTTGGATGAACTACAAATGCTTTTATTGAATAGAAAGTGGGAGCATGGGTGGGTTTATATAGGAACGGAGAGGGAATTCTTTATTATTTATGTTTGGGAAACCACACATTAAACTAATCGAAACCACAACCAATACCATGGTTTTTGCCCATGGTTTTGGCAAAAAGGTATTGGAAATCATTATTTTATAAGGCCAATGGCCGAATTCTTCAAATAATTGGGCTACTTATTTGGAGGTTAGTCACACTCTCAAGGAAATCAATTTAAAAAGCTAAAATGTTTTATAAGTGTTAGAGGGTCCACTAAGGCTTTGTAAAATAAATAAAATAAACCTAAAATTACATTATTTTAATTGAAAAACATATTTTGGCCCAAAACATCAATTATAGTATTTTATTACATCACTATTGGGTCATTACAATGTCATAAAACACATTATATATTTAAACGGTATTTAATTTTTACCCAAAACTTCGATTGTCTTGGAAAATTATGAAAAATTAACCTTTGGATAATTTTGACATCCTGATTCCAAAAATAGTATTCATTTTATCCAAATATTTTTCTAAATATTATAATTTTCACTTTTAAAACAAAAACCGACCATTATCGAAAATTAATGGGTTTTGACAAAAAACAGCTTTCAAACATTAATGTAAATTACAATTCTATTCTTTATATGATCATTTATATTTAATAAAATGAAATTTATTAATAATATTTTTAAAAATATTATTTAATTAAATAATCCATTAATTCATAAAAATATATTACTTAATTGAATATTAACTAAAAATACTATTTGTGATTTTAAAAACAATTTACAAAGCAACAATATCAAAATGAAAAAATATTCATTATTGTATAAAAAATAATGAAAAAAATCATAGTGCTAGGGTTTTTTTACATAAACCCTTATAACACCCACATAATACTGAAGGGTATGGTGTGAGATGGTGACAGACTCTTGGGGTGGCTCAGATAACATTGCGCGAGTCGTATTCTCTATCAACTTTCACTTCTCTCGTAGGGGGTTCCGCTAAAGCTTAGCGTACCCAAGCTCGGCATGGTCTTGGTGATGGTTGAAGCCCAAAGATTCCACCTCCTTCTAGATCTCTAAAAAATGGGCTTCATATAGAGAAAGTGTACTGGATGAGGTCATGGCTTCCTTTTTCTTGGTAAATTGGATTTGTTAAAGCCCTATATTTATACTAATCATGTGATCATTGTTCAACAACTATATTTTCAACGGTAAAAATTATTAACGTTATTTTGAAATCCAAATACATAAAACCAAGGAAGTTAATAAGTTATATAACAATGTTACATAATAATACATTCAAATAGATCAAGCAGAATTTTCATTGATGGCTATTTGGGTCATTAAAAATTTATAAAAGAATAAAACTATAAAAGTATAAATATTTAATGAAAAAATATTTTAAAATTATATTAGTATAATATTATATACTATAAAATTTTAAAAATTATATAAATTTTAAATTGTATGAAACTATAAAATTATAAACTTGAAACACTTTGAATATGTCAAAAGACATTTTCTTACCAAGAATTTTTAAATCAAATCTAAACTTGAATCACTTTATCATCACTTTGAATTTCAAGTATTGCTTTGAATTACAAGTAAAAATTAAGATCCATATGAAAAAAAATTTAATACTTAAACACATTTTTAAATTACACACTTCCCTCACCATAGATTTTAACATATAGCATGTGTATCATGGGATAGACAAGAAATAACGATGATAGAGAAGGAGAAGGGGTGCCTGCATAATAGATACAAAAAATCATCAATTTCCAAAATAAAATAGTAAGAATAAATCTCATATCGCATCTTATACTCTTGTAAAAAACCCATAATGAGATCCCTCACTTAATCAACACATACATAATGCACAAACCATAAAGGAAAACAATAAAATGGGCATCGTGACGATCTCACACACCCCCTAGTCATAAAATCATTAAAGTTGGAAAATATGACTTTTGAAAAATTTAAATTTGGATTCTAAGACACTCCAATGAATTTTATATTGAAATCACATTTTAAATTCTTCTTTAAACTCATTCCACCTAAAAAACAAAAATAGAAAAATAAAATAAAAACTAACCCAATTCTGCTGACTTAAGACATTTCCTAAGTAAAACAACACTTTCAACAAATTCATGACCCAAATGGGGGAAAAAACCTTAAAATTTCCTTTACACTTAAAAAACACAACTCTTAGTTATTTAAAAACCCTTTTCATTAAAATGTCCATTTATAACCATAGTAAAACCATTTAAATGCTTTATGAGATGTGATCCCACCTTTTAAAAAAGTACTAAATCCATCCAAACTATAACTTATAGTATTAACCAAAAAAATAATGAATTTAAACCACAATGAATTCAATGATACGAAATTTAAAGGGAACAAACAAAAAAATACCTTCAATTAGGCAGATCCATTTCAAAAACATTTAAAACCCCTACCGAAAATAATCTCATATGGTGTTGAATGTTGATATAGTAAAGAAAATTCGCTAAGTAAGCACTAGAAAATAAAACATAGGATTTTAACCAACCCCAAATCATAGCCAGAGGAAAAAAATATTCTAGGGTTTATGGGAGACATATTATCTTGTACAGATGGTAGGAATAGAAATGAGTATGAAAGAATACGAACTAACATGTCTTAATTGATAGAAAATGTAATGACCCAAACTTTTTTCAATGGAATTTCTCCCTTATTTTAGTAATTTCATATAGTATAAATCACATAAAATCACATAGATACCATTATAAAAACTTTATAAATGAAGAATTAATGAAATTAAAAGTATTTTTAGGTGCTAAAGAACCAATACTGATGAAATAGTAACTTGACCTTTGGAATAGTAATATGAACCTTATGAATAGTAAATCAGTCAAATGAATAGTAACCTCATCCATGAGAGTAAAAAACAATTTAGGCATCTTATAAATGATATTATGATATAATTATATCATAGTATAGGTAAATAAATGTTTTAAAAATTATTAATTAATTGTTGGTAATTTTGAAAGTCATCAATATTTGATTAAAATTTTAGGATTAATTTTATAATTTAGAAGAAAATTTATTATCAAAAAATTTAGTCAAAAATTTATATTTTTATGTCTTATGGTATTTAGATAATTTTATGAGACATTAAGTTATTTTTCAATGTGTTATAAAATAATTTATAATTTTAAAATATATATTATCTATGTAAATTAATATTTTAATTAAAAATTAAATTTCTCATATTTAAAAAATTATTTTCTTCAAATGGAATTTAATTTTTAATTATGCAAGTTGAAAAATGGTTAGGGTCATTTTTTTAATTTTTCTAGAATACATGAATTTTAGGTAAAAAGTAGTAGTAGTTTATTTTTTTTTATTCAAAAAGAAAAGGACAAGGGAAACAAGACTCGTCAATGGGGTCAGAAATAGTGGAGCCCCAGAGCATCCCCCAGTACAAAAGAGGCACATTATGGAGGAAGGGAAAGGAGAGAGTCATAAATGATGAGAGGCTCGTCCTGCTTACCCAAGCGAGCAAGGGAATCCACCGTGAAATTAACCTCCCTCCAACTATGATGGATAAGTTTCCCATGTGAGGTTCTGATCTTGCACCTTCTAATAATGTAAGTGAGCTCCCAAGGAACCCCACTCATCCCTTTCATGATCTTCGCAAGAGTATCTGAGTCCTTCTCGATTTCGGACGTTGTCAACTTCCTCCTTCTACACACCGACATACCCGAGGCCAGTGCATGGACCTCCGCACTCAGAGAATTTCCTGGCCCATAAAAGGCACTAAAGGCGATGAGAACAGAGCCTGATGAATCTCATAGCATGCCTCCCACCCTCATGATCCCCCCCATGCATGATCCATCAACGTTGAGTTTGAGTCCCCTGACCGGCAGGCACCACTTAACCCACTGACCAGTCACCTTTCTCAGAAAATAGGGACGATTGAGCAGATTATTAACCGCAGTTGACGTCGAATCACCTTTTATCTGAGAAGAAATCTCGAAGATTAGGGACTTGGGGATAGCATGGAGGAACATCAACGAACGGCTTTCACCCCTCTGAACCTGGTTACGAGCCTCCCAAAGCACCCAACACAAAGCCACAATGACGATCGTTCTAACCGTCCGCTCCTGGCCAGAAGACCCCGAGCTAGAAAATATCAAACTTCACTTAATTATTTTAATATATTTAGTCATAATGCTGAAACTATTCATAGTCTTGATCCTAAATAATAAACTAATGAATATAATAATGATAAAACGCCCCTCTCCCCCTGTAAATACCACCTCTCACTACCCCTTCTCCTCAAACCACTCAAGCTTTGATCATTTTCAAAATTCTGCAAAAATATATTTCCAAGCTTCTCCCCCATCGATATAATCCCTTGGTCTCATCAAAATACCAAGACTAGTTCCCTAAGGAGGTTCTCAATGAGGTGAGATTTAAGAGGTAAAATCCTCTTCCTTTTTCTGTTAAATTATTTTAATTTATTTTTATTTTATTATATTCTCCCCACATCCTCTATCCAAATGTTGATGATAGCACCAGTATCTTATATAAACTAGAATTATATCATTTTAAGGAAGATCCATCATCAAACTCTTTTCTCTCTCACTTTTATTCTAAAAATGAAATCATCACCCATGATGTCTCAATTTACCGACATCGTGGATGATATATTTTCATTTCCTTTAATACTTTCAATTATGTTCATAAAACTCTATAATGGTTGGTAAATACTGTAATAAAAATTTTATAACCCTTTTTATGTTATGGAACTAAAATATTTACATAATACTAAATGATAAAAACGCAAGTTTTTTGTGCTAAAAAACCACCAAAATTAATCCAAGTGATTATCATTGACTATTTATCTAATGTCTCATCATCATTCCATTTCAAAAAATGATATATATAACCATTAAAACCTCTTTATGTCTATTAATAAAATATATTTTTAATTATATAGAATAATATACATTCTACATAAACATCTATACTCATATTCAAGTAAACCGACCATGAAAACCATGAAAATGAACACTATCGAACGATGAAGTTTAACAATATAACTCATATAAAATCCCAAAAATGAAATTAATAAAACTATATTGAATAAAATTCATGTATAAATGTTTTTTTAATTTTTTATTTAATGAATTTAATTTTATTATCAATAATAATAATTAGAAGAGAGCATTCGTACATAAGGTAAGGGGAAATCTCAAACCCAACCCTCTTTCTTTGGGTTTCCCTCTTTCACCACATTTTCTGTATGGATATAACTTTAATATAATTTATTCATCATTAACTTATCTTTTCTATGATATAAATGTTACCAATCTGCTTTTATGGTAAATTCAATGTTTTTCCAAAATAACTATTCTTTCTAAAAACACATCTATTACTTCTCATGAGATTGTTTCTTCTTTCCTCAAAATTGATTATTCTTATGCCAAGTATGTTATTCCATCTCTATTTTGGGAACCCAAAATTTTATTCAATAGTTTATGATTTATGAAATAAAACCCATTTATTTCCATGGGTTATTTTATGTCCAATATTGATATACATTCAATGTGTCATGCATGAAAATGTAAATGTTATGATTTTACAGATGCACCCAAAATTATATAAATCATATAAATGATATGATGTGATGGGTGTGCTCAAAATTATATATTACCCCAATGCATTGTGTAATGTGATGCTTCCCTTGAAATAAAGTGAAGTATGTGTGGTAGTTGACCACAAATACATGATGTTTCATTTTTATGCATTTCAACTTTCCAATCCTTTATTTAATTCTTCCTCGCGTGATTGTAATCCTATGACTATGTTACAATGATAATGATTTTTATCACCCCATGTTATATTGATTCATGTTCATATATATCCTCCTACTAGGATTTTATCTCACCCAATTCTTTGATGTATATCCTCATGTGATTACTTATTATAAGGAGAACATGAGGTCCAATAAGAAGCTAGAGAAGAAGGAATTAAAAAAATGTTTAAGTTTTATTCTGTAAAAGATATATATGGTACTAATTTTCCCAAAACACCATACCTATGGATCTTGGATGTGTAATTATTTTATGTTGTTTGTCTTTAAAATGATATAATAAGTAATGTAATAAAAGTAGGGTCGATGTAGTTATTATCATCACACAATTTAGTTAATCTGAGAATTATGAGTAAAGAACATTATTGAAAAAAACTAGTATGAGAGAAATTATATGTAAGGACCCCAGAATATTTTCTTTCGAAAATTTTAAACATAGAGATACCCAAAGATATATTTTATACTTAATTTACCAATGTAATAAATTATATATGAATTACTTTTTGACTTATGTTTTGTTCTAACATTTTCTATTTTAGAAAATGGTGTGGACCACGAGAAACTAGGCCAACAATCTATGTGAAGGAAAATTATGTTATTACCCAAATGACATCCCCAATACCTTGGGAGGTGGAGTTCAAAATTTCATGGTGTTGCTTACCCAGTTGTCTCGGGTTATGTATAATAACCTTAATAATGAAGAACTTATGTATTCGGAAGCTCTCGCCAATGGAGAATCTCTCACCAATGGAACCCTAGGTGCATGCTCGATGATGGATTTACCCCTCTCCCTTGAGGTGGGAGGGTGGAGGATGGGTTGGTGGCACCTCCTCCGATTCCGTAGAAGCCTTTTACTCCTTTCTCCAACCCTAATTTTCTCCCTGAGTTCCCGATGATTTCTTTAAGCCCGAAGGTTCCCGATATTCATCTTGGTTCCCCTCAGCATCCAATTTCGTTTCCAGAGTACTCTGAATCCTAGAGTATGTTGGATCTAACCCTTGTGGATTGCTTCTTCTAGTGAAGACCATTGGTGGATGCATTTGACCGATTTTTTTTTTGGAAACTGGGACCTGCAAGAGTGAGGAGTCACGGGTCTTCTGGATAATCATCAATTGATGATTCATTTTTCTTCGGAAGAAGATCTGATTTTTGCATGGTCAATAGCTCCCCATAGATGCAATGGTTTCAAATTATTTCTTCTTCATTGGTCGTACGATCTTTGTATGAAGAAGGACCCTTCCTCCGTCGCGACATGGGTAAGTCTTCCTCATCTTCCCCTACCTTTTCAAAATCCTACTATCATGTGTATATTAGGAAATCTGGTGGGCCACTTTCTCTGCTATGATACAAGAACTTCTACTATGATTCATCCTATTCATCTGTGTTTCTGTGTTGAGGTGGATGTCTTGAGGCTGCCGGTTGAGTGGGTGTGGATTTCAGTTGGATAAGAATTTAGGTGGAAGCAAGTTGTTGTGTTTGAATCATGGGTAGATTTTTGATCGACCTGCTGTTGGCTGGGTCATTTGGCCTCAAACTGTAATGGTGGTGCCTCAAGCCTGGGGGAGAGGAGGGGGAAGGATGTTGTGGTGCCATGTGGTTAGTAGAGTCAGGTGATAGCCAGTGAGGAGTTCGCGGGATCTAGCTCTGGTAATGCAATGCAAGGCTTATTGAACAAGATAGTAGAGAAGAACCTGAGAGTGGATGAGGTTATTGGAAGGCTGAAAAGTGACCTGGGGGTGTGAAATCTAGGGGTAATGGTGTCTAAGGATGATTTTCGGTGCTTGGAGACTATAATTGAAGGTTTGGAGACACAGCAAGGCATAATTGAACCCTCAGGCTGCATTGAGGAGATGAGGGAAGGTCCTGTCAAGGACCTGCAGGCGCATAGGCAAGGGGGTCCTTTGATATCATTGGCGAACCTGTGGATACTTGTAATGGGGAGGCTGGAAATTTTAAATTCATTAAGTCTTCTTTGTATGCTGAGGATATACTTTCTGGTCTAGGCTCGTCTAGAAAACAGCATCATCAAGAGCATGAGACTATGAATAGCCTTTCCTGAGAAGCGGGTCTCCAGTCATCAAGCTCGGTAAACGTTTTGTAGGATTGGAGAATAAAGAATCTGATAAGGATGTTGATTTTTCTAGGGAGGCCTATGATGATGAGTCTTTGGATCAGTTTGATGAAGGCAGTGAGATAGAATTTCCTATTAAATCTATCAGTGATCAGCGGATGAGGAAGGGGTGACAAGGCAGTAAGAAAGGCCATAAGGATTATTCTTATTTACCTTCACCTATGGATACTCTATCTTCTAAAAAAGTGAAATCAAAGGAGAAAGGAAATCCTTCAAAACCTAATAGAATATCGGTTAGTTTGGAGGAGGGGGGCTCTGGGGAAGTCCTTCTTTGGGGCTTCTGTCCTTTGGAGCTGATACTGCATTCCGTAGAGGAGATGGTAGAATAATCTCTTACAATAAATTCATCTGTAGAGGATGATGAGAATATGATGGGAAGGCCTATTCGGGTGCATACTAATAATTAACAGGGCGATTGGATTGACAAGAAAAATCTGATTTTAGTAAGAGGATTCAATGACAAGAAAATCTCACAAGAGGAATACATGAAAGTGTGGGATCAGATAGCGTCCCACTTTGAAGGCCTGTTAGATGCTGCTCCCAAAACTCTAGTAACTTTTCTATCCTAGAAAATATTTAGGGATAAGAATGCTGATAGGGTCATGTTTCATTTCAATAGCTATGTTTTTTCATTTAGTGCATGTCCTAGATAAACATGGGGTTTCTCACTTTTTCTATAAAAGTGTTTTGATCATATAAATTTTAATTTTCATTCAAGAACTTCTGTATTCATATAATAGGGAGAAACTAGCTATCACGTGTTTTATGTGACAATGACTAATAATGTTTAGTGGATATTCTGATCCAGTAGTCATGAAATAGTGGGTCAAATCAATGGATAATATCATTTCTGTGCTTCATTATTCTGAGGTGGAGAAGGTGACTCTGGTTGTTTACCATTTAGATGGAGAGGCAGACCAATGCTAGGATTTTATTAAGAACACCAAACCAAAGGAAAAACATGAAGAAATGGAGTGGGAATACTTTAAGAAAATTTTTCTTAACAATTATTTCCCATAAAATCATCATACAAGTATTGAGAGATAATTCATAGAGCTGAAGCAAAAGGAAGGTGAATGTATCACTACCTACAAAGAAAATTTCACAAGTCTTGCAAGGTACACTTAGGGTTTTGTTATCAATAATGATAGAATAATTGATATATTATTTAGTGGTTTAAAACCACCCCTCTGAAATACTATTTCAATTTGATACGGAGTTATGATGAAGTTGGTCGATGTTCTTTCAAAGTGGGGATAGAGTTTAAAGAATTCTCCCATGGATATTGTGATAAGTTTCTATGAAATAAAAAAATCTAAATTGTCAAAATGATGTGTAGGAACCATAAGTATGAAAATGAAAATTGGGAACCAGAGGAGGCGATGAAAGAGAAATACCCTCACCTGTTTAGGTAAAATGTAATTTTGAGGGTGAAATTTCAAAATAAGGGAAGAATGTAATGATCCAAAATTTTAATAATGTAATTTACCCCTTCTTATAGTAATGAAATTGTGTATAAATCATATAAAATCACTTAGAGACCATAATAAAAAACATTATAAATAAAAAAATAGTGGAATAATAAGTATTTCTAGGAGTTAAGGAATCTGTATCGATGAAATATTAACTTGAACTTAGGGATACCTAGTTCTTTGGACCACATATGATGATTACATATTGAAGATTTGGAGTTAGGATCTCTCAGAACTTTTTTCCCATTTTTCTTTATGTTGGGACATATTTTTTGTTGGGAATGTATTTTTTCCCTTTTACTTTTCAATTTACTCTCTTGTACTCTTGTATTGTCTAGAGCTTTTACAGGCATGGTTGTTTCTTGAGTATTTTTCATCTTTAACTTTTAGTCCTTATTCACTTCAACATCGAGTGGTTGTGTATTGGTATAAAAGTAATTAGGAAAAGGCCTCTATATTTTAGTTATTCCTTTGTCATTGGTCGCCATCCCCTGGCCTATGGAAGTAGCCTTGAAGAAGTTGTGGCTGGATCCCGGACTTGGGTCAGGTCGTGACATTCCTTCCCATACCATTTTTAACAACTATATATTCTAATTAAATTTTTCTTCTATAGAATCTAATCATTCCAAAGACTCTTCCATTTTTTTATCTTTAACCCCCTGTTCATTTTTTATCAAAATATGTTCGGGGTGACATGCCAAAACCCACATCTCTGACGCCGCCATACAGTTCTAGCCATTGATAGTATCTATTCACTGGGTACAACTAATGATGATTCTTGGGTCTAACTAGGATAAAAATATAAGAAAATAAGTAATCATTATTATGTAATATAAATTTAAATAATTTTTTTATTATGTGATACTTACAAATGTTTCCTATAATTTTTTTGTTTTTTAATCTATTAGTATCCCTTATTTATTTACACGTGACTCCTTCCATAACATGTGATGTGGGATGGAAGTGTCTTTGGATTTCAAATCATCAATATGCATATAATAAAATTTAACATAATTATGTCATTATATCATATAATATAAAATTATTATATTATATTTAAAATATTTTCCAATTTTTTTCAAGTGAAGAATACCCCAACCATACTTTATGGTTGGGGTATGTTGCTTTTGCTTCCTGTTTCTTATTTTTAGCACTTAGTTTTTGTTTCATAAATTAAAAATTCTTAGTCAATGTGATCAATACATGTATTTTCAAGAAATTTATTACCAATCACAATGTTCATAAAAATATGTCTCCTCATGATGACCAATAAATGCATCTCACACTTTTTGGTTTATCATGTGTTCATACATTTTTGGTGGTCAATATTTTATTTTCCCATTCAACATATTTGATATAAGAATTTGTAATAATTATGTGAAAGCATATATGATCCATTACAACAATAATTAATAAAAATTAAATTGGGGTTCATCTACTATAAATACAGTCTGAAAGGGATCATGTAGAGTAAGTCAATGTTTTATTATTTTATTTTTTAATACATTAAAGGAATTATTTCATAACATTACCCTAATATCTTCCCAAATTAGTTTCTTAACTATAGGAAAAACATCGTTCCATGAATCTACATCAATTGGAACAAGCATGGGAGTTTTGATCCAAATGTAACTACTGAACATGAAAATGTTGGGGTTAACAGTTTGGTCGCATACATTCCATCCAACCTCAAATTTAATGCCTCTATTTATCATCTTAATAATTTTTTCTAACCACATCATGATACGATGATCCTTTTTTTTGTGACATTGGTTGATCACCTTCTACCATTTCCTCAGCTTCAACACTGTCAATATGTTGTTCCTATGGATTGTTAGAGTCTACATGTGTAGAAGTTTTTTGTTCTTTTGCATTGAGAGTACCAATATTTTGAGAAACTTGTTGTTCCTCTTGATTGGGAGAATTGGTATTTGTAATATTCATTATCTATAGAAGTGGTTTAATATTTAATTTAGATTATGTAAATGCATTAGTTAGAAAAAAATAATATGAGGTGATGTAATGTATATTATAAAAAATATATAACCAAATTATTGAACACACATTTTGTACAGGTTTAATGGATTTGACCCATCTATCAAGTATGAAAATACCTTCATTGTGGTCTCCTCTAACATTCAGTATCTCGTTTACATTGGGACCACTGTGAAATTATTATCATGTTTCAATGAAAGAGTCATCCTCAGGAGAATTGACAAATAAACCTTCAGTGATTTTGGTCGATAACAGAACAATTGATCACTTTTAGTTTACAGGATTTGGAACATAATGTAATTGTACTTCCTCTGATTCCATTATAAAAATATCATCTTTATACCCTTCCTTACTGAAATCCAATTTCCCAAATCAAAATTCATCTATTTTAATAGAAATATTATTATCAACCCACTTGAATTGAAAAATTCGTACTTTGAATATTATGTAATCCAACTCCCATATTTGTTTGACGATTCCAAATTATGAAATATTCATATAAATTAGATTTCCTTCCTTCGTACCAGATACATGCATCTCTTAATCCACAAGTGTAACCCCACTATTATTCATGGTACCGTGTTCATCATGTTTATATGTATAAAACGTATAACTAATGGTGTAATTTTGGACTGAATGACCAAGTGGCCTGACCCAAAATCCTGATCAGCCCGACCCGGGAAATCCCAAGTCGGGCTGGGCTCAGGTTGTAGGTTTTTCGAACCGGGCCTGGGCCTATTCAAGAAAACTCGTGGGCCAGGACGACCCGGAAAAGCCATGGCCACTAATCAAAATGAAGCCTGACCTGTAAAATCCAATATATTATAAAAAATAACCCGGAAACCACTGGTAGGGAGATTCAAACCCCATACCATTGGCTTCCAAGGCTGCCCCTGGACCAACTGGTTCAGGCGGTGCACCTGTTTAAGAATTACCAGACTGTATATATATATATATATCAATGATTTAACATTATATATATATTTAATTAAATATCAATGTTTTAACATAATATATATATGTATATATATAATAACTCATTATATATTAACAAAAAAATAATATATATAATTACATATCAATGATTTAACATAATATATATATATTAACCAAAAATAACATTCACTCACTAATGTTCTCACAATCCCCCCCAATCTCATTTTTTTATGCTTTCCCCCAACCTCATTATTTTTTCTAAGGCTACTTGTATATATTATATATATTAGAAATAAATATATAAATCTACTTATAGAAAAAAAATTAACCTACCAATTAATTTTTTTACAACTTGGAAATAATATATATAGATTCACATGTATAAATCTATTAAGGAAAAAATTACCATATCCACCCACTTTTGCGCACCACTAACCCCACATTAATTTTTTTTAAAATTTGAAAAATTATTATAAATCGTATTTATTACAATGATTAATATTTATTTGGACATTAAAAACACTACAGATTTATTTTTTTAATCGAATGTTTTCAAATAAACCATTTGGGATATAATTATTTTATTGATTTGGTCTATATTTTAGATGATTATGAAATTAAATAAAATTTTATAATTATAATATATATGTGACGTTGGGGTTGAGGTTTTATTATGAAATTTATGAATTGAGAAATTTAAAACATGTAAAATGATTGAAAATTAAATGGAAAACATTTTAATTCAACTGTAAAATATAAATAAAAAAGAAAAATAAAATAAAAAATTTTTAAAACAAATTTAAACATTTAAAAAATGCACTTAAAAAATATGTTTTAAAATAAAATTTTAAAAAACATGTTTAAAAAAGTTAAAAAATATTTTAAAAATAAAGCTAAAAAACATTTCAATTTTTAAAAATACTATTAGAAAAAGTTAAAAAATATTTCACAAAAATATTTTTCAAAAATCAGTCTATAAAATTGTTTTAAAAAATTGTTTAATTTATTTTTTCAAAAAAATAATTTTAATTATTTTAAATTAATGAATTAAAAAAAAATTTAAAAAACATTTTATAAAATTGTAAGAAAAATGTTTTATAATAAAAATTTCAAAAAAATAATTTTAAAAATAAGTTTAAAAAAACATTTCAAAATAAAATTTTAAATAAAATGATAAAAAAAGTTTTTAACTCTATATATTATTTTATTTTAAAAATAATAAAATCTCGCAAGGGCCGGCCAGGCCCGATGGATTGAGCTAGCTCATTGTCAGGCTTGGGCCGCAACATGGAGCCGTTCAGGCTGGCCTAACTCGGCCCAAATAGTGGTTCATGGATGGCCCGACCTAGCACAAATAATGGTTTGTGGGCCAGTTTTTTGAAGGGCAAGCCTAGCCTGACCCGATCCAATCCAGGCCTTGTTGGGAAGAAATTATACCCTTATGTATAACCATTAATTACATAACCATTATAAGATAATTCATGGACAATTGGACCTCTAGTTATCCATCAATGTCAATCTAAAATTGAATTTGGATTTTTAGATGACTTCTTAAAAATATAGTCTTGAAACCATCTTATATAATGTTGATTATGTGTATTTAATATCCAACCTTCATCCCTCGATGAATACAAATGCCTAAGAATTTATTTATTGGTTTCTATATATGGGTAAACATCTAAACTATTATGAAAAACATACAGCTATGTCTGATCCTAATCAGTAAAAGTGATTGTGATAATATCAATTCCAAAAATTTCTTCGCCCACAACCCATCCAGAGTGAATAGATTTCCATAGACCAATGCTTTCGACACCAAACATGTAGTCATTATAGAATTCAGTAGCTTTATCAACAACATATCACTTCGTAGAACAACCTTCTATTCGAATTTAATTTTTAGCATACCCTTTCAAAATATTCTTATATCGTTCAGTGAGGTACATCCCTATAGAATGTATAATACCACATAGTTTAATCTATCTTACCAAATGAATCATCATGTGAACCATCATATCAAATAGTTATAGTGGGAATAACATCTCCAATTCACATAATATGACAAAAATTTCATTTTCCATAGTTTTCAATTTTTTGGGACTATTACATTACTACATATAGCTTTGAAAAAGAAAACAAGATTGGTTAATGTATGGAATACATTCTTGGAAAAAAATATTACATAAAGCTACATGAATTGTATATTACATAAAAATATGACATTCATATGATTTCAGTCCCTTTAAATTTAAATTAGATAATATTCTTGGTATTTGATGAATAACCATATGGAACCTTTAAATCATTCAAGAAGTTGCAAAACTGGTATCTCTCCAATCTGGAAAGAGTGTAAGCTGCTGGATGAATAAAATTCTACTTTTATCTCTTCACTAGAGACAAATCTTCATGTATTTCCATGTTAATCATGTCAAACCTAGCCTTAATTCCATCGTTTTTCTAGGTGTATTTAGTAATGTGCCAATGACACTATAACATACATTTTTTCCCACAATCATGACATCAAGAAAATGTCTAAAGTACAAGAAATTATAATATTGTGATTAAAAAAACTTATCTCTTCTTCCAACAATCTTTTGAATGGTTTTTCAAAAATGGATTTCCAAAATAAGTTTCAATATATTTTAATTTCTAAAAAAGTTGATTGCATGTTAGTGGCGATAGTGTGGTGTGTTCTTTCGAACTCCCTTCGAATGATGTCATCCAAGATTAGTACTTAAGTCATCAGGGTAGAAATATGTGATGACCTAGAAACACAATTATCAATTAATGTTTCATCCTAATTGACTATTTATCTTGTTGAAAAATGGGACACCCTTGAGTTCTTTTAATGCTATATCCTGAAAAATTTTCATAAGTATGAAATTCATTTATCATCCTATACTACAAGAATCTCAATTTGAAATATTAATTTCTATAAGAATCATACAACGTAACATCTGAAACTCATAATAATTTCAAATCTTTGATCAATGGCTCTAAATAATCATCAATATCATTACCCAGTTTTTTTGGTCCGGATATAATAATAGATATCATAATGTATTTTCATTTCATTCATAACCATGGTGGAAAGTTGTAATTTAGAAACATAGTCATCTATGTACTGTGAGTATTTCTTTGAAAACGAAAATTATTCACTCCATCTATAAATATTGCATGACGAAGGGTTCTCGGCTTCTTTTCGAATTCAGGATACTTGTCATAAATTCTTTTACACTGAGGATAGACTTTCAGATGATGAAGTTTCCCAGATTTATTTATTATACCTACATGCCACAACAATTATCTTAAATCCTCCGCAATTCCATATAGGTTCCTAATCCTTGGAATAATTGTAATGTATCATACGAATTTTGTAGAACCTGATTCATCATCATTGTATCGAGAAGAACCACACATTGGGAATTTTTAAGTGATTTTTGATCCATATGAAATAGTATACATATATTTGGATAGACATGTATTCTTTTTGAGACCATACCCATTGAACATAGAATTATTTTATCATCATATGTTCAAAAAGTAATCTCATTATCTTTGGGGATCAAATCATTCAAGAGAAAAAGTAGTTCAATAAAACTGGTATGAATCCATCTGTTTCTGAATTTTAAATTATATAGCATCGTTATGGCTGATAGTGCTATATATTTAGTACAACCAGCATACAATTGTGTCTTTTTACAATTCCTTAACTACTCAAACAATGTTTTACAATCACAAATCCAATCTTCAGCTATCAATGACATTTTTTCAATATGATCTTCATCATCGTTCACAGCTATAATCACATCATTGATGTAGTCTTCATCATTGTTCACACTAGTAATCATATTAGTTCATCCATAAAATGAAATCATATCCTAGTCACTAGATACATTCAGTTTTTCCCCATGTTTAGTCAAACGTATATGAATTTGATCTATTCTGTGATAGATCAAGTATTTTTCCAACTCTTCAAGACTAATTTGTCTTGAATGGAAACTATGTAAACATAGACAAAGGATTTGAGAAGGGTCATGTGCATGATCTTTGGTAAACATGATGCACTCTTTCACTCCATCCTCATACACTTTTTTCATATGATTGGAATCCATCCATTTTTGATTCATATCCATCCTACTTGATTTGGTAATATTAATATTTAACAAAATAAATAAAGTGTAAAAACCATTTCATTGAGAAAGTTCATCTTATGATTAAAATTTATTGTAAGGTATGATTATTAATGGTTATGATTTTAAAGACATAAATTGGTTTATAATTAAATAAATTATTCATAATATAAATTAATAATTATTTTTTAATGTATACCATTAATTATATTAATCTATAATTATATTGATATATAATTATATGTATACTTAAAAAATATTTAAAATATACATTACTTAATAAATAATAATTGAAAATTTAAGTATTATAATAATATATATTTGTTTAAAATTAAATACCAAAATTCCCAATATCAGTTCATTTTATAAATTCATTTAAATATTTAATGTTTCATTTTTTCAGTTATGAATTTATATATATTATCATCATTATTCACATATAGATGTGTGTGTGTGTGTCCAAATAACCTAATTACATGTTTGTGTTTGTACATGTGGGTGTGTGTGACTAATGAATTCAACACATACATGTTTATATCCAATTATATACAATGAATGTAATATTAATTTTATTGAAATTTCAATTTAATATAAATTGATATGAATGAATAATATCTAAAAAATATTATATTGATTAATATTATTACATAAATATTAATAATTACTAATTATATATTAATATATATTATATTATTTTTATTATACATAAATTTTTTTTGCATGTGTGTGTGTGCGTCCAAGGAACCAAATGACATGGTCTTCTATGTGTGTAATAAGTGAACTCATCACATACATAACTATAATCTTAATTTTATTCTAATTTCTATATAAAAAATATAAAATTAATTTTAATATATAAAAATTATTATATTAATTAATATTATTATTTTTAGTCTCCACAAGGGATTTAAAGAAAAGATACCATAAGTGGGGGTGAATTAAGGTATGGAACTTTTCCAACATAAACACTTTTTCATTAAACTCTCACTGTACATGATGATATTAAATTCATTTTTAGTACCCTTCAGTTCATTTTTAGGTAATGTTTCTCTATCATTAATATTATCTAGTCTGTATCCATTTAAATAGACTATTTAATGATCCTTAACCCACACACACTGATTATGTCAGGAAGAATATAAACATGGAGGAAAACATAATAAAATGATTTTTTGGGTTCACACACTCTAGAATAATTCAAGTAAAATACAATCAACAATTTAATAATTCACCATAATTTACTATCATAAAATTAAAATATACGTATAATTATTTATTAAAAACTTAGTTCACAATAGTAGTTTCTAGTAATGTTGTAGAAGGAGTGGGAAATTTTTGGTGACCAAAAATTGTCGGTGGTGAAATGTCAGGTGTGACAAGTGTCAATCACCAGAATTTTCACACTCCTTATTAATGCATCATTGATGTGACACGGTGGTCAAATCCTCTGGGAAAATATTAAAAACAGCCAAAGAAAAACTAAAAATGTTAAAACCTTTAATATTAAATGTTAATTTTTTCAAGAGAGATAAAAGGAGAGTGCGGGAGAGTACACGTTGGTAATAGAGAGTGGCATCATGTGCGAAAGCAAGGAGGGAGAGTGGTGGTGATGGATGAAGGAAGGGAGAATGGCAGTGATCGAGGGAGGGAGATCGGTGAGGGAGGGAGGGAGAGTAAAGAGGGGGAGAGGTGATGAAGCATGGTGGTAGGGAGGGATAGAGGGAGAGAGAGAGATAGTAGTGGTGAGGTTTCAATTTAGTAAGATCTTTATGGAATGGATGAATCATGGACATTTGGGGTTAAATTTATATTGTGACGTAAGGTTTTAATCAGCGCTTCTAAAAAAAGTATTGATAAATAGTGAATTTATCATAGCTAAAATAAAATTAGTTGATAAAATCCTTCTTTATTTGTGCTAGAAAAGCACAGATAAATATTTAATAATATATTTAATATAACTAATAAAAATAAATTCATATTATTATAATTAAATATAACTATATATAATTTTAGAATTTTGGATGGGCTCAACTCGATAACTTCTCTTTCTATCTCCTCATGGAGTCTAAATGTGAATTTTGATGGTCTTCATTATGAAATACTATTTTGATCTGAGGGATGTGTTTGTCTGTAATCTTATGTAGAAAGATGATGAAATTTGTTTGAATACAGAGGATCCAATTTTTGGAAACCTTTATTTGAATGTCACTCACATAAGAGAGGAATCCCAAACCATGACTGGGAAAGATGAGAAGGGTTGATTCTTCTCTAGAGTCAAGAATTATTCAAAAATGGTTATGAAAAATTGCAACCTATCCTTCATCAAGGTTGTCCATTTGGTTTTACAAGATTTAATAAGATAATTTCAATAGTTGATCATCGCTCGGGTTATTTCATTTCTTTTTGAAATACCATGGAAGATTGAGAGGATTCATAGTAATCTCTCTCAAATATGTGGTATCAAATATTGGATCCTAACCTCCATAGGTAAGGGATTTTTTCATATCATTTTCCAATCAGAATTTCTAAAATTCATGGCATGGGGGTGTGGAATTGTGTCACTTAAGTCTGTCACTCTTAGGATCTAGGAATGGTATCCATTCTTCACCACCTCTAAGATCAAGAACACAATTTCTCAAGTCTAGTTCTGGATAAAGGGTCTAATATGGTTCTTATGGCACTCAAAGATCTTATGGAACATTTCCTTGGTCATGGGAATCTACATCATGTTTCAAAAAGAGACTAGGAAAGAAAGGATTGGTCACTTTTTAGGGTAATCTATGAGGTTGATATTCTAACTCCCATTATTAAAATATTTATTTTGGTGGATGGTGGATTTCTAATTGAATTTTTCTCTAGGTGTGAAAACATTGGGAATATTTTTGGAGATTATCGTCAGAATATGAAGTGAACAAATTATAAGAATATGGTTCACTTTATTAACCATTGAAATTTTAATAAACCACCCCATCCAGTGGAAAATTATTTCAAGGATGGTAAATTAGAAATCAGATCCATGGATTCTAGGAGTTCACCTTCTAGAACAGGTCAGGACCCTAGGGCTCATAATGTTGGGATACAACCTTCCTTTAATACAATTGTAGCTGGTGGTTTTTCTAATCTTGTGGCATCCCATGCTGACAACAGTCTTATACAAGGTTTCAATCCAAGTACTGTTGTGTTAAAAGGTATGTTCTCTCTAGATCATGGGGAGATTCTCCCTATTATGACTCGAGTGTGGGTTTGAGTCCTTCTACACATCAAGGCATATTGAGTTATGGACTGATATATCTTTAGCTGGCCCATACTGGATCTTGAGCAGGTATTGTTAATGAGGAAGTGAGGAAGATTGTAGGGAACATGTTGCAGCCTAAAGGATGCTTAATATTTAAAAATATATCAAATTCTAGGGGAGAAAACCCATGCTATATTTTTTTTGATTCCTATTGTAGGTGGTGATGAATAGAACCTAAAGGTTTTTGAGCCTGCTAATGAGGAACCACATATGGTTGTCTAAAACTATGGTTAGTCCTCTAATGATGATATGGATGAAACCAATTTTTTAGAAAATTATTACTTCAATGAGGGTAGAAATAAGGGGTAAAAGAGAGCTATTAGGGTGATCTCTTCTATATATATAAAAAAAGGGAGGTGGGGTAATGTACACCTCTTTTTAGGAATTTTCAGAATCATTTTTTACTAATGAGACTATAAAGATAGGTGAAAGGAAAGGGGCGCAATTAGGTGATGTTTTGGGTGAATCAAGAATGGAAGCCTCTGACCCCCCACATTTGTGAAGGGTGAGTATTCCTTGATCCAAGACCAAATGAAGGTTGATCATTCAACTACCAATCACTCAAGAAGGATAGCTCATGATTTTGAGAATGCAGAGTGGTCATATCCACACCATTTTATTGACCTAATAAAAAATTCATATGTATCATTTGGCAAGGCATCATATAAGGAGTGTGAAATTTCATAGGAAAGAAAATCTAGTATCAAACCACCGTGGGATGAGGAAGGTGAATGACCAACTGCAAACCTCGAAAAAGAAGTAGAAGAATTGTTTTTTTTCACAACTTGATGTCATTTTTTCTATGATGGAGCCTGATGTGTTATATTTCAATGACTATATAACAATTGAGAAGTTATTATGAAAAAACATTGAAGATACATTCTAATCCAATCCAGATATGGTATTTCATGATCTATCCTTGAAATTCAATATTTTCTCCACTTTAGAGGACTTCTCTTAATTGTCATCAGATGAAGAATACGAGGGCCCACAAAGGGCCAAGACATGGTGGAGAAGTCGACATCCAAAGGAAAAAAGGAAGATACCCCAAGAATTTGGGATCTAGAGTGACTTGAAGGGATTTAATTACTATATTAGGCACATTTACTTCTAATGTCACCAGAATAAATACGGACATTAATAGCACTAGAAAAAGGGATTTATCAATGCTATAGAAGTGATGATAATGAGAATGATATTAGAGGGTTTCCTTAAATAGAGCTCAAAAAAATCACTAATAAAGTCCTTCTATATCATAACTAAAAATCGCTGATAAAGGGTACCTTTTTCAATGATTTTTATTAGCACTGATAAAGGGTTCCTTTATCAGTGCTTTTTTAAGTGCTATTAATTGTGTCCATTAATAGTGCTAAAAAAGTGTTGATAAGGGTGCTGCTGATAAAGGGGGATATTGTTTTTCGAACTCGCCTCACCTTTTATTTGTGCTCCCCACCCCTTCTTATCATCACTTGTGGGTTCCCCCTATCAACGCTTTTGATAATTCCAATCTCTCGCACGCGCCCCTTCCTCTGGTGAGTTTCGAACCTGAGACCTCCATCTTCTATACCCATACATTTTCCACTCTTCTATATTTTTTTCATTTTATGATATATATATATATACATCGTTACATTTTTTTATCCATATTATATATATAAATATATATTTAAAATTTTATGTATTTATATATTTATATTTATATTTATAAATAAATATATAAAATATGTTTTTTTGTGTTTATAAATATATACATACATATATATATATATGAATTTATAAATATAACTATACATATTTATATTTATTTATATATATTATATATTTATATTTATATACATATATTAGAATATTTATCTCTTTTCAAATACAAACACATAAATTTATATACACATACATTATATATACATTTATTGTATAGGTATATAAATATTCACACATTTTTATTTTAAATAAAATGGATATTGGTGTTTGAATGCTCTGAGTACAGTGGAACCATGCGTTGGGCGGTGCCCAACTTTTATTTTTTCCATAATTGATGATCAATACAAGATCTATATGACGATGAACGTCGTGATCCATTGAATTTAATCAAATAAATAGAAAATGGATAATAACACCAGAACCAAGAGAGAGGATATCAAAACATATTTTTTATAATTAATTTAATTAGATAAATAATTACTTTAAGGAATTATTTCTTCATTGATGAATCTGATGATAGATCTGTAGTGCACCGTCATTGCCCTATAGAAACAAAGTGTAGATTTCTTCTAGCAGTGATCCACACATGTTTCAGGAATCTCTAAACATCGCAAAAGGAGTCTCCAGGTACTAGCACAAAAGATTCTTATGCTTACATCACCCACCTTTGGTCGCCTTGAGAAATTCTTCCAAATTTTTCTCCTTGATCTGGTGGAGGATGATTGCTCTATGTTCTTGAGAGTGTTCTTGGAGATAAAAATTTTCTAATCTTGAGAGGATTATCCAAGATTGTTATGCATAACTAAATTGACTAATGAGGAAAATAACATAATTGAGTATTTATATTTCCAGGGTTAAAATAAAATAATTGCCCAAGTCACCTTAATTATTTATTTAATCATAGAAAAACCCCACGTCAAATATTATTATTATTATTATTATTTCTCAACATGTCCTTAACTTGAGAATTAAATTTAAATATTATTTAATTAAATAATTTTTAATATTTGATATTTCTCATCGGACCTTTAAACTCGGTTCAGATTTTCTTCAAAATATTTATTGGAGATTAATAATGTCTATTTATTAATTAAATAAATTTCACAACATTATTCTCTAATAAATAAATAAATATTATATTCACTAAATAGAAAATAAATATTTATTAAATATTACACTCACAATATATTCTCTCGAATAACTTGTGACAGAATAAATATGACCAAACATACATGAATAATTATTAAACCACATTTGGGAATAATATTTATTCAACTTGTTAAATAATAAATAATAATATATAATTTATTTGACAATCTGGATACACTTAGTGTGTGACCCTCTAGGCCTTTTTCTCGATGGCACTAGGCGAAGCAGCCTAAAGTCCAAGGTTAGAATCTAGAAACAATCCAAGGCATCTATATAGAAATAATTTAATTCGTCAATGACAAGTCACCACATATAGATGCTTACAATGTAATACAATCCCTATATCACAATATCTCCAATCAAGCAGGTTGCATACCAGTTCTATCAACCTCTATGCTCAATGTGTTTTTCATTGACTTTCCATAAATAGAAATTTCCTATAAAACTCAATTTCCATGTATTTATTTAAGCTATATCATTTCCATTAAAGGGACTAAGATATTTACTTACATTAATGAACAAATGGGGTAAATCCTTTCTCGTATTATTCATTAATGCAATATTACTCTTGACACACACAATGTATCCTACCTCATCGTGAACATTTATCATCATGGTTTTCATCAATACATCAAATTTCTCAACTCATAATATTCATTAATAGTAATATTAAAGTATGAGGACCAATACAAACATCCACATATAGGGACATCCAATGACATATATAAATCTGGATTTTCTACTAGAAATTCAAGTTCTCATAATATCCTACTTAATATTACCAATGGTATACACCATGATAAGGTGCCTCCAAGCCCTATGAGTATCCACCCCCAATAGCCTATATCATTTGTGCCCCTCAAATGATTTCATCAACATATAGAACATTTATTCATGAATAGTGTCCTAGAACTTCCAAGTTCTCATCATAGCGGGGAAGTGCTATAACATTTTTGTAAGACATCTAATCTTAGAAAATTATCACATACAATTTCATGCAAAAAAAATATAATTATGTGATAAGTAGTTTATTAATATTCAAAAAAATGTAAACATGTTTACCATAAAGTACAAACAAGTTGGTTCTAGGTAACAAAATCCAATAGTCTCCCACTTTCACTAGATCCAACTGCTAACAACCTTCAGTCTACAAGCTCTCACATGATACTCATGCCTCTTTTGAGATAGGCCATTATTCATGGGGTCCTCCATTTTCTCTTATATGGTTACTTTTCTCACTGAATCATCACCCATTTGATAAAAATCCCTCAAGCAGTGATACTTCTACAGTATGTGCAACTTTCAAATCCTTTTTCATCACTTGGTGTCATAAACATACTGGTTGTGTCATGTAGACATCTTCCTGAAGGTTCCCTTTAAGGAATGCAGTTTTGACATCCATCTTCCAAATCTTATAGTCATGATATGTTGTTATGGAAAATATGATTCTGATGGATTTAAACATAGAAACATGTGAAAAGGTTTCCTCGTAGTCAATTTCTTAACATTGATTTAAACCTTTACCCAAAAACCCTTATTTATAGGTAATTACTTTACCTTCCATGTCCAGTTTCCTCTTGAATACCCATTTGCATCCAACATTCTTTACATCAACTCCTGCATCGACCAGAACCCAAACATGATTCTGATACATCGAATCTATCACAAAATTCATAACTTTTCTCCATCTTGCATCTTATGAAATCTCTACTGTATAATTGTAGGATAGAGTTTCATTGTTATCAGCCAATAATTAGTCACCATCCTCAGTGACTATAAAACCATATCTCTCTTGTTCTCTTACCTCTCTTGAGATACTACATAGTACATGTGTTTTAAAAATTACTTCTTCCATGGGGACCTGTTGAATCTATTCTTGTACCAACTCTTTTTTATCTTCAGCATTTACTTCATCAAAATCAATATTTATCCAACTATCATTTTTTAGAATGTGTGTAATAACCCAGATTTCTATAGACCTATCCTTTGTGAAAATCTAGTGTTGAAGGTGTTCTGGGAGGCAACGGTGGATCATTTCCAGAGTTTTCAAGTTTTTTTTCAGTTTTTCAATCAGTGACTTAGGGCGTCGGTGTCAAAATGACAGTGCATCATCATGTTAGTGTGTCAGCATGTCAGTGCGATAGCATATCAGTGCGTCGACATGTTTGTGTGTTAGCATGTCAGTGTGAAGACATCGGTGAGTTAGGGGCGTCGACATTGGTATGTAGAGGATGTTGGTGTTGGTAGTTCAGGGTGTCGGTAGGTCATAGAGTCGGTGGATCAGTGTTAGTGGGTCAATGTTGGTGGATCATTGTTGATAGGTCACATCGATAGCTCACCCGTCAGTGGCTCTACATTGGTGACATACCCATCAGTGACTCATTTTCAATTTTCCCAATTTTTTCCATGTTTTCCAGTTTCTCCACTCTTACATTTTATTTTACATAAACCAATTTTAAATCCTTATTTGAGAATTTTTAGGGGATTTTAAAAGGGTATTAATTATATCTTTAAATGTCTTAATGTACCAGGCGATTTGAGATACCCAAACCGTGTGATCTTGACGACGATCCCATGTTAATAAATTTTGGAAACCATTCTTCCATTAAAAAAGGATCTGGATCTTCAAGGATGGGATATTCCATTCCTAGTGTGTCTTATATTTCCCCATGTTTCTCCTAGATCCCTCTTCCCTTGATGATTTTTGTTCCTATTCTAGAGTTCTCCTTCTCAGCTTTCTTGGTGTTCTTTCCTACTGCTCATGTGATCCACTGTTCTTGGTGCTAGGAGGAACTTTGATCCTTCGATCATCCAATAGGTATTTTATTATTTCCCTATTTATTTTTGAATCAATTGGGGTGGGTTTACTAATGATTCATTGTGAATAATGGTTGAATACTTTTTGAAATAGAGAACTAAATAATAAGGGAATAAGATCAAAAGATAACAGGGTAATGAAATAACAGGCTGTGAGTGGATTGATGATTGATCACATGTTCTTATTTTCTAGGTTATCTTTGTTTCTTTATGGATTTATTGTTGATGTATGACTTCTGAAAATCATGTATGTTGGTGGTATTTTCAAGAACACTGATGTTGTAAAAAAAATTGTTATGATGTTTGATAATTGTCCATAACATGAAAACTGCTTAAACACGTACACTTGGTTAATCGAAATGGATGCCCAAGGATGAAAACCCTTATATGATCATTCATGTTTATCAAGTGGATTAAAGAAAATTGTTTACCAAAGATGAATGTATATATACACATATTGTAGATAGATATGGATGAGTGTCATCTTCCATTGAGTTTTGTGACTTTGTGTGGGTTGTGTGGTTCTGCGGTTGGGAGCATAGTTTTCAGTACGTGGGTGGATAGAGGAGTTGGTTCCCTGAGAAGGGTGTGCTATGTGTGTACAACAGGGTTGTGGGTTAGAAGTAGTTCATGTGGTATATGTGTGTGGGAAGTACAGGGTGTGTGTTTGTATCCTAGTTTGAGAGACTTATTCATTGTTGAATGGATAGACATGTAAGTAGCTGAACTTCCTTGGTCTGTGTCGTGGTCATCAAACATCATTGGGTAGTGGGATTTTGGTGTGGTTATGAACTTTTATGTAGTGGGACTGCATTTGGACATTTTTGGATAGTAGGGATACAGAGGTGGGTTGAGAGTGGAGGGTTGTGTGGTATAATTTTGAATAATCATAGTAGGTAGTGGTTGAATGGGGGCGGGCAGTGGGACTGAAAATCTTGTTTTTTTTATATGGTTGTCATTGGTAATTACCCATTAGTGCTGGAATACGTTAAGGTGAATCCCTAAATTAATAAATGATATGTGGTTAAATGAATAAAGGGGTTGGGTTATGCTTTGGCAGTGTCTTTTTGTGGTTGTGCATATAGTGGTACCAACAACTGTGGTTCTATATGAGTTGGTTGTTTGTTTGGAAACTCATAGTGTGGGATGAGTGTTTGATTATCTATATTTATAAATTGTAGTTCCTTGTGATTTCTATATTCACCCCACCCTTGTTGAGAACCATGAGTTGAACAGTCCCATTTCTTAGGGTTGTGTGTTTTTCCCAACATTCTTGTGGGGGATGGATGGATGGTCCCTGATATTCTTCCTTGAACCATCTTTTTTTTCTTACTACTCAAGCATATCCGGTCAGGATATAATGGATTTCGTCCCACCATATCCCATGATTGTTCAGGGAAGGGTTTATTTTGGATGAGAGGCATATTTCTTTTCATACTAGGTTTGTTTTCCCAAGTATCATCGGGATGAGGCCCAAGTTTCTTCGAGTGAGAGACATGGTTATTGAGGAATAGGTGTTTGCGAGTGGGATTTTGTGTGGTTTGAGGCACAGGTGTGTGTGGTTAGGTTGTGGCAGTGGGACTGCGTATGGGAATAGTGGAAGCATCAAGACGTTAGCCATTAGAGATTAGTAGTTAACCAGTGGGAAAGTGGTGAGGGGTACCCAAACATCGATTTGTCTATACTATTACTTTACATGACTTTCATTATTTGGTGAGTGTGTCTTGGTGAGGTTGGACGGGTTACTATTCCCTGGTACGTGCTTTGAGGCTATACTATTTTCTCACAAGCATTAGTGTATCCACCAGCTTGTGCATAGGTAGATTTATTTTCCCTACTGAGTATACTTGTATGCTCACCCTACATATATAAAACTATTTTCATGTTTTCTGGTGGACATTGAGGACCATGTTGGACTTTACTAGCTCTAGCATTGGGATTAGTTGTTGTTTCTTCTTAGTCTAGTTTCTTTTGGTACTATACTTTGGATTTTTATTGTAAAATTTATAATATTTACTTATTGAACATGCCTGTGGGACTGGATTTTGGATTTTCTTTTACTTTTTGTATTTGGAGATTCTTGGGATTTACCATTTTATCTCCTGATCTTGTTCTAGAAAAAGGGTAATTACTTCCATATTATGTGAGACTATATACCCTTGGTGATAGTCTCCACTCCTGGGACTATTGAAGGGGGACTCGGTGGGTCATTATCTCTCCTCCATCTTGAGGAATGAAGGGTGGGGCACTTTGATGTCCCTTCTCGCATCTCGAAGAAGGAGGGTCATAAAAAAATGATATTAGAGGTTGTGGTAGGATTAGGGAGTCTATGGATAGGATGGAGTTCGATGTTGGGCATAATTATAATTGTATGGGATGGTAGGAAAACAGTTCTAGGTGACCTTGATTAATGAAATAGGCCAGCGAACACCGGCTAGGACATGGGATTTTAGGGCCCCCTGGGATCTTATGCAAGGAATCTGGAACTACTGGACAAACAAGTGAGGCTACAAGGATTCCAGGGTAGAGACCTTAGGAATGGTACATGCATCATAATGGCTTGTGCTCTTTTCTGAGTTGATATTTTTATGAATTTAAATAAATAATGGGTTAAAATGAATTTAAAAGAAAATTTCAGCATTACCCCAGTGGCAGTGGTATGACATATCAAAGGATTTCATCACAGGATTATCTAGGGCTTAGGTTGGATACGATTCTCTTTGGGTAGTGGTGGATCGGTTGACGAAGTCGTCTCACTTCTTGGCAATCAATGATTCGAGCATTGTGAGTGACTTAGTATGGAGGTATATGTATGAAGTAATACATCTTCATAGAGTTCCAAGATCCATCATATCGGATCGAGACATATGGTTTACCTCATGAGTCTGGAGGGTATTATAGAATTCTTTTGGCACCAAGATACTCCTGAGCAATACTTTCCACCCTCACATGGATGGACAGATCGAGGGGACCATCCAAACATTGGAGAACATGATGCAGGTGTGTTTCTTGGACTTTTGAGGATCATGGGTACAACCTTTTCTTGTGGAATAGGTTTATTATATAATATCTATCACTCTATCATTGACATGGCACCATTTTAATCCTTGTATAGAAGACCATATTGCTCACTTGTATGTCGGATAGAGGTTGGGGAATTATCCATTCTTGGACCATAGGTAGTGAAAAGCATGATAGATAAGGTTTAGATTGTTCATGAGAGGATTTTGTTAGATCATGACCAATAGAAGTTTTATGTTGATCATAGGAGGATGCCTTTTTAGTTTGAGGTTCAGAATCGTGTTTTCTTGAAGTTTTCCCCTCAGTGTGGATAGCGGAGGTTTAACAGAGGAAGAAATCTTTCTCCAAGGTTCATCAGAACATTCAAGGTGTTGGAAGGAGTTGGCTAGGGGGAATATCAGTAGTAATTTCCATCGTGGTTGGAGAGGATCCATGACATATTTCATGTCTCTCAACTCCATCTATATCTAAACAACGACTCCCACATACTAGAATGGGGATAGTTGGATTTCAAGGACGGCGTGGAATTTGTGGAGCGACTGATAAGAATTGAGGATCATAAGGAGAATGTGATTCATGGGAGAACCATTACTTTGGTTCATGTGTTATGGAGGCATGGTGGCCTCAATGAGAGTACTTGGGAGCGAGAAGCACATATGCATTCCCAGTTGTAATGACCTGGATCTAGGTGCTTCCCAAAGGTTCCCCGGACCCGGTTGGTCACGTGACCTCAAGCACATTTTCCCGAATGCTAGAGGCTACCGACTAGTACTAAGGGCCTTGGGTGTGATAGTGGGGAAACTATTCTCTCATTGACAGAGTAACACAGTGGAAATAGTAATACCATACAACAAAGTAAACAACAAGATACTGATGGTATAAACAACTACATCATATATATATATATATAAATGTTTCATGTCACATGTATCTAGTAAATCATCCAAACAAGTTACAATGCTGGAAATACAATACAAAAATAAAAGTACTGAAAACTAAGGAAACTGCAACAGAATCAAATGCCTCATCTTGGTCCCATGCTCCCCAGATCCAATAGAAATCAAGTACCTAATGAAGAAAGGTGATTTCCATTATCAACACCTGCAACCATATAATATGTTGTGGTCAAAAAGAATCTCGTAAGGGAGTAAAGTTTGTTTTGAGTGAGAAATGTCAGAGTCATTTTTGTGAGTTGAAACATCTTCTGAATACTACAATAGGGTTGACTCTTCTAGAGGCAGGGTAGGGCTATGTGGTCTTTTCTATGCCATAAATTGAAACTCATGAGATTGTTCAAGATAAAGTTAAATATCATGGGATAGATTCTTACCCTGTTAAAGTCACTTCATGTTTTTACATCTTGGATAACTCAATAGATAGGAGAAATCAGGAATAGAGCATCTAGGGGAAGGGATAACTCACCAATGGGAATCCAACGCACCAGGCGGTGTCTCACTCAGAGATTGGACGGAGGAATGAGAGGAGCTCAAAGATCTTCATCCATTCTTCACTCTCCTATAAAAAACACAGGGAGAATAATAGAGTTATAGAGATGATACATGAACCCTCTCTGACACATCAATTAAAAATAAAATTACATGTCTTGTTAATTTAAGATACTCACCTTGTACAAGACTCAACAAGCCCCCGTTTAGGTGGTCATCCAAGTCACCTACATGACCATGTACTCATTTGTTTCATGGCCAGTACCTGGATACACACGACAACTGGGTACACGATGTGTAATCAAGAGTGCATGGCATGTAATTAGAAAATTTATAAATCTCCCTTTTCCCTAAAAAACAACCCGAAATAAAGATCCATATCTAGAGTGAAGATCTCAGTTCTTACAAACTTCCCCCATTAAAGAAATTTGTCCCCAAATTTCCCTTTAAATGGGGGTGAAGAAGAAACTTCAAACAACTCTGGCCACTGTGATTGTACATCGACTTCCCTCTCCCATGTCTCATCATGTACTCGCTCGTGTTGCTATAGCACCCATACCAGAGGAACAGACTAGCCATGGAGAACCTTCATGTTGTGATCCACAATCTATATATGGTGGTCCTAAAAAGATTAATCCACCTACATTTAACACCCAGACCCCAGTTACCCAGAGTCGGTGCATTATTACAAAATATGTTCATGAGCACAAAGGATCAAATCCCAAAAGACTGATCATTTTAGTAGCCTTGGAAGCACTAGATAAATTCATATGTTTTACATTACATCATGAAATAAAAACACCAACAACATCTTGTCCCCTTTGAACACCCTTAGATCATTTATCATATCCCCACGGGTCTATCATAATATACTTCTTCACCTCCTGGGAAAAATAAAACATAGAAAGGGCTGAGATCAGATGCTCAGTAAGGATAACAATAGAGAGGAATCTTTAATAAATAAGCATAAAAATTTAAGGAAATGTATAAAATTAAATCATATGAATTTTAAAAATAAAATTCAGAATAATTTGGAAATACTAAATCAGATAATTACATTTAATTATTCAATGGATATTCTTCATGTTGAATAATCACATGCAACATTAATAGACAATTTTATAATGATGGAATGCATAATTCCAGACATCATTACCATATAGTCAAGGCCTTGTGCCAAGACTATATATAATATTTTATCAAGGACTTGTTCCAAGACACAAGTTTGTCTCATGAGACCTTCCGATGCATCGAGGATCCATAGCGGGTTCCACCCGTCACATACTAAGTCCAATGCATTCCTCATATGAAATTTTTTAAACATAACATAAATATTCATATTAAAACTACCATAGGAAATGTCAATATTTTAACCATAAACCATGAATGGTATAAAAATAACACATACATGGTCAAACATATCACAAAACATTCCATACATATGGAATATTTGTATCACAATGAATCAATTCCAAACAAGTGTAAAATCCATCAAAGGATGTTGTCATAGATGAAATAAAAACTATTTGAGAGAAATATATCTTTTTTTGAAATCATTTAAAAGTCATATAATTATAAAATAAAACCTTTATTTTGAAAATATTCTTATAATATTTTAAGTTAAGCTTCGCTGAAGTTATAACGGTGGAAAATATCGACACCCATCGTATAAGTTAAAAAAACATTCTTACCTTAATTTTGTCGAAAAGTTCATAAAGTACCTTGTTTGGAAAATGACAGAATGATTCATTTCAAAACACATAAGGTAAAATAAGGGTATAAATGACTTTAACCCATAGACTATTAAATATTAAAAATGTTTTGAGTTAAATTTTTAAGAATACACAGATGTGGATGATAAAGAGGTCCCAGTAGATACTCATGTATAAACAACCTCGGATAATAGAGTTTGTGAAATTTAAACCTTACCTTGTACTTTTCCTTGGTCAAGGGTATGATAACCTCCTGTATAATAGGTAAATCATTGTTATTAAATTATAAAAGAACCATATACATAAATATGATAACATATATGATCTTTTAATATTTCTTTGTTAATAATATTTTAGTATTATCATCGTTTCAAGTGTTAAATGATTCGTTTTCCTTTATATGTTTTGTTACTTAAGTCGTGTTTGTTATGGATAGGATGTATTTGATTCATATCCAAAATGATATTAATTTATTAAAAATTATTTTCAATCATAAAATGAAAACTATTCTTGAATGATTACGATGGAGAAATGAATCTCATCGCGTTCGTAGAGACGATAATCCGTACATACGCACGAGCGACAATATCATTCTTTTGATATTAAAATAGTATATAATTGGATGGTATATCATATAGACAGAATATGTTTCTTTTTATATTTATTATTTACATAATTTATACTCATTATTAGACCCATCCAAATAATGATGTGTCTGAATATCAAACTTCACCATGACGTGGAGATGGTAAGTCGTACGTACGCATATATGGTGACTTTTTCATTTATAGGATGGATAGAATAACCAATATGGTTTTAACATTTTTAAAATATCTTCAAAGTATATAGAAGATACAATAGTTATTATTTTATAATTGAAAAAACAATGAAAGAGGTAGTGGAAGAAGAAAAGAACATGAAAGAGGTGAGGAAATATTTACCTCTTCTTCGGGTTCTTCCTTTTGATTTTATCAAAAGGGCTACTTAGGTTGGCTTTATGACAAAATTAAGGCCTCTAGGATAAAAAGATGATAGTTTAAAGGTTATTTGGGTAGGGTTTTCTGATCCAAAAGGTTTTGGAGGTGTGAATTTGAGAGGAGGGGGACTGCCCTTTTATAAGAGGGGTGAGGTCACCTTAGTAAAAGATTGAAATATTATTTTATAAAAAATTTATATTCGGTCTATAAAGGCTCCAAAATGATTTATTTCTAGGATAAGGTTGATATGGGTCGAAATCCTTTCAACAACTAAATTTTAGACAGGTTTAGGTCACTATATTAACCTTATCATTTATATTTAACTCTTAGTTAAATAGTTTGACATTTACCATGTCTCTTTATATTTTTATATAATATGGTTATTAAACATACTATAAACTTCCAAGAGAATCCCAAGTGGTTCATTGTTGATATATATAACCTTTTCAAAGTCCTTTTGATGAACCTTATATTTTTAGGAATATAATATCAAATAATAATATAGTATTTGTTTTAAAAACTCAATTTTGTCAATTTGGACACTATTTGGTATTTTGATTTTGTGATAATCATAACAACATGATTACTTCGAACCAAGTTATTTAAATCAATCCTAACATTTCATATTAACCTATAAAATTAGTGTAATTCATCTTAAGTCTCAATTTATTTTTATTTGGATATTTATAACATCAATTATTTTAATATTTCATTGATAAGGTAATTACTGCATCATCATTGTGTCATAAATAAATTAAATTATTTAATGTCTAAAAAATATGTATAAAATACCATTATGTAGAAAATAATTTTCTATTTCTAATGAATATTTATTATCTAATTTATCTTATGTATAACCCTATATTAAAAATGGCATAGTTATTAAACTTTGAATTTAACACTTTTAACTCTTATTTAAATAAAATAATAATAAATTTCCTAATCTAATAAAAGTGGACCAAAAGGATCATATTTTATTCCTAAGGATGTTTTTGGTCGAAATAAATTTATCCAATAAAATTAGGACATGTGTTAGGGTAATAACAATATCATTTTTACCTTTAATTACCCTATTTACTTTTAACCATAGTAAATAAGAGTCAAAAGTTACTATTCACCAAAAATTATTTTCATCTAATTGAACCAAATTTTATATACTGATATCAACCGTGTCTCTCAGGTTTTTGAAATTCAATCCACATAAGTGGTAAAATTGAGTTTTATGCAAATTTTCAAATGCTCCTAGGAGGTGGGTTAAAGACGGTAAAAAGTTCAATAAAATTTTATATATCTAAACTAAATATAAAATGACTCCAATGAATTACATTGCTCTTAATATAATTTTGATATTCCAAACCCAAAAAATGAAGTCCATTTTGAGAGATAAAATTTATAAAATTTTAAAAAGTGGGTATTACTATTTGTAACAGCTAGTGGTACTAGTCGTGGTGTGTTAAAATATCAAAGTTGTGTACAATGAAACATATTGCATTACTCAAAGGGAAACGTACCGTGGAAGTTTGGGGTGTTACATTCTCCCCTCATTAAAATAATTTCATCCTCTAAATTTCTAGAATATTACTACATAAAATGATTTGGGTGGTTCTTCATAATATGTTCTTCGGGTTCCCACGTTGCCTCTTCCATTTTGTGGTTTCTCCATAGAACTTTCACCAGAAGAGTTGTTTGTTTTCTCAACACTTGTTCACTGGTATCAAAAATCTTGATTGGCTCTTCACAATAAGACTGGTCATGTTCTAGTTCAATTTCTTGATAGGTGAGTATATGCATTGGGTTAGGCATGTATTTTCTTAACAGTGATACGTGAAACACATCGTGAACTTTTGAGAGACTTGGAGGCATTGCCAAATGATAAGATACAGCCCCAATTCGTTCTAGAATTTCAAAAGGTTTGATGTTCTTGGGACTCAATTTACCCTTATTACTGAAACATATAACACCCTTCCATGGAGATACCTTCAAGAAAACATGATCTCATACTTGAAATTCCAAATATTTCCTCTGGTTATCGGCATAGCACTTTTGCCTACTTTGAGATGCTTTGTTGTGGGTTTGGGTAACCTTCACCTTTTCCATTATTTCCTCAACAAGTTATGGGCCTATGAGTTTTCTTTCACCAACAACATCCCACCAAGTTGGTGTGCGACATCTCTTTCCATACGACACTTCATATGGAGCCATATAAATACTTGAATGGAAGCTATTGTTATTGGAAAATTCTACTGGAGGAAAATATTGATCACATATACCTCGAAAGTCAAGTTAGAAAGATCTCAACATGTCTTTTAAGGTTTGAATAGTTCGTTCTAATTTTCCATCTATTTGAGGTTGGTAGGCAGAACTCAAACGAATTTCTGTATCCAAGGACTTCTAAAGACCTTTCTAAAATATTGATGCAAAACGAGGATCGCGATCAGAATCAATCGATATAGGTACTCCATGAAGTCTTACAACTTCATTGATATATACTCTTATTAAACGTTCAAGTGGGAAATCCCCTTTGATAGAATGAAAATGTGCTGAATTGGAAATATTATCAATAATGACTCGAATTACGTCGTTCCTTCTAGGAGTTTCGGTAGCCCCATGTCAAATTCCATCGTAATATCATCCCATTTTTCACTCAGGTATGGGAAGAGGTTGAATGACTCCTATAGGGTGTTGTCTTCTAGCTTTCACTTATTGACAAACCAGACATCTTGACACAAAATTAGCAATCGCTCACTTCATGTTTCCCCCCAAAAATGTTCTTTCAAATCTCTATAAATCTTGGTTGTCACAGGGTGTATAGAGAAATTAGATCTATGAGCATCATCCAACAATTCCCTTTTCAGATCAGGTATACTAGGAACACAAAGTCTCTTCCCAATTTTCAAAATTCCTTCTTTATATATGAAGTCACTCAGTCTCCCATCATTCACAGTTGTAATCTTCATTTGAAATTCCTCATCATCAGTATGAGAACTCATTATCCTTACTAGTAAAGATAGTTTGGAAACCATTTGAAAAAGTATTTATGTTTCAACATCCATGGTTTTCCCCATATCTTACTTTACTATATCCATGAAAATAGGATCTCTTTCAACTCTCATCTTGTCCAAAACTCCATGATCCTTTCTACTTAAAGCAGCTTCCACCTTATTTGCCTTCCTTGGGTGGTAGTGTATAGTGCAGTCATAATCATTGAGTATTTCCAGCCATCTCCTTTGCCCCAGGTTGTGTTCCTTCTATGAGAAAATATAATTCAAACTCTTGTGATCAGTATATATCTCACATTTTTCACCATAGAGATAGTGTCTTCATATCTTCAAAGAAAAGGACATAGCTTCTAACTCAAGACCATGAGTAGGATAGTTTCTTTCATGAATTTTTAGTTGTCATGATGCATATGCAATAAATCTATCATTCTTCATAAGAACACAACCAATTCCTTTCATCGAAGCATCACTATAAATAACAAACCATCATTCCCCGATGGTAGATTCAATATAAGAGAATAGACAAATCTTATCATCACTTCATCAAAAAATTCTTCACACACTTTTGTCCAAAAAAATTTAACCCCTTTACGTGTGAGCTTGGTTGATGGGTTAGCCAATAGGGAAAAATTCTGGATGAAGCACCGATAAAACCCTGTTAAACCAATAAAACTGCATACCTCAGTTATACTTTTCAGTGATGGATATTCTTGTATTGCTCTAGTCTTAGAAGGATCAACAGGGATTCCATCCTTAGAGACAATGTGGCCATGAAAAAAAATCTCTTGAAGCCCGAATTCACACTTGATAAACTTCCCATATAATTGATTTCTTCTGAGGGTTTTCAGAATAATGCGCAAGTGATTTTCATGATCTTCATAGATTTGGGGTATACCAATATATCATCAATAAATAATACTAAAAATTCATCAAGATATTCATTGAAAACTCTTTTCATTAGATCCATGAAAATAGAGGGTTCATTAGTTGGCCCAAAAGAAATTACTTTAAACTCATAATGCCCGTACCTGGTTCAAAATACTGTTTTTGGAATGTCTTCCTTCTTCACACACAACTGATGCTATACAGATTATAGGTCAATCATTGAAAAATATTGACCTCCATGATGTTTGTCGAATAAGTCATAAATGTTAGGTAGGGGATACCTGTTCTTTATTGTTATAGAATTTCTCTCCCTGTAGTCAAAAAAACCTCATTGATCCACCTTTCTTCTTAACAAAAAAAATGGGGATCCCCATGGAGAAAAACTAGTGTGAATAAATCCTTTATTACTCACTTACTCTAGTTGTTTCTTTTGTTCCACTAATTCCACAGTGTCCATTCTATAAGGGGTCTTCGATATGGTCCTTGAACCGGGAAATAAATCAATGGAAAACTCAATTTCTTATTCGGGAGGACATCCAGCTAAATCCTCTAGAATCACATCAACATATTCATACACAATAGGTACGTCCTCAATTTGAACATTACTTTCCTCACCCACATTTATTTCATTCTATACCTCCCAAATAATTTAATTTAGTTGAGCTACTGGGGGTGGATCTAGATAAGAATCAGGTGGTAACGTTTCTGCTCTAATGATAAGGTACTCCTTATCTTCATCGAAAATTGTAACCTCCTTATTCTTACAATAAATTTTCGCATCATGGAATGAAAGCCAATACATTGTGAGAATTATATCAATTTAAATCATTGGTATAATGATGAGATCAGTAGATAAAGAACATTTATATTCTCTAATGGGGACTGATTCAAAAAACTTTGTTGCAATTATACTTCCCTTAAGAGTTTTGATCGACAACTTAGTTGGTAAATCAAATTTGAAATGTCTTATTTTCTTAGAAAACTGGGAAGATATGAAACAATATGATGATCTAGAATCAAATAAATAATTGTCTAAACTTCAGGAAACCGTTAAATTACCTTCCACTTCTTCTTTCGGAGCTTCAACCTCAGCAGTAGTAATCACATAATCCTAGCCATGATCCCTTGGCATTTTTTGAGGTATGTTTCCTTGGTGATTAGGAAATTCATTTCCATAATTCCCCATATCTCTATAATTTTATCATTTATCATTGACAGCCTATTTCTTTTCTTTGTAATCATGATCATGGTGGACTTTTTCACCCCACTTCTAACAGACTCCAATTCCCTTAAAGAAAGTACTAGAATGTTTCTTCCCACATTTACTGCAGAATGAATACTCAACTTTTCCTTTCTTCCCCTTGTTTCCATTTCCAGATTAATCAGCAGATCTCTTCTTCTTCTATTTTGATTTAAAGTTGTAATACTTAGAGAATTCTTTTTCTTTCTTGATAGTACATCATACGATATCTTCGCACGACAAAAAGGATTGCGATACTAATTATCGATGGAGAAATGGTTTTAACCCATCAAAGAAACGATCAATATTACTTCTTGTGTTACGTATATAATCTGAAACATGAGTTGCTATCTTTTTAAAGTTAGCTTCATACTTTGTGACATTCTCATCCTCTTTTTTCCTCAGACTCATAAATTGCCTTTCCAAATCCACTCGATGTTCATAAGGAAAGTATTCTTCTATAAAAATCTATTTAAACTCCCTCAATTGCATACTTGATAATTCTTCATCTGTCTTTGTTTTTTTGATTAATGACCACCATTTATCTGCATCTCCTGTGAGGCGATAAACTACCATGACAACTTTTTCCCTTTCTCTAATCCCCAAAGAATGAAATATTTTCTATAAGGAACTTATCAATTTCTTAGCTACCAATGGATTCATAGTCCCATTGAATTTTGGTGGTTGTTGCCTCATGAATAATTCTAACATTAATCCTACATGTGGTGGATCAGGGTGTAACACCCCAAGATTTTATAGTGTGTTATTTCTTCAAAATAATTTAATAACTTTCACTACACGCAACACCAAGTTCAATCGCACCATGAATTACCAAACAAGCTGTTAAAAAGAGGTTATGAATAGTGTTAACTAAATTTTAAACTTTATATAATCCTTATAATTTTAGAATCCATATTATGAGTTTCTTAGACATAATGTAAGAACAAATTCATTTTCAGTATTGCACTTTTACCAAATTTTAATAGTGAACCCTTTTTAGATACTATATTTTAAACTTTTTGACTAAATGGGGAGATCAAAAATTTAAAATGAAACATCCCAAGCTTCTACGGTACGCTTCTCTTTGAATAATGTGATAGCGTGTGTTGTACGCAACACCGAGTTCTAACAACCAATTAAACTAACCGTTATGAATAGTAATAACTACTTTTGGAAATTATATATATTTTATATTTCAAAATGGGATTCATTTTTGGATTCAGAATATCAAAATTATCCTAGGGTGAAATTTTGGTACTTTTCGGATAACTTTTATATTTTGATGAATAGTGAAAATTACTAAATTTTAATTAAAAACAACTTTTTTAATCAAAATAATTAATATTGATAAATTATGAATTTGAGTGGTTTTAAAGTATATTTAGAATATATTTTTACCATTTAATATAATGTTGGTCATTGGACATAATTTTACAATTAAACCAAACATAAACAAGTGTCAATCTTTTATAGTTATTATCTCTTAAAACACGCTTTTTGTTTTGACAGCGGGAATTAATTTTAAATTAATTTCTGACACTTCTGTGTTTAGAATTTAGGAAAATGGATTCCATATTTGGAATCAGGATGTTCAAATTGTGTAAATAGGTAACTTTTATTTTTAGACATTTTGAATAATTACTGCGGTAAATATTTTATTTACCATGGTTAAGGGTAAATCCGGTAAATAAGGGTTAAAAAAATAATATTATAATAATACTAAATTACCCTAAAACGTGTCTTAACCCTATTTGTTGATATATGGTCGACCATGGGCATCTTTGGGTCGATTTTGGGACCCCATGGATCCACTTGTAAGTGATAATGACACTTTATTTTAATTAAGTTAAAATGAATACAAAAATGACACAAGCATATATCTTTTAGCAAAACAATTGTTACATAGGGTTATATATGTTGGATTTTAGATTATAAATATTCATTAGAAAGATAAAAATATTTCCAACATAATTATATTTTATTTATAATTTTTAGACATTAAATAATTTATTTTATTTATGACACAATGATGATGCAGTAATTACTATAATAGTGAAAAATTAAAATAATTGATATTATAAATACCCAAATAAATATAATATGAAACTTTTAATGAATTAAACTAATTTTCTAGGATAATATGATATATTAGAATTTATGTAATTTACTTTTTTCGAAGTAATCAATCTGTTATGAGTTTCACAAAAATCAACTATTGAATAGTGTCAAAATTGACATAAAAGAGTTCTTAAAACAAATATTATATTATTAATTGATATTAAATTCCTAAAAATCTAAGGTTCGGCCAAGAGACTTATATCATGATAGGTTAATCATTAATGGACCACTTGGGGGTAGCTTGGATGTATATAGTAAGTTTATTAACCATATTATATAAAAATACAAAGAGACATTGTAAAAGTGAAACTAATTAACTTAGAGTTAATACTTAAAGATAAGGTTACTATAAGTACCCAAACCTGTATAAATTCTATTGGTTGAGTGGTTTTCGACCTATCCCCACCTTAGCCTTTGAATAGTCAACTTTTGAGCCATTGGAAACCGAATATTAATTTATTATAAATTAATATTTCTAGCTTTTCCAAAGGTGCCCCTCACCCCTCTTATAAAAGGGCACTCCTCCTTCTCATTTCTTCACACCTTCAAAGCCTTTTGGTTCGGCCAAACTCTGCCCAAATACTCTCCCAACATCCCTCACTACAACCTAGAGGCCTTATTTTGATCAGAAAGCCAACCTAAGGATCCCTTTTGATCAAATCAAAAGGAAGAACCCGAAGAAGAGGTAATGATTTCACCACCCTTCTCCAAGTTCATTCCTTCTTCCACTTCTTCTTCCTTTGTTCTTACCATTCTAAAATAATAACTCCAGTATCTCACATATACTGTGATGTTATTATAAATATGGTACAACCATATTCAGTATTCTATCCACCCTTTGAATAACATGTCACCATACGTGCGTACGTACGGCTTACCGTCTCCACGTCGTGGTGTAATTGTTATTCAATATAATATTATTTGGATGGGTATAATAATGATGTGTAACTCATGTAAATAATAAATATAACATGTTAATGATTCTGTATATATGATATACCATCCATTTATATATTATTTTAATAACAAAAGAATGATATTGTCGCTCATGCGTACGTACGGACTACCGTCTCCACGAACGCGATAAGATTCATCTCCATCGTATCCATTCAAGTATAATTATCATTTGATGATTTAAAAATGATGTTTAAGGACTTGATATAATTCTGGATATGTATAATATACAACCTATCCATTACAAACATGTCTTACGTAACAAAACATATAAAAGAAAACGACTAAGTTAACACCCGAAACGACGATAATTCTAAGATATTATTAACAAAGCAATTTTAAAAGATCATATATGATATCATATTAATGTATATGATTATTGAATAATTTAATAACAATTATTTCACCATTATACAGGAGGTTAACCTACCCCATCCAAGTAAAAGTTCAAGGTAAGAGTTATTTCACAATCTCTTCATTATCCGAGGTTGTTTATACGTAATAATCTACTGGGATCTCTTTATCATCCACATCCATGTTTTTTTTAAAATGTATTTCAAAAAAAATTTACTATTTACTAGAATATTAGTTAAAGTCATTTATACCCTTTTTGACTTTTATAAGTGGTTTATAAAGGAATCTTTCGGTCGTTTTCAAAACAAGGTCCTTTTTAACCTTTTCGACAGAATTAAGGTAAGAATGTTTTTTTTAACTTATACGGCGGGTGCGGCTATTTTCCGCCATTATAAAATCTTCAAAGCTTCCCTTACAAGCTTATAAGAATATTTTCAAAGAAAATGTTTTATTTTATATGGATCTTAAATGATTTCAAATTAAAAGGAGATATTTCTTTAAAAAGAATATTGATTTCATCTATGTCAACATCCTTTGATGGATTTTAAGATTATTTGAAGTTGATTTATTATGATACAAAACTTCTATATTGTATTGAAGGTTTTGTGATATGTTTGACTGTGGATGTGCTATTTTTATACCATTCATAGTTTATGGTGAAATTATTTACATTTCGTATGCTAGTTTTAATACGAATGTTTATGTTATGTTTAAACCTTTTCATATGGGAATGCATTGGACTTAGTAATTGACGGGTGGAGCCCGCTATAGCTCCTCGATGCATCGGTAGGTCTCATGATACAAACTAGTGTCTTGGCACAAGTCCTTGACAAAATCTTATTTGTAGTCTTGGCACGAGGCCTTGACTATGTGGTTATGATAGTCTGGCATTATGCATTCCAACATTATGAAAGTGGTTATTGATTTTTGCATGTGATTATTCGATTAGTAAAATATCCATGTGAATAAGTAAATGGCATTATTTCATTTTATTTATGCCATACCATGTTGAAAGTTCATGTTTGAAAGGCTTTTGTTTTAGTTATACATTTCCTTAAAAGTTTATTCTTATTTATGAAAGTTTCCGCTATATTGTTATCCTTACTGGGCATTTGAGCTCACCCCTTTTTTTATGTTTTATTTTTCCCAGGAAGTGAAGATGTAAGTAATGAATAACCTGCAGGGATATTATGAGGGGATTATAGTGTGGACTGTGGAAACATTATGTTGTTGTAGTAGTTTTTCATTTTATGATGTAATGTAAAACTTATGAATATATCTAGTGTTTCCAAGGCTACTAAACCAATCGGTCTTTCGAGATTTGATCTTTCTTGTGATCATGCCAATGTTATGTAATAATGCACCGACTCTAGGCAACTAGGGTCAGGGCGTTACAGTTGGTATCAGAGGAAGTTTAGTACAAACCTTGGAAGCTAGATTTAGATAAACTCTGATTAGAGCACGTAGACCTAAGATGAACTTTGAGGATTAGAATAAAAGAACTTCCGAGAATTTTGGTATTGTAGAGATTTTGTGAGTTTTCCGAGCAATACATCCCTGTCTGGATACGAGCAGGTAGAGGCGGCTCTGGCATAGATGTACCTAGGGGTAAAACCCGAAAACACCGCTTTGATCTAGACTCGAACGGGAACTGGTGCACGACAACGGGCCTTGCTGCACTCTTGGTTACGACACTCCCGGGGGATATGCTTAGGATAATTCTCATTTTCTTTACAAACCATTATGAAGGGTTTATGAGTATATACATCCTCAAATGAGACATTTTTATGATTATGGATTATATCCATAAATAGTTCAATTTATGTTAAGTGTTTTATAAGTATGGGATTATGTATTTTGATTCATAAACTGATCTAGTGTATTCCATTGTTTAGAAATGGCGCCCAGTAGAAGGAATGAGAACTCCAGAAATGCACATGATCCAAAGAGAAGGAAGGATCATATCTTTCATGGTCTTAAGCTAGAATTTATAAGAGAAATAGTCTCCAATGTATTATCATCATATGAAGAAATAATATCATGTGTTGATAAGATAAGTAAAGAGTTTACTAAGTCCTATGGCTTTGAAGGGAAGCAAGAGAAGAAAAGGATAGAAGAGAGAAAGATGGATAAAGGGAAGAGGGAAAAGAAGAATTTTCCCATATGTGGTAACTGTGGAAAGAAATACCCTGGAACTTGCCTGAAAGGAATGGGAGTTTGTTATAAGTGTGGAGGAAAAGGGCACAAAGTACATGACTGCAAGGGTAAGAAAATGGTTTCAAATGTACAATGCTTCATTTGCAAGGAGTTTGGACACTACGCGAACCAATGTCCCAGTCATCAGACTATGCCGCAAATGATGCTATTGGATAATAATCAAGTTATGATACTACCACAGATTAAGAGGAATGATTAGAGTTCTTGTGTTGATTATGTCAATTGAGTGTTGTATCAACAATGTACTTGTTATAATAATTATGGAGTATATAAGGATTGTACTGCAGTACTATTTCATTAAGGACTTGAGATTGTGTGGAACAAAGAAAAGTGACTCAATAGCAGGTTAAATTTTTGGAAAATATATGGTTGAGAGAAAGATAAACCATAATATGGTTCTGATACCGAGGTAGTGAATTTAGAATAATACATGATTGATTTGGATAAATTATATTGGATATTCTTGACTACCTTGAAACTGATTAATGATTTTTCTATTCCATCATTGTTGGGGTTTAAAACATTTTTGGATTAATGAAGTATATCCAGCATTCTATATGGAATAAGGGAACATGAATGTAATCAATAAGGAATATGGTAATTCAAGATGTTTCAGTGTATTAAAAGAATACATGATGAAGGTATTCATATGCTATTACAGGGTAAAAAGGATCTACATTATGTTTAACTTCCTTATAAATGTTGGACTATGAGTTTGGACAGAAGTATTTTGGATAGTTCTAGTTTGGATTATTTTGGATTGCCATAAAAGGACAACCCGGAGGTCGGGCGACAACCCGTCGCGTCCGGCAAGGCTGCGAGACTTGAACCCGCAACCGAAGGGCGATAAGGGTGTATCACCTACCACTGGCCCACGAGATGCCCTGGATTAAATAATGTAGTTTTTATTAAAAGATCTTGTAGATGAATTATAAATTCGTTTATTTTGGAACCTTATATGAATGGTGTAAATAGAATTTTTTACGTTCTATTATCTTTTAGAGTGAAAGATGAGTTTGTGGTAGAAATTTATTAATGGATAAAACTCTAATTATAAAGTAAGTATATCTCCTTATGATCTTAGCCAATCTCATAAATAAATTCCTCAACATTAAGAAAAGGAACTTAGAACAAAACTGTTGTCCTAGATGGTACCTTAAATCATCACTAATTTATGGCTTTGGGATTGTTGGCCTTTTCATAGCCATGTTCTCTACCACTCTCCATCAGATAATTGATGGTTATATTTTTCTTCCATATCCATATTTTCTTACATGGAACCCTAGTATGTGTTAGTTTCGGTAATCTTCATTCTTTCCAATCTTTATTTTAAATAGATTCCTCATTGATTCATTTTTCGATGTGGGATTTCAACTAAGATATTTTGAAACGTCAAAAATGTTTTATCCTAATACCCTATGTTTTGTTGAACTGATGGTATTTCAAATCATCATAGATTGATGAATTTAAGGACCTCAATTTTATACTTGTTTGTGATTGATGACCTCAATCACTACCTATAAATATTTATGTTTTTCCTCCAATTATATGTCTCTAAACGCCACCAATGTTCTCCTAATCGGGATCATAATTTGGTGGTGACCCTTTCATTTCTCTTTTCCTCATATTAAGACTAAATTTTAGTAACCCAATTTCCGATGTGGGTTTTCCCACAAAGATATTTTCTATTTTCAACCTTTTATTTTCGAAGAACAATTTCAAATTGCGAGGACGCAATTTATTGAAGGAGGGGAGAATATAACACCCCAAGATTTTATAGTGTGTTATTTCTTCAAAATAATTCAATAACTTTCACTACACGCAACACCAAGTTCAATCGCACCATGACTTACCAAACAAGCTGTTAAAAAGAGGTTATGAATAGTGTTAACTAAATTTTAAACTTTATATAATCCTTATAATTTTAGAATCCATATTATGAGTTTCTTAGACATATTGTAAGAACAAATTCATTTTCAGTATTGCACTTTTACCAAATTTTAATAGTGAACCCTTTTTAGATACTATATTTTAAACTTTTTGACTAAATGGGGACATCAAAAATTTAAAATGAAACATCCCAAGCTTCTACGGTATGCTTCTCTTTGAATAATGTGATAGCGTGTGTTGTACGCAACACCGAGTTCTAACAACCAATTAAACTAACCGTTATGAATAGTAATAACTACTTTTTGAAATTATATATATTTTATATTTCAAAATGGGCTTCATTTTTGGATTCAGAATATCAAAATTAGCCTAGGGTGAAATTTTGGTAATTTTCGGATAACTTTTATATTTTGATGAATAGTGAAAATTACTAAATTTTAATTAAAAACAACTTTTTTAATCAAAATAATTAATATTGATAAATTATGAATTTGAGTGGTTTTAAAGTATATTTAGAATATATTTTTACCATTTAATATAATGTTGGTCATTGGACATAATTTTACAATTAAACCAAACATAAACAAGTGTCAATCTTTTGATAGTTATTATCTCTTAAAACACGCTTTTTGTTTTGACAGCGGGAATTAATTTTAAATTAATTTCTGCCACTTCTGTGTTTAGAATTTAGGAAATTGGATTCCATATTTGGAATCAGGATTTTCAAATTGTGTAAATAGGTAACTTTTATTTTTAGACATTTTGAATAATTACTGCGGTAAATATTTTATTTACCATGGTTAAGGGTAAATCCGGTAAATAAGGGTTAAAAAAATAATATTATAATAATACTAAATTACCCTAAAACGTGTCTTAACCCTATTGGTTGATAAATGGTCTACCATGGGCATCTTTGGGTCGATTTTGGGACCCCATGGATCCACTTGTAAGTGATAATGACACTTTATTTTAATTAAGTTAAAATGAATACAAAAATGACACAAGCATATATCTTTTAGAAAAACAATTGTTACATAGGGTTATATATGTTGGATTTTAGATTATAAATATTCATTAGAAAGATAAAAAGATTTACAACATAATTATATTTTATTTATAATTTTTAGAGATTATATAATTTATTTTATTTATGACACAATGATGATGCAGTAATTACTATAATAGTGAAAAATTAAAATAATTGATATTATAAATACCCAAATAAATATAATATGAAACTTTTAATGAATTAAACTAATTTTCTAGGATAATATGATATATTAGGATTTATTTAATTGACTTTTTTTGAAGTAATCAATCTGTTATGAGTTTCACAAAAATCAACTATTGAATAGTGTCAAAATTGACATAAAAGAGTTCTTAAAACAAATATTATATTATTAATTGATATTAAATTAATAAAAATCTAAGGTTCGGCCAAGAGACTTATATCATGATAGTTTAATCATTAATGGACCACTTGGGGGTAGCTTGGATGTATATAGTAAGTTTATTAACCATATTATATAAAAATACAAAGAGACATTGTAAAAGTGAAACTAATTAACTTAGAGTTAATACTTAAAGATAAGGTTAATATAAGTACCCAAACCTGTATAAATGCTATTGGTTGAGTGGTTTTAGACCTATACCCACCTTATCCTTTTAATAGTCAACTTTGGAGCCATTGGAAACCGAATATGAATTTATTATAAATTAATATTTCTAGCTTTTCCAAAGGTGCCCCTCACCCCTCTTATAAAAGGGCACTCCTCCTTCTCATTTCTTCACACCTTCAAAGCCTTTTGGTTCGGCCAAAATCTGCCCAAATACTCTCCCAACATCCCTCACTACAACCTAGAGGCCTTAGTTTGATCAGAAAGCCAACCTAAGGATCCCTTTTGATCAAATCAAAAGGAAGAACCCGAAGAAGAGGTAATGATTTCACCACCCTTCTCCAAGTTCATTCCTTCTTCCACTTCTTCTTCCTTTGTTCTTACCATTCTAAAATAATAACTCCAGTATCTCACATATACTGTGATGTTATTATAAATATGGTACAACCATATTCAGTATTCTATCCACCCTTTGAATAACATGTCACCATACGTGCGTACGTACGGCTTACCGTCTCCACGTCGTGGTGTAATTGTTATTCAATATAATATTATTTGGATGGGTATAATAATGATGTGTAACTCATGTAAATAATAAATATAACATGTTAATGATTCTGTATATATGATATACCATCCATTTATATATTATTTTAATAACAAAAGAATGATATTCTCGCTCGTGCGTACGTACGGACTACCGTCTCCACGAACGCGATAAGATTCATCTCCATCGTATCCATTCAAGTATAATTATCATTTGATGATTTAAAAATTATGTTTAAGGACTTGATATAATTCTGGATATGTATAATATACAACCTATCCATTACAAACATGTCTTACGTAACAAAACATATAAAAGAAAACGAGTAAGTTAACACCCGAAACGACGATAATTCTAAGATATTATTAACAAAGCAATTTTAAAAGATCATATATGATATCATATTAATGTATATGATTATTGAATAATTTAATAACAATTATTTCACCATTATACAGGAGGTTAACCTACCCCATCCAAGTAAATGTGCAAGGTAAGGGTTATTTCACAATCTCTTCATTATCCGAGGTTGTTTATACGTAATAATCTACTGGGATCTCTTTATCATCCACATCCATGTTTTTTTAAAAATGTATTTCAAAAAAAATTTACTATTTACTAGAATATTAGTTAAAGTCATTTATACCCTTTTTGACTTTTATAAGTGGTTTATAAAGGAATCTTTCGGTCGTTTTCAAAACAAGGTCCTTTTTAACCTTTTCGACAGAATTAAGGTAAGAATGTTTTTTTTAACTTATACGGCGGGTGCGGCTATTTTCCGCCATTATAAAATCTTCAAAGCTTCCCTTACAAGCTTATAAGAATATTTTCAAAGAAAATGTTTTATTTTATATGGATATTAAATGATTTCAAATTAAAAGGAGATATTTCTTTAAAAACAATATTGATTTCATCTATGTCAACATCCTTTGATGGATTTTAAGATTATTTGAAGTTGATTTATTATGATACAAAACTTCTATATTGTATTGAAGGTTTTGTGATATGTGTGACTGTGGATGTGCTATTTTTATACCATTCATAGTTTATGGTGAAATTATTTACATTTCGTATGCTATTTTTAATACGAATGTTTATGTTATGTTCAAACCTTTTCATATGGGAATGCATTGGACTTAGTAATTGACGGGTGGAGCCCGCTATAGCTCCTCGATGCATCGGTAGGTCTCATGAGACAAACTAGTGTCTTGGCACAAGGCCTTGACAAAATCTTATTTGTAGTCTTCGAACGAGGCCTTGACTATGTGGTTATGATAGTCTGGCATTATGCATTCCAACATTATGAAAGTGGTTATTGATTTTTGCATGTGATTATTCGATTAGTAGAATATCCATGTGAATAAGTAAATGGCATTATTTCATTTTATTTATGCCATACCATGTTGAAAGTTCATGTTTGAAAGGCTTTTGTTTTAGTTATACATTGCCTTAAAAGTTTATTCTTATTTATGAAAGTTTCCGCTATATTGTTATCCTTACTGGGCATTTGAGCTCACCCCTTTTTTTATGTTTTATTTTTCCCAGGAAGTGAAGATGTAAGTTATGAATGACCTGCAGGGATATTATGAGGGGATTATAGTGTGGACTTTGGAAACATTATGTTGTTGTAGTAGTTTTTAATTTTATGATGTAATGTAAAACTTATGAATATATCTAGTGTTTCCAAGGCTACTAAACCAATCGGTCTTTCGAGATTTGATCTTTCTTGTGATCATGCCAATGTTATGTAATAATGCACCGACTCTAGGCAACTAGGGTCGGGGCGTTACCCAGGGTGCTCCATATGGGTAAGGTTATTATTCATAACCTGAGTGAGTTGTCCTAGTATGATGATAAGATTATCCTCCCCTGTTTCATCACCAGATCCACTATAATTATCTTGATTAGGAGGGAAATCCCTACATGGATTACATGAGTTGATACGGTTTCCACTCCTTCCACTATGTTCCATTTCTAAAAAATGGCATACACTGGATTAGTTTATGAATCACAATACATAATTTCAAACTTGTAAAACACTGAACATAAATTGAGAGGTTTATGAATATAATCCATAATCATAAAAATGTTTTCCTTGAGGAGGTATATAATCATAAATAATTATTAATGGTTTGTAATGAAAATGAGAATTATTCTACGAATATCCCCCGGGAGTGTCGTAACCAAGAGTATAGCAAGGCCTGTTGTCGTGAAAGTTCCCGTTTAAGTTCATCTCAAAATGGTGCTTTCAGGTTTTACCCCTAAGTGAATCCGTGCCAGAGTTTTCTCTACCTACCTGTATCCAGACAGGGATGTATTTCATGGAAAACTCACAAAATCTCCACATTACCAAAATTCTAGGAAGTTATTCTATACTAATCCTCAAATTCTATCTTAGGGTAACATTATCTAAAAAGAGTTTTTGTAAATCTAGTTTCCAAGGATTGTACTAAAATTACTCTAATACCAATAGTAACACCCCGACCCCATTTACCTAAATTTGGTGCATTATTACATAACATTGGAATGATCACAAGGGAACAAATCCCGATAGACCGATTAGTTTCGTAGCCTTGGAAGCACTAGTTATGTTCATAATTTTTACATTACATCATGAAATAAGAACAAAAACAACATATTTTTCCTTTTAAAACACTTATATACCTTACCTTATCCCTGTGGGTCAGTCATAATATACTTATTCACATCTTGGAAAAATAAATCATAGAAAATGGTTAGCTTAGATTCTCATTAAGGATAACAATATAGTGGAAACATTCATAAATAAGCATAAACTTTTAAGTTAATGTATAAAACTAAAACATAAGCCTTTTAAACATAAAATTCAACATAATATGGAAAAAAAATAAATCAGATAATCCCATTTACTTATTCACATGGATATTCTGCTAATCAAATAATCAAATGCAACCTCAATAGCGAATTTCATAATGATGGAATGCATAATGCGAGACTTCGTAATCACATAGTCAAGAACTTATGCCAAGACTATAAATAAGATTTTTTCAATGCCTTGTGCGAATACACTAGTTTGTCTCATGATACCTACTGATGCATCAAGGAGCTATAGCTAGCTCCACCCATCACTTACTAAGTCCAATGCATTCCTCATATGAAAAGGTTTAATCATAACATAAACATTCGTATTAAAACTACCATACGAAATCTTAACACTTTAACCATAAACCATGAATGGTACAAAAATAACACAACCATAGTCAAACATATCACAAAATATTAAATACAATATGGATTATTTGTATCATAGTGAATCAATTTCAAACAAGTGTAAAATCAATCAAAGGATGTTGACATAGATGAAATCGAAACAATTTGAGAGAAATGTATCTTTATTTTTTTTGAAATCATTTAAAAGTCACATAATTATAAAATAAAACCTTAAATTTGAAAATATTCTTATAATATTTTAAGGTAATCTTCGATGATGTTATAACGGCAAAAAATAGATTCACCCTCTGTATAAGTTAAAAAATATTCTTACCTTAATTTTGTCGAAAAGGTCATAAAGTACCTTATTTGGAAAACGACAGAATGATTCCTTTAAAAACATATAAGGTAAAATAAGGGTATAAATGACTCTGATCTATATTCTAGTAAATATTAAAAAAAAATTTGAGATACATTTTTAAGAAAGCACGGATGTGGATGATAAAGAGGTCTCAGTAGATACTCACATATAAACAACCTCGGATAATAAAGAGATTCTGAAATTTAACCCTTACCTTGTACTTTTCCTTGGTTGAGGGTAAGTTATCCTCCTGTATAATAGTTAAATCATTGTTATTAAATTATACAAGAACCATATATATAAATATTTAATCATATATTATCTTTTAATATTTCTTTGTTAATAATATTTTAGTATTATTGTCGTTTTGGGTGTTAAATGATTCGTTATCTTTTATATGTTTTGTTACATAAGTCATTTTTGTTATGGATAGGATGTATTTAATTATTATACAGAATGATATTAAGTTATTAAAAATTATTTTTAATCATCAAATAAAAATTATTCTTGAATGATTGCGATGGAAAAATGAATCCCATCGCATTCGTGGAGACGGTAATCCCTACATACACAAGAGTGACAATATCATTCTTTTGATATTAAAATTGTATATAATTGGATGATATATCATATGTAGAGAATAATTTTCATGTTATATTTATTATTTTCATTAGTTATATTCATTATTATACCCATCCAAATAATGAAGTGTTTGAATAACAAACTTCACCACGACATGGAGACGGTAATCCGTACGTATGCACGTATGGTGACATTGTCATTTATAGGATGGATAAAATAACATATATGTTTCTAAAATTTTTATAATAACATCCATTTATATATAATATAGTAGAGTTATTATTTTATAATGTAAACAACAAATAAAGATCAAGTGGAAGAAGAAAATAACTTGAAAGAGGTGATGAAATATTTACATCTTCTTTGGGTTCTTCCTTTTGATTTGATCAAAACGGCTCCCTAAGTTGGCTTTCTGAAAAAAGGAAGGCCTCTAGTATTGAGGTAGGATAGTTTATAGGATATTTGGTAAGGGTTTGGCTGATCCAAAAGGCTTTTGAAGTGTTAATTTGAGAGAAGGGGGAGTTCCCTTTTATAAGAGGGGTGAGGGGAACCTTAGGAAAAGATTGTAATATTATTTTATAATAAATTCTTATTCGGTTTATGAAGAATAAAAAATGATTTATTTCGATAATAAGGTTTTTATGGGTATAAATTAATTGAACCAATAGATTTTAGATAGGTTTAGGTCACCATATTAACCTTATCATTTATATTTAACTCTTAGTTAAATAGTTTGACATTTACCATGTCTCTTTGTATATTTACATTATATGGTTAATAAACTTACTATAAACTTCCAAGAGAACCCCAAGGGGTTCATTATTGATATATATAACCATATATAAGTCCTTTGTTCAAACCTTACAATTTTTGGAATATAATATCAATTAATTATATAGTATTTGTTTTATAAACTCAATTATGTCAATTTTGAATCTATTTGGTATTTTGTTTTTTTGAAAATCATAAAGGCATGATTACTTCAAAAAACGTTAATTAAACCAATAATAACATATCATATTAACCTATAAAATTAGTTTAATTCATCATAAGTCTCAATTTATATTTATTTGTATATTTATAACATCAATTATTTTAATATTTCATTAATAAGTAAATTACTGCATCATCATTGTTTCAAATATAAATTAAATTTTTTAATGTCTAAAAAATATAAATAAAATACTATTATGTAAGAAATATTTTTATCTTTCTAGGTAATATTTATAGTCGAATTTATATTATGTATAACCCTATATTAAAAATTGTTTAGTTATTAAACATTAAATTTTACACTTTTAACTCTTCTTTAAATAATATAATAATAAATGTCCTAATCTAATCCAAGTGGATCTAAAGGATCATATTTTATTCCTAAGGTTGTTTTTGGTCTAAATAAACTAATCCAATAGAATTAGAACATGTCTTAGGGTAATAATAATATCACTTTTACCTTTAATTACCCTATTTACTTTTAACCGTGGTAAATAAAAATCAAAAGTTACTATTCCCCAAAGATTATTTTCATCTCATTGAACCACATTTTACTTACTCATATAAATTTTGTCTCTATGATTTTTTAAATTCAATTCACAAAATAGGTAAAATTAAATTTTATGGATATTTTCATATGCTCATAAGAGGTGTGTAAAAGACGGTAAACAGTTCAATAAAATTTTATATATCTAAACTTATTATAAAATGAATCCAATGAATTAAATTGAAATTAAATAGGTATTATGTATCTATTTTTACTTAAAATTAATTTAAATAAAATAACTAATTAATTATAAAAAAGTCTGTTTTAACCAATAACACGTGGTTTTTCACTATTCATCAAAAATTGAATGATTTTTGAAAAATACAAAAAATTTACCCTAAGTTGATTTAGATATTCGTAACACATAAATGAATTCCATTTTGAGAGATAAAATTTATATAATTTTAAAAGGTGGATATTACTATTCATAATGACTAGTTTGATTGGTCGTGGTGTGTAAAAATCTTGACGTTGCGTACAACACAAGCTATTGCATTACTCAAAGGGAAACGTACCATGGAAGCTTGGTGTGTTACACTCCTACTCAACCTAATGAGGTTGAAAAACACGAGATGGGTCTGAAAAGTAACATCGTAGTTCAGAAACATGAAAGATGTTCTGCATAGCCCAGTACCACTGAAGTAACTAAAACTGATAGGCAACAGGTTCTACACTTTCCAAAAACTCAAATGGCCTGACGTATCTTTCTGAAAGATTCCCCTATCTCATAATCCTCTTGTTTCCCAACCTTGGTGTGACACGTATGAAAACCTGATCTCTGACCTCAAACTCCAGAGGTCGTCTCCGTCGATCAGCATAATATTTTTACAGAGACTATGTAGTGGATACCCTCTTCCAAATCAACTCCACCTGCTCGGTGGTCTCACGGAAAAGATGAGATCCCAGAATAGCTACCTATCCTACATCCATCTAACATATGGGTGATCAGCATGAACTAATGTACAAAGCCTCATAAGGTGTCATCAAAATCATTTCAAGAAAATTGTTATTCTAGTTAAACTACAATAGGGGTTTGTGTCGCTCCCAAGGGCCCATGAAATTCAGGATTCATTCTCAAAGCATGTCCTCCTTAACCTGAATTGTGTGCTCGGATTGGCCATCTGTATTTGGATGGTAAGGTGTACTCAGATGTAACTGTGTACCCAAATCCCTCTATAGTAACTAACAAATATAAAAATTAAACTAGGAATCCCTGTATGAAACGATATAGTGTGGAACCCCATGTAAACATACATTCTATTGGATGTAGAACCTTCCAAGCTCATCAACACTGAAGGTTTCCTTGATCAACAAGAAATGTGAAACCTTCATGAATATGTCAACAATAACCCAAACTACATCATTCCCTTGAGGTGACCTCAGTAAAAATTTCATGAAATTCATTGTGAAATCATTCCACTTCCACTCAGGAATGGGTAACTATTGTAAAACCCCTACTAGTCACTGATGCTTCGCCTTCACCTACTGAGGTGGAATATCTCATAAAAAAACCAACAACATCCCTCTTCATACTTTTCCACAAATACTTATGGTGTAGAACCCAATATATCTTGGTGACACCATGATGATATTCCCAAAATGATGAATGAAAATCCCACATCAACTCCTCACATATATCTGCTGACACCCATACGCACCCATGAAATTAAAGATCTCGTCATCGCCTATGGTCAAACCAGTGAAGGAGGAGTTTATCATGTCGGTTATTAAATAAATGATGTGAAAAACCATTCCACATGTGTTTATCACATCGGTTATATAAATAACTGATGTGGAAAACTCTTCCCCATTCTTTTATCACATCGGTTATAAAATAACCGATGTGAAAAACCAATTTTTTTAAAAACAAATACAATGAAGTCCTTTTCTCTCCCTAGAAATAACCAGAAACCAAACACAAAATTCGTACCAGAAAACCAAAAGTATACCAAAACAATAACCTAATAAAATTTAATCATTTATATTGATAACATTTAAAACTTACACCACTAAACAACCCTCTTCTCTCCCCAGAAACAACCAAAAAGCAGTCCACTACTCCCCAGAAACCAAACCAAGAATTGGACAGCCCCCAACCACCCCCGGGACAGCCCCCTCACCCCACTGAACAGCCCCCACCACACCCCTGGACACCCACCCACACCCCTGGACTGCCCCCGACCCCCTGGACAGCCCTAAACACCCATGGACATCCCCACCACCCCCTGGACAGCCCTTAACCCCTAGACAATCCCCCCCCCCCCACCATCCTGTATACCCCCCACCCCCTGGAAAACACTCCCACACCCCTGGATATCCCTCCAACCCCCCCTGACACATACCAAAAAGTTACCAAAAACAGACCAGAACCCCCTCACCTCGTTGGACAGCCCCCACCACACCCCTAGACACCCCCCCCCCCCACACCCCTGGACTGCCCCCCACCCCTTGTACAGCCCCCAACACCCCTGGACAACCCCTCCCCCCCCCACCCTCCTGTACACCCCCCCCCAACCACCACCACCCCTGGACTTCCCCACCACCCTCTGGATATCCCCCCACACACCTGGACACCCCCCCACACACACCCCTAGACTACCCCCACCCCCTGGACAACCCCCAACACTCCTGAACAACCCCCCCCCCCACCTGGACTGCCCCACCACCCCTAGACAGCCCCCTCACCCCATTGGATAGCCCCCACCACACCCCTGGACACCCCCCCCCCACACACACACACCCCTGGACTACCCCCTGGACAGCCCCCACGCCCCTTGATATCCCCACCACCCCCTGGACGGCCCCCCACACCCCTAAACCCCCCCCCCCCTGTATACCACCACCCCCTGTACAGCACTCCCACACCCCTGGACTTCCCTCCCACACCCCTGAAACAGACCAAAAAGTTACCAAAAACAGACTAGAACCCCAAAACCCCACTGGACAGCCCCCACCACACACCTAGACACCCCCCCCCCCCACACCCCTGGACTGCCCCCACCCATTGGATAGCCCCCAACACCCCTGGACAACCCCCCACCCTCCTAGACACCCCCCATACCCTTGGGAATGCCGCTAGAAGGTACTCATCACATCCACATGTGAAGCTTAAGCTGCCAAAATGTTTCACATGTGGGAGTGATGAGTACCTTCTCGCAGCATTCAACCCCCCAAGGGATGGCGGTGCCTCCTCTCCCACCCCCTAAACGCCCCCCCCCCCCCCATCCCCATGGACACCCTAGACCCCCCCCCCCCCAACCCTACTAGACAGCCCCCACCCCACCGGACCCCCCCCCCCCACCCCACCCCTGGACAGCCCCCACTCCCCTGGACAACCCTTCCACCCTACTTAAAATTCTCCCACCCAACTGGACTGCCCCCCCCACCCCACCGTACATCCCTCCCACACCCCCGGACACCCCCCACCCCACTGAACACCCCCCACACCCTTGGAACCCCTCCCCCCAGACCAGAATCCATACTAGAAAAACCATCATAAGTAGATCAAAACAAGAAGTAGAGAAAAATTAAACATTCACATATATAACATTCAAAACATACACTATAATCTTCAAAAAAAACTAAATCCAACCTAAACAAATACCAAATACACAATTACAACAACAATATTAAAAATTACATTTTACACTAAAAACAACTAAAATTAAATAAAACTTGTAAAATAATTTGACCATTCCACTTGAAAGTGTTTGATTTCTTGAGAAGTATAGGGTTGAGGGTCATCAAATACAAACAAATTAAAAGGATAGTAGTTAACGTGTATAATAAATAAATCAAATTTAAATATTATGGAAAAGTTTAAAAGTAAATCTTACCACGTCAAAGTTCACAAGTGTCCCAGTTGTTATTACTTCATACATAAATCTTAACATATAATATCCACATTAGATGACTCCTTGTTGTTCATGAAAATTCTATTTGAATAAATTAAATATATTATTTTTATGTAATAAATCAAAAAGTACAAATTATAAATGGATATTTACCTTCACATTTACATATTTGATCTTCGCACTCCTTTGCATTGTGTTTTTTTGAAAGTAGACCCATCCCCTGTTAGAAAATAATACGAATGGGGTAAATTTAAAATTTATTATAATATATAAAACTATTAAGAAATTTAAACTTACATTTCCAACATTTTCTTAAAACTTTCCTGCACATCATCATGGACAGAGCATATCCAATAAAGTGTTTTCTCCATTGGGAAAAAACCCCTAACATCCAATGATCGCTGATAAAAGAAAATTTAAGTTTAGTGGTTTTTTATGTTAAAAGATAATGAAATATTTGAGAGAGATGTGTTTCATACCTCTCAGAAAAAGGCATCATCCAACATTGTGTGCCTATATTTTGTTCAAGTATTTCAGCAATATAAATCATTCTTTGTTCCTCATCCAATGCACATGCTTCAGGGGAAATCAATTGTGGGTCCATGAATCCATATACATTTGTCCGCTCATTCCTATCACAAATTTTATAAAGATACCCAATAGAAAACATACATAAATATACATTTTTAATAAATATAACGTAGAGAAAAGGTGTTAAGAATTACATGGAAAAAATTTGCACCACGTTGATGCCCAACTTATCTCCAGTAACAAGCTCCATTATATCGGTTTTCACAATCCCCACAGTTATTACATGTCCACAAACATGATCTTCCATTGGAAACTCATAATGACCCACCAACAAATTTGATTATCTTGACAATCTGTCAAGACTACTAGAATCTATATCCAATGTCATAGCCATTTTTCATTGTTGTTGTCTATACAGTATTTCTTTGACATTGAAGTATTCTTGTAAAAATAAATAGAAAAATATATTAGTTTTCAAATTATAAAACAAATTTAATAAAAAAAATAAATTAGAAGATGTAACATACATACCTCTATGGTAATCAGTCAAATAAGTCTGGATGGCCAAATTAAAAAATGGCTGATACTATGTCCAACTGTCATCACCTCATCTGTAGGTAATGGTACTCGAGCTGATCTATCTATAATATCTTGTACAGTGACCCTCTGATTCTCTACCTCTAATTGTTGATGATGAACTGTATCTGTTATACAATATACCAACCCATATGAAACTATATGATGTTGAGGATCATAAACATACAACTTGAAATAAGTAGGAAGCTACGAATGATAAGTAGGATAAAAAATGGTGTCCGCAGACTGAGGTGGGGGAGTGGGAGCTACTGGAATAGGTGGAGAATAAAAAATAGGGTCTGCAGGGGGAGGTGGAGGAGTGGGAGCTGCAGTCTGAAATTGTCTCTGCATGTCTGCAAACATAGACTATACTAACACTCTAATTTTTTCCTCCATCGTCGCATTAATATTATTAACATTAGCCTCAAAGGATTATATTTTTCTTTAAATACCCTCAACGTTAGAAGTTGAAGAACATGGAAACACTTTTCTAACCGATACACCTACCGGATGTCCTTGTACATGACCAGGATGTTCGAGATTTCCCAATGTTGCATATAAAATATCATTCCTCCCAGCAGCTATAAATACCCCCTGTGAGCTCTTCTCCTCAAGAGAATCATATATTAATTAATTGAACATTTATGTAATGATTGAAATTATACGAATAAAATAGTTAAATTAAATAAATAAAATATATATCTTACAATCCTCTCAGCTACGATTCTCGATTCTTCTGAAATATATTGCCCTTTTTTGGTTATCCTAGCTCTCTTCCATTTTTCATGTCTAGATGGAAGGGATGGAGGGGCCACCTCTCCATAGCATGAAGACTCAGCTCTTAGTTTCTATAATTTTTCCGACATCATTTTTTCTTCCAAAAATTCATACCCTCCCTGAGATAAACTATGAGGGTATACATTTTTAGATTGGATATCCTAATGATATTTCCTTGTTTGTTGTAAATTCAGAATAATAAATCATTAACAAAACATTAAGATCATTTATATAAGAAATCTTATAAAAGTTTACATTACCCTTACCAAAAAGTGACTCTTTTCTTCTACTTTCAACAAATTGTCTCCATGTGTATTCATCTATAAAAGGATATATACGACATGGATTGTCATGACTCCTATGACCAAAAATGAAATCAGATGAGAGGGTTGATTTGAAATCCATCCATCTCCTGGAAGCCATCGATAATCATTTCTTCTTGACTCCTCCAGTTTCGGGAATATCAAATGTCACTTGATAAAGAAGAGGTTAAAAATATTATATATACTAGAAACATTTAAAGAATAGGCAAACAAAATAAAAAGATCTTACCAAAATCGTCTCCCACAACTGAGAGATAGGCTCTTTGTCCACACTTCTCTAGTCATCATTCAAAATGCTTACTTTGATCATACCCTAAGTTGCTAAAAATCTCTTAAAATCTTTTACATTTAGACATCTAGGAATATCATCCTTATCAAACTCAATGAGTATCCTCTAATCCTGCATACGGGCAAGTGATAATTTTGGTTAACGTGTGCACCCACGTTTACCAACTCTTGAACTCTTTGTCATAATAGGACCACATGAGGAAGATTGTGGAACATCAAGAGGAGCATGTGAATGTTCCTCCCTAGAGGTATGACCAATATGATCATCTCCATATTCATGTGGTTGATCAGCTGATTGATCAGTCATTATCCTTCAAATCAAAAAAAAACAAACATTAGTTCACAAATATACAAATTCAAATATTGTAATACTACTGTAATCAGAAAATAGAAAATTGTACTAAGTTACGTAATAGTAAACATGGTTAATATGGTAAGAATGTTAGACAATGGTAAAGATGGTCAAGATGGTAAACATGGTAAACATGGTAAACTTAGTAAACTTGGTAAACATGGTAGAGTAATTGTCACTGAACAATAATAATAGATATATAATTTATTTAATGGTAAACATGATAAAGTAAACTAAACAAAATTAAAACATGGTGGACCTGGTAAACTTGGTAAACATGGTAAAGTAATTGTCACTGAATAAAAATAATAGATATATAATTTATTTAATGGTAAACATGATAAAGTAAACTAAACAAACTTAAAACAAACAAAAACTTATACTTATTTTGTTTTAATACATGTTTTAATAAAGAAAAAACATAAAATATCTAACATTTTATGAAAATAATAAATGTAAACAAGAAATAAACAAATGTTACCTATAATTCTAGGAATATACAAATGGATTGTTTTCCCAAATTCCTTCATCATGATCGTACCTTATGGCACAAACCATGTCTTCAACATGCTCATCATTATGTTCTATTAATCTTTACATGGAAGTAGGGATCTCACATAAATCAGTATCTTCATCAAGTTCATCCTCACCAACATATTAATTTTTCCCTTGTAAAACAACATCCCACTGTATATCTGATTGATCTACTACATAGAAAATTTTTTTTTCATGCGTTTTCATTATAAAAGAATCAGTTGTGTCTTCCAATCTATTCATATTACAAAGTTTCATTCCAAATTCGTCGTGTCTGACACTGTTGTTACTGATAAACCATTTACAATTAAAATAAAGAACTTTAATTTTAAAGTAATCAACCTCCCATATGTCTTCAATCACTCTATAATATGCACTTGATGCAAAAATTGGGTTTTTTTCCTTAGCACTCGAAAAATGCAATGCTTCTGCATACACCAATACGCCACTATTTTGAACTGTACTTCTATTGTCCTGAGCTTTCATATGAAATGTATAGGAATTAATTTCATAACCAGACCATGTTATCACATTTAAACATGGGCCACCCACTATCCATTTTAATGTCTCTGATACATCTTATCTACCAAGAAAGGTCTTTTTAAACCATGACAAAAATTATTTTTTTTGCTCATTAAAAATCCATATTTCTTTCTTCTTTGGATGAAATTGTTTCAACTCATTAATATGAAATGTGATATACGGTTGATCATCAGCTATGTTATTCAAGCTGTATGATTCTAACTTCTTCATCTATTCAACTAACAACAATTTGACTTTCAAGCCATGAATCACCTTTCCCTCATTATTAACTCGTTCATGGCAAGATGGAGGCAAACCTATGTGATGCTCCGCAGCCAAGTAGCTCGTACAAAACTCTAAAACCACCCCAGAAATATACTTTTCAATAATGGAGGCTTCATGTCGATATGGATTCTTATCATACCCCTTTAATATTTTCATATACCATTCAAAAGGATGCATCCAATGAAGATATACAGGTCCACAAAGCATTATTTCTGAAACCAGATGAATCATTAGATACACCATTATATCAAAAAAAGCTGGAGGAAAATACATTTCCAATTCACAAAGTATAAAAATTGCATCCTTTTCCAAAATGTTAAAAGCATTCACATCAATCACCTTATTACAAATTGAATTGAAAAAATAACACAACTTTATTATAGTCTTTCTGACACTGATGGGCAATATTCCACGCAATGCAACTGCTAGAAGTTGTTCCATCATGACGTGACAATCATGAGATTTCATACCTATCAACTTCAAGTCCTTCAATGAGACAAAAATTTTTACATTTGATGAATAACCTTGAGGAACTTTGATATCATGAAGACACTAAAAAATCTTATTTTCTCCCTCTTCGATAATGTATGACAAGCCGGGGGAAGAAATGTTCACCTTCCCTTAGGAGTGGGAGATAACTCCAAACGTATTCCCATTGATAGTAAGTCTAATCTTGAATTCAAACCATCTTTTTCCTTTCCTTTAATATCTAAAAATGTTCCAATAAAACAATCACAAAATTCTTCTCCACGTGCATGACATCAATATTATGTTTAACCTCATGATATCTCCAATATGGTAGCTAAAAAATATTGACCTTTTCTTCCAAATATATATATCATTACCATATTTTTGTATCTTTCCCAGTGTCACGTCAAGGTTTTTCACCCTCTCAAAATATAGATTAGGGGATAAAGGTTGTGGAGAAATATCAAATTCTTGTGATCCATTGAATACCTTTTTTAGTATTCTATAAGAGTGATCCATAGGCAAAAACTTTCGATGACCCATGTACACTGTTTTCCTCCCATGATGCAATTGACAATATGATGTCTATTGTTTGCAAATTGGACATGCTTTATAACCTTTAACATTGTATCCTGAAAATTTTAAATATTCTTGGAATTCATTTATAGTGAACAAAAGCACTGCATATAGTTGAAAATATTCCATTTTATAAGAATCATACACCCTAATACCATCCACCCATAAAAGTTTCAAATCATCAATCAAAGGTGACAAGTAAACATAAATATCTTTGTCGGGTTACTTCGGACCAGAGATCATTATACTCAACATGAAAAAATTTGTGCTTCATACAAACTTCTGGAGAGAGGTTTTAAATTACCAATAAAACTAGCCATGAACTATGTGTGCTACTGATTGTTCGGTATGGATTCATTCCATCTGTGCACAACCCGAGTCTGAGATTTCTAATTTCATTTCCAAATGTAGAATACTACTCATCAATTTTCTTTCATTGTGGACAATCATATGAATGAAGTATTTTTTCATCACATAATTTCTCATCAGCCTGCCATCTTAACCTTTTTGCATCATGTGAATTAGAAAATAAATGTTTGAAACGATTAATTATCGGATGATACAAAAATACCTTTGAAGGGGTCTTTTTAATCTCTACATCACCCTGTGATTTTTCTTTCACCTTATACCATGATGTCTCACATTTAGGACACTGACAAAAACTCATATTCCTTCCTATATATCATATAGTCATTCAGACTGGCATATATTTTCTTGTATCCCAATCCCATCGGGTATAATATTTTCTTGATCTTATAATGTGAATCTGGAAGATTGTTCTCTTTTGAGAGAATGTCCTTCATCAAATGTAGTAGCTCTGTAAAACGTTTATCACTCCATCCATGTTTCTCCTTCAGGTTAATCAATCTTAACACCACTGATAAAACTGTAAAATTTGTATAACTAGGATATAATGGTTTTTCAGCATCACCATATAGACGTGCAATTTTCGGTTCTATCTCAATTTGTTCTACTGCAATATCATGAATCATTTCTTCAATTCCATCAGAGGTACCATCTTGCGAATCATCATCATCGGTGACATTTTGTCTAGTTTCACCATGCCAAATCCAAGGTCTATAACTCAGATTAAACCCATTACAAATCAGAAGATATTTTATCTCTATACTTTTCAAATTCTTCATATTCAAACATTTCAGGCATGGATAGAAAAAAATGTCACTACTTGGAAGATTTCATTTAGAAAATTCCAAAAAGGCATTAACACCTTCCCCATATTCATTGCTCATTCGATGTGTGGTAATCCAACTTTGACTCATTATTACCTATAACCTATATCAAAATTATACATCTTTTTAAGATAAGACAAATATATGTTTATATGCTAAAAACATAATTTGAATGTAAAACAATTTTGAAATATAAAACAAATCTATGCATATTAAAAAATATTATGCTTGAATATGATTTTAAAAAGAAAATATTGTTAGATATAACAGTTTTAAATTCCATGGAATCAAAGAAAACCATAGAGCCTCCAATGGTTGATAGAAAATTGGATAAAATGGAGCAAACTTGAGAATCAAATAGAATCATATTGCAACACTAATCTCACAAACCAAAATTCAATAGTCAATACCAACTAACACTTATCCCATACCCCCTTGGACATACCCTGGACACCACCTTCCCCTGGACACCACCCCCCACCCCTTGGACACCACCTAGACACCACCACCCCCTTGGATAGCCCCCCACCCCCTGGACACCACCCCCACCCCATTGAACACCCCCCAAGACAAAAACCACTTCCTTGGATATCCCCCACCTACTGGACACCACCCCCCACCCCCTTGGACACCACCACACCCTTGGAAACCCCCCCCCCCCCCTTGGACACACCCCACCACTCCTGGACACAACCACCCACCTCCCACCCCCTTGGACACCCCCTGGACAGCCCCAGGACAACCACCAAACCCTCTGGACAGGCCCCCACCCCATTGGACATCACCCAACCCCTTAGAAAACCCCACCCCCTTGTACACCCCCCCCCACACACACACACACCCCTGGACTGCTCCCCCCCCCCCACACCTCTATGAACACCCTAGACACCCCCCAACCCTCTGGAAAGCCCCACGAACCCTCTTGAAACCACCCCACCCCCTTGGACACCCCCACCCCCTTGAACAACCCCCCACCCCTCTCGACAGCACCCCCACCCCCTGGACATCCCCCCACCCCTCTCAACAACACCCCCCCCCCCCCACCCCTCCTGGACACCACCCACCCCTCTTGGACACCACCTCGAACCACCCACCCCCATGGACACCCCCCGGACACCCCCAACCCTCTAGACACCCCCCCCCCCCCCCACCCCCGTACAACCCCCCAAACCCTCGGGACAGGCCCCCACCCCCTTGGACACCCCCTGGACAACCCCAACCCTCTAGACACCCCCACCCCCCGGACAACCCCCCAAACCCTTTGGACTGGCCCCCACCCCCTTAGACAGCCCCCCCACCCACCCACCCCCCGAAAAACCCCCCAAACCATTTGGATAGGACCCCACCCCCTTGAAGACTTATAATATTCCATGAAAATAAGTGACGTAAATAGTTTATGGAACAACAAAAAGTGATACCCAAAATAAAAACAACCAAAGATACAAAAAAAACATTCCACCATGAAAAACCATATATTCTTATAAAATACATTACACTTGTACACGAAATGGGTGTATCACAATGGTTTAGATCTAAATTGCAATAATATAGGTGAATTAGATCATTAGTTGTCAATGAAAACAAATATTACCATAAATGTAAGGCATCTGCGAAACAAAAACAAAATAAATAGAAGTAGGTGAGGCTTACTTGAATATTGCGAGTCGATCTAAAAGAACATGTGAAAAAAAATAAGATGATGATGATGTTAAAATGACGTAAGAGGGTTCAAAATTGAAGAATATTACCTAGTTTAAACAAAAAAATTGCAAAACGTAAATATAGACTATCTGAGAAAAAACCGAATGAAATAAAGTTGTGGGAGGCTTACCTGAGTGTTGCGAGTAGAGATGATAGATTCGAGGGGAGTAAAGATGATAAATAATGATGCAAAAACAAGTTTAACAAAACGATATTGAAGAGTCGATTCTAGATTTTCCGCGCGAGAGAGACGATTCGCAGGTCTGTCGATCGAAAAATCAAAAATGACAATCCACGGGGCGTGATAAATTTTTTAAATGTTTTATAATGTCGGTTATTTCATAACCGATGTTATAAACTATTTTAATTAGATTTATAACCTCGTTTATTATAATAACCGATGTTATAAATATATCAGATACCGCATTTTTTATGTCAGTTATAAAATAACCGATGTAAAAAATGCCGTGTGTCGGTTTTTTACATCAGTTATTCTATAAACAATGTAAAAAATGCATCAGAAACCATATTTTTTACGTTGGTAAAATATAACCGGCGTAAATAATTATGTGGGTTGGGTTTTTACATTGGTTATTTTATACCTAACATAAAAATTTCATTAGATACCTCATTTGTTACGTCGGTTTTAAAATAACTGACATATAAAATGCTGCAAGTTGGATTTATACGTTGGATAGAAATTAACCGATTTAAAAAAACCAACGCACTAGATTTTTGATGTCGGTTATTAAAATAACCGATGTCAAAAATTTACTCTCAGTATTTTTTACGTCGGTTATAAAATAACCGACGTAAAAAAACCATATATCACAGCTTTTTACGTTGGTTACATATAACTAACGTAAAAAATTGTGATGTTAAAAACTTTTTTTCACTAGTGTCACGTCAAGGCTCCCGATGGTGCCTCCTACTATCTGTTGAAGGAGTACCAGCCCTGGATGCTGAACTGCCTTGTCCTTTAGCTCCCAACCCCCTCAGATTGCACTCAGAAATCAACGCTTGGTTCACTATAGCCATCACAAAAGCTAGCCTGAAGACATTCACCTTGCGACTGAATTTCATACCTGATACCATCCTCAAATCTCCTAGATAAAGATAAATCATCCCCTCCTAGATTAGGTGTGAAGTGATAAAGATTTGTAAAACAAGAAAGGTACTTTATCACCGAAAGAGATCCCAGCTCCAAATGCGTGAACTCTTGGGATCAGTCGGCCCTCAACGTGTCTGGATAGAAGGAATCATATAATATCTTTTGGAGCTCTTCCCAATCCATATCATGATGATGTCCCTCCTGTGAGATAACATCCCACCATCTCTTGGTAGAATCATATATCATGTATGTAGCAAGCTTCACCCTTATCTATAGAGGCATCTCCTAAGGATCAATGATTGAAAGAATGGCCTCCAACCATGATTATGCAGCCTATGGTCATCCATACCTAGAAAATTGGTGGAATGTTGTTGCTTGAACTCCCACCTCAGCTCTTCCATAGACAGGGTTGGATGCGATGCTCCCTAAAAATTCTGTAACATCGTCAAAAATCCCATAGAGATGTGTGTCAGCACCTGTGTCCTTTATAACAGCTGGTTCCAAAATGGGCATGATGAGAGGATCTCCTAGTAGTCCATGATCTTCCCTTTATAGTGTATGGTCATTTCCCTGAACATGGCATAAAACTAGATGGAGTCTCAGTGGAAAGACTATACAAGGTAAAGCACACACCTCAGTTTAATATTATCAAGGACAACAACTTATTATTGCAAGAAAGGAACATGAGAAGAAACATTCATGTTTTAAAAAATAGGGTTACACAGTGGGTATAACACCTACATTGTGTGTTCCCTTAACCTTCAAAAACGGCGTTCACCTCTTCCAAACATGGTATTGTAATACCCATACACATGGTGTGTTCCTCCTAAGACACAGTGTGTACTTGAATATTCCTTCCTGCCAAAGTTCCTCTACACAGCTAAACCACACAGTTCTCTCCTAGGAAACAGTACATGGTGTGTTCACCCAAGACACGACAAGTATTGGTTATGTTCTAACCATCCACATTGTCAGTCACATAGTTAACTCTACACGGTGTGAAAAAATGAGACATGACATGTACAAACTATGTTTTATCCACCTGTGTTGTTTGTTACATGGATGGACACACGACCCTTATGGAACGACATATACTCCGAGTACACAGCGTGTTCTACAAATGTTTCCCAACCCCATTTCTCTACTCGCACATTCAGTCACATGGTTAAATACTACACTGCATGTTCATGCAGTACACGACATGTAAAAAAGAAAAGCTGTTACTTTCAGAATAGAAGAACACATGGCGTGTTTTCAAAACACAACATGTCGTGTTGTCTGTTTTTCCAGAAACTAAGCCTCTAAAACATTCCCAAAACCTATAACAACCTAGAAATTTTTCCAAGGTATGAAAAATTATGAGTTGTGAGATCCCATACTCCCACGAATCAATGTTTGGAATCCTTATTCAAATAATAAATTGACAAAATTCAATTAAAGATCAAACATGATCCACCAAATTCTGATACAAGAGGGCCCATAACATCTCAGATACCAAATTTTGGCATCCTTCCAAATAAAACCTTACATATATGGATACCCTATAAAAGTAGATGTTATTCTATCATGGCATCTATCATAACAGCACACATATCTAAAACAACATCGATCACAACAACATGCAATCAGTAATGGACCCTAAATGGCACGATAAGAATGTAGGACTTGTGATCTCTAGCAAGTTCCTATATGATGAATGAGATGGCATACCCACATCTCATTGGGTTGAAATAGAATTATAACCACAATTATATAAACAATAATAGCATAAAACAAGTGTGTTACCCAATTATGAAATCAAATCAACTGTAATAATTTCAAAAAAATTGAAATAATCGAGGAAACATGGATTTTCCCTCTACACGGGTTAGCTACTCCCATGTAAAACATATTACCAAATACCTATTCCTTCATATCCCTATCTACAGGCTCCAAATAGTAAGATAAAGAAGAAAACAACATCCTCTGATACAACTTTATAATGTCCCGGATCCGGGTGCTGCCCAATGGTTCCCCATAAATGGTTGGTCACATGACCTCAAGAGCATTTCCCTGAACGCCAGGGGGTTCTGACTAGTAGTGAGGGAATTGGGTGTGATAGTGGGGAAATTATGCCCTCATTGGCAGAGTAACACAATGGAAATAGTAATACCATAAAACAAATTAAACAGTGGAGGGATGATGGTATAAACAACTGCAACATATATAAATAAATGATGCATGTCACATGTATCTAATAAATAATCCAAACAAGTCACAATTATGGAAATACAATAAATGAACCAAATTACTAAAAAGTAAGTAAATTCCAACAGCATCGTAAGCCTCATCTTAGTCCCATGCTCCCCAACTCCAACAACAATCATGTACCTGATGAAAAAGGGTTATTTCCCTTATCTACACCTACAACCATATAATCTGTTTGGGTCAAAAATCATGAACCTAAAGGGATTGAGATGAATCCCTATAGGAAACCACCAAAATATTTGTGCCTAACTATTTTTTATTATATATATAGTAGGTAATTTGCATAAATTAAGCAATAAACTAGGAATTCCTCAAAATTAAATAATCCCTAGTGTTTTCAATTACATTTATTTTCATTTATTAATTATTCAAATAGTTAAATAATTTAACTTTGGTATCTAGCCTAAGCTATGTATCCCCCTGTATAATGATATCAATAGTTGTCTTAGAAGACCATCTAAACAAACAAGTAAGAACAAGTCCAATCTTGTACTTTGGCTTGACAGACTCATCACAATCATTCAATCATTCAAAGGCAACCCTCTGGGAAGGTTCTCACAGTCTAACCCGTCTAATCCAACATATCATGAAATCAATAAATAATAATGACCATCTGGGAAAGATCACAGAGTCTAACCCCTTTGTCCCCACATAGTACGAATAAATTACCAATGACCACTTGGGTAGCTCTCACGGTCAATACCCCTTGGTCTTCATTGAAATAATAAAATTTATAATGACCCTCTAGTAGAACTCACAGTTAATTACCTTTGGTCCAATGTTCATTTAATAACAACCCTCTGGGATGCTCTCATGTTCTAACCCCTCTAGTATATGACCAAACTGCAGCTCTCACAGTCAAAGCCTATAGGGTAACATAATAGAAAATATACATAAATTACCCTTCCTCGGGAATCTCTCAAAGTCAATTCCCATTCATCATTCTTTCACAATGTGAAACACATGAATATCATATAAATAGAAATTCCATCCTAACAACACAAGTCATGAAAAAAAAAGCAGGCCTAACACGAAATTCTAGAGCAAATGACCGTAATCAATATAACATTGTAAACACATCCAAAATAAAGGTATTAAAACTTATCCCTAAGAGATAACACTTTTTCAATCAAACACACCATAAAAGGTATTAAATAGGGTTAAATTCCAAACCGCACAATACCCTAAACATGGTTATTCGACACTTTTAGAATATATAATCCAAAGAAAACTAAACAAAAGAACAAACCACCTACCTTGAGGTTTTACAAAGAAAACTCCTGAACGTTGGCCCTTGAATCATCTTATAACATAGTAGATCTACAAAAAGGTTAAAAATTTCAACCTTGGATAAATAAAGAGAGAGGAAAAATCGAGAAGAGGGGCCTTAGGGAAAGAGATAACTCACTGGTGGGAATCCAACACACCTGGCAGCGTCTCAATTAGAGCTCATATGGAGGAATGGGAGGAGCTCGAAGAACATTGGACATTCGTCAGTCTCGTGTACAAAACACAGGGAGTAAATAAGAATTCAGGAGATGAGATGCATCCTCGATCCAACTAATCAATTAAAAAGAAAAGTACATGATGTTCTCATTTAATGTGGATGATGTGTACAGGCCTCAATCCTCCCTCTCTTGAGGAGGTCATCCAGGTCATCTACATGTCCATGTACTAAACTTTTATACAACCAGTACATAGCTACACGTGGCAATCAAATAATGGGTTGAGAGTGGAATGATGTTTGATCACCTCTTCTTGTTTTTTTATTTATCTTTGTTTCTTTATGGATTGATTGTGGTTGTATGAATTCTAAAAATCATGGCCATTGGTGGCATTTGGTTTTTCACTGGTGGTGTCCTGTTTTTTTTTTGTTATGATGTTTGATAATCATCCATAACATGAAAACTACTTAAATACGTACACATGGTTAATCGAAATGGATTCCCTAGGATGAAATCCCTTCTATGATCACCCCTATTTATCAAGTGGTTTAAAGAATGGTGTTTACCATATTTTAATATATATACACATCATGTTTATAGGTATGGATGAGTTCTATGTTCTGTTGAGTTTTTTAACTTTGTTTGAGTTGTTTGGTGATGCTGTTGGGAGCACAATTGTGGGTACTGCAGTGGATAGAGGAGTTGGTTCCATGATAAGGGTGTGGTATGTATGTACAACACTGTTGTGGGTTAGTAGTTGTTGTTGTGGGATTTTTATTTGGGGAATTACAGGGTATGTGTTAGTATTCCAGTTTGAGAGACTGATTTATTGTTGAATGAATGGACTTTTAGGCAGCAGAACTGCCTTTGTTTTTGTTGTGGTCATCGAACGGTGTTGGGTAGTGGGACTAAAATCTGGTTATGAACATGTATGGAGTGGGACTACATCTATGAATTGTTTGGGTTGTGGAGCTGTAGAGTTGGGTTGTGAGAGGAGTATTGTGTGGTATAAATTTTATGAATGATAGTTGGAAGTGGTTGAACTGGGGCGTGCAGTGGGGATACAAATCTAGTTTTTTTTTATATTGTTGTGGTTGTTAATTGCCCAGTAGTGCTAGAATAAATTATAGTGAATATGTAAATTAATAAATGAAAAGTGGTTAAATGAAAAATGGGTTGGGTTATGCTTTGGTAGTGGTTGCAGTGTGGTTGGGAATATAGGGGTAGCAGCAACTATGGTTTTGTATGAGTCTATTGTTTGTTTGGAAACCCATAGGTTGGTATGATTGTTTTCTTATCTATATGAATAAATTTTAGTTCCTTACGATTTCTATACTCAACCCACCCTTGTTGAGAACCATGTGCTGAACACACCCATTTTATGGGGGAGGTTGTCTTTCCAAAGATCCTAGTGTGAGAATGGATGGCTGGTTCATGACTTTATTCCTCACAGCCTCTTAAAATTTTTACTGCTTGAGCGTATCTCAGTAGGCCGTAATGGCTTGAGGCATACCATAACACAAGATCCTTTGGGATAGGGTTTGTTGTGGATGATAGTACAAGGTGTTTGTAGACCAGGTTTTCTTCCAAAGTATCTTCGGGATGAGGCCTAGGTGTCTTTAGGTGAGAGACGTGGTTGTTGAGGCCCAGGTGTCTACGGGCGAGATTGTGTGTGGTTTGATGCCCAGGTGTGTGAGTGCAGGTTGTGGAAGTGGGTCTTCATATATAAAGAGTGTTAGCATCAATACATTAGCCATTAGGGATGAGAAATTAACCAATGGGAAAGTGGTGTGGGGTACCCAAACATCGATGTTTCAATAATATTACTTTACATGACTTGCATTATTTGGTGAGTGTGCCTTGGTGAGGTTGGGCTAGTTACTATTCCTTGGTAGGTGCTTTGAGGTTCTACTATTTTCTCACGGGGGCATTAGTAGGTTACCCTACTTATGCATGGGTAGCTTTAGTTTCCCTAATGAGTATACTTGTATGCTCACCCTACGTATATAGAACTATTTTTAGGTTTCCAAGGGGACTTTGAGGACCGTGCAGAACTTTACTAGCTCGGTTGTCGTGATTAGTTGTTGCTGCTGCTTATACTTTTTTTTACATTAGAGTTTTATTGTAAAATGTATCATCTATCCTTATTAAACATTCATGTGGGAATGAATTTTGGATTCACTTTTACTTTAATTAATTGGTGTTTCTTGGGATTTACCATCTTATCTCTAGATCTTGTTCTAGAAAAATGGAAATTCCTTCCATATTATGTGAGATTCTATACCCTTGGTGCTAGTCACTACTCTGAGGTCTATTAGAAGGAGGGACTCAGGGTTCATTATCTCTCCTCTATATTCAGGATGGAAGGGTGTGGTACTTTGTTGTCGCTTCCCTCATCTCGAAAAAGGTGGGTCGTGAAAATGTTCTCCCTCTTAAGGAAGATAGCGTGTCTGGTGATAGTCACTTTCTTATCTTAGGTGTTGTAGAGGTAGTATCCCTTTGCTTCTTTGGGATACCCTATAAAGATACACTTCATTCCCTAGGGTGCTATTTTGTTTCTTGAAAAATACTTAACAAATTCATGGTATCCCCATACACATGTATGTGAACAAACGAGTTTCTTTCCACTCCATGCCTCGAAGGGAATTCCATTTTCCACTTTAGTTGGTACACAATTTATGTGTATGCCACAGTTTCTAATGCATATCCCCAACAGGATAATGGAATATCTATATGAATGATCATCTACCATACCATATCTAACAAGTTTTGATTCCTCCTTTCACTAACACCATTCCATTGTGGTGTATAAGGTGGGGTGAGTTGATATAGAATATCAAACTCCCATGGAAAGTTGATGAACTCTTGGTTAAGATATTCACCATCTCGATCTGATCAAATCTTCTTTAGCTTCTTACAAATTTGATTCTCTACATCATTATTAATTTCCTTAAATTTCTCTAAGGAGTCAAACTTATACCACATTAAGAAGACGTAACCATATTTACTCAAGTCATCATTAAAATTTGTGAAGTAAGAATATTCAACTCTAGATTCTCCTAGAAATGGTCAGCACACATCAGTGTATACCAATCCTAGAAGCTCTGTGGCCCTTTCTTCATGTCCACCAAATGGTGGTTTGGTTATTTTCACTTATAAACAAGCATGGAATCTATCAATTGGTTTTATATTAGAAGAGTCTAAATAACCATCTTGATAAATCATTATCAAGTGATTATCGTTTACATAACCAAGATGGTGATGCCACAACTGGGTGTTATATTAGTCATGTGGACAATATTCGTTATCAATTTTCAACACTTGGTTTTCATAATTTAATACATAAAGACCATTAATTAAATTTTCTATACCATAACATTTGTTGTCCTTATAAAAGAAAGAAAATTATTTCCAAACTTGAAAATAAACCCATATGTATCTAAACATGACATATAAATTACATTCTTGGTAACTATAGCTACATAATAACAATATCTTAAAACTAAAATCATTCCCATTGGTAATGAAAGGTGGTAGTCATCAATGTCTTGGGAAGCCAACCTCACTCCATTGGAAGCTCTGAGATCCACCTATCCTCGGTAAATCATTCAAAATATAATTGGTTCCAATATTTTGATAAATATTTGAGCACCACAATCTATATCTAATACCCAATATAGGTAGTATCCCTTTTCTTCCTTGGGATACCATACAAAGATACACTTCATTCCCTGGGGTGCTAGTTTGTTTCTTGAAAAATAATTAACAAATTCATGGTATCCCCATACACATGTATGTGAAAAAATGAGTTTCTTTCCACTCCATGCCTCGAAGGGAATTCCATTTTCCACTTTAGTTGGTCCACAATTTATGTGTATTCCACAGTTTCTAAAGCATATCCCCAAAAGGATAATGGAATATCTATATGACTGATCATCGGCCATACCATATCTAACAAGGTTTGATTCCTCCTTTCATTAACACCATTCCATTATAGTGTATAAGGTTGGGTGAGTCGATATAGAATATCAAACTCCCATGGAAAGTTGATGAAATCTTGGTTAAGATATTCACCATCTCAATCCGATCAAATCTTCTTTAGCTTCTTACCAATTTGATTCTCTACTTCATTATTAAATTCCTAAAATTTCCTTAAGGACTCAAACTTATACCACATTAAGAAGATGTAACCATATTTACTCAAGTCATCATTAAAAGTTATGAAGTAGGAATATTCAACTCTATATTCTCCTAGAAATGGTCAACACACATCAGTGTATACCAATCCTAGAAGCTCTATGGCCCTTTCTCCCTGTCCACCAAATGGTGGTTTGGTCATTTTCACTTATAAACAAGCTTGGAATCTATCAATTGGTTTTATATTAGAAGATTCTAAATAACCATCTTGATAAATCTTTATCAAGTGATTCTAGTTTACATGACCAAGATGGTGATGCCACACCGGGATTTTATATTAGTCAGGTGAACAATATTCATTATCAATTTTCAACACCTGGTTTTCATAAATTAATACATAAATACCATTATTTAAATATTCTAGACCATAACATATGTTGTCCTTATAAAAGAAAAAAATTTATTTCCAAACTTGAAAATAAACCCATATGTATATAAACATGACATAGAAATTACATTCTTAGTAACTGTAGGTACATAATAAAAATATCTTAAACTAAAATCATTCCCATTGGTAATGAAAGGTGGTAGTCACCAATGTCTTGGGAAGCCAACCTCACTCCATTGGAAGCTCTCAGATCCACCTCTCCTCGGGAAATCATTCAAAATATAATTGGTTCTTGTATTTTGATAAAGATTTGAGAACCAAAATCTATATCTAATACCCAATGTGTAGAAATTGAAAGAATGCACTCAATAATGAATGACCATTTAGCTTCCCCTTGCTTCTAACTGTAGTTCCTATTCTAATGGCTTGACTTACCAAATGAAAAACATACTACCTCTGTTTTCTTTCCCTACCTCTTGATCTTATTCTTCTTAGTATGATGGTTTTCAGGAGCTTTAGACTATTTATATGTCATGGGCCCCTTATCCATGTCCTTAATTTTATTATTCACCATAAAAAATATTTTTTTTATCATGCCCCATGTCCTTATCTACATGGATAATTAAATTAAGAAGTTATTGAAGAATCTTCTCACTATTTATCATATTTTAATTAAAAATAAAGTTGGATAAGGTCATGGGCAGTGATGAATGTGAGAGATCTATATGAAACTCATCTGGAAAATTAATCCCTAATTTGTCTAAGCATTCATTGTAGTCGATAAGATTGAATACATGAGTACCATCTATCATCGACTCTCTAATATTAGTTTTGAAAAAATCATTGCAGATCTCATACCTCACTTGTCTTTCCTTCTATTGATAGAGATCCTAAAGGTGAGACATCATGCTATAAGAATCCATATCCTCATGTTTCTTTAAAAGGTCATTGTACATGGATGATAACATGAATCACTAAACATCTATAGAATTATTTAGATGTTTCTCATAGAGAGGTCACTCGTCATCACATTCCATATTACCAGAAACATCTGGTAAAGATTCTTCATGCATATACAATTTCCTTTCACGGAGAATGATGACATGTAGAAAACTTTTTCACACATGGCATTTTTTGCTAGTGAGAATGTTTTCCTTCTCAAGAATGGATCAAAATTATATGTTTTATTTCATTTTATTGTTGTTTCTAAAAAATAGGATGATCGAAAAATTAATAATTTATTTGATAAAGGTAGAAAAATAATTAAATTTTATATTTATTATTCTCCCACTATTTTATCAAAACCTAATAGCCCCAACCATTGACTTCAGAAAATCCTATTTCTTGGAAATTTTAGTAGCAAGGATCCATATTCCCATTCTCATTACCCCAACTTTGGTTGGTCAAGAAACATGAATGGGTTTTGGTTGGCATTCAAAATTCCAACTGAATTAACTCATAGTTTCTTGATCCATTGAGTGGACTCCCCAATTCTGAATGTAACGCCCCGACCACAGTTACCCATAGTCGGTGCATTGTTTTAATACATTGGCATGATTACTAGGAATCAAGTCATAAAGGATTGATCAGTTTAGCCATCTTGGAAAATAGATTATATACCTGAACGTTACATTACACTTTCTAAAAAAACATAAATAATATTTTTAGAACACCATTGTTCCCTTAGCTTAACCCTCCATCTCAATCATAAAACACTTCTTAGGATCCTGGGAAAAATAAAACATAAGAAATGGGTGAGCTCAGATGCTCAGAAAGGGTAAATAATTTTGCAGAAGCTATAAACTTTTATGGAAAGATGTGTAATAAAAACAATATCCTTTTAAACATAAACTTGAACATAATATGGAAAAAATAAATCAAAAATTACCATATAAATATGTACATGGATATTATACTAGTCGAATAATCACATGTAATTACTAATTTCATAATGAGGGAATGCATAATGCCAGACTTTCATAACCACATAGTCAAGAACTCGTTCCAAGACTACAAATAAATTTTTTTGCCAAGCCCTTATGACAAGAAACTAGTTTGTCTCATGAGACCTACCGATGCATCAAGGAGCTATAGAGGGCTCCACCCGTCACTTACTAAGTCCAATGCATTCCTCATATGAAAAGGTTTAAACATAACATAAACATTTGTATTAATACTAGTATACGAGAGGTCAATACATTATCCATAAACCATGAATGGTATAAAATAACACATCCGCAGTCAAAAATATCACAAAACATTCAATACAATATGGAATAATTTTATCATAATAAATCAACTTCGATCAAGTTTAAAATCCATCAAAGGATGTTTACATAGATTAAAAGGATCAGTAAAATGCTTTTAGAGAACTACCCCTTTTCATGAAATTGTTTAAAATCTCACAATTTATAAAGGAAGTCATTTAAAATATATTTTTGAATCAAAGTGTCCTATACCACTTTGAAACTTTAGAAAAGGATTATCATTTAAAAAAATTCTTGTCCATATAAATAAATCCTTAAAATCATTTTGAAAACATTGACATTAATTAAAAGGGTTTCGAAAGATAAATCTTCAAAACATTTAAAATGATGATCTAGTTAAATAGACCCTCCCCTAAAAACATAATATATTCTTTTTGAAAACATTTTTATGAAATATGGGTATAGATAATAAGTATGTCCCAGAAAATACTAACATATGAAGAATCTCGGATAATAATGATATTGAAAAAATAACCCTTACGTTGCACTTTCCTTTGGTCGAGGGTACATATAACCTCCTATATAATGACCATAGTATGTTATTAAATTATACCAGAACCATATTCATTGTTATTATATCATACATGATTCATTTATGACTTTATACTACCCATTTAATAATGATTTTCATGTTAAATTTACATTTTGGGTAATAATTGCATTCTTTGTCGTACATGTTTTAACTTGTTATTCTTGATCGTAATATTTAGATCAGGATTTAAATACTTCAAGAATATAAAACTTGATTTATATATAATATATATTTAGAATATAAATATGTATAAAAGAAAGATATATGAAATGGAAAACACCGTTTATGGAGATGGTAGGCCGTACGTATGCATAAATGTTATTTCTATTGTTATATCGTATTGAACGGAAGTAAGTGAATAAGATATTTGTAAGTACATACATACATACATATATAAATATATATATCTCAAGAATCCTTATTATTTCATATATTACATACTTATTAATAATATATGTTTTTATAATCATCGATGAATGGTGAATGTGGAAATGAATCTCATCGCGTCGTGGAGATGGTAATCTATATGTACGCACGAGAAATAATATCATTATTTTGATATTAAAATAGTGTGTAAATAGATTTTATGTCATATATACAGAATCTAGAACATGTTATATTTATTAATTACATCAATTATACAGTATTATGATACCCATCCAAAAATAATGTATTGAATAACAAACTACACCACGACGTGGAGACAGTAAGTCGTACGTACGCACGTGGGATGACTTTTTTCATTAATAGGGTGGATAGAATAATGAATATGGTTGTAAAATTTTTATAATAACATCAAATTATATATAATATACTGGGGTTATTATTTCATAATGGAAACAACAAAGAAAGAGGAAGTGGAAAAAGAAAATAACTTGAAAGAGGTGATGAAATATTAACCCCTTCTTCAGGTTCTTCACTTTGATTTGATAAAAATGGCTCCTTAGGTTGGATTTTTGACTAATAGAAGGCCTATAGGATTAATTGAGGGAGGTTGGGATGATATTTGAAAAGGTTTTGGCCAATCCAAAAGGCTTTGGAGGTGTGAATTTGAGAGAAGTGGGAGTTCCATTTTATAAGAAGGGTGAGGGGCACCTTAGAAAGAACATAAAATATTTTTTTATAATAAATTCATATTCAGTTTATAATGGCTCCAAAGTGACTTATTTAGATTATAGGGTGGTGATGGGTAGAAATACTATCAACCAATAGGTTTTAGACAGATTTATGTCATCATATTAACCTTAATTTTTATATTTAACTCTTACTTAAATAATTTAACTTTTACCGTGTCTTCATGTATTGTTACACTATATGGTTAATAAACTTACTATAAACATACAAGAGAACCCCAAGTGGTTAATTATTAATATATATAACCTTATCTAAGTCATTAGGCCGAAATTTAGATTTTTAGGAATATTATATCAATTAATAATATAATATTTGTTTTAAAAACTCAATTATGTCAATCTTGACACTATTTGGTATTTTGGTTTTGTGAAATTCATAATAGCATGATTACTTCGAAAAAAGTTAATTAAATCAATGATAACTTGTCATATTAACCTATAAAATTAATGAAATTCATAAAAAGTCTCAAATTAAATTTATTTGTGTATTTATAATATCAATTATTTTAATCCTTCATTAATAAGGTATTTATTGCATCATCATTGTGTCATAAATAAATTTAATTATTTAATGTCTAAAATTTATAAATAAATTACCATTATGTAGGGAAAATTTTTATCATTCTAATGAATATTTATAGCCAAATTTATCTTATTAATATCCCTATATTAAAAATGTTTATGTTATGAAAACATGAATTTAACACTTTTAATTCTTCTTTAAATTAAAAAATAATAAATTTCCTAATCTAATCCAAGTGCACCTAAAGGATCATATTTTATTCCTACAGTTTTTTTGTCGAATTAAACATATCCAATAGAATTAGGACATGTGTTAGGGTAAAAATAATATCATATTTACCTTTAATTACACTATTTACTTTTAACCATGGTAAATAAAAGTAAAAAAGTTACTATTCACCAAAAATTATTTTCATCTCATTGAACCACATTTTACTTACTGATATCAAATGTGTTTCTCGGATTTTTTAAATTCAACTCACAGAAGCAGTAAAATTAAGTTTTATGAAAATTTTCAAATGCTCCTACGATATGGGTAAAAGATGGTAAAAAGTTCAATAAAATTTCATATATCTAAACATATAATAAAATTAATCCAATGAGTTACATTGAACTTATATAGGTATTATGTATCTATTTTTACCAAATATAAATTTAAATAAAATAACTAATTATTTTAATAAAAAGTCGATTTTAACCAATAATGCAGTGTTTTTCACTATTCATCAAAAATTGAAAGCTTTCATAAAAATACCAAAAATATAGCCTAAGATAATTTTGATATTATGAATTCAAAAATGAAGTCTATTTTGTCAAATTCAAAACATATAAGTTTCATTTATTAATTTAAAATTAATTCTAGTTGTCAAACCAAAAAGCGTATTTTTAAGAAATAATAACTATTAAAAGATTGACACTTGTTTGTGTCCAATTTCAAAGTTAAATTATTGACAATGAACAACATTATTTTAATGGTAAAAAAATAATCTAATTATAAGCTCAAACCATTAATATTTATAATTTAACACTATAAATTATTTTGATTAAAAATGTTGTTTTCATTTATAATTTAGTATTTTTCACTATTCACCCAAATATAAAAGTTATCAGAAAAACACAAAAAAAATTTCAAAACTAAATTTTTAGGTCCTGATTATAAATAATAAGTTTATTTTGTCAAGTTGAATATATAAAAGTTTCAAATATTTTATTTAAAAATGGTTCTCCATTAAAAGGCGGTAAAATTCCATTTTTTGAAAAAAACTTCTTTTATCTGAAAAAATGAATTTGTTGTTATATTATATCTAATAAAATCATAATAAGGATCCTAAAATTATAAGGATTATATAAAGTTCAAAATTCAGTTAATACTATACATAACCGCTTTTGAACAGCTAGTTTGGTAAGTCGTAGTGTGCTTGAACTCGGTGTTCCGTGTAGTGCACGTTATTGAATTACTTTGAAGAAATAATGTACAATGAAATCTTGGGGTGTTAAATTCTACCCTCATTCAATAAATTGCGTCCTCATAATTTGAAATTGTTCTTCGATAACAAAAGGTTGAAAATAGAAAATACCTTTGTGAAAAATCCACATCAGAAATTGGGTTAATAAAATTTAGTCATAATAAGAGGGAAATAGAAATGAAAGGGTCACCACCAAATTATGATCTCGATTAGAAGAACATTTGTGGAAATTTGAGACACATAATTAGAGGAAAATGTAAATATTTATAGGTATAGATTGAGGTCAATAATCACAAACAAGTGTAGAATTGAGGGCCTCAAAGCCATCAATCTTTGATCATTTAATATATCATCGCTTCAACAAAACATAAGGTATTAGGATAACACATTTTTGGTTTTATGATCCCTTCACTAAGGTATAAGGATTAATTTTTTCATAGAATAAGAGAGAAAAAAGTATACTTGGCAAGTAGAGTTAAATCCTTTAACAAATTTCTATCAAAAACTCATCTTTCACTCTAAAATACAATAGGGATTAACTTATTCAATCTATCCTAATCGTATAGGGTTCCAAAAAATGAATTTATAATTCATATATTAGAACTTTTAAAAAAACTACAATATAAAATCCAGGACATCACATAGGCATGTGGTAGGTGATGTACCCTCTTCGCCCTTCGGTTACGGTTTCATGTCTCCTGGCCTTGTCGGACGCGACTGGTTGTCTCCCGGCCTCTGGGTTGTCCTTTTATAATAATCCAAAATAATAATAATCATAATAATCTTAAGAAATGGTTTTACCTTAACAATAGAATCCAATGTCAAACATAATCAAATACAACCTTTAGACATGTCCAAATTACTTCTGTCCAAAATCTCAATCCCAAATTTATAATGAAGTTAAACACAATAAAGATCCTTTTTTTCACATAACAACATGTGAACACCTTCATCATGTATTCTTTTAAAACAATGTAACACTCTGAATTACCATAAAACCTTATCGATTACATTTATGCTCCCTTATTCCTTATTGAATATTAAATATATTCTTTATATCCAAAAACATTTAATACTCCAACAATGATGAAATAAAAAAACCATTAATTAGTTTCAAAGTAGTCTAGAATATCGAATATAATATATCCAAATCAACCATCTCTTATTCCAAAATTACTATCTCAGTATCCGGACCATATTAAGGTTTTATATTTCCCCAAACCATATATTTTTTCAAAAAGTTTATGTAATGCCCCAACCCCAGCTACCCAGTGTCGGTGCATTATTGTGTAACATTGGCATGATCACAAAAGATCAAGTCTCGAAAGGCCGATTAGTTTAGTAGCCTTGGAAACACTAGATACATTCATAAATGTTACATTACATCATAAAGTGAAAAACTACAATAACAAAGTCTCCATAGTCCACACTCATATCCTCTTCTGACTATCCCTATAGGTCATTCATACAATACTTCTTCACATCCTGTAAAATATTAAAACATTGAAAGGTGTGAGCTCAGATGCTCAGTAAGGTTAACAATATTGCGGAATCTTTCGTAAATAAACATTAACATTTAAGGAAATGTATAACTAAAACAAAATCCTTTTTAAACTTTAACTTCAGCATAATATGGAAAAATTAAATTAAATAATGTCATTTACTTACTCACATGGATATTCTACTAGTCGAATAATCAAATGAAATATCAATACCCACTTTTATAATGATGGAATGCATAATGCCAGACTATCATAACCACGTAGACAAGGCATCGTTCCAAGACCACAAATAAGATTTTGTAAAGGCCTCGTTCCAAGACACTAGTTTGTCTCATGAGACCTACCGATGCATCGAGGAACTATAGCGGGCTCCACCCGTCACTTATTAAGTCCAATGCATTCCTCATATGAACAGGTTTAAACATATCATAAACCATAACATAATCGTATCACATAAAACATGCATAAAGGAAACATAACATTTCCACGTTTCAATCACAAGATATCAATACAACACATTGATATAATAAAAACCTTATCAAAACCATTTTCAATACCAAAATAAACGAAAATTAAAACTTGGTATTTATTTTTCATTTTTAAAAAAAAATTATGGCTTGTAGAGGTAGCCGAAACTCAAATAATGGTTACGGCGGCAGAGAAGTCGTTGTCGCCGCATACGTACGACAAGAAAAACATTCCTTTTTGTCATTTAGTAAAACTCTTCGTATAAAAAGATTCCTTTTGAATAAATGTAAAAGTCAAAGGGGTTTATACACCGTATAAAAGAAATTTGTGTATAAAACAAAATATGCCTCAATGAATGGAGATTGAGACAAAGTACCTTACAAAGATCATTTTTTTAAATAAAATAGATATATTATGTGTATTCACTATAAGTAAACATAATGAAATTACAAATACAAGATAGGATATAATAATATCATGACATAATTTGAAAGTAGGTGATTAACCCAAACAATAGAAATTGGGTTAAGAAGTTCCCTTACCTCGTGTCCGACATGACTCGACCGTTCTTTAACCTCATGAATAATAAACTAGAGTTAATCTCTAATTTCTTAAGATCCTTTTTCAAGTTCATTATTCCTTTTATATAACTTATTACCATGTTAAGAACACTATGTAATTATTTAAGTTAATAACGGTCGTTTTGACGATCTTGAGTCAAAAATAAACTTCTTATAATTACACTTTGTTCATGTGGTAATATATCCATTATATCCATAATTATATTCATGATGTATATATCATATAAATCATTTATATCCAGTATATACATTCATTTATAATATTACATAACATTTAGAGGTAAGAAATGAAATGCACCGTTCATGGAGACGGTAAGCCGTACGTACGCATGAACGCTACTTTCATTTCTATTTCGTATTTAATGGAATGAAGTTATAATTATATAAAGTTATACTGTAATTTCAGGATAATATAATGTATAATACCATTTACGCCATCCTTTATACATCCCACATATGGTATTAACGATTCAAATCACTTTGAGTGGGCGGTGGTCCGCACTTCCTAAACTGAAAATATTGCGTTTACCCATAATGGAAACCATAAAGGTATGCAATAAATGAAAAATACAGAAGCTTAAGTAAAACATAAACATATTACATATCATATATAAATATATTGACATCTTAATGGCCACCTTTGAAGGTGTTATATGAGTGTTGAACAATCATCGTTTCGTGAGGCAGAAATTCACCATCCACAGAAACAGTATGTTCTTTAACCATTAGATGTAGGTGTGTGTAAGTGTAAACCAAATACTTATCATATCAAAATCCTAGTATATTTTAGATACTATTTTTGTTACAAAGGAAAGGAATAAAAAGATTTTAAGAGGTTGTAGAAGAAAAATAAAACAAAACAACATTAGAGAAGGCATTACCTTAAAATAGGGTAACTCTTTTGATTTGAGCCAAAGGCTTCCTTGGGAAGAATTCTTCCCAATGTGAGGCTTCTAGGAGTAAGGGAGGGAAGTTGGGAGAGTATTTTTTTAGAGTTTGGCCGAGCCAAAAGGCTTTGAAATTGTGAGTAAGGTGGTAGTGGTGGGGGCCTTTTATAAGTGGAGAGGAGGGGCACTCTTGGAAAGTAATGAAATGTTACTTTATTATATAATGAGTATCGGATTTTAAAGGTCCCACACTTATATAATTCGAGTCTAAGGTGATAAGGGTTCGAAATATACTCATACAATAGGTTTTTGACAAGTGTAAGCCTTGGATTTTACATTATCTTTTCATTTTATTTAAATCATTAATTAATGAGGTAATCACTGCATCATCATGGTGTCATAAATAATTTAATTTATATAATGTCTAAAAATTATAAAAAAAATATCATGATGTAGGAAATATTTTTATCTTTATAATGAATATTTATAGTAAAAAATATGACTTGTATAAACCCATTTAAAAATTATTTTAGTAAAACAACTTATGTTTGTGACATTTTTATTTTAAGTTTAAATAAAAGTTATTTATGTCATTTTCCTACCAAAGTGGCTCCATGGGGTCCCCAAGTTGACCCATGGATTTTCTTGGTCGTCCATGACAAATCCAATAGGGGTAGGACAAGTGTAAAGGTATTTTCATATTTTTATAATATCATTTTTACCTTAAATATCACTAATTACCCTTAATCACGATTAATTAAACTTAAAAGTTACTATTCACCAAAAGTTATTTTAATCCCATTGAACCAAATTTTAATTCCTAATGACAACCATGAATGTCGGATTTTTGAAAATCAAATCACAGAAGTGGTAATGTTTCATTTAAACGAAAAATCAGTTTTTTAACTACCACTTAGTGGTTTCACTATTCATCAAAAATTGAAGTTTTTCAAAACAATGCCAAAATTTCACCCTAAGCTATAATTGATATTCCGAATTCAAAAATGATTTCTATTTTAAAAAATTACAAACATATATGTTTCATTAATTAATTTCATAATTAATTCTTGCTGTCACAACAAATAGCGTGTTTTTAAGAAATAATATGTATCAAAAGATTGACAATTGTTTATGTCCAATTTCAAAGTGAAATTAATTCTAATGACCACCATTGGATATAATGGTAAAAATATATTCCAATTATAATTTAAAACCACTCAATAGTATAATTTATCACTATAAATTATTTTGATTAAAAAAGTTGTTTTTAAGTATTTTTCACTATTCATAAAAAATTGGAAGTTCTTTGAAAAATACCAAAAATTCAAAATAGGCTAATTTCGATATTCCAAGTCCAAAAATGAAGTCCATTTTGAAATATAAAATATATATAATTTCAAAAAGTGTGTATTACTATTCATAATGGCCATTTTGATTGGTCGCGGTGTGTTAGAATCTCGAACTTGCGTACAATGCAAGCTATTGCATTATTGAAAGAGAAGTGTATCGTGGAAGCTTGGGGTGTTACATTCTCCCCTACTTCAATAAATTGTGTCCTCGCAATTTGAAATTTTTCGTTGAAAATAAAAGGTTGAAGATAGGAAATACCTTTGTGGAAAACCCACATCATAAATAAGGTTAATAAAAATATAACTTTAAAAGATAGAAAGATAAGTACAAAGGTCACCCGAGATAGCCCATAATAGGATTCTATGAAAATATGGATATGGAAGAAAAACAAACCATCAAGGTCTGATGGAGAGTCTTAGAAACCTGTATTAGGAGAAAGTTAACCACAAGAAAGTCACAAACTTGTGATTGGTTAAACGGTCATTGAATCCCTAGTTGGAAAAGTTAACCGGCAACGTTTTTGTTTTAATTTACCTTTTATAAAGTTGAGGAGTTTATTTATGAGATTTACTAAGAACATAAGGGAATATACATACTTGTCATGTAGACTTTCATTCATAAACAAAATTTACCACAAACCCATCTTTCACTCTAAAAGGTAATAGAACTCGAAAATATTCTATTTATCATAATTGTATAAGGTTCCAAATATTAACACATACTATTTAGATTAGGAAAACGTTTTGTAATAACCAGTGACTTCCTATAGGCTAGTGGTAGGTAATAAAGTCCTGTCACACTATGGTTGTGGGTTCTATTCCTACAGCATTGTCCGACGCGACGGGTTATGCCCCACCCTGCAGGTTTTCCTTTTCCTAAAAATATAGTATTATAATATTCCAAAAATAATCTTCAGTAATGTTTTAACCTTAAACAATACTATTAAAAGGTAAACTTAATCCATCCCAACCTTTATAGGTATCCAAAATACCTCTCTCCATACTTTCTCTAAAAGGTCTCTTAATTCCAAAATCAATTTATCAGATTCCCCAAACAAAGTAAAGTTTCCCTTATTGTCACATACTAAAAATATGATTACCTTCATCGTATTAAAACCTTAATGAAAAGAACAAGTATTGCAGTATAATCCTTATATATATCACATTATTCTTATAACCAGAATATAATCCTTGAGTCCAAAAGCACCAATACATTAATTCTTCTACTTCAATTGTAGTAACAGCATAAGATTTTCCTTGATCCCTTGGACTTTTCTGAGGTAAGTTTCTCTGACGCTTAGAACATTCTTTTGCATAATGCCCTATTTCCCTATAATTGTAGCATTCAACATTGATATCCTCTTTATTTCCCTTGCAATCATGAGCCTGGTGACCTTTTTCTCCACATTTATAACAAACTCCCATTCCTTTTAGGCAAGCACCAGGGTGATTCTTCCCACAATTATCACATAATTGAAAATTCTTCTTTCCCTTTTTCCCTTTATTTGTCTCTTGTTCCACCGTTCTCTTCTTCTCTTGCTTTACTTTGTTGTCATAAGACTTAGAGAATTCCTTTTCTGTCTTGATAGCACACTAGACAATATCTTCATACGATGAGAAGGATTGTGATACTAAAGCTCGACGGAGAAATGGTTTTAACCCATCAAAGAAACGATCAATCTTACTTCTTGGGTTACGTATATAATCTAGAGCATACCTCACTAACCTTGTAAATTTGGCCTCATACTTTGTGACATTATCATCCTCCTTTTGTCTCAGACTCAGAAATTGCCTTTCCATATCTGCTCGATGTTCACGAGGAAATTATTTTTCTATGAAAAGATCTTTGAACTCTCTCCATTCCATACTTGATACTTCTTCATCTTCCTTTGTATTTTGAATCAATGACCACCATTGATCGGCATCTCCAGTGAGGCGGTAAAATTCCATGATAACCTTCTCCCTTTTGCTACTCCCCAAGGCGTGGAATATTTTCTCTAATGAGTTTATCCATTGCTCAGCTACTAATGGATTTGTACCCCTATTAAATGTTTTCGGTTGCTGCCTCATGAAGCGGTATAACATTGATCCTCCACGTTGAGGATCAAGGTGCTCCATATGAGTAAGGTTATTATTCATAACCTGAGTGAGTTGTCCCAGTATGGTAATAAGTTGATCAGCACTAGTTGTATCTCCAGCTCCATAATAATTATCTTGATCTGGAGGGAAATCCCTACATAGAGTGCGTGCATTGATACGGTTTCCATTCCTTCAACTAGGTGCCATTTCTAAACAATGGCATAAACTAGATTAGTTTATGAATCAAAATACATAATTCCATACTTATAAAATACTTAACATAAATTGAACTATTTATGGATATAATCCATAATCATAAAAAAAATTTCTTTGAGGAAGTATATAATCATAACCCTTCATAGTGGTTTGTAAAGAAAATGAGAATTATCCTAAGCATATCCCCTGGGAGTGTCATAACCAAGAGTGCAGCAAGGCCCGTTGTCGTGCACCAGTTCCCGTTCGAGTCTAGCTCAAAGCGGTGTATTCGGGTTTTACCCCTAGGTACATCTGTGCCAGATCCGCCTCTACCTACTCGTATCCAGACAGGGATGTATTGCTCGGAAAACTCACAAAATCTCTATAATACCAAAATTCTAGGAAGTTATTATATACTAATCCTCAAAGTCTATCTTCGGGCTATGTGCTCTAATCAGAGTTTATCTAAATCTACCTTCCAAGGTTAGTACTAAACTGCCTCTAATACCAACTGTAACGCTCCGACCCCAGCTACCCAGAGTCAGTGCATTATTTCATAACATTGGCATGATCACAAAATATAAAGTCTCGAAAGACCGATTAGTTTAGTAGCCTTGGAAACACTAGATACATTTATAAATGTTACATTACATCATAAAGTGAAAAACTTCAATAACAAAGTCTCCATAGTCCACACTCATATCCTCTTCTGACTATCCCTGCAGGTCATTCATACAATACTTCTTCACATCCTGTAAAATATTAAAACATTGAAAGGGGTGAGCTCAGATGCTCAGTAAGGATAACAATATTGCGGAATCTTTCGTAAATAAACATTAACATTTAAGGCAATGTATAACTAAAACAAAATCCTTTTTAAACCTTAACTTCAGCATAATATGGAAAAAATAAATTAAATAATGCCATTTAATTACTCACATGGATATTCTACTAGTCGAATAATCAAATGAAATATAAATACCCACTTTCATAATGATAGAATGCATAATTCCAGACTATCATAACCACGTAGACAAGGCCTCATGCCAAGACCACAAATAAGATTTTGCCAAGGCCTTGTGCCAAGACACTAGTTTGTCTCATGGGACCTATCGATGCATTGAGGAGCTATAGCGGGCTCCACCTGTCACTTATTAAGTCCAATGCATTCCTCATATGAACAGGTTTAAACATATCATAAACCATAACATAATCGTATCACATAAAACGTGCATAAAGTAAACATAACATTTCCAAGTTTCAATCACAAGATATCAATATAACACATTGATATAATAAAAACCTTATCAAAACCATTTTCAATACCAAAATAAACGAAAATTAAAACTTGGTATTTATTTTTCATTTTTTTTTAAAAAATATGGCTTGTAGAGGAAGCCGAAACTCAAATAATGGTTACGGTGGCGGAGAAGTCGTTGTCGCCGCATACGTACAACAAGAAAAACATTCCTTTTTGTCATTTAGTAAAACTCTTCATATAGAAAGATTCCTTTTGAATAATTGTAAAAGTCAAAGGGGTTTATACACCGTATAAAAGAAATTTGTGTATAAAACAAAATATGCCTCAATGAATGGAGATTGAGACAAAGTACCTTACAAAGATCATTTTTTTTAAATAAAATAGATATATTATGTGTATTCACTATAATTAGACATAATTAAATTACAAATACAAGATAGGATATAATAATATCATGACATAATTTGAAAGTAGGAGATTTACCCAAAGAATAGAAATTGGGTTAAGAAGTTCCCTTACCTTGTGTCCGACTTGACTCGACCGTTTTTTAACCTCCTGAATAATAAACTAGAGTTAATTTCTACTTGCTTAAGATCATTTTTCAAGTTTATTATTCCTTTTATATAACTTATTACCATGTTATGAACACTATGTAATTATTTAAGTTAATAACGGTCGTTTTGATGATCTTGAGTCAAAAATAAACTTCTTATAATTACACTTTGTTCATGTGGTAATATATCCATTATATCCATAATTATATTCATGATGTATATATCATATAAATCATTTATATCCAGTATATACATTCATTTATAATATTACATAACATTTAGAGGTAAGAAATGAAATGCACCGTTCATGGAGACGGTAAGTCGTACGTACGCATGAACGCTACTTTCATATATATTTCATATTTAATGGAATGAAGTTATAATTATAAAAAGTTATACTATAATTTCAGTATAATATAATGTATAATACCATTTACTCCATCCTTTATACATCCCACATATGTTATTAACGATTCAAATCACTTTGAGGGGGCGGTAGTCCGCACTTCCTAAAATGAAAATATCGCGTTTACTGATAATGGAAACCATAAAGGTACACAATAAATGAAAAATACAGAAGCTTAAGTAAAACATAAACATATTATATATCATATATAAATATAGTGACATCTTAATGGCCACCTTTTAAGGTGTTATATGAGTGTTGAACAATCATCGTTTCATGAGGCAGAAATTCACCATCCAGAGAAACAGTATGTTCTTTAACCATTAGATGTAGGTGTGTGTAAGTGTAAGACAAATCCTTATCATATCAACATCCTAGTATATTTTAGATACTGTTTTTGTTACAAAGGAAAGTAATTAAAATAGTTTAAGAGGTTGGAGAAGCAAAATAAAACAAAACAACATTAGAGAAGACATTACCTTAAAATCATGTAACTCTTTTTATTTGAGCCAAAGGATTCCTTGGGAAGAATTCTACTCAAAGTGATGCTTCTAGGAGTAAGGGAGGGAAGTTGGGAGAGTATTTGGGCAGAGTTTGTCCAAGCCAAAAGTCTTTGAAAGTGTGAGTATGGTGGTAGTGGTGGGGGCCTTTTATAAGTGGAGAGGAGGGGCACTCTTGGAAAGTAATGAAATTTTAATTTATTATATATTGTGTTTCAGATTTTAAAGGTCCCACACTTATATAATTAGAGGCTAAGGTGATAAGGGTTCTAAATATACTCATCCAATAGGTTTTTGACAAGTGTAATCCTTGTATTTTACATTATCTTTTCATTTTATTTAAATCGTTAATTAATGAGGTAATCGCTGCATCATCATGGTGTCATAAATAATTTAATTTATTTAATGTCTAAAAATTATAAAAAACTATTATTATGTAGGAAATATTTTTATCTTTCTAATACATATTTATAGTAAAAAATATGACTTGTATAACCCCATTTAAAAATTGTTTTAGTAAAACAACTTCTGTTTGTGACATTTTTATTTTAACTTTAAATAAAAGTTATTTATGTCATTTTCCTACCAAAGTGGCTCCATGGGGTCCCCAAGTTGACTAATGGATTGTCTTGGTCGTCCATGACACATCCAATAGGGGTAGGAAAAGTTTAAAGGTATTTTCATAATTTTATAATATCATTTTTACCTTAAATATCACTAATTACCTTTAATCACGATTAATTACACTTAAAAGTTACTATTCACCAAAAAATTATTTTAATCCCTTTGAACCAAATTTTACTTCCTAATGAAAACCATGAATGTAGGATTTTTGAAAATCAAATCACAGAAGTGGTAATGTTTCATTTAAAGGAAAAATCAGTTTTTTAACTATCACTTAGTGGTTTCACTATTCATCAAAAATTGAAGTTTTTCAGAACAATGCCAAAATTTCACCCTAAGCTATAATTGATATTCCGAATTCAAAAATGATATCTATTTTAAAAATTTCTAAACATATAAGTTGCATTAATTAATTTCATAATTAATTCCCGTTGTCACAACAAATAGCTTATTTTTAAGAAACAATATGTATCAAAAGATTGACAATTGTTTATGTCCAATTTCAAAGTGAAATTTATTATAATGACCACCATTGGATATAATGGTAAAAATATATTCCAATTATACTTTAAAACCACTCAATAGTATAATTTATCACTATAAATTATTTTGATTAAAAAAGTTGTTTTTAAGTATTTTTCACTATTCATAAAAAATTGGAACTTCTTAGAAAAATACCAAAAATTCAACATAGGCTAATTTCGATATTACGAATCCAAAAATGAAGTCCATTTTGAAATATAAAATATATATAATTTCAAAAAGTGGGTATTACAATTTATAATGGCCATTTTTATTGGTCGTGGTGTGTTAGAATCTCGAACTTGCATACAATGCAAGCTATTGCATTATTGAAAGAGAAGTGTATCGTGGAAGCTTGGGGTGTTACAGTTTAACTTTCTGTTGAGTCACTTTTCATAGTACTATATCATCTCAAAGCCTCAATAAAATAGTACTGCAGTACAATCCTTATTTATTTCCATAATTCGTATAATCGTTACATCATCGATTCAATACTGAAATGACATAATTCATTAATAACAACATAAGAACACTAATCATTCCTCTTCATCTCTGATGGTATCATAAATTGATTGTTATCCAATAGAATCATTTTGGGCATACTTATATGATTTGGACATTGATTTGCATAGTGTCCCAACTACTTCCAGATCAAGCATTGTACATTTGAAACCTTTTTCTTACCCTTGTAGTCACGTACTTGATGTCCTTTTTCTCCAAACTTATAACAGACTCCCATTCCCTTCAAGCAAGTACCGGGTTGTTTCTTCCCACAGTTATCACATATGGGAAAATCCTTCTACCCACTATTCCCTTTATCCATCTTTCTCTCTTCCATCCTTTTCTTCTCTTTCTTCCCTTCAAATCCATAGGACATTGGTAATTCTTTACTCATCTTATTAACACATGATACTAATTCTTCATATAATGATAATACATGGGAGACTATTTCCCTTATAAATATTGGCTTAATACCATGAAATATATTATCCTTCTTACTCTTTGGATCATACGTATTGCTGGAGTTCTCATTCCTTCTATTGGGCGCCATTTCTAAACAATGTCATACACGAGGTCAGTTTATGAATCACAATTCATAATCCCAAACTTGTAAAATAATTAACGTAAATTGAACAGTTTATATATATAATCCATAATCATAAATATGTTTTCTTTGAGGAATTATATACTCATAAACCCTTCATAGTGGTTTGTAAATAATATGAGAATTATCCTAAGCATATCCCTCGAGAGTGTCATAACCAAGAGTGAAGAAAGGCCCGTTGTCATGCACCAGTTCCTGTTTGAGTCTAGATCAAAGTGGTGTTTTCAGGTTTTACCCCAAGGTACATCTATGCCAGAGCTGCCTCTACCTACTCGTATCTAGACAGGGATGTATTTTTACTAAAACTCACAAAATACCTACATTACCAAAATTCTAGAATGTTCTTCTATACTAATCCTCAAAGTTTATCTTATGGTAATTTTATCTAATCAGAGTTTATCTAAATCTAGTTTCTATGGTTTGTGCTAAAATTCATCTGGTACCAACTATAACTCCCCACCCCCAGTTACCCAGAGTCGGTGCATTATTTTAATACATTGGCATTATTACAAGGAATCAATTCCTGATGGACTGATCAGTTTAGCAATCTTGGAAAATAGATTACATACATGAATGTTCCATTAAACTTTATAACATGCAACACAACATAAATAATATTTTTAAAATGCCATTTTTACCTTAGCTTAACCCTGCATCTCAATCATAAAACAATTCTTACGATCTTGGGAAAAATAAAACATAAGAAAGGGGTGATTTCAGATGCTCAGTAAGGGTAAATAATTTAGCGGAAGCTATAAACTTTTAAGGCAAGATGTGTAATAAAAACAACATACTTTTAAACATAAACATGAACATAATATGGAAAAAATAAATCAAACAGTACCATATAAATATGCATATGGAAATTCTACTAGCCGAATAATCACATGTAATAACTAATTTCATAATGAGGGAATGCATAACGCCAGACTTTCATAACTACATAGTCAAGGCTTCATGCCAAGACTACAAATAAATTTTTTTTCCAAGGCCTTGTTCCAAGACACTAGTTTGTCTCATGATACCTACTGATGCATTGAGGAGCTATAGCGGGCTCCACCCATTACTTAATAAGTCCAATTCATTCCTCATATGAAAAGTTTTAAACATAACATAAACATTCGTATTAAAACTAGTATAAGAATTATCAATACCTTATACATAAACCATGAATGTTATAAAATAACACATCCATAGTCAAACATATCACAAAACCTTCAATAAAATATAGAAAATTTGTATCATAATAAATAAACATCAAACAAGTTTAAAATCCATCAATGGATGTTGACATTGATGAAAATGATCTGTAAAATTCTTTGAAAGAAATGCCCCTTTTACATGAAATTGCATAAAAGTATCACAATTTATAAAGGAATTCATTTAAAATAGATTTTTGAATCAAAGTTTCCCATACCACTTTGAAATTTTGAAAAGGGTTATCATTTCAGAACATTCATGTCCATATAAATAAATCCTTAAAATCATTTTGAAAACATGGATATTAATTAAAAGGGTTTAGAAAGATAAATCTTTAAAACATTTAAAATTATGATCTAGTTAAAAATAGACTCCCATAAAAAATTAAATGATTCCTTTTGAAAACATTTTTATAAAATATGGGTATTGATAATATGTATGTCCCAGAAAATACTTACATGTGAACAATATTGGATAATAATGAAATTGAGGAAATAACCATTACCTTGCACGTTCCTTTGGTAGAGGGTATGTTAAACCTCCTATATAATGACCATAGTTTTTATTACAGAACCATATTCACTTTTATTTTATCATACATGATTTATTTATGACTTTATACTACCCATTTAATAATGATTTCCATGTTAAATTAACATTTTGGGTAATAACTGCTTTCTTTATCGTACATGTTTTAACTTGTCATTCTTAATCGTATCATTTAGATCCTGATTTAAATAATTCAAGAATATAAAACATGATTTATATATAATATATATTTAGAATATAAATATGTATAATAGATAGATATATGAAATGGAAAACACCATTTATGGAGACGGTAGGTCGTACGTACGCATAAACGTTGTTTCAATTTTCATATCATATTGAACGGAAGTAACTGAATAAGATATATGTAAGTACATACATAAATATATATATCCCTAGTATAATTAATATTTCATATATTACATAATTATTAATAATATATATTTTTATAATCATCGATGAATGGTGAACGTGGAAATGAGTTTCATCACGTCGTGGAGACGGTAAACCGTACATACGCACGAGCGACAATATCTTTCTTTTAATGTTAAAATAGTTTATAAATAGATTTTCTATCATACATGCATAATAATGAACATGTTATATTAATTATTTACATCAATTATAAATAATGATTTTACCAATCCAAAAATAATGTATTGAATAAGAAACTACACCACGACGAGGAGACGGTAAGCCGTACATACGCACGTGTGGTGACTTTTTCATTCATAGGGTGGATAGAATAATTAATATGGTTGTACCATTTTTATAATAACATCACAGTATATATAAGATATTGGAGTTATTATTTTATAATGTAAATGACAAAGAAAGAGGAAGTGGAAGAAGAAAAGAACTTAAAAGAGGTGATAAAATATTTACCTCTTCTTCAGGTTCTTCCTTTTGATTTGATCAAAAGGGATCCTTATTTTGGTTTTATGACTAAAGTAATCCCCCTAGGATTAAGTTAGGGAGTTTTTGAGGATATTTGGGCATGGTTTGTCCGAGCCAATAGGCTTTGGAAGTGTAAATTTGAGAGAAGGGGGATTTCCCTTTTATAAGAGGGGTGACGGGCACCGTAGAATAAATTTAACATATTATTTTATAATACAATCATATTCGGTTTCTAATGGCTAAAAAGTGACTTATTTAGATTCTAGGGTCGGGATTGGATGAAATCCTCTCAAACAATAGGTTTTAGATAGGTTTTCGTCACCATATTAACCTTAACTTTTAGATTTAACTCTTAGTTAAATAATTTAACTTTTACCGTGCCTTCTTGTATTCTTAAACTATATGGTTAATAAACTAACGATAAACATCCACGAGAACCCCAAGTGGTTCATTATTAATATATATAAAATATTATCTATGTCATTTGGCCGAACCATAGATTTTTAGGAATATTATAGTAATTAATAATATAATATTTGTTTTAAAAACTCAATTATGTCAATCTTGACACTATTTAGTATTTTGTTTTTGTGAAATTAATAACATCATTATTACTTCAAAAAAAATTAATTAAATAAATCATAATGTCATATTAACCTATAAAATTATTTTAATTCATCAAAAGTCTAAAATTAAATTTATTTGGGTATTTATAAAATCAATTATTTTAATCTTTCATTAATAAGGTAATTACTGCATAATCATTGTTTTATAAACAAATTTAATTATTTATTGTCTAAAAATTATAAATAAATTTCCATTATTTAGGAAATATTTTTATATTTATAATTAATATCTATAGTCAAATTTATCTTATGAATTACTCTATATGAAAAAAAAATTAGTTATGAAAACTTCAATTTAACACTTTTAACTCTTCTTTAAATTAAATAAAAATAAATGTCATAATCTAATCCAAGTAGACCTAATGGATCATATTTTATTCCTACAATTTTTTTCATTCAAATTACACTTATACAATAGAATTATAACTTGTGTTATGGGAAAAATAATATCATTTTTACTTTTAAATACCCTATTTACTTTTAACCTTGGTAAATAAAAATAAAAACGTACTATTCACAAAAAAATTGTTTTTATCTCATTGAACCAAATTTTACTTACTGATATCAACTGTGTCCCTCTGATTTTTGAAATTCAACTCACAGAAGAAGTAAAATTAAGTTTTATGCAAATTTTCAAATGCTCATACAAGATGGGTAAAAGACTGTAAAAAGATCAATAAAATTTTATATATCTAAACTTATTATAAAATGACTCCAATTAATTGCATTGAACTAATATAGTTATTATGTATCTATTTTTACCAAATATAAATTTATATATAATAACTAATTATTTAAATAAAACTTTGGTTTTAACCAATAACGCAGTGTTTTTCACTATTCATCAAAAATTGAATGTTTTTAGAAAAATAGCAAACGTTCACTCTAAGATAATTTTGATATTCTGAATTAAAAAATGAAGTCTATTTTATCAAATTAAAAACATATAATTTTCATTTATTAATTTAAAATTAATTCCATTTTTCAAAACCTAAAAGCGTATTTTTAAGAAATAATAACTATTAAAAGATTGTCACTTGTTTATGTCCAATTTCAAAGTGAAATTACATCCAATGACCAAAATTGGATTAAATAGTAAAAATATAATCTAATTATACTTCTAAACAATTCAAATATATAATTGAACACTATAAATTATTTTGATTAAAAAAGTTATTTTCAGTTTAAATTTAGTATTTTTCACTATTCACCCCAATATGAAAGTTTTTCAGAAAAACATCAAAAAATTATCAAAACTAAATTTGTATGTCCTGATTCTAAATAAGAAGTTTATTTTGTCAAATTTAATATATATAAGTTTAAAATATTCTATTTAAAATGGTTACCCATTAAAAGGCGGTAAAATTGCATTTTTTGAAAAATACTTCTTTTATTTGAAAAAATGAATTTGTTCTTATATTATGTCGAGGAAACTCATAATATGGATTCTAAAATTATAAAGATTATATAAAGTTTAAAATTCAGTTAATATTATTCGTAATCACTTTTGAATGGCTAGTTTGGTATGTCTTGGTGCGCTTGAACTTGGTGTCGCGTGTATTGGAAGTTATTGAATTACTTTGAAGAAATAATGTACTATGAAATCTTGGGGTGTTACACTAAAATCATTTTTTAATATTTCATAAAAAATTTCCTCTAAGTTACACTATGTCCTAATTTTTCATTTATCTATATTAATTCATCCCAAAACCTCTTCTTATAATTTCTCAATAATTAAAAAAACCCCAACTTCGGCTGGTCAAGAACATTGAACTAAGGTTCAATTCTAACAGAAGTAATGGATGACGATTCTGAATTAATATTTTATTGAGGTATTTTATCATTTTATTCATAAATTTCCTATTATTATATTTATCACATGGTTTTTAATATTGATTGGTATTTTAATCTTGATTGAGATTTACATCAGTGATTAACCATGTCTTAGATAATATTTATGCATAATCTAGTTTATTTTAGTTCTATCAAGCATACTTGTGAATTCATTAATTCTGTGATCACGGAAAGAAATCTATAATGAAATAAACATGAAACTAGGAGAAATAGAATAATGGAGTGGTATGATCATGAAACTTACTAGTAGTTACTTTATATTATAGTTGATAAACTAACCATTGACCGAGGGGGGAAACACCTTGAACCAATTAATTGTTGTGTTGTAGCTTTCCACCTGACCACCTACGTATCTCATGGGATTGGTTTTGCTTTCGCTCCGAACGTGAACCACCTCCAATAGCTTGGGAGCTCTATCCAATACATATTCCTTTTACTCACACATAGATGAGGGAAAAAATGGGTTTGTATAAAAGAAACCATGGGCATGTAGGCCATACATAATTAAAAGAGTGAAGGCATGAAAGTTAATAATTAAAATTAATAATAAATTAAATGAATCCAATCACATAAAAAAGATCTGGTCTAGATCATGATTATACACATTCATACAATGAATTAAGAATTTAATAAAAAATATTATTCAATTCATAATCATTCTTATTAAGATAAATCATGCTCAAATCGATAAATTATTATCCTTAATTTATCAATCCTTTTATCTTAGTCCTCATCTGAATTTCATTGATATTTTCATCTATTATAATTTAAAAAAAATTAAATAAATACATTTAAAATTAACCTTGTACATAAATTTACCTTAGAGGAAACATGTTGAATACTCATAAAAATCTACCCAAAATGTATTATACTCATATATAACTTATTCTCTATGACATTTAGTATACGTGACTTATCACTTACTTTCAGGACCTGTAGTATCAACTTAATGATTACATGAATTACATGAATTTTCTATAATGTGTCATGGTTTAATGCACGTAGAGAAAAAACTGTAATACAACTCATACATGATATATATATCATTAACATTATACAAAATTAATTAAGAATTTATATATAAATTTTTTAAAGATATCACATGGCGTGTCCTATCAACTTAATGACCACATGCAAAAAAATCTGTCATGGTTTACATGATATAACAAATAAATTTTTAATCTGCATAACAATTATAAGTACACAGCATGTACATCTCTTATTGTTTATCTGATGTACATGCCTAGGGACTCCACATGTGAATCCTACCTCAGAAAATTTGGATCACACAGTGTGTCAAATAGTCCACACGTTGTGTGAACTCTGAATTACATAGAAACTAGTTAGGTAGGTCAAGTATGGAATACATGGACCATCTGTGACTCAAAGGAACTACATGACATGAAGTTTGAATGATCATACACAATTAAATTCTGGTCAACACACGGTTCAATTTAATGTGTGTATTCAATGCATACGACTGGAATTAATTTCTGAACTAATTACTGATGTATTAAACATGAATATAAGGTGAGTAACTCTAATTACTAGCTGTGTAGTCATGTTTTCTCTAAAAATAAACCTTGTAAACTCTGTATGAGTTCTTTGGTTTTATTTTAATCATAAAATTAATTGTCTCAATTAGATCTATGAGGAAAAAATTTAGAGGAAATAGATATTGAAATTTATATTAAAAGAAACATTGAACCTAGATTGAAAAAACTAAACTAAAAATTCATAAATCACCAAATATTTTTAAAAAATTATAAAAAATTATGTTCCTACTCTGATACCACTTAAAGGTTTCAGGCATAACAGAATCATGCATTGGGCAGTTCCCAACAATTTTTGTCCATAATCGATGATCAATATGAGATTTATACAACGATGAACACCATGATCCATGAAATTGAATCAAGGAAATTGACAATTGATAATAAATCTGGAACCGGTAGAGAGGATATCAACACAAATTCTTTATAATTAATTTAATTAGATAATGAATTGCCTCTAAGGAATTTTTTCTTTATTGATGATTCTAGTGAGAGATTTACGATGTTCCATCTTTGTGTTGTAGAAACCAAGTGTATATTTTCTCTAGTGGTGGTCCACACATGTTCTAGAAATATCTATATGTCACTATAAGAGTCTCTAGGTTCTAGCACAAATGATATGTTCGCTTGCATCATCCACCTTTGATCGTCTCGAGAACCACTTCCAAAGTATTCTCCTTGATCCAGTGGAGGAGGATTGTTCTCTGTTCTTGAGATAATTCTTATAGATGAGATATCTCTAGGCTTGAGAAGATTCTATAATATTTTTGTGCACAACTGAATTGGCTAATGAAGAAGCAACATAATTTGGTGTTTATATTGCTAGGGTTAAAATAAAATAATTACCCAAGTGCCCTTAATTATTTATTTAATCAAATAAAATTCCCCATGTAAGATATTATTATTATTATTATTATTATTATTATTATTTCTTGACATATGCTTAAATTATAATTAAAATTAAATATTATTTAATTATATAATATTCGATATTTTTTATTTCTCGTCAGACCATTAATCTCGGTCTTCCTTTCCCCCACAATTTTTATTAGGAATTGAATAATGTATATTTATTTATTAAATAAATATCACTACATTATTCACCAATAAATAAATGAATATTATATTCACTAAATAAAAGATAAATATTTATTAAATAATATTATCATAATATATTCTCTTAAATAACTAGTGTCGGAATAAATGTGAACAAGAATACATGAATAATGATTAAACCATGTGTGAGATTAATATTTATTCAAACTATTATATAATAAATAATAATATATTATTTAACATAGATTTTGGATACACTTAGTGTGTGACCCTCTAGGCCTCTTTCTCAGTCACATTAAGAGAAGCTACCTAATGTCCTTGGTTAGAATCTAACAACACGCCAAGACAGCCATAGAGAAAGAAGTTAATGCTGCAATGACATGTCATCTCATATGGATACTTACTATGTAATACAATCCCTTTATCACAATATCTCTAACCAAGAAGGTTGCATTCCAGTGCCATTAACCTATATGCTCATTGTATCTTTCTTTGACTTTTCAGAAATAAAACATTCCTATAGAACAGCATGGCCATGGATTTATTTAAGCTATATAATTTCCATCAAAGGGCCTGAGATATTAAATTCTGTTAATGAACATAAGGGATAAATTCTTTCTCACATTATTCATTAATGCAATATTACTCGTGACACACCCAACGTATCCTACCTCACTGTGAACATATGTCCCCATTATTTTCATAAATACATCAGAGTACATGACTCATAATATTCATTAATAATCATCATAAAGTCTGAGGACCAATACACATGTCCTCAGATAGGAACATTCAATGACACGTATAAATGAGGATTTCCTACTGGTGTGTCCCATTCTTGTAATATCTTACTGGATATTTTCAAGGTCGTACACTATAAAGAGGTGCCTAAAAGTTCTATGAGTCTCCACCCTTGATAGCTTGTATTATATATGTCCCTTAAATGATATCATCCAGATATAGAATATTTAATCAAGAATAGTGTCTTAGCACTTCCGGTTTCTCGTCATAGTGGGGAACTGTTGTGACCTTTTAGTGTGACAGCTACTCTTAGGACATTGTCACATACTATGTCACACATAAGAAAAATCATTTTGTGATAAGTAGTTTATTAATATTCAAAACAATTAATACATTCTTATCCTAAAGTACAATGATGTTGGTTCTAGGGCACCAACTCCAACCTTTTTTATTTAGTTAATTTTTATATATTGAGAAATATAATTTATATGTAAATGAGTTTAAATATTTATTTATATAGTTAAATTTTTATGTGTGAATATGTAAAAAATATGTATATTTATTTTTATATTTTTTTATAAATAAGAGTATAATATGAAAATGATAAAAAATAAAAACCATAATTTCAATATGAATGTAATACCTAGGAATAAATTCAGTTTTCGCTAAAAAGGACAATAAGGCCCCCTTAAATGAGGATGAAATCCATTGAATATTAAAACATTAGAGTACCATGATTAAAAAATCCATTTTTAAGGCCTTATGGGACTTTTTTATCCTCAAAATGTGTTAATGGGGTTCCCCCAAGTTAATAAGGCATAAAAATCATTTCAAGATTGGATTTTATATGTGGTAGAGCCCAAACGGACACTCGAATCAAAAGTTACTGTCGTTTGAAGTTTGATTTATGTTTCCAACTTATTTTAAATATTTTCTAAATTGTTTGGTTTTTTATCTTCTAATTGTTTTTAAATGATTATTACTCGATAATAATTATAAAACTATTATTTCATAATAATTTTTTAATTATTTTGTAATATATTTTCTCTAAATATCTAATATATTAAGTGTAAATTCCTATTTAGTCGTATATAAAACATATTTTAAAAAATATTATACTTATATCAATATAAAAATATTTTTATATTTTTATATTATTTTTAATGAAATATGTTTTTGAAATATACCGTTTATCAACAATTTTTTACTAATGATGATAAAGCCCCCTGTCATATCAATGCTTTTTTAGTAGCACTGATAAAGGTGGGGCCTTTATCAGTGCTTTTATACAAGTGCGGATAAAGGGCCCCATTTAACATCACTTTTTTTAAAATGTTAAAGACCCCCTTTAACTGCATTAAAAAAGCATTTGTTAAAGGTCCCCTTTAATATTAGTTTCTCTTGAACTGACAGAGGGGGTATTTAACAGCACTTTTAAATCCCTATTGATGGATAAATCTAGTTTAGTAGTAGTGTGTATTCATTTTATAACTTCATTGACCTCCTTCCTTCCTTATTCATTTCCCTTTTATTAATAAATTTGGTGTTATGGGTTTGGTTTCCAAATCTTTGACAGAGCCATCAAGGTATATATAATTTTAAATTAATATATTAAAAAATATTTGAATATAATTATGTATATTTATATATATCTATATATATTTATAAAATAATATATATTTATATCATTATAAATATAATAAATATATTTATTATAATTTTATAATTATTTTAATATATAATTAAAAATATTTTTATATAATTATAGTTATTTTTATGTAATTATATATATATTTATATAATAAATTTGTTTATTATTTTTCTAATAATTGTAAATATATTCGGATTGTTAATCAATGCCATGGAAATAATGGTAAGCATACAGGGGATGATAATCAACAACCTGATGAGGAATTCATGAGTTTATAAATGAGTTTCTGGTCTAGTGTGCTGCACTAGAGGAATGTATTTCATAGATTAAAGGACAAGGTTGCATTGTCTAGCCACTAACAATGGACTTATGAAGACATATTCCACGGGAAGATGGGTCCAGGCAATCTGATGATCAATAGAAAATGAATTATTATCAATGGATTTATAATTATTTCAGTTTATCATGAGTTTTTGGTAAATGGGGTAATATCTTAGATGATGGAAGTGACAATGATAAACTTATGGTTTTATTGGACACTGCTCATCTTAGGCCTTCAGGAATTGGTGGTGATGTTTTTTTTAAGGATGTTTTCATAAATGGAAAGTCGAAGATGATTAATAGTGAAGGTCTAATTGCAGTCCCACCAAAAAATAAAGTCATGGAAGTATTGTTCCAATTTATCAAGGAATGTGTCTACACGAACATCTTTAAGGAATCAAACATCAATCTCACTCCAGAGAAGGAAAGGTCCAATGCAGTTATTCTTATTATTCTCAACAAAGGTAATTCACAGTCAGAGTGGGAAACTGTGAATGAATATGACTATAGCTATGAAAATGATCCTTCATATTATGGTAATTAAACTACTTTTCTGGATGAGGTAAAGCCTCTTTATTTGACCTCTTCTATTTTCTCATTATTTTTGTCATTCATATTTTAATAAAAGATCAATATCCTTCCTTATCGCTAGAACTTTTTCATATATTTATTATTTAAACATATTTATTATATTTTTATAACTATTTAAATATATAAACATCTATTTATAATTATAATTAAACATAAATATATTTAAAAATATTTGTATTTTTTTACTGGAAGGTCAAGGTAAAAGACTCTTTATTAAAAGAGAAGAATGAAATAGTAGAAAAAATAAGATGAGGAAGAGTTGGGCATGACAACTCTTCCCTTATTCAAATAGAAAAAAGATAGAGAAAACATCAATTATGATATTATAAATCATTATAATCTCTAAATTCCTAATCTCAGTTAGATTCATCTACTATTGAACTAATGAAGCTAGCCTGAGGATTCCACCCATCTCTAACATATGTCAGTCTAGTTCTCATGGTGGTCTTAATATGAGAGTAATCCATCCATGGTCTTGATTTATTCATTGAGTATGATGAGAAACCCTCAAAATCCTTTAACATACCTTTAACAGTAATTTATTTTTGGATCCCTTCGGAGATGGGTCGTCTTTGAAGAGACCATGGTTTTTCCTTGAAAATCTTTGAAATATTTCTATATACATTTCTAGAGCTATTCATTGAGACGACGGCGATTCCAAGGACTGATGTGCCAAGAATTAATTTTATAAAAAAATATTAAATATATTTTATATTTCATACATGGTTAATTAAATAAAATAAGATAACTCTTAAACAGTTGATCCAATCATAAATTTGAAACCACAGTTGGGTCTGGAATGTGGTCTTTACCCAAGGTGTGATATAAATTGACTCAGCACAGGACATTCAGACCCCTCACTCATTGGAGATGTGTTTAAGTGGATTAATTAATTAATAAATTAATTAATTAAAGTCATTTGACTTAAACCAAATCTCTATAAATATGTCATTAGGGAGAATTCCCTAGGATTGTCTCATAATTCTCCCAATATCGGCGAAGCTCTCCTCCTCCATTATAGTGGATAATCAAATCAAATGACGATGAAACTCCAGGGTCGAGTAGATCAAGATGTAGAAAACACAATGGATCCTCCGAAATCATTGGAAACCCCATTGTTCATCAGGGATAAATCCAAAAATGGGGTATTTCTTGTTATATGTGGTTTTTCTCTCTTATAATAAAAATATTGAGCATGATCAATTCCTTATCTTTGATATACATTAATTTGATCCTTTTCGTGAGCTCGTGTATTGAAATAAATTACACTTTCAATTTATTTCTTATTATGTCATGTTTCTCACCCTATTTTCTCCTCTTTGAAATCGTTGGTCAAGAATGTTTAGTCAATGATTCTTATAACCATTGTTATTTATGTCTTTTCCCTACAGTTCTCTGAATACTTCATTTTTATACCATGAAGTCACAATTCGATATTTACAGGGCTTCTTCGAGTGAGATAAAACCCCCAGATTGTTTACAGTAGAATGAACGACATGAAGATCAATGGTTTGGGGAAAAATTGATAAATGAGCAGGGTTGTAATTTTTGAATGCATCGGATCAGCACCGCGAGTCCTTGTTTGTGATCAGATGTTGTTCAAGATCAGTTTGATAAACCATGTTTTCCTAATTGGCATGTGGCGATGACATGTGCTATGATGGGGTCAATTTCAAGAATAGGTCGTGAGCAGTATATGATGGTAGAGGCGGTTCATTGTAGACGTGATGATGTCCGGACTCATACCTTCGATAAGGTGGTCAGGTGTGGAAAATGTGGCGAGCATAAATAATAATAATAAAGGTTAATAGTTAATAAAATTAAATGTATATTTTTTATTATTATAATATTAAATAATAATAATAATAATGGTGGCATAGAATGTTTGTGGTTAATTAAATTAAATAGATGTGGGAGTTATGTTTAATTATCTTAATTATTATTGCTAAATTTTTTTATGAAAAATTTTAAATGGATGTCATAATTATGAAAATAATAATGACTCTACAATTCCCAATTAATTTCCCTCTTAATGGATAACTTTCGACATTCTCATATTTGGATTGGATCTCATGTACTCTATAAAAATAGTGATATGTTAATGAAATTTTGAGGACTTTTGGATCTACTTTGTGTTCTATACTTATTTTATTTCTCTTGTATTTTTATTTCCATTTGTCGTCTTCATTGTCATACACAAATTTGATGCTCGCTTCGTCAATGATGTGTTTATCAAATGACCGGTCTTACAGTTCCGGTTTCAAAAAAATTTGTAGTTTTAATTGGAATTTGATCGATTCCACAACACGTTATCAGCACGATCGTCTACTTTTTATTGCGCATCATCACAATGCTGTCATCATCCAAATAAGATAAGTATCATGGGAAAAAGGTATGTACCATGTTTTTAATAAAAGTTATTCTTTTGACATAATCATTCGCATGTGCATTGAATTCATTCAATCAAAGTGATACATCAAAAGGTTACTCTTATTTTATATGAAAGATATTGTTCCCTTTATTTTTACCTTCTTGATAAATATGAAAATAATATATGGTTTTATTAATATTTTGTTTCAGGAAAAAATTAGATTCTGAAGAGCTATAATGACTCCCAAATGGAAAATTTCACCCTATTCCCTAAAGGGAATGTGATTAATAACCAATCTGGTCGATGACATGAAAAATATCATTCATAAAATAAAAGAATGAAATCACACCACTAGAAGTGGTCAAATGATGAAAATTTTGTACCTACCTCACATCAATATGAGGTTTTGTGATCAGTGATTAAAATCACGTACCTATCGTACGGTGATCCGAAGTTTACCAATCATGTCATGGACCATGAAATTTCATCTCACATATTCCATTTTTCACCTTGAAGGTGTCAAGTTTGATTATTATATATAATGTTTCATAATGAAGATGATATATACTTTGAATATTTGTAAATATCATGTTTTTTTATTTCTTTAATCTATCTTTTATTTCTTATAAAACATTTTTGAGAAATTAAATGTTCTTTATGGACAAGCATAAATATATTATATAAATATTAATCCCCTAAAGTGGATGAAATTTATGAATTAAATATTCATGCTATTTTCGACACAATAAAAATTGAAAAAATAATTTTATGTTGTTCCTTGGGGTGAATCAGAATATTTGTTGAAAATGATTTATTTTATTCCCCAAAGTGAATGAAAATATACCTCATTTTATTATAAATCAAGCTTGAGGTGAATATGATGTTTTTCGGATTATCATTGTAATGATTTTGTTTATTAAAAATAATAATAATATAACCACCAGAAGAGGTTTAATGATAGTAAATATTAACAGTGTAGAATGAATTTTATTAATATTTATAAAATAATTTATCCTTGAAGGATGATATTAAAAACAATTTCATTGACATTATATTGAATAACATATTCATTTATTAATTATTGATCATGAAACATTCAAATCAAGGGAAAAAATATTATTCATCATATTATTATGGATTATCAATATAATCTCATGTAATTTATTTATCCCCTAAAGTTGATGTTTCAATTAAAATAGTTAATAAATGAAATGATTGAATGACATAGTTTTGATAATCTGATATATTTTATGAAAATTTTGTTACAACCTGATTTGGTTAAAAAAATGGTCATCATAATCAAAAAAAAATTATATTTTATGCAATATGATCATTATTAATAAATAATGAATTATCATTCATGTATCATGAAATATGATGAATGAATTCATTCCCTGATGTGAATGTAGTTTTAATTACTATATCTCATTCCTTAAAGCGAATGAAATTATTCATGAAAATTTTGATATTATTTTCCAATCATGAATTTTTGAGAGTTGATGAAGTTATATCGAAAAATTTATACTTCATTTGAGAAAGTGAATATTGGTTATGAACTATTGTTTTGGATGGTTATGTGGTGTGTGTTGTGAAACCAAAAGATTCTTCCACATTGATTCTCACTACCAAATTCGCCAGCTTCAAAAACTATGGGGGATCCTATCCCAGGTAGATGTATTTAAAATAATATTTGGGCATGAAGTTACAAAATATTTGGGATGTTATAAAATATTCAATAATACTCTTGGGGGTGGGCTTAACCCATTTTGATTATATTATGAATTCATCAACCACCATGAGTGGATATTATAACGACAAATATGAGTTTTCACAATGAAAGATCCTAGAGATCTTATATGTGTTTATCTTGAAGAAAAATATTAATTGTTATTATTTTTATTAAATGATTCAAAAGAACTCATATATTAGTTAGTATATTCACATATAAGTACATTTACCAGTAGTGAAAATTAATTAATGACTCAAGAAGAGTGAAAATATTCCTACCTGGAAGTACAAATTCTTAATGCTTTCTTATATCATAAGTCTCAATGAGATATACTAATGGTATTCTTGAAAATTAATATCATATGGAGACAATAGATAAAATTGGTACCTCTATATATAACAATCACTTATAAAAAGTGATTATAAATAATTAGTTATGTATAATTGAATCAATAATGGTAGTCCATAAGTTTACCAATATTTTTCACTTTAAATATATGACATAATGATTTAGTCTATCCATGATCAATTATAATAAAAAATATTGATTCATGTATGCAGGACCATAGATTTAATGATAACAAAGTATAAATCCGTCAGGGGGAGAATGATAAATTTATTTAATGGGTTCATGTCTAAAAAAATATAAATGAATTCATTCTCATTAAGTTATTATGAATTACAAATGTATAATAATTTACCTTAAGGTACCGACTTTTTGAGGTAAATTATTTATATAATTAGTACCTATTACGGAAATAAATTTTCCATATACTTATGAAGAAGTATATATGGGTGCGATCACCTACAATGTGATCCATCTATATGAAAGATGCATCCAGTAAATGATCACGTGTGTTATTTTCTACTGGTGAGTATAAATTACATTTTATGCATGTTGATTAAAATATATATTAAAAACACATGAAATATAAAATATGGTCATTCAGAACCATTAACAAGATTCTCACAACACTTACATGAATGTAATGTGTTGGAAATAAATAGTCTTATTTTACAAAAATTAAGTGTGGTTGAACTGATTATATAAAATCATTATTCATCATGAGTATAAAATAATAAATATATTTTCCCTTGATGAAGAAAATGAATATATCTAAAAGATTATATATTTTTTGATATTTTCTATGAAGTGAAATTGGTAGCATAAAAATTATGATATCTCAATCAAATGTTGTTGGTGATATATTTTCTTTGAATGCTTTAAAAACTCACTGATGAAAATGGATTTTGATGGATATTGACATCATAATAATTGCCCAAAATTATTAAAGAAATTTATGATATGTTTAGAATATAAAGTTTTTTATTTATTATCCAAACATCAAATTCTATTGAATACTAAAGATCTTATTATAAGAAATATTCTTCCTTGTATATTTGGAAATTTATATGAATCCCAGAAGGGTTTGAAATTCCTGATGCATGTACAAAATAATGAAAGTTTCACAAAATATGATAAATTATGGGGTGTACTAAATAAGATTTATTTCATGTATCTTTATTAAGTTAAGGAATAATATAAATTGAATTTATCATCACATGGTATGTTTGAATAATTTTATTAACCATATTATTTAGATGTTTTGGAAATCATATAAACTTGAGAAGAGTTTTCTGAAATCTATGACTTATAAGGAATGCCCTTGTATTTTGAATTAATCATCTTGAAAATGAAATATTAAATTTTGGAATGGTCTTACCATTAATATACAATTAAATCACTTGTTTAAAAGAGTGATATATAAGGGGTTGATGAAGAACATATTTATCCCAGAAGGATTAAATATAAATTAACATTTAATTTAACCCTGAAGGATATACATATACATGAGCATATGTACCTTTAAAATAACAATAAATCATATTATGATTCAAGGTAATGTTCTTACTTATTCATTGAAATATAAAGGGGATGGATTATTATTATTCCAAACTTCAAAACTGAATTTTCTGGTTATGAATTGATCATAGACGTTCTATGAGTTAAATAATGATCATTATGAAATTGAGATGTAACTGTTGTACTCTTTTTCCCTTAGTCATGTTTTTTCTACTGGGTTTTCTTGATAAGGTTTTTAATGAGGCAACACTCTGAGGACATGATGTTATTGTACTCTTTTTCCCTAATCAAGAGTTTTCCCCTAAAGGGTTTTTTCTTGATGAGGTTTTTAATCAGTAAATAATACATCATAATAGATATTAAAGGGAATGTTATACATTATTATGGATATCTATAATTAATGTAAATTGTTGGTCTTCCCCATGAGTTGTAATTTTTAATGAAACCATTCATTATTACCTATGGTATACCTCCCATGTCCTAAAGACGTAATTAAATAATAATATTAATTTATATCCTAGAGACACAATTAAAATATATAATTAAGGGGATATGATAATTTTTCACTCTTTTTTATTTCATTAGGTTTTTCCCCTAGGTTTTCCTAATAAGGTTTTTAATGAGGTAGAATTACATGGAATTCAATTACTTTGGCTTCACTTATTTTTCCTAGAGGGGTTTTTTAAGTTAATATTATATAAGATTCCATGAAATTATGAAATCTAAGGGGGGTGTTATGAAACATTATTAATGGATGAAAAAATCCAGACAATAATAATGACTCCTCAATTCCCATTTAATTCTCCTCTTAATGGCCAACCATCCATATTCTCACCGTTTGATCAGATCTCATGTAATCTTTAAATATAGTGATATGATAATGAAATTTTGTGGAATTTTTTATCTATATTGTGTTCTATACTTCTTATATATTTCTCTTTTATTTTTATTTTCATTTTTCATCATCATCATCATACACATATTCGACTCTCACTTCATCAACAATATGCTTCACCAATTATCAGTCTTACATTTCGAGTTTTGAAATTCATCGCGGTTTCAATCGATGTTTTATTGATTTCACAAAAATACTAAGATTATTAGAGAGATAAGGTTATTGAGTAATAAATGAAAAGTATTTTAATATGTAAATTAAATCAAATTTTGTTTTTTCATTTATTTTAGTTAAATTAAATGTTGAATCCATGCTTGAAAAGGGAAGAAGGTGCCTACATGTCCAGTGTGGAAATATGAATTCAATGCACTCCTTTTATCCCTTTATATATTATTATAATAAAAATAGTATATCATTAGGAGAGGTGGTAGAGGTGAGGCACCTTCCTCTTACCCCAAATTCAAAGGTGGAAAATCTTTTGAGCGTTGACATTGAAGAAAAAAATGGTTTAAAATAATAATAATAATATATTATTATTATTAATATTGGTTTTCAAACCCTAAATCTGCCACTAAATTCTATGTATGGCATCATATTGAAAAACCATTTGAGAATGCATGATCTTGGAATAGAGATGGTCATTTTAAGACCGATGTTGGACACTTTTTTTGGACTTGTGCCTCGAGTCAATGTAACACCCAATAACAATAAAATTATTATTATTGAGGGATATTGTATCTGACCTATCTCCCTCATACTGTGTCAGAATGAAAAACTGTATGTGATGTTGTGATCTAGAAATTAATGTGTATGTTTCAAGATCAATTTCAGTTATTTATTTCAGACTCATGGTTCGGGCCCATGATGCACCATTTGGGTGTGATACGGTGAATTTTTTCATTTTTACTGGATGTTTGATTGAGGCAAGTGAACTGTCTTTGCCAAGCATTATTTCTTGATTATCACAATGATGCGATCTGTTTGGACATTTGTATCCCTCTGAAGAGGCATATTAGTAAAATTACAGTTTTCCCCTCGGACTGACGATGATCCCCATGACTTCTTCATGAGTTTGACGGAGACACATCGTGTAGTGCGCTTACCCACCATGTAGTGCTACATAGCCAACAAGTCATGTTATGGAGACATAAAAACTAGATAGTAGAGTGGTACCACATATCGTTTGGGTCCCTGACTTGTCTTGTACCTATTTTTTAGGAAACTTCAAAGTTATGTATCTCCTTCATTTGAACTCGGATTTTGGCCATCAAATAGTCTATCCATAGTGTCTATCCATGTAGAACGTGATAGAACCCTTGGTTGTGGATTTCAAGATAATATGTGGAATTTTCTGGGAATGAACTTTTGAAGCAACACCCAATGATGACATGGATTATACAAAATCACCAAAACCTTCTAGGCGTAACCCTCCAGTAGGGATGGGTAGTTGAGTTCCTCGATGATAGAATTAGGTTTACCCTTTAGAAGGGCTGGGTAGTCGGATTCATCAATGACATTTCTGAGTTACCCTCTAGTAGGATAGGTTAGTGGAGTTCCTTAATGTTTCAAGAATACCCTAAAGTAGGAATAGGTAGTGGAGTTCCCTGATGATAGTACCAGGCTTACCCTCTACCAGGGTTAGGAAGTAGAGTTCCTTTATGACCTTACCAAGTTTACCCTCTAGCAGGGTTGGGAAGTGGAGTTCCTTGATGAAATATTCTAAGAACAACCCTCTACCAAGGCTGGGTAGTGGAGTTCCCCGATGACCTTACTAGGCTTACCCTCCAATAGGACTTCTTAGTGGAATTCTCTAATGACATTCCCTAGGGTACACCTCCAAATGGGCTAGGCAGTGGAATTCCTCAAAGACTATCAGAGTAGGATCCTGCTATCATACCAGGGCATGGGATCCTTACCTAGAATTTTTTTCCCCTCTACTATGTGTCACAATGATGATATGTGATCTGACATATCCTTAGATTCATGAGTAAGTGGAACACTTTCTCCACCAAGACACATTTTGTGATGCTAATTAAAACTATGAGGGCAAGTCTGAGCCACCCAATGTAGATAGTATCAAGGTGTCGTGATTTATTTCCTTATATTTGTTTGTTTAGGGAATATGCGTGAGATTTTGGGAATATTTGATGGACTTATTTTTGAACTGTTTGATACTCTTCTTCTTGGGCTATCCTATGAGATGGATATCCCTTTACTCTATCATTTGGGATTATTTAACAGAGTATATAAATATATATATAAATATAAATATCCTTCTTCGGTACCCAATCTATGGGTTTTGGTTACTCCCCTTCCAGGAAAGGTGATGATGGATGGGCTATGTCACATTATTTCTGTTTCTATCTTCTCATGGTTGGATGAGTCTAATATGCTTATATAGGTAGAGAAGACTCTATGAGAAGTTCATCTTCTCACCGTGTCAAGCTCCTTGTGTTTGGATGATTTTACTTTCACTCTCTTGTTGGGTTCATCTATACTTTTTCCTTGTCCCTTATTCTATCTAATATTTCCCTCTTCAAGTGTGTCTCTTACTACTCCCCCTTCATCATTTTGTGGCATTCTACTTGTTATGTTTATACTCACCCCTGTGTGGGTTTTTCCTATGCATTTCATGTTTTATGTAGATGACAGACAGGTTGACTAGGACTTTAGAGGACCTTAGGTATATGAGGTTCTTGGACCACATACGGTGGACATATCTTGGGATCCAGAAGCTGGTCTCTCTCAACTATTTCACTTTTCTAGTTTTCTATCATTTTGGCACACATTTCTGGTTGTGCATTTATTTTTCCCCTTTTCTTTTCAGTTTACACTATCGTGCTTCATACTATTTAGAGGTCCATGCATGTTTGGTTTATTTATATTAGTTTTTCATCTTTTATTTCCTCCCCTCTTCAATTTTACATTGATTTTGTTGTGTGTGTATACAGGTACATAGGAAATGTCCTCCCCAAATTTAGTTGTGCCTTCGATGCTAGTCACTACCCCATGGCCTATGGTGGTGGGATTGGGGTAGTTGCGGCTCGAGACCTGGCTTGGGTCAGGTCATGAAAAATTGGTTTCAGAGAAAGTTAATTATTTAGGATGTATTTCAGACATTTCCCATTAAAGAGGATTTGTTGGGTTTGTGTGTGTTTAATGTAATTGTACACCCAAGAACCTAATATTTATTTATATTTATTTATATATTGTATATTTTTTTTTATATATTTTATACATTTATTTCTATATATATATATTCAATTATTTTTTCAATTTTAATTATCATTATAAATTTCTTTTTCCTTAATATATATATATATATATATATGATTTCAAATTATATTATAATATATATATATATACATAATTTTTTTTCTTAAAATAGATACACATTATGTTTATATATTTAAATACTCTATATATATAGTGTAAATATATTATTAATTATATATATATATAAATTATATTGACATAAAAAAAATTAAAAAAATATATTTACTCATATAAATATATTATATATAATATTTAAATATAAAAACTATTTATACATAAATTTATAAATTTATAAATTTTAATTTTATAAAAATTATATAATATTATTTCTGTTAATTTAAATTTTTCCTATTAAATATTTTATTTTATTAAATTTTATTTATATATTTTATAATTTCAGTTCAATATTTACATTTTATATATTTATTTTTATTTATTTATATATTTCGTAATTTTTTTACATTTAATTATGATTTTATATTTCATTTTCATAAAAATATTTATTCAATATTCAAATTATATATTAATAGGATATATATACACACATTATTTTTATATAATTGCATTATTTTTATATATGTAAATAATAAATATATTATAAATTTGATACATATAAATATTTTATTAATGTCCAAAAGATTATAAGTAAAGGAAACAACACACACACTAACAGACCAGTAATGATATGCCTCACCCCATCCAAGGGTTGACCCACTCCGTAGCTGACTCATTATAATTTTTATAACCTAAAGGACCCACATTTGATGGCCTAATGGAACCTATTTCATGCCCTCCATTCCACTCATGTTGTGATATAATGTTTCCTTGTCCCTACTAGGGCCCTCAAATTCTTTCCATAAATGGCCCATAAATCCCATATAAAGGGGGCTTCTCATATTTGAATTGTGGTTGAATCTAGAATCATGGGAAGACTTTACCATTCATGTATGCCTCCAAATGCCAAGGGAGTATCAGTTATGAGGGAATTGGAAGATGCCACACCACACCTTTCCAAGTCCTTACCTTACACCTTGGGTATCATCTGCCACCAACTAAATTTATAGTGTTGTGTGTGTGAATGTGTAATTAATTAAATTTCATTTCAATATATAAATATTTAATGTAGATAGATACATCACTCCCACAAATCCGGACAAGGTATTTGTCATATTTTATTAGTTCTAAGTAGAAAGTGCTAATAAAAGTCACACCTTTATCAGGGCTATAAAAATTTACTTATATTAGTGCTAAGTAGAAATCATTGATAATAGTCACACCTTTATCAGGACAACAAAAGTTACTTTTATTAGCGCTAAACCAAGCACTGATAAAGTTGTACCCTTTATCTATGGTTTTTTTAGCATTAATAAAGGATAGATTTATCATCGCTAATTTTAGTGCTATAATGAGTTTTTACGAAAAAAATATTATTAATTTATATAAATGATTATATTTATATTAAAAAATAATGTTTATTTATGTACATTAATTAAAAAAATATTTTTAGAATAAATATAAATATGATATATTATAATATATATTTTTTAATAATCTAAATATATATATAATGTTTACCAAAAGTATTCATAAGTTTATAAATAAATAGATATATATTTAAATAATCATAAAATTATAATAATTTTTTAAATGATAAATATATTTATAATATTTATAATTATTTATAAATATTTTTTAAATATACTTATTTATAATAATAAATATAAATTAATATATGTCTTAAATGAATATATATACATATCATTAGATAAAGATGATATTAATTTTAATTATTTATTTTTATATATTGATGTGCGAGTATAATTGATCCTATATGATCATAAAGTTTATTTGTGGATGTGATTCTCACTAATGTTCAAAATGTTAAGATTACATATATTATGATGACGCGCACATGCATATGTAATGTATTCATCATAATGAATGTTCGTTTATAAATTGTAACTGTATGATTCATTCATGTTATACCCATGAACTTATGATGTTCATAAATACTTATAAAATTACAATACATATATTGAAATAAAAAATTTATATATTAAAATTATAATTATAATTTTTAAATAAATAGAAATAATTTATAAATTTATTTGTTTATAACTATTATTATAACTATTTATATATGTGTGTGTATTTAAATAATTATAAAATTAAACTAAATACATTTCTTATAATTTTATAAATATGTATATATTTATATATTAATACACACACTAACACATAAATATATATATAAATATATTTATAATTATATGAAAATATTTATAAATATATTTATTTATAATTATAATTATAAATATATATATACGTTAAAATAATTATGAAATTATAATAATTATATTTATAATAATTATAATTATATATATATATATAATTATATAAATATATTTATAAATATATATAAATATTTTTACATACATACCAATATTAATAATTAAAATTATAAATAATTTGTATATATGTAAATAATTATAAAATTATAATAAATAAATTTATTATAATTTTAGAATTATAAATAATTTATTAATATTATGTCTTTATCAATGCTGATAATGGTCTGTTTAAATCATCACTTTATATTTTAGAAGTAATGAAAACATCCTTTATTAGCGCTTTCCAAAAATCCCTGATAAAAGCTTTTCGTGTTTTTATAAATGGAACCCTACCAGATACACTTGTCGCTCAATCCTCAATCTTTCAAGGAAGTTGACCTCTATGTATGTTGTTGCCTCCACCTCATCTACCCTCGCCCCCGCCTCCACCTCTACAACCCCCACCTTCACCTCCGCTACCCCCTTCTCCACTGCCCCCACCACCGCTGCCCCACCTCCACTGTCTTTGCCTTAACCTCCGCCTCCACCTCTGCCTATGCCGCCTCCGCCTCTGCTGTCACCACCCCTGCTTCCACTTCCCCCCCCCCTCTACTTCCCCCACCTCCGCCTCTTATGTCCCCTCTTCCCCCACACTCATCTTCGTAGTCCCCTCCTCCCCCACCTCTGCTGCCCCCTCCTCCACCTCCGCTCTCCCCTTTACCCCCACCCTCATCGTCGTCATCGTCATTGCTGCTACCTCCGTTGCCCCCGTAGTCCCTACCACCAGACCATAAGTTTCAAACAATCTACTTTATTTGTTCAAATATATATATATATATATATATTATTTTAGAATATATATTTATATTATTCTTTCAAGAACTAATATTGGGAGAGATATAATCCATGTTTTTTAGGAAAATAACGGTATTTGATCAAGATTTTAGGTTGACATTGCAATAATTATTAATTCTCCTTTTTCCTATAATTATAATTGTCTCATATATGATTAGTGGTTAATTAAATACTCTTATTTATGATTTATGGTAGTGTTCAATTTTTAGCTAAAAGAATATTCAATGTGGTCATATGATTGGACCCTTTTAAATTTTACATCCAAATGTGTAAGAAGGTGAAACAAATCTTAAGATTTGGAGGTTCATAGATTATGAATGAAAGGGGTCATATTATATCTATCTCTTATATTTGTTTTTTATGGATGTAAGCATTGTGAGAAAAAACTCCAATTGAAGAAAATTATTCTTCTATTGGATTTTATATTACATTTGTTAACAATCATTGATGATTTTTGGTATTGTTGAGCACTGTTGAAGAATAATTGATGAAAAATATTTAATTGGATACCAAATGATTTATGAAAATATATCCATTCATTGAAAGAGGATTCTTGTTAATGATAATGTTTCCCAATGGTTTCTTATTTTTTGTTGAGATTTGGTTTTTTATATAGTTGAACCTAACCCAATAGTGATCTCCATATCATGGTGGATTTAAACACCCTATATAACTACCAATGAAGTGAAATTACCTTTTTTCTCAAATCATACATGATAAAATCTTTGAAATAATTATCCATCCTGTGAACTAGAACTATTATATTCCCCTTATGTATGATCCCGATCGATGTATGTGTTCCATTTCTTAGAACTATATATGGCCATATTCATGTTCATATGGGATATATATTGATTCCTTAATTTCTTATCTTGTAATGACCTTAAATTTCACTTTTAAACTTTTTCCCCCAATCATTTAAACTTTAATAGTGAATTATATACCAATTTATGTATGTTTTTCTATAATAACCTATTTTAGAACATAAAATATTGTTTTGTGTTTGGAAAATAATATTTTCAAATAGAAAAGACAATTTTATTGAGTGAGTTGATTTTGAAACAAAATTTGCAAGGTAATGAAAATAATTATAATGGTTTTAAAATGTTTTATATATGGTTTCTGTTTCCTTTTCATTTTATATTGAATTTTTGGTTTTGAAATTGAAATTGGATTTTTAGAATTGCATTATCTTTTGAAACCATGTGTAAATATTTCCTTTTAAGAAACAATTTTTTTAAATTTTAAATGTTCAAGAAGTGGTTGATTTAATTTTGAAAAATTAAAGAAAATTTTGGGAATTTGTGGAAACGATTTAACATGAAAAATAAGGATTTAATTTTTAATAATTTGGATTGTTTTCAAAGTGTGCACATATTTGTGAAAGAGTTTTTTTAACTGATTGGTTTATTTTAAAAAGGGTATACTATTTTAAAGAGGTATTTGTGTAAATGGTTGTTTATTTTAAAGGTATTTCAAGTGTGATTTTATAAATAGTTTTAAAAGGACATTTGAAGTGTAGTTTTACATAATATTTTACATTTATATATTTATAGAGGTAGGAAAACCATTACATTATACAGGTAAGACAAGTAGATTGATAATAACACCATGGAAAGGGAATGTCACTAACTCTATCCAACCCAAAGGACATCCACCATGAACACACTCCAAAAAAGGGGGATTAATGTTTAACCCTATTGCAACTCCTAAGCCTATTTTTAGTCCACAATAACCTACATGGTTTAAATTAATGGTGTCCTCTAGAATTACATCCTCTTTCTAGTTTGGTGATAGCTTCTGAGGGGATGAGTTTTAGGAAATAAAATGAAGTAAAAAATAACATTCAAATACTAAGATCCCCTTATTTGAAAGGAAACTTTTGTGAATTTTTTTATTAAATATTATTATTATCGAATAAAATAGGATGGGTATGAATAAAGAATGGATGGATTCCAATCGTTTGACAAAAGAGTATGAATTTAGAGTGAAAGAGTTCATCATGTTTGAAAAAGATCATGCATATGACACTTCTCAAATCCTTTGACCAAGATTAGACTATTTTTATTCATGAATAATTAGTCTAGAGGATTTGGAAGAACATTTGATCTATCATGGAATAGATCAAAGTTATAAATGTTAGAATAAATATGGGAAAAATCGAATGTAGCTAGTTACTGGGATAATACTACATTTTATGGATAATCTGATATGATTACAATTGTGGAAATTGAACAAGATGGTATCAAGGATGTGATTACATATATGAATGATGATGAAGATCATATTGAGGAAATGAAAATGATAGTTGAATATGAACATTTTCATTGCCAAAAACTATTTGATAAGTTAATGATTTATGCAATGACGTCATTGCATGATGGTTGCAATAAATATACAGCATTGTCATCCATACTGAAGCTATATAATTCAAAAGAAGGGAACAAATGGAGTGATTCTAGTTTTACAAAACTACTTTCTCTCTTGATTGACATTCTCTGAGAAGATAATGGGATCCTGATCCAAACATGCGACAGAAAATGAATAATTCGCTCAATGAGTATGATATCTGAAAGAATACATGACATCCCAAATGACTGTATAATATTTCATAAGGACTTCAAATCACTTGAAGAATTCAAAAATTGTGTTGCTTCTCGATACAGTAAAGATGAATCTGGTCTTATGAAAGTTGTATGGTACTTTCCAATCATTCCCAGGTTTAGGTGCCTATATGAAAGTGAGGAGACTGCAGGGCAATTAAGGTGGCATGTAGATACAAGAATTAAATATGGGAGACAATGTCACCGATTAGACTCTCCTCAGTGGAAGAGAATTGATCAATAGTATCCTAAATTTGAAAATGATCTGATAAACCTTTCCCTTGCATAAAATACAGTTGGAGTGAATCCTTTGGATTTTCAGAGAATCACTCAAGATACATGGCCAGTTATGTCGGTAAATTATAACTTACCATCATGGTTATGTATGAAATGAAAATACCTCATGTTATATATGCTTACATCAAAACCAAAAAAAACTAGGTAATGTTATTGATGTTTATTTGGATCCATTCATCGATGATTTGAAAATATTATGGGATTCAAGTTCTATATTGTATGATTCTTAAAGAAATGAATATTTCACATTGAAATCAATGTTTTATGGGATGATAAATGAATTTCCTATTAATAGAAAATTTTTAAGATATAACATTAATGGAACTTAATGGTTTTATATCAGTGAACAAGTTTCACCGTAAATTAGGTCTAAGAATTCATTTAAAACCATGTCTCTAGGACATCGCAAATTTTTACCTCGACAACGTAAGTAACGATCTTAGATGACATCATTCGGTAGAAGTTAAAAATAATTTACAACACAGTCTCCACTAATAGGTGATCTACTGTTTGTGAAAGTAAAATATGTGGACACTGCTTTTGGTAAACCATTTTCAAAAAACCATACAAAAATTGATTGGAAAAAGAGATAAATATTTTTTGAATTACCATATTGGAATTGTCTGTACGTCATACATTTTCTTGATGTTATGAATATTTAAAAAACTGTATGTGATAGTGTTATCAACATGTTTCAAAATGAACCCAACATAAAAAAGGATAGACTTAAGGCTAGGTTGGACATGGTTGAAAAGGGAATACGAGAAGAGTTGGTGCTAGTAAATGATAAATAATGAACTTTTCTTCCTCCATCTACTTACACTATTTCTAGAAATGAGATATATCAATTTTGTAACTTCTTTAATGACGTGAAGGTTCAAAAGTGGTATTCATTGAATATCAAGAACATTATTTAAATGACAAATTTAATGTTAAAGGGTATTAAATAACATGAATTCCATGTTTTGATGCAATATCCAATTCTTATAGCTTTACGTTTCATTTTTTCCAATAATTTTAGTCATACATTAACCAAGAACATTTTCTTCTTTAAAGCTATATGTAGAAAAGTTATAGACCTGACGAAATTGCAGACTATGGAAAGAGAAATTTCTATCATATTACGTAAATTGGAAATGTCCTTCCCACCAACATTCTTTGATATGATGGTTCATTTGATGGTTTACTTGGTGATAGAGATTCAACTATTTTTTAATGTACACTATAGATGGATGTTCCTCATTGAAAAATATAAGTAGATTTTGAAAGGGTATGTCAAAAATTGAAGTCTTTCAGAGGGTTGTATTGTGGAGCGATATATTATTGTGGAAGCCATTGAATTATGTACTGAATGCCTGTATGATGTGGAAATTGTTGGTCTAACGAAATCTTGTCACACTGCGAGGCATGTGGGTGAAAGAATTATTGGAAGAGATGTTGTCACATTCAATATTATAGATCGGGATCAATCCCACCTTCATGTTTTGAATAATAGTTTGGAGGTTTCCACATACGTTGAAACCCATAGTGAAATTTTTAGGCATTTTAATCCCCCAAGGGGTGAAAGATGGATACCAAATAAACATAATCAACAGTTTAGTAGATGGTTTTAGGACAATATTTTTAATGAGTCAGATAAAAATCCAGATTCAATTTCAGATTGACTTTGATGGAAAGCTGAAGGACCAAGTGTGTGTGTATTATCTTACAATGGTTATATAATTAATTGTTATAAGTTGTATACAAATGAACATGATGAAGAAAGTACCATGAAAAATAGTGGAGTTACAATTTTCGTTGAAGTGATGAATGTTTCTAGTACTAAGGAAAGAAATACAATTTACATGAATATGTCATACATTGGAATCATCAAACAAATATGGGATTTGGATTATAAAATATTCCAAGTGCTGGTTTTTTAATGCAAATGGATTGATAATAGGAGTGCTATAAAAATGGATGAATTGGTATTTGTGAAAGTTGATTTCAGTAAAGAAGGTTACAAAGACGAATCATTTGTAGGGGAATCATGGGAAATGAAAGTATTTTATGTTCCAGATCCCATAAACCAAAAGTGGTTAATTGTTATGTTATAGAAAAAAACCACTGAAGGGTTAGATTAAAATTCAACTGGGGATGGCCCTTTCATTAGTTTGTTGCTATCATTACACAGTGGTCCCAATGTAGATGGTGTTTTGTATGTCATAGGACACCATAATGATGGTATTTGGATAGTATATAGAGGGGTCAAATCCCTTCATCATTTGAAAAAAAGAGTTCAATAGTGAATTTATATATTTCTTTGTAATATACATCACGTTACCTTATTTTATTATATGTTTTCTGTTACATTTATGTACTCGAAATTAAATTTTAAACCACTTATGTAGATAATGACTTTTTCAGATGATGGTGCTCCCAATACTGAGGAAAAATACATCTCTCAACCTATTGTTACTCGTAGTGTAGAGGAACAATGACCTTCTGCGCATAATGGTGCTCCCAATCCTGAGGAACAGCGGGTTTCTTAACCTGTTGCTACTCCCGGTGTAAAGGTATAATGACTATCTTCACATTTCCATGCTACCTCATCATAGGAAAAAATATTGAAAATATTGACACTAACGAAATGGTAGGCAATGAAGGACCGATGACACAGGAAAAATAGGAGCTTCGTAGTTCGACGATCTTAGAAAAAATCATTAAAGGGAAAGTTAAAGGCATCAAATATGAGAACTGATGGAATGTGTGGGGACAGCATGTTAACACCAATAAGGACATGTTTTGTAGTTACATTGGAATGATCACTTAGCTTCACATGTTTATGGATATATATTGGTGGAACCATTTTATGTCTGGGCCTAAGACACTAATGTGGGAAGAGATTATGGTAATATTATGATATCATTTATCTATTTTACTAGAAAATAAATTAATAAAACATTGAATTACTCTTAATCATCCCTCACAGAGTGAATTTATAGTAGATTAATCCCATAATAAATATGTATTAATTATTACTGGAAGGATTAAGAGAGGATTTCACACAATTCTATTGAGAAATCATCATAAAGATACTGAAGGGAAAACAAAACCACACCCACTTCTTATCTATACACACTTGATAACCTAAGAAGTGTGGGATGTGTTTACTAGACATTGTTTCGATGTGTCTTTTCAGGTACATTGTGTCTAGTAATATGTTGTTTTAAAATAAATGTATTCATCACTTTAATTGAAAATTTTTTATTTATGAAACAACAACTGAGTGCTGAAAATAAGGAATGTGAAGTGTTAAACCCTATTTTATTATTCTAGGAATTTCTGAGTCCTTAATCGGAATAATCAATCATGTATTAATTTTTCTAAATCTATAAAAGAAGGAATATTCCCCACCTTGAGTTAATGATAATTCCTCCTCTACATGGTATTAGAGGTTTCATCCATTTTTTCCTCCCACCTCTTGCCCTATGCCACCCCCCTCCCTTCTCCTTCCCTACGTGCCCCCTCCCTGTTCTCTCCCTATGCGGGGCCCCTCCTGAATCCCTCCCTCCGTGGTTCCCCTCCCAGCGTTGCTCCCATATCCAACCTTATGTGTCTCCCTTCCCAACACCACTCCCATCTCCTTCCCAACACAGCTCCACTCTCGACACTCCTTTCAGCTCCCGCATGACGCCGCACAAAGCCTTCATTGCACCTCCTATTTCCTCACCTCTAGCGACCCTCTAGCCATTGATGAATCCTAAGGTAATCATGATTCCCCTCTATTCCCTCTTCTGGTGTGGATCCTGAATCCCTCATTACGCAGCGCCCCTCTAAGCACACGCGCGACACAGCTCCGGCTACACCTTCCTGCTGCCCTACTTCAAGAAGTGGCTTTTGGAACCCGCAAACATCCTGGTAAATGCAATCTCGCCTCCTATTTGTGACTCTCGGACCCTAATACTAGTGAGAACCCTCCTAGTCATGGTCCTCATCCCTCATCACTCCCATCAGTGCTCCCAACTCACAACGCCTTCTTTCGGCCTCCCACTTCATCCATCATCGCCCACCTAGTCCCGGTAATTGTGACGTCCTCCATCTGTCGACCGCCCCCCAGATACTGGTGCTTCTTCGTCCGGCTTGGCCTCCATTGCAACATCTCGACATCTAATTCCAAATTTTAATACTGCTATCCAAGAAAAACTACTGATCCTACCCTCCTCTACAGATGTCCGGCACTCCAATGACAGCCTCTTCTACTCTACCGCATATGATCACAGCTTCCACCTGCCTCGTTGATGGGCGGCTCGACTCCACCGACTTCTCAGTCTAGATGAATACCATCTTGTTGTATCTGATAGGAATAGACCTTGATTCTCACCTCAATGATCCTCCACCAGTATCTAAAGATCCCATATAATGTATTTGAAAGATTCCTGATAGAAATATATTTTCCTTTCTAGTAAATTCCATGGATCGCTCTGTCAAAGACGTCACCTGAACTGCAAATACGGTCAAGGAACTATGGGATTCCTTGAACCTCATGTATTTTGAGACTAATAATTTTTCTCGGGACTCTGATATTCTTCAGTTCTTGTTTCTTATCTGGAAGTAGGACTTCTCCTTCCATGCGTACGTCATAGAATGGATGGATCTCCATGATGAACTGCTTGACCTATGGCCCATTCCCCTAACACCGAAGGCAGCTAGGGCCCATCGGGACCAACTGTGCATCTTTTGCCTTGTTAATGGACTCACTCCTGAGTATGAGATGATGGCTACTGATATGCTCAACAGCTCATCTCTGCTGGAGATCCCACAATTGTACCATCGCTTGGGAAAGGCCCATCGGGATCTTCCCCTACCCACACCCATCATCGATCAATCTTCCCTCATAGGTCTTGGTAGTGGATTCTCCTTGAGCCCTCATGGACGTGGATGTCAGGAGTTCTATCCTCATCCCCTTTTTCAGCACTCTGGAAAGCTCAGCCACCTGATCAACCACTACTGGGTTCTTCATGGATGCCCATATCAGTAACTACGGAAGGGTCAGACATCAATCCTTGATGCATTATTAGCCGCTGCTCTTCCTCCATCTCTGGACATCACCATGGATGTACTCTGAATGCTTCACAATCCTTATACCCCCTCCATACCAGGTCTATCTTAGGCTTCTTTTTCCCATTCTGGTGGTTCTACTATCTTTTTTTGTCATCGGTCCCCTTCATAGATTCTTGACTCAGGTGCTTCTGACCACCTCACCGGTGATGTTGGTATGTTTTCCTCCTACTATCCTTATGTTAGTTTCTCATCCATCATTGTATCTGATGGATCTACTATCCTGATTGAGTGCTTTAGTGATTTCTCCCCAACTTCATCTATTCACTTTCCCTTTGTGGAACTTGTGCCTATAAGACCTTTTAACCTTATATCCATCAATAAGCATACAAAGTATTTCAACTGTGCTAAAATATTTACATCCCCTATTGTTGTTTTCTAGGATTGGACGATGAACCAGGAACTTGGTAGAGGCCAGATTTGGGATGGGGTATACATGTTCAATAGACTAACATCCATTGACTGCAAGTCTTTCCATATCACTTCATTGAACCTTTAATCCTAGTTGGTACATCCACCCTCTTCCACCATTCATCGACTATTTATATATTTTAGTCATCATGTGTCTTTTACGTGTGAGTCTTGTAAATTTTTGAAACATCATAACAATTCATACATTCTTCAAGTACGTACATGGGTCTTAAAACCTTTTGATTTGGTTCATTTGGATGGTTGGGGTCTCTGTTCCATCTCGAGTCATTTAGAGTACTAATATTATATATCCTTCATTGATTATTTTTCACTAATGACTTGCATATACCTACTTAGATAATAGTTTTATTTTTTTCTACTTTCCATTCCTTTTAAACTAAGATTCATAGACAATTTTTTCTCTCTGAAAAATGTCTCCACTCAGACAATGGGTGAAAGTATCTATCCACTCCCTTTCAGAAGTTCCTTCAAGAGAAAGGCATCATTCATCAGACCTCCTATCCTGATACACCCTAACCGAATGGATTGGATGAGCAGAAACACCGAAATATTTTTGATACTACTCATTCCCTCCTATTCCACTAACATGTGCCTCTTCTATTTTGGAGATATGTGATGCTTACTGCTACTTACCTTATCAACCACCTTCCATATTTTATCCTTCCAAGGGAGACTCATTTGCAGAATATGTTCTCTTATCTCCCTCCTCACTCACATCCACTTTGGGGTTTGGATGACTCTATTATATTTGTGACACTTAACCCGGCCTCTCCAAACTCTCTCCCAAATCCCTCCACTGCATCTTCCTTGGCTATTCCCGCACTCAGTGTGGATATCACTTCCACTCACCAGACCTGTGTAGGTATGTCATCTCTGTGGATGTATAATTTTTTGACATATCTTCATTCTCCTTTCCCTCTCCTCATCCCAACATTTCCATTTATGATTTTATTCCTATCATCATCCACCCTCCTTTGGTGTCTCACCCTACTAATCCCCATTTTGGTATGGACTACTCCCATCGCTCATCGATTGTATCCCCTATCCCGGTCGAATATACCATCGTTTTCAATTCGTCTGAGGATCCTTCCCTGGTACCAGACAACTTTCCCATTTCACTCTATAAAGTTACTCACTCTTCATAGAGTACTCCTCTATTTACATCTTCATACAGAGGTCTGTCAGTACTGGAGATGGTATTTATTCCCCACAAAGTTGGAAATGAAAAATCTCACTCGGGGCACCTAAAAGATATGCGAGATGAATTACAGGTTCTATAAGACAACCATACATGGGATCTTATCCCCCTTTAAGAATTAAAATAGTTGTTTGGTAGAAAATGGATTTTTTAGTCCGCCATAATGACGATGGCACTATCCATCACCTCAAATCCAACCTTGTGGCAAATTGTGTTGCTCAAATATATGGTATTGACTATTTTGACACCTTCCCTCTAGTTTCTAAGATAGAATCTGTTAAACTATCCATCTCTCTAGAAGCTCATCATAATAGGACCCTTCATAAACTGGATGTCAAGAATGCCTTCCTCCATGGATTTCTTGAGGAAGAGGTTTATCTGCAAGATCCCCCCTGGTATTTTTGCCTCTGACACCAACTCTTAGGTCTGTCGACTTCACTACTCTCTATATGGTCTCAAGCAGTCTCTGCGTGCTTGGTTTGGCCGATTTAGAACCATCATCACTGACTTTGGGAAATCTCATAGTATGAAAACTACACCATGTTCTACAGGATGAAAACTAATGGTTGCATCCTTTTGGTAGTGTATGTGGATGATATCATCATCACCGGGAGGGACTCACCAAGAATCACCCACCTCAAGTGGCATCTTCATCATCACCTTCACTCCAATGATATTATCCCTCTCAAATACTTATTTGGCATTAAGGTCTCCCATTAACCTAACATCATCTTCTACTGCCAACAGAGATATGTGTTGGACATTCTGTAGGATACAGTACTGACACAAGCCACCGCTATTGACACTCCTCTTGGTCATGGGGAACGATCTCTCTATGACTCCTCATAACTGTATTCACACCCAGAGAGGTACTGTGGAATGGTAGGAAAACTAAATTATCTCACCATGACTCATCCAAAAATTCCATGCACTATTGGAAAATTGAGCCAATTCATGGAGCATCCGACCACCTCTCAGGGGGGTGTTGTCCTCTCCATCATTAAATACATCAAGAGGGACCCTGATCATGGTCTTTTCTACTCCCACCATTCTCATCTAAATATTGAGGTCTTCTTTGATGAGGACTATTCTGGTTGCCTTACTACCTATAAGTCTACTTTAGGGTTTTCCATTTTCTAGTATGGAAACCTCATCTTTTGGCGCATCAATAAATAGACTACCGTCTCATGATCCATTTTAGATTTAGAGTATGTTCCATGACAACCACCACTAGAGAGATCCTATGGATTCATCCTCTTATATAGGATTCTAGATTTCCTCATCATACATCTTCTCATATCTGGTGTCAAAATTAGGCAACCACCAAGAATGCTTCAAATCAAGATTTCCATGAACACAAAAATCATATCAAGGTGGAATTTCACTTTCTTCTCCACCACAAAGTGAACAACCATGTTAGCTTTAGCCACATCCCGATGGTGGATCAACATGGAGACATCTTCACTAAAATGCCTCCCTGGGGATCACCTGGCCTCACTCAGTTCCAAGATGGGCATCCATAGTATCTGTGACCCATCTTGAGGGGGAGTGTGTATGCCCTTGTCTGAAGTCATCTTTCTTTTGTGGGACTTGTGGTCCAAGTTGGGTATGTCCAGCTAAATGGGGAGTGTTAAACCCTATTTTATTATTCTTGGTATTTTCAAGTCCCACATCAGAATACTCAATCATGTAATCATTTTTCTCAATATATAAAAGAAGGCCTCCGCCTCACCGTAAGGCAAGGAGAATTCCTCCTATAAAATAAGAAAAACCAACGTACCCCTACTTTAAAGCAAGGATGGGGTACTCTTCAATTGAAAAAAATGGAACGCATTTTAAATCTACCACAATACTTTTATGTGACATGAAATAACAACATAATTATGTTCCTCTCTATATATAATGATTGATGACAGGAAATCCAATTCCACTTCATCCCCTACTATGTGGTATAGAAGGAGGCCTGTGTAAATGAAGATTGGAAACTAATATATAAAAACACTCAAAAGGTTTGGGAAACATGTGTAGGTATGACATAATAAAAATTTTATTCTCTAAATCATTATTACATAACAATGATTACTTATTTTACTATATTTTATATCTGACATAATCATAAGAATCAGAAACACCTCTACCGGATGAACATGCACTATAGGTGGACTTGAAGTGGCGAGAACAGTATGGTCATATCATAGGTGAGGGTTTTCGGGTGATACCCTGAACCTATTTTGAAAAAATAAACAAGACGATCAAGGAGAAGAAATGAAACATATTAGAGAAAGACTATCTAACCTTGGAGAACAATTCCAATGACATAGATATATACTAGAAACTTTTATGGGGGGGAATCAAAGAGAAGAAAAAAATCAAGAACAACCATTTCCTCATGACCCACCACCCCACCCCACCCCCACTAGCTTTGAGGTGAGCCATTACCCTCAAAGTGTTGTCTTGGATGAGGTAGTCAATGTTATAATAATTGTTTCTATGAAATGTGAATTTGAAAAATAATAATACCTTTCCTGTACTGATATTATATAGGGTTATAATGATTGTGATTTATATCTATCAACACCCACCCATCGTCTTGTAGCAAGGGCAATAGTGTTCAATATCCAAAACTACATGCTACACAAAAAAACCACTTCCAACAGGTCATGTAATAGTGTCGATTAGAATAGACCATGATTCAAGCACTGAGCTACCTGTTCCAATTGATGGGGATGATATTCATATGGTCGAACAAGCTATTGGAATATTAATCACATGGTTATAACATCGTTTAAAAAAACATGTCGGTATTAATTTCTAATTTATTTTTCAAGCTAAACCTTTAACAATTAATGAAAAAAGGTCTCAATTGATGAATGTTATTACAGACAAACAAAGGGAAGCGGTGAAATGAAGAACCCACTCAAAACCATCTAATGGAACGACCAAACTATCCAAAAGATCTACCGAAATAACCTTTACCCCCCATGATCTATGTCTGTATTTACTATCATTTAAGGTTCATGTGGATAGAATGTTAAAAAAATTTCTAGTCACATATTTGATTTTAACGAAAATATGAACGAATAAGAAGATCAAGACTTCATTCATGTTCATAATGTAATTGAAATCCTCAAATATAATTGGATAGGCTCCTTAGTTATAATTGTAAACATGAGGTATGTTTTCATGATTTTATTTTCCAAAATCTAATATGCTATTTTAATTATGACTAAATACATTTCATATTTTTTGGAAGGTGTATATATCATAAAAATAAAATTCATTTCTCCAAGAAAAAAAATTTACTCTTTTGTCCTCAAATCACATATATAGAAAAACCAAAAATAGAATAAAAATAGAGTATAAAATAGTTGTAGACCTGCTCAAATCGTTTGAAAGAAAACATACAGAGGAAAAATTCTTATTACTACCAATGATATTGGGGAAAAACTCTAAAATTTAATAATATCATGTATACTTTCATTTCATTCGTTAATTGTTAATTTTTTTGTTTCTAGGCAGCATTAGATGCTCATTGTGATCAATTTGGATACTTTAAATATTTACTTCCTAGATTCAATGCTTGGATACCTAACAAACCGACCACACATGATGGCATTTTTCAATTTTTAATACACTACATGAAACATTTTATAACTAAACATCAATTTATATAATTTTTATTGTCATTTAATGATGACTATGTTATGATAGGGTGGTGAATAGATATCATCAAAATCATGGAATGAGGCTAGGGGATAAGCATGTCGACCTTGAAAAGTTCTATGAATTCAAAAGTATCAGGGTATATATAATAATATTTCACTATCCAAACACATATCAAAACAAATTAATTTTTTTATCAATGTTTCTTCAGTGTCCAAAATAAAAAAATGGAAAATATTTTGGTTATTATGTTTGTAAATTTATGAGATAGATCATACTCCATGAAAAAACTAGCATCCCTGAAGTGGTATTTTTGTAGATAATTATTATTTCATTTAAAATATTTATTATTTATTTTTGTATTTATATTTTTTTAGTAATACTATGATTGTCAAAAAGAATCATATTCATAGGACGATATAGATTTGTTTAGAAATGAATGAGCAATATACCTGATATAAGAATGTATATAAATAGCATAAAGATGTGACTTCCATAGAAGTAGTGGATTGTTTCATATTTATGTTTAATTTACTTATTTTTTGTATTACTCACATAAGCATTGTTTTCTAATATAGGTGGAATACTTTGTTCTTGTTAGGGTGTTTTGTTCGAAGATGGTCATGCTCATCAGAGATAGAACTTTATGGGTACAACTCAGAATTCAATGAGAATGTAATTTTTTTATATACTATGTTTTACATCATAATATTATCTATTCTCTCCTATATAAACATAATCTATATTAAATTTTTGACTACTCATGCATGATATTTCTTTCATAGACTTCTTCACCCTAAAAAACTTGTCACCCTTAAAGTGTCTTCATTTATTAATTTACTTCAATTGTAGTGGAGAGAACATGAAGGAAAGTGATAAATGCCAACATTGCAGTGTTTCCAGTTCGACAAAGAAATCTAGTGGAAGGTGTGGTAACATTGGAAGTTCAGATTGTTTTGAGACTTTGGGTTATTTAGAAATCAGCCGCACCTCAATAATTTGTGATGTGTAAGAATTATTCTTATTTCAAACTGATACATGATGTGACTGGTATGACTCAAAGTGTCTCTATTTATTTATAATTGACATTAATGTAAGTAAAAAGAACAAGTAACATACTGAAAACTGATAAAATGAATTCATATTTTTTTAATACTTTGGGGTAAAAATATATAATACATTTGTGACATTTAGGAATCAACCACACCTCAATATGGTGCATGGTGTGACTAGTATAACTCAAAAATGTCTATTTTTATTTAAAATTGACATTAATTTAAGTAAAAAGAACAAGTGACATACTGAAAACTGAGAAAACACATTCAATTGTTTTTGAAACTTTAGGAAATGATCCATGAGTCATTTATGACTTTTAGGAATCAACCATGCCTTAATCCAACACACTAAGTGACCAGGATGACTAAAAGTGTCTTTTATATGTTTAAAATTGATATTTTAGTTCATAGCGTGTCAATCAATGAAAAAAAAAGAAAATTTTCTTTGATTGTCTTGATAATTTAGGACAACAATTCAGAAGTAATTTAGGACCTGTATGGAGCAGTCTCAGGTCAAACCGACATAATATGTGAATGGTATGACTCAAAATGCGTGTTTCCAGTTTGAAATGACACTTTAGTAAAAAACACAAGTGACATACTAAAAACTATGAAAACACACTCGAATTGTTATCAAAATTTAGAATAATGATCAATAAGTCATTTTTGGCATGTAGGGATCAACCTCATCTCAATATGATGCACAGTTTGACTGATATATCTCAAAGGGACTTTTTTATTTATAATTGATAGAAATTTTTGTAAAAAAACAAGTTACATAATGGAAACTAGGAAAATGAATTCATATTCCTTTGATAATTTAGTAAAATGATCCCTGATTCATTTTTTATGTGTAGGAGTCAACCCCACCTCAATACGACGCACAGTGGGGCTGGTATGACTCAAAGACTCTTTTTTATTTTAAATTGACAATAATTTATATAAAATGAACATGTGACATTATGAAAACTAAGAAAACACATTAGTGTTCTTTTGATACATTATAAAAATGATCCATGAGTCATTTTTTATGTGTATGGATCAACCACACCTTAATCTGATGCATCATGTAACTGGTATGACTAAAAGTGTTCGTTATCTCTTTTAAAATGACATTTTTGTTCAAAACGTGTCGCTCACTAAAAACCAAGAATGCACAGTCCGATTGTCTTGATAATTTAGCATAGATATTCATAAGAAATTTGTGACATGTATGAAGTAGCCTCACATTATCCTGATGCACGATATGACCGATATGACTCAAAAATCATGTTTTCAGTTTGAAATGACATTTTAGGAAAAAAATAAAACCGGTATAATAAAAACTGAGAAAACGCATTCAGATTGTTTTGAGACTTTTAGAAAATGATCTAAAAGTAATTTTTGAGATTTAGGAATCAGCCTCACCTCATTATGATTCATGATGTGTCTGATATAACTCAAAGTGTCTATTTTTATTTAAAATTGTCCCTAATTTTAGTAAAAAGAAAAAGTGACATACTAAAAACTGAGAAAATGGTTTTTTTTATATTTTAAGATAACGATCTATGATTCATCTTTTACATGTAGGAATCATCCCCAAATCAATGTAATGCACATTGTGACTGATATAACTCCAAATGTTTCTTTTTATTTAAAAAATACATTAATTTAAGTAAAAATAACAAGTGACATACTAAAAACCAAGAAAATGAGTTCGGATTGTTTTGATACTTTAATAAAAGGATCCAAAAGTCATTTTTGACTTTTTGGAATCAACCACACCATAATCTAATGCATGGTGTGACCAATATAACTAAAATTGTCCCTTATTAGTTTAAAATTGACATTTTAGCTCAAAAAGAGTCACTCGCTAAAAACCATGTAAACTCATGCCGATTGTCTTGATCGTTTATGATAGTGAGTCATAAGTTATTTTTTACATGTATGAAGTAGTCTCACGTCAAAAAAATGCATGATGTGACTAGTATGACTCAAAAATTAATGTTTCCAATAGGAAATGAAATTTTAGAGAAAAAACAAAACTGACATACTGAAGAACAAGAAAACACATTCATGTTCTTTTGATACTTTTACGAAATGATCCATCGGTAATTTGTGATAGGTAGGAATCAACCACAACTCAATGTGAGGCACGGAGTGGCCAGTATAACTCCAAATGTTTCATTATTTAAAATTGATATTAATTTAGTAATAGAACAAGTGACATAATCAAACCCAAGAAAATACATTTGGATTGTTTTTATATTTTAGGAAAATGATCCATAACTCTTTTATGACACGTAGGAATAAAATCCACCTCAATAAAATGCCTGATGTGACTTGTATAACACCAAATGTGTCTTTTTTATTAAAAATTGACATTTTATTGATAAATTATTTCACATTAATATTTACTTTATTTATTTATAGTATTACTAACATAATATTCATTTTCTTATATAGTTGAAATCATTTGGTCGAGTTTGGATGATTTTTTAGGAAACTGATACCATGAGATGACATTTTTTTAGAGGGGATAAAAAGCGTCAAAATATAAAAAATTAATGTTTTTAACTATTTGTTTCATAATTGTAAATGTAATTATATAAACATTTTTTGAAATGTATATAGGAGTTATTTGTTGTATATACCATGGGAGGATATTTTTGTATTCATGATTTCAATTAAATATATATATCATTGTTTGAAATTACACGTTTTTGTTGTGTGTTCTGTTATATTAGCAGCACATTGCAGCCAGCTAGGCCATTATCAGTGCTATTTCAAACACTGATATATGGTGACTTTTATCCATGCTAAAATAGTGAAAATAAAGGGCATTCTTTATTAGCATTTTCTAACACGGATAAGGGCCCCCCTTTATCAGCATTGCGATTAACATTGCTTTTTTAGCACTGTTAAAAGGCCTTTTGCACGCTGTTAAAGATCAAGGTTAGTAGTGCATGAAAATATATATTCATACTCTTTCATATGGTTATTAATAAATATATTAATATAAGAATAAATAATATACACCCATCTATATGTGTTGTTGTTTAAATATTCAATATTTATTTATATAAATAGATTTATACTTAAATATGAATTTTTTAATGTAAATAAACTTTTTATATCACTAAAAATGTGTGTTAAGATGGATCCATTGTTTGAAACATATGTTTCCAGAAGAAACTGTCTAATATATGCCACATGTGAGAAGAAGGTTATATTCATTATCAATATATTCTTATTTTACCTTATTTACCACCATCTCCATTAGAGGGGAGTAAATGATATGGGATTCATGGTGAAATATACATTTTAGTGGTAGGAAAAATAAACACATCGTCACATATTTAGCATCAAAAAGTTAAGTTGCATTTGATATTTTAAAAAAATTTATATTTATATTTTTCAAATATTCATTATAAATTACGCTTGAAAAGGTTTTAAAAAGTTGAGGAGAAACAATAAATTATAAAAAAAAATATCCCAATAAATTTATTTAAAAAAATAATTTAAAAGACGTTTTTTTCTTAAAAATATATCAATTTTATTTTTATCATTTGAAAAATGCTTTCCATTTATATAATTCATTACATTTTAAATACATTTTAAAAAATGAAAACATAAAATATATTATCAAAACATATATAAATTTAGTTTCTTGAGTGTGTCTTTACATTTAAAAAAAAATATAGTCACATTTTGCATCATTAATCCAGTGCAGGACATCGTTGAGAAATGTCGTGTGAGTTGGAAAATGATGGAAGCCTAACCCAAATCCAACGCCCCAAAATCACCCAATTATACTGGTGATATTTTCTAGAAAATTGTGGTGCATTGGATTTTGAGTTTGTCCTATATTCCTTAAACAGTCTCACCCTCTATACATATACATCAGAGATGGGGGGAGAATGCACAAACAAATGACACGAACAAAAGTTTATCCCTTTTAATGAGAAAGAAAAATAAATTGAATGGGAAACACTTTTTTTAATAGAAAAAATAGGTTAAACCCTATCCATAAAAAATAATTTAAGAAAAATAGAGATCCGCACAACTCGAAGACATGTATCAAACGTCTATCTCATAATAGTGGGCAGAAGGCATGTCCTAATAGAAGGAGAAATTGCAGTACAAGTGCAAGATGATTTGAATCATATGGATCTAATTTTGTGGTATTTAGTTTGAGAGATGGATTGTTGGATGCAAACTCAATACCACTTTGGTTTCTACAAAGGATGATGGTTCACATATAATCTTGGGTTTTAGGATGGAACCCCGAATGTCTTATGTGTTGGTCCAGTAAGGCCTGGGGATGGAGGAATTGGATCACAACAGGGTGTTCTTCGGTATGAAGATCTGAGGACCTCCCATAGACCAGATCAAGATGAATCTCTTCACCGACACTACTCCCCAGATGGCGGAGAACATTTGTGTGTTGTGCACTAGTGAGATGGGCATATGACAATCCGGAAAGTCATCACAATCTCTACAATGGAAGATCACCCCCTCCATTGCTGGTTTGGCATGAGGGATTTGGGGAGAAAGAAGATATATGAGGGGATCAATCAATTTATCTGTTTGGTACTCCTAATTCAGAAGAAATGATATGTGGAGAAATGAGAAATCATCGATAGATTTTTAATTATCTCGAAATTTGTATGATTTGGATAGAAATGATGGAGGATAAGTATATTATAAATTAATTTATTTTATTTTATTTTATCTTAAAAATTTTAAATAAAAGTTCATGATAAATGATGGATCTCTTCACCAACACAACTCCCTAGACGGTAGAGAACATCCATGCATTGTGCACTAGAGAGAGGGGCATGGTCCAATCTAGAAAGTTCCCACACTATCTACAATTAGCAATCACCACTGCCACAGTTATTTTTACACAAGGGATTTTGGGGAGAATGAAAAGATATGAGGGGATAAATTGTGAATTGATTTATCTGTTTTGCAATATTAATTTAATTGATAGAAAATGATATGTGGAGAAATGAGTAATCATTTATAGATTTTAAATCATCTCAAAATTGGGATGATTTGGATATAAATGATGGTGGAAAAGTATATTATAAAGTAATTAATTTTATTTTATTTTTAAAATATTAAAAACAAGATGGAAGATAAATTAAAACCATTCATTTTATTTTACATAATTCTTAGATCCAAATAAAACTAGAGAAATAAAAATCATTTCATTTCGTTTCTTTTATTTTATAATTAATACAATATTTTTTACTTGTTTTTCACCAAACAGAGTCTAATATTTGGATCACAAAAAATAAAAAATAATTTTATGTTCATGAAATATTAGGTTATTGTCATAAATAATGGAATATAAAAGGGAAAAAGAATTTTTTTTAATTAAAGTAAAGAATGAATATGCATGGGTCAACACACTTGGAATATATTATTCAATAAAAAGGGAAAATGGATCAGTGTTGGGGAAGAAGTAATAGATCCATGATAGGAGGGATTGAGGTGCATGTGATCACACCATTAGACGACATCCTCGTAGCGTTGGGTAGTCCCAAAAGAGAATGGATACATTGGGTCTAACGATGGTCATTAATCTATGAATGATCGTGTGGAACCCCATGTTGAGGGATCGGAGCATCAGGAGGATGGATAGGAGAAATACGAGTGATGCGTGCATGATCTCTAGTATGAATAAAACCCCTAGGGCTCCGAAAAAAATGGGTTTTAAGGCTCTGGTGTAGAGGGGGGAGCTTGGTAATAAATAAAAAAAGATGTAGAGCATGGAGTGGAAGAAAACAGCAAAGAGGAGGAGACTCATGGAAGTGGGGTGGGAGAAGAAAGGGGACACTTTATGCTATGAGAACAAAGAGAAGGTTCACGAAATATATATACATCTCATTCTATACATATTTTCTCATTTTTCCTAGGCTGAAGATGTATTTCCCGAACCTTCTCCTGGTTATCATAGGGTTTCTTCATGTCCAGTATCAAGGGTAGATGGTGTCCTCTATCCACTCCCAACCCACTACCATCAATCTCCTCCTCATCACCATTTTATTATGATCCATGCTCTACATCTTTCCTGATTTATTACCATGCTTCACACTCTACAATAGAGCCCTGAAATTTACTCCTCTTCTTTTCTTTCAAATCCCCAGTGCTATTTATAGTAAAACCATTAAATGTTGTGTAATTATTTGTAATAGTGTAATGTATTTGGGACTTAAATATAATATAATATATATATATATATATTATCAAATATTATAGTATATTTATACCTATATAATATATATAAATATATATATATATTAACATAAATAAATATGTATAATTGTCTATAAATATATAAAAATGTAAATACATTATCATAAATATATATAAAGACATATATATATTAATAATGAAAAAAATATATACATAAATTTAGTTTAATACACAAATAAACCCAAATATATATATATATAATTATATATAATTACATATAAATATAAAAATAAATATAAATAAAAATCCATATAAAGATACATAAACACACACACACATAAAGATATATATGTATTCTTGTATAATATAAATAAATATATACAAATAAATAATAAAAAATATATGATACATAATATATTATATATGATATATAATATATAATATATAATATACAAATATACACCTAAAAGAGTGGGATAAGAAGTTTGAGTCATTGAATGTAGGTATCTCTTCTGCATGGGTATGGGTTAAAGTCTACGGACTTCATTAGATTCTTTGGCATCCGCAGATTCTTCATGATATTGTCTTTTCATTTGGTCTCTCCATCAAGATAGACAAGGAACATGAAGATGAAAGATATGATAATTTTTTCTAGTTCTTGTAGAGATTGAGTTTAGCTCTACATTGGTTGATCGAGTGTTCCTCTATACTAATAATGAGAAATTTGAAATAAATATTATTTATGAACAACTTCCTAATTTTTTTGCCAAATTTACTATTATCAGGCATGACCGTGGAACTTGTGGTAGGATGAGTGTGTGTGAGATCTACTCTACTTGTGGTCATGACATGAAATCATGGTTTAAATGAGGTAATAAATCAACTTTTTGTGAGCAGGCTACTAGTGATGGATCTAGACCGATAGATATTACCCCTTCTGTAGGATAGGATCATCTAGTGAAGGTGGTCTCCTAACATTAGAGACATAGACAAATAGATTGTGGGATGTTTGTGAAAAATGATGTAGGTGATACTATAGGCCATATTAGTGACTCTGTAGCAATCTCTAGGTAGTTGGAGATTCATGTTGCCTATACAAGTGCAGAGCAAGATCAACCGGTGATTAATTATTGGTTGTTGGCTTCTGTAGGGCGTGATGTCCAATTTGATGAAGGGCCTAATGAGGATCCTTTTATGGGATAATTTTTTAGTGAAATGAATGTGTATATAAGAGATGTTCCTGCTCCTCTTACACAGTATTCTGATAAGAAGAAGACCTGGGCTGATATTGTTAGTGATGATGCACTGACTACGGGTGAGGGCAATGCAGGAAGATCTCGTAGTGGGAATTTTAATGACGGTTCTTTGGTCTCACATTTTGTAGAAAGTTTGGATATCATTGAGAAAAAAAATACCACCTCACTAAGTGGTAAAGAGAAATGTGTGAACATTGAAGTATTTCATATGATACAAAGGAAAACTATCTTTACTGGACTAATGCATGATGAGCCAATAGAATCTATAAATAGATTTGAGGCACTTAATGATGATTTTTTTCACCAAAAATCATGGAGATGAGGTAGACACCCAAAAAACATGGTTGTGGATGTGGTTAGGAGGGTAGGGATGTAGTGATTGGATGTGGCCAATCTAGGACTCAGCTCACCATGAAGCAAGAGAAGATAAAGGAGAAGTACATTGCGATTTTCAAGCAACAGAATCTGTAGTCATAATGGGAGTCTACTACTGATGTTGGGGATGTTGATCCTGATTCTGATCATGACTATGATGATCCCCGATGTATTTTTCTTGTTGATGGATGTGGGCTTTCCCAATGTTAACCTTGTCTATTTTCTTTCTTTTTTGTCTTGTCCTTTACTTTTTTAATAAATTTTGGTAGGACTAGGCTCACCTGCCTCCTAAACACTTTTGGTATATATATATATACCCGCATAACATATATAAATATATAAAAATATATATAAATATATATAAATATATTTAATAAAGATTTAAAAATATTAATTAATAATTATTAACTATTTAAAATTTTAATTAAATAATATTTAGTTCTTATTAAATAAAGAATAAAAAAATAATACATATTGAATAATAATAATAATAATCAGAACATAATAATAACAATAATAATAATAATAATAACATATAAACAATAAACAATATATAATTATAAATTCAAAAACTAAAATCATATAAAAAAATTAATTGATTCCACTTATTATTTAGTGGAGACTTAAATAACTATGAAATGATAAACCACTAAATAAAAAACCATCATGAATTAGCCATGGTTTTCTAAAAATTCTACTAAACAAATAACAACAAGAAATTTAGCATTGGTTTTGAAAGTTGCTGCTAAATTAACCACCATTAAACACCATTTCTTTTTGTAGTGTCCTTCCATCAAACTCACTACCTTTTCTGATCGTAGATATTTCACCTTATACCATGTTTCCCGACCACCAAATATTTACCTTGAACAAAAACTCCAAAAACTTCTAAATTGTGTTTGAGGAAGTATACCCACATCATTGACAACATATTAAAGCACATTAATCATTGCCTTTTATCAGTAATAAAATAACAGAACTGATAAAAGGGGGACTTTTATCATCACTAACTAAAATAATTGATAAACGAGGTCTTTATGAATGCTAGAAAAGCACTGATAAAAACTAATTTTTATTTGTGTTTTTTAGTGTCGATAAATACCAGCTTTATAAGTGTTTTCTTGGCCTTTAACTGTGCTTTATTAGCATTGATAATTGATCCATTTTTCATCATTTTTCATTACTCTATTAAAAAGTGACCTTCATAAAAAATATAAATTATAAAAAATCACATATTAGTATATAAATATATTTTTATTGATAATATGAAATATATTTCCCTAAATATGATTTATATGATACTAAATCTGTATTTCCACTTAATATATAATTTATTTTTGTAAAATGGTTTAAAAAATAATTAGAAATGAATATTAATTATTAATTTGTAAATTATAATTAATTAATATTTATTTATTTACAATTTGGTGATAGAAAAAATTAATGAACTAATTAATATTTTATGATATGTTGAAAATGTGACTTGATATTCAAATTGCCATAACTTTCATCCACATGTCAATTTAGGATCCATGAGCTATGAAAACGAATCTTTGGAAGATCTATTTGTTTTCAAGACCCAAGGGAACCCCAATATATGTATTTTCTATGTAAAAAAATGCATGTAGGGCCTCCAAAACTGAGTTTTTAGATGGGATACCCAGATTAATCAACACTCGAGGAAATTTATTCTTTTTTTAATATGGAATTCATGTACTTTTTCTATGGAGACTTAATTTATTCCTTGGTATTAGTTCCATATAGATATTATGGTGTTCAAATATTTATATTTTTCATATTTCACTACTATAAAACAGTGTTTTATTAGCACTAAAAAAGCACTGATAATCAAGGCACTATTAAAAAATCTTTTATCACTCCAAATGTGTTTTTTTATTTAAAATTTACATTAATATATGTAAAACAGAATATGTGACATACTAAAAATCAATCAAACACATTCTAATTGTTTTGATACTTTAGGAAAATGATTTATGAGTCATTTTTTCCATGTAGGAATCAACCATACCTCAATCTGATACATGGTTTGACTATTGGGACTAAAATTCTCTGTTATTAGGTTAAAATTGACATTTTAGTTGAAAATATGTCACTCACTGAAAACCAAAAAAAACACAATCCAATTGTCTTGATAATTTAGTATATCTATTCATAAGTCATTTGTGACTTTTCTAATGGATACTCACATCAAACCGACACACGATGCGACCGGTATGACTCAAAATGTGTGTTTCTAGTTTGAAATGATATTTTACTAAAAAACAAAACTAACATAGTGAAAACTGAGTAAACAAATTAGGATTATTTTTATAATTTAAGAAGACGATCCATGATTCAATTTTTATGTGTAGGAATCAACCCCACCACAATATGATGCATGGTGTGATCGATATAACTCAAAATTCATATTTTTAAAAAAAATTGACATTAATTTAAATAAAAAAGAACAAGTTACATAATGAAAACTGAGAAAATAAATTCTTATTGTTATAATAATTTAGAAACAATAATCCATGAGTCATTTGTGATGATTAGGAGTCAACCACACCTCAATATGAAACACAATGTAACCGGTATCACTCCAAATGTGTTTTTTTATTTCAAAATTGAAATTAATTTTAGTAAAAAAGAACAAGTGACGTAATGAAAACCAAGAAAACCCATTAGTATTTTTTTATACTTTTGGATAACGATCCATGAGTTATTTATAATGTGTAAGAATAAACCAGAAATCAATCTGACGCACGGTGTGACCGGTATGACTAAAAGTGTCCGTTATGAGTTTAAAAATAAAATATTAATTCAAAATGTGTCACTCACTGAAAATAAATAAAACGTACTTTGATTGTATTTATAATTTGGTACAGTGATTCATAAGTCATTTTTTTATGTTTCTAAAGTACTCTCACATCAAACAGGGAAACGATGCGGCCTGTATGACACAAAATGCGTGTTTAGATTTTGAAATGAACTTTTAGTAAAAAAAATGGACATAGTTAAAACTAATAAAATGCATTTAGATTGTTTTGATATTTTACAAAAAAAAATCTATGAGTCATTTGTTAAAATTAGGAATCAACCCCACCTTAATACCGCACACGGTGTGACTAGTATAACTCTAAATGTATATTTTTTTATAAAATTGATATTAATTTAAGTTAAAAGAACAAGTGACATACTAAAAACCAAGAAAAAGCATTCAGAATGTTATAATACTTTATTAAAATAATCCATGAGTGATTTTTGATGTGTATGAATCAACCACATCTCAATCTGATGCACAGTGTGACCAATATGACTAAAAGTGTATGTTATCAGTTTAAAATTGGCATTTTATCTCAAAAGGTGTCACTCACTAAAAACTATGTAAACACACTCTGATTATCTTAATAATGTAGGAAAGTGATTTATAAGTCACTTGTGACATGTGTGTAGTTTACTCATATCAAACCAATGCACGATGCAACCAGTATGACTCAAAATACGTGTTTCCAGTTTGAAATGACATTTTATTAAAAAAAATACAACTAGCATAATAAAAAATTAGAAAATGAATTTGGAACATTTTTATACATTAAGACAATGATCTATTATTCATTTTTGGTGTGTATGAATAAATTGATCCTCTCTATGATGCACGTGTGGCTGGTATAACACAAAGTGCCTCTTTGTAATTAAAATTGACATTAATTTTCGTAAAAAGAACAAGTGGAATACTAAAAAATGATCAAATGCATTCAGATTGTTTTTATACTTTAGGAAAATTATCCATGACTCATTTGTGTCATATAGAAATCAACCACATCTCATTAGGATGCACAGTGTGATCATTATGACTAAAATTGTCTATTATTAGTTTAAAATTAACATTTTATCTCAAAACATGTCACTCAATGAAAACCAAGAAAACACAGTCAAAATGTATTCATAATTTAGAAAATTGATTCATTAGTAATTTTTGATGTGTATGAAGAATTATCATGTTAAACTGACATACGATGCGACTGATATGACTCAAAATGTGTTTTTTCAGTTTGAAATGACATGTTAGTAATAAAACTGACATAGTTAAAACCAAAAAAACACATTCGGATTGTTTTGATACTTTAGGACAATGATCCATCAGTAATTTTTGGTAGGTAAGAATCATCTGCACCAGAATCCGACATACGATGTGACTGGTAATAATCCAAATGTGTCCTTATATAAATTTAATATTAATTTTAGTAAAAGAACAAATGGAATACTCAAAAATGAGAAAGCACATTAGGATTGATTTTATATTTTAGGAAAATGATCCATCACTCATTTTTGATGTGTAGGTTTCAACTCAACCTCAATACGATGCACGGTGTGACTAGTACAACTCCAAATGTGTCTTTTTGATTAATAATTGACATTTTTTAATGTACTCTTTCATATTAATGTTTAATTTATTTAATTATAGTATTAATAACATAATATTTATTTTATTATATAGGTGGAATATTCTCCTCGAGTTGGGATGATTTTTTTGGAAACTGATACCATGGGAAAACATTTTTGAGAGGGGATCACGGGGGTCAAAAGAGGAAACATTAATGTTTTTAACAATCAGTTGGATAATTGTAAATGTAATTATATTAAACATTGTTTGTAATGTATATAGGTGTGCTCTTTTGTATATACCCTTGGTGGATATTTTTTTATTCAAGATTTCAATTAAATTTATATAGCATTGTTTGATGGGTGCGCTATATACACTTGCAGGTTTTTTCTGGGTGTGCTATTATATTAACAGCACATTGCAGCCAACTAGACCTTTATCAGCTCTATTTCTAGCACTGATAAAGGCCCCCAATTATCAGCAATATTTAAAGTGGTGATAAAAGGGGTCTTTTATCAAGAATTTTTTAGTGGGGCTAAAGGAATCCATTTATCACTGTTTTTTAGCACTGACAACAGGGACCCCCTTATCATTTATATGATTAACATCAATATTTTAGCGCTGTTAGAGGTCTTTTTAGTTGCTGAAAATCCATCAAATGTGAAAAAAGTAGGATTATCGACTAAAACCTCAGTTTTGAAGGCCTTATAGGCCTTTTTTGGCCTTGAAATGTATTACATGATTCCCCTTGGTTAATAGGGAGTGGATCTCATTGAAATATTCAATTTAATATTTTCTAGAACCCAAACGGATACTCAGATCAAAAGTTGTGGTTGTTTTATGTTCGAGTTACATTTTCAACTTATTTTGGAACTTTCATTAATTTGTTGAATTCTTTATCATAAAATTGATTTTAAATGACTATTACTCAATAATAATTAGTAATTTAATAATTTCTATTATTTTCTGGATTATTTTATAATCCATTTTCACTAAATATCTTATATATTAAGTGTAAATTCCTATTTAACCTTATCTAAAACAAATTTAAATATATATATATTTATTTATATTATTTATATCAATAAAAATATATTTATATATTTATATATTATTTTTAAATAAATATATTTATTTGAAATAAACCCTTTATTAACACTTTTATAATATCGATGATAACCCCCCACCCTTTTATCAGTACTTTTTAATAGCATTGATAAGGGGGGCTTTATCAGTGCTTTTTTATAAACACTAATAATGGGACTCAATCAATCACGCTTTTTTAGCACTGTTAAAGATCTCATTTAACGGTACTAAAAAATCATTGTTAATGACTCCCTTTAACAACGCTTTTTTAGCAATGATAAAGGGGGTTTTTTAGAGTGATTTTAAATCCCTAGCGCTGGATAATCCCAGTTTTATAGTAGCATGTGGGAATTTTATAATTATAATTATAATTATATATATATATATATATATTTAAAAACATATATCATTATAAATAAATTTATGTAAAAATATATATTTATATAATTATAAATATAATAAATTTATTTATTATTTTTTATATAATTGTAAATCTATTTTGATTGTTAATAAATGACTTGGATAGGATGGAAAGCAAACAAGTGATTATAATCATCAACCTGATGAAGTGTTATATGAGTCTTCAAATGGGGCTCGTGTTCAGTGTGACCCACTAGAGGACTCACCTTCATAGCATAAATGGAAATTTTTTATTGTACAACCACTGATAGTGGACCTCTTAAGACATGTTTCATGTGAGTATGGGTCCAAGAAATACGATGATCAATAGAAAGAGAATTATTATCAAGAGATTTATAATGTTTTTAGTTCTTCAAGAATTTTTGGTAAATGGGGTAATATCTCAGATGATGGAAGAGATAATGAGAAACAGATGGTTTTATTGGAAACCACTCATATCAGACCTCTGGGTAGTGGTGGCAATGTTTCTTTTAAGGATGTTGTCCTAAATAGAAAGGTAAAGATGATCAACAGTGATGGTTTAACTCTGATCCCACCAAAAATAAGGCCATGGAAAGATTATTTTAATCTACCAAGGAATGTATCCACCAAAACTTCTTCCAGGGCATACAATATCAAGCTCAACTCGGAGTAGGAATTGTATACTACATCGATCCTTAGTATTCTCAAAAAAAGTAATTCACAGTGGGAGTTAGAAACTATGAATGAATCTGACTGTGACTATGAAAATGATCCTTCATCTCTTGTTTATTAAATCACTTTTTTGGATGAGGGAAAGTCTCTTTTTTTGACCTCTTCTGTTCTCTTGTCATGTTTTTCTTTCATCTTTTAATAAAATGTCATGATCTTTTCTTCTGGCTAGACATTTATCATATATTTATTATTTAAAAATATTTATTATGATTTTATAATTATTTATATATATTTATATATATATAATTATTATTATTATTAAAGATATATATTTATAAATGTTGGAATATATTTATAAATATTTATATTTTTTTACTAGAAGGTCGAGGTCAAACTCTCTTTATTAAAAGAGAAGAAAAAAATAGTAGCACAAAGTAGATGAAGAAGTGTCATACATGATAACTCTTACCTCATTAAAACATAAAAAATATAGAGAGAAAATCCAAGATCATATTACAAATGATTACAATCTCCAAATTCCTCATCCCATTTATAGTTATCTGCCAATGAATGGAATTAGGTAGCCTGAGGATTCTACCCATCTCAATTTTAAAGTCCCAGAATTTCCATTGAAATTTTTTTCCAAAATACATGGGAATTTTACGAGTCCGCAAAAATTTACAAACTATGATTCTGAGGCCTAGTGTACCAAAATCAATTTATGAATCTTTGTTCAGGTACGTTCAGTAAACGTACGAGTGGGGTTTTATAACTTTTGAACTGGTGTTAAGAATTGGAATCTATGGGCACTGTTGAACTCGCAGCGCAGGTATTCTCTTAGGAAGACTTCCACCTCAATGGCAGTTGGTCGAGAATAAAAGTTAGTTTTTGGGTTTTTAGTGAATGAATGAAATAAAAATAAGGTTGTGTAAACATTATTTTTATTAGTTGGTTAAAACCTCCATGTGGTGGTTGGAGGTGGGGACCACCACACCTTAACCTCCCATCAGAGGTTATGGAGGTGGGTCCCACCCAATGTCTAAACCTCTTATTCTTGTTTGTTTTGGTGGGGACCACCCAGGGTTAAACCCTTGAAACTTCCCTTTAGTGGGGACAAACACTCCACCTTCCATTAAGTGTAGGGGAGCCTCTTGAACTCCCCTAACACTTAATGTGCAAAATCCTTCACATTTAATTAATCCACTCATTTTGAATTTGCTTCCAATAATTAAATAATAGATTAACTTAATCCATTATTTTTGTTTGGCATTTTTCATTTGGTGGAGCTTGGGAAAAAGGATAGAACTTAAGGAGAAAATCCCTTTCCAACGAAGAATGTATAACGCGTCCTTCCAACAAAGAACGTCGATGTGGGGCATCTTCAAATTTCTTCCTCGGAACCCCCTTTGATGTGGGACGTCTTCAACCGATCTTCCCTCCTCATCGTCATCAATGAACCAATGCACAAGCTTGGATTGGAAGTGTGTGGAGGATGCGACGAATAATGACACCACCGTCTTCTTCCCCATCACTCCATCAACAAACAACGAACAAAGGTAGCAGTTCAAGATTTTTTAATTGTGGCATGTTCTTCGTTTTACTTCAAGGATTAAGAATCAAAGCAGCATGCTATAATTTTAACACGGAGGGTTTCGGCCGAATGAACACGGCTCAACACCTCCGCCTTACTTTGTGGATTTTGACGCTAATTTTGGCATGATTCCAAGGTTGAGTGATTTTCGACAATAGTGATTTCAGATCGAAGGCGACGTCCCGAGGAGTGCACAGATACTTCCAGAATGAGAATCAGATCACCAGAACTCATCCGATGACCCGTGGAAAGTTTGTCGGTAGTTGGAACCGATGAACGTCACCGCATGGATGGCGGTGGTGCAACCGCACGGTTATAGGAATAGCCGCGGTGGTGTAGCGGTGGATGGTGCAAGTCCAACCGCGAAGAAAATCATTGGCTTGAGCCATCGGGTTGCCATGAAACGTGCAGCGCAACTGCACTATGCGGTGGAGCAAAAGTGAGTTGCGTCCTTGGATGTAGTGATGGAGGATGGGCGGCCGTCTCTGCCAGTTATTGGAGGAGAAGGGGCGCAACTGCGCCGCACGGGAGGTCGTCGGCTTCTCGGACAGCCGGGAGGAGCGGCACCCGTAGCGTGGGTCCGGAATGAAATGGACTGGCACCACGTGGCGCCAGTTTTGAACCCCCCAAATGGCTAAGACATTCGGGATTCTAGGGGGTGTGGGCTCCCCCCTGACATCACTAAGGCGAACCCCACAGGTTGCCCGCCGCGGGCCTCGCGCAGGCCGGACCCAACGCGGGCCGGACCCATCGTGGGCCAGACCTAGTGTGAGCCGGACCCAGCATGGGTTGGGCTACCCCGGCGGGCCGGGCCGGACCCAGTGCGGGCCGGGTCACCCTTGTGGGCCAGGTCGGTCCCGCGGACCGGACCTAGACCCGTTTGACCTATTTTCCACTCTTTTACTCGTAGCGTGAGCCACGGACATCCAATTGATGAACCATATATAGCGATGAAAACCTTGGAGTAATACAGTTCTTTTGGTATACCCCAATCGAGGTTTGTACATAGTTTGGGTATGGCCGGGTTGGATCGAACTTAAATCCAATCTCGGCCCTCAAAACAGAAATGCCAATAACTCTCGGATCGGGCGTTCGATTGACGTACTGTCTGTCGTGATGGGTATCATGTAGTAGGACGGATATTTTGGATACATCAACTTGGGACTTCATGGAGGTTTATATATCGACACATGGCTTGAGGAGCGGACCCTCTCGAAATCAAGCATGCTTTGTGTGGAAACCCTGTGGATGGCTGCTCTAGGACTACTGTTCATGGATCATGTGTGGGTTCGAGAGCTCCGATTACTGTTCCTGGATCCTGTGTGGGTTCGACATCTCCGATTACTGTTCTTGGATCCTGTGTGGTTTTAACAGCTCCGATTACTATTCCTGGATCCTATGTGGGTTTGACAGCTCCAACTACTATTCTAGGATCCTACGTGGGTTCGACAGCTCTGATTATTGTACTAGAATCCTACGTCGGTTCGATAATGAGGACGATTTAGTGGCTACATCTAATCATCTATATTCCTCTACATAAGTTATATAGCTGTGTGAGATGAGTCTGTAACTTTTTTGTGTTCCTCATGATTGAGATGGATTACTTGATAACTTAGGTGTATGTATGGGAATACACCTAAGTGGGGTTATATATTGATTTCATACTCTGTGGTTTATCGTTGTTGGATTTTGTGAGACCTTGAGGGTCTCTGGGTCCCTACTGAGTATCTCTATACTCACCCCTGCATGAGCTATGCCTGCACCTCATGGTGTTGGATGCAGACGACGGAAAACACTGACCGAGGTTGAGAGTACCAGGACTAGACGGTACTCAGAGATGGACCATACGGCGTGTCAGTACACGGAGGAGACGGACAGACTTGGAGTGTTGAGGAGGCTATTTGTACCAACCCTTCAGGTAGGAACTTCGGAGGGTGACCCCGTGGCAGTTTTCTTTTCTTTTCTTTCAGTTGTACATTCAGTTCCACATACTTTACAGTTGTGTTAGTATTTTCAGCCCTTTTACTTCCCGCACTCCTTTTTTACTCACCTTTACTTAGTGTTTCGTATCCAGTTGTGTGCTCTGTTGGGTTTTTCTATAGTTATAAAGGAAATGCCTTCCCAGTTTTAGGGATTTATACCTTTGGTGCTAGTCACCATCCCCTGTACTATGGAAGGCGGGCTTGGGGTATTCACAGCATGGGTCCTGGGGGTCGGGTCATGAAAAATTGGTATTAGAGGAGTCGGTTATACTGCAGATCATTGGAGTCTGAACTTTTATGTGAAGCAATAGTTTTAAGGTTACTGAGTGTGGTTTTTAGTTTAGGGAGTCCAGTGTTGGTGCAGCAGCCAACGTATCCATACACCAGGACCCTGAATTCTGATTTCTGACTCAGTGTACGAAAACACTGATTGCATGTGTGTTTCATTTGGATAGTTTTCTTAGTGACCTCTTTGATTCACCTCACCAGGTATAACTTATTAACTGTGGCGCACCTGTATCTTTTCAGGATGGCCCCACACAGACATCCAGCCAGGGTTCTAGTCTTTATACGAGATGGCAGCCCACCGAGCGATGAGGCCTCGGTGCAGGGCCCTATCACAACGGAGGCACCAGCAGTACCACTAACCGTTAAGTCACCGATGCCACCAGCCCCAGCAGTAGAGAGTGCACGCCGCCTGAGCTCATTGCATGAGTTCCAGCACCAGAGGCTGCCCAGGATTAGGGGTGAGATGGACCCACAGACAGCTGAGGATTGGCTGGAGGCTGTGATGAGAGTCTTCAGACTATTAGGGACACCATCTGACCTTATGTTGATCCTTTCCACGAGTCTCCTTCAGGCAGTAGTAGGTAGATTGTGGAGCCTGAGGCTCCAGGTGAATGATGAGGCGACACTCCTCTGGGTAGACTTCGAGATCCTATTTCAGGCAGAGTTTTTCCCAGCCACCCTACGTGTAGTGTGGATACAGGAGCTACTTAATCTACAGCAGGGCAACATGATAGTGGCACTGTACTCAGTGAGGTTCACCGACCTCTTGAGCTACTCCACAGATATGGTGCGGGACCCTTTATTCAAGGACCGGACCATTGAGTAGGGACTCATGCATGAGATCAGGGCATCGATAATCTCACTCAGCATCCCGACGCATGCGGGGGTGTTAGAAATATCCCTCCTAGTGGAGAGTTTCCTTGCTAAGTAGTCACCAGCAGCAACACCCACCACCAGTCGACACGTTGTGGAGTCTTCTGCAGCTAGCAGTAGATAGATGTCACAGAGATCCAAGCCGATCAGGACATCCAGTGGAAAACCTCAGGATACAGGTTCGGTTGTAAAGGGCACATGATACAGAGTCAGTCATACGAGGCACATGCAGTGTTTCACATGCGGCAGGCAGGGTCACATGGATCATTACTTTCTGAATCCTCATTCGGATGATCAGTAGATGGTCAAAGGACCTCCTAGGAAGAGACAAATATTCAATTGATGCAGTCTGTAGGGTGAAAGCGGACATGACAGAGGAGTTGGTCGTGCAGCTGGAGGTGGGAGATGATTCGAGGTGTTACCGCCACCACCACCAGGAGGTCTACCCCAACCATAGGGAGCATGTGGAAAGGGGCGATCTCAGCTCCAAGCAGCTGAGGCCTATGAAAATGGTGCTTCGGAATTGATACGAGGTACGATCTGTGTCTATTCCACCTTAGATGAAGTTCTTATAGACAAAGGTGCCAGTCATTATTTCATTTCCACTACCCTCATTTAAAGCTTGACGATTCTGAAGGAGATTTTGGTTCGATCCTTATGGCTAGATACTCTTATGAGAGTTGATTCGTCGATTATGCACCGGTACCGATAGTGTGAGTTTCTCTTAGGAGGCAAGAATTTTGGTTGGGATCTCATAGTAGCAGCGTTGAGTCCTTACGGCGTCATCTTGGGTATGGACTAGTTATCTACAGTCCATGCTCATATTGACTATACTAGGCACAAAGTACGGTGTGTCTACATAGATGGGACCAGGTTTACCTTCACCAACAAGAAGGGAACCTTTGCAGCAAAGGAAGGACTTACTCAGAAGAGGGTGCAGCTGATCACTCATCAGTTAGCCTGCCTTACCCTCGGGGAAGTAGATATAGAGAGTCCGAGCTATCCTGTAGTGGTGGACCAGTATGCAGATGTTTTCCCTGATGATGTCCCATGTCTACCCCCTCACAGAGAGGTGGACCTTTAAATTGAAATGTACCCCAGGATGACACTGATATCTACACCAACATACTGGATGTCTCCCATAGAGCTTCGTGAGCTGTAGGTACATCTAGATGACTTGCAGGGGAAGGGATTCATCTGGCCTAGTGTTTCTCCCTGGGAAGCCACGATTCTATTCGCCAAGAAGGTGGATGGGAGCTTGAGGATTTGTGTTGACTATCGGCGCCTAAACCAAGTGACCGTAAAGAACAAGTACCCACTCCCGAGAATTTACAAACTCTTTGATTAAATGAAGGGGGCATGATTGTTATTAAAGGTAGTCCCCGGATCAGGCTATCACCAGCTCAGAGTGTGAGATGAGGATGTGAAAAAGACGACCTTCAGGTGTCGGTACGACCACTACAAGTTCTTGGTTATGCAATTCAGTGTAACCAATGCTCCAGCATTGTTCATGGGACTCTTGAACAAGATATTTCATCCATACCTAGATCTCTTTGTCGTAGACTTCATCGACGACATTTTGATCTAATCGACTACAGAGGAGGAGCGTGCCTACCATTTACGGGTAGTACTGGAAACACTCTGAGAGCACCGGCTTTATGGAAAGCTCTTGAAGTTCCAGTTCTAGATCCGATAGGTTCACTTTCTAGGACATGTCATCTCGGAGGCTGGAGTTGTAGTAGATTCAGTGAAGATTGAGGTGGTACTTTCTTGGGATCCACCCAGGTGTGTGACAGAGGTACGGTGTTTCCTGGGATTGGTTGGATATTACCTGATTTTGTGCCAGACATCTCCAGAGTTGAAGAACCACTATCAGCCTTGAAAATGAAGGTGCCACCCTTTGTGTGGTCAGAGAGATGCCAGTAGTGCTTTCAGGAGATGAGGTAGAGGCTGACTACTGCCCCCATCTTGAGGCTTCGAGAGTAGGGTGTAGGGTATGTAGTTTACTGCGACGCATCAGGGAACGGACTCGGGTGTGTATTAATTCTGGAACAATCAGTGATTGCTTATATATCTCATCATTTGAGATAAAATGAGCAGAACTATTCTACCCATGACCTGGAGTTAGCAGTAGTGGTCTTCGCCTTGAAGATGTGGCAGCACTATCTTATGATAGAACGTTTTACCGTGTACTTTGATCAGAAGTGTCTTAGGTATATCTTCTCTCAAAAGGACCTGAACTTGAGACAGCGATGTTGGCTTGAGTTCCTCCTATAATATGACTTCGAGATAGTTTATACTCCTGAGAAGGGGAACGTTGTTGCAGATGCAATCAGCAGGAGATCGAGTATACAACTGCTAGGAGAGGTGATGGAGAAGCTGGATACTTTACAAATATCGTTTGTGGATAGGGCTAGGGTATCCTTTCTTCAGTATCTTAAAGTCACTCCCCCGCTTCTTTAGCGAGTCAGGTAGGCTCATCTTGGGGACGCTGACTGCGAGACACGATTTGCTCATATATCCGCAGGGCAGGCACCTGATGGATTTTCTGAAGGTGGGGAGAATGTCATCTTCTTCAGAGGACGTACCATGGTTCCAGTTTCACTTCAAGAGGAAGTGTTGAGGGAGTTCCACACATCCTCTCTAGAGTTACATATTGGGGTGCCGAAGATGTACCATGACCTCTGACGGCAGCACTAGTGGACGGGAATGAAGAAAGCAGTTGCAAAGTTTGTTTCTCGGTTCCTCACTTGTCAGTGAGTGAAGGCGGAGCATCAGGTACCAGTAGGCTTGGTTCACCCATTAGAGGTCCAAGAGTGCAAGTGGGATGGGATATACATGGATTTTGTGATATTACATCCACGTAAATCCAAGGGACATGATTCGATATGGGTGATCATCGACCGACTCACCAAGTCTGGCAACTTCCTATCGATCAGAGAGAAGGGATCGGTAGAGAGCTTTGGATGCATCTACATGTAAGAGATTGTGAATTTACATGGTATTCCCTCGACGATTGTCTCTGATCATGACACAAGATTTAATTCCCAGCTATGGAAGGGGTTGCCTGATGCTTTAGACACACAGCTTCATTTAAGCACTGCCTTCCATCCTCAGACGGATGGCCAGACTGAGTGGACCATTCAGACTATTGAGGAAATGCTTCACCCTTGTGTCCTTGACTTTGGTCATAGATGGGAGGATCACTTAACCTTTGTGTAGTCTTCCTACAACAACAGCTATCACTCCACCATATTGAGGGAACCTTTCGAGGAGTTGTACGGGGGACCTTGCATATCACCCTTATGTTGTACTAACCCAGGGGAGTCCACACTAGAGGGACCAAAGATGGTATGAGCTACTATGGAGAAGGTGCAGATCATCTAGGAATGGATGAAGACTGCACAGAGAAGGCAGAAGTCATATTCTGACAGGAGATAGAGTCCTCTGGAGTTCGAGGATGGCGACCATGTCTTTCTATGGGTCTCACATCGATGAGGTCTATGGAGATTTGGCCAAGGTGGTAAGTTATCCTTGTGATTAATCAAACCTTTCTAGGTCCTCAGAAGAGTCGGAGAGGTGGCATAACACTTAGCTCTTCCACCTCAGTTTCATCAAGTTCATAACGTCTTCCATGTAACCTTGCTGAGGAGGTATGTGCATGGCCATTCTCACATCATCGACCAAGGAGAGCTAGACGTCGACGATGGAACAACCTTCATGGAGGTTCCAATGATGATTGAGGATCGATAGGATTGGGTCCTTCATGGATGGTTGATACCTCTGGTGTGTGTTTGTTGGAAACACGGGAACCTCTAGGAGAGCACATGGCAGCGGGAGGCTCAGATGTATGCTCAGTACCTCCACTTGTTCTCTTAATTCGAGTTGTAGCTTACGGGGACATAAATCCATGAGGTGGGGAGAATGTAAAGACCTATAATTTTAGTGAATTTTTTTTTCTTAAATAAATGGGAATTTTACGTTCCCGCAAAAATTTACAGCGCATGATTCTGAGGCCCGATGTTCCCGGAATCAATTTCTAAAGTTTTGTTTGGGTACATTCAGTAAACCTACGAGTGGGTTTTTATAACTTTTGAACCGGTGCTCGGAATTAAAATCTGAGGACACCGTTGAACTCATAGTGTCGGTATTCTCTTAAGAAGACTTTCACATCGATGGTAGTTGGTCGAGAATAAAAGTTATTTGTTGGGTTGTTAGTGAATGAATTAAATAAAAATAAGGTTGCGTAAACTTTATTTTTATTAGTTGGTTATAACCTCCATGTAGAGGTTGGAGGTGGGGACCACCACACCTTATCCTCCTATGAGAGGTTATGGAGTTGGGGCCCACCCGAGGTCTAAACCTCTTCTTCTTGTTTATTGTGGTGGGGACCACCTGGGGTTAAACCCCTTTAAACTTCCCTTTAATGGGGAGAGACCCTCCACCTTCCATTAAGTGTAGGGGAGCATTTTCAACTCCCCTAAAACTTAATGTTCCAAATACTTCACATTTAATTAATCCACCTATTTTGAATTTAGTGCCAACAATTAAATAATAGATTAACTTAATCCATTATTTTGGGTTGGAATTTGTCATTTGGTGGAGCTTAGGAGAAATTATAGTGCTTAGGGAAAAAATATATCGCCAACAAAGAACGAAGAACAAGTCCTTCCAATAAATAACACTAGCGTGGATCATCTTAGACGTTCTTCCTCGAAAACCCTTTCGATATGGGACATATTTGACCGATCTTCCCTCCTCATCTTCCTCAACGAACCGATGCACGAGCTTGGATTGGAAGTGCGTGGCGGACATGACGAACGACGACAACACCCTCTTCTTCCCCACAACTCTATCAAAGAACAATGAAAAAAGGTATGGGTTCAAGCTTTGTTAATTGTTGCATGTTCTTCATTTTTCTTCAAGGATTAGGAATCGAAGTCGCATTTTATCATTCAAACACGGAGGGTGCGGGCCGAACGAACACGGCCCGACCCCTCTGCCTTACTTTGTGGATTTTGACGCTAATAGCGGCATGAGTCTGGGTTGAGACATTTTGGTCAACAATGATTATGGATCCAAAGGGATATCCTGAGGAGTGTGCGGAAAATTCCAGATTGAGAATCGGGCCATCAGAACTCGTATGGTGACCCGCAGAAAGATCACCGACGGTTGGAATCGACGAATGTCACCACGTGGACGGTGGCGGCGCAACCACGCCGTCGAAGGAAGAGTCATAGCCAATAGGCCACGAGGGCTGGAAAAAGGTCATACATGAAGAAAACTGGTGCCTCAAGCTGCCGCATTGCTGGGAAACGTAGGGCACAACCGCACCGCGTGGTGGAGAAAAAGGGGGTTGCGTCGATAGAGGATGGGCGGCCGGCTCTCCCTGTCGCCAGAGGAGGTGCAGCACAACTACGCTGCATGGGAGGTGGTTGGCCTCTCAGCCAGCCAGGAGGAGTGGGACCCATCGCGTGGGTCCCGTGTGACATGAACTGGCACGCGTCGGTTTTGAACCCCCCCCCCCCCCTGAACGGCTAAGCCGTTCGGGATTTCATAGGGCGTGCCCCCCCCCCCCGGACATGGCTAGGGTGGAATCCACAGGCTACCAGGTGTGGGCCTCGTTTATGCTGAGCCCAGGGTGGGATGGACCTATCATGGGCCGTACACAGCGTGGGATGAACCTAGTACAGGCCAGACACAGCGTGGGGTTGACCCAGCATGGGCCGGACCCAGAGCGGGTCGGACCTAGCATGGTTCGGGCCTCCCCCGCGGGCCGGGATAGACCCAGTGCAGGTCGGGCCCCCTCGCGGGCTGGGTCGAATCTGCGGAATGGTTCGGAGCCCTGTCCAGACCTGAGTCGAGCAGGTCGGTCCGACTGGGTCGGACCGGACCCAGACCCATTTGACCTATTTTGCACTCTTTTGCTCGTAACTTGAGTTATGGGGGTCTGATTGATGGACCGTCTGCGGAGACGGAAACCTTGGAGGAATACAGTTCTTTTTTTATAACCCACTTTAGGGTTGGACACAGTTGGGGTATGGCGGAGTTGGACCAAACATAAGCCCAACCGGGCCCTCGGAACGGAAATGCAAATAACTCTTAGACCGGGCGTCTGACTGACACGCCGTCTGTCGCGTTGGGTATCTTATAGTAGGATGGTTCTTTAGGATACATAAACTTGGGAATTCATGGAATTTTATGTATTGACACATGGCTGGAAGAGAAGACCCTCCTGGAATCAAGCGTGCTTTGTGTGGAAACCCTGTGGCTCGCTGCTCTCTGACTAGTGTTCCTGGATCCTGTGTGGGTTCGACAACTCTGATTACTATTCCTAGATCCTGTGTGGTTTCAACAACTTTGATTACTATTATTGGATCCTGTATCGGTTTGATAGCTCCGATTACTATTCCTAGATCCACTGTGGGTTTGACAGCTCCGACTACTGTTCCAGGATCCTACATGGGTTCGACAGCTCTGATTACTGTACCAGGATCCTACGTGGGTTCGATAGTGAAGGTGATTCAGTAGCTACATCTAATCGTCTCTACTCCTCTACATAAGTTGTTTACCTGTGTGAGCTGATTCTATAACTTTTATGTTTTCCTCATGATTGATATGGATTACTTGATATCTTAGGTTTATGTATGGTCATACACCTAAGTGGGGTTATCTATTGATTTCATACTCTGTGTTTTATCCTTCGTGGATTTTGTGAGACCTTGAGGGTCTCAGGGTCCCTACTAAGTATCGTTATACTCACCCTAACATGGGTTATGCCTGTAGATCATGGTGTTGGATGCAGACGATGGACAGCACTGACCGAGGCTGAGAGTACCAGGACTGGATGGTACTCGGAGGTGGACCATACGGCCTATTGGTACAAGGAGGAGACGGACAGACGTGAAGTGCTGAGGAGGCAATCTGCACCTACCCTTTAGGTAGGAACCTCGGAGGATTACCCTACGGTAGTTTTCTTTTCTTTTCTTTCAGTTGTACTTTCAATTCCTTGTACTTTATAGTTGGTTTTGTATTTCCGACTCCTTTAATTACAGCAATCCTTTTTTATTCAGCTTTACTTAGTGTTTTGTATCTAGTTGTGTGCTCTATTGTGTTTTTTTATAGTTATAAAGGCAATGCCTTCCCAGTTTTAGGTATTTATGCCTTTGGTACTAGTCTCCAACCCCTGGCCTATGGAAGGCGGTATTGGGGTAGTCACAAAACGGGCCCCGGGGGTCGAGTCATGGCATCAATAGATGTCGATCTCATTATTATGGTGGGATTAATATGGGAGTTATTGTTCATGGTCTTAATTTCTTCATTGAGGCCAATGAGAAACTTTCATCCTTCTTCACCTTACCTTTAACAATAATGTATCTAAAGGATATCTTTGAAGATGGGTAATATTCCTCCATATCCTTCCATTTTCCCTCAATCATGTTAATTTTCCAATGCTCTTTATGTTATTCCAATAATTGATAAATTGTAAAGTATGAGTCATTAAAATAAAAATCCATAGGTTGAACACTAATTCCTTGTCTAATTGGTTCCAAAGAGCTCCTTAAAGCTAGAGCAGCCACAGAATCCTTTACATGACCAAAATCAGAAATAGATGTTAGTTGAACACTTTGATTACCCTCATAATGAAGCTGCCCTAGGCTAATCCCTATACCATACTATCCATGATTGTGATGAATCCGATCCACCACTGAGGCATTTCTTCTAGTCTGGTTATCTTAAGACTTAGAAGAGACTCATTTAATTTTTATAGTAGGTCCAACATTCTGAGAAAACTAAAAGCCTCCTCTTCCTAGGGAAGACCCACCCTTAAATGAAACTAAATTGCTTTCCACTGGAGACTTCTCAAGCCTAAACTTCTCACTATCCAACTCTTGTACCTATTTTTGAATAGATAAGTCAAGTACATATAACACACCAGTAAAATCTAAATCATCTATATAGTGAACGGTCGCATTAGATAACTGATGTGGAAATGTGGTTTTAGATTGAGCTCCAACATCCTCACCTTGGGAGTTCACTGTGAGAGATTTCCTCACTTAGACATTAGTGTGAAATTGTGTTTTCATAATTAAAATGTCGGTTTTCCATGAAAATAATGTGATTTATTTTTTGTGAAAAATTTTCATTTTTTTATTATTATTTCTTTGAAAATATATTTTGTGGGTAGTTCTTTTCTCAGGCCTCCGTCTGGGCCTTCTGTTTTTTGGGCTTGTTTTGGAATCTGGACCATGCCTTCTTGGGCTACCTATTTCACTGTAATACCTTCCCAACCTATTTCCACCATGGAAATCTACCCTTAATGCTCCCTATTGGTCATTTATTCTTTATGATCCAATGGATTTTGTTTCACTATTTGTGTTTATCGGTGTGATTATCCATTTCTTACATGTTTTTGTGCCTATTTTATGACACAATTTCTACGGGATTTATTTCAACTGTGATTCTTCATGACCCTTCCTCTAATTTTCTAGCTTCCGTATGTTTTCCTCATCAGTTACGCTTATCAAGACGTCACCTCAGGTCTGTGTTGACATTATTACAAAGCGTAGTGGTTTTTTTCATCTGGAAGAGTTGGTGCATCATCTTCAAAATGTGAACTTGAGATCATTGAGAGAAGTCCTTCATTGTTCTAAGATCTACCGCCTTCACATTGTCATACAGACCCCATTCCAGTGATCCCCGGTGGAGAACTTGGCTATCATGAGTTCTGTATAGGCCACTTCAGAATCCAGAACCTTCAACCCTGGTAGAGATATATATTCTTCGGTGATTCGGTATTTGTGATCATGTTATTTTATTTCTTTGTTTAGTATTTGTGTTGAATATTATTGGTTCCTTTGTTGGTCTGGTTCTTGGAGTCTGGGGTTGCGTTTTTGAGTCCTTCCATTTTGTAGGAGTACTTCTCTAACTCCGAGCCATAGTTCATCACTGGCTCTTGGGGTGAAGAGGTCTCTATTATCAGATAGTTTCTCTGGTTAGTGTGTGTGGTCTTCTTTTATTTCTCTTCTTTGTTTTTATGTTCTCTTTTATTTCTATTTTTTATAATAATAATAAAGACTATGGTGGTGTTCTTTCCATGGAGTAGGACCAAAATGTCTAAACCCCATAAATAATTTCATTCTATTTACCTTCTATAAATTTCATTTTATATTCTTCTGACTTTGTTAATAAAACATCTTATATCCTATTGTGTTTACTATGATCAGGTCTTTGTAAACTATACCAATTCTACAATAAGTGGTATAAGATCCTATTATTCATTTTTTATTTTACAATGTCTGTCAAATTAGAAAATGAAAATTTTTAAAGTGAAAATTATTTTTATTTGTTGAGAGTTAAAATGTGTTCTTTATTAGTTCACAATGGTATTGCTCATGCATTACATGGTAGCAAGAAACCCGTAGTGACCATCACTTCTAATGGTCAGTCAACTACTTATTTTGTTGATATAGATCCAAGTATACTTTAAAAGGCACACTATATTATTTTTTTGACACTAGGTGGTCAGTTTTTGTGTGAAGTTTCACATTAAACCACTGATAAATCTATATGGATTAAACTCAAATACTTGTATATGAATAAGTCTCTGGCCGTCTATCTATATAGAAAGATGATATTATACAATTTTATGTTGTCCCCTAGTTCATCTCTCCAAGTCCATATTGATGAGTTTAACAAGGTGTTATTAGATTTAGCTAATATTGACATTGAAGTTCAAGATGAGGGTCCAAATTTAATTTTGTTAACTTCTCTTGATGGATCTTTTAATTCATTAAAATACTCCCTAATGTATGGTAGGGATTTAATTACATTAGAAGAAGTTATGTCGGTTGTACTGTCCTGTGACCTTAGAACATATGGTTTGAAGGATGAGATGAGTACTGCTAAGAGTGAACCTAAAATTCGGTATACTAAAGAACCTATGAAAAACAACAGTTGGACCAACAAGAAGTGGGTTAAGGGTTTTCTGTTTTATGAGTGTCGTTATAATGGCCACATAAAACGTTACTATAATAATATAAAAGATAAAGATAGTATGGCCCATAAACATGTGGTATGTACTGATTATGATGTTCTTGAAGTCCTTTAGTTTGCAGCCCATTCATTAGAACTAGACATAGGTTCTGTGTAGTCTTTTTCTTTCATTCCTAAGACTGGATCCACTTGTCTTTGTGGGGGAACCACAGTTGAGAAAAAGGGTTGTGAGGAATTGTCTAAACAGTTCGGGCATAGGTGGAGAAGTTTTCTTTTCCTATATGCTTTCTATTTTGTGGTTATTGTGAACTCTTTCCACTTCTTTTGATTTCTATTTCATTTTTTAACTTTGATTTTTTTTTATTCACTGCATTTTACCCCCGAGAAAGGCTATTCGAATTACAGGAGTTTTGATTTTTTATGGGAGTTTCCAACATTTGATAAAACAAAGGTAATGTGAGGTAAGATCTATTTTAATGCATTTTATTAGATATTTTATTTTTTTATCATGTAAATTTAAGTTAGTGGTAGATGTGTTGTATGGATTGAACATGTGCCCCTACCTTCACATGCTAGGTGATATTCATACAAGGTGAATATTTGTAGAGCTATGTTTTTTCAGTTCTAAGAGAACATACCCACACTACTCAGGGTAATGGAAGTTAGTTTTTAATCAATAACACCATTAGTATAGTTTTATTTTAATATTTAATAGGTGGAGATTTATGAAATTGTGTTTTCATAATTAAAATGTTTGTTTTCCATGAAAAAAAGTGTTTTATTTTTTATGAAATTGTTTCATGTGTTTTTTTATTATTGTTATGAAAATATATTTTGTGGGATGTTCTGTTCCTGGGCATCTGTGTGGGAATTCTATTTATGGGGATTTTTCTGGACTTTGGAATGCACCTGATTGGGCTACTTGTTTCGTTGGCCTACCTTGCCATCCCATTTCCACCATGGAAATCTATTCTTGCTACTCCCTGCAGGTCGTTGATGCATTGTGATCCGATGGATGTGGTTCTACTGTTTGTGTTTCTCAGTGTCATTATATGTTGTCATCCATTTGTTTTGTGCCTGCCATGTGTCCTGGTTTATGTGGTATTTGTTTTAATAGTGCTGATTCTCAACCCTTTCACTCGTCCGCTGGCAGCCACCTGTCTACCTCATCTATTACGAATGTCAAGGCATCGCCTTGGGTATGTGTTTCCATTATTACATTGTGTAGTTTTTTTTTCATCAGGAAGAGTTGGTTCATCATCTTCCACCCATGAACCAAAGAGAACTGAGAGAAGTACTTCTCTATTCCAAGATCCTTTGCCTGCACACTTCTGTCCAGACCCCATTTTGGTGACCTCTGGTAGAGAACTCGACTATCATGAGTTCTGAAGTGGCCACATCAGAATCTAGAACCTTCAACCCTTGTAGAGATTTAGATTCTTTGGTGCTTTTTTATTTGTAAACCTATGATTTTCATTCATTTTTTAGTCTTTTCATTGTATGTTCTTGGTTCCTTTGTTGGTATTGTTCTCAGAGTCTGGGGTTGTGTGTCTGAGCCTGTCCAGTTCAGGGGAGTACTTCACTAACTCTGATCTAGAGTTCATCACTAGCACTTGGGGCGAAGAGGTCTCTCTTCTCAAATAGTTTCTATGTTCTATGTGTGTGCTATACTTTTATTTCTCTTCTCTATTTGTATGTGCTGCATTTTCTTCTATTTTTTATAATAATAAGAAATATTGTGGTGATGTTCTTACTATGGAGTATGACCAAAAGGTCTAAACCACATAATTACTTGGGTTCTTTTTACTTCCCAAAAATTTCATTTTTTGTTCTTATGACTTTGTAAATAAAGGGTGTTATATCCTATTGTGTTTACTATGATCAATTCTTTGTAAACTGTACCAATTCCACAACAACCAGCCCAGCCAATATTCGACAGAGGATGTCCACACTCTCCCGTAAGATTAGAACCAGGTCCTCTTTTAGTTTTCTTCTTGCACTGAGCCACGTCATGTCCAGATAATGAACAAAAAGTGAAATAAATTCCCCTCCTACAGTGAGAATTATAATGACCAATATTGTTAAAAACAGGAAAAAAAAATCAGGTATTTTATCATAAATAAGACTAAGAATTAATTCATCATCATGAGTGGCCAATTTATTTTTTCAGTAAGCAATGAATTTAGATCCACCCCAACTAACACCTGGGATAAATACCCATACATAGCTTGTTTGGAAACCCTATACATTTTTTTAGGGACACCAACTGAAGAAGCAATATCGTATAATATTTGAGGATTCCATAAATCTAATTTAATCTAAATATTTTTACCCAAACATGAGAAAATGAGTTTTTTATTTCAAATGGAGTGAAATTAAAACTTCACTCCTTAATAAATAGCATACCTAGTTTAAGAGACATCAATCCATGGCCCCATGCTCTTCTCTTGAGTTCCTTGGAAGGAAATAAGACATGAAAAAATACATGGCCCATAGGAACACATCTCTAGTTAGAAAATCCCTAGATTGAGGACAAATAGTGAACAAGACCATAAAATTTCCATGGATTCTCACCTCTTATAGGAATGACTCGACCAATAATGGAAAACGTAAATTGACCCATCCTTTTTTCAATTGCATCTGGTCTCACATATACTTGGGTGATGGATCCTTTTTTGAGAACCTTACAAAAACCCACATATTGAATGGATGTGAAGAAACTTTGATTCACCAGATCCATAATGCCTTGAATCACACCCTAAGGATGAACAGAGCCTCGATCCTTGGATTGGTTCTCAAGAAAATGCATACTTTTATGTCTATCATGAGAGATATAATCGTAAGAATGGAGATTCACACTCCTATGATGACAATCACTAAGACGATGGGTTACAAGGTGGGTCGTTGCTTGATTGTGGTGGTTTTTGGCATGGATCGATTCATGACACTTTTGGGCCTATTTTTTTATAGGCCATTTTGGCCATTTTTCTAATATTTCTTCTTTCTGTTGGTGGGTTTTTTCCTACATGCGGATCAGCATTCAGTTGCAGGGGGGCCTGTAGTGGTATGAGACACTGGTGGGGTGATGATCTCGGGTACCATGAGTTGTTGATGGTATGGGATTCCGGTAGCGAGCATCTCACGCTAATGACGTCCTAACACTGACACCTACAGTTATGGGAATCATGGAAGACCTTGATTGCATGAATGATGATGCTAATGGGAACAACAAAATCATTTGTGTGAATGATCTAACATCAAATATTTTTACCTTTGGTGGTGTGTTTTTGGTTATCCTCATTGATGAGTTCAGTTATGCGATATTTTCGAGGTTGGAAACTATTATCCATATCATGGATGTTTCTAAAAGTGTTGGTGTTTCTGGGTCTTTGAGCCATTTAATGTGGGTATTTAGATTTTCTTTTTTTTTTTGAGTGGTGAGTTGGTCTAATTCATGTTTTGGTGATATTTTATGTGTCCCATTCCATGTATTTTATATAATTTTATTTTATTTAATAATTTTTTAGGCCATGGGTAGATTGGTACCTGAACTTTCCTAGTATATACAAGCATTTTTCTGATTAATGTATATTAATAAACTTTTATTTTTTTAATATAAATATGATAATTTTATATATATAAATAATATTTTTATTTAATTTTTTTACCACTGCTATGAATAGCTCTGATAAAGATCCATATTTATCAGCACTTTTAGTTTGCACTGGTAAGTGATAACCTTTTATTAGTGATTTATGTTTAGCACTGATAAAACTCAATGTTGGCTAAGGCATGATCTGTGGTAGTGTAATTCCCTTGTATAATTCTCTAAGAACTCCATATCCCTTCCAAAACACCAGGAACTCGAAACACCACTCCAAAACATTTAAAATTTGAGGATACCGAAACCTAGAGGGCATCACATGTTGCCACTTAGTCATATCCATCCGAGCAATGGAAGTTAGACATCTAGAATCACTCCTTTTGAAAGATCAAATTCCTTAGATGGAAAAATTTCTTTCAAAACCGAACCCAACAATTACTACTAGAAAAAAAAGGACATTTATGCCATTTATGGTCGAACATACATTTCTCAAACCTAAAAATATTATATAACCACTTATCCTAGAAAAAACATTGGATATTAAATATATTTTTGTGTGTGAGAGCATGCCCATAGTCATATATATTTATATAAATCAATTTAATTTTGAATTTAGCTATTTATTTATGCTTATATTAAAATGCTCACACACATATGTATTTGTGTGTGTGTGTGTGTAATATTATTCCAAAAATAATAATTATATTCTAATAAATATATTGTTTTCCTAAATTATTTTTAAATATTTTATATATATATATATTTATTTATATATATTCAATTATTTTTTCAATTTTAATTACCATTAGAAATTTCATTTTCCTTGAAATATATGTTTTTTGATTTAAAATTATATTATAATATATATATTTATATATTTATATATTTATTTTTTTATATATTTTTTTAAAAAATAGAAACACATTATATTTATATATTTAAATACTCTATATATATATTAAATATAATATATATTAGATAAATATAAATTATATTTAAATAAATAAAAAAATTAAAAAAAATTAATCATATAAATATATTAGATATTATATTTAAATATAAAAACTATTTATACATAAATACAGAACTTTTAAATTTTAATTGAATAAAATTTGTATATATTATCATTTCTGTTAATATAAATTTTTTCTACTAAATATATTATTTTCATAAATTTTATTTATATATTTTATAATTTTAGTTCCATATGTACATTTAATATTTTTATTTTTATTTAAATACATATTTCATAATTTTTTCAAATTTACTTATCATTTTATATTTCATTTTCATAACATTATTTATTTAATGTTAAAATTATATGTTAATATTGATATATATATATAAATATATTATTTATATACATACATTATTTTTATATATGTAAATATTATAAATATTATAAATTTGATACATATAAATATTTTATTAATGTCCTTGAGATTATATGTAAAGGAAACAACGCACGCACTCATGGACCAGTAATGATAGGTCACACCCCTTCCAATGGTTTACTCACTCATTATATAAATATGTAATGTAGATAGATAAATGCACATATATATTCATACACTTTCATATTATTATTATTTATATCTTAATATAAATATAAATAATAGACACTCATATATATGTGTAGTTTAAATATTCAATATAAATTTATATAAATATATGTATATGTAAATTTTAATTTCTTTAAAGTTAATAAACTTTTTATATCATTAAAAATGGGTGTGGAGATCGAACCATTATTTGACACATGTTGCTAAAAGAAACTCCCTAAAATAAGCTATATGTGAGAAGAAAGTTATCTTCATTACCAATATATTCTTATTTTATCTTATGTACCACCATCTCCATTTGAGGGGAGTAAATGATATGGGATACATGGTGAAATATACATTTCAGCAGTTGGATAAAATAAACACGCCCTCATATATTTAGCATCGAAAAGTTAGGTTGCATTTGATATTGTAAAATATTTTATATTTTTATTTTTCAAATATTCATCAGAAATATGTTAGAAAATGTTTTACAATTTTGGGGGAAGACAATAAATAATACAAAATATATATCCCAATATATTCATTTTAAAATAATAATACAAAGTGTGTTTTTCCCAAAAAATCAATCTATTTTATTTTTATCATGTGTAAAATGTTTTCCATTTATATATTTTAACACATTTTAAATAAATTTTTTAAAAATGAAAACATAAATTATTTTATCAAACCATATGTAAATTTATTTTTTTAAGTATGTCTTTACAGTTAGAAAAACATATAGCCGCATTTTTCAACCTTAATCCAGTGTAGGACATTTCTGAGAAACGCCGTGTGAGTTGGAAAAGGATGAAACCCAAACCAAAATCCAAATCCCCGAAATCTCCCACTTATACATGATCTTTTCCTGAAAAAAGTGGTGCATTGGATTTTGATATGGCAGGCGAATGCGCAAACACAAAACGCGACTGAATGAGTGCATATGCATGGGTCATGACACTTATAATTAATCCAATGGTATCTTTTTTTACTAGTTTTTCACTAAACACAGTATAATATTTGGATCACATAAAATAACAAATATTTTTATGTACATGAAATATTAAGTGATCTTATTAAATAATTGAATATGCAAGGAAAATAGTTTTTTTAATTAAAATAATGAGTGCATATGCATGGGTCAGTACACTTGGAATCATATTGTGCGGTTAAACAAAGTAAAAATAGATTGCTGTTGGGTAATACAGAGTGGATCCATGACCGGAGGGAGTTATTTGCATGTTATCACACTGGTAGTTGATGTCCTCGCGACTCCTGGTAGTCCTAGAAGAGCCAGTGAAAGAGCATGGATATATTAGGATTGATGTTGGACATTAATCTATGATTGATCATGTGGAAGACCATGTTGGGTGATAGGAGAATCCAGAGGACAGAGAGGAGAAAGGCGAGAGGTGCATCCATGAGCTCCGGTGTGAATAAAACTGCCAAGACTCCGACCAAAATGGATTTCAAGGCTCTGTTTTAAAGGGAGGATCATGGTAAATTGAAAAGGTTGAAGATCATGGAATGGAAGAAAAGGGAGGAGGTTGAGGTTCATGGCAGCGAGGTAGGATATGAAAGGGGACATGAGCCCGAAGATAAAACTACAAAAAATTTAACTTTTTTCAACATGGACATATTTTTTGGTAAAAGTACATTTCTATTTTTAAAAACATTACCAACACATATGTTCCTATCACTAAACTGTCGGTAAAAACTCTATTGTGAATTTCTTTTTCAATAGATAAAATAGTTCTGTTACAATAATAATAATACCAACAGATAATATATATGTTGGTTAAAGTGTTTGGTAAAATATTCTTACGAAAAAAATTTCTGTTGGTAATAATATCAGCAACATATAATATCTACTTATAAATTACATTTGAATAAAAATTATAAATTTTTATTACTAAAAAAATTCATATTATATTTATTAATTTATCATATATAATTAATCTATTTTCATTATTAAACCAAATATGATTAACAAGAATGTTCCAACATTGAAAAACAATTAATTATATTAATAATAAAATTTAATACAAAAAGAAAAATACAAAAACACACAATTAATCACTCAATAGGATCCACCCCCCATGTTCCAGCGACCCATCCATTCTCAAGACCCAACCATTCCCCAATACCAATGAGCCAGATCCAACACTAATGAACCATCCATGCCCTAGGACTAGCAAGCCAACTCAAGCTATACCAAACCCATCAGCACACCAGTACCAACACACCATCATGAGTGACCCATCCATGCCTGAAGTCCAGTGAGCTGTCTCTAGCAATAGCGAGAAACCTCAAGTTATCGGTACACCACAGCCTTCAGCTCTAAGATCTCTACCACACGCAACCAAAGAGCATACAAAAATTGATTTAGCTCTAGTATTAGCGAGAAAAAAATCAAGTCATCTCTAATACCATAGTGAAACCTCATGTAAATTTTTTTCCACACCCTTCAACTCCAATATCTACATCACAAACAACCAAAAATTATACCCCCAAATCTGTGAAAAATATCATCATGAATTGAAACCAAAATCGAAAAAAATAGAATTATAAAAAAATGACTTTCATAGTGTGCATTTTTAATCATCCGAGTTGACATCTTAATTGAAATCTCAAAGATTTAATATAAGGGTAGAACTTATGAAAATTGGTATTCAAATAGTGAATTAGGTTTCTCCAATGCAAGTTCAATGAAACAAAAAAAACCTAACAAGTGGAAGAACATAACGACTATGATTAAAACACAAAAAAACACCTTTTACCATAATTTTTTTTATAGTAAATGCATGAGGTGTAACAAGAATACACCATCAAGTAATTGATGGAGATACATTTTGAGATTACAAAAAAAACACATTTTAAATCTCACATTGCATCAAAACTGCCCGAAATCATTACCTCTCATGTAGTAAAGGTAGTTTTATTATGATACTCCATAAACTTCTTGAACATATACTTATCTTATAGTTGGGAGGGATTTCCAAATTTATCTATTTCACTTTAGCTGACCATGCACAAATCTCAGGCCACTTGTATATATTTTTTCTGAAAAACCCCAACGTTATGAGATGCATCAACTTAATCAACAAATATATCATCAAATAAATGAATTTTACATATTATTTAGGATGGATAGAAAGAATTACAAGTGAAAAAACTACCTATAAAAAATACTAAATTCTAAAATTCATGCAAAGAAGCCAACACACATCAAGTAAAAAACCTCAGTCTAGAAAAAACATGCAGAAATGCATGGAAGAAAAGATCTTATAATAAAAGTTTAGCAACATTTCACTCTAATGATTGTATAATTAACAAAAGAAACTAAAAAAGGTTCATCAGAAAATAATTTCCAGCATTTGATGAATCCAAAAATTACCTTGCTATTGAGAAAACCTTATAAAAACCAATCTTCAATGACCTATCAGATCAACAAAGAATATTCCATGCATCTCCAAGAATCATCATCTATCAATATAGAACACATGAGTTATATAAGAAGATCCTTAAAGAATCCAATAAAATGTCCAAAATAAAAGACACTATTGTAGGTAAAAATAGAATAATGTATTTTCAATAGGGACCTGCTATGTAATTATCAAGGTAAGGCATGAAGTGCATTACTCAACGGTCTTCCTATATTGCATCTTCAAGTTGTACAGGTGTGTGTAAACATGATGTTGTTTAAATCTATTTCAATTTTATTTATACTATAATTAAAGAACATTATAGAATTTATCCATATTTTATCTATACTGGTACAGGAATACAATATAGGTTTATAGAATTTTTTCCTAACACGAACATGATACAAGGAGGTAAGATAGCTTTTAACTATGAACTATAAAACCACCCCAAACATTGTAGCATGGGGAATTGAAAAACCAATGGTAATTGTTCTAAAGTTCATAAAAACATTATAGAAATAAAATAATAATAATAGAAATAGTTTGAGATCAGAGACTGATTTATTAAAAAAGTTGAACTAGTTAAGTTGAGTCATCCTCCCTTCATATATATAGGGATCTATCACTCATCGTGGATTTTATGTAGGAATAATCCTTCCTAGATTTGGATTTTTTTTGAATATCTAAGAAGTCCTCATCATACTGCCTCTTTCCTTTAGTATCTACATCATTGTAAGCATAACCACTCCTTCCAGCATCACCATACTCTACCCTCATCAAGATAAGATAAAATAATTTTCTATTGAGTACCAACATCCATGACACCAACTTTCAATTGATAAAAAACTTCCTGTTGCAACTGCACCTTCTGCTTCATATCCTCCCGAACACAGGAAACCTGAATTGAATTAGAAGAAACAACACCTAGAGATTTATAATCTCACATATGTGAAACCACATGAAAACCTAAATATTCAGGCTGATAGTTAGCATCATCGACCTCCTATAGATGAGAAAAATAGCCAAGGAGGTTCCCTTGAACCTGAATTAAATACTCCCCATTATGAATTCCCATATTTACTTGAGTATAAATAAAAACAACACAATAACCATTCCCCCAGGAAGGCTAAGGTTCCTTAGCTGACCCTAGGGAGTACATATGCTGACCTATCATAACATGCATTCTAACTCCCTCAAGCAACGACCCAAATCCAAAAATCCCTACCTGATAGATTTTTACTTAGTATAACCCTCACGAGACACAAACGTTGTAGGAAATTGGCCCAATTTCATTTGATCATGCCCCTACATGAGGAAATACAACAAACACCTAAAGTGAAGCTATGAAAAATCGAAGCATCAAGATAAATAAAAATAAGCAACCATTCCCAGCATAGAGTACCAAAATCGAAAAAAATAACATAGAAAGGATGAAAAATACCAGTTCAATATAGATTGGATTACTAAAACTAACATGATATAAATTTATAAACATGAAGAATGAAAATGAAATAAGATATTGGAAATGCTACTGGAGGGTGATTGGGGAACTGAAGTAGAGAATTGAGATGAGAGAGATCACTATTGAACAACCGATGTCGACATGGGGATATTGGGTATCCTACTAGAGGGTGATTCTAACAAGGGGATTTTGGATGAGGAAGCTGATTAGAAAAATGGAGGGGGTTCGCATAATGATGTTCATGGGTGAAGCCGGTTAGGAACATGGAGGGGTGTTCTTGAGAATATTTCAACAATGAAAACCAGTCAGGAACAGTGAAGGGGTTCCTACAGGAGGACCATGAGGAACATCATCTATGTGGAAAGCTGTCCACAGGGAACGCCGTCTGTGGTGAATGTCAGCCACAGTAATGTAGGGTTTAGGGAGGGATATTATAATAATTACTATGGGTGGGTACTTTTGTGTCATATTAGGTTTTTTCATATATATATATAAGGATAAAATCTATGAATTTGTATAAAAAACTTATATTGTATAAGTATTATGTATGTATGTATCAGTATATATATTACTAGAAATATTGAAAAATTAATGATATTTTAATTTATCATATATTTTTATTATCAAAATGATATTCTTGTAAGGAGTAATATATGTGTGTGTGTGTGTGTGTTTTACAATAACTAAGGAAAAAATATTCATTTATTAATAAATCAACTATTTGTATTATTATGATAAGACAACAGATTTAAATGTCAGTAAAAGATTGGTTGGTATTGAACTCTTTTTTTAACCAAAACAAATAAATTATTGATCAATCAAACCAGATCTACAGATCCACTTGGGGAAAGAGTCCACCCAACAATGTTTACCCAATGATTTCCCAAAACAAGCTAAACAATGAGCCTCCTGATGCCCCCTCTCTTTTTGAAACAAAAATTGAATTCAGAAAAGCAATCAGTCAGGGACCAGATCATTCTAAAAATATGGCCAAACATCTCGGAATCCTCCTCATTTGATAAAGCATTAATCACTTCCAAGTATTCATATTCCATCACAACATTGATCCAACCTTTTGAGCGTGCAAGAATAATCCCTTATAGGATAGAAGATGCCTTTGCAACAACAGGGCACCATAAGGCTTCAATAACCCCACAATGAGCTTCCACGACCAGACCATCACTATCATGGGACATTAATCCAATTCCAACCCTGGAAAGAGCAGATATGGCCACATCTATATTAATTTTGAAAAACCCCTCTCGAGGGGGGAACCAAAAGGGAGGTGTCTGCCGATTACTACCCATACAGGGCACAACATCCTTCATCTTCCTGCAATTCATCCATTCTAATGCCCTCTTGACCCACATATTGTCTTGGGTCACCTTATTGTGAAAATTGATTTCATTCCTTCGAGTCCACACTAGCCAAGAAATTGTGAAAATCACCCCCATCACCCTTGGTTCCAATGAAGATACCCATTTAATAAAATTTTGAATCAATCCAATAGATGTATCGAAGAACTTTTTAAAATCAAGCTTATATTCCTTCAACACCCCTTCCACCCCATGGAAGGAAATAATTGAATACACATGAGATTCCACCTCTTGGAGACATAGAGGATAATTTTCATCATCAACCAAGTGACGTCTCACAAACAGGTCACTGGTAGGCAGAACACCAGAGCATACCTTCCACCAAAAATAATTTAACTTGGGAGGGTAGAAGATCGACCAAATACTATTCAAACAAATATCAGGGGTTATGTGGGCCATGTCATGAAACAACATTTTTTCGCCTAATCGGACTGATAATTTCCTAGATGCTTCCCCAGTACAAAAAATCTTATCCTTCCCCATACTTGGTGTGAGAGGAATAATCAGAATAATAGTGCGATCGACATCATTAAAATAGCTGGAGATTTTCCCCCTATCCCAATCATCAAGAAATTCATTGATCAGGTCTCGCACCTTAGCATTTTCAAAATCTGGGGCAACAATTGAGGATACATAAAGGTTGACTCCATTTTTCAGTCACAGATCATTCCAAACACTCACATCATTACCATCAGAAACTCTCCACACACAACCAAAATCAAGTAGATATTTTATGCCTTAAATGCTTCTCTATAAACAACTTGGAATTATCCTCAGCGTGGAATATAGAAAATCATAGTGGGAAAAATATTTGTCCCATAACACATTTTTTAATACAGTGGTTGGGTTTGTGAGAAGGGGCAATCCTTGTTTTTGAAAAAGGATCTCATTAAACCAATTGAGATTCCTAAACTTGGGAACTCTGCAAAATTTTGAAACACATATTTTTTCCAGGACATCCAATGGGTGTTATGTTTACCCTCTTGTGATCCCCACCAGAAGTTGGCCAACCTAGAATGGATCTAATTGAAAAGAGTTTCTAGAAACTTGAAAAGGTACATAGCATAAGAGGGGATTGCTTGAGCCCCATAATTAATGATAACTTCTTTTCCTACCTTGGAGATCTTCCTACTCGACCATAAGAAAATAAAATTGTCCACTCTATCCATAATTGACATGAACACTTGTTTCTTCAATCTTCCAACAAGGGTCGGGAGGCCATGATATTTATGATATTTTTTGACCAGTATAAATCCTCACACCCACTACTGTTCCTCCCTTTTTGCATGTAAAACACCTTTATTGATGGATAATTCTGATTTTGAAGAATTAATACGTTGTCTAGAAGCCCTTTCATACATATAAATTATTTTCATCACCTGACCACATTCTTACGGGGTATCACGAGGAATGAGTAGACTATCATATGCAAAGAAAAGGTGGGTTATAGGGGATTTTTCTACAAACCTTCACACCATGGATCATCCCTTTCCCCTACTTTTTCTAGAGAAGATGAGAAAAACCATCGGCCACCAAAATGAAGAGATAATGAAAGATAGGGTCCCCTTACCACAAACCTCTTGGGGGTTTAAATGTTTTGAATTGGGAACCATTAATATTAATTATGAAGGTGACAGTCATAACACAGTTCATAATATTAGATATCTATTTTGTTCCAAATCCCAATTTGGAGATAACAAGTTTAATAAACGACCATTCAATTATTTCATAAGATTTTATCATATCTAATTTCATTACCATGAAACAAATTTTGGAAGATGATTGAGTTTTCATAGAGTGAGAAAGTTCAAAATAAATAACTGCATTATCAGTAATGGATTGCTTTTGAACGAAATAACTCTGGTTTTCAGTGACAAGCCACGGGAGACAATCCCGAAGCCTCACCACCATGATCTTGGAAAGGATTTTGTAAACAATGTTGCATAATCTCACAGGTCATAATTCTAGGATTTTCTTAGGAAAAAAGGGTTTTAGAGATGAGGGTAATGAGGGTTTCATATAGGGGTCAAGAGAGGCTCATCCATCCCACAAATCCTTTATCAGAGATACCACATTTTTTCCAATGATATGCCAAAAAGGTTTAAAGAATAGTGCGTGAAACTCATCAGGCATCAGGGCCTTGGTGGAGTGAATAAGGTGAAGAGCCTATAGAACTTCCTTATCAATGATATCTCTATCCAACTTATAGATCATGTCCTATGTGATAGTTTCTGGGATACAGATAGCCATGCTCGAAGGAGTTTCAATGCATTCAGCTTTATAGAGGTTGCTGAAAAAATCCAGGATAATGGATTGGATATTATTGAGGTAAAAAACAACCCTACCAGATTTATCGTCAATTTGTGAGATGTGGTTTTTCCTTTTCCTAGTCGAGGATATTTGGTCAAAAAAGTGGGTATTCTGTTCATCCTCCTTCAAATGGGATTCTATTTCCCACAAAAACCAAAATATCTCCTTCTCCCTCAAAGCTGTGTTAAGGTTCAATTCTGTAAATTAGATATCCCATAGTACAGAGTTACAATAAGGTAAAGACTGTATCTTCTTCATGTGATTTTATGCACCATTAATACATCTATCAAAATCCCCAAATCTAACCGAAATCCACTCCAGAAAACTAGATGCAGTACTTTGGATATCAGATATTAAGGATTGGTTTGGTCTCCACCAAGATAATTGAACCACCTTATCACAATTACTATCTTGGAACCACATACTTAAAAATATAAAAGTCTACATAGTTCTCCTCACTTCCCCATGAGAGGTCATTGAAAAAAAGATTGGACAGTGGTCAGAAGATACTGGAAGATGGTGAACCACTGAGAAAGCATGGAAGAGGGATTTCCAATTATCTGTTCCCAAAAATCTATCCAGCCTCTCAGCAATAGTATTCTCTATTTATCTCCCTATATACCAAGTGAACGGAGTTCTTTAGAAACCAAGGTCTTGAAGGGAATTCCACACAAGAGAATTCCTAAATTCTTCCATAGTATCACCATTCCTCCAAAGACCCCTTCTTATTCATGATGAAGGAGGATCTCATTAAAGTCTACCCCAACAAGAAGTGGGCCCAAGAGAGAGGATCATACTCGACCCAATAGGTACGAATATTTTTTTTATCATATTGTCCATGCCACCCATAGAATCCCACAAAAGACCATGGAAAAGATCCTGGGGTAGTAATATTCACAGCAATGTGATTACCTGAGCAATTAGTCACCTGAACTCTAAGGTCCTCTTTCGACAAAAGGTACATACCACTACAGTGTCCCTATATTCCAAAAGGGAAGATGTTCTTGAAACTGATATTTGAACCAAGAATACCAGAATCCTTACAATCCAACATATTTTCTGATACAAAAACTATATCAGGGAGGTATTTTTAACACCATTGATAGAGCAACCGAAACATTCGGTGGTTTCCATGTCCCCGACAGTTCCAGCGTAATATTTCCATTGCTCAAGCTGGGGCTGGGTCATGCCCACCTCTGCCTCCATAACATTGAGAAATTGTCTGGAACCTACTGTTTTCCACCTCTTAGGGAGGTTTTCATGCATTTTCCCTACCTCCCAGATTTGTTTTTGGCCACCTGGATTTTTACTTCTTGGTACACCATCTCAATCTCCTCTAGTGACCCTTTTCCACGTCCGATGTTTTTGAATACCTGATGACATTAATCCAACTGTGTCTTCTCCAGCCTGGGCAGTGAACCTCGTTGGTACACCATATGTCTGAGGAATTCAGTCATGGGGTTCCTGCCTAGATTTATCTTATCCAGTACCTGGTTCTGGTGGTTCTTTTCATTGTGGTGACGACCCAAGATGTGGTGGGGAGGACTCCTCAGTACAATCAGGGACCCAGGTTGAGTAAGGAGTTGGGTCTGTCACCTTACCTACATGATTTTCCCCCGATTCGGTTATGGCCACAATACTGCCAAGCAGAACTTCTTTCTCCTGTTGATCACCTAGATTTCTAGCAGGAAGATCCGGTGGACTGAGCATTATGATGCTATTATGAACTGATTTTGACTGCTTCATGAGTTCCTTCGCTAGACTATCTCGATCCTTTTGTTTTTCCATATCAGGAACAACATTTTATCTAGATATTCTGCATGAAGACAAGGGCCATATTTAAAAATGACATTGGATTGATCATCCTCCTTCTTAGATCCATAGTCCTTATCTAAATGTCTGAGACACCCACAAATAAATCAAAAAATTGGGAGCTTTTAAAATTCGAAGGATATCCAGGCATTAGAATCATCCACTTATAAGAAGAGTCCCCTCATAAGTGGTTGTGCCACATTAAAAAGTTCTCTGATCTGAACCATGGGTCCCCAGTGAATTGAATTAGATTCATCCCATTCCAGAAATGCACCAATAAATTCTCTAATTTCATGCATAACTCATTCAGTTATACCATGAAATATTATTCCTTTAATTATTTTCCAAAAAGGTGAATGGGTTATTGGGATGTATTGGATATCTTCCCCACCTCTTAAATCATGAATGATAATGATCTGGTTATCGAAGGACCATTGTATACCTTTCAGGACCTTTTATTTATCTCTCTTATTAAAAAATTCAAAGACAAGGAGGCCCTCCCCCACTTCTCTTATGGGGACCCCCTCCTCCAAATTACTGATGTTTTGTAGGGTATTTTTTAGGGACCTGTGGTTAAAAGTTATTTCTTAAAAGCATTTTCCAATGATCAGTAGACCCATACGCCGTGAAAGAAATGCATCTTCATCTTTTCCTGTGGAAATTATCACTTTCTCCTTACTTGTCAGTGAAAGGTTCTTCCATTTATCCATTAGGTCTGATTCCATTTCCCTGTACCCCCTTAGTGTCCTTTAAAAGTTCCACACCATCGTGATGTGAGACCTGTACAAATAAAACACTCCCAACTTTGTGCCCTTTCACTACACACCCTTGCACTGACCACACGCTGCATGAATGCACCCCTACGTAGACAACTCACAGCGTCTGCGCTGCACTTTTCCCATAATACTCTTAGTGCACCCTCCCTAGCACCCCTTCCTTTGCGGACACCTTGCACAAGTACCCCCCACCCCCCCCCCCCCCCCCACTGAAAGGCTTCCACTCCCCTCCATAGTGAACCAACACCCGAGAAATTCTTCACACACCCTCGTTCCCAAAACCTTCCTTCGTGAACCCTGCCTTCACGAACCCTTTTTACACGAAAGCTTCCTTCTAGAAAGCTTCCTTCACAGGAACCCCTCCTTCGCAGAACCCCTCCTTCATAAACCCCCTCCTCCAATAACCCCCTCCTTCATGGAAAACTACACTCAATGTGTTCTATACATCACCTCGCCTCCGCGAACCACATGCGCGGACTCTGTTTTAGCTGAGAAATGCCACCCTACCTATAAACACCGGTCAAGACTCATGTTGTGAATAGAACCATCGCTAGTCGCATGATCTAAATTATAATTTGAAGGTAAAAACATGTCGCTAGTCACCGATCTGAAACTAATGAATGCAACCAAAGTCTTCCCTGGTTAAAGATCTAGGGAATTTGGGATCGGCACTCATAGTTGGAGCTGTCACAGCACCCAACTCTCAGATCAGACCATCGTAGTGCATCACAGGCCCTTGTAGATTCAAATAAATCTCAAAATTGTCGAAGATCCATTGAATGAAAGCCAAAAGTTAGGGAATCAAAGATCCCTAAAGAAACCATAAGAACACCAGTCTGCAGTGAAAGTGGGAGATTTTGGAGGAAACAGCCACGCAGCACCGATTATCTCCGTCACAGATCCGACCAAACACCCTGGCAGGAAAAGAACTCCACATGTCTCTTGGATGAAGCTTTCTTCATAGCTCACCTAAACCTAGAAAACCCTAGGATGATCACTCTCAGCGGTGGCATGAGATACTTTATTCAACTATTAATTTAAACAAACATATTTTTTGTTACAAATAATTGTTGGTACCAATATTCAATATCAACAGATTTTAATATCTGTTGGAATTAATCATTTTTACCAAAAAATATATTATCTATCAGTAATTTTTTGTATTTAATGTTCATGTTTTTGTAGTGTAACCTAGAGAATGTTTGGGAAATCCATATTCCACCTAGTAACAATGAGAAAATACATAACAAATGAGAAGGATATAAGTATCATTTGTGGTGTTTGGAAGGTTGTGATTTCAACCCTCGCAATTAATAGATTTTTTTTTTCTTTTTAACTTTGATGGATGTAATAATAATAATGAGAAGGCTATAATCTTGGGAATCCTACTCCAAAAAAATAAAACGAGTGGATGCAGAATGTGCAATGTAGAACTCCTGCAGATGATCTAGCATTATGTTTATTCTAAAAGGTAATAAATTTAATTTTTAGAATACCACCACGTCAACCCCTAATTCATTTCAATCTCATCCATTTGATTTTTTTCGTTCATAATCATTGATCTAATATATTCATTTCAAATAGAATCAAAATTTAAATTCATCATCATCAATGATATCGGATGAGATAGAAATGAATTAGTGGGTTAGCATGGTGGTATTCTAAAAATTAAATTTATTACCATTCAGAATAAAAATAAAGCTAGATCATCTATAGTCTCCCAATTTGGGCCTCCTCCCTTTGCACCAGATCCTTGAAGGCCATTTCGGTTGGAGTCCTGGCAATTTTATTCATATCGTAGGTCATGGCCGCGCCACTCATCTTTCTCCTCTTCATCCTCCTGTTTCTCATGTTCTTCAACATGGTGTTCCACCTGATCAATGTCCATCGTCATACCCACTGAATCCATTCTTTTTCACTGGTTCTTCTAGGACTACCCAGTGTCATGAGAGAACCGGAGCATCAGAACTGAGGGGTGGATTAGATAGTAGTGGTTCCACCTAAAGATCGGTGGGGGTGAAAGAGGGTTCTTGAAGGCATCCAGGTGAGGTGACTGCACATCAAAAAGCGATAGGGGAGGGAGGAAATGAAAATGAGGTAGGGGGAGGAAGGATGGGTTGGGAAGACTGATGAGGGTGTGTCCCTCCCCACTACTACGAAATTTTCTATTCTTTTCTTCCACATCGTCGGTTTAATTTATAGTGATTTTTTGGCATGTTACACTCATATTAAAATAATGTAAAACCATTAATATGAATAGTTATTTTCAGTGTCTTTATTATACACTATAAAGACATGAAATAATGCAATAAAACTAATATGGATTAAAAAAACATTTATTTGAAAAAAAGACATAAAACAATGGTGAGGGATATTTATAGTGGCCTTTGGAGGTGTTACACATATTAAAAAATGGAAGACCATAAATATGAATGGCATTTGAGTGTATTTAATATCCACCTTAACAAAACATAATAAAATGAAAAAAATTGATGTGAATCAAACCAAAAAAAAAGGAAAAAATGTTTATATGAAAAATTTCGGGGAAGAAAACATTGATGGGAATAAGTAAAAATTATAAAGAAAGAAAAACCTTTAAAAAGATATATAGTATATACTTTTAGATATATATAATGGATTAATAAATATGTTTAGATATTAGGATAATTAAAATTGTAAAATAAATTGAATTTAAAAATAATAATAATAAGATATATATTTAATACAGTTTCAATCTCTAAATTAATTCCATCAATGTTCGATTCATTAGTTCAACCATGTCATACATTCCAGGAACTATTTTTTCATATCATAGTCATTTGGGACTCCCATAGTACATGAAATTCCCACTACAAGAAAAAACAGGTTTAACAGTAGTTTTTTTTACATTTAGTGGTGATCTAAACCACTGATAAATGTTGTGTGATGATTTCTAATACTGTCATGTATTTGGGTGTTGCGAATATTTTCCCAAATAGTATTTAACAACAGATTAAACAACTGCAAAATATTTGGTGAAATTTTTTATTTTATTTTTATTTTCTTAAATTTATAATTTATTATATATTTAAAAATAGATTTATGTGTGTATATATATATTAACGTATATAAATATTCATAAATATATATGAATATCAGTAAATATATATTTACATAAATAAATTTTCATTAAATATAATATATATATATATATCCCTATATATATTATTAAATATGACAATATATATATACACCCACATAATATATATATATATAAGTATAAATAAATATAAAAATATATTAACATAAATAAAAGTTTATAATTATCTATAAAGATATAAATATATAAATATATTTACATAAATATATATAAATACATATATATATATATTAATAATGAAAGATAAATATACATAAATATATATAAATACACACACACAAATATATATATATATAATTAAAGATAATTATATAAAAGTATAAAATTTAATATAAATAAAAACTCATACAAAGATACATAAATACACACACACATAAAGATATATATGCATTCCTATATAATATATATAAATATATACAAATAAATAATAAATAATATATGATATATGAAATATAATATATAATATATAATATATGAACACACACACATATATACATATAATTATATATATACCCACATAACATATATAAATATATATAAATATAGAAAAATATAAATAAATATATTTAAAAAAGAATTAACATTAATAATTAATAAGCAATAATTAGAAATTAATTAATATTTAAAATTTTAAAATTAAAAAATATAAATTAATCATTCTTAATTATTTAAAAATTTATATAAATAATAAAAAGTTCTTATTAAATAATGAATAATGAAAAATAATACATCATGCATTATACTAATAATTAGAACATAATAATATCAATAATAATTATAATAATAATTACAAATAAACAATAAAAAATATATAATTTTAAATTTTAAACTAAAAAAATTAAAAAAATTAAATTAAATGTTTCCAATTATTATTTAGTGGAGGTTTAAATCTATTTCAAATGAACAACCACTAAATAAAAAACCATCATGAATTAGCTATGGTTTTCTTAAACTACTCCTAAATAAATAACAACTAAAAATTTAGCATTGGTTTTGAAAACTGTTACTAAATAGAATGTCGCTAAACACCATTTCTTTTTTGTAGTGTCCTTCTAGAATACTCACCAAAATTTTTAATCATAGAAACTTCTCCTTATACACTGTTTCCCTGACCACCAAATCTTTTCCTTGAACGAAAATTCCAATAAATTCTAACTTGTGTTTCAGGAAGTATACCCACACCGTTACAACATATTAATGCACATTAACCACTACCTTTTATCAGTGCTAAAATAAAAGCGCTGATAAAAGTGATACTTTTATCATCACTAACTAAAATAACTGATAAACATGGTCTTTATGAATATTACAAAAGTGCTGATAAAGGATGGTTTTTATTAGTGTTTTTTAGGGTTGATAAAGACCGACTTTATAAGTGTTTTCTTAGTCTTTATCTGTTATTTTTTTAGCACTGATGAAGGATCCATTTATCATCATTTTTCATTGTGCTAATAAAATGTGACCTTCATAAATAATATAAATTATAAAAAATCAATTATTAGTATATAAGTATATTTTTATTGATATATATGAGATATATTTTCCTAAATATGATTTATATGATACTAAATATGTATTGAAAATTAATATATTACCTATTTTGGGATAATTATTTAAAAAATAATTAGAAATTAATATTAATTATTAATTTGTAAATTAGAATTAAGTTATAGTTATTTAATAAAAATTCGGTGATAGAAAAAATTAATTAATTAATTAATATTACAAGATAAGTTGAAAACATGACTTGAACTTCAAACGGCCATATCTTTTGATCCAGATGTCCTCTTTGGATCCATGAGATATGAAATCAAATCTATGGAAGATCTATTCATTTTTAAGACCTATGAAAACCCAAATCTATTTATCTTCTATGTAAAAAAGGAATTAAGGGCCTCAAAAACTGATATTTTTGTTGGGATACCCTGATTTTTCTACAATCAATGAAATTTTATCTTTTTTAAGAGGGTATTCTTGTGATTTTTCTATGGAGACATAATTTATACCTAGGTATTAGTTTAAGATAGATATTATAGTGTTCAAATATTAATAATTTTCATATTTCACTAATACAAAATAGGGTTTTATCAGCGCTAAAAAAACTTTTATCACTTCTAAAAAACGCTGATAATCAAGGCGCTATTAAAAAGGGATCCCTTTTTTCAATGCTAAAAAATCTGATAAATACCCCTTTTATTCGCGCTAAAAAAGGATAATAAAATGGTCATTTTACCAGTGCTAAAAAAAGAACTCACAGGCCTCTTATGAATCCTAAATGGACATCTAGATCAAAAGTTATTACCGTTTGAAGTACAAGTCATGTTTTCATCTTATCTTAAAACATAAATTAATTCATTGATCCATATGTCTGTTTAGGATCCATGACATATTAAATTGAGTCTATTGAAGATCTCTTCGTTTTCAAGACCCAAGGGAACCCCAATCTCTATATTTTCTAACTAAAAAAGGTCTAGAAGGCCACCAAAGCTATGTTTTTAGTTGGGATACCATGATTTTTCAACATTCGATGAAATTTCTTCTTTTTTTAAGAGGGTATTCTTGTCCTTTTTCTATGGAGACATAATTTATATACAATGATTAATTTAATATAGATATTACGGTGTTAAAATATTAACATTTTTTATATTTCACTACTACAAAATAGGGTTTTATCAGCCCTAAAAAATAACTAATAATTGAGGTGCACACCACCCCACCCCCACCCCCGGCACCCACCCATGAACCCCTACCTCTTCTTGGATTTGAACCTGAGAATCATCCATCTTGTTTCGTTCTACCAGTAATGATATATCTATTTACATATATAGTAATATTTATTCATATATTAATATATATTTATATTAATATAAATATATTTACTTATAGTAATATATATATATATATATTAATATATATATATATATTAATATATATATATATATAGTTAGTTAGTTATATTTATATATTTATATTTATATCTATTTATTTATATATACAACTATATTTTTTTATCCATATATTTATTCATATATGAATATTTATTTATAAGATTATATTTAAATATATTTATAAAACATGTTTTTGTTTGTGTGTGTGTATAAATAAATAAATAAATTCATATATAAAACATACATACACATGTATATATATTATGTATATATGTGTATCTATAAGTATAATTATACATATTTATATATATATATATATATATATATTTACATAGAATATATATTAATATGTATATTCATATGTTAGAATATATAGATAATAAATATTGGTTTTTTAATACAGACACACACTAATATATATATATATATATACAGACACACACACACTATATAGTTATATAAATATTATTTTTTATTTAGATAAAGATTATATATTGAGAAATACATTTTATATGTAAATATGATTATTTATTTATCTATATAATTAATTTTTTATGTGTGAATATATAAAAAATATGCATATATTATTATATATTAGATTATAAATAATAGTACATTGTGAAAAATGATAAAATTTCAAAGCCATAATATCAATATCAATTTAATATTTTGGAATAAATTTATCCTTTACTGAAAAAGGGAAAAATATCCCCTTAAATGAGGATTAAATTTCATTGATTGTAAAACAATTTGGGTATTCCGACTAAAAACTCAGTTTTGGAGGTCTTCTGGGCCTTTTTTGCCTCAAAAACATTGATAGAGGGATCCCCTATATCATTAGTGTTTAGAGATCATCGCAAGAATCAATTTAATATGTGGTAGAGCTAAAACGTACACCCGAATCAAAATTTATGACTGTTTGAAGTTTTAGTTTCGTTTTCACCTTATTTTAGATATTTTATAAAAAATTTGATTTTTTGTGTCATCAAATTGTTATTAAATTATTATTACAAGATAATAATTATCCCATTATCAATTAATAATATTTTTTAAAATATTTTATAATCTATTTTCACTAAATATATTACACATTAGGTGTAAATGTCTATTTATACTTATCTAAAACATATTTAACAATATATTTTATATTTATATCATTATAAATATATTTATATATTAATATAATAATATATTATTTTTAATATTTTTTTGAAATATACCCTTTATCAATTCTTGTAAAAAACCCTAAAAATACCCCCACCCTTTATCATCACTACTAAAATACACTTATTAATGGGGTCCTTTTTACCGCACTAAAAAAGCATTGATAAATGGGGTGTCTTTATCAGCGCTAAAAAAGAACTGATAAAGGGGTATGTTTAACAGCATTTTTTAGCACTTTTAATGGGTGACGTTGTGAAAACCCTTTTTTGGTTGTAGGGTTTTTTGGTTTTCTAAACATAAATATATACGTATAATTTGTGGAAAACATATGATAGCCAAATTATTGTTAATGCATTAGATCGAGTTGAATGGGCTCTTTATGTTTTTGGATATACTATGGAAAAACCTGACACATGGAATCTAAGCTATAATATTGTGAGTTTCCCTGTATTGGTAATGAACCTAATCACATTGCCCATTTTCTTACCTCTTTATGGGGTGGTTGGGTTTCCTTTTACTGGTTTGCAGTTTTTTCTTCCTAACTTGTGTAATATTGCTTTAGATAATCTTTTAATATAAAATCTACCTTTCATTAAAATATATATTTATTTATTTGTTTATAAACAATTTTATATAATTTTAAATATAAATTTAATTGTATAAATAAACATTTAAACATATATCTATGTAATTTTTTTAAATATATATACATATATATATATATATATTATGTAAATGAATATTAATTATCCATTTTATTTAAAATAAAAATTTATCAATTTTATTTACCATATGAAAAATATGAATATTGATATACCTACAAAAATGTATATACATGTGTTTGAGTAATTATGCTCATAAAATTTACATGAAAAGTATATTTAAATAATTATTTTAATGATTTTTTATTGATTTGAGAAAATGCTGAATGGTTGTATCAAAATATTGTTCATTTACATTTGTAGTGTTCATATCGATAAAAATATATGAAAATTTTAAATTTAAAAGTTTGATTTTGTTTAGGATTTTTTGGATGATAATTTATTAAGTGTCCAACACATGGATAGTCCTCAACCCGGAAAAAAAAGTCACCTAGCATTCCTGAGTGTCGAGAAATAAGAGCCATCTAGGGAAGGGAATAGGAGTAAAATCCCGCACACGGAGCATGGGGAGGGAATAGAAGACCACTTCAACATGCATGCCACCATGACACATCACTGTGAAGTGTTATGGGGACATGACACCATGAAGTCGTATTGTCGTGTTCCACCGTCACCTCCAACTGTTGACCCCTTCCACCATTGCATGCAACCGCTTGGGGTGCATCACCGCTCCTTGATAACACTAGCCACTACTGATTCCCACTACCATTTCATGCCTATGTTATGGCTATCCTTTGTTCCCAGCTACTGTTGGAGTCTGTACCAACAATCGCAACTATCACCTTCTACCACCAGTTGCGACCATTATCTCATAATACCAAGTATATATCTACTACCACGTAGCACCTTTCTAGCACCACAATCAACCTTACTACCATCTAAAAGGTTCAAGGAATTCATAGATCATCATTGCATCTCAACATCCTCTAAAACTCCATACTCTCCATTGATGGGGATCGATCAGACCACAATGAAGACCTAATAATGATGATAATGGAAACCACCACTTAAACCACCATGGAAAAATGAGATGAAATCAAAACATCTTGAACCACATGTTAATATCCTATAGACTAAATGAATGCATGAAAAGGAGTAGAGGAAATGAGAAACTACCAATTCCTATTCGTGGTTGGAATAAATATTACAAAACCTAAAACATTAGAAGAATTCATACACAAATTGGGAATAAAACATGAGATTGTAATTATTACATAGGATTTAATAGTTATGAATTTAGTATGCATATGATGTATATTAAATTGGTGGAACCTTTAAATAAATCCCCACAAATACTACAAGTGAGATTACTTCCAAAGAGACACCTATCACGACCTCGATCATCCAACTAGGTAGGTCATGCTAAAGTTGGGCGACTCTGAAGAAAGTAAGTGATGAGTTAGTCTTGATTATTATATGGGTTGGATATGGTAAAGTTGGGTTTCATTGTTATATATGCGGTATATATATAATATGATATTATATACAAAGTGTATATTTAATTACATGCATTTGATGCATGTAATTCATGAATTAAGTACATGTGATAACAAATATATATGTGATATATGTTTATTTCTCCCAAATGGTTTAATTACCAGTTATAATTCACTATGAATTGATTAATTTTCTTGACCGATCATTGAATAGGATTCAATGAATTAACATAGTAAATGTATATGGATACATTAATATGGCCAAAACGTTTTCATTTAATGAAATGTTACACGGATGGCTATATAAAGGGATGTGATCCCTCATGTAAATATAAACAATTGCGAGAAATCCTCTCATTTCTCTCTTCTTCACATGATGTTGTTCATCATCTCAGACAAAGGCACTAAAACCCCTTCAACATTTGGGTATTCTTGTGATACAATCATGAATCCATTGGTCAATGTACCCCCCCCCTGGAGGAAGGGTTATTTTGTTTACTACTACATGATCTTCACAAACATTCTCCTTCACTAAGAAAGAAGATAACTACAGTCGTTGATGATTTCTAGGCACACTATTTATATAGTTTATTTATGTATTGATTCTCAAATATAGATCTTCCTCTATTTGGGTTGTCTTCTACTAAACATGGTCATGTGATGATAATACAAAACCCAAATAGTAGTATCAGAGGAGAAGGCTTCTTTAACAAATCAACATATTTATTAATTTATGAAAAACAAGTTTTATTAGTAAAACAAGGTTTTTCTCAAGCCTGGAAATTAATTTGAAATGTTCATATATATTAATATTGTTTATGTGAAAACAAATTAAATATATATTTTAATCAAGACAATTCAATTTTGAATTGAATTATGTTTTTTAAAATATTTTATAAATAATAAAAAAGGTATCAAAAAATATTTATATAAAAAATTATAAAATTGTTTTATAGATTAATTAACTATAAAATGTTTATGGTTAATTATTAAATATATTTTTTATAAAATTACCTTTTGAAAAAATAAATGGCAGGATTTATGAAATATAAATAAATGGCTTATTTACAAATCATAAAAGACAGTTTATAAATAGTATAAATTCCAACATATATGATATTTTTATTATATAAAAATGTTTATGTAATAGTTATTGAATTTTAAAAAGGTTAATAATTCATGAAATATCGTATAAATTAGATTTACTATAAATTGTGAAGGGTTCATATTGATAATAATATAAAATCTTTATATTCATTCTAATTTATAAAATGTTTATAATTACCGTCAATTTATGAATAGTTCATAAATGTCTTATATTTTAGAAAATAAATAAATATTTCATTTATGAAATTTCCTTAATATTTATGTTTAGTTCATAATTAATTAATTTGAAGTTGTTCAAATTATAGGGGCTCTTTTGGATTTTTTTTTCAAACCAAAAGGTGTTTAGATAATTGATTGGATCAAAGTTTAAATAATAATTAAGTATAAGATATTAAGATCATATAAAAGTTTCACATAATAGAAATTTAATTAAAAATAGTTTATAATTCATATAATATTATATATTTAAAAATGAAATTCCTTATTATGAAAAATATGAAATAATTCACATTGGAAATAATATAAAGAGTTTATATTCAAAATTATGGAATTCCAATAATGTTAAATATTATATTATGAAAGAGTTTATAATTACATTTTATTTATGTAATTGTTCATAAATGTTTATATCATGATTAAATATTCAAATTGTTCATTTATTTAAATATTATTATCTATATTATTCATAGTTATAAATAATTTATATTATGAATAAATTTATGCCAAAATTTATATGATGAATTGCTTCTAAGATATAGCATGTCATATCATGCTAGGTTTGATATAACAAGATTTAGTTTACATCTACCTTGAACTCAGTTTTGTAATTTTATTTATGATCTTGAGATTTGTTGTTGGGAATAGTTTGTGAATAATAGGTGTTATAGTTTTCAGGAATTGAATTCTCTCTAGAGTAAACTTTCCCAAGGTAGAGGGACTTGGGGTGAGACTGCGTACTTTACTGGAGGTTCACCTTTGTTAGGAAAGTGAACAGGGTGGCTACCTATCGCCCCAGCCTTACTCATGTGAAGTTTTCCAATATCATATAAATTTATGCCTTTACATTAAGTGTTCATGTACCTTATGAATATTATGAATATGTGTTTGTATGAATATAATTAACTTCAATTTTTTTTATTAACACAAACTTATGGGTTGTGTAAATAGTTACACATTAATGTGGAGTGAACAAATTAATTTGGTTGTTGGAGTAGAGATTCCAAAACTAAATCACTAAAAGCATGCATAAAATGAAAGGGAATAAGAAATTAGAACATAATGATTAAATATTATGTATTAGTTATGAATTTAATATTCATATTATATATAATAAATTGGTGAGACCTTAAAATAAAAAACCACACAAATAATAAGTGTTAGATTCCTTCTAAAGAGACACTTGTAAAGAACTCAATCATCTAACTGGATAGGTCATTCTAATGCTAACTGCCTTTGGATTATCTTGTGTAAGGAAAGAAATTAATGTCAGACTTTGGATTATTCTGTTTGTGGGTCATTCTAAATTTGGGTTCCCTTGGATCATCCTTTGTTAGCATGTTTTTGGCATTTTCCTTGGGTTACACTTGCTGGAAAACCCTAATAGGATTAGGGTACCAAAGGAATAGAGTTATGTGAATCCATGGATGGATTTGTATAAAGGGTTATCCACTCAACTATATAAGATTCAAAAGTATTGTGATTGGGATTATAACCGACCTAAATTGCTATGTAATGGGATAAATGAAAAATTGACCTTGAGTTTAGTGAAATTTGGATCTTGGATCAATAAATGGATATGATGTATGGATTCATTGATTTTAGTGTGAAAACAATCATTAAAACCCCTTAATGAAAAAATAAAAGACTTGATTTACATCTTATTAAAAGTAATATTGTAGTTAAATGCATCATCATCATCAAATTAAACTTCATATTAATTCTTTAAATAAGGATATTAAAGTAAGAAACTCCTAATATTTGTATCTTAAGAAAATTTTTTGAGCAAGAGAGATATTATGCATGTCTGAACAATTCATTCCTGACTAACCAAGTGTTGAAGTTGTTCAAAAAATGTATTTAGTTTCTAATGTAATCATTAAATAATTCATTTAAGGTTTAAAAGGAATTTAATGAATAATTTACCTAAGGAATTTTAGTATCCTACACTCAATATGATTTGGTATGTCAATGATATTAAATAAGATAGAATATATTTGGAATGAATGAAGAATTCATAAAATATCTTTTTTGGTAATGGAATTCATTGTATTTTCATTTATGGAAATGTTTTGACAATGTAATGAAATTTATAAAAATTTTACCTGATATTCTCAAAGTGTTGAGAATGGATGGATTGGGAATATGATATGTAGACTCTAGTACTATATAGATAGTATAATTGAGTGAAAGTTCAAACCAAAAGAAGAAAATATAGTTGAAAATTACAACAATGTTTATTCAAGAAGAAAATAAAGGTCATTGAAACCTAGGGATTTCGTAAAGGAATAGTTATAAATCAATATGATTGGATTATCCAAAATATACTTGAATAAGTATGGTAAGTCCATGTAATAATCATGAAAGGTATGAATTTTATAAAAATTAATTATTTGATTTTGAAAGGGTTTTGATACCGATTATATGTTTTAAAAGTGTTATAAATATACAGGAGTTTGAAATCAAAGGAATAACTAATTGAGCTTGAAGATTTCATTAAAATGATGAGGTAAATAGTTACTACATTGAGAATTTGAATTTAAAGGAATGTATCAAACTTTGATGAATCTAAATAACAGACATGTATCTTTATCTCACTTAACTTATAGGATAAGAGAGTATTTTTAACAATAAATAGTTGTTATGAAATGATTAAATGTATGCACATGGTTTATTATTCATTAATTTATATAAAATGTTTTTGAGAAGAAGATTTGGATAAAAGTGTTTATCTATCATAAAATGTTTATCCAAATATTTGTTAAAATATATGGCAATTTGTTCCTTTTACTCATTAAAAGGATATTTTAATAAAGTCCTCTCTTTGGAAAAAAATTTCTAAACACATAAAATTCCATATATGATATGTAAAAAATATTTTATTTGTTTAATATTTCTACTAAAAGGAAATAAATTTTATTTCCTAAAACACAACATAGTTTGTGTTGTCTTGGAAAGATATTCTTAAAAGAATATGGTATCTAAGAAGCTAGTGGGAATATGTTTGAACTTAGAGAACTTCAAAATTAAAAAATAAAATATTACACCATATTTAGTTTAATTGATTATTTAAATTATACACTAAAGAGTTAGGATACTTCACAATAATGAAAATTTAAAATTATTACATTTATTTACTGTGAGAAACTGAATATTATTGTTAACTAAAACATTATACTATTCTATGATTATAGTGATTCTTCACTAAATGTACAAAATATTTTAGGATATATGAAAATAAAAAAATGAAAACAATTACATTTAGTTACCATAACAAGTAAACATCAATATTCCATAAAACATTATACTACATAATACTCAAATTATTACAAATTATATCCCAAAAGAGTTTAGGGTATAAAATTAAAAAAATATAAATAGTTATATTAGTTACCATAAAAAGTTGATATCACTTTGTCCTAAAAGTGTTTAAGATGTTCTGGTAAAGTGAAAAAGTAAACAATTTCATTATTTATAAAAGATTTCAAGGAAAAAGTTTTATAGAAAGGAATCCTAGGATGATAATGGTGTACTAAGAAATAGTTATATGTAAAAAATGAAATATAAAATTTTACAATTTTATGTTATGAAGTTAGGATGTTTCAATTAATGTTAAATGAGTTTAAAGTAGAGAATTTAATTCCTAAATCTTACCATTATTCAAACTCTCTTACATTGTAACTATTTTCCACTGAGAGGTTACTTAGATTACTTTATCATATGGTCATATAAGGATGGTAAATGAATTAAATTTGGATGTAATGTTTAAAATCCATTACTACAGTAATTGCATGAGGGTCATGTTATATCTCTATGTGTTCAAAACATAAGATATTGGTTTCAATGGTTTTAAATGTATCATGTTATTATAATAAATTAAATCTCCATTTAACATTAATTATTGTGTGCTTCTATTTATTGTTAATGAATGGTCGAATAATAGATATACCCTCAAAGTACAAACTTTGAGTTGTCCCTAACTGATGAGTCATCGTGGTGTTTAGTGTGATATGATGAAATGTAAAGTTTAGCATGAATAGATTCTTCTTTCTGTTAGAAAGGGATGTATATGATATATTTAAGAATATATTCGTGATGTAACAAGTAGATACTTATTACTTGGACTAATCTACTAAATTATTTCTCAAGGAATGTCATACAGTCATAGATATACTTAGGGGTGTATGATTATTATCAATCCTTCTTACATGTGGTTGGTGAGAGACTTATCATGATAAAATTCATACTTTGATTACATACTTATGAAAGTCACCATATGAACTTATATAATTAGGTTTGTTTGGGTATGTTGTTGATCATGTCATCAGTTGGAGTAAAACCAATAAAGTATTTATCCACTTGTATGACAAGAAATTGAATATAGCATTTGATTGAATTAGTATGAAGAAATTCTTGGAGATGCTTATTTATTTCAGATATGATGTGATCATCTAATTAGATAAGTGAAATGTCATATGATTATCAGATAGATGAATAACATTTGATATATTCATCCACTTGGTCAGTCTTTTTCAGAGAATCAAGAAAATGATGAGAGGCCTTCACTAGATTGGCATGTTCTATGTCTAGTGCTCGCTTGATGTCATAGACAAAGGGATTATATAATATACATATGGTGTATTAGATTAATTTTGTGATTGGAATGTTCATATAGGGATATGATTATTTTTTATAGAGATCAAACCCAACACCTTAGTAACTTAAATAACACTGATGCTTTTCTAGAGGTCGCTATTTTCTTATATCTATAATATAGAGATTTCATAGTTGTTTTAAACAATTATAAAGTCAAAAGGATCACACAATTAGGTCCTTGTATATGGTTAAAATTTTGGAAAAGTGTTATTTCAAAATGAAGATACTTTGATGAATAACTATATCTAAAAGAGTTTGGATGGATTCACAAAGAGTTGTGATGTTATGCATAAATTCCTTATGATATTTTAGCTCAAGTGGGACATTGTTAGATATTCACACAAAAATATATATATTATATGATATTACATATATATATAAAGTGTATATTTAATTACATGAATTTGATTCATGTAATGCATGTATTAAATACATGCAATAATATATTTATATTTATATTTATTTCTCACAAATGGTTTAATGAACAGTTACAATTTATTATAAACATATTAATTGGATTGACCTCTCATTGAGTAATATTAAATTAATTATATGAATTAATTTATATGGATACAATAATATGGAGTAAATGTTTTTAATTAAGGAAATTATTGATGGATGGATATATAAAGGGATGTAATCCTTCCTATAAATATAATCTATTATAATTAAGCCTCTCATTTATCTATTCTTCCAACACTACTTTTCATCATCCAATATGAAGGTGTTAGGACCCCTTCATCATTCGAGTATCCTCATGATTCAAAAGTTGATCCATTGGTCGGTGTACCCCCCTTGGAGGTAGGCTGATTTTTTTTATTGTTACGTGATCTTAATTAGGCATTATACTTCACCGAGAAAGAAGAAAATGGATGTCGTTAATGATTTCTAGGTACACTGTTTGTACCATTTATTTACATGATGATTCTCAAAAATATATCTTCCTTTGTTTGGGTTGTCTTATGTTGAACATGGTCATGTGATGGTCATACAAAAACCAAAAAAAACCCACCATGAAAAAATGTGATGAAATCAAATAATTATGAACCCTATGTTGATATCCCATGGGTGGAATGAATTCTTGAACAAGGAGGAGATTAAATAAGAAACTACCAATAACTCTACATGGTAATGATCGTGTTGTACATACATGCATCAGGAAGAAAACATAATGGTTCACTCAACCCTTTTTGAGTCATACTAAGGCCATTAATGGAAGAATAATTAGAAACATGCATGCCTTGCCTTGTAGTCAACTATGGAAGCCCAAGATCAAAGTACCCACTAAAATAAATTTTTATACCATATTAAAGTCCCAACCGAGGAAAAACGTTTTTTTGGGGAACCTCATCTATTTCACATGTGATCTAGGATTTACAAACAGAGTATACATTGGTCCAGACACCTCATTCCATGCACATGAAATCCAAGGATAGTGATGAGTCAAATTCCACATGGGAAAATGAATTTATCTTAAATGGTGGATGAAGTTGAATTAAATCTTGATATGGACTTGGGTGAAGATAAAGAAATATGGTAAAGTCAAAGCCATGTTATCTCTATCATGGATAATTAAAGGATCATTTAATCATGATATTTTCATTGAATTAAAAGAGGAAAAATTTAACAACTCAATGAGAAACATAGTTTCAGAATTTGAAGAGGATATTTTGAGATTTGAAGACCAGATCATTGAGGTTTTGATGCATATAAATATAGTGGTTCCATGTAGTTGAAGGTGGATCAACAACTTTACTAAGAAATTAGGATAACACTATTGTTTTCTTTTATACTATAGTTTTAAATTTTAATTCTTTTTCATGAAACTTCAGGTGTGTATTCAAATAATGTGTTCCTCTATTATCTCTCTCTATCTTCTATTATCCATTCTGAGCTCTTATACTCATGATTATGATTAATTATCCTAAGGAATATTCCAAGGGACCAATCTAGTGTTGAACTCAAGTATATTGTTTATATTCTTTTTACGATAATACAAGGATAATTTGTGGTGGATGTAATCCTTAATGTAGTCATCTAAAAATTATCGCCATGTTATACATCCATTCTCCATAGATTGAAGAGGTGGATGTATGATGTGCATGATGATTGTTGTGTGAACTATACATTCAAAACTGAGGTAGGAGATGTTCACACATATGAAATAGTGTGTTAAATAAGTATATATAAATCAAAAATTTGAAGGTTCTACATTGATGTATCTCTTGTGAGAATTTACTTTCTACTCTAACATCATTCATTCTGTTTTCCATGGACTTTTAATGTTATTTTTAGTTTTTCATTGTATTATTCATCCCCCAATTTTAACATTATTTCATAAAATAAGAACTACATAAAAAAGACAATAAGTGAACTAGGAATTGGTGATTAATCGACCGTAATGCTCCTCAAGTTAGAAAACCCTATTCAGCCACTATGCTACACTTGGAAAATAATTGTAGCTTTTTGGACACCCTACAATAGGTGTGACATGTAATAATAAAACACATATATATTTATGTTTATGTTTTAACATATATAGATAATTATTAATATATATTTATATATATTAAAATAAATATATATATTAAAACATATACATACATATATATAAATATATTAATATATGGAATGTAAAATAATTTAGTCAAGTGTTAACTGTGATTGTTGTTGTTTCTATAAATGTATTTTTCTTTATAAATTTCAAAAAATATATATTAAAATAAATATAAAATCATATATGTGGAAACACACACACATGTAAAAATACAAAATAAAACACATTCAAACACACATAAATACACACACACAAACATAAATATTTTTTTTTCAATAAAAAAAGTTAGAGATGTTATAAGAGCCTTCACTTTTAAGTAGTTGGTTCCATGATAGAATCTAGGTGTGTATAGATAAAAAGGGTTTGGGATGCATGTTGATAGGTAGGGGTGGGGTATCAAGCACTGATGAAAGGGTTAATGGTGGAAATCAAATGTGAATAGAAGGATGTGCTTTGGGGTTTGACCACTGATAACAGCGAGGCTCAAGCCATAATAAAAGTGTCAGTTTAGAGTAAGAAAAATTTTATTATTTTATTTAGTTTTTTTAGTGCTAAAAAGGGATGATAAATGAACCCTTTATCAATAATAAAAACTGATAAAATGATTCCTTTATCAATGCTAAAAAAAGAACTGTTAAAAGGGTACCTCTATCAATGTTTTGTTTAACACTGATAAAGGGTTCCTTTATCATCACTATTTTAGTGCTGCTAAAGGTTACCCACTTTTATCAGTTCTTTGAACATAAATTATTTTTTAGGATTGATAAATTTAATTTTTACTACTGATAAATTCAAATTCTATAGTTTTTCACTTTCGTAATATTGAGGCAAAGAGGTTTCTTCATATAATCGATCAATAAAGGAAGATTGATTTTTGTTGTATTTTGTTGTAAATATATAAATCCATTGACAATGTTGAGTATTATTTGTAATGTTTATGAACAATGTATACCAGATTGGGAAATCTAGGATGAACGAACTAAGGTGGTCTGAGGAAGTACATCGAACTGAGAAGATCATACAGAGGATAGAACTAAATTTTTTTTCAAAAGAATTCATTATTTCTATTGGATTGAGTATTTACTGACAAACTAAATCAGTTTATCATCTTTAGATATATTCCACTTGACAAAGAATAGTTTTGGGTTCCTCAGATAGAGGAAAGTTTGTATTTTCACCAAACAAATGGGTTTCTTAGAAAAATTTCACTAGATAAAGAATGAGAACAAAGAGAATAGACATAGGTTTTAAATTGGGTTCACCAGGCATATAAAAGCATGTGATTCCATTTTATAAAGATTTGAAATACCCTTAGATAGAGGGTTCCAAGATAAGGAATCAAAAATAGATTTCTAATATAAGCCTATCGAGCATATTAACTGGTATTCATCTGATAAAGGAAACAAATAGGGAACTACATGATGGTGAAGTTCCTATAGTGGTGTATCAAACAAAACATTACCAAGTGGAGAAGGTCCTATATAAGAGTTTTGGATAAAGGATTAAGGGTATTTACAGAGTGTTTGTAAATACATGACTAATGATGATGTTGATTTGGATGTTTGGTGGCTCAATAATCATGAAAGGTATATCATGATTATTTCCATGATTTAAGGAGGTTTGAAGAATCATTGAAGCCCAGATTTCAGGAAAGTCTTGATGAATTTTTTTTGAACCCAATATTTTTGGATGTTTAAATGAATTCAAAGGAATAATTTTTCAGATGGATATTCAATGTTTTAGTAATAATTTTGAGTTTAACATTCACATTCCACCATTAATTATTAGACATATGCTACCTATATAAAGGGGAGTAGGTGCACTATAAATAAGTTGCTTAAGTTGTTTCATCCATGTTAATTGTTAAAGATGTGAGGTGTATAAAGAAGACCTTGAGAGGAATATTTTAGAAAATCATCATATATAGTAGAAATAGATGAAGTGGTATCATAAATATGATATGATACAAAGTGTTACCGGACTAAGGATACCAGATGAAGAACCTATCAGATGAAGTTGTATCAGATTGAGGATACCAAAATAAATGGTACTATTATGAGGAAACCTGATAAATAATATATCTGATGAATATGGTATCATATAGAGGATACCAAATCGAGGTTACCAGAAAGATAAGAAATTAGACGTATAGGTTCTAGAAAATAAGTTCAATTAGTTATTTCTCACTCAGTGTTGTGCAAATGATAGATGAGGAAGAACAAGAACTTGTTATTGGATTTGGTGTTATAGAACTAATAGTTTGTGATTAATATTACATGTATAATCAAATAGGTGAATATTAATTTAATTATATTCTTAAATATCATTAATAGTTCTTCATGACATTAATATAATAATGTTCTAGAGTATCTATTACATTAAAATAGAATAGCAGCACCCTACTATGATGAGAACCTTGAAATTCCATTATTATATTTTTAAAACCTTGTTATACGGTTGGATAACATTCAATGACAGGGAACATAGTATATTTAAAAATCAAGTCTGAGTATTATTTAAAATATGAGGCTTTATCTAATGAAGTTCATGCTTAGTAGTCTCTAAGATATGAGATTATTAGAATATATCTTCCAATCGGAATCCATGTGTTTATGTGTCATTGGATATTCCTATCTTTATTCATGTGTAATGGTCCTTAATCATTAAGAACAATATTAATGCATGTTTTGGACCCCCAATGGACTTTAGAGAGATATTCCCTCAGGGGGGTAGTGAATCATGGTATAAAACTCATTCCTGTTTCCCCACGTACATGTGAAAATATCACTATCCAAACCAATATTGAACTCAATTGTTAGAGGTGTAAAATTTATGTTCCCCTATTAACTGATGATTCGATTAACTAGAGAACTTATGAAATACTTATTCAGATGATATATAAGATCATTCAATCCCCATTCACTAATTTTCATTCTACAGAATATAAGAAAAAAAAGAATATAATATAGATCAATTTTACTTGTTTTACCCACAATGGGATATGTCTAAGGATCACACACTAACATTGTGTTGATATACTAAAATCCAGTAATCTTTACTAGTCTTGTGGATATAATGTTTCAACTGCGATAAATCTATGCAAGGATCATGGCCTTTACTAGATTTATTTTTGGTTCAATGAACCCCATGGGTCACTCCCTTTGTCCTCCGCCTTTTCTAACTACATTGGGTAAGAATGGTTTTTGGATCATTGGAAAATACATGACTTCAATGTCAGATAGTTGATGCACTGATTAGTTCACATTGAACTTCACTCTTCTCTATCACAAACCAGTTTTCAACAATACCAATGAAATAACTTATCCTTATTTTTTTTAATAGTATTCATGGAATATCTCTATTGTTAAGGTCTGAAATAAGGTTCAATCACTATTTGTATCACACAACATAATTCATTCACAAACCTTTTGCACCTCTTTTGAGAAACATTCTTCTTGTTCATGAAACCTTTCACTTTTTCAAAAACCATAGTCCTTCATGAAACTTACAACCTTTCGTGAATCTTTATAAACATTCGTGAACCCCCTTGGCTAGAATAACACAATTCCTTTCTTCATGGAACATATGATCTTATGAATCCTTTGTTCACAAAATATAGAGATTTGAAAAAAATATTATGACATTAGTTTATTGGAACATCATTGAGATCTTGAAAAATGTAAGATAAAGTTCCTGAATGTGTTTCTTATGAACAGTTGAATTTGTTTATTTATATTAACATAGATTCATATCATGAGGTAATTTCATATATTATTGTATCTTAATAATATAAACACCATAACATTATAATTTTTTTAGTGTTGATATTTTTCGGGATTTATCTAAAAATATAATGTGAATCATGAGAAACAAGTCATTCCTCAAACTAATGGGTCTTAGAGTTTTTTGAGAAAAAGAACAGTCATGGTGATATTTTATCTTTTATTATTTACATTATTTTATTATAAGTTAAGGTTTTTTTCTAAATTATAAAAATATTTTTTATAAAATCTAATGAATTAGGTCACTCTATTGGTGGGATAAAAATGTGTCTTAACATTCATAAATAACCTGACGACATGTTTTTCAATAAGCCTAAAAGAGACATTAGATTAAGTTCTCTTCATTACTATTTTCTATTATTTCATTACTATAAAAAATAATAATGAGATTTTAAAAAAAAGAAATAAACCTAGTTGAATTAGGTTGAATACATGGGTCAAACAGTTCTAATTACCTTTATTAGTGTCATTTGATCCATATAGTTAGCCATAATTAATTGGGTTTATGTCTTGTATTTTTTTATAAATTATTTTTCATTTTTATGTATTTATTGTAATGAATTAACATTAAATAGTAGTAAAAAAATTTGAATATAAAATATCATGAAAATTAGATAATTTTAAAAATCATAGTTAATATTATTGTACTAATATGTTAAAATTCAAGAAGCCTTAGATGTGAACTCATCACAATCATCTTTGATTTCCCATAATGATGCAGTTGAAATCACTTTAGGGAATAAGAATCCAAAGAGTGTATGGGGGATAGGTTTTGGGATTACTCCATTATTTTTATTTGGTAGGGTGTTGTCATTATTTTTTTCAACATCCAGTGGGGATTTCATCAATTCCATTGATCGAGAAGTACATAGAGAAATTTTAAGGTAGAAAGTAAAATTGCAAGAACTAGACTCTTATAGGAAAACAAAAGATCAGTGGTAGTCAATATTAGAAAATTATTTAGTTTCTATATTTCTTAGGATGATAGGCATGATCCCTGAGGAAATTTATAATCTTATAGATCATCCTTCCAAGTTAATTCTGTAATCTATAGTTCATTAATACATTTTCAAAGAACACATACAGTAGCCCAGAATTCTTAATGATTATTTATTTCGGTTCTCATCTCAAAGATCATCTGTTTAAAATAATAGGGTACTTCAGTCAAGAATATTTATAAATTGAAGGATTCTATTAATAAATTCAAATATTTATAATTATATTGATAGAAATCATATGATTTTTCCATCGACATGAAGTGTGCCCAGACTGACTAAATAAACAGTTGTGAAATTTACCAAAGCCTTTAAAAACATCTGTTAGGGGGTCAAAGTCAAAGAAGTAGGGTCAAATGGATTTTAAATCATAATAAAAAAATATATATATTTATTTTTTAAATGTAGGAACTGACACGAAGTCAATATAAGATATAGTTTTATAAAAATGCATGTAAATATGTTTTTAGTGTTTCAAAACACTAAAACATTCATGTAATGGTCAAAACCAAAGAAAATAATCTCATATTAGTGTGAAATCATTGGAAAATAACTTTTGAATTATTTTTTATGTGTATGAGTAGACACTATATCCATCTAACATGTGGTGTTCTTGGAATAAATCAATATATAGTTTTAAAATATACCTAATCCTTTAAAAATATGTGTCAGAGGCTCAAAACCAAGAAAATTATGTAGATGACCATGAACTAATAATACAATGATGGTATATTTATTTTTTAAATGTGGTAACTATATCCACATCAATCTTACTAATGATTTGTTTGTGATACTCATAAACACATTTTTAGTGCTTTGAAACATGAAAATGTGTGTGTAATGGTCTGAACCATATAAAACGATGTCAGGTAGATTTTGAATCCTGAAAAAATGACCATTGAATTAATTGGGATGTGTAAGAGTATAAAACATTTCCAACCGACATGTGGTGTGCTTGGAAGGACACAATAAGTAGATTAAAAAGATACCAATATCTTTAGAAACATTTTTTAGGGGGTAAAAACCATCCAAAAAGTGTGAAATGGCTATGAAATCCAATGAAAATTACCATAAATTTATTTTTGAAATGTAGGTACCAAATCAATGTCAATTCAAGTTATGGTTTGGATGATATGCACATAAACTCGTTTTTAGTGTTTTAAAACACTAAAATGTGGGTGCAATGGTCAAAACCATAGCAAACATCATCATATTAATATGAAATCAAGGTAAAACCACCTTTGAATTATTTTTAATGTGTAATAGTAGAATAAAAATCCATATACTGTGTATTGTGTTTGGAATAACTCAACAAGTAGTTTTAAAAGTCACTAAAGCCTTTAAAAACATGTTCCCAAGTGAGGAGGAAACAACATCAGATGGTCGTAAAATCATAGAAAAATGGTTATAGATTTATTTTTGAAATATAGAACCAATGCCACCTGAATTTGAGTTACTATTTTACTAGGATGTCCATAAACGTTTTTTTGTGTTTTAAAACACTAAAAAGTATATGTAATAGTGAAAACCATAAAAAATCATCAAATTAACATGAAATCATGGGGAAACCACCATTGAATTATTTTTAATTTCTAAGATTACATAACATATCTATATGACATGATGTGTGCACTGAATGTCTCAATAAGTAGTTTTAAAAGATATCAAAGCCTTTAAAAACATGTGTTAGGGGGTCAAAACCAATTAAAAGGGGTAATATGGCTGTTAAATAATAGGACAACAACCGTTGATTGATTTTTAAAATATAGGAACTGATTTCATCTCAATATGAGTTACTTTTTTACCGAGATGTTGGTAAATGTGTTTTTAGTTTTTTAAACACTATAACATGCATGTAAGAGTCAAAACCATAGGTATGATCCTAGGATGAGCATGAAATCTTGGGAAACCCACAATTTAATTATTTTTTATGTGTATGAGTAGAAAAAATGTTCTTCAAATGTGTGGTGTTAGCTAAATGAATTAATACGAATTTTTAAAAGTTACTAATGACTTCTAAAACACGTGTTAGCGGTTCAAAACCATACAAATAGTGTCAAATGGCTGTGAAATCATAGTAAAAAGACCATAGATTTATTTTTAAAATGTAGGAACTGAAATCTTGTAAATTTGAGTTATAGTTCAGTCTGGATGCCCGTAAACATGTTTTTAGTGTTATAAAACACTAAAATGTATGCATAATAGTCAAACCCATATAAAACGACCCCATATTAATGTTAAATTAGGGGAAAACCACTGTTGAATTATTTTTTACATGTATAAGATGACAACACATCCATAGAACATGTGGTCTGCACGAAATGAATCAATAAGCTATTTTAAAAGGTACTAAATTCATTAAAAACAACTTATAGTGGTTAAAAATCAAGGAAGAAAATTAGAAGACCATGAAATCATTGGAAAACAACTTTATATTTATTTTTGAAATATTGGAATAATCACTATGTCAATATGAGTAATGGTTTGGTCAAGATTCCCATAAAAACATTTTTTAGTGTTTTAAAACTCTAAAACATGGGCGTAAGAGTCAGATCCATAGAAAATGACCTAATAGTAACATAAAAATCATGGTAAAATAACTAATGAATTATTTATGAATTGAATGGACAGAAAAAACATCCATTCTATGTGTGGTGTGCTCCAAATGACTCAATAAACAAATTTAAAAGATACAAATTCCTTTAAAAACATGTTTAATGGGGCCAAAATGAATGAAATGACATCTGAAGACCTTAAATATTTGGTAAATTACTGTAGATTTAATTTTTTAATCTATTAACCAACTCCATATCAATATGAGTTACGGTTTGGGAAAGATTCCCATAAACATGTTTTTAGTTTTTTGAAAAACTAAAACAAGAGTGTAATGGTCACAACCCTATAAAATGTGGTCAGTTTGATGTGAAATAATTGTAAAACCACCAATTAATTATTTTCTACATGTACAAGGATACTAATTGTCCATTCTATGTGAGTTCTTCTTGAATATAATTAATAATTGGTTTTAAGAGATTCCAAATATTTTCAAAACTTGTGTGAAGGGGTCAAAACCACAGAAATAACATCAAATTGTTGTGAAATCATAGGAAAGTAAATGTAGAATACTTTTTGAAATTTAGGAACCAACTCCATGTTATTCCAAGTTACAATTTTCCTAGGTTACTTGTAAATACATTTTTAGATTTTCAATACACTAAAACATTTTTGTAATGGTAAAAACCATATCAAATGACCAAAAATTGATTTGAAATCATGTTACAAACACCATTGAATTATTTTTGTAATATAGGAAATATTTTTATATAAAATCCATTAAAATTTTATTATTGAGTAATTTTAGGCATATTTTAAGTCAGTTTAAAAATTGATTATATTTTTATATATTTATCCCTTTCAGTACCAAATACTAGATCATATCTTAAATAGTAAAGTTTATGTTTTTAAAGTGTTAGTAATGATTTTTTTATGTTTAAATTTATTATGTTTTATTAAAAAAATAAAAACTGTTATGTAAAAAATTATAAATATATTTTGTGTCTATTGTCTTTCATATTTCTTTTCTTAAATGTCATGTTTGTATTATTAGTGATAGATGCTTGTAGTAGGAATGAGGTTTACCATTCTGATCCACGTTATTCTTCATAAGTCAGTCATGATGGTTCTTTATTTCTATGGTATGGTTATGTATTATCAATGATTCTACTATGACTTAGATTTATTATGTTTAGTCCTAATTTCTATTTTATCTTTGTTCCAATTAATGACATTATGTGGTCAGTTTTTTATATGATGGTCGTGGATATGGAGGTATATGGATGTGGTAGAGTTCATGGGATGGATATATTGACCAGGAGTTTCTAGTCATATTGTCTCTAGGTTCTCATTATAGGTGGTAAATTCGATAAACTATTGATATGATATATAATCTGAGGAAGTTACAATATAAATTGTGGATTCATAATTATTGAAACTATTATGGAAAGTATTTCTCATGTATAACTCTGTATATATGATTTGGTATTTAAACATTACCTTCCAAGTTTGGTCCAGGGAACAAAATTTTATAGCACTCCCAGTTGAATTAGAGAGAACTTGTCAATGGTCAAATTTTTAGTTCTCACATGATAATATCATGATTATGCTGAATTATGGATTTAGTCATTGGGGCTATTCCATTTTCCTACATGGTTACACTATTATCTATGAATTTAGCTCTTTAAGTGAATCTTCCCATGAGTTGATATTATAGAGTATAACCTTTTTATCCTCTATTATAATATTGACATATTAGTTCCAAAAGTACAATTTCATGAACTGGAAGAAATCAAAAGATATCTTGTACTTCAATAGCTGCATTAGAAGTCAAAACGTTCATGATATTTGTAGATATGGATACCAATTTTTTAAATTATCTTCTCTTTCTCATTACCATATCATATTAATGATATTAGATCATTTTTTATATACCCTATGTCATTGTGTTGGTTTATTTTTTTGTGTTATTTTTTGAGGTTGAGTTTTAATTGGACATTCTAAGGGATTTTTCCTCGAAACTTGGAAATTCTCAGTGTTTAAATTTTATGCATTGTTAAATTGGATTATTAGAGGGAAACTATTTTGCCTCCATTCATGAGAAGCCTACTAATTTAATTTTGAACTACGAACAACATAACATTATGGATATGAATGGTTAAGTCTAAAATGTGTGATCCCTAAGTGGAAACTATGAAAGTTCACTGGCAGGTCTACTGAGTGCTACACAACTTTCTTACAGTTTGGTAAATTGTGTGGAAATCATGATAAGTTGATTTTAGTTTTTTATTGTGCTAAATTTCATGGTTGGATAATTTTTTTCCAACTTTTTGGTACCCAAGGTGGACCATGAAAGGGGTGTCTATACTAGGTAGTGTCTATAAAATAGTTAGTGCATAGTTTGGAAATCCATGTATAAAAAACGTGCTACTTGACCTGGTATTTCATTTTTTTTGTAATTTTCCATTTTCCATCTGAATTAATAGGTGTTTCACCCCTATTCTATCAATTATTTTCATCCAACTATTAGGATCCCTTTTAGGAGCTCCATCCTACTCCACCATTGATCATTTTCTTATCTTTGCTGATTTATATTCGATTTTTTAGTATTTCTTCCTCTCTTTATCACTTCTTCCCTTCCCTATCTCTCTTATCTTTTCTTTTGTTTCACCTACTAATTATAGAAATATGGTGTCTTATTTCATTTTTTAAGTGGATCTAATGTTAAGGTGTTTGGTGTCTTGGGTTTATAGATTCTATTATTATACATGTGGGTGTGCTCTTTGTTTAAGGTGACATGTTTTTGTCTTGGTTTTCACTTCTTCCTAGTAGGTGTTTCTAGGTAAATATTTAATTATAGAATTCAATGTGTTCTTGTTCTTTATAAATGAATTTTCATTGAATGTATGAATATATTTTATACACATATAATGTTTTAAAACCTATTTTGTTGTGTTTTTTACTTGGAATAATTGGTTTATCTTTTAAATTCAATTTTTACATGTTTGAAATGGAATATTTATATGTGTTTATATTAAATTCCGTGAGGGGAATTTTGAACTGTTTTTTACGATGCGAGTTAGATGTTGATCCAGTTTTTGTTTTCAATCGGTGAGAGATATATTTTAAAGTAGGTTTTGATGGACCTAAATGTGATTTATAAAGTGGTTCTTTAATAGATTTAAAATGGGGATTTGAAATGTGTATGTGGTTTAACCCCTATGAAAAAATGAATTAATAGATATTTTGAAATGTGTTTGATAGAAATAAAGGTCTTAGTCCATGTTTTTTATTTCCAAGAAGAATAATCATTTTGGATGGGTGATTTTAAATGTTTCTAAATGGTATGTGATTTCTGTCATTTTATAAAGAGTGTTTGGAATGTCATTTTATGAAATGTGAAAGGTCTTGGCATTCTACGACATTTTTTGTGTTAAAGGACCATTTTTTCACTTTAGTATTAAAAATTTTAATGTGAATTTTACCCCTTGATTTTCCATTTACTTTATTACACCTTGTGTGGGTTCTTTATCACTATGTGAGGCTTTTTGTTTCCCTTGTGTGGGTTACCAATATATATGAGATTCTTGTTGCTCCCATTATGTGGGAATGTGTTGGATTATAACATGGTTCTATTTTTTATATAGGGTTATTTATTATTTGGTGTATGGGGTGGGGTTATATATGGTTATTTATTTTGTGTTAGACATGGATTGAAATTTCTTATTCCTCACAACTTTTCTGGTCAGGGGAACATGGGTACTAAGTGGGTGATCTAGTCTATTATTCTAGTTGGTTCACACACCACTAGTGGACCTCTGATTCTTCTAGGTACAAGGGCTATGAAGTGTTTTTCATCATAATTAGGCTCATGTGGTCTATTTAGAAGACTTGTGGCTTGAACATTAGTACATACTGGTTTCTAGTTAGTGAACTGGTATACTTTTATATTCTTATGTGTTTTATATGATAAGAATCCAAAAGGTAGATCCCATGGAATACTCAATTACTTAGTTGGTTACTAATTGAGGCAATTTTGATCTAGTTATTATTTATATCATTTAGCCTACATTAATTAATATGGAAACTAGTATTGTTTATATTTGATATATGCCTTATTCTATGGATGGTTCCTATTTTATTATTCTTGACCCATTTGTGTGTTGGGTCATTTCATTTGGAAAAATGAAATTTTAAGGATGTTTTGAAAACCTAGTTTGAAATTGAAGACTCTTGTTTGGTTATTAAGTAGGATTTCAAAGTGGATGTATTTTTTTTGAGATGGAATTTACCAATTTGATGTTTTAAATTAACAATTTTCATTTAAATAAATAAAATGAGGCATTTTATTGAGAAATGTTAATGATTTTATTGATTCTAAATGTCATAGGCTATTGGGAAAATTTTCAATGAAGCGTATTCAGTTTTGGAAAACCATGAGAAATTTTTTAAAATATAATTATTGAATTGTTTTTGTTTCCATAATAGTTATAAATGAAAAAAATATGTTACAGTTTATTTTCAATCTAGAATTTTCTAATTTCATTATGATATATATTTCATAGATTCATTGGGTTTTCGGGACCTACTATGATTTTTAGCTCACACCTATATATTTCAAATTCTATGTTCCTAGTTTGATCTTTTCTTCATTCATTGATTCCAATGTGGGGTGAGTTTGGTTGTAGTGATCATATGGTTGCTTCATAGAGATCCTATTAGGATTGTATTGAGTTGGTTTGTTGTTTTTTCATTTTTGGATCATATTTTGTCTGTTATTCTTTATTGTATCCTCTAGTTTATGGATAGTATTTTTATTTACTTTTATGAAAATGGGTTGGATATGTTCAGTTCATTATGACTTATTTGGCATGATTCCTTATTTTGTCTCATTTTTTATTCCACAATCTTTTATATCTATTTTGGGAAGATTAATTTCAAAATGGACTACCATAACTCCTAGTAACTAGTTTCCAGCCCATGGGCATTAGGAATTCCCTTCAAACCTTGTGGTGATCCAAGTTGGGTGTCGGGTTCGATGGAAGCTCTGTTTGGTTTGATACAAAATGGTATCCAAGAAATTTTTGGTTTTTGAATTATAATTTTCTTGATATTATTGAGTTTCCATTGTTATTTGGTGGTGTCTTGGTAAATAGGTGACTAAAGTTGTCAAATCATGAGAGTTAATTGTGGGCATAGTTTAGCTTACTCTTTCTCATCCTTAGCCTCAAGCTTACATGGGATGTTTGTGTTTCAAATTAATAATTTGAGTCTGTTTTTATTTGATTTGTTGTATTTTAATTAGAATTTATTTTTTATCCCCATTGAGTATGTAATTGATATTTACGGTCATTAATTAGTTGTTTGGATTTAAATGTAGGATCACTTGAGCTGCGCGGTTATCATGCAAGACTTTGGAAACTATGTGATTCCCATGGAGTTAGGTTTTCCTCTTTTATAGAGTGTGTTGTATGGTTGGATCCCAGTTTCCTAATACGTGTGACCAAATAGTGAACATCACTTTTTATTCCATAGTTGATTTATTTGTACTCCTAATGATTTTGGAATTCTCCTAATGTGATTTTTTACATGTAGGAGGTGGATGGAGGAGTGTATTGTTTCACTTTTTATAAGTTATTTCTAGAAACCTCTATAAAGGGTTGTGTGGTTCCATGAGTGATATTGGTTTTAAAACCTCATTTTGGAAAATGAAGGGTTTTGTGAAATATTTATGGTCAAAAATAGGTTTTATGAATAAATGGGATCTATAAATTCCCATAGTTTTGTGAAATGTTTTATAAAGTGTTTTTTTTTCTTTTGGAATTTGGAAAATATGATGTTTCAAACATGATTACTCTATTATTCATGAAATCAATTAATTTAAAAAAGTTTTTTTGAAAAATAAATTGGTATCAAACAGATAATTTTTTTTGAAAAAAAATTGGAATGTGTTTAAAAAATGGAAGTGAATTTTAATGATCATGGTCCAAATATCGTCATCAGTAATTTAGATAAATCTCATATCTTTGAATATTTACTTTTCCTAATTCAAGGTTCAGCTATACTGGCATTAGCTTTGATGTAATTTTAGAAGGTTCTTAATAAGAACATTCTAATAGAAGCTGATAAGAATTACAATCTAGTGGTGGGAGATACCTTATTTCTATCCAATGGGTGTAAGTATATCCTGTAATGTAAGGAGAAAATGTAGGATGATCTAGAGATAGAATAAAAGGTTCCTTCTCATAAGAATTAATGATCTCATTCATTCTTCAAAGGTGGGAATCCATGGCATAATAAGACTTATTATCTTAGGTATCATATTTTTTTCCTCTATCATGTTCATTTGGGTCATCTTTAGATGTTTTTTAAGATAGATTTTTGGAAGTGGTCTCATTTTTAATCCATTGAGGATGGTTTTTTTGTACTGAGTCCTTTAACTTTATTGTTGTTATCTTGGTTTTCAATCATTGAATATTGTTCATAGAATCTTATGGATGGATATTCTTTGGAGATGTTTTTTTATGAATGGTTTTGATTGTTGTTTTATTGAATGGTTTTTTCCAATTTTGGAATGTTCCCCCTCCCTCTATTATGGATGACTTTGGAGGTTATTATCTAGGTTTCCTCACTTTTTTTGTTTGTTGTGGGTGCTATTTCATTGATCCTTGTTATTTGGGTGAACCAATATTATGATTTGTGGGTTGTTACCATTATTAGGTTGAGCCTTTGAGGTTCTCATCATTTGTATACAAAAAGGTCTTGAGTGCATGATTGGGTAACTAAAAAGATTGTTCTACTAGTTGAGTTGGTATACTAAATTGTGTTTGGCCAATGAAATGTTGGGGTGCACCTTGTGAGGGTGATCTAGTTTCTAACCCTAGGTTATCTATGTGTATTGTGACTCGAGATGAGATATTATTTCATTATTTTGATGCTATTTGTTGTTTCTTTTAAATCGTTGGGGTTTTTAGTGATTTTCCTTTCAGAGTGAGTTTCTCCCGTGGTTTCTTAGTTTTTTTAGGATGAATTTATTAGTAGTTATTCCTTGGTTCCACCATGTTAGAGTAATTATAAATGGTGGGGGTACCTTATTTGGTCTCCCATGCTTCATGGGGATTCTTATTCGAAGTTCTTTTTTAAGTTGTTCTTGGAGATGTTGGTTAACCTTGTGGTTGGTAAGTTTGATAAATATTAAAGATATTTCTTGTTGGTATTGATGTTAAACCATTTTGAGTGGTTATTTTGGTTAGGTATTCTTGGGATATTCTGTTTTCTATTTCCCTTCTTCTCAAATGTGGACTATTAGGGGTAAAATATGGAATGGTGGTGAGTTTTTGACACCCCTAGTGTCACTATGTTGTTTTTTTTTTTGTATTATTTTATGAATTTGTGGTTTGGTTTGATTTTCCAAGTGGTTTTGGTTCAGAACAAAGAATTTATCATAGGTTTCCTTCTATATACAGTTAAGGTACATGGTTAGATGTAAACAGTGTGTCCTATCTTCATAAGGAGACTCACCATTTCATTTTTAACAACATGTGGCTTGTTATAATTGGTTTGGCATGGTTATGTCTATAGCATGTAATCCCCTAGGAGAAACCATGTGGGTTACTTGATGTGTTTGGGGTGTGAGGCATAACTTACGCATGGTTAGGTAAATTGTGAGGCAAGCGTGAAGTTTTGGTCATTTTTATACTTTGTTTAATGTTATTTATGGAGCACTATTTTTCAAACTATGTACTACCCAAGGTGAACTATGAAAGGGTTTTTTATCTTACGTAGTGGCCATCACATGGGTGGCACATTGTTTAGAAAACGGTGTGGCCAAACTGTGCGACCAACCTAGGTTTATAATTTTTTAGGAGTTTCTTGATTAATATATCTTTTAATTAAGAGGGGTTTTACTCCTCTTCTCTTCCATTCATGTCAGATGACTATTGGGATCACGTGGAGGATCTCTGACCTCTTCCACTATTGTTATTTCCCTTCTCTTTGGTGATTTCCACGAGATTTTTATGCATTTCTTACTCTCTTTCCCTCTTCTTCCTTTCCCCCTTTATCCTCTCTTTGATTTAGTTTCCCCCAAAAACCCTAAAACTTTTTTTTATGATTTAAAGGATATTGGTGAATATATTTTTGGTGTTTTTGGTGATGGGGGTTTCAGATTTCATTTCTATCCTCATGGGGGTTCTCGTCATTGAAGTTGATGCATATTTACTTGGTTTTCACTTATTTAATGTAGGTGTCTCTATGAAACTATTTCATTTTGGGATTCAAAGTGTGATTGAGTTTTATAAATGAATTTTTAATGAAATTATGATTATATGTGATACCCGTATGATGTTTTTAAAACCCTTTCATTTTGTTTTTATCTTATTAGAAATGTGTTCTCTTTAAAATTTCATTTTTTCATGCTTGAAATGGTATATTTTGATGTGTTGATATTTTTTGGAATTCATGAGGGGATTTTTCAAATGGATTTCATGATGTTTATCATATGATCATCTAGTTAAGGTTTTAGTGAGTTAAATATATATTTTAAAGTTGTTTTTGAATTAAATTGAGGTGTTGATTCAAAGTGATTTATAAATGGGTTATTTAATAGATTTCAAATTTTTATTTGAAATGTGTGTGTGGTTTACCCCATGTGAAAATACCTTAACAGATCTTTTCAAATATATTTGATCAAAATTTAGGTTTTAAAGAAAATTTTGTATTTCAATGAAGAAAACACATGTGGGAGGGTGGATTTTAAATTTTTTAAATGTTGTGTTATTTCCATAATTTTAAAAAGAGTATTTGGAATGTCATTTTTGAAATGGAATAGGAATTGGATTACTGAGCCATGTTTTGGTGTAAAAGGCCCAGTAGGAACATTGGTTTTAAAATGGTTCATATGAATAGAACCTTTTTATTTCCCCTTGATTTTATTACCCATTCAGTGGGTTCTTTATCACTATGTGATTCTTGTCATTTCCCTTGTGGTGGTTATCAATCTCTTTGATGTGATTATTAATACACTTGTGTGGGAATTTATTTTATTATTCCATGGGGAAATATATTATATTGGGTTATTCATTGTTATGTATTGTGGCTAAGAGTTGTCTATAGTTTTGCCTTATGTATTGGACTTTGATTTCATATTATTATGGATTACATTATTTTTTGTCATGGGAAACCTGGTACTAAGTGGGAGATGTTTTCTATTATGAATGTTGGTTCACACGCCTCTAATGGGCCTCAATTAATGTTATTTACAAGGTTTAGGAGGAGTTTTTTATTGTGAAAAATCTTGTGTGGTATAGTTAGATGACATTTTTTGAAATTCAGTTTAAATCGGTAGCTAGTTTAGGAGTTGGTATAATTTTATGTTGCCATGTTATTTTCATGTTAGGAATACATAAGATATATAACATGATTCATTCAATTTCTTGATTTTTTGTTGGTGTATGGAAGGTTTATCTAGTTATAATTTTTGAAATTTTCCTTGTATTCACTGATATGGAACATATTCTTGTTTATATTGGATATATGTCTTGTGTTGTGGATGGTACCAGTATTGTTATGCTTGACCCATGTGTGTGTTGGGTCATTTTCATTGGATAATGTTTTTTCAAATATATTTGGATTTTTTTTTTCAAATTATAGACTATTTTGTAGTTCTTAATGTGGATTTCAAAATGGGTGTTTTGGTTTTTTGATGGAAATAACTAGTTAGATGTTTTAAAGTGATGGTATTTATTAAAAATGAGTTTTTTTTAGAAATGTGAATGGGTGTGTGGATTTAAAATATCTTATTATTATACTATTGTTTTTAGACTATTTAATTTAGTTTTGTGAAATAATGTTAAATGTTTTTAAAGAGAATTATGAAATTGTTTTGGGTTCTATAAAAGTTAAGTGTTAAAAATCAAAATTTATAGTTTATATTCAAACTATAATTTACGAATTTCTTTTTGAAACATATTTCATATATTATGTAGGATTTGATAACCAATAAAACTTTTTAGCTCATGTCCATATATTATATGTTATAGGTTCCCAATTGGATCCATTCTTCATTCTTTGAGGCTGATGTGGGGTGAGTTAGGGTGTGGTGAGCAATTAGTGGTAGCATGGAGATGGTATCATTATTAGCTTGAATATTTTTATAGTTGTTTCATTTTTCGTTAGTTCTATATATTTTATGATATATTTTATCCTCTTATTTATAGAAAGTGTTATTTATTAATATTATGCAGATGGGTTTGTTTTGTTTATTTGGTTATGACCTTTTTTGAATGCATCTTTTTTTGGATCATTGTTTATTACACTATCATTTATCTCTGGTTTGGGATAATTCATTCCAAAAGGGATTCCTATGATTCTTATACACTATTTTCTATCTCATTTGGGTTATTAATTCCCTTCGGGCCAGGGGTGGGCTAGGGTGGGTTCCAGGACGAATGGAAACCATGTTTGGTTTGTTACAAAATGTTTTCAAAGATAGTGTTGGGTTTCCTTTAGTAAGATCCCAAGATTATTTATTTTCCCTTGTTATTTTGGGGATGTCCTCGTAGAGAGGAGGCTATGATTGTTGGAGATTGATAGGTACGGGTAGGGAGAGTCTAGATAGCTCTTTCCCATCCTAATACTTTTGATATCATGGGATGTTTGGGTTTTTTATTGAGAATTTGAGTTTGTTTTTAGTTATTACAATGTATATTCATCCAAATAGATGTGGTTTTGATCTTCTTTGAGTATTAATGTGATACATGTGGTCTTTCCATGGTTTTGGAATTAAAATAGAGGAGCATAGAAGTTTCATGGTTAACATTAAATGATTGGGAAACAGTATGGTGGCTATATGATTGTGTCTACCTCTTCTAAAGAGTGTGTTTAACTGTTCGAACATGGTTTCTCTGTCCATGACTTCAAACATACGCATCAATTTTTCTTCACTGGTTGAGTTTTTTAGACTCTTTACTATTATTTATATCTCCAAAAGTGATTTTCACTTGTCGGTGGTGGATAAAGGAGTGTTTTCATACACTTTTTGGATGTGACATTTGTGAACCTTATTTGAAGGGATGTGCAGTTACTTTAATTTTTTTAAGAATATATTTGTGAAAATGAGGGGGATTTTTTGAATTTTTTTTATCAAAACATAGTTTTATGAATAAATTGGATGATTATATTCCCATAGTTTTATGAAATGTTTTATAATTTGATTATTATTTTAGGGTATTTTCAAGATGACATGTATCAAAATTTCGTCCTAGGGTATTTCTGAATGAAATTAATTCAAAAATTAGGATTTGAAAGCACTTTTGGATCAAAGTAGATTTTTTTTTTGAAGCAAATTTGGAATGTGTTTTTGAAAATTGAAATAAATGTTAATGATCCTTAATTTAAATCATGGTTTTTAAACACTGTGGGATTTTTAAAGGAATTATGTGTAACTTTCCTTATTGGGGAAATGTGTGTGTGTTCCACCAAGGGTATTTTGCTTTGAAATTTCCTTAGTTTGGTTTTTGATAGCCACCTTTCTGGAATATGATTTTATAATTCCTTTGTGAAAATGGTGGATTCAAAAGAAATTTTCTCTAGATGTTAATAATTGTGCCTCATTAATTGGTTTTTTTCCCTTCATTACTACCGTATAGTGGATTTTTTTTGGTTTTTTATTAAGGAATGAATTGATATTGTTTGTTTACTACATATTTTTGTATGCTAGAATAGGTGAAATGGTTTCTCCTATTCTGGTGCCTACCCAGAATCCAAGTGGATTTGTAGATGTGGAACCTTCCTCAAGCTCAGACCCCATCTTGGACTTCATGAATTAGCATTATCCTTTTTATGTGGAGATTAAGGGTTGGTGTAAGTAGTGTGGTTATTGGAAGAGATTGAGTTGATCCTAAATTTTCTCTTAATGCCAAAATATTCATTGGTGAGAGAAATGGATTTCTTTCTTTTAATTTTCAATTGAGTTTAGATGGAGTTGTATGTACCTCCCTAGCTTCATGAAAGTATGTAATGGGGTATTTTTAGAGGGGAATTTTTCTATTGGTTATTTCAAAATATTGTTAAAGGGGAGAAATATCTTTATCTCTTGGGTGTTCTTCAGGGGTACTAATCATTGAGGGATTACATCAATAACTTTTTGAATTTGGTACTCTTTTATCCAAATCTAGTCATCATTTATTCTAATAATGCTCATTTCTTTGGTGGTATCCTTCAAATAGATCTTGGTTCAATGGATCCCCCCTACTCTATGCGCTCTCCAGACGATTCCCTAGGCATTAATGGTCAGGATCTCAGATCCCTCATATTCTATAGAGGGGATAGGTTCCCTCCTTCCATCCACCTAAAAGTAACACCTTCATTACTTTCTTCCTTTTTCAAATCCAAATTTTCTTCCAACATTTCCAAAAATCTCAATTTTTACAAAATTCCCAGATCTCTACGAAGGTGCACCTCATCTTTTAATATCAATGTTGGAGTTCACAAATTCTTTGTATCTCTTCAACCTGACCTTAGTGTCTTGATTAAATCATCAAAAACCTTCAGTAGATGTGTTATAATAGTTTGTTTTTAGATCCTAGGGTTTACGATAATGAGAAGTGTTAGGGATTCTAGACATAAGGCATATTATGACATGATTTGTGTTGATGTATGATATGATTATTTCTTGGTCTAAAGATCCTCAAAAATTCAATGAATGTTTCTACTATATTATCTGGTGAACCATGGATTTTTAAAAGAAGTGAGACTCTCCAGTGACATCGTGTTGGTTATGCTTCTCTGACTTCTTACTTCCATTTCAAAACCATTCCATCTTGTGGTTACTCAAAAACATGGTTGGTCATTTTTTATGATCTAAAAGTCTAATAGATGTTGTGATCCATCATTTTTTCCCATGTATTTTTGTTGATGTTGATGTCTCTAAGATTCTAGTGGAATGGGTCTGGATAATAGTTGGAGTGGAATTCTTGTGGAAAAAAGATGTTTTCTTTGAATCATAGATAGATCATTGTGCATTTAGCGATCAACTTTGTCATCTGGATTTATTATACTTTATTGGACATAGAAACAGAAAGTTAAAGGACCCAAAGAAAAGGTATTTGTTAATTCACAATAGCCTTTATAATATAAATTTGAGGCCTTATCGGAAAAATCATTCTGAAGTCACATCGAAAGAGGCAAGAATGGGTATTGATCACCCCTCAGAGATAAATGTGGTTTTAGAAGAGGATGAATCAACTTATTATAAGGCAAGAAAGAAGGTGAATAATCCTAAGGTGGAAGATGTTTATTCACATTTGAAACAAGACCTGACTACCATTAGGCCGATGTATGACACATCTAGATTAGGAGGAGCTGAGGAGTTGTGTGAAGCAACTTCTCCGGAACATGACTCGGAGGCTTTTTTCCACGATAATGGATTCAATAATAAGGAGTAGGTTTAGGAGGTTTCTAAATGTGATTCACAAGATGGTAAGAGCTAGGAGACAGTCCATTGTACTTCATAGTGGGAAAGGAGAGGCCACTTAGAAAAATCCCATGTATAAATCCGAGAAACTATTTTGCAGGGATGGTTGAGGAAGAACCAGGTTCGGAGGATAGAGATTTATCTCGAGCTCAATCCTCATGCCTGACTCAGGATTGATAGATTGGTCTGGGTATGAATTCAACTTCACTATTTGAAAATCCCAGATGATATTAAGATATTTTCGAGTTTGGTTATGAGGAATAAATAGCTATTCATCTCTCAGTTGAAATTATGGAAGGAATTTGTGATATAGGACTATATAGCTTAAGGAATAATAAGGGGCAGAATGGAATCATGATTTGGGGGGATGTATTGTGGTTAAAGTTAAAATAACTAAATGTTGTAAGTATTACTCTCAGCTACCAAAGCCGATAGAAATAGTGTCTCATATTAGATATAAGGTGATGAATGGTGGTTCATCGGTCCATGTTCAGAAAAGAAAGAAGATCTCGACCCCAAAAAATGGAAAGTGTGAAGATCAGATAAAAGGAAAGGATGGTATAGAGAGAAAAGTGGTGGGGACTAAAGAATTAGGGGATTGAAAAGTAAAATAAAAACAGCTAGTTCTTATATTACATTCTAATGTTGAATTGAAAAGTGAGCCAATCTAGATCAAGGACTCTAAGTATGAGCTGGATATAATCCTCGAAAGAGAACTACATGTTAAAAATAATGATTAGAAACAATTGTGGATCATAAATAAAGAAAACAATTAGCATATGGTTTCAATGAAGGAATGATCAATAAAGAAGAATACATTCAAATGTGGGACAAGTTGGCTACCTGTTTTGAAGATTTACTCCAAGATGACCTAGACATAAAAGTACTTTCTCTTCACTAGAGGATATATAAGGTAAGAGACTCTAATAATTTCATTATTTTTTAACAATTTCATCAATTTTTATTGTGTTTAATAATACTTGACTATACTTTTATGGTTTTCCACTTTTTTAAAAAAAACTGTTCGAATAAAAAATTTATTTTTCTATTTGTATGACATATTTTTAGCAGGCTATAAATGAGGCCATTCAAATGGAATATGATCAGTATTGGTAGACATTGGAGGTTAATTCCTCTATTCTATCCGATTGTTATAAGGACAAACTAGTAATTAAGTAGAAAGTGTATAATGATACAGATATAGAAGGAGAGGTTCCTTCTCATGAGAAGATTATTTATCTATTGTACTTACAATGTGGGGCTCCAAGTCCAGCTAAGAACTCATATATTAAGTGTCCTAGGGTTAGCCTCCATAGTGGTCATTTGTTATATCTATAGAAGTTTTGTATGATTATATTTTAGAATTAGTATTGGGTTTAATCCTTTGAGTATGTGTTATTTCTTTTGGTAAATTTCTTTTAATGGTTGTGATCATGGTTTTGGAGCTTTGGATATTGTTATTAGAATCTTTTGGATGGTTCCCCATTGGATATGTTTCTTATAGATTGTTTTTAATTTCATTTTATTGCATTCTTTGTTTAATTTTTGGAATAATCCCCCCCTCCCTACCTTGTGGATGGATTTTATAGGTTGTTGACTAGGTTTCCTCACTTTTTTTGGTTAGTTGTGGGTGTCATTTCATTGAGACTTATTATTTGGGAGTACCATTCTTGATAGTAGTGGGTTGTTCCTATTATTCTACTGATCCATTAAAGAGGTCATTATTTGGACATGAGAAAGGTATTGAGTGACTGATTGGGAAAATTTGGTGTTTGTTCTACCAGTTGAGTTGATATACTAAATGGTATTAGGATAATACCATTTTGGGATGTACCTTGTGAGGGGAATCCAGTTCTTGACCCTATGTTTTCCATGTATATTATGACCTGAAATGAGACCTCATGTCATTATTTTGAAGTTGTTTATAGATTTTTTCCATTCCTTGGGTTTGAAAGTGCTTTTGTTTTGAGTGTGTGTTTCTCTCGTGGTATCTCGGTTGTTCAATAATGCATTTATTTGTAGTTATTAATTTGTAACTCTCTTTCCCTAGTCATGAAAACCCTTGATCAGAAGATAATATTAAGATCTATATTCTTATCCCTAAAATACCTCAACCAAACCAGATTGAACATAATGATTACAAAAGAAAAATGATCTAATAAATTTATAATCCTCACTCAGATTCCATAGAATTAAAACTCTCTAAATATTAATGAATTTCTTGTAATAAGATGTTACAACTAAATAAACATTAGATATATTGATTTTAAAAAGTGTTTACTTCCTTCTCCTTTAATGCACCTATTTCTATAAGCAAATCTCTAGTGTTCGTATTCTATGATTCTTGAAGTTGGTTGAAATGGATTGGGATGAACTCCTTCTTCACATGGATGTTCAGTATAGATTTTATTTGATGGTTATTATGACAGAATCATTACACTGATGTTAAGTTATCTATTTGGAAGATTAAACTTAGTTTTTTCATTTATAAATATTGTAATCATCTAATTATAAATTTTCTATCATCCAATTACAATGTTTCAATCATTCAATTAGGAAGTATTTATTTTTCTATTATAATGGTTTTTTCAATAGATTAAAAATATATTTTAAATTGAAAAAAGGTCTTAACATCTAGTAAAGATATGTCTTCTAAAAAAATATTCTAAAACCTTGGGAATGTATAAAGTTTATAAATCATGTGATTTAATAAAGTGTGTTATGATTTTAAAAATAGAGATTAGAAAGTTTTGAAAGTTTAACATTCAACTCAAAAATTTCTTATTTTAGATATTCTTGGAGATTTTGTGTAACCTTGTGGTTGATCAGTTTAATCATTATTGAGAATCTTAATTGATGGTTTTCAGGATAAACGATGTTGAGTGGTGCATATGGTTTGGTCCTCTTGGTATCTTCCATATTTTCTTGACCTTATTTTTTACTGTGGAATTTTTGGGGGGGAAAGTTGCATGGGGGGATTTTTTGACACCCCTCGTGTCATTATTTTTTTTTTTATTTCTTATTATTTTATGAGGTTGAGGTTCAGTTTGTGTTTCCATGGGTTTTTTCTTTGAAATTGGAAACTACCAAAGGTTTACTTATATGCATGGTTAAGGTTCATGGTTAGAGAGAATATATGCGACCTCCCTTTGAGAGGATCCTCTTCATTTAATTTTGAATTATTCATGTCTTGGTATAATGGACTTCACATAGTTAAGTCCAGACTATGTGATCCCCTAGGAGAAACTCTACATGTAATCTGTTGTGTCAGGTGTGTGGCACACAACTTGATCACGGTTTTGAAAAATACTTGGTAAGCTTGGAGTATGGATCTATTTTTTGATTATATCAAATTTCATATTTAAAAAATAGTTTTTAAAACCATTAAGTTCACAAGGCTAACCATGCAAGGTGTTTCTAGCCTAGGCAGTGTCTAGTTCATAGTTGGCGCATAGTTTGGAAAACCATGTGGCTTTCCAAAGTGTTTAATTTTTAGTAATTTCCTATTTTTACCACTTCTCCCCATACACATCATCTAAATCTTGAGAGAAACTATAGGAGATCCAAACACTTCCATATCTAACCTTTCTTTCTATTTGGCGATTTCCAAGTGGTTTTGTTTCATTTCTTCCTCTCTTTCCCTTTTCTTCTATTACATCTCTCTCCTCTATTAGCTTTAGTTTTCCCCATGAACTCTATAAATCTTATGGATGATTTTAGGGTAACGACTGGATCTAATGTTTATATTTTTGGTTTCTAGGGTTTTTATACACTATTTTTATCCCCATGGTTGTGATCTATGTTGAAGGATACATGGTTTGGCTAACTTTAGGCTCCATCCAAGTAGATATTTCTGCGTAATTGTATTATTTTGGAATTAAAATATTTCATATTATTTCTAATTAACTTTATATTAAAATTATGATTATATGTGATACCATTATAAATTACTAAAAATAAATTCATTGTGTTTTGAGGTTATAATAAATTTATTCTCTTTGAAGTTCCATGTTTTCAAGTTTGAAATGGAATATTTTGATGTGCTAAGCATTTATGAAATTTCTGTGTGGATATTTGAAATGGTTTTAATAATGTGAAATAAAAATTGATCTAGTTTTTTTTCAATGAGTGAAAAATATATTTTAATGTGGTATGTTACTTAAATTGAGATAGTTACCTCAAACTGATTTATAAGGGGGTTATTTAATGGATATAAAATTGTGATTCAAAATGTGAGTGTTGTTTACACCCTGTGAAAAATTATTTAATGGATATTTTGAAATCTGTTTGATGGAACTAAAGGTCTTAGACCTTGTTCTGTATTTATTTGAAGAATATCCATGTGGGAGGGTATTTCTGAAATTTTTTAAAATGGTGATTTATTTAAATTATTTTCCAAAGACTATTGGGAAATTCATTTTATTAAATGTAAAAGGGCGTGGCTTGTAAATCCATTTATCAATGTTAATGACCCAGTTTATTAATTTTTTTTTAAATTGGTATCATAAAAGGAACCCCTTGATTTCCCCTTGATTTTATTACCCCTTTCATGGGGTTTTTATCACCATGTAATTCTTATCATTTACCTTATCTGGGTTATCAATCTCTAAGATATTCTTGTCTCCCCCAATGTTAGGGAATTTGATTTATTATATTGTGGTTTCATTTTTTTATATGGGTATATTCATTGTTGGGTGTCATTGTTGAGGGTTATCAATAGTTACACCTTGTGTTCTAGACTTTTCTTGAATGTTATTATGACTCACGTCCTTTTTGGTCATGGGAACCCATATACTAAGTGGGTGATCTTAACTATTATGAATTTTGGTACTTATTCCACTAGTGGCCCTCCATTCATGATAGGAACAATGTCTAGGATGGGTTTTTTATCATAATGATGATTTTCTTGGGCTATTTGGATGACTCGGTTTAAGTATCAGTGTATGATGGTGGTTGGTTCGTAATTTGGTATACCCTTATATATTTAAGTAGTCTGCATGTTAGGATACCCTATGTTAGATCCCATGAGACATTAAATTTATTGGTTTGTTATTGATTGAGGGAAGTTTCATATAGTGTTCAATTGTATAATTTCTCCTACTTTAATTGATATTGAACCTCTTCTTATTTATATTTGATATATGCCTTGTGCTAGGGAAGATGGTTGTTTTGTTGTGGTTGACCTATGTGTGTGACGGGTCATTTCCTTAAAAAAGACAAGTTTTCAAAGATGTTTGAAAAACTATTTTGAAATTAAATACTCATATGTAGTTCTTAAAGTGGATTTTAAAATGGTTGTTTTGGTTTTGAGATGGAATCAGTCAGTTAGAGGATTTTTAGTAACCATTTTCAATTTAAATAAATGATTTTTTTTATAAATTTGAAGGGGTGTGTGGATTTTAAATACTTTAGTCTAAAGAGAATTTTTTTCAAATCATTTTATTCAATTTTGGAAAAAAGGAGAAATTTTTAGAAATAAAATTATAGATTTTTTTGGAATCAATAAAATGTTATATATTAAAACATTTACCTTCTAGTTTATTTACAAAAAATCATTTGTTAATTTCATTAAGAAACATATTGTATAGATTTTGTCTTTTGTGGTTAACTAGTGGTATTTTTAGCTTATGACTACATATTTTAGGTTTCAGGTTCCCAGTTGGACCCATTATTCATTATTTGTGGCAGACATGTGGTGAGTTGGGTGGTGGTGATTAGTTGGTGGTTTCATGGATATGGTCTCAAGAATTTCTTGAGTTATTTTTTAGTTGTTTTATTTTTGGTTGGTGTTGTATCTATTATTCATTTTTATCCCCCATTTTATGGATAGTGTTTGTGTTTATATTTATGTAAATGGTTTGACTTAGTTTAGTTGGTTAAGACCTGTATGGAATGCTTCATTAATTTATCTCTTTATTTATTCTTATAAATTTTATCTCTTGTTGGGTAAAAATCATTCCAAAATAGGTTATTATAATAAAAATGAAACTGTTCCTAACTCATGGGGATCAGGAATTACCTTGGGGGCTTATGGTAGGTTGGGTTGGGTGCTTGGTCAGATAGAAGCTTGGATTAGTTCAATAAGAAATGTATCAAAGTATATTTTGGGTTTCATTAATTAGGATCCATTATTATTGAATTACCCCTGCTATTTTGGGATTTCATGGTATAATGGAGACTAAGGTTTTAGAAGCACAAGAGGTAATGGAGAGGAGAGTCTAATTATCTCTTTCTCTTCCTCAGACTCAAGCTTCTAGGGGAAGTTTAGGTTTTGAATTAATAATTTGAGTTTGTTTTAGTTTTCGTGAAACATTTTGATCTAAATTGACATTTTTTATCCCCATTGATTATTTATGTGATATTAGGGATTTTTCATTAGTTTTGGGATAGAAATGAAGGATCACCTAAGTTGAATAGATATAATGGATGGATTGGGAAACCATGTGGTACTTGTGTGGTTGGGTCTTTCTCTTTTACAGAGTGTGTTTTATGGTTTGATCATGTTTTCTCAATCTATGTGGAAAAAATGTGCACATAAAATTTTCTTCTAGGGATATTTTTCTATACTCTTCATGATTCCAGACATCTTCTAAAGTTATTTTCACAAATATGAGGTGCATTGATGAGTGTTTTCATGCTGATTTTTGATGTGATTTTTATGAACCTTATTTGAAGGGTTGTGTGGTGCTCTGAGTGAACTTTTTTTTAAAACCAAGTTTTAGAAAATAAACGGTTTTTTAAAAATATTATTACAAAAAAACATTTTATGAAAAATTAGAAATATTGAATTCCCTTATTCTTACAAATTATTTTATAAAATGGTTGTTTTCTTATATTATTTGGAAAATGGGATGTTTCAAACTTTCTTCCTTAATTATTCTAGAAAGTAATTGATTTAAAAATGGGGTATTTTAAAAATGTTTTGATATCAAAAAAAGATTTTTTTTAAACAAATTTTGGGAGTGTTTTGAAAAAATGGAAATTAATTTTCATGAGCATTCTTTTTATGAAGGGGTATTAAATGATGTTGGATTTTAAAATGAATTTTTTATAAATTACCTTATTGGGGAAGTGAGTTTGTGGCCTAATGTGGTTTTTTAATTTTAAAATTTTGTTTTAATTTGTATTTTAGTGATAAATATTTATAATATGATTTAAAAATTCATTGGTGTAAATGGTTTTTTCAAAATAAAATGTTCTTTTAGTGTAAATTTTTGTTCCTTGTTTAAGGGTTTGATGTTTTTTCCTTGATTCATAGAATATGGTAGAAAAGTATTTTTTTGAGTCATGGATTGATGCTGTTCTTGTATTTTTTTTTATTTTTTTCTCCTAGAGTTATTGAAAATGTTTCTCCAGTTCTGGTGCACCTAGAATCCATGTGAAGTGTTGATGTAGAACAATCTATGAGATCAGACCCCAATTTAGACTTATTGAATCTGTATATTCCCTATTTAATTGGTGATTAGGGGTCATTATAAGTTGTGAGGTGTTATGAATAGATTTAGATGATCCTAAATTCTTTTGGAACTCCTAGAGAATCATGGATTAAATCTATCTAGATCTTTCTTGTCATATTCAATCAATTTTGGTGGGATGTGATGGTACCTCTCCAAGAGCATGAAGTTATGTCTTAGGAGATTTTGAAGATGGAGGTTTTCTAGTTTTTCTTTATTGAGGTTTTGAAAGGTGATAAAATTCTTGATCTCATGGGTTTTTTATGGGTGACCTATTAGTGAGAAAGTACTTTAACCATTTTTTTAATTACTCTTCTTTTCCCCAAATATGGTTATCAACAATTCTGATAAAGTTAATTTCTTTAAGGTTTACCTTCACCAAGATCATGGATTAACTATACTTGTTTCAGGTCATACATATTTTCTAGATTCTACCAATAAGGCCATTCTATTATTAATAGAATAGTCTAGGCAGCCAGTGATTGTTGATGCCTTAGTTCCATCAAATCGGCATAAATATAAACCAAAAATTAAGGAGAAGAAACTAGATTATCTAGAGCTAGAACTAATGGTTCATTCTGGTTGTAATATAATATCTCTCATGTTCTTCTAGGGTGGGATCTACGGAATAATAATCCCTCCTATCTTAAGTATCATATGGTTTTCATCTATTGTGGTTGTTTGGTTCATCATTAGAAGATTTTTAAGATGGGTTATCAGAAGAGGTACTGGGTTTAATGCTTTGAGTATGGGTTTTTTGTTTTGGTAACATTCCTTTGATGGTTTTGATCTTGGTTTTGGATATTTAATTATTTTTTTCCAAATCTTATAGATTCTTCCTCATTATAGATGTTTTTATGGATATTTTTTAATCCCTTTTATGGCATGATTTGATTGTTTTATGGATTTATCCCCCTCCCTTATGAGTGGATGTTGAGTTCTTCAATAGGTTTCCTCTATTTTAGGGGTTAGTTGTGGGTTCCATTTCATTTAGCATCATTATTTTTGTGATATTTTCTTGTGAGTAGTGAGTTTCACCCATTTATAGTTTGAGACTTTGAGGTGCTAATTGTTTGGACATGAGACTGGTATTGAGTAAAAGATTAGGAAACTAGGGTGTTTGTTTCAACCAGTTGAGTTGGTATAATAAATGGTGTTTGAATTATGCCATTTTGGGATATTCCTTGTGAGGTTATCTAGTTCTTGACTATAGGTTATCTATGTGTATCGTGAATCGAGATGAGATCTGATGTCATTATTTTGAGAATATTTGTGGGTTCTTTTACTTCTCTTTCTTTGTATGTTATTTTGGTTTTATAGTGAGTTTATCAATTATTTTATTAGTTGTTTAAGGAAACATTTCATAGTATTTATTCATTGATGTCACCATGTTATAGGAATTCTAAAAGGTAGGGAGACCATTTTAGGTCTCCCATTCTTAATATGACTTAGTTTTTTATGTTTTTCATTCAGTTGAACTTAGAGATGTTGGGTAAGAGTTTTGTTGATCAATTTCATAGTCATTGAAGATATTTTCTTTTGGTTTTGAGAATCCATGTAGGTTTCCTTAGGTGTTTGGGGTGTGACGCACGACTTACAAGTGATTTGGTAAATTGAATGGAAAGCATATTGTGTTGATCTATTTTTTGAGAGTTCCTAATGGAATGGTTGGCGCATCGTTTGTCTAAAAATGTAGTGCCTAGGTTGAAAAATTTTAGGGGTGTCTAGACTAGGTAGTGTCCAACATAAGGTTGGTTCACGGTTTTACAAACCATGTAACCAAATCATGTCAGTTATTAATCTCTATGTGGTTATTATTTCTCCCTTTGTGGGGGAAGGTGCTTGATTGTGCCATAGGTCCATTTTTTATATGGGGATATTCATTTTTGACTATTGCGGGTGAGGTTTAAAATATGTTTATTCCTTGTGTGTTAGACTTGACATATGTCACTTTTCCCAGATCATCATAAGAATCACTTCCAAAAGGATTCTTCTTGATCTCACTAAAATAAAGAGGGTTGGGGGGAGGATCTATCTCCGTTCTAGAGAGTGTTCTTAGAGATATTCTCTCTAGGTCTTAAGATAATTATCGTTGAGTCATTGTGTATAGATATAAAAAAATAAACCCATTAGGTTAGTAATAATATAATTTTTTTAACTAGTGTTGGGGTTATAAAATAATAATTTCACTAGTTACCTTATTATATACTTAATACCTTTAGTACCCAATTTCAATAATAAAAATAATATTATTATTTATTAACTTGTGAAAAGAAATTTAATAAAATAAATATTATTTCTAGAATAATTTTTTAAAAATTTATTCAATTTGAAATTAATATGTTTTATTTCTCAATGGACCAATAAATTGATATGTTTTTTATCCATAATATTTATCAAGACTTCAATAAAGATTATTTATTTAATAAATAAATATCACTTCTTTATTTAATAATAAATAAATAAATATTATATTCGCTAAATATAAATAAAATATTTATTAAATATTTTTCTCAAAAAATATTCTCTTGAATAACTAGTGAGGGAATATATGTGATCAAGAAAAAGGTAAATAATTATTAAACCATATTAGAGAATAATATTTATTCAACATGTTAAATAATAAATTTTATTATTGTTTTACGGAGGTTCTAGATACACTTAACATGTGACCCTGTAGGAATTTTTATATGTGGCATTATTTAGGGAAACCCAAAATAAAAGTTCAGTATCTAGTAACATGTCGAGGTACCCATAATTTCACAATTACATACAACTTCATACAGAAACATATTGTGTAATATAATGCCCTTATCATGATATCTTTAATCAAGCATGTTTCATCTTGGTATCATCAACTTATGTACATGATGTATCTTTATTTGACATTTTATAATTGAACCTTCCCACATAACCCCACAACCATGGATTTATTTGGGTTATCTAATTTACTTTGATGGCCCTGAGATATAAACATCTGTTAAATAATAGACAAAAAAATACTTTCATCTTTTATTTATTAATTCAACATTACTCATGATGCACCCAATGTATCATACCTCATCATAAATATATTTCATCATGGTTTCCATCAACACATGAAAGTATGAAACTAGTAATATTTGTTAATAATAATATTATTATATTTTACATATCAATACACATGTACATAGATAGGAATATCCATTGACACATATAAATGTGGATTTCCTACTAGTGGGTAAGGTTCTAAAAATATTATACACTAGAATTTACCAAGGGTGAACACCATAAAAAAGTTATTAAAATTCATATGAGTCTCCACCCTTGATAGCCTATATCATTTTTGTCTGGTCAAATGATATTGTCTAACTACAGAACATATATTTTAGAATAATATAATGGAACTTATAGTCTCTCATCATAGTAGGGGAAAACTATAGCCTTTTAGTAAGAAAACTACTCTTAGTAAATTATCACATACTATGTTAAGAAGAATAAAAATCATGATGTGATATAAGGTTTATTAATATTCAAAAAAATTATTAAAGGTAACCTTAATGTATAAAAAAGTTTGTTCTTGGGTACAAACTTCTAAAAACTCACAATTTCTCTATATCTAACTACAAAAATCATCAATAGGCTATCTCTCATATGATACACATGATTCTACTAAGATAAGGCTTTAGGTATGGGGACCACCATGTTTTATTCCATGGAAACTCTTCTTACAAGAACTTCACCCCTCTAATAAAATTCTCTCGTGTGGTGTTACATACAATGTTTATGTTTTCTTTCATTGGTGTGACCTTGATTCTTTTTCCAGATCCACTACTAGGTTATTATCACAAGATAATGTGATAGGGTATTTAATTTTAGGTACCACATCAAGAGAATAGACAAATTTGAGTATCCAAATAGATTACTTAGTGACATCAAAACCATCTTTAGATTAGAACTCTATTTTAGAATCAATGGAAATAGCTATTTTGAAAACTTCAAGTTCAAAAATCCTCCATTAAGACTAAAGACATAACTTGACTAAAAAATCATATCGTTCTGATATGTTTGAAATATATCATGAGTATAACCACTTATAACTAGCTCCTCGTCTCCTCAATATAACAGGAACATATCCATAGTTCTTCTTACATACTTAAGTAAAACCATAATCGAAAACTAATGGTGTTCACCTTGGTCATATTGATATATTATTACAATGTTAAATTCATAGGAAACATCAATCCAAATACATAACATAGAATAAATGATTGACCCTATCGTAGAAGTTTATGAGATCCTACCCATTCTCTATTTCTCCTCTTGTGTCTAAGGACACATTTTCTTGGAAATATGTATACAATGTGACACTAGAAGATATAATATCCTGGATTGTTCGATTCTAAGTCACTTTAGTATATGGTCAATGTTTGTACCTTGAAATATCACAAGAAGCCTCTTAGATATATTAAAAATGATCTTTATCCCTAGAATATTGGCTGCTTCACCTAAGTCTATCATTGAGAAGCATATATTTAACCACTCCTTAACTGACTGTTAGACTGGTATGTTATTCCCAAAAAATAATATGTCACAAACATATACTAATGACCACACTCCCACTAAACCTCTTATAAACACAAGGATCATATTTGTTATTAATAAAACAAAAACAATTAGATCTTCTTCAAAATGAATGTTCCATGACCCATATGCTTTCTTCAATCCAAAAATGAATTTCTATAACTTGAAAAACTTTTTAGAATTAGTTGGAGTCAAAAAAGACCATCTAGTTATTCTATATATACATCTTCCCAATGGTTCCTATTGAGGAATACCATATTGAAATTAATCTTCAAAATTACATAGTCATGATGGAAACAATAGCAAGTTGAATTATAATGGATTTAAACACGGAAACTTTGGAAAAGGTTTCATCATAGTCAATTCCTTGACACTATTTAAACCCTATAGAAACTAGCCTTTCATTATAGGTACATTACCTTCAATGAACTATTTTATCTTGAATAGAAATTTTTATACAATAGGATTTACATCAACTGGTGAATTGAACAACACCAAAACCTTGTTTTGATACTTATAATCCAAATAAAACTTAATGGATTCAGCCTATTTTATAGCTTCTGATCACTCTACTACCACATTTTAGGAGAGAGGTTCCGTATTATCAACTAATAATGAGTCACCATCTTTAGTGACTAGTAAACAATATCTGTTAGGAAGAAATTATTCCTTGGGGACCTATGTAATTTCTTCCAGTACCAACTCTTATATGTCTTGAGAATCAACTTCATCAAAGTCAATCATGCTCAAATTATTCTTCTTGAGTATGGTGATGGACCCAAGGTTGTTTGTTCATTATAATGGAGTATGGTTTTTGTTTGTTGTAAATATGTGCATGTAAGAACATGGATTTTGTAGGGAATGTGGTTTTAATATTTTGGCTAAAATCGGTATTTAAGGTTGTGTAGTTTCCTAGTGTTTTCCAAATTTTTGGGCCTCAAAATTTGGAGTTTTTTTTTGGAAAAGGAATGTTATTCGCGTAGAAGTGTACAGTAAGTGGAAAACAAAGACAATGAAAGGAATGTGATTTTTGGGAATAGTTTTTGGACAATGAATGGTAGAATGTGTAATAGCATAGAAAATTGTAAAATGAAGCAAACCACGAACCACGTAGCAGGAACAGTTAGTGGAATGGAAAACAGTTCTTGGTGAAATTTTGTGATTCACGGGTGGAAAATGGTTCACCGAAGGTTTTTATTATGCGGTAGGGCACAATATTTATGGAAAGGAGATGGTGATTTTATTTTCCATGAATAAAGTTTGTAGGTACGTGGACCACATAACGAAAATGATTTGTGGGTGAAGTAGTATGTGGTGAGGCTTTACTGAATCAAATATTTGGGAAATATCATATTATTGAAATTTTTAGATCTATTTTCCTATATAAGGATCACTTATCCCTTATTTACAGTGATTGATTATTATTAAAAAATTTGGAAGAATTTGGAGAAGCCCAGAGTGGTTCACGGGAAGGAAACTCCATGAAGGAAAGAGTGGTTCACAAAAGAGGAAAATAGTCCGTGGAAAGAGTGGTGGTCCGTAGAGAATAAAAAAGTCTGCATAAGTGAGTGTGGTTCAAGGAGGAAGCTCTCGTAGTAGTTGTAGTAGGGTAGTAAGTGTCATATAAGGGTAGTACATAGACGAAGCTCTTGTAGTATGTGGAGTAGGGCGGTACGCGGAGGAAGAACTCACGTTATGCAGTGCAGTACAGTTTACGTAAGAAGGAGAATAGTTCTCAGAGGAATATTCTTCGAACTAAATAGTTAGGGAAAAAGTGGATTACATCTACAGGTGAAAATAAGACTTTAACAGAGAATTCATTTATATATGAGGATTCATGATTTAATTCCAATCCATTGAAGAAATCCACAAGTCTATAAATTGAGTCCAAATCCTTCCCAGTGTAGTGAGAAAGGGGGGTCAACAGAAGTATTTCGAGGAATAAAATGTTCTATCCATGAATTATTTTAAAGGCAATGTGCCTAGTAGAGGGAGACACTATTTAAACATGTGTACTCCATAACTAGTTAAGAATATTTTATATTGGTATGACTGAAACACTATTAGTGTATGCTCTTTGGACATAACCCTTAGTTGTGAACCAATTAAAATTGATGTGTGTCATCTCTTTGCATGTGAATGTTTGATTTGTGATCATATCCATCATACAGTTTTAACAAGTTCCTTCCAATGTGAA